>JAJQQW010000002.1:19060827-20493952 GCA_025583905.1 Ia io | reverse complement strand
CTCAAGTTGCTTAGAGTGTAATTTATGACAGGCTGAGTGAGTAAAGCAGACAGTTTGAAGCAAGGGCAGTGATAGAACTATGAACAGGGGCACTTCTGTCGCCGCGAGGGGAGGCCTCTGGAAAATGTTCCTGGAGAAAGCTCTACCTGAACTGAGACACATTACAGCAATGGCAACATTAGATTCACTTCAATTGAGGTTAATGGTATCAAGCTAGTATCTATCCCTTAGTGTGAACTTGTGCATGTATAATATATATATGTACTATATTTCATATATGTGTGTGTGTGAAATGCACATGTACATACATGCATTTGTATATGTGTGTTTTTATAATACAGTATATATGTGTACACACCTACACACAGTTCATATTACTTTTAGAGTTTAATTAGAACATGGATTTTAGGGAACAATGAAAGCCTCTTGTCTAGCTTGGCTCTTGTTTTAAAACATTATCCCGTACCTATTGTGACAAGGAGAAGCCATGGACCCATTCTGAGTGTTACCCCAAGCCTTCAAGGTCTTTCAAAGGTTATATTCTACTTAAATCATAGTCCAAAAGAGCGAAGGGCTCATGGAAATGTGCTGCCCACTGGCATGGAATCCAGGTAGCATTGAACGAAATGTTTGAAAGGGCTGTGTCGCCCCGTGGCCACCACCAGAGGGCTCAACAGGAATTGTTCTTTGAACAACACTCTAGAGTAGTTCATGAAAGAGCAACTTTGAAATGTTTTGCCACAGAAAGGGCTGGAGAGAAGCTGAGAGACACAGGAGGTCTTAGAAAGATTCCACCAGGAGCAGTTACTAGGAAGTGACTAGCAAAGAAAGCAAATGTCAGCTTCTGGAAGCCCCTGTGTTGACAGTGGCTGCTGCCATGTGCTTCACCGAGAGCATCTGCTAAATTCTGAGATGCTGCCATGGGAGCAGTGGGAGAAGCCGTCACTGGAGGGTAGGCGGGCCATCAGTTTCCAGCATCCTAATATACCACCCTTAAAACAAACATGGGGGGTTGCAATGTGGGATTTTTTCTTTATATCCCTGACGAAGATTAAATTATTTCCCAACAAGAAAAACTGGAACTAACAGGATTTTCAAGTAGAAACATAGGATTGTAGACAGGATTGAGATGAAGCCTGTTTTTTGTTAGATTTGTGCCTATGACTGTCCATCCAACGCCTATTCCTTGGTGTTGTTTCGAGAATGTAATTAGAACATATATGTTTAAGACTGTGTGGTAGAAAGAATGCTCCCCCAATATGTCCACATCCTAGTCCCCAGAATCTGTAAACATATTACTTTACATGTCAGAAGGAAGTTGAATATGCAATTAAGCTGAGGATCTTGAGATGGGGAGATTTATGCAGGTGGGACCCACATAATCATGAGTCATGATAAAAGGGACATAAGCAGGTGAATGTGGAGACAAATGATATGTGAGGACAGAAGCAATGGTTGGAGTGATGTGTTCTGGAGATGATTAAGTAGCCACCATATAAGGAATGCAGAGGTACTGGAAAGCTAGAAAACCCAAGGAAACAGATTCCCTCGGAAGCCCCCAGATTCTCCTTGGAGCCCCCAGGAAGAATGCAGCCATGCTGACACCTTGATTTGATCCCTAGTAAACTCATTGTGAAATTCTGACTTCTAGACTTGTTTGATAGTGAGTTTGCGATATTTTCACAGTGGCAAATAAGAAACTAATACAAACTATTACAATGTATATCATAGACAAACTATTTCATAAATGGATATATTATTAATAATAGTTTTATGTTGGAAAAATTATATTCTTTCAAAACACTCCTTTAGACCTCAGTTGTATTTCAGCTCCAGGCCCATATAGGCAACAAAACCAGCCATAGCCAGGACCAGCAGCATTGAATAATGACCCCCTGCCCAGGTGCCCATCAATCAATCAGTGGAGACACAACCCTGAAAGGACACACCTGGAAAACACTGACTATTCGATCAGGATCTTCCCCTGGGACCTCCCCTAAAAACTCCACCCTTAAAACCCTTAGGATGGAGGACCCTTGTCTTCCCTTTCTCCCTCCCTGCCCCAGGCAAGTTAATTAATTTCCTCACTCCCAGGCTCCAAGGGCTTTCCTTTACCTCCATAACTTGTTTCCTAAGCCCATTTCTTCCAGGAATTACTTATTTTACCTTTGTCATTTATCAAATAAATGTTTTCTTATTAAAAAACTAGAGGCCTGATGCACGAAATGTGTGCAAGAGTTGGCCTTCCTTCCTCTGGCTGTCAGCACAGGCTTCCCTCTGGCACCTGGGACCCAGGCCTCCCTTGCAGCCCTGGCTTCATCCAGATGGATGTCCAGTCTAATTAGCATATTACACTTTTATTATTATAGACTAGAGGCCCGGTGCACAAAAGTTGTGCACGGAGTGGGAGTTCCCTCAGCTCAGCCTGCACCTTCTCCAATTGGGAACCCCTTGGGGGATGTCCAACTGTTGGTTTAAACCAGAAGTTGGACATCCCTCTCGCAATCTGGGACCGCTGGCTCCTAACTGCTCTCCTGCCTGCCTGCCTAATTGCCCCTAACTGACTCTGCCTGCCAGCCTGATCACCCCTAACTGCTCTTGCCTGTTGGCCTGATCTCCCCCAACTGCCCTCCCCTCCCGGCCTGGTTGCCCAGAACTGCCCTCCTCTGCCGGCCTGATTTCACCCCCTAAGGTTCTCCCCTGCCAGCCTGATTTCACTCCCAAAGGCCCTCCTTTGCAGGCTTGATCTCGCCCCCAACTGCCATCCTCTGCTGGCCAATTTGGTTCTGATTGGTCGGTTTCTATGCCAGCATCAAAAGCTCCGCCTCCTAGGCAGCCATTGGCTCCCCACAGCACCCAAATTTGGTTCTGATTGGTCGGTTCCTATGCCAGTCAGCATCTCCAGGCCTATCTCTGGGCCTGATCAGAGAGGTGGGTCTTAACAGCAGCCCCCATGGAGGCCAAGAGAGAAAGAAAAGCCCAGCTGCTGGTGAAGCTCAGAAAGAAAGAAGGAGAGAAAGAGAGAGGCAAGTACTAATCAACATCTGCCACTGAGGCTGCAGATCAGACCCTGCCTCTCTCTCTGGGTTTCCACCTCCTGGGGGGTCAATGCTGGGTAACCAAGCTGCAGCGGCGCAGTCAGTGCTGGATTGCCACAGCAACCCAGAGCTGATTGAAGGACTTCCAAGTTGGTCAGCCTTTGGTCATGATCAGTGGTTACAAACCTGGCCTTTTATATATTAGATACTCCTTGAGGAAACAATAACACATTAATTTGTTACTTTATCAGCTACAATTTACAAGAGCACAGGATAGTTCTTCTTCTTCTTCTTCTTCTTCTTCTTCTTCTTCTTCTTCTTCTTCTTCTTCAACTAGAGGCTCATAAAATGTCTCAGAGGTTTGTGTATTAAGGTGGGGCAGGGAAATGGGACAGGGGACAAAAAACAAACTAGGGTGGGAAAGAATAACAACCAGAAGTAGGTAAGAGCTGGCTGGTTCCTTCTCAGCATGATTTAGGGGATAGAGTTGAAGCCTATGAACAAAAGGATAGATCCCTTCCTCCAACCCTACATAGGAGAGAGAGAAAAACAGCAAAAGGCTGTTGCTTTGGGCCTCCTTAGTCTCCTAGAGAAGGAAGAAAAGCTAGTGTTTGATGTCATGAATTATGGGGAAGGGGGGAGGAGGTGCTGGGTAGGGTAAAGGTCAACTTTGCATATATAATTCTTATACCTTATACCATTAAAATCAGGACTAGAGGCCCAGTGCATGAAATCGTGCATGGTTAGGGTCTCTAGGCCTACCTGCAATCAGGGCCATCTCCACCACCCAGCGTCATTCCTCTACCTCTGTGGCACCTGACCTGCAAAGCTCCATGCTCACACCCCCACCCTACGAGGCTCCTCAGCCTCCACGGCCCCACCCTGCCACTCCATGAGAGCTGGATCAGTTGTTTGGTCTTCCTGGTCGTCATGGCCACTGGCTTTTTATATAGATAGATTACCAGTATTTTTCTCATTTTAATTGGCAATATGATATTCACTCTAAGTGCTAAATTCATTCACCAAATTATTCAAACATTAACAAATATGCAAAACAAATTGGTTCAAGTGCATATTTTTAATAAATATCTTTTGTGCAAACAATATTTCAAATGGTTAATATCAAGTTACCATTTATTTATTTTATATTTTGATACATACTACTTCTATACCCCTGCTTCTAACACAAATTATTTGTTTGTTTTCTCATTTGCTATTTAGAATTAGTCTGAGGATAAAAACCATTCTTTATTAAACAGGATTCTGGCTAGGGCACAAAATGAAAACAATGATTGACTTATCTTAAGCCTTTTTTCTGACTTTGGAAATTCTGGATTTCTTATTTTTTCAAGTAGTTTTGACCTTCACATAATGATAGCAATTAATTGTTCTGTATCTAGTGCTCTTAATTTAGCCATGGTCATTCCATGGCATCTTAAATAAGACCCTTGCTTTTGTAAATATTTTCAAGTTATGTTACAAGAAAAAATTATATTGGACAAAGTTAAACAGATTTATTTATCTAATATATATAGGTAGCGTGTTCCAAAGCTCTTGAGCACCTAGAGATTAAGATACTGTCCACATATTAAATGCAGCCTCTTCTATAATTCACAAAACTGCTCTCTCAGAGCCTGATTCTAGCCTGTTTCTATGATGATCTCACATTTTGTAGAATCAGAAACTGAGATTTGTCATCATCTGACAATTTTTTTACAAATTGCAAACTTATTTCTTTGAAAAGATTTTCAAAGATAAAGCATTAGCTCACAAAATTAACTTCCACATTTACATGCTTCTTTAAATGTTCCACTGCACTCTCCTCCCCTCCTCTAACCTCAGCGGTAAGCACTGTGAAGGCTAAGACAGTCATTTTTTAAGTCTACAGTACAAAATATATCAGAATATGGGAGAACTTAATTTATAGGTATAAAATAAATTTAGTAAAGCACTTTACTGTAAGACATGCTATTATATAAAATGGGATGAGCTATCATGAAAATATCAAGACAAAAATTCCTTGTGTAGAAAAGAATAGCACATTATTAGTTATTTATTAGCTCCTCTTCACTGAATGGGCTTTTACTCTAAGGAAGCTAATAAACTGGTCCTGGTTCCTCTCCCATAATCCTACATCTAATTACATGTGTAAAATGGTCATAGTCTGAAAAGACACCTTATCTATCACTTATCTGTACCAAATCAGTTCCCTTTTCCCATTCTTTTGCTTAAATTCTTCCTTATGTTGATAAATGCCTGACTGTTAACTTGTTCTTCATAGTCAGTCCAAATATGGATTGTACAGTTTTAGTTTCTATTTTTCTAGAATACCCTCCCCAACTCCTTGAACACATACTGATCTATTTTTTCCATGAACTTACGTTGTTTGTAACTATAATCTTTATCATTACAGGTCTTCTTTGACTACCTATTGCCTACTTATTTGCTCTATTTCTCTTAGCAAGTTCTTAGCTCCTATTTTAAGATGTGAAATTTCTCATTAAATAAAATCAAAATATTAAGAAACGTGCTGTTATATTTTAAATGAAATTATCATGTATAGTGACTATGCAACGTTCATGAAGTCTGAGATTTTGTCTACTTTGTTCCTTTCTGAATCATTACCAATGTCACAAAGTAGATGTTCAGTAAATATATATGAAATCAGTGAAAATGTTGATCACCCTATTTATCACCATGCCATAGGTGTGATTTCTGAGAGGCTAGGTTTACTGTACCAAATACAGGAACTTTATAATTTTACATGTTGCTCCATATTAAGAATAAGAAAAATGTTTGAGAATTGTGCCTTAGTCTCATCTCTAGCAATAAGCCTATTTGTGTTTCATGATCTACTCTACTACTTGATTTGGCCCATGAAAATACAATGTGCTAGGAAACCAGGTCACTTGGCACTAGGAAGAAGTTAATATTTACATGTATAAGTGAGACAAAACCAGTAGCTCAGGAGCTGCTTGAAAATATAAGTATCTGGAGTCCCCTGCTTATAGGCAAATTCCAATTTTAACACCTGTAATTCTTTAATTACCTACAACCTAAAAACAGAAGATCTGATTATTTTCATAAAGGTTATGAAATTCTTATGTATACTATGGAAGAGTTAGATTATCTAAATGTACTTTTCTTGCACAGAAGATAAAATAGCTATTTAATTGCATTCAGGTAAAAACTGAGAACCTAGCTCCTCTATATATAATATGAATGAAAATATTTTAGGAATGTGAGCCTAACAAAATTAGCTTTTAATATTAATCATTAATTCTTAGACACTCTTAGAGGCTTGGCCAAACATGAGTATAAAAGTTCTCATCTAATGATCATCCAAGATGCTAAAAGCAAACATCATTTATCATACTTGGCTCATTTATTAGGATTATACTTTTACAATTGAGTTTCAGTAAATAATCAGTTATTTTAAAAAACATGAACTTAATCATATGAAGAACTTTTTACTATGTCACTCCAATTTTATAGATTGAATTTGTTCAAAGTCATGAGGAAAATAATTTTACTCATAATAAGTATAATGCTATATAGTGGGGAAGAATGAATCTTGCTCTTTTCTAGTTATCAGTTCATCTCAATCAAATGAATTACAGTGTGCTTCCTGTTTATTGTAATGTTTCTTCAATTTGAAGACTGAGGAAGGGACCCGGGATTCCTATAAACATGATCCTAGACTCTGATTTTCCCCAAAACTCTACTTCCAGAGAACTTACCTTAAACCTCGTTTATGAATGCTGAAGGTAATCTTTCTCCCCTGAATCAACATTGATAGTTCTTGATAAATTGATTAAATATGAGGTGTTGTTTCTTTGATCAGAAAATGACTACAGTATGTAAGACTGCTGAGAGAATGTAAAAAGGCAGGAAATAAGGGCTATTTTCTTGATGCCTTTGGTAACATATGAATTCTAATAAAAACATTAAATAGATACCCCCATTTTATTTTTTTATAGTGTCTGAAAGATTATTTAGATATTTTCATTATTTTCTTTTGGTCAAACTGATAAACCTGTAAAAAGTGAAACAAACAAAGCACTATTTAGTTTAAAACAATATTATTCTTTATATCTTAGTTTTCTTTATTATTTTTTAAAGTTTGTGGTATATTGGTTGTTTCCTCCAAAATCACATGAGCCAATTCCTTAAAATAAATCTCACATTCTCTCTCTCTCTCTCTCTCTCTCTCTCTCTCTCTCTCAATGTATATATTCTATTGGTTCTATTTCTCTGGTGTTAAAAGATAAATGGAGGCATATTGAAATTTTAAATGTTAAGTTGAGGAAAAAATCTATTCTAATTGAACAGCATTCAATCCATCAGAAAAGAGCTCCGAGGAGCTGTACAAAATGAAAGACTTTCGCAGGCAGAAGGCAGCAAGAACAGGGAAGTTATCTTAGGCAAAAAACAAACAACAGCAAAAACAGGTTGCTTATCATAAAGTTACTTTTCTTTAGAGATGGCAGATTACTTAACTAGTGTGGATCAAATGATTCTGGATCGACTGGTTTAAGATTCCATTTCTGGGAAATCCAAACTGTAATTAAGTCTTAAGTTTGGTGACCTAAGGTTTTGCACAAATGACTTATATTGGGCCTGTTTTCTTATTTTTAACATTGGAGCATCCTGGCTGATAAGACCCTGGTTAATTGTCTCAATAAAATGACCAAAATTCTCATTAGAGCCAGCTTCCAGGTTTGCAGTTCAGATGAATTAGCATAAGCAATGAAATTTCATTAGGAGGATATTGCATAATATTCTGCTGCCAACGTATTAAGTATTAAAGGCTACTGAGCATGCTCATTTTTAATAGAAATTTTAAATCATCTTTCTATTGGAGCCAAGGGAGTGAAGCACGAAGGTAGAGGAAGTTGTTTAATGTTAAAAAAGTTATTTGTCCTGAGAAAACTAAAACTAGTACAGAGATATAAAAAAGAAAAGGGAAAAATAAACATACCAATGCAAAACTAACTTCTTTGGATCATCTTCAGTTTTGTTCTGTTTGTTATTGTAAGTTTCTTCTATTCTCTCGTCCCCTATTCTCAGTAGCACCTAATGCTTCAGAAATGTCCTATTTTTCAATCTATTGTCTATCAGTTAAGATAATGCAAGGCTATTTCTCCTAAAGCACTTTGTAAAAATGTTGAGTTTTAAGACAAATATATCATGAAAAATAATTTTAAGCTTTGAAGCTAATCCCTTTCCGTATTGCAACTCCCTCCTTGACAAAGCTGATTCTCATTACCCTCATATACCTATTATTTGCTCAGTGCTCAAATTTACAGGTAAAATGGTTTCAGAATTGCTAACATAAGTCCCTGTGAAAAAGAAGTCTAGTAACTAGAGTTCAGCATTTCTTTGTTTTTAGTTGAGGTCATATAGTCCAAATAAGGAATTTAAAATATATTTGTACCACCTGCTCATTGGGTGTGGTTACATTATTCATTTAAAATACAGATTGGTTAACTTGTTTCTGTTTTTATTTAATTTTAAGTTTTTCTCCCATTTTTTTGTGTTTTTCCCCTTCTATTTTTGATTATATGAAACACTAGCATGTTTTCACAAGCAGGATTATGCAAAGAAGGTAAATTTGGAGTTGTGTCACCACCTCCTACCCACTGTTCTCCATATCTCCTTCCCATCCATTCCTTGTAGGTAAACAATCACATTGATTTCCCACTTATTCTTCTAATATTTCAATTATTGTTTAGTTTCTCATAGCTGAACTCAGTTTTTCTAACATGAATTCCACATTATTTTCCCACCATAATAGATTATTTCAATAGTTTGAAGGATTCTGTTTTTATTATTATAGTGTAAATGAAAATAGATGTGTTTTAGAATAAACAGAATGCATTTGAGTTTGGATTCAATATTTTTATTTACTAATTGTGCAAAATTCTTAACTTTTCTGACACATATTTTTAACAAATGAAAATTTGATCAATTTTACAGTTACCTGTGTATATAAAATAATCTATATAATTTGCCTGACACTCAACACTCTATATTGGCAAGTTTCTCAATAATTGAGAGCTGCCATTATTTATAGGACTAAGGTCATGTCTCACAGTCAGAACACATGCTCTGCTTCCCATAAACACATGGTATTCATTAGCAAATCCATATAACAGTCTACCAATATATTGTTATTGAGTTCTCAAAATGCACCTCATTTTACTGTTGGAAAACTGAGGTTCAGAAAATTATGTGGAAGGCTTAATAATGCTGTGTTACTGTAAGATTCAGGCCTGAACAGTGAATTCTTTTTAATCCAGGTGACTTCCACTAAATTTTGCTAACTTTTCACTGGGAGATAAAATGAATATTTGTCATTCTCTAGAATTAGACTACACTAAAATAGCTCCATTAATCCCATTCATTTCAAGAATTTTAAATCTATGTGAAGAGACAGGGAAAAGTGCAAATATATTTGCTCCCCAGATGCAGCCCGTAAATGCTATGGTTTTTCACTCAACAATAAAATGGAGTTCATGAAATGGGAATTCTAATATACTTATCAAAAATATTATATACCATACGTTCAAAACATATTTATATTTAAAATGTTATATTTATACTTGAGAGTTCGTGACAATGTCTTTGCAATGAAATAAATCAGATACTAACATGGTATCTGAATGTGCTATTTATTTTATGAAGTGTATAATTTATCTCTTAGTCTTCATGCTTGACTCTAAAATGTAGAAATGACCACTTGACTTCAGGACTATTGAAACTTCAGGTGATTTTCTACTTTAATATTTGAAGGGCATTGACAAGGGAGGTAAGGTCACTTGAATGCCCGAGTTTAGTTTTTATTCTTAGAAGCACTTAGGTCCGCCACTGACAATTTTTCTCAATTAGAAAACATAATAAGGTATGCAAGTAGTATGCACCTGAAGTTAAGTGCATCCTGCCCTGGTCAGGCAAGCGGCATTGACATTTTAAGTAGGAAGGTTGAAGGAATCAAGTTCATTTTGGAGTAATTTTGCAAGCTGAGGTAAGATCAATCCATTCTATAACAGGAAGCTTCTGAACCATAAAGAAAATAAAAGCAGTGTATAAAAGTGATGGAACATTACAAAAATCTATGCTTTGATCAAGAGAAGATAGTGAAACTTAATATTGCTAAGACAATATTTCATCTAATTCCCTACTGTATGTGTGTATGTGTGCACAAATGAATTTCCTTGAGATTACAGAAGTGAAGTAATCAGCTTGCTTTGTATCTTTGCCCTAGATACTTAGACAGGAATAAGAATCTTGCTTAGTGAACAATGGTTGAACAATGGTTCATTCCTTCTCTCTTGAAATACATTTTTTATATAAACACTGATATTTATGTACTAGAGGCCCGTTGCAAGAAGATTCGTTCAAGAATAGGCCTTCCTTACCCTGGCTTCGCTCCCAGCTATCCCGGAGCCTGCAAGTCTTCGCTCCCAGCTGGAGCACCACTCCTGTAGCTTCCTCTGCAACCCCCCACACTCCCCGTCATAGCAGGCGCCCCGACCACTCAGCAGCTCCCTGCCTGCATATGCAAATTAACCCACCATCTTTGTTGGGTTAATTTGCATACTCATTCCTGATTGGCTGATGGGCATTGTGGAGGTACAGTCAATTTGCATATTTCTCTTTTATTAGTTTAGGTATGTATGAGTTTGATGTCTGAGGTGATTAGAGCATTTGGCCTCAAAGGTCACTGTATTTTTTTTTTTTTCTTTTCTCAGTATGCGGAGAACTGATCTGGGAGTCCCGGATGTCAGCTTCTTCTAGAGAGAGAGATAACTTGAAACTGTCAACCAAATTATTGGCAAATTTTCTCTCCATATGAGTCTATTTGCTTTTTGTCTGTTTTCATTTACAGAATGCAAGTACATATTTAGACTAGCAGAAGTTTTAGCTTGAAGGAAAATGCATTTGATAAATGCCCATCATAAAAGGTCATTTTATTTTTTCCATTTCTCAATGAATAATATAAGCAAGCAATAATTTAACAGAATTGGAAAACTTTATGAAACCCATGGTCAGTGAAAAATTAAATGTCGCCTTAGCGCACATCTTTATGAAAACAATTAACAAGATTTTACCCTGTAGAATTAGATTTTGCCATTTAATGAAAAATAATTCACGCAGATTCAATCTACCAAAATATAACAGCATTTACTTAGCTATTTCCTTTAAAAGTGGTTTTAAATTTTCAATTGAAATATCTTGCATCAGGAAAATTTGACTCTCCAGGGGACATTTATGGGAAAAAATAAACAACACAAAACAAAACTCTGAAAAGCTGAGTTAAAATCATTTTGGATCATGAAGTGCATTTTGATCATTAACTTGAAACCCTTATCACAGGGAAATCCAATATTCGAAGCAGTACTGGAGGAAATGAAATGAAAAGTAAGTTATGTACTCTGTTTGAAGTGGATTTTCAGTTAGAATTCGCCACATGCTGCCAACAGTCCTCATTCAGAAACTTTTCTCTCTTTATTTCTCCTGTGGGACTATTTTGTATTAGCGGTTGCATTGTGGATGCAGGTTTTCCAAAATAATTGACCCCCAATGCCAAATTATTTTCCTGGTGGCGATTTCGACTGGGAGAAGGCATGCCAATTATTTCTGGCTACTGCAGAGTATAGAGGGCCTCAAAATTGCTCGCGTTCCCTCCTCCTCCCCTCCATTTCCTTCCTACTCTATCCCCCATTCATGATAGACAGTTACATTTTCAAAGTATCTTTGTATGGGTGAGTAGGAAGAAAGAGCATTGCCAATACTCTGTCTTATTCTAAATACATCTCCTGCCAGTTTTGTGATTTCAGTAATACTCAATTTTTGACAGTTTCCTTCTCTTTTATAGAATAACTAGAGGCCCTGTGCACAAAATTCATGCACAGGGGGTGGGGGGATCCACTAAGCCCAGCCTGCACCCTCTTCAATCTGGGATCCCTCTCACAATCCAGGTCCACTGACTCCTAACTGCTCACCTGCCTGATCACCCCTGTCTCCCTGCTGGCCTGGTCATGCCCAACTTCCCCCCCTGCTGGCCTAGTCGCCCCCAACTGCTCAACCCCTGCCAGCCTGGTAACCCCTAACTGCCCCCCCTGCTGGCCTGGTCACCCCTCACTGCCCCCCCTGCTGGCCTGGTTGCCCCCTGCGGGCCTGGTCACCCCACACAGCCTGTTTGGTCATCCATTCGGTTGCGATGGTCGCGTAGGCTTTTATATATATGTATATAGATTATTATTATTTTCTAGGACTTCTGTGAAACCTAACGGAAATAACATATATGACTGACTCATCACAATTTCACTAAAGAATAACCTCAACTCCTTTTTCTCTGACATAGCAATGAGCCATGGAAAATGTATCACTAACATTACCAGACCTCACTGACTTCAACTACCTGTTATATCACTTGCAATTGTGAGTGTACATGGGTGTGTATGTGTGCATATCAGTGTGTCATTCATGTTACCTAGATCATGATTTACATGATGATAGACATTTATCACATTCATATATTGGTTTTCATTATATTTTTTGGTTACATTTATTTGTTCCTAAATATGTAAGAACATCGCCTATGATCCTAACTTTGTCTAAGAAAAGTTAGCCTGCTTTACACTGCACTGTTATAACTTACTCATTTTCAAGGGAAGTATTGTAATAAAAATCAGGTATTTTATGTAGAGTTCGTTTACTTATTTATGTTTACGCAACTTTACAATACGCTTTGTTTTCTCATTACATTACCCTAATTTTTTGAGGTATCATTTCTTTTCATTTTTGCAACTATTCTGATTCTTTAAAATTTAAACATCTGTATAATGATCTATATTCGGTGGTTGCTTGCTTTCACTCAATCACACCTCTGCCATTGACCTTGAGCAATTCCAATCTTTTTATATGTTTCCACATTTGTTATGCTCTGATTATAAAATCTTCTTTTCCCCCTAAAGAGACATAAACATAGGACATTTTAAAATGCTGAAAGAGGATTGATAATAAAAAAACTAAAATGTAAATAAAACCTATATTTATTTCTATCAGAAGCTTTGAAACTGTTATGATTGCAGAAATGTGAGTGAAGATATGAGTTGTAAGGTGGTACACTGAATTAGAAATATCAAATTGATGTATCTTATTTTCTCACTATGGTTACAAAGTTACTGGTAAAGTTTCAAAGTCAAGGCTGTATGACTTATGCTAGACTTTCAGAAATGAGACTATTTACTTCATAAATTGTCTCTGAATGGGTTCTAGACCCCAGAGATAAAATTATAAAATTGCTTACAAATGAACATTTATTGCAGGCCCACATAAACACAGAAATTGAGGAAATCTGAAGCTGGACCAATAAATGACTATCTGCAGTCCAAACAACATTCTTATTTTGTTTCGGCCTTGATACTCTTTATGGAGAGAACATTCCACCACTTCTTGATTTTAATTTAATAAACTAAAAGTCAATAAGTACATCGTTCTAAAAATGGATTGTTATTGTTTTTATGATTCACATACTTAAAACTTTATCAGGATATGTTCTTCAACTAGAACATTCCTCTTTTTTTAATGGAGACATTATGGCATAAACCCCCACCAACTGTATTTCTAGATACTAATTTGCTTCAAAACATCTGTCAGTTACATCTATGAGTCCCCATAGTGGTGTCTTAAACATACGACTCTCATTTTCAGTTTCCTTGTGGAACATTTTTATTTCTCTTTCCCATCACCCACTTGTCATAAACAAATGCCCATGAAGTCATTTGGTAAAACCCCCTTCCTGCCTGTGGCTGGCATTAGTATGGCGGCTTCCAGTTATCAGGTGCCCTGATGCTGTTTAATTCATTGCAGAAGCTGGGCAATGGCTTATGGACGAGGACATATTTTTCCATGTGTGCATTGAAGCTTCTCTCCTTATGACCAAAATATTATTACTTGACTCATGAAAAGTATTTCTTTCAGTTTTCATCCACTTTATGCCCACAGATGCTAAATCCAGTTCAATTGGTTTAAATGAAACCATGCTGCATCTCCCTCCCTGATATCCTCTCACTAACACTCAACTAGTTTAGTCACATACCATTAACAATGACAATTGCATGTTAATCAATGACTAATAATTAATTTTTGGGAAAAAATTGAGAAATCATGCCAGGACAAGGAAGAATGGTATGCATTCCTCTATAACAATTACTAAGATCAAGTTTAAGTTAAAAAAAATGCTTGGTTACCATTGGATGATTCAAAATATTCAATTAATATCATTTTATAAAATAAAATATACTAATTTCTTAAAATTTTTTCCATGACTTATTAATGTATTCTTTAATAATTAGAACAATTGGTGTAAATGAACTCTCACCTTTTAAATAATTGGTACCATACTTTTACTTTCCAAACCTGCATTTCTATCTGGCTTTTCCTTTCAGAGCAGTGCTGACATGTAGGTAACCAAGCTCATGTTTTTTGTTTTTTTAATATATTTTATTGATTTTTTACAGAGAGGAAGGGAGAGGGATAGAGAGTTAGAAACATCGATGAAAGAGAAACATCCATCAGCTGCCTCCTGCACACTCCCCACTGGGTATGTACCCGCAACCAAGGTACGTGCCCTTGATCAGAATCAAACCAGGGACCCTTGAGTCTGCAGGCCAATGCTCTATCCACTGAGCCAAACTGGTCAGGGCAACCAAGCTCATGTTTGATCACTCCATCTTCACTAGGTAGTTGAAATGACTGGTACATTTTTCAATTCAAACCATCTCTAGACTACTTTTTTTTTATGATGAAAAGAGAATTCCATAATTTTATTTTCTCTTTGCTTTAATCATTCGTGCACATTGTTGTGAAGTTGTTGTTAACCAGGCCTTTTGCATTTTGGAATTTAAGGTTTTAGATGTTAAGATTCAGGTACTGACAGGGTTTGAAATGTGATCATCAAGTGAAGGTTGCTAAAGCAATAGAAATTGTGGACCTTGAAGGAGAGGTTCTTGAAGTCACCTTTGATTTTGATAGTAGTTATTGATAAGAGAAAGAATGTAATCCAGGTTCTAGAATGGTCCATAGAAAAGTAATACCTTAGAAGTCATTCTACTCTCATTTATGACACTCTCTACTCTTTACCATGTATTAAGGCAGTTGGGTACATAGCTTACTTGCCCCGCCACACACACACACATTTTATAGTCTCCTTGAGTAATGGTTTGTGTATTTTCTATTACTGCAGTCTTATCCCAACATTTATATAACTATGCCACACATGAAGTGTGTATGTAAAAAGCATTCACTGAGTGAATAATAAATGAATAATATACATTTAGGATATTGTTCTGTTTCACGCTTCTCATTTTTCAGATGGAAAAATCAAGGTCAAGAAGACAAATAAATGTTCAAGATCATCAGGCTAGAGGGAAATCATGATTATAACTAGGTTGAATACACAACCCAGACTATGCAGAAGAGTTTAGGTTTATGCTGTTATCCTGGAATAATTTTTATAGTACCACTCTCACTCTTAATAGTCTCCTGTGTAAACTATATGGTCACCTCGTTATAACCTAAACCTCTTAGTGAAGACTTGTGAGCTTTTTTTTCTACTCTGTCATATTGTTACTCATTTCTGAATAAATTATTTGAACATCTATGTGACTAAAAATATATCAAAAATGAATAAAGAAATAATGCAGATTCAGGGGCTGTTATCCTTGTGGGTCCTTTGATAGTGGTTCAAGTATATAATTTTATTTGCAATAAGTATTTTTAAAATATCACTTTTTAAAATTTATAATCTAGATGTACTTATAATTGAAATACATATTCAATAAGGGATAAAAGATAAATTTAATGAAAATTGTAGAACGATCAAATATAAGAAAATAATTAAATATACTGATAATTTTCCTGTGAAAAACTGTTAGAATATCTAAGTGTATTTACTAGGATTAGTATTTCAATTCAAGGTATTGGGTCTCATATATTAAATCAACTCATTTTTTTTTTTTTTTGCTGTACAATTGTAAGTACTGGCATAATAATACATTTTATATATCAACCTTTTAAAGGCAGAAATAATAGTTTTGTAATTTTCAGTACAAGGTAGAGGTTATTCATTCCCTCAGTCTGAACCCCTGAATCATGCTGTACCCAACGAAACATTTAATGTCTGCACGCCTGCTGATTGCTTTTGAAAAAGCACTAATACAGGTTCTATGAAATGCCTACTGCTCTTGAAGATTATGTTATTTTCCATTTGCAATCAAATAATTCTTTCTTATTATAAAAATTAGGAAATGCAGATAAATAACAAGTTTTAAAATTTTCATTAAACAGTAAGAAACAATCATTGTTGTCATTATTTTAAATAATAAATCTTTCTAGACTTCTCTTTATGCTTACACATTGTGTATGGTAATCAACCATGATTCCCAATCCAGAAAACTTGCATTCAAATCTAGACTCTACCATTTATAGCCATTGACTCTGGGCATCTAACACAGCCTTTCAGTGGCTCGATTTTCTAAGCAATGCAATGAGAATTAAACTGTATGTACCTTATGTGGCTTTTGTAAATTAATACATATAAAATGAATATTTGCATAATGGTTACCATTATATTGGGACATAAATGTAATACATGGAAATTTTACATAATAGTACTAGAGGTCCGGTGCATGAAATTTGTGCACTCGGGGAGGTGGGTCCCTCAGCCTGGCCTGTGACCTCTCACAGTCTGGGAGCCCTCAGGGAATGTCCGACTGCCAGCTTAGGCCTGCTCCCCACTGTCTAAGCCAGCAGTCAGACATACTTAGCACTGCTGCGGAGGTAGGAGAGGCTCCAGCCACCGCCACTTCACTCATCAGCTGTGAGCCTGGCTCAGGACTTCTGGCTGAGCAGCACTCCCCCTGTGGGAGTGCACTGACCACTAGGGGGCAGCTACTGTGTTGATCATAGGCCCCCTGGTGGTCAGTGTGCATCATAGCGACCGGTCGTTCTGCCATTCGGTTGATTTGCATATTAGCCTTAATTGTTGCATCATATTCTCTTGCATGGATATTCTATACCTTATTGATTAGTATTATTGAACTAATTTTAAAAAATCAGTAAGAAAATGCACATTGCCCGATTAAAATGGATAAAACATTAAAAATGAGCTTTATAAAAGTAGATATCCACTTTTGGCCATATCATTGTCAATTATCAGGGGAACAATTAAATGTTGAAAGAGATATCATTACCAGAATAGCTAAAATGTAAAGAATTGATAAAATTATGTATTGTGAAGAATTTGGAACAATTGAAACTCCTAAACACTGTAAACAGTGGTATATATTTTTACAACTGTTTTGAAAAAACACTTGGCAAAGTGCAAATATGACACAATAACCCACTCATTGGTATACACTTACGAGTGTATCAAAATACATGAAAGGAATGTTATAGAAAGAACTACTATTCATAAAAGCTCCAACCTGTAAAAAACACAAATGTCCAATTATAATAAGCACATCTTATAATGGAATAGTAAACAGCAGGGGAAAAACAAAGAACAACTGTACAAATCACAGGGATAAATCACATAGAAATAAAACTGACAATATTGACATATCTGATTTATTTGAATGCAAGCTAATAGTCCTAAGTAAAAAAGATTCTCTGAGGAAGAATAAAGGCATGGAATATGCCATAAACAACTCCTTACTTCTTTCAGTTGCCTTGTTTATTTTGTTTCTTTAGCATAGTTCACACCAGATATTGATATTTCAAATGATTTCTACTGGTGGTATTGTGAGAAAATTTCATATCAGCTTATGACATTAGAGTGACATATATTTCATATCTCTAAAGTTCTAAGTTTTCAAATCTCTTTTTAAATATTGTAGTTTATTTTGGAGTTTTGAGAAATCACATCTAGGATTGCTCTATAAGGAACATTAATGTTCCATCATACTTTTCCTAAATTTTAAATTGCGGGGGCCTGATGCGGCGGGGGCCAGACATGATGGGGATCTCCCTTTTCTGCGTCCCACGCAGAAAGAGAGATGAACGAACCGGTTCTAAATGGAGGCGGCCAGGGATTGAGAAATATTAGAAATAAAGAGAGGAGAGATAGATTTGAAAGCTGGGGCTGGGTGGATCTTTCTGTGCCTGGCTGAGGCCACAGAACAGATCCAGACTGCAAAGCTGAGGCTTTATTTATAATCAGGGACAAACAAGGCAATTAACAATGTTCTTGTAAGTTTCACTTGTTTTGGCAGCACTTGCTGCTCCTCCCACAGCCCACTAGCTACCCAGGAAAGATCTAGGGATCAGTTACAGGATCAGGCTTAATTATGCTGGGAGGGGTCTGCCCTCCAAAGGAACTTGTTTGTGACCCTGCCACAGGTCAGTCTGAGGCTTAACCCTATAACTGCTTCCTACATCTCAACCTTTCTTTTAAATTTAAGCTACTAATAATGGAAGTAAAATTTAAACATCAAGAACAAATTTCTGACTATTAAAACATTAACAAAGCAATGCCATTGCAAAACCCAATAACAAAACAATGCCAATGCAAAATCCAGACATGGCTATTAATAAAACAATGCCAATGCAACACAACAATAAAGAAATCAAACTACAGTAACATTTTCCTACTAAATGAAAGTTTCTTTTGCTGATTTACTCAAGAGTCCTCAGACTTGGCTGTGCAAGAGTTTGCAGACTAGTAGCTAACCAATGCTAGCATGGCCAGAAACATGATTGAAGAAGTAGCTTCAACTTCTTGCTTTTCCACAATCTGCTGTGCTTCAGTCGTTTTCTTCAGATGACTCCATGTTGGCACCTCAGTCCCCCGTGTAGCTTAGCTTTCAGTTTTCTTCTTCTTCCGCTTTGCTGTCATCAGGGCAGCTCTCAGTCCTTTTGAGTGAAGGGACACAGGAGCTTCTCTGGATCCATTGTGGTGACGGACATAACGCTCTGGCACCCAAATTGGCTGCATTGCTCCTTCTGGAAAGATATAAAACACAACCTCTTCCCCACATTATTACTGAATCTGATAAAACTCTTGTCTGGTTTATGCCTCCTTCAACTTAGCTGACCTGGTGGAAGCTATTGCACAGGAGGCCCGATGACCTTCACCTACTGTACGATCCTTTGCATTATAATTCAAAATTTTTAAAGTATAAAAAGCATGACTGAGCCTCTTTTGAGGTGACACATAACACCTGTCTCCTCCTTTTTGTTTTAATAAATGATTTTAAGAGTACGATTGGCTCTTTCCACTATTGAGTGACATCCATTTTGTCAGATTTGATTAGGTTTAAGTCCTCGGGGATTTACCCCTAAAGTTGGCACAGAAAGGTTGATAACAGACTGAGGACATTGCTTCCAATAAAACATGGAAATTGTCTTTCTTTAATAACATTTTAAAGGCTGAAAATTAAATGAAAAGTTCCTCTGAATTGTGTGCCCTATAGTAGCTGTATCAATAATTTTGGCCATACTTACCACATAAGCACTATTACTATAGGTTGAATGGGCTCCATAGCAAGATCTATTAAGGCATAAATAGAAGCTTGTATTTCTACTGAAATTTAACGGGTTTGAAGGACCTTTGCTCTCCTGCTGCAGTAGATCCAGCCTTTCCAGAACTGGATCCATCTGTAAAAATGGTTAATGCCTGAGGTATAACATTTCTTTTAATGTGGCAGTTAATACTATTCCCTGTGTTACAAATAGAGCAAGACCCTAAAGTCAGGGGTCCTGGTAGAACACAAAACATCAATCATTTTGACTTCTATGCAGAAGGGTGTGCACACATGGTCTGGAAACGCATGCACACCGACCTTCCTTGCTCTTGGTCCTGGACAACCTGCAGTAATGCACAGGTGCTGACTGCTAGCATGGCAAGGCATCTTCACTATTTTTATTTCTGGACTATTTCTCCTCTGTTCTCAGGGGCCACTACTTATTCTGTGGCTGGAAATGGTCCTCTCTGGGATCCGTTGTTGTAGGAACCATTACGGGCTTTGGAGTTTTCTGGAAATATAAACATATTCTTGACCAAAGGTTAATAAAGAACTCTTTTCTATAAATTAGACTTGGGATCCGTTTGATTTTTGTCCAAATGATTTTCCTTTGGCTTATTTTGACACCATAAGATTTTTCATGGGTGCCTTATCAGCATTTTAAATGAAAAATAATTTTTAAAGTAAAATTTTAAAGCAATTTAGGCTTGTAATTTACTTACAGGATATTTCTTACAGGATATTATTCTACTATCTTTTTTTTGATTAATTATTATGAGGCTATTATAAAAAAATTTTAATGCAGTCTTGATGACTTTTATTTTTAATTTTTGCACAAGAATATGACTGCTTTGGATTCATTGGGTGTTAAGCAATTTTACCATAAAATGAACTACCAATAGAAATTTTGGTTAATACTTTAGAAACAGCTTTTTGTACAATTATATTTTTCTTGAATATTCACTTATTTCATTTAGCCAATTTAAATTAATCTGAAAACTTGACTATTTTACTGTCAAAATTTAATATTCTAACAACAATCTTAGTTTATCCTGTAAATATTAATGGAAAGGGTTATTTTGCATCCTTGAGAAAGCCCTGAGAATTCCTGGATTTAGGCTGGATTTAGACATCGGCCAACTCTCTGTTGCCTGGGTCCCAATCCAAGCTGGGCCAAGTCTCTTTATGTTATCTGGTTCCTGATCTGAGCTGGGCCAAGTCTCTGTTTGTTGCCTGGGTCCCGATCTGAGCTGGCATGGGAAGCGCGAAGCAGCCATGGGGCAGGAGACCTCCCTCAGAAGGGGTGAGTGTTCAAGCCCCTATAATGTTGGGGGGGTGAGGATCTGTGCCCCTCCTCTGTTGACCCCCAAATTCTCTCCTGATGGCCCCTCTGTGGCTGTGCCTGTCTTAGGTTGTTCCTCCCCTGAGGAATCTTACCTGTCTTTGACTAACCAGCCATCCTCTGGGGCCAAGCAGGGTGATGTGAGGGTCAGTTCTGTCTCCTTGGTAGCCTATGCCCCTATGGCCTCCATGCCCAGCACCTGCCTTGGGATCCCCTCGCCTGCTGGCGGGGCCCTGGCATTGATCACATATTTTGGGGAACCCGGGTTTCTTCTCCAGGGAGGGCCCAGCTCACACCATTGTGCGAGAGATAGATCCATGGTACCAGCCACCATGAGGCTTCAACCTCAGCATGAACAGAAAACTCAGGCAACAGCTGTGGGCAATTGGATTGTGAGAAGAGGGTCCCTCTTGGCAAAAAGGGCAAGAAGGACCAATATAGATAGCTCAAGTGCCTCGCCAGGGGGCCTTCCACACCGTGGAGGGGGTTAAATCCTTTCATGTCCTTTTAAAATTGCTGCCAAATATTCAAAGAATTAGTTTGTAAGTTTGTTTGGGATAATTGTACAATATGCTGTTGTAAAATATCACAGATTATAATGAAATTGTAGAATAATATCATGTAAGGATATTCTTTGCTTTAGGCCATGGCAATTCAATTTCAAACTGGCTATCAATTTCTTTTTGTATAGACAAGATTTTAACCAGTTAATGTCCCCTAATAATTTCTGAAAGTCATTTAATCTTTTCTTATCTCCACCTTCGGAGGCCTAATGTATTGGTTATCAATTACAATACTTATGATATTTGAAGGAAACCTCTCTTTATTTCCTTCCAAAATAATTTTCAGGCTATAGAGAGTTTCATTTTAAAATCTTTGCCACATGAAACAATTTCTCTTAAGGTTATGGTGACCACTAGTATGGATTAGATTTAATATTTTAATAACAATCCTCAGTTTATCCTGTAATATCAGTGAAAGAGATTTCAAAATCAAATTTCTCCTTTTTATTAAATTTATAATTATATTTTTAAAGTATCCTCTTAGGCTTATTTGCATATACAGAGGGATCATGGGAAGTCTTAACTAACTTTCATACAGGACTTATTTAAATTACTTATAAAAACATTGGCTTCTCATGTAACTTAATTTATATGAGACCTTGATTATATTTTAAAAGGCTAATTTATAATTAAAAAAGCAAAGAAACTTATTCAGTAAACTTATTTGATACTTTATTGGTCTGATCTAAAAACGTAAACAGTGTCCCACCTCCAGCCGATTCAAAAATGCAGGCTGCTTGAGGCTTTTGTCTTTCTTGAAATTCTACTGCTGTTGAAAATGTTGGCTATATTTAAGAAATATATTGTTTTTGCCCTCCTTACAGGCGAAAACTTTCATAACATTTAATATATATGTATATAAGTAAAATATATTAATTAATTTTTATTTGATAAAGCTTTCCGTGTGATTCCAGGTATCAATTGGTTTAATTAAAAAAATATTTCTTTTAAGAGAGAAACAGACTTTTGAAACATTTCAGGGCCCGTGAAATGTCTAAAAGCTACTCTCAAAACCTTGAAATACACTTGGAAAGATCAAATATATATATTTATATATTTATATACATGATTTAAAGATTATATACTTAAATTATCTCAAAGAATGTCAATTACATTTAAACTGGATCATAGAATTAATCCTCTTTTTTAAATCAGACCAAGAAGTAACATATTTTGAATTCCTAATTATTTAAGAGAAAACACATTTTATTTTCTCAAAAACACGTTTTTATATTTTAGGTGTTATTACCACATTTATATAATTTCTCCCAATTCAATTTGAACCTTAAACTTTCAGAGCTTGCAAGTCAAATATTAGCAGTTCTTAAGAATTTTATATTCTTAAGAATAAATTTTAAAATCTAATAATTAACTTTAAACCATGTTTTTTCTGCCTGGAGTAACTGAGAAGCAAACTTGTAGGTTAAAGGAGCCACTTTTGCAGGAAAAACCTTTTGGCCTAGCCACTTGACCTTTTCTGGGAAGGTCGGCTAGCAAAAGGTATAGCCATTTAAATGCAAATTTAAAAAGGGTGTAGCTTTAAAACCTCTTTATGGCAAGAAAAGAGACCTTGAACTTTCAGAGCTTTAAATTTTAGGTAGCAAAATTAAATACTTAGCATTTCTCAAATCAATAATACTTTTACATTTTTAAGGATACATTTCAAATAAAATATAAGGCATATTTAATTAATAGATTAACTTCTATCCTCTAGACTTCATGCAGTGCATACTCAGATCAACATTTCAGTATTATAATAATTCAATACATTTAGATCATTTAAATTTATCATTTGATTTAGTAAACTTCCAAGTTCTTTTTAAATTTCCAGCCAATAGGTCTGGCCCAGCCTCTAAATTTCAAAAAGGTCACAATTTTCCTGCTGGGGAAGTCAAGAAGCAAACTCTCAGCCATTCATATGTAAACTTGACTATTCCCTTCCTGCTATTTACTTGCCTCTGGCGGGAAATTTCAAGTTACTTTAGATGTCTTGGGAGACTGGCCTGTATTTCTTTCTCAGGTTCATCTTCGCCATTTTTAAGGCCAAAACAGTCTTGGGTTTTTGTTCTGTACACAGCAAAGAGTCAAGTTCAGCTCAAAACTATGCACACTCGTTTTTAAACCGGCCTTTTCCCTTTACATGTGCACAGAAATCCCGGATGCATTTATGAATTTGTAAAAGCTTTAAGTCATTAGCTGGAAAAAAAAAAAAGATAAAGATGGCGAAGATGAGGCGAAGAAGTGGCTTTCTTGGGGAGTGACATCCATATTGGATCGCCATGTGTCTCCTTTCCCCCACATCCTGCTTGCTCTGGGGGAAAGATTCAGTGATGGTCTGGCATTTATTATTTTTATTTTATTTAGTTTTTCAATTTTTATATACTTTTATTTTTTAAGGAAAGAAAAAGATTTTTAAGATAAAAGAATTATTGGCAGTTGCTGAGAAGTTCCTTTTATCCTTTTCTACCTGGTTACAAGTAGTTTACATGTGGAGGCAGAGGAAGTGCAGATGGTATTCTTAGAGACTTGCACCCTTCCACTGCACCCCACATAGACATTCTTAAGCTCTCCGGTGCTGAATCAAGGCCATCACCAATTAAAATAGGATTTTTTTCTGGACTTTTGCTGAGTATTGGTCACACAACTGCTTTCTAACCTTTTCCCAGGTTTCATCAACAAAACTTAAGAAAGAAATCAAGAATCTTACTATGCTTAACAGCGTCTTTGAGCTATGAGCATAGTTTAAAGCATTTAGAAGGATTACCCACGCTTTACACCCCACTATTTCAATTCAGTTCAATACAGTACACTCCCCAATACCTTACATTTCTTAAATCTGTGGCACGCACAATTCTTGGGAGCGATCCCTTGCCTCTTACCTCTTGTTGCCTCTTTCATGGCCCACGTTGAGTGCCAGAATGCGGGGGCCTGATGCGGTGGGGGCCAGACATGGCGGGGATCTCCCTTTTCTGCATCCCGTGCAGGAAGAGAGATGGACGAACCGGTTCTAAATGGAGGCGGCCAGGGATTGAGAAATATTAGAAATAAAGAGAGGAGAGATAGATTTGAAAGCTGGGGCTGGGTGGATCTTTCTGTGCCTGGCTGAGGCCACAGAACAGATCCAGACTGCAAAGCTGAGGCTTTATTTATAATCAGGGACAAACAAGGCAATTAACAATGTTCTTACAAGTTTCACTTGTTTTGGCAGCACTTGCTGCCCCTCCCACAGCCCACTAGCTACCCAGGAAAGATCTAGGGATCAGTTACAGGATCAGGCTTAATTATGCTGGGAGGGCTCTGCCCTCCAAAGGAACTTGTTTGTGACCCTGCCACAAGTCAGTCCGAGGCTTAACCCTATAACCGCTTCCTACATTAAATAAGAAAAGCCATATGTTGTTTTAACAAAGTTAAACCAAGCACACACAACTAGGCCATGCCAGGCTGAAATAAAGAAGTTTAGAAATAAAAGCCATTATATAGTATCAGAATTATCTATTTTTTGTGTGAAAAAAAATCACCCTAAAACTTGGTGGCTTAAAACAAAAATAAATAAAATTCATTTATTATCAGGTAAGGCATCTGAAACTATTTTCTAACAGATGTTTTATCACTGATATAATACACCTGTTAGAAAATAGACATTCAATTCAGTATTCTAAACTGATAGAATAGGGGCCCAGTGCACAAATTGGTGCACCTTGATAGGAACTGTGGGCTGCAAGGCTGCAGTAGGCACAAAGGCGGGTCTTGGCCCTTCCTCTGTGCCCCTGCCTGGGCCCTCCTGCCACAGCCCATGGTACCCTGCCTGCTGGCAACCCTGCTCCCACCACCACCACTATTCCCACGAGCTGATGGCTCTGCCCTGCTCGCACCTGCTGATGGCACGAAGCAATTGGGGCAGGCGCCAGGCACCCGCAGCAGTTGTGAGTGGCGGCTACTGCCCCAACCCGACCTCAGGAGCAGGGGAAGGTGGAGAAGCCCTCAGGGGTAATCAGGACCAGCAGCCGCCCCTCGCACTTGCTGATGGCACCGAGTGATCAGGACCGGCACCAGGCACCAGCAGCAGCTGCAAGTGGCAGCTCTGGCGCCAGCTGTGGGTGCAAGTGGGGCCAGCACTGGCAGTGGGTGCAAGTGGTGGCTCTGGTGCTGGCAGCGGGTGTTAGCAGGGCCAGCGCCGACAGCAGGTGCGAGTGCCAGGCAGGACCACAACGTGAGGGAGCAAAGAATTTTCAGTAACAACTAGAGTCTTGCCCTGATGACAGCGACTGGCGCCCTGCCTTGGTCTGGCACCCCCTCTCACCTGCTCCACCATCCTACCCAGGCCAAGGCCCGCCATGTTCCGCACATGCCCCCTGGTGGTCAGCGCATGTCATAGCGACTGGTTGTTCTGGTTGTTTCAACATTTGGTCTATTTGCATATTAGCCTTTTATTATATAGGATTATTCTAAGTTTATACTTTGATGCTATAGAGTCAGCATGATAATGATTTTGGAGAAATATTTATTTTTTTAAGAAAATATTTTTATTAATTTCTGAGAGGAAGGGAGAGAGTGAGAGAGAGAGAGATAGAAACATCAATGATGAGAGAGAATCATTGATCAGCTGCCTCCTGCATGCCCCATACTGGGGATTGAGCCTGCAACCTTGGCATGTGCCATGACCTCCTGGTTCATAGGTCAGAGCTCAACCATTGAGCCACACTGGCTGGGCTGGAATAATGTTTCAATAAATAATTAGATAATAACAGTTCTGACTATTTCACAGAACTATATCATAATCCATGCTATTGAGAACACATTGCCTTTTTTTTGTCTTGCTGATTGTTTAGCACCATCAGAACAATATATTATGTTAATAGAAGGATAATAGAAATTTTGTCTGATATAAGAGTAATTAAAACATTTTAGTTGGAATCTAATTTTAATATAAGTGGGAATTCAATAATAAATCCTCTGTGACACAAATTACTTATAGAGAAGCACAGAGGACTTGAGAATTAATATCAATTTGAATATATATTTAATAAAGCTATGAATTAAACAGCATGGGACTAGAAAAATGGGTAAATTTAGAATATATTCTAAAATGTGTTAATAAAAACACTTCTTGAATTAAGGCTCTAAGTTATGTTTATCATGGTGTCATGATATGGTCACTCTGAATTTAATCTTTTAAGCTTCCTGACAATATTTTATTTTCTATTCTAATCCACAGTATTAATATTTTCAAGTGAAGTAAGAACACATAAATTTTCAAGTGCTTGATTATGTTTATCCTTTTGCAAAAGAGAAGATGCAGAAGATTATATATCATGGGAGATGTTTGCTTTAGGAAGGGAAACAGTGTGTCCCGATACCCTTTCATGAGCACACAGACTGAATAGCTTCTTTCCATTTCACAGCTATACTAAATGCGATTCTGAGGTCATTCCAGCCACGTCAAAACTCATTAATTAAGCAAGTACTAGGAGGCCAGTTACATTTCAATATGTTTGTTTGTTGTTGTTTTTTTCAAGTGAAACTAGGAGGAAAACAAATAGCAACCCTCCATCATTTACCAAGGTGTTTACTTAGTGAGTGCTTCACAATAACATGGTTGTCTTGATAGTTTCCCCTCTCTTTCCCGTTAAGTATGTAGATAATTATGGTGGCAAATATTCCTCTAGTGTCGTCTTCTGTGAGGTGCCAGGGCAATTATGCCCTGCATTTGTACCCTTTGAGTAAAAGAAAACCTCTGGAGGGGGTGTTCTGTAAACTCTATGATCTACTTCTGATTCTTTTATTTTTTGGTTGTAAGCTTGTCCCCATTTTACTTTTCATCCATGTCATCATCAACCTATGTGTCCAAGCATCTTTTGCATGAGAGTTTGCAAATCACGTGGCCAGATCTGTGATTTTCCCCTAGAGCTTTGTGAGACATGCCAATATATCAGAATACTGCTCTTAGGATATCTAACTAGGAGTGATATTACAAGGAGACACTGCTTTGTTTCTAATATGGTTGGCTTGAGCCACTTGCCTGTATGGAATTGATGTGCACAGATGTCTTTTGTTCTTTTCACAAATAATGACCACTCTTTGTGTGTGTGTTCGTGTTTTTTTGTTAGTACACATCCGAGGATATTTTTCTACTGATTTTTAGAGATAGTGGAAGGGAGGGGGAGAGACAGAGAGAAACATCAGTGTGAGAGAGACATATCAATTGGTTTCCTCCTGCATGTGCCCCAACCAGGGCCAGGGATCAAGCTTGCAACCAAGGTACATGCCCTTGACCAGAATCAAACCTGGGACCCTTCAGTACGCAGGTCTATGCTCTATCCATTGAGCCAAACCAGCCAGGGCAATGATGACGATTCTGACAGTGTAAAAGGCAACATTGAGCTGGTTACATTCATGCTGACAATTTCTAGTACAGAATCATAAATTAGCAACTAAGGCTATGCTGAAATCTCATTTGCTGCATTTATTTTATTCACACAGACTGAGAAGGGAATGTGATTGCCATGACATATATTTGATAGGCAATAACCATAAAAAATTCTTTAGCATTTTACAGATTATAAAACACTTTACCTCACTTGATCCTCAGATAATTCTGTGAGTTGAGTAAATATTATATGCCTTTTACTCTTGGGAATTGGAGTTAATTGACATGGCAAAGATGACTGAGGTGACAAGTGGGAAACCTGAAAACTTAGCCTGTGGTATCAGAATCTCCTATTTCGATGAAATATATCAAACTCTGAGAATAACTGTCTTTTCAGTGTTATCATTTCTAGGTTAGGACAGTAAAAAACAAACTACCAAAAACTATCTTTCATTCTTATTTTTTTTAAAAAAATAAGTAAATAATTCTCATCAACAAAAGGAAGTTAAGGCTCACACTCGGAATGAAAACAACACTTCACATGGACTACATTTGACCTAGTGAAGAACTGTCTGAGTTAGGAGTGCATTTGAAAGTATGTAAAGAAACCATATTATGATACTCATTAGACTTTTATTTGTATTCATGAAAATGATAGCTAGAGAATCTAGTTCAGATAGAATGAAGTTGCTCACAGAACTTTTAAAAAACCCAAGGTTTTTTTTAGTTTCCTTCTCTACCAAAATTTAGTTCTCATTATTTTAATATGATTGGTCTACCAGCAGGCATTGCTTCAACATTCTAGATAGGAATAAAAGAGAAAAATATAGGTTATATATTTTTAGAAGCCCTAATCTCACTCCATCTACCTTTGCTAATGTCTCATTCACAGTAACTATGTCACATGATCAAGTCTATTTGCAAAGCACTCTGGAATGTTAAAGTTATAATAGGAGACTTTTTTGACTAAAAGAAAATTAAGATTTTTTTTGGGAGGGCGGTGAGGGACAGAGAAGAAAGGGATATGTGTATTGGGTGCATAATTAGTAATGTCTGCCATAAGAACCATGGATGGTGTCTTATTCTCCTTGTGTCACTACAGACATACTGGTGAGAACTTCCTTCTCAACCAGTACTGGCCTGTGAATGTGGATTTGAGAGACACTATAGTACTTTCTATCTTCTTACCTTAAACATTTTCTATGTTCAAGCTCATGGATTTGTATCTGGAGATGCTGAATAAGAAGCTTAGTGCCCACCAGGTCCCCCTCTAAACGTTAAAAAAAATGGAGAATGCAGGAATCCTATCTAATAAAAGAGTAATATGCAAATTGACTGTCATTCCAACACATAAGATGGCTGCCCCCATGTGGACACAAGATGGCTGCCACAAGATGGCCAGCAGGGGAGGGCAGTTGGGAGGGACCAAGCCTGCAAGGGAGGGCAGTTGGGAGCGACCAAGCCTGCAGGGGAGAACAGTTGGGGGGAACCAGGCCTGCAGGGGAGGGCAGTTGGGGGAGAGACCAGAGCAACAGGGGAGAGAAGTTAGGGACAATGAGGTTGGCAGGGGAGGGCAGTTAGGAGTGACCAGGCCTTCAGGAGAGGGGAGTTAGGGGTGACCAGGCTGGCAGGGGAGGGCAGTTAGGGGCAAACAGGCTGGCATGAGAGTGGTTAGGGGATGATCAGGCTGGCAGGCAGAAGTGGTTAGGGGCAATCAGGAAGGCAGGCAGGCAAGCAGTTGGAAGCCAGCAGTCCTGGATTGTGAGAGTGATGTCCGACTGCCCGTTTAGGCCTGATCCCAGTAGGATCAGGCCTAAACGGGCAGTCAGACATCCCTTGAGGGGTACCAGATTGGAGAGGGTGCAGGCTGGTCTGAGGCATACACCCCCCTTCCCGTGCACGAATTTCGTGCACCGGGCCTCTAGTAGGATATAAAAAACAACAACATATAGTCCAAGATCCCTATCTTGTTAGGAGTGGAGATCAAGACAATGAACTCTCTTTTACTAAAAGACTTGAAGAGAGGTTCAATTGGCTTGTCAGAAAAAACAGAAATATTAATACTTTTTTTTCATTTTTGTTATTGGTCTAATACAATTTGGTAGGTTTTTAATATTAAACAAGTGTTATGAACAAAGGAAGATAACAGAGCAACAATTATGAAAATTTGCCCATAATCTACTTCTTTTTTCGCATTTCCTAAGTAACAATAGTGATATGCAAACACCACAGCAAAGACCATTTAAATTCTTACCTTTTTAGACAAATTTTCTTTTACTCTGAAGGGCACTCCTCAAAATGCTTCATAAACTTCCCCAGAGTCTCTATTCTTCTTCCTCAATGGTCTTTCTACCAAACCTCTCCTTTACTCCCTTTTCTGAGTCACAAAGCAAAAATAGCCTCTAAAAATAGACTTCTTTTTTAATTGAATTTATTGGGATGACATTGGTTAATAACATTACACTATTAGTTTCAAGTGTACAACTCTGTAATAGATCATTAGACAGGAACTTCTTGAGAGAATGTGAGAGGTAAACACTGAACAAAATTTTCTAATAATGTAGAAGTGAAGAAAGATGAGCAACATTTTAATAAATGTTATCCTATACACAGATATAAAATTAGGTCTATATGTAAATTCATATACACACATATATACATGTATATGTACATGTACATGCATACACACAAAGATGTAACACTACTGTATCAGTTCTGTGGCAGAGAAAGAGAGATAAAACTAGAGTTTGAATATGCCTAAAATTAATTTGTTCTCTTATAAAGCTAAACTATTGTTTTTTATTGTTTATAACTATTATGTATTTTTTGTAGAGATAGAATTTGTTAATCTATGGTAAAATATCCCGTAGATGCAATCCAATTTATGTGAAATGCAAAATAAGGATTTAAATTTGTATAATTTTACTCTTATTTTATTTTTTGAGCGTATGAAAGCATCCCTTAAAATGGTGATTATAATTAATCATGAAACAAAGAACACCACTAGAAATAATGGCTTAATAAGAAAGAAAAGGGAAGGAAAAATGTATTGATAAAATGTCACTACAAATAACCATCAAATTAAGGTCTTCACAATGTTATACTCTTTGTATCTTTTGTTTCAATAGAATAAAATAAGATTAAATTAGACATTGGGTTCAGAAAGAAAACTAAACAGCTTAATTTGAATACTTCATTCCTTTTTAATTCCATCCACATTGGAAATATCATTAAGCTATTTTTTATTTGTTTATTTAAGAAAGGAACATTTGGGTTAAGATAAATTAATGTTGCAATACATGGATAAGCAAAATATATTTAATTTTGGTTAAAGTACAGTTTACTTTTTTGATGGTTATGGAATTAGAAAGAGATTAATACTTAGATATGTATTTGTATCTGAATTTTATTTTAAATTTAATAAATAACTGATGCTCTGGGGAGAAAAAAAGAAAAATAAATAAGATGTATTGTGCTCAAAATTACAAGGTGACAGATGTTTCCATATTTTATAGATGTAGAAAAATTATTTGATATATATTATTTTTAGTTTTTAGGTGGTCTGTTTTAATTACTCAAACACTGAGTTTTAATTACTCAAACACTGAGGTAAATTATAATCTGTAATGTAATACTGAAATTGTCAACATTCTATAAGGAAAAATCTAAAAACCCTTCTGCAAATAAAGACTTTTCAAATATACATAAAACTAGTTGATATTTATTGACATATGCTAAGCTTTAACTTTCATATCTGAATACAGAAGAGATGGGAAGATTTTTTCAAAAAAATTTTGGCACTAAACACTAAATCACTGTTTAATTTGGAGCTTTCATATTCTTAGTATTTTTCTTTAAACTTATATATTACTAGAGGCCTGATGCACAAAATCCATGCAAGAGTAGGCCTTCCTTTCCCCAGCTACTGGCATCAGTTTCCCTCTGGCACCTGGGACCTGAGCTTCCCTCAGGCTCCTGGGACCTGGGCTTCCCTCATGGCCTCTGCTTTGTCAGGAAGGTAGTCCAGAAGGATGTACAGAAGGACATCCAGTCTAATTAGCATATATTGCTTTCATTATTATAGATTGTTAACCAGCTGTAGACTCATATAATAACTATTAGTCTTTTAGTATGCAATTTTCCTGATCATGCTTCCTGGAAATAGAAAAGTATTTATCTGCTAAAGGCCTGTTGCATGGATTCATGCACCAGTGGGGTCCCTCAGACTGGCCGGGAAGGGACTGTGGGAGGGCTCTAGGGTATGTACAGCCATCTGGCCCAGTCCTGATGGCCGGACCCCAGCAGCAAGCTAACATACCGGTTGGAGTGTCTGCCGCCTTGTAGTCAGTGCACATCATAGCAACCGGTCAAATGGTTGGACACTTAGCATATTAGGTTTTTATATATATAGATATTTATATCTATATATCTATCACCTATATCTACCTATCATCATATCTATGTCTATATCTATTCAGAGATACTTATTCTCCAAAGCTGTAGTCTTTCTACAGCATAAATGTCTGAAAGCTGTACTTGTTATGGATTAAATTCTGTCACCCATTCCCAAATTTATATATTGAAGCTCTAACTACCAATGTGAGTATATTTGGAGATAAGGTCTAAATGGAAGCAATGAAGGTCAGATAAGGTCATAAGGGAGAGGCTCTAATCTGATAAGTCTGGTGATCTTATAAGAAGAGCAACACCAGAGCTTTCCACTCTGCACAAAGAGAATAGGCCTATGAGGACACAGTGAAAAGGGTCATCTACAAGTCAAGGAGAGAAGTCTTAACCCCACACTGACCCTGCTGGCATCTTAATCTTGGACTTCTAGTCCTTAGAACTGTGAGAAAATGCATTGCTGCCATTTAATTCACTGAGTGTGTGGTGTTTTGTTGCAGCAGTCTGAGAAAACTGATGCAGGATTTATCCAGTTGAATTTAGAATAAATTTTATCAAAGTTCCTTCTTTCAAAATCAAATCTTTAAAATGGAGGTGTTTAAAACAAATGTTTGTATCATAATTACAATGAATATAGATGCAACATTTTTATTATTTTGTGTTATGTGCAAAAGCCAATATTTATGCTGGACTAATCTATATATAAAAAAATGAGGTAATATGCACATTAGCCTGGGACACCATAATGGTCATGACCAGCTCAGGAGGAGGGGCCTGGCACAGGCCCAGAGTCTGAGAGAACAACAGATAGGGTTGCCCCAGAGCCAGAGAGAACAACATGCTGGGGGGCCAGCCCCCAGCCTGCGCCCCGCGGCCACAGCGCTGGGCTGCTGGGGCTGGAGTGGAGACACAAACCCACAGTGGGGGCTGGTTCAATTCTGATCAAGGGCATGTACCTAGGTTGCAGCCTCCTCCTTGGCCAGGGCCCAGGTCAGGGCTCATGCAGGAGGCAACCAATCGAAGTGTTCCTCTCACACTGATGTTTCTCTCTGTTTTTCCCTCTCTCTTCCACGCTCTCTAAAAATCAATGGAAAAATATCCTCATGTGAGGATAAAAAAAAAAAAAAAAAAGAAAGAAAGAAAGAAATGTCATATCCTATGAAAGAGACATCTTGAAAATGCCTAAAGAAAGTTGTCATTTTTTCATGGTTTAGGGACAGGAGTTCATGTTGATGAAAACACCTTGGCGGCTGTGGTGGCTGGCCATGGCAGCAACAGCAGGGTGATGGGGGTGGTGCCTTCCCCTGATCAGCCCAGTTGCCTCCTGCAAAGGGGAGCGGGCCTAAGCCATCAGTAGGACATCCCCTGAGGGCTCCCAGACTGTGAGAAAGGGCAGGCTGGGCTGAGGGCCCCTCCCCAGTGCACGAATTTTGTGCACCAGGCCTCTAGTCGAGAATAATCTCCAATGAAATCTGTTATTATTCAAAAACATACCTAATCTTTAGTCATCTGTGCTTATATATATGCAATGGATAACACTAGAAGTATCTTCCTCATCATTTCTACCTATCACATTTCTATCCATCATTAAATCCCATTTTTTTCAAGCCCATTCAAATACCCATATGCTCCATGACACCTTTGTATCATATCAATTTACACTGATGTTTTCACCCTCTTGACTTCCCAGAATTTAGGTGAACAACTAATTATTAATTTTAAAAGCACAATTTAGTATATCCTTTCCATAAATACTTTTTACAAGACTGTGTATAGTGTTATTTCCTGGATAATAGTTAACAGCATGATCTTTGACTTCAAATAGATATCAATTCAAACACCTGCTTTTCTGATTATCATGTCTGTGCCTCTTTAAAAAGTCATTTATTGCTCTAGCTGGTTTGGCTCAGTGGATAGAGTGTCGGCCTGCTAGTCACAAAACACAAATTGAAAGCTACCAAAATATAAAGAAATTAATATCATTATCTCTATATTCAGAAACATTTTAGTTGAGGAAAAGAACTATAACATATTTAAAGTATGAATTTAGCATTAAAAATGCTAAATTTTACGTTTTATACACAAACAAAAGATTAGGGTTCCAAAGTGAGAGTGATGATATCTGCTTGGAAAAAATGCCAGCATATGGATTGTATTTGAGTAAGGATTTATGAAGTTGTAATTCCAATTGTATGAAATGAGTCAGAGTCATTGCTAGGAAGAGAAAAATGCCTTTGGAGAGGGCATAGGATTCTTGTGATGTGGGGTGTTGTACAATTTGCCTTTTTGCATTAGGCTGTGCGGAAGAGAAGAGAACGGTAAGATCAGAAAAGGAGATTTGGCAGAGGTTGAAGTCAACCTTGAATGCCTGGCTAAAGTCCTACTCTGATGTTGAAAAGTGTGCGGTTAGTTGTAGCGGTATATGAGAAGGCACGGGCATGTGAGCAATGGAGGTGAGGGACAGGTGGCACTTTAGGAAATTATTTCCATAGTCTAAGGTACTGGATAAAGGAGAGGTTACCTGGTATAATGAGAGTAAGTAAATTACACACGTAGATGAAAGATTAACTTTTTAACAGGAGTATGTATGAAAAGGCAGATAGGGTGAGTTTTCTGAGAAAACCTTCTATTTTGGTTAGAACTATGCAGACACTTTTATGAGAACTGAGTTTTCTTATCAGTTCCATATATTAATGCTGATTTGGAAAGATTGTGGAAAACCTTAAAAGGGACTTAAAATAAATAATTATACGGTTGAAATTAACACTTTGAGACAAAATAAGAGGAAATGACATAATTTATTAAAGTCTGATAGAAGTGAAGAGCTGTTTACCACACTTTTATGAGGCCAGTATTATTTCACAAGAGTATGAAATAAATATTACTAGATTATGCAGGTATCAAAAACAATGAAGATAACTTTTTCTTATCAATCTGATGGTACCCAACATTCATCATGCCTTTATTAATAAAATTGAACATCTTGCTAATAATTTTTTAAAATTTTGAGTGTTAAACTGTATGCATGGGAGATGTGGTTTTAAGAAAAAGTAATAATTCACTCTCTTGTTAGTATATATACTACTCTGAGAAAAGTAATTAAATTTTCACAGTCCAAGGAACTTCTGTGCACTTTCAAATGTGAAAAGATTTATTCCTTGCTTATTGATAGAGACATAGCAACAAAACTAGAAACATAATCTACTTATACTTAAATGTTTTCTTCAAACTTAGAATTTTGAATTGGATTTCACTTAAGGAATCAACAAGCATGGGATAACAGCTTGCCAAAATATCACATGATCTCACTCATTTATGGAATATAATGAACAACATACACTGATGAACAAAAACAGATCCAGAGACAGAGAAATATTGATCAGAGCATCAAACCTCAGAGGGAAGGTAGGGGAGGGTGGGGGTAATGGGGAGAGATCAACCAAAGGACTTGTATGCATGCATATAAGCCTAACCAATGGACACAGATACCAGGGGGGTGAGGGCATGAGTGGGGGAGGGGGTTAGGGGGGTAATGGGGGGATAAGGACACATATGTAATACCTTAATCAATAAAGAAATTAAAAAACACACACAATGTGTTATTTCAATCACCTTAAGAATAATCCAGTTCTCATGGGGTTGATTTCAACCAGGAAGCATTCCGCCATGAGGCAAAGAGAACAGCCAAATGGAATAAGGCTGACTGTCTCTGACCTATCATCTGATCTACTCAGGGATGACCATCTCTTTCCAGTGACATATATATGAAACTTAAGAATAAGTGTTTAGCTAATTGTTGGGTTTTACTCTAAGTATTACTTTCCAAAACTGAGGTTTTTTGTATGGGTTTATCAAATAAGATCAAAAGCAACATTATTTTTTCATGCACAAATAATAAGTAATTAATAAGAAAGGTATTCAAGGAAATAGTACAGTCTAAAGAGTGATTTTTCCCATTAGCATTTTAATTGTTTAAAAAATTATAGTCCTTTAGTTCCATGAAAAGTGAAACTTGTCCACTGTAAGATGAAGAATAAAACTCACAGGCTATGAAAACTGACTTTGAGAAAAAGAAATATTGAGTCTCGACCCTTGATCTCTGCAGAATCTGAAAAGCTGCCCTTGTACTGATATGGACAGAAGTTTTATTAGGAAATGAAGATAATCCTCTTTATTGAAAAGAATGTGGACGTGTTATGCTCTGGAGTGATTTCAAAGCTGCTGCAGATGCAGCCCGTGGAGTTACAGACAGATGGGAGGAAATCACCCCTCCACTTGTTTCCTTCTCTTTCTCAGTAATTCTTCTCTTCAGTGGAAATCGGTGAGTGCTTTCACTGAGCCAATAACTGCAAAGCTAATAAGGAAGCAGGAATGTGCATACCAAAGTCATCGCTGAAGTGAATGGCATTCAGCTAACATAAAGGGAATAATTGTCTGTGTACGTTGATAATCAAATTCACTCACTTCCCAGGTAGTTCAATTAGACTGTACCTCATTAATTCCTTTGAGAATAAAGAAAGCCATCTTGCAAAATTTGAAATGACCTCAATCGAATCAGCTCAAAAAACACACTGAAATTGAACTATCTAAAGAATTGACCTTGGAAAGCCTCAGTGTGCCGTCATAATCCTTTTAAATTAAATTATCCCTTCTAATTATTAACTGGCTGTTTAATTCCCTTACATTTTCTTTAATTTCCAACCTTTTAGCTCACCTTTGCCACAAAATTTTCTGCAGGCCGAGGGGAATGAAAGGGTACTTTCATCATAATGATATACTGTTGATTCTGTATCTGAAGTCATTGTGATTCTGGAAGTCCTTCTAAGGTTCAGTGGACGTTTGCCAGACATTGAGTTTGTGAGAGCTAAGTACTTCTTGTTATATGGAGTGAGCAAACAACACTACCTGCATGGGAATAAGTTGACTCCCTTTACCTACCTAGAACTAAAATCCAGAAGGAAAAGGAACAGCTCCCATCATGCATGCGAATAGTCCCTGTAAGCATCTCCTCTCCAGGTGTGAGTAACCGAAGGTATGCATACAATCAATACTGGGTAGATACTTGTTTGAGGAATTGAATGAATGAACATGCACGTCTGAAATAACAAGAACTAGTCCCTTAGGCTACCCTTTAAAAAAGCAGGCTTATTACTTTGTGATAACGCCGTGACAATATAAACAAAAGTAATCTCTCACCTCTATTTTTAGATTTCTTTCTGAGTTTTGTTATGATAATATTTTGAGAGCGAGAGAATACCATCTACACCTTTAGATGAGCTTTCAACACTTTTTAAGAAATTAACAGAATTTTTTTGACCTGTAGTGCAAAATAATTGTTAACTGGGGAAACAATAAGTAAGAATGACCATTATGTAACTCAAAACTACTAGCTAAATGTACACTTCCTGGCAGTGTTTGACAGGCATACTAATCTTTTGTATTTAAAACCAGAAATGAACTGAGCCATATGGAGGTGCCTGATACTCTCTTGTTTTATCAGAAATCTATTTTTAAGAGCAAGTTTCTTCTTTCATCAGCATGCCCCTTCTCATATATTCAGTTATGCTACATTGCCTGAGACTGTGCTTCTATGAATCCTTAACATGTTTCTGCTGCCCTCTCTACTTGCAATCAGCCCCCTTTTCTGCTCACTTTGCAGCAGCAGTTGGGTGTCCTGCTGTCTTCTATTTTCTGCACATGTGCAGCTCAGCAGAGCCGTGCTATGATGAATTTAGTTTCGGTGCTGCCAGAGCAGTTACATTACGCCACAGTATTTCCGGTGGCTGTGTTTCTATCACTGCTGTTCAGTAGAGCTCAGAGGTAGGCTGATGAAACAAACTCTGAGGCCACATATCTTATGGATGATAAGAAACTTCCAGACTGTATACCCCTGCTTAGGGTGCAGTGGCTGCTCCAGCACAGTCCTGGCTCAAGTCCAGAGTGTCACAATCTTTCTGGAAGTGACTCCTAAGCTAATCCCCACAAGGGCTCCCCAGCTGTGACTAGTTTAAGACCCATCCTTTGAGCTCCTATGAAGACATTTTCCCTCTCTATTTGCCATGCATACCAAGGGGACAGGAACTACGGTTTATCTAGTAAGTGTGCCTTCCATGTTTCCTGGCAAAAGTAGGAATTCATAGATACATTGATGGATTACACGGGAACTACATTGACAAGTGGGAGATAACTTTGGCAGCATTAATTTTGTTGTTGCTATTTCTAATATCACTTCCCAGTCTTCACTGGATCAATGGCTGTCACGCCTAGAGAGATTTTATTGTCTTTAGGAAAGAAAGCACACGAAATAAGCAGAGGGAAAAAGGAGTTACTGGGTATCTTCACAGTGTTGGTAAAGTTCAAGAAGCAGAGGCAGACACCTAATAAATTAGGTAATTTGAGATTTTTAGAGGTGAGATTTTTAGGATGAAAAGTGATTTGTTTAATCCAAAAGTTAAGAGTATGATGGACTCAACACAATTCATGTTAAAAAACGCACACACTAAAAGAAATGTGCATTGTGGGGTGGCAGGTGTTTGCTTATTATATAAGAGCAGGTTTTCCAACACAGGGAAATCATCTAGGCTGACCCCCTAGAAAGATCATGTAGGAGAGGAGAAAACAAGGAAGACCGCACATCTTATGGCATCCACTTCCCCCTAGAGCATCAACAAAGAAGAGTTACAATAGAGGGAGAATGTTTGTTCAGCAAGTGTCTGAGATACACTTTCCTCAACCTCTGGTGATCCTGTGGGGTGCAATAGATTATTACAACATGTCCCATGTTTCTTAAAAACAGCAAAGAACTCTAAGTGTGGGCCAGTGGAACTGGAGAGAGGTGTGATGTCTGCTTATGACAAAGAGCGACTGCAGTGACCTGGTGGTCTGTAAAATACTGACTTGTACTCCTAAAGACATGTCAGTGTTCTGAATGTTTGGGCAAAGTGAGGGAGAGAGTGTCAGCTCAGCAGTGGCTGATGTGAGAATAGAAGCCTGAAAAGTTGAGGACAAAGTCTGCTCCTAACCAAATATTGATAAAGAAGGGAAATCTGAGTTACCTTCTTAATTCTGTCTCTGTGATTCCTCTTATGCCCTGCACCCATTTAGATCACCCCACTCCCACTTGTTTAGATCACAACTAAGGAAAAGTAAGAAGAGTTGAAAAGAAACCTACATTTACAAAGAAATCCTGAATTGGATACAACAGCATTGAAATTGAAAGTTGAGAATTACATAATTAGATTTCCTTAGAAAAAGACAATTTTAGATTTACATACATGATTAGTTGGAATTCATAACACAAAGATTTCCAACTGTAGTAGAGAATCAAAATTGATATAGACAAACTTATAACTTTTAACCAGTGCTTAGAGAAATCCTGAATCACTCTTTTTTTTTTTTTTTTTTCTTTATTGATTTTAGAGAGAAACATCCATCAATCTATTACTGCTTCCTGCACACACCCGCTTCTGCAGATTGAGCCCCAAACCTGGGTACGTGCCCTGACCAGAATCAAACCACAGACCTTTGGGTTCATGGGTGACCCTCAACAGAGCCACCCCAACCGGGGTCTGAATCTCTTCTAACCCTTTGTACTTCAGGATGAATTTCTTGATTATAACCTGCACTCTCCTTTGTGCTGCTCCCACTATGTCCAAGATTTTGTCATTGTTGAATAGAAATTTCTACTAGTTTTCCTTATACAGAAGTTGAGTCTTCTTTCTTCCTTCTGACCATCAATAATTGAATTACCTTTCATGTCTTATATCTTCACCAAATTCTATACTCTCAAAGCAAGACATTAATTTGAAACAAAGTGTTAAAGTAATAAAAATTTTCCTAAGAATTGTAATTTCAAGCTTTGGATAGATTGTAAGAACAAAATCTTATGCCATTTTACCAATTATTAGCTTGTTTTCTATGTGATACCTCTCTGTCTTTGTCTCCCTGTCTCTGTCTCTGTCTCAGTATATTCATGTGCAGGCATCATTATACTTTATCCTTTTAATGTCTTAATTTGCATTTACTAAAAACAGGGACATTTTTTTTAAAAATAACCTCATTAAAATTAATACATTCATGAAATTTAAAAATCATACAATACTTTATTCTAACCTACAGTCCCTACTTCAATTTATGCAGTTGTGCCAATAATGTCCTGTGTAGGACTATTTTCAGTACAAATTCATCCAGGTCATGTAATGAGGAAAGTTTGCATGTCTCCTTCGCCTCCTTTAATCTGGGGCAGTTCCTCAGCATCAATTCTGACTCTCATGACATTGAGATTTCTTGAAGAGTGCAAGCCAGGTATTTTATAGACACTCACTCAGTTTAAATTTGTTTGGTGTTTCCTCATGATTAGATTCTGGCTGGCACACTTTTGTAAGTGATGCTGTGTCCTTCTCAGGGCATCATGCGAGAGGCCTAGGATGCTCCCTTGTAACTTTTTTGGTCATATTAATAATATTGATCACTTGGTTAAAATGAGTTTATCTACCTTGCCAGAATCAATTCATATTATGTTGGTCGCAAAGGTAATTATTTAACTATATTTCTTCTTTTATATATATTAATTGATACTATACTTCTCCACGAGTTATTTACTCTTTTATATATATGGATACATGTATGACTGTCTATATTATCAATATAGACTCACAGCTTCTTATTTTATTCAGTAGAACTATTAATATCTTTACATAATTTGACCATAAATCATACCAATTTGGCGAGTTGGAAAGCTGCCAAGCTGGATCCTCTAACCCAGTGGTCAGCAAACTCATTAGTCAACAGAGCCAAATATCAACAGTACAACAATTGAAATTTCTTTTGAGAGCCAAATTTTTTAAACTTAAACTACTTCTAACACCACTTCTTCAAAATAGAGTCACCCAGGCCGTGGTGTTTTGTGTAAGAGCCACACTCAAGGGGCCAAAGAGCCGCATGTGGCTCGCGAACTGCAGTTTGCGGACCACGGCTCTAATCCTTTAACACACACTCATCACTACTTTTAACTCTCCCTTACTTTTTGGCACAGCAAGATGTTGTCTCATCATCTAGCTTCCCTGACCCAGACTTGGAATCACTTATTTTTCCAAGGGATCCTAGTTTCCTTCAGTGGTTAATGGTATTTAGAAACTGCATTAGTGCTTCAATTACTGTCTAACTAGTTTATACAAAATTCAGGGACTTAAAGCAATATTAAACATTTATTATCTCTCACAGTTGCTGTGGGTCAGGATTCAGGTGTGCTAGCCAGGGTGTTTCTGGCTAGGGCTTCTCATAAGTTTCCTGTCAATTGTCCACTGGGCATGTAATAATCTGAAGGTTTGGCTGGGGTGGAAGAAGCCACCTGGGTCACAAACATGGCTGGCATATTGGCATTGACAGAGACCTTAGCATGCTCTCTATGCCCATGGGCATCATCCCAGGGTGGCTTGAGTGTTCTCATGATAATGTGGCTGTCTTTCCTCAGAGTGAATGATCCAAGAAAACAAGATAGAAGTGTTAATATTTTTTTATGACTTGGCCTTGGGAATCACACGCTGTCACATCTGATATCTCTTGGTCATTGAAGCTCTGATTCAGTGTGAGAGTGAATTACATAAAGATGACAATATGAGGAGGCAAGAATCATCGGGATAAATCTTAAGTGCTGATTTAAACAGAAATCAAGAATCAGTGACACCAAATGTGCTCATTTCTCTGGTGCCATTGCTCCTGGGCCTCTGCAGCAAACAGTCATATATATATGACTGTTATGCATGGGGAGGGGGGAATCCCTCAGCCCGGCCTGCACCCTTCCAATCCAGGACCCCTCAGGGGATGTCCGACTCCCTCTTGCGGGACTGCTGGCTCCTAATCGCTCACCTGTCTGCCAGCCTGATTGCCCCTAACCCCTCTGCCTGCCTGACTGATGGCCCCTAACAACTTCTGCCTACCTGCCTGATCACCCCTAACTGCTCCCCTACTGGCCTGATTGCCCCTAACCACCTCTGTCTCACCCTGCGCCCGGGACCCAGTATTTCCTCCTCCAGCCGGTTGCAGGCACCTGGGACCCGGGCTTCCCTCTTTCTGGCTGGCCGCCAGCAACCAGGACTCAGGCCGGCTTCACAGGGGCTGGACACAGCTGCAGGGGATCATGGGTGGGCAGCTTCTCCTGGGCTGCAACCACAGCCTCTGGCGCCCTGGACTATGGGTCAGGCAACTTGTCTCTCTCCCAGGTTGCAGCCTGGCTGGTCCACGTGCCTCTCTTGTGAGCTCAATTGTGCCTGGAGGGTTCCCTTTCCTCTCTTGTGAGCTCATTTGTGCTTGGCTGGTCCCCATTCCACTTTCCCCAATTTTGAATGTCTGAGCCATTATGGTGTGATGGTGTGACAACCATTTGCATATTAGATCTTAATTATGTAGGATATAATGTGTGTTGTGTGTGTATGTGTACAACTATTTGAAATGATTAAATGAGTTTATTATATTTGTATTTATTTATTTATTTATTTATTTATTTATTTATTTATTTATTGTTAATCCTCCCCTGAAGATATTTTTGCATTGATTTTTAGAGAGAGTGGGAGGGGGAGAGACAGAGAGAGAAAAATATCAATGTGAGAGAGACACATCCATTGATTGCCTCCCACATATGCCCCAACCAGGGCCTGGGATCGATCTTGCAACCTAGGTACATGCCTTTGACTGGAACCAAAGCGAAGACACTTCAGTCCACGGGCCAATGCTCTATCCACTAGCCAAACTGGTTAGATCTTATTAAATGAGTTTAGTTATGAATTTACTCAATAACTTCTTCAACTGGCATAAAATAGTTTCAGAGATTCTGTACCCATAATAAGAAAAGTCTAAGGTTTATTGATTATTAGACATTCTTTAGACAAACAGAATTAGTCAAAGTAATTTATCCAAATCTTAATAGATTTTTTCTTTTCTTTTCAACTCATTATCTTCAATGAATTTATTTTATTTATTTGAAATGTAGTATTTTTTTTATTTGAAGTATAGTTGTAATATGTTTTTCTTTGCATTTGTTTTTTTTTTTTTCCAGTCTGTTAATTTAAATTAATTTTAGGAATATTTAGAGTATTAAAACTTGATTCAGATAGTCAAAAGTATACAAAAGATCTATTCATAGAAGTGTCACTTCACCTAAAAGATTACTAACCCACCCAGTGGACCCCTAAGAAACCTCATGAGAAGCCCAACAGAAAACTGAACAGCTATGAACTCCTGAATTTCTGATCAACAAAAATTGTGAAAGATAATGTCCGCTTATTATTACTTTAAGCCACTCAGTTTGGAGGAGGAAGCTATAAAATTAGCCAGAAATAACTGCTCTACCAGAAAAAAAAGGGACTGGTTCAAAATAATGTTGGGGGTGTGCCAAAGGGATAAACCAATCAGCTGGAAGGAGTTCCAACCAGCTAAACAGGAACAATTTGAACATCAAAATGTATAAAGATGTCTATAAATTTTACCTCATTCAGAGTAAGAATCTATAAATTCACATAGAAAATATATATGTGCTTGTAGACATACATACTTGCAAAATGAATAAATAAATATGAAGAAAAACCATTCCTTTTGGTCAATTATCAATTAATAACAAAAGAAGAAATAATAAATTTGGAAAATTATCTTTTATAGTGAATATATAAAAATTGATTCTGGTGATTGCCAGAGATAAAGGAGGGTGGAGGGAGGTGGAAAAGGGCAAATTAAAATAAATGATGGCCGAAACAGACTTGACTTTGGGTGGTAAGGGCATGATGCAGTATGCAGATGATGTTACAGATTTGTACAATTGAAACCTGTGTGGCTTTATTAACCAATGTTACCCTGATAAATTCAATTAAAATAAAGTAAATGAATCATGAATGAAAGTTTAATTAGGAGGAAGGTCACCTGATGAGGAAAGAACTTAACATTAACAATAATTTGCAAAGGAATATCAGAAGCATCTATTTTGATGTCCAGAGAAAGAGACAGTCTCACTCAAAGAGTACATACTTGTATGTTTAATTATTTCACCTTTTTTTTTACCCAAAATATTATATACATAAGTATGCAAATATATAAACTTTTGCACCTTGCTTTTTATAACTTGTATATCCTGAAATTTGAGAGGAAAGAAACAAAATACTCTGAAGGTAGGAATGAGCTGCAATAAAGACACCAACCCTATCTCTAAGCTTAGTGTTAGGGGAATTATGGGAAAAGAAACAGCCATTGGACTTTGGGGGTGCTTCATAGGAAGCCAAGTCCTGGGGGAGAAAGCCAGACTTGAGCAAGAAGGCCAAAGGAACTTCCAGGGAAATGGATGAGCATCAGGAATTTTGCTGATAACCGTGCATTTCAGATGATATATTGGAAAAAACTTCAAGAGTTATTGAAGAGAACCTAAATGAGTCAAAAACAGTTTGTACTGGGATCTCCAAGGAATTAAAATCTAGGAACTAGGAAATACTCTAGCAATCTCAGGCTTCTCGTGACTGACTTGACTAGGAATAAGGACATCCTGAAGTTAGCCGTGATGGTGTATAGGCAATGAGTAGTGGGGATCTTGGAGCTCTGCTCAGGGGGCCAGAAGGGGTCCCCTCCTGGTGATGGAATGGGGAGGCTTGGGCAACATCAGGAATATATAGCACTCCTGAACTGCTGCCTGTGACAGTGTCTGACCAAATTTCAGTTCAATTTCCAGCAGATGCTGTAAGTAGGAATCCTTTCTTTCTTTCTTTCTTTCTTTCTTTCTTTCTTTCTTTCTTTCTTTCTTTCTTTCTTTCCTTTTCTTTTTTCATTTTCTCACATTATTTTCCTATGATTTCTAATGTTCTATTAAATAACTAAATATTTTTTACTTTCTTACTCTCTTATTTCTATTAGCCCTTTGCACTCGCTTGCTTTTTTTCTCGATTCCTTTATTCTACTCGGGATTTAATGCTAACCGTGTCGAGTCACACTTCACATCCGAGTGCAAAAGGTTAGTCTTATTCTTGATTCGCAGTTTATAACATCTTCATATATTGAGAAATATATCATGGAAATAGGCTGATATGCTATTTCCAGTAACAAAATCACCCTTAAAAGGGTAGAATAAAAGATCAAATACAGGAAATGTTTGTATTGTAGTAACATTTCATGTGAAGCAGGTATATCATCTATACTAATAAAAGGGTTATATGCTAATTAGACTGCGAGACCTTTCGGGAGACCTTCCCGATGTCCTTCTGAACAAAGACATGGTTGTGAGGCAGAGGCAGAGGCAGTTAGGGGTGATCAGGCCAGGAGGGGAGGGCAGTTGGGGGTGATCAGGCCGGCAGGGGAGCAGTTGGGGATGATCAGGTTGGCGGGGGGGGGCAGTTGGGGTGAGCAGGCCAGCAGTGGGGGGGCAGTTGGGGGCGAGCAGGCTGGCAGGCAGAGTGGTTATGGGTGATCAGGCAGGCAGGCAGGTGAGTGGTTAGGAGCCAGTGGTCCCAGATTGCAAGAGGGTGCAGGTCAGGCTGAGGTACACGCCCTCCCCCGTGCACGAATTTCATACACCAGGCCACTAGTATTTTATAATTCATAATGCACATCTGTTCTAATAAATGAAAGGTAAGCAAACATGCTTTGTACATTATAAAGTGTTATGCAAATATAAATTGTATGCTATCCTATCTAATAGAAGGCTAATATGCAAATTGTCCCCTCAACCTGGAGGTCTACTGGGAGTTCGACCAGGGGGAGGGGCTGGCCAACTGCCCACAGCCCTTCCCCTGGCCACCCCCCTCACCCCTATCAGGGCGGGGCTGGATGGCCAACTGCCCATGGCCCCCCCCCCCCGCTGGCCCCACCCCTGATCAGCCCCCCAACCCTGATCGAGGATGGCTGGCTGGACCCCACCCATGCACAAATTCATGCACCGGGCCTCTAGTTATTAATATTAAGAACACCTGGCAGACCAATGCCATTAGGAATTTAAGCTATAGCTTGAGACCTGTGTTGAAACATAGCTCCATCACTTACTTGCTTTATGATCTTTGGGAAACTAACTTCGCTGTGTCATGGAGTACCCATTTATATAAAATGAGGAAAATAAAAAACAAAAACCCTACTTCACAAAGCCACTCATTCATTTTTTTCAACAAATCTTTATTATGGGCTAATACTGGTATAGGTGCATGTTAAATTAACTGATACTTGTAAAGCACCTAGGAAAAACATCTGATGTCTAGTGAGATCTCAGTGAATGTTAGATATTTATTTTCCTATTAATTCATTAGGAGAAATTCCTTGAATATAGAAAACACTCAACACATTGAAATTTAAAAATAAGTATAATTTAGGAATATATCAGACAGAATTCTGAACTCCCCAAAGCAGTGTGTCAAGTGACCATTATCTTCTCAGAAGGTCTTATGTCAACAGACCAGGTTTCTATGAAAATCCCAATAAACATACACCTGCCACCCTCAATATCTTGACGTTATGTGAGAAACCAATTTTGAGTTATACAAAAATGGAGGACTTTTCATCAAACTTAAAAAAAATATACTATGAGTGCAGGAACCATGATTCATATGAGGTACTTAAATATTAAAGAAAGTCAAAATCCTTTCTGACAAGTGTCTGACCTTTATGCTTATCTATTCCTAAAATACATCCTTGCCTATCAACCAAAGCTTTAATCACTTTCTCATTTCAGATATTGAAAGAGAGATTGCATTAAATCAAGTAAAGGTCATCTTTCTTTGAAATATAGATTATTCCCCTGCACTCTTTAGAGAAGCAGAGATTGGAGAGCAAACTCAATAGAGGCACCTTTCTCCCCACTCTTCAAAGTAATAAGGAAGCAGCCAAAAGGATTAAGGATGATTATGTTCAGCTCTCAAGAGCTGAGTTCCAAACCAGATATGAAATGCAATTCCGGTACTCAAGAGTAGGGCCCATATGTTGAAAAAGAAAGGACATATTTTGTTTCCCTTGAAGCACTTATTAATATATTCAGGTTTAAGCAGCAACAGAAGCAAGCAACAGAAGATAAGTAGGACTGTGTAATTCATCTGCACTTTTTCCTAGAGAAGCAAATGGTTGAGTAGGAAACTTAATTTCCAAAGCAAACGTGTAGCATTCCTTTACTCTAAAGTCCCCATTTGTCTTACTAAGTAGCTTAGGAACTCCCTAGAGGAAATTTACCTCTAATAGAAAGTCGGGTCTTTTAATTCATGTGGGTTTCTTTTAGCAAAAGAATAACTTCAATTTTCTTTAGGGATCAAAGGTGCTTGCTTTTCAATCCTCGCTACTAATAGTTTTTTTCCTTACATGGTTACCTCCAGATATTTTACAAATATGTATAGCCATTAACTATTAACACATAAATGCTGGGAAAACTAATATTCTTTATAAAATGTCTAGCAAAGAGATATGTGCATTAAGAGACTACCTCCCTCACTATATGTGCACCCCACTCTCGCATAAAGCCCATTTCACCAAGTCGTCCTGAGGAATTTGTACCAGGTTTTTCTCCTAAATGCTCACTGTATTTTCTGCTTTATCATGCAGCGGCCCTAAAATACACTCCTGTGTTCTTTTGTTATTTTATACAAAGTGTTTATTTTTATTTTTTGTCTTTCTATAAACAATAGCTCTTTCTCCTGACTTGCTTTGAAAAGCTTAATCCCAGATGAACCTGAACCATTATCACCGCTTGCTGAGTAGAAAATGCCATAACGGCCATTCTTCCTAAAACTCTCATCTAAAGGTTACCAAATATACCACACTCTGCAGCCACACTCTCTCACGATTGCCTCATCTGTACTAAGCAGGCTGGGGTACAGCATTTCTATTGTATTTAGCTCCCCAAGAACTCATACTACCAAACCTCAGGAACTTAGAAGGATTTGGTTATTTCTCCAGAAATGGTGAAATGGTGACACAAAAGCAGACACTGGATTGAAGATTGTAAGGAAAAATGTTCTGGGGACCTAAGAAGAGGAGGCTAAGCAAATAGCCAGCAATGCGGAATTGATTGCAGGGTTTATGGTGTTTAAATCAAAGCTTCAGTTATGCATGTTTTCATTGCTAATTTCATGTATTGGAGAAAAACTTAAATATATAAAAGTAGTTTGGTTTGTAAAAGCTTTTCCAGTTATGGTGATTTTAAAAATATTTTCTTACCAGGTATGCCTGGTTGTTATAACACAACACATACACAACTCATTTTATATGTCAGGTTTACTGATTTAACTTTATTTGTAATCAAAACTGAGATTATTGTACTGCTCTTATAAAAAAAAAAAAAAAAAGCCATGAGCATGCAGCTTGAAATTAATAGCCCATTATTTTGTGCAATGCTAGCTACATTTTAAGATATGAAATTCACCCCAACTTTCAAGAAGTGGGCAGATGGGAGGGTGTCTGTATGTGAAATGCTTGCCATGTGAAATAACTGTGTAACACACCGTGTACTAGAATGATGGAGAATGGAGTATTTTTCTGTTTCACAGGGATCAGCAATTTCAACCGTTAGGAAAAAATAAGTCTTAGAAAAGCACACTTTTAAAAGCTCATTAACACACAGTCAGCTTGCTGTTTTATTATTTACTAGTTTTATATGATCCCTTTTGCATAACCCCATTGTTATTGTAATGTGAATTAAGTATGTTGCACTAAACAGTATAATTGAGCTATAAAATTGCACAGAGTAGCCATGGAGTTGTATTAAGAAATGATAACAATTGTCTAGCATTATTAAAAAAAAACAAAAAACTATTTCCATGCTTAATAAAGTATCTCTTCAGAGAAAAACTGAAGTTTTCACTTTCATGATTATAATTAAAAATGGAAAAAGCTCATAGCAATCTTTAAAATTTTATAAATATTTAATGGAAGGAAAGTAAATGTTTGTTGTTATATTATTTTCTGGCTGCAGATTTCCAGTTTTCCAGCATCCATGATGCATAAGCAATATGCAAATAGTTAGTAAACAGAATTAAATTATAGGGAGAAAAAATCTTTACCACACCATGGGCCAGAGAAATTTACAGTGCTTAGGGTCCCTGATGAACACTGATATCTTCCTCTTAGTCAATAGCAGCAGGTAGGAGGAGCAGCGTTTGTAAGCCAAGTGGCAATGTATGTCCGTTTTTATAAAGTGTGTCCTTCACTCTCATTTCATATATCAAAGCAATATATTAACAGAAGTTACTTCAACACGCAGGAAATAGAATTTACTGCTGGGAAAATGAAGTCTGAAGAATGTCCTAACAATGCAGTCACTTTCCTTCAAAATGAAGATCATGAACAATGCAAGTGACTGCAGTGTGGCTGAGAAGGAAGTGACTTCTTTCATGTTGCTTACTTCTGCCATTGGCACACCATTGAAACTGCTGTCACTTCTCGGCTTATTGCTGCAACGTTGTAATTTTTGCATCCTAACTCTAATTTTAGTGAAAATAAAGGTCTGTGAGACAATGGACCTTGTCTCCATCAGCATCACCTTTAGAATCTTTCCTTACTGAGTAGAACAGCATGCTCCCAATCTTATGGGCTCTATAGTGGCTGCAAGGGCTATACATGCAGGAAACTATTTCTCTTCATTATAAATCCTTAACTAGCTAATAGAGTGCAAGGAACTACTACTTGGTATAATATTTTCTTAACTGTACAATCAGAAGGAACTGGAAATGCATTTGTGTTACTGTTTCAAGGCCCAGAGTAAGGGGTGTGGAAGAGTATTCCACACAGACATTCCCCTAGTAAGAAGGATCATCCCAATTACAAGAGGAGTATCCTATAGAATAAAAGTGTAATATGCAGAACAACCAGTTGGCAGGGGGCGGGACTGGCGAGCAGGTGGTGCCAGGCCAGCCAACATGCATGCTAGCGGGGAGAGGGAGGGGACGGCGATGGGATGAGAGGGTGGCTGTGACCAGCGGTGGGCAATGGGGGCCATCCCTGATTGCCCGCCCAGTTGCCTCCTGCAGAGAGAGGCCACCGGCGAACCATGGCAAAGCGATTCAGGGTGGGGCTGGCTGCTCACCATCCCCAGAAAGGCTTGCCAGGGTCACCTCCTGTAGAGGGAAGCCACTGGCAGTAGTGGCGCAATAGGGGGTGGGCCGGCTGCTTGCTGCCCATGCAGTCCCATGATCGGCTGGCCAGTCACCTCCCGCAGAGGGAGGCCAAAATGCAGCTTAAGCCTGCTCCACATGAGTGGGCCTAAGCTGTCAGTTGGACATCCCCTGAGGGTTTCCAGACTGGGAGAGGGCAGAGGCTGAGCTGAGGGACCTCCCCAAGTACATGAGTTTTCATACACCGGGCCTCTAATAGGATAATGACTCTTCAACTGCAAAATGGAGGATCTGAATTCCATTGGAAATGCACACTAGGAATATGCCTGACCACATAGTAATGTAGCAAGCTGATATGATCATTTAAACAGTTTAACACCCAATGTCCTTTCCTACATTAGCTGGCTACTTTAGGTGAAAGTGATGTTAGACTACATTGTAGTGATAGTTGCCTTAATCTGACATGTCACTTTGTATGACCACACAGGCTATAAAGTTGGCACAGCTTGTTCTCAGAATGCATTCATCTTGTGAGGGTGGTACAATAGAGAAATAAAGAAGCTGAAATCAGTGCAAGTCACAAGACCAGTCAAATAATTAAATATTACATATTTAGTTAATTATATACATAATCCATCTAAGTCAGATTCCTATTATTTATCCAGTAGTTCTAAAATATTTGTGCTCTAAACAATCACCATGAAAGTTGCTGAATATTTTATAGATTTTGCGGCCCTATACTTGGAGATTCTGATTTAGGGAATCTAATGAGAGATCTAGAAATCAGCTTTTTAACAAGTACCCCATGTGTTTCTGGCTAAAGTAGAGGACACTTTTGTAAATATTGATAATTAGTGTATTAGCAAATGCTAGACTTATATTCGGTACTCAAATCACACTCTTGATTGGGAATCCCAAATGCTTGAAGTGTTTAGTGAAATTATTAAGCCAATCAAACATAACATGATAACCGGAAACTTGGTTAACTGAGTACTCTTATTGCCCAAAAGTTACATTTTATTGGGTCTCCTGCCTTGTTTCTTATTTCTTTCCATTACTTAATGCATCCTGTGCAATTCAACATCTTCTTAATTATGTCATTTCTTTGCCTGAAATATTCACTAAAATGAAGTCCAAACTTTTGAGGCTTTCATATTCTAGATGCAGCAAAGTTTCTATCCTCATTTTCTATAATTTTGGAGTATATATTTTATACACAAACTAATTTGGGCAACTGTTACATCTTGTTTTCCACTGCATTTTTTTTCTAGTATATCATAGTGTCTTCCTATACTCCTGCCCATGTTTGTGTTCTGAACATTTATCTATTCACCAACTCAGCCCAGATGCCATTTTCTCTAGTATTTAACCTCTTTTATGTACTTCATACAATTTAAAAAAAAATTATACCACCTTGTGTAATGTTGAAAAATTTATACAATAATAGCTTCTATAATAGCTGCCAGAGCTGTGCTGCCTAATATGGTAGCCACCACCTACCTGTGGCTATTTTATTGAAATTATTTACAATTAAATAACATTACAAATTGAGTTTTTCAGTTATATTAGCCACATTTCCTTTGACAACACAGATATGGCATACATACCCTTATCATTTTGGGAATTTCTATTGGACTGTGCTGCACCAAAAGATTAAGACTATGGTGAGATGTTTTTCATATGGACTTCAGTGCATTCCTTCATTAAAGTATAGTAACTAAATTTTTCTTAAGGAATAATGTTGGCCCTCATACCCCAAACTCCTAAAGGAGATTCTATATAATCACAAACAATTATTTCCAACATACCATTCTTATTTGGTGTGGTAAATCTCAACTTTAGCATACAAGTTCCAGTAGATTATTTGGCTCTATGTTCCCTTCCCTGACGTTTTGTTTCATTCAGTCAGATATAGGCACTGAGGATTTGCAGGGTTTTGAAGTTCTCAGGTGATTCTGATGCTGCCTGTCTGATTAAGACATGGCTTAGTGTATTTGTATCTTCCAAATAATGTGACAATTGTTCATTCTTCTGTTTGAGCTTTGCATTTTGCACATGCAGCTTTCATTTACATAAAGTATTTAATTAGGTAGAAGTCTATTCAAGTCAAGATGGATTTAAGTTGTGCTTAGTAGGCCCCAAATCTGCGTTGGAGTAGATATATGAGTATCTTATAGTATTTATATCATATCTCCTATTCTTATAGAAATTGGAGACTAGTGGGTAGATGACACAAAGATATATGAAAAAAATAGCCATCTCAATATAGTATTTCCACCACAATATTGAAAATACACTTCTATACAAATCATTCTGTTTAATCTATATTATAATATTATCAACTAGTATGGACATAAGTGTCCCCAGTAATAGATTAGGAGACCTAGACTCAAAGAACCCATGTTTTAAACATCATGGAATTAAGATATGTTGGAGGTGGACAAAATTAGAGCAAAACATACACCATAAGGTTTCCTTTCAAATACATTTGAAAAAGTGAATCACATTTTATTAGAAGGATTCTATTAATGACCTGGGCTGGAACTTTATTACTTTTTAAACTTTCTAAATATTAAGTGACAACTTTTAAAACATAGGATTATAATACAAATTAAAGCACTTGGATAAAATACTAGAGCTTTTGGAAGTCAAGTAAGTTTATGGACTTCCCTTTAGAGATAAAAGGGATAATCAGTCAAGCAATGTCATTTAGGAAATTCAGATGGCTGGTAGCTTTCTATACTTCTTCTTTTATTCAGAGCAATCACACTCCTGTCTGGGAATCCCAAATGTTTGAAGTATCCGGTGAAAGTATTAAGCCATACTATCTAATAAAAGAGTAATATGCAAATTGACCATCACTCCAAGACTCAAGATGGCCACCCCCATGTGGCCAAAGATGGCTGCCCCCCTGTGGACACAAGATGGCCACCACAAGATGGCCTGCAGCAAAGGGCAGTTGTGGGCAGTTGAGGGTGACCAGCCCAGCACAGGATGGCAGTTGGGGGAAGACCAGGCCAGCAAGGGAAGGCAGTTGGGGGGGACCAGGCCTGTGGGGGAGGGCAGTTGGGGAGGACCAGGCCTGCAGGGGAGGGCAGTTGTGGGCAATCAGGCAAACAGGGAAGGCAGTTAGGGGTGACTGGGCCAGCAGAGGAGAGCAGTTGGGGGAGACCAGATCAGCAGAGGAGGGCAATTGGAGAGGACCAGGAATGCAGGGGAGGCAGTTGGGGGGTGAGGCAGGCCTGCAGGGGAGAGCAGTTAGGGGGACCAGGCCTGCAGTTAGGGGGAGACCAGGCCTGCAGTGGGGGGCAGTTGGAGGGTGACCAGGCTTGCTATGGAGGACAGTCGGGGGGGACCAAGCCTGCAGGAAAGGGCAGTTGGGGGGGACCAGGCCTGCAGGGGAGGATAGATGGGGGGGACCAGGCCAGCAGGGGAGGGCAGTTGGGGGGGACCAGGCCTGCAGGGGAAGCAGTTGTGGGGTCAGGCCTGCAGGGGAGGGAAGTTGCAGGGGGTCAGGTCTGCAGTGGGGGACAGGGGAGGGCAGTTGGGGGGGACCAGGCCTGCAGGGGAAGGCAGTTGTGGGGCCAGGCCTGCAGGGGAGGGAAGTTGCGGGGGGTCAGGCCTGCAGTGGGGGACAGTTGGGGGGGACTCAGGCTTGCAGGGGAGGACAGTTACGGGTGACTAGACTGGCAGAGGAGGGAAGTTAGGGGTGACCAGGACGGCAGGGGAGGGCCATTAGGGGCAATCGGGCCAGCCGGGGAGCAGTAGGTGTCGATCAGGCTGGCAGGGGAGTGGTTAGGGGGTGATCAGACTGGCAGGCAGAAGCAGTTAAGGGAAATCAGGCAGAGGCAGGTGAGCTTTTGGGAGCCAGCAGTCCTGGATTGTGAGAGGTATGTCCAACTGCCCGTTTAAGCCTGATCCCACCGGGATCGGGCCTAAACAGGTGGTCGGACATCCCTTGAGGGGTCCCAGATTGGAGAGGGTGCAGGCTGGGCTGAGGGACACCCTCCCTCCCTGCCCCGTGCACGAATTTCATGCACCGGGCCTCTAGTTCATATATAACATGATATCCTACTATGTTCCTTTTGTCCCCAAGGCAGTTATTATTAAATTAATCCTGATGCCAAAACAAGTGTAGCAAAATGGGTCAAAATCTTCATAAACCCTTAACAATCTGACAAGAAATTAACAAATTGAGTAATGTCTCTGTAGTGCTTGTAACATCTGGGACTAAAGGAGGGAAGATGAGATGAGAGCAGCAAAACATGTTGCTCCTTAATTGCTCTGTGGACTTTTTCTATAGTGGATCGTCCTCCCAATTCAATTTAAGTAAATCATGGAGCATATGGTTTGTACTAAATATAGAGCATATGTGGTACTCACTGCTACGCATATTTGCCACGCAGGTGTCTGATTTTGGACTTGTCATATGGACAGATGGAATTTTTCCATTTCTCCTTTTTATTGATAGTGGAATAAGGGAGTTAACCCTAACTAATGTTGGGATACCTCTGCTAACATGAATACATTTCCACCATTGGAAAGCAGAAGATAGTGCTTATACTCCATTTTCTTATGCAAATTAAGTGACTAAAGTTACGCTAATACAAAATGGGTTAGCAGGAAAAGATAGCTGACTTTTTAAGACATGAGGTAAAATAGTATAATATTATTTTCCTCCTTTATAAACACTTTAATACATTTATTTACATTATTTATTAATTTAAATAGACAACAGATTGCTTATTATGAATTAGACATTTCTTGAAATGTTACAGGTATTTTTACATTTTATCTTATTAACATTCCAATAATGTTAATATAATTATTATCCCTATTTCAGAGATGGGAGTATTAAGGAACAAGAAATTTTGCAAAAGTAAAAAAAATAATCCTATCTAATAATAGAGTAACATGTAAATTACCATCACTCCGCTACACCCATGATTGGGCGGTGGGAGGCTGGGGGGGCGGGACTCAAGGTGGCCTATCCGGCCATTGAGAGGCACGGATCCGCTGCCACTGACGGGGGCTATCCTGGTGTTGAGAGGCGCAGGGGGCAGGACTTCCGCCCCCTGTGCCTCTCAACGGCCAGATCCATGGCCGCTGAGGGGGCCTGCCATGGACACCCAGCTGCGCCTCTCAATGGCAGGGTAGCCAGGTGTCCGCAGCAGCCCCCCTCAGTGGCCGTTGAGAGGTGCAGGAGGCGGGAGTCCTGCCCCCTGCACCTCTCAACAGCAGGGTAGCCCCCCTCAGCGGCTGCGGACCATCAAAAGTGGGGGCTGGGTGCCTGTCTACTCTGGCACCAGGCCTTTCAGAAGCCTCCGCCGAGCCAGAGGCTTCTGAAAGGCCTGGTGCACCCGTGGATAGGCACCCAGCTCCACCATGAAAAGCGGAAGCATGTAGGGGACCCTACACATGCATGATTCAATCATGCACTGGGCCTCTAGTCCTATATAATAAAGAGGTAAAATGCAAATTTACCCTCATTCTGTCACACTGTTACAAGATGGCTGCACCCACAGCAGAGGCAGGGTTCCCGTAACACAAGATGGCTGAGCCCACAGTGGAGGCGGTGTTCACGTAACAAGCCACAACGAGTGATCAGCAGGGACCTGAGGCTGCATGGCGCCAGGGGGGGCGGGGGACATGAGGCTGCGCACTGCCTCTGTTGGGGCTTGATGGGGGACTTGAGGCTGTGCCCCCCACCCCGGCACCAGGCTGGGGGACCTCAGGTTGCACCCCTCACCCCAGCGCCAGGCTGGGGGACCTGAGGCTGCACCCCACTGCCCGGCAGGGCTTGACAGGAGTGGGGCTGGCTGGGTCTGGGACTAGCACAATTTTGAGGTGCGCGATTTCAAGGGAACTTGACTCTGGGTCCCACAGCATGCCCCAGCTCTGACAGGAGGATTTTCATATACATTTTATTAATTTTCTTTCCTCTCTGACACTCCTATTATAAAGAAAGGCCAAATAGCAATATTAAAATATTTCCTCTAATTAATTCTCTTTTAATGTTCACAAATTTCGTACACCAGGCCACCAGTTTAGAGATAAAAGTAGAACTTGAACCTGGGCTGTTTGGTTCCAGAACCCTTTCTTCTAGATATTATGCTCTACTGCTTCACTTGTTGGCAGAATTAGTTTATAGATTTAGACTATTTGCTAGAGTTATTTTTGAATTCTTTATCAATGCCATAATCAATATCAAATTCAGAATTTTTTTGTTAGCTATGATATCAAACATGCTGTTTTCCTTGATAGTGGTAGTCATGATAGGCAGGGTTGTGTGGAAGTTAATAGTGACGAAATGAAACTTTTGGGATAGATAGTATATTCTCACTTCTGAAAATGTTTCCTAAGTATGAAAGATCTGATGAGATAAAGAAAAGGAACAAAGATTGCATAGAATTAGTAAATCTGTGCTTCCCTCCTTCGCATTCTCAACAGAGGAGAGCTATGCTTCTACAGGAAAGACAGAGCCCCGGGGCCTGAAGTGGAGGTAGGCCCAGTGCTATCTATAGAAATGACTATTGATTCTGCTGCTTGTCCCATTCTTGTCATAATAGATTTTATTCCACTTTGTGCATTTGAATTAGTAGATTCTAATATGCTGTCAAAAGTTGACGTGTCTCTATGAACATAGTTGCATATGTCCTTTCTGATTGGTGTTTCTAGTTTCTTGGGAATATTCCCAGAAGTGGGATCACTGGGTCAAATGGGAGTTCCATTTTTAATCTTTTTGAGGAAACTCCATACTGTTTTCCACAGTGGCTGCACCAGTCTGCATTCTCACCAGCAGTTCCTTTTTCTCCACATCCTTGCCAGTCATTTGTTGATTTGTTGATGATAGCCATTCTGACAGGTGTGAGATGGTACCTCATTGTTGTTTTGATTTGCATCTCTTGGATGATTAGTGACTTTGAGCATGTTTTCATGTGTCTCTCAGCTCTCTGTAAGTCCTCTTTCAAATAGTGTCTACCTAGGTCCTTTGCCCACTTTTTGATTGGGTTGTTTATATTCATTTTGTTAGGTTGTATGAGTTCCCTGTAAATGTTGGAGATTAAACCTTTACCTGAGATAGCGTTGGCAAATATGTTCTCCCATACAGTGGGCTTTCTTGTTGTTTTGTTGATGTTTTCTTTTGCTGTGCAGAGCTTTTTATTTTGATGTAGTCCCATATGTTTATTTTCTCCTTAGTTTCCATTGCCCTAGGAGTTGTATCTGTAAAGATATTGCTATGACATATGTCTGCTATTTTGCTACCTATGGAGTTTTAAGATTTTTATGGCTTCCCATCTTACATTTAAGTCCTTTAACCATTTTGAGTTAATATTTGTGTATGGTGTAAGCAGCACAATTTATAATAGCTAAGATTTGGAAACAGCCTAAGTGCCCATCAGCAGATGAGTGGATTATGCTAAGCGAAATAAGTCAGTCTGAGAAAGATAAATATCATATGATCTCACTCATTTGTGGGATATAATGAACAACAGAAACTGATGAATAAAAATAGATCCAGAGTCTAAGAAACACTGATCAGACAGTCCAACCTCAGAGAGAAGGCAGGGGAGGGGGGCGTTAGAGAGCAACCAAAGGACTTGTAGCATGCATATTAGCATATCAATGGACAAGGACACTGGGGTGGTGGGGGCTTGTCCTGGGGGGCAGGAGTGGTGGTGGTGGGGTCAATCAGGGAAAAATAAGACATATGTAATACTTTAAACAAACAAACAAAAAAAGTTGATGTGTCTCACTGATGAATCTATGGCATGTGCCCATAATCTGGCTACAAGTGCTTTTAGAAAGGCAAGGGACATCTGTGGGTGAATGTAAACTTGGGCTTTTAAAGGAAGAGCATTTTTGAAATATTGGCAGGTGGATAAGATACTGTACAATCCTACTGAGCAAGTTGATTCCCAGCTGACACTAATAGTGAGTCTGAAAGAAGACCTTCTACCACCTGCTACTTGTGGTATCAGAGCAAATGAGAAGACCAGAGACCTCTGTGAGCCTCAGCTCATTAACTTATCTCATTTTTTGTGGGGTTTATGTGATGAATGAAGCATTCAACAGGATATAGTACCACCAAAAGTAACTGGCAAAGTAAATCTATTGCCAGAATAAATATTTGAATATAAATAAAATGTTACTCCTGTCAGTAACAGAAGGAGATTCAATGTAAAAAGCTACCACCAACTGGCAGACTTGTATCTATGGATTATGGTGCCATTGTGGGGGCTTGGTATTGATCTTTGTAGTCATCAGAGCATTTACCAGTAGCCAAGTTAGCTTTAGGGAAGGAAAGTCCATGCACCATCTGGCCACTTTTTTTTTTTTTAAACTCCATTGATTAAATATTGAAGCTGAAACAAACAAAAAGTCAACATATCTGTAAAGATATAGCAAGTTATCTTTGTGATTATTTGTAACTCTCTGTACAATGTTAGTCTCTTAAACATGTACATGGACATAAATATACTCACATCATGGGAGGTACATCCATATACGTTGTTTTAATTTCCTAGAACTATTCTAGCAAAGCACTACAATGTGGATGGCTTAAACAATAGACACTTATTGTCTTATACTTCTGGATGCTAGAAGTTTGAGATCAAGGTGTCAGCAGGGTTGTTCCTTTCAAGGGATGTAAGGGAAAATCTTTTCCATGCCTCTCTTCCTAGTTTCTGGTGATTTTGTTGACAATTTTTGGCTTGTAGATACCAGTCCTATTAGATTAGGGCCCACTCTATTGACCTCATTTTTACTTGGTCATTTGCAAAGACCCTGTTTCCAATATAGTCACATTCATGTTCACACGTACTGTAGGTATTACTTCAGCATCTTTTGGGGAGATGAAATTCAGTTTATAACATAGCTCTTCCCCTAAACTTTTTACTGAGGATTTGCTACTATTGCTCCTTTCATGTCTCTGACTCTAGCCATATATTAGCCATTGTTCAAGTATTTGTGTATTTCTTTACCTCAAGCTTCAAGCAGAGGGGATATCTAGATGTACCATCATAGATTTTGCCAACTTGGAACATTTCTTTTCTTCACTTATGGAGGATGTGATATGCTACAAGAATTCTGCTTTGCTCAGGTAAAAGTATATCATACAGTAGCATCTGTGTTTTTCCATCATAGTCAACTAGTCACAGGAAATTCTATGTGAATCTATAGAATATAAGAAAGTTAGCCAAATGGGAGTAGTCAATAGTGATTATGAGCCATCTACCCATGCCTTCAATATTGCTTTCGGTCATCTTTTATATAAACTTCCACTTACTAGGAAAAGTGCATTAAATTCATGAGTATGGAGATCATATAGCCTCCAATTTAGGAGAGCACAAACTGTATGTGTACCTGTTGTTAATAGCCAGGTTTCCTTATCTGCATAACTCCATTATTAAGCATTTAAAGAAGAGAAAAACCTTAGAGAATGCTCATGTTATCTTATTGGAGATTGCCACAGATTCCAAAAACATTCAGAGCCTGCAGATAATGCTTTGTCTGGATTATAAAGCCTAACTGGTAGAGATTCTTGTACTATAGTGTATATAAGCCAGAGAGACTTCTTTTCACTCCTTTCACCCTCTCAAAACTCCAAGGTTCACCAGTGGAATGAGTTGAAGCAACATGCTTCATGAAATCACTTGCTTCTTAAAATCAAAGCATTGTGCCTCTGCCTTAATGGCAAATAGAACCAAGTGTGGCAGATTGTCCCCCCTGCAGGAGATATGTCATACATGTGATAATATCACATTGAGCAAAACATGCCACATGGCAAACTCCAAAGTCAAATTCATGTACTGAAGAGTATAGATAAGGGAGGAAAAATTGAGACTATTGATAAAATCTACTATATTTACACTTGTCTTTCTTTTATGCAGAACTCTAAAGTCCTTTCAGAAAGATCTTTGTTTTAGTCATATGATAGAGTAAGTGGCTTATGTGAAAGCACTCAATAAATATTTTTGAATAAATACATGAGTGGCTGTACTATGTATGGCTGAAGCTATAGTGTCATTGGCCTAATCGACTTTTTTTAATTCTAACTGTTCATTATTACACATGTTTTGCCCAGATTTAAATGTATAGGTCAACTTCTTCAATTATGAGAATTAGATGCAAATGTTTTTCAAAAAATAAATTACCTAGAAATCCATCATAAACCTTAGGAATGGAAGATTTTAAATATAGGCTAGGTCCCATCTATCCTTGAAAACTCAGCTCAAAGCTAGACAATAGAGATATTGGCTTAGAAAGCTGAGATTTGATGTTGCTACTTGGTGATATTCTGAATGGTTCTGGCATATTTCTGCCACCCTGTTGAATGATGATGCCATCTCACCCTGCCCCCATTAATCCATCTTTCCTTTTTAAAAATGTTTTTCTTTATTTTAAAGAGAGAGGAGGTGAGAGGGAGAGAGAGAAGCATTGATGAGAGAAATAGAAACATTGATCAGCTGTCTACTAATAAGGATGGAGTCCACAACCCGGGAATGTGCCCTGACTAGGAATCTAACTGGTGATCTCTTGGTGCATGCGACAACACTAAACTGCTGATCCAAACATGCTGGGCTAATCCATCTTTCTTTTTCACTGTTCCCTCAGTGAATTCCCTTGCAATCTAAACATGAAAAAACAAGAAGGACATCATGATTCATTTAGTGAAGAACAAATAATGACTATTTAAGACGATGAATTTTAAATTTTTAAATGAAAATGGATTGCACTATCAGAAAAAAAAAGAGAGAGATCAAGCAAAGGAAATTTGTAAGGTCTAAGTGAAATCTATATTTTAGGGAGTATATCATAGATGTGTTATGCTAGAACTTAGGACTTAGAGGAATTTCCCAGACAAATCTTATGCCATAAGCTTATTATGCAAACTATTAGAAGCCTCTGCCACAATTCTTATGACATTATTATCATCTTTGCTTACATATCTTACATTGGGCCTTCAAGTAACTTGAAGAAAATGGGCAACTTTGAGCATTCAGTACCCTATAGTACTGTGCAATATAAAACATAGTCAAAATTATAAAAAATATTAGAATGGGAGCCAAGTGAGAAACTAAAGGAGAAAGGTGATACATCCAACAAAGGTGAACACAGAGACATTGGAATTGTCCCTAAATGGAAGGAATTTAGGGAAAAAACATATATTATGATTCAATATCTTTAGTGATATATCCAGTTAAACCATATCAAAATCATGCTTTATAAAAAGATAGAACACAATGAATAACTATTTTGAGTTGCTTCTCCTTTAAAAATAAATCACTTTTTTCTTAGAATAATGAGTTAGAAATTTATTTGATTTTCTGATTTTATTTTTAGATACTGTATAAGGCCAATCATTTAGAACAGTTTAAACACTAGACACATTCCAATCTAATCAGAGAGAGAGAGAGAGATGCACATTGAACTCCAAACTAATAAACACAAATTCAAGATGCATTGAGATGAACAAGTACAGAATCACTTTGAAAAAGACCTTGCAGTATAGTAACCTATTAAACCCCCGCTTACATTTCACAAAAGCAATTAATAAAGTCAACAGAGGATTGAGAGAGATCTTTAGAACAGAATGGAAATCAAATACTGTCATGATATATAATTTGATAATCTATATAAATAAAGAGCCAGAGTCGTAACTACTGAAGGCTCGAAACGAACACCAGGCTGCACGCACAGCAGATGAGCGGGCTGAACTGCTGACCTCTGGGAGAGAGAGAGAGGCAGGGCTGATCAGCAGCGGCCAGCTGCTGGTGAGGACCAGAGAGAGAAGCCATGTCTCTCTCGCTCTTTCCCAGAGGTCACCAGTTCAGCCTGATCGCCAGCACTATGGGGAAGCTGCTGATCAGCCCTGCCTCTGTGATTAGGCCTGGAGATAGGCCCGGAGATACTGACTGGCATAGAAACCAACCAATCAGAACCAAATCTGGGTGAAATGCGAGGAGCCAATGGCTGCCTAAGAGGCAGAGCTTTTGACACTGACTGGCATAGAAACCAACCAATCAGAACCTAATCTGGGTGAACTGCCAAGGCAGAACCTAAGGTGGGGGCTAAGAAGGGGTTTTAAGTGCAACAGCTGTTTGGTATAAGGTGTAAGAAAGCAGTTCAATTTTTTAATGACTGGTTTGGCAGTATAGTGCATATGGTTGGCTATCAGTCCAGATATAGAGATTATGTATTTTTGTCTGCCAAGAGCGTCTCCTCCTGCTGAAAAAGGCTCCCCCCCATTTAAGCAATCCTATGCTATATAACCTATCTATACTAATAAAAGGGCAATATGCTAATTAGACTGGGTCCACCAGCCATCTTCTGGACGTCCAACTTTCTTTCAGACAAAGCCATGGTGGTGGAGGCCGAGGCACAGGCAGTTAGGGGCAATCAGGCCATCAGGGGAGGACAGTTGGGGGTGAGATCAGGCCGACAGGGCATTAGGGGCAATCAGGCCAGCAGGGGAGGGCAGTTGTGGGCAAGATCAGGTTGGCAGGGCAGGGCAGTTGGGGGCAAACAGGCCGGCAGGGGAGGGCTGTTAGGGGTGATCAGGCAGGCAGGCAGAGAGGTTAGGGGCGATCAGGCAGGTAGGGGGGCAAGGTAGGGGCAATCAGGCCAGCAGGGGGGGGCAAGGTTGGGGTGATCAGGCCAGCTTGCAGAGGGGTTAGGGGTGATCAGGCAGGCAGGCAGAGGGGTTAGTGGTGATCAGGCAGGCAGGAAGGCAAGTGGTTAGGAGACAGTTGTCCTGGATTGTGAGAGGAATGTCTGACTGCTTGTTTAGGCCCGATCCCTGATTGGAGAGGGTGCAGGCTGGGCTGAGGAACCCCCATTTTGTGCACAAATTTCGTGCACCAGGCCTCTAGTATTCCTTAATTAAAACCATCTTTGACTATGCATAAGAATTTGTATTTCTTTAATTTTTGATAATTTCCACTGGTTTAAAGAATGCTACTGGACTCATTTAAATGTTTTTATATAATCATAACTATTTGTAATGTAATGCTCTTTACTGGATTAATCTTTAAGATTGTGTATGAATTGCTACTTCATTAATGTACCATGTTGTTTGTGGCATACTGGGAACATATTTTACGTTACCAAATGTAGGGTAGGATATACACAGAGTACATGTATTGTGATAACAGAGTACATTGTGTGAAAACAGAAATTGCCTGGTATAAGACAGGATACATATAGGGATGGTGTTAGGAGTAAAAAATATGCTAAATCATATACTAGAAGTTATAATATTTTACAACTTGATTTTTTTTCCTTATTGTTGAAAGTATTATAGATGTCCCCTTTGTGTTTTTTTTTTTTCCCCATTGACCCCCTCCTCCCTGCACCCCCACTTTCAGGCCTTCATCACTCTATTGTCTATGTCTATATATGCATAGAAGCTATTTTGCATTGCAGCTCAACAAAATAGATGAACTGGAAAGTCAGTTGTTGGTAATAAGGTTACTTCAAGCAAAGGACAGGAGAAAGGTTTAAGTGACAATTAGGCAGAGATCTGTGTGGGCTGCCAATGTATGTCCCATGATTTTTCATGTCCATGATTTTTCATCCTGCTCCATCATCACATCACCTAACCTTACTTATCTCACCTTACTTCCTTTCATGTTCTTCCTTCTGTAGGTATTCTCTCCTGGCCACTTCTACCACTTTTTCTGCCTCCACAGTGTTTTTGCATTTTGGCTGCAAGAAAAAGAAGGAATCTTTGCTTACAATAGAAATAAAATATATTAATAAATAAATAAAATATGAGGGTTCAGCTATTCAATAATGCATTTTTGATTGCTTCATTTGTATTTAAACTTAATATTTCACATGTAGGTGACATACTATATATATGAAATTGCTAAATGAGGGTTTCTTAAGTCCATGCAATATCTCAACAACTCAATTTCTTTTCATGTAAATCAGAAGTTAAATCCCAATAGAACATATAGGAAAATTCAAAATTATATACCTCCCTCAAGAATGGCCTCTCAATCTTTTTCATTTTTAAACTAGTTGTCATATACACAGAATAAACTCTCATATTATTTGATTTTTAATAAAGTACAAATAGAATGATGCTAATAACTTTTTTCTGTCTCTTAGCAAAGTTTCATCAAAATGGTGCCAGGGAAGATATTTTGATGACTAAGGACATTGAAAATGTCTCCTGTTGATGAATTGAATATTGAAAATTTGAAGGGGCTTAAGAGAGAAAGGAACAGAAGAAGGGGGAAATCTTAATAAAATTCTTAAGGTCAAAATATTATTTTCCCCTTTTCCATTTCTTAATAAAATTCTTAAGGTCAAAATATTATTTTCCCCTTTTCCATTTCTTAATAAAATTCTTAAGGTCAAAATATTATTTTCCCCTTTTCCATTCTAAATTTTATCATATTAATTAATTTAGAGCATACATTATTAACCCATTCAATGTCAAGTTTCTCTTTCTTTACTTTTCTTCTATCTTCCCTTTCTTCCTTCCTTCCCTTCCTTCCTTCCTCCCTCCCTCCCTCCTTCCCTTTCCTTCCTTCCTTCCTTCCTTCCTTCCTTCCTTCCTTCCTTCCTTCCTTCCTTCCTTCCCTTCTTCCTAAGCAATATTAGTCATTTGCAATAATTCTTTCAGGGACAAGAAGCATCAGTAATAGGGAGAAGTAAAGATAGAGATCAACTTAATCCTGAAACTTGTGTGGGTCTAACTCAATGTGTACAAGGTCAGACATCTGAAACAGTGTAGCAAAGACCATACATAGTCCACACACAGCATTTAAATACCTGGGTGTTTGATGCCATTTCGAGGTGATGGAAGGTTCTGAGCTCATTTATCCATAAACCTTTCCAGGATAATGAACCTTTAATGCCATATTAAAGAATAAGAAAAATTGAACTTAATTGCTTTCATATTATGAAATAATTTTGGTCATTTAACAAAAACATATTAAAACACATATTATTATAAACTACAGGCCTGGTGCACAAATTCGTGCACGGATGGAGTCCCTTGGCCTTGCCGGGGATCAGGGCCAATCAGGGCTGTCTCACCCAGTCCCCATCAGGGCCGATTGGGGCTGTCCAGCAGTGAAGAGGACCGTGGGAAGTTGGCTGGACACGGGAGGTTGGCTGTGGGAGTGCACTGACCACCAGGGGGCAGCTCCTGTGTTGAGCATCTGACCCCTGGTAGTCAGTGCACGTCATAGCAACTGGTCAACCGGTTGTATTGGTCACTGAGGCTTTTGTACATATAGATAATCACAGAGATTACAAAGACAATTTTTAAAGGAATATCTATACTTAAATAATACTACAGTATTTGATTCACATATATGGTAAATATAAAGGCTTAAATAAGTATTATAGTTAGTAACATATTTTGTCTTGCTTTATTGTTAACCTTTAGGCCTGTTTAACAAAAATTATAGTGAAAATAAAATGTTAGTTTTCAATAATGAAAATGATTTGGGTCCAATTTTTTTTAAATGCATGGAATTACTTTCACATATTATGAAACATATTATAGTGTTATTATAAGTACCGGTACATTATGCGTTTGCTAGAAAACAATTGAAAGGATAAAAAGCACAATAGCACAACTTGAAAATCAGGTTGTCCTCAATTATTTCTTAGTGCAACCCCCCATCCTCACCTGCCAAATCCACACAGGCTTCCAAAGTAATGGGAACTACATCGCACTCTTGGAAGTATACAATTTACCCTAGTGCACTAAGAACTAAAAGCATACAAAAGACATATGGGGTGCCCTGTGCTAAATCCTCCAGACACTGCACCAGCACAATCATGGGGCTCAACTTGATTTCTTGAAATATTGCACATTTATTTTGCCACAAGATAACAGCAAAGAAGCATGGGGGAGGGGGAGGAGAGAAAAAGACTTTTTTTTCAATCTGAAACCAATTAAAAAAAAAAAAAAAGTTTAAAATACCACCAAAAAACAACAGCATAACCAACAAAACACTTTCCTAATTTTGTGATATATGTATGTGAAATTTCAATAATGCAGTTAACTACTTTATTGCCACTGTTCCAGGACCACATATTTAACATACTTCTGAAAGCAGAGCCTCTCAAAGCACAAACTATGAATTATTATTATTTGGGAAAAAATCCCACAAAAAAATTGATAACTTGTAGGTTAATGATAGAAAAGCAAAGCGCTTAGGAAATCAGCTCTTAATTTACCCCATCCGAGTCTGCATTATCTCTGTTCCTTCCGGCCTTGGCTATTTAAAGGAAACTATTATGTTGCCTTCTCACACGGGCTTAGAAGTAAACTTAATTCATTAACAATGATTGTCTTCAGTATAACGAATGCTTATGGTACAGATTCAGTATAAAGGATACTTTTATTTTACACAGTCTATCAATTCCCTCATTCTGTTTTTTTAGGAGCTAAGAATACAAGCATAGAAAATATATGTATTAGACAGTATATTTTAATAGATGCTCTACTGATCACCTTATAAGATACTAGAGCCCTGGTGCACAAAATTCATCCATGGATAGGGTCTCTAGGCCTGGCCAGTGATCAGGGCTGATCGGGGCTTCTGGCTGCCAGCTGGGGCCTTCTTTCCCTGGCTGCTGGCTGCCGGCCAAGGCCTTCCTTCATCCCGTGCCACCCCCTGGTGGTCAGCGCACATCATAGCAAGTGAGTGAACTCTCGGTCTTCTGGTTGAACTCCCAATATATATATATATACTAGAGGCCCGGTGCATGAAATTCATGCACTTGGGGTGTGTGCCTCTGCCCAGCCTGCGCCCTCTTGCAGTCTGGGACTCCTCGGGGGATATCTGCCTGCTGGCTTAGGCCTGGGGATTGCCTAAGCTGGCAGGCAGACCTCTCTCTTGCATTTCGGGATCCCTCGCTCCTTACTGCCTACCTGCAGCGGAGGCAGGAGAGGCTTCCGCCACCGTGCTGTGTGAGCCTGGCTTCTGGCTGAGCTGCGCTCCCTGTGTTGCTCATCTGTTCCCCTGGTATTCAGTGCGCGTCATAGTAACCTGTCGTTCCACTGTTCAGTCGGTTTGCATATTAGTGTTTTATTATATAGGATATATATATATATACTCTTCTACTTACCTTATAAAAGGTCTATACTAACCAAAGGAAAACAAATGGAGAACAATGCCATAAGCTTAGGCATTGCATTAGGGTTCCCCAGAGAAACAAATCCAATGGGTGGGGGGGGGGAGAGAGAGAGAGAGAGAGAGAAATGAGAGAGAGAGAGAAGAGAGAGAGAGAAATGAATAGATTTATTATAAGAATTAGCTCACACAATCTGCCATATGTAAGCTGGGGAACCAGGAAAGCCAATGATATAAGTCAGTCTGGGTCTGATGGCCTATCAGGGAGTCAAAGATGTAACAGAGTTCAAAGGCTTGAGAACAAGGAATTCTGATGATGTCTGAGGTAAAGGCAGGAGAAAAGGGACTTCCCAGATCAAGAGGAGACAAAGAACTCACCCCCTCCTTCACCCTTTGTTTCATTCAGCCCCCAACAGAGTGGATGATGTCTGCCTGCATTGGTGAGGATGGAGGTCTTCACTCAGTCCGCTGAATCAGATGCTAATTTAGTCCAGAAGCACCCTGGCAGACAGACCCAGAAAACATGTTGAGCTATCTGGGAACCCCTTAGGTCAGTCAAGTTGACACAACAGTAAGCATCACAGGCATCTTGCTGCCAAGGCTCACTGTAAAGCCTCTCCCCTATGTGTCCTGTGGGTTTCAAGATATCAGGATCTCACATGGTAAAAATGCTCCTGTTTCGAGATTGCTGCTACAAGTATTTCTGTTTGGTTTTGGCACCAAAGCAAGGTGTCAGAGAATTAATAATAATGTACCTATCACATTGTAAGAAATTACTTGAATTTTTACAGCTTACACAACAAACATTTATTATCTAAAAGTTTGTGTGGATTAGAAGTGATTGAGCAAAGTGGTCCTCACTCATGGTTTCTCATGAGGTTGAAGTCAAGGCATTGCAAGACATTGGCCAGGGCTCCCTGGCTCGACTAAGGCTAAAGGTACCTTTCTAAGACATTTCCTGTATATGTGCCAGTAGGAGGAAAAGTTTCAAATAAATCAAAGAAAACACAAACTTTAAAAATTAGAGAGGATTTTGGCATCATGTCAGGACAATGGGATGAGAGGAGATATCTCAGATGTTATAGACAAATTTCCTCATTTTATTTTAAACTCTTATCTGTATTATCCTACCTAATAATAGACAAATATGCAAATTGACCACACCTTCGCTACGCCCAAACCATGCCCACCAACCAAGCCACGCCCACCAACCAATCAGGACGAGTATGCAAATTACCCCAACCAACATGGCAGCAATTCGCATATCAAGACAGCGTAGGAAGAAGCCAAGAGCTGCAGAAGGGAGCAAAGCTGCAGAGAAGCAAGCAAGCCGGGGGGAGGAGAAGGGAGGAGCGGAGGCGGGGCCGGAGGAGAAGGAAGGAGAGCAGGTGGGTTGGCGGAGAAGGCGGGGCAGGGGAGAAAGGAGGAGCTCAGGCTGGGCCAGGGGAGAAGGGAGGAAAGCAGGCGGGCTGGTGAAGAAGGGAGAAAAGCAGGCGGGCTGGTGGAGAAGGCTGGATGGGGGAGAAGGGAGGAGAGCAGGCGGGGCGGGATAGAGTGCAGCAGGAAACCCTATTGCAGGATTTTTCCTGCAATGGGAATGCTAGTTCTTAAATAAGTGCACTTGCATTGCTACGTACAATAATTTGAAATTGGAATTTTCTATTTAAAATTATGTTTTTCTTCAAGCTTTATCAACTTACAATGATTTGTTTTATATTTTATTTCTGCAATTACATCGTTGATACCCTAAACAATACCAAATTTCACATGGAATGGCAGAGTTGGTCAGATCAAAATCAAGTTAATTAAAACTGCATCTCTTTTATAGTCTGAACTGATGTGTGAGGACAGATTGACCTTCCAAACAGAAATCCTAAAACCTCCAGAAAAACAGGCAATATCATCCTCACTTCAATTAATCATCTGCTTCATTATACCATAGAGTGTTTATCTACATTCTAATCAAAATTTATATATTTCTAGCCCCTTTCATTTCAAAATGTGACATTTGTAGAAGAAATAAAACATCTTTGGATGTAACAACAAATATATAATACCAAATATTTCTATAATATTACATTTCATAATTTTCAAAAGCATACTTATTTTGTGGAAGAAAAAAGATGCACCAAAAAATAATACTTTTCAAATATTGTTTGGTATGTATGTATCAGAATTGTAATAAATAGTATTTCTTGAGATTTCACCACTCATCTCCCATATTTTTCAAAAGCTAAAGTTGTAAATAATAGTAAGTACAGTAGATGCTATAATAGTAAATATAGTAGATAATAGTTAGACATTTATTATTTAGATATATACTATTACTCTTTTAATTAAAATAGACTTCCAGGAAAAATCCTTTCCTTAGGATATATTTTAGTTTCACTGTTAATATAGGCTGGCCAGATGTGTAGAGACCAGTGACTTATTTCAATTTAAAGACATTTTCTTAAACTTGAGACCACCTCATAAACAAATAGATGGTTTAGTTCCTTTTGATCAAATATAACACCTGATTTTTAAAGATGTGAACTGTAGTACCAGTACCATCATATAAATACACTATTTAGATTTTTTGACATCAAATAAAACTTTCCATCAAAGCTTAGCATTTATTCTCATATATTTACTTGCCTAGAAGTTTTGTTTTTAGTCATTTATTTCAATCACAAAGCCTTACTTTTAGAAGCCAAAGAATTTGCTAAATACGGAAACAAGGTAATTCACAAAATATTTGCCTTAAAAGCATTAATACATAACAGGGTAGTACTACCCCTAGTCCATCAGCTAAGTGGTGTGTAGCATGCAGATAAAAGCAGAATGATTATAAAGAACAGAGAATCAATATCATTTTTCAGTATTTATTATGTGAGGACTTCCTCAAGAAACAGAATATCAGTGTAGTTTTGCATAAGAATTCATTTTGTGGGGTTAGTGTGTTAAATTAAACCTATTTGGAGAAATTTCATTGATTTTTTAAGTCATAGAATTATTTGATTGTGCAGTTCAATTTCCTTACATCAAAGTAACAAAAGTACCCTTAATAATGTAAGTGATTGCCTTATTCTACATGGGAAGTTATATGATGACGAGCACACAACACTGAAACAAGCATCTTGGTAAATAGTTTTCAGTGGGGACAGTTTTAAGGAGTTAGTGAGACATTCCTGAAAGAGCATGGACTTTGGAATCGGAGAGAATGGACTTGTATAGCTCTGTCCCCAGGGCAAGTTACTTAACTTCTCAACTTTTTATGAATATAAAATTCCTATTTCGGTATCTATAAAAATGATTTAAAAATCTTACAAATAGGAGGCACTTTATATAACTCCCTTCCATTCCTTTTTCATCCTTTGACATTATCATTTCAGATATGTTAAATATTATACCCAAAGCTTTCACATTTATCTTTTCAAAATTGGGGAATTATCAATCCCATGCTGAGACTTTAGCTTTAGTCCAAATAACATCTTTGCCTCACAAGAGACACTCTGGAAATATTAACTCAGCATCAAAAAAGGGAGCCAATCACCTTTTGGATCCTTCAGGAACTGCAAAGAAGAAATCATCCCAGATAAAAGTCAACTTGAACATTCCCACTGTAATTTTCAAAAAGCCAGTGCAAATTGGGACCAAGAACAGAGTCTGAATGTGTGTATATATATATATATATATATATATATATATATATATATATATATATATACACACACACACACACACACACACACACACACACACACACATATATATACACATTAATTTGTCTTTTCTATCAGCAAGTTTAGAATTACAAAATATGTCACTTCAGATATCTAGTGTTCAGGGTCTTGGGAGAATTGATTCCATCCAAATTCCCTCTTCTCTCTGTATTTTTAGCTTTCTTCTTTTTATCAATGCTTACTTTCCATTAGACAGAAATATATCCAAATGTTTTCCATTTGAAAACAAAACAAACAGAAAAAAACATGGCAATCTGCAAATCAGAAGAGATTTCTCACCAGAATCCCGCCACACTGGCACCCCAATTTTGGACTTCCAGTTTCCAGAACTGTGAGAAATAAATTTTTGTGGTTTACAAGCCACCCAGGCTTCAGTAGTTTGTTATAGGAGCCTGAGCTAACCAAGGCAGCTTCCAACCCATGATCATATCTTGGTTCATGGAGGCAGCTAGGACTTCAGTCATTGAGTCTAAGTTCCAGGCAGCTATCTAACAGGAGGGATTGTGGCTTTCATTTCTAGATCCAGTGGCCTCTACTTTTTAAAATCTTTATTGTTGAAAGTATTACATGTGTCCCCTTTCCCCCCCATTGACCTCTTCTAGCCTGTCCCTGGCCCCCACCCCAGGCCTTCACCACCCTATTGTATGTGGCCATGCCTCTTTCTGAGACAAGAACACTTGAGATACTTGAGTAATGTTTTCTTGATTGAATTAAACTCATTAGCTTCTCAGTCTGAAAATTTTAAAGTCATCCTCTGCTATGACCCACCTTATAATTATGGCATCATTTTCAACTTATGTGATCTCTGCAGCATTTCTCTTATCTACCATCTTCATTAATTACCACTTCAACTGCCCATTTCTGGACATTTGCATTTTATGTTCTTTGTTTCCTCACCCTCTTGAAGTTTTTTACATGCCAGTGACACAACTCAGATATTATAATATCAGGGCACTGACACCACATTCAAATAATTCCAAATATTTGCTTAAGTCCATTTCTTGTAGCATGGAATTCACAACTTTTCAAGATTTAGTTTTATCCCTTTATCATATCAGGCTTATATTTTGTTTTGACCTCTGCTACCCTCGCCTACATGTCTATCTGTGTCCAAATGGAAGAGCATCGCTGAGCATGAGGCATTCTGTCAGAGATGTCAATCATGTGGCTGCTGTGATGCTCTTTGGAATGTGAGGGAGGCCAGTGACACATAAAGTAGATGACCCAAAAGGCCTCGAAAGTTTCATGGGAGACAGGCCAGGTAGGCTGGTTACAGCAATGTACTGTGCCACTGAAGCTTTAACTGGAAGGAGGGACCCGGTGGGGGCAGGGGTTTCTAGTTTGAGAGTTATTTCAGGACTTGCTCTCTTACATGATTCTAAGATAAGGAACCCAGGTCTGGACTGCAGGGAAAATAATATATGTATATATCTATGATTTAGCAGATTGCTTTAATAATGGATTGGGGGGGGCGGTGATTTTCTAGTGATTTCCTCAGCTTAAAGTAATATTACTCTAATTTCTCCTACAATTAAGCTCATACCTGCACCTATACAACTTTAATTTCATTAATTCTCTGACACCATTGAAAGAATATGCAATTGAAAGAATGCTGTATGTGATGTATGCTTCAATGTATTTCAGCATGTGTGAAACGAAGTGCTCTCCTAGCCAAAAATATCCATGGGAATCTCAAAGAGCATGCACCTGAGTTTTCTTTTTTGGTACCAGAGGGTGCTTTGCCTTGTGGCTAGGAGGAAAAAAAAAATTCCTCTCTAATCCCCCTAGAGTTTTTGCTTCCACCCAAAGCAATAAAACATCATCTGTTTCTCCTAAAGTGTCAGAGTGATAAAGATGCTCTAAATTGTACCCCTCCTTCAAAATCAAAATTAATTATTACCTCCTCCATGAAGTTTTCCCTATCTCATCAGCCAAACTCATCTCATGGTCCCTCAGTATTTGATTTGTGCATACATTTTAAAATTCATCAAACACTATCTCCAGTTGTACTTTGTTTATTCCATATCAGCCCTTCTCACTCTATGGCAGTCCTTAGAGTATCATTGGGGAATATTTCCCTCAGTCTCTTCCTCTAAGCCTAGTGCTGTGTTTTGCAGTTTTTGCCCTAAGGCGATGCTTTACTGGTTCATCACCCAGGATCTGGGGTCTGATTGAATGAGGGTAATGACTGACTCTCCTCTTTCTGAGCTGTGAAACCTTAGGCAAACCACTGAGCCTTTTTGTTCTGTGAGTTTCCTTATCTATAAAATGGAAATATGCAGACACATACTAGTATATAATGGGATTGTTGTCAAGTTAAATGTGAGATGATTGGACACAAAACTATCAAATTTTTGTGCACTTAATAAGTAGTCCACACATATTACCCATCATTATTACAAGCTTGGTGAATAAATAAAACCTTTAAGAAACTGAATTTAAATATGCCTTCTCTCTAATCTTTTAAGTTTAAACACAAGTCTCAGTTTATTTTAAAATCTTATTTGATGCCGCCTCTATTTAATTATTTTATTTTTCATTGAGCTCTGGTAATAGTTATGTCACAGGCCACCAATGAAGCATTTAGTTATGAACTGCTTTGTTCTATTTGCTAATTATTTGGTACTAGAGACCCAGTACATGAAATTTGTGCAACGATACAGCCCCTAGGCCTGGCCTGCGATCAGTGGCATCTACCCCAGCTGTCTGCAGCCAGCCCCACTCCCCGCCTCCACCCATCCCCGGCTCCCCATTCACCATTGGGTGATCACAGCCTGCTGGCCGGAGGGGTGGGACCAAAAGGTTGGCCATCCTACCTGCTCACCGGCCCCAGCCCCTGCCACTGGTTGCCCTCTGTGTGTGGGGTGACCAGGGTGGGGTCCTTGGCCTGGCACCACCCACATCCGCTGCCACCCACCCCCGGTTCCCCATTCATCATTGGGCAATCAGAGCCTGCCGGCCATGGGGAGGGACTGAGAAATTGGCCTTTCCTCCCACTCGCTGGTCCCACCCCCACTGCCACCCACCCCTGGTTCCCTGTTCGCTAGCGGGTGAGTGGAGCCTGCCCGCTGGGGAAAGGGACCAAGAGGTTGGCCTGCAGGCCCCGATCAGGCAATCGGGGCCTGTGGGCTGGGGGCAGCTCCTGCGTTGAGCATCTGCCCCCAGGTGGTCAGTGTGTGTCATATGACTGCTCGTTCCTCTGTTCAGTAGATTTACATATTACCCTTTTATTATACAGGATTTGCCCTTCCCCAAAATACTGTGATACAGGTTCCATGGCTGATGATATAGGCATATTCAAGGTAGCTGAACTGAGGACTGTACCAGGCAAACACAATTGCTATTTGCAATTGAGCAGAAAAGAAAATAAGGAAGTTTGAGTTTGGACAGTGTATTTCAATTAATGTAGCCTAAGCAAATTTGTCATTGTCTTTACTCTCTCTGTTTGTTTTAGCACCTTTATCATTTAGATAATTCAGATGGAGTATATAATCAAAATATGAGATTGTTCTCTTGAATTAAATTTCTATATCTGCACCAACCATTTAAAACCTTAGAGGCTTAAAATAACACGTTTATTTAGCTCACAATTTTCTGTGTTGGCTAGACAGTTCCTTTAGTCTAGTCTGAGCCAACTTGCTGATCTGTGCAGGGCTCATTCATGACATGTGGTTAGCCAGGGGGTTGGCTAATGGTTAGAAGATCAAGGATGTCTTCACTCAGAGGTCAGGCAGTTGCTGTATTGTGGACCAGGCAATACAGAGCTCTATGGCCGTTTCTCATTTTGGACTTTATTTTCCTCCCTCTGTATACTGTGTGAGTCATCTCATCCCATGTCTTCAACTGCCACCACTATGCTGATGGTATAACTCACAATCTCCCCTCTAGATTTCTCTCTGGTGCTCCAGACACGTTTATCTTCCTGAGTTTCATAGCTCACAAATACTCATATGCAACATTCTTATCTCAACTTCTTGTTCATGCCTAAACTCTGTATTTTAACAAATAGCATTATTTTTCAACCTAACTGATATGACAGAAAACTGAAGATCTTCCTTCTTGACTATTCCCTCTCTTTCAGCCCCATAACTAATTGTTTATTTATAAGAAGATAACAAATTGATATTATCTTACTTTGATTCTTGTTCTGAATCATCTGAAATCAAAGCATTAACATCAACCCATTGACCGAGGTTTTTGTCTGCAATGCAAATATCCTCCAGCACATCTTTTGTACTGCAGCCAGAGTCATCTTTTCAAATAGAAATCTGATCATGTTACCATTCGGCTCAAATCCATTCAGTGATATTACCAAATTCAGAATAAAATACAACTCTCTTGCTAGTCCTAAAATCTTTTTTACAAAACACATGTCTGTAAAACCTATATTATTGAGCATTTTTTTTTCACAATGAAGTCAGTTTCTATTTGGAGCTTTCAACTTTCATGGGAGTTGAGTAAATTCATTGCAGTTCTGTTCCATTAAGGTTTGTTTTCTCCTCTCTTATTGTATTTTGTTATTTTGGTTTCTGCCATGAAATTAAACCCTTTCTGAAAAACCCAACTTGAAAATTCTCATCTATACTTTCATCAGGATTAAGTCTAAATTCAAGGGAGTTATTTTGCTTCATGTTGAGGGCCGGAGGAATGGTGTGATGGAGACAGTATCTCAGGGTTAATCCTGGTCATATATCCAAGGTGACATCATCAGCCTTGTCAATCTCTTTGCTTTTTTCTCCCCAATATACTCTTATTCTGGCTGCAAGTTCCCTTTACATGTATGTACATCCCTTGATGATTCACAAGGTCATGTCCATGCCCCTTAAACTCAAAAAATTTAAAGTGGGCCCTTTAAGGACTCTGTAAGGTAGATTCTGGCCTATTAGGTTACCTTATGCAAAGTACTGCTTTTTTCTAATCTACTCTTCTGTGTTAAGGTGGCTCAAGGTTCTTGATAAGGAGGCTGACCCATCCTAGGACCCTCATTGAGAAGCAGGTTTACGTCTATTTCCTCTCACATCCAGATATTTATTGTATAGTTTTGTACTATCTCCCATTAGTATTAGCTTTGGCATCCTGCTACACATGGTTTCTTATCAGAATATCACCAGCTGTTAACTCACTTGATTCCCTTTAACTTCATCCCTGAATTCCTTCATCTCCCTTGTGCCTGAGATCAGAAGCTCTGGAGAGAGGAATTTGGATAAACCTGTGGCTGATTTTTGTGAACATCCCCAAACATCAGGATAAACAGGGTCTGAAATGAACCTCCAGTTGCTTTGTATCCTGGTAAGCCAAGGGAGGAACTCCCTTTTGTAATATGTCTACCTGAAGGAAGTACCTTTTTTTAACCACATAAAATTATCACATATTTATAGGACTTCCTTATCCCTATAATCATGTTCTAGTAAAATTGAACAGCTAGCAGTTTTCAAATGTGCCCTGCAGCTTTTGATTGCAGCTTTTGAGATGTTGAACAGAGGACCTAGCAAACGCATGCCCAACTCCTGACCCATGGAAACAGTGAGTGTTATGGACTGTAGGTTTGTGTCCCTCAAAATTCATATGTTGAAACCCTGTGGTATTAAGAGGTGTGCCCTTGGGGAAGCAATTAGGTTTAGATGAGGGCATGAGCATTAAGGCTCCTGATGGGGTTAGTGAACTCATAAGGGGATGGAGAGATACTAGCTCCATCCGTCTCCCTTTCTCTTTCTTTCTACCATGTGAGCAGTCAGCAAGTTGGCATCTATCTGCAAACAGGAGGAAGACCCTCGCCAGGAACCAACTTGGCCCGCACATTGACCTTAGATTTCCCATCCCCTAGAATTGTGTGAGAAATAAATGTTTATTGTTTAAGCCACCCAGTTTAGGTTATTCTTGTTATAGCACCTTGGACTAAGATAATGAGATAACACATTTTTTTTTTTTTGTTATTTTAAGCCTCTATGTTTATAGCAATTTGTCACACATCAATATCAACCTCATAAGTTATTTTGAACCAAAGGATAAGAGACTATGTCTCTTATTGAGACATATACATACATATATATATCTTGTGTTTGTGCCTGGGGAAAGAGCATTAAGCCCATACCATAAACATGCTTTATGATAAAACTAGAGGTCCCGGTGCACAAAAATTTGTGCACAAGGGGCGGTGTCCCTCAGCCCAGCCTGCACCCTCTCCAATCCAGGACCCCTTGGGGGATGTCCAACTGCTGGTTTAGGCCTGATCCTGGGAATCGGGCCTAAACCAGCAGTCGGACATCACTCTCACAATCCAGGACCACTGATTCCTAAGTGCTCACCTGCCTGCCTGCCTGATCGCCCCTAACTGCTCCCCCTGCCAGCTTGGTCACCCCCAACTACCCCCCTGCTGGCCTGGTTACCCCTAACTGACCCCCCCTCCAGCCTGGTCGCCTCTTGCTGCCCCCCCTGCCAGCCTGGTCACTCCCAACTGCCCCCCCCACCAGTCTGGTTGCCCCTCACTGCCCCCCTCTGCTGGCGTGGTCGCCCCTCATTGCACCCCCCTGACTGCCTGGTCACCCCCAACTGCCCCCCCTGCCTGTCCGGGTCACCCCACGCAGCCTGTTCAGTCATCCATTCAGTTGTTTCAGTTGCAACAGTCACTTAGGCATATATATATATATATATATATATATATATATATATATATATATATATATATATATATATATATATATATATATATATATATATATATGTGTGTGTGTGTATATATATATATATATATATATATATATATATATATATATATATATATACTGTGGAGAACTGCAGAGGAAATGAGGCACAACCTCAAGCATCTGCATAGGAAATGAGGCACAACCTCAAGCATCTGCATTTGGGAGAGAAAGACTATGACATTCACCTTGGGCCAGGCTCCACAGCACCATAACAGGTATGTGTTGTTGTTGTGTGTGTTTTTTTAACACAACCAGTTCACACTCTGTCCCAATAAGACATATGCTCCTTTCCTAATGACACCATACAGAGAAAGAAAGGAATCATGTAAAGTAGCTCTACCCCAAGAAGTATTAAATGGGGCACCTATATTTATCTCCTTTCTCCCCACAAAATTCCTTAAAGTGAAGCTATGGAGAGCTCATTTTAGGCTCACTGCAGAGTGACAGTTTTCTCCTTCTGCAGGAGAAGGATAATCAGGTTCATTAATCCCTTCAGACCTCCAGGGTATCATTTATTAAATTGTTCCCAAAGTGCCTTATTCACTCCCAGGAAATAATTTACATACTAGGGGAATTTGATTCACTATCAAGCATATCCCATTTTAAACAATTCTCATTTTCATTCCTTGGTAGAAGGTAATAACTTATGCAAAATGTGTGCAGGCATAGATTATACCATGCTGAGAAATTATTTGAGTATTGCTTTCAGGTTGCCAATATTCCATAAAAATATCTGCCATATATAATTCAGTGAATTCAATGATGATTTTTTTCAACATGTTTCTTGCCCTTCCCCCCCTCCAATAAAAAAGACAATTAAAAATAGCTCATATAAAATGCTAGGACCGGGAAGAATAGACTCCTTGATGAAGAGAGCGGAAGTCAGACATGTGCCTTCTCTATTTCATTATTCTGCCTCAGTCTGTGAAATGAATCAGCTGAAGCTGTTTTGTGTTATATAAGCCACCATCTAAACAGTTAATTGCACTTTAAGATGCTTTGCTTCCCAAATGAGACAAGAATAGTTGTCTTATTCAGAGAGAAAACTCACTTGGTTTTATGTTTCAATAATAAAGAATAAAGTCATGTTTCAACTGGTTAAGCTTTAACTTTTTTCCCCCCTTAGAACAGCAAGCCTCTAATGATAATAAACACATACATAGCACTCACCATGTGTCTAGGTATTGTTCCACATCTTCATTCAAGTATCTCTCCAAAAAAAACACTGTGAGGTAGATACTGCAATTATCAGGATTGAAAGGTGAGGGAATTGAGTCAGAGCAACCAAATAACACAAAAACAGCTTACAAATCTTTCCATGATGAAGAGCCTCTATTAGGTTATTTGATTTTTTTTAAATGTAAATTTTTCACTTTTGAAAATATAGCTACTAAACTTCAAACTGTGTAAACGATAACATATAGAATGCAAGAGTGCATATAAAACTATTGAGTTCTCAACTATTACCTGCTGCCTCGAGTTGCTAATGAATGAATTCAAATGAGAAAAATTGGATCCTGTTCCAACATTTCCACTAACTAGCTGTGCCTTCCTACACCTATTTTCTTATCTAGAAAATAAATTAATAACGCTCATAAAAATCCTTTAAGCTATGAATCTCTACCATGTTTTTCAACATTTATCTATAAATGTTGACTAAAAACTACAAAAATAAAGGTATAACCAGGAATATGTTGAGGTGTGAATGTTCCTACAACCACCTCTCACCCACATCGCCCACCCTCCCTCGCCACCCAAAAAAAAGCACATTGCACAATTATAGTCAGGGACAATATTTTATAAGTAAAGGTTGGAGTAAATCTTCTAATATATTGAGTTTGCTTCTCAAAACCTGCCAAGTACGTAACTCCAACTGTGACTTCCAAATATTTCTTTACCCAGATAGCAAATCACAGCTTATGCAACCAAAATGCAGGCCAGGAGCAGATTGAATGTCCTCCCCTGAACACACTATTTTTCCCTGACATAGCAAAATCTGAAAATCAAATGAATAGTGATTGATCCTTTTACCCCCTTTTCTAGTCTCTGAGCAGCAGTTTGCAGACTACTGTGAAATTGTGAAGTTCACATTACTTCTCCTACTGCAATCGGTCACGTATTTTAATCTTAAAAGATGTAAATTGTAGGCTTATAAGAGCAAGAGCCCCGTGTCCATGCTGGCAGAAAATATTTTAAATTATTTTCTGACAGTGCAAAAATATAGCTACTGAGATTTTGGCTGATGGACAGTTGGGAACTGGGAGTGCAAATTAGGAAGTCTGCTAAGGAACAGGGATTTTTCTTGCTGCTGTGGTTGTTATCATTGCTATTCTTTTCTCCCCTGAGTGCCAAGTTTTTAATTTTTGCATCTCCAAGACAATGACAGGCAAGACTGCCTCACAGTTTCAGAGCCTAGAGTAGTTCCAGCAAAATAACAAATCTCTGGAATGCATGTGACTGAAATTTTGATTCTTTTCTCTGAAAATAAATTACAGTTTGATATTTAAGGATCCTCATCAGTAGATGATGTTGGGTCTAGCACATGGGTTCGACATAGTTTTTTTTTGTTTTGTTTTGTTTTGTTTTGAGACAGTTGATGTTTAACTTTTTTTTAAGAAAAGCTCTTATTTATTTTTCCTTATTGATTAAGGTATTACATATGTGTCCTTACCCCCCCATTGCCCCCCCACCCCCCACTCAGGCCCTCACCCCCCTGGTGTCTGTGTCCATTGGTTAGGCTTATATGAATGCATACAAGTCCTTTGGTTGATCTCTCCCCCTTACCCCCACCCTTCCCTACCTTCCCTCTGAGGTTTTACAGTCAGTTTGATGTGTCTCTGTCTCTGGATCTGTTTTTGTTCATCAGTTTATGTTGTTCATTATATTCCACAAATGCGTGAGATTATGCGATATTTATCTTTCTCGACTGGCTTATTTTGCTTAGCATAACATTTTTTTTTAAGTACAAAGGAATTAACTCTAGAAAAATACAACTCAGGAAAAGAGGGGGTGAAATGGAATTTTAGAGCAAACAAAACAGGTTTCATTGTTCAGGTTATCATGTTCCACCACTCCCCATACCCATAAAACAAAACTTTCACTTCATAACACAGAAAAACCTTGCATGGTAACTTGGAAATTGTGATAGCAGGAACTTAAACTAACAAAAGAATGTTAGGATTCTTTGACTGTTATGTCCTGGGATGAATAAAATACACTCTAAGGAGAGGCAAGGGGAACATAGTAGGAAAGAACTAAATGTGCAAAACATAGCTGTAAAAATTACTCCTTAGCAGAAATGTACACTCAAACAAAAACAGATCCAGAGACAGGGAAGCATCCATCAGACTGTCAAACCTCAGAGGGAATGTAGGGGATGGTGGGGGTAAGGGGGAGAAATCAACCAAAGGACTTGTATGCATGCATATAAGCCTAATCAATGGACACAGACACCAAGGGGTGAGGGCATGAATGAGGGGGTTGAAGGGGCAATAGGGGGATAAGGACACATATGTAATACCTTAATCAATAAAGAAAAAAAAGGATTGGGGAGTAATCAGATAGCTTAACTACTATGCTATTGCACCCTAGCCCCGTCCCAAAATAAAGAGTTTGGAAGTGTAGATATAATATCATAACACAGGTATTTCATTCAGTGAGTGTGGTACCTGGGAGGCAGTAATGAAAGACTGAGGAAAACGAGAAGCTGAAAATGAGTTAGTTACACGAGCTCATGACAAAAAGCCAGGTCAGAGAGGAGGCACAGATGGGGAGGCTACCAGGAGCGACGCAGGAAAAGGGGACCTTGATGTCGCAGCAAATTGCTTCTCATCCAGAAAGCCTATTTTTGGTAGTTTCGTTTAAAAGCTGTGTGTGTTGTAGATGTTAGTTTCTAATGATGTCAGGAGACTGAGGAGAGGTACAGCATGGAACAATTTTTATGAATACAGGCTCTGCAATCAGACAGAACTGGGACCAAATTTTCCCTCTTTTCATTATTTCCCCTGTGACAATTGGCAACAGCCTCATAGTTGTCAGTGCTTATCTTTGAGCATGTGAAATCTACCCTAATTTTGTCTACAAATTATTCAAGATAATACCTAACAAAACAATAGCACATATCTTGGCACATACACCACACTAGATAAAAATGAAATGTTTATTATTCTGTTGAGTTAGCTGTCTATAAGGTTTAGAAGAAATTGAAAAAGTACTTTTTGATGCGTTTCAAAGGAACAGAAGTGTTTAAGTTCTACAATGCATGGGTGGAATGTAGACAGGTGTAAGGGAGGAAAAATACCTTTTCCTCTACCTTTATAGGTTTTCAACTAGGTCTATGCAACAACAAAAAAACTGATTAGTAAAAGAGAAGTGCGCACATTTATTTAAGTTTTACGTGACACAGGAACCTTCATGAGAAAATAACGAATTGAAAAATTGGTTACGCCTGAGCGTTTTGATGCAGGTTTGATAAAGAATGAAAGTTGAGGAAAAATATGACAGAACAAAAGGATATGAGTTAAATGTAGTAAACAGGTAAACAGCAATGTCTGTGCTCACAGATTCCTTCAGATGCGTAAGACCTACTTCAGGGGATAGATTAGTTCTGTGAAAGTTTTCTATAATGCAAGTTTATTTAAAGAAAATTATATTTTACCATTTACTTCTAAGACTAACAAAAAATAGTCCCATGAAAACTATCTTAGAAGATAAAGGTGTAAAATGGAAAACAGGTCTGGTTGCTTGCTGTCCACAGGACAATCATCCTATGAAAATTTAAAATACATTTAGAATTTTTGTAACACGTTTTGAATCCGCAGGTTTGTTCTTCCATGTTTTAAAAATTTGTCATTTGCTGAGTCTGCTTAATCTCCATGTCATTATTCTTTGCTGATCCAGAGGCCCCAGAATTCTTTAGGATGTTTTCTCTTACTTATTCCTATCTTATATACATTTAGTTCTTTTCCAACTCCCCCCCAAAACTGCCAAACTTTACCAAAGCTTCATTTTAATGGGTCTCAGTTCTGAAAAATACTTACATGTCCAAAACAAGTGGTTTCCAATTTCTAAACATAAATGTGAGAATCCTATGATCCTCCAAGACTCACACATAACAAAGGAGAGACAATTTTATGTCCAATGACTTCTTCCCTACTCAAGTTAAAAACAACTTATCCCTATCTGGAAATGATTGACATTCACATGAAATTCTTTCATAGGACACCCCAACCCCACATAATTATCATAACACATTCTCAAACACAAGATTATTCAAATTTAAATAATATCTGAGATAGACCCTGAACACTAGCAAAATAATAAAATTCTGAAATGATTTTAAAATTCTAAGGGACTAATTCTTTAAGTGTGCAGTCTAAAAACAACCTAATTTACATTACTTAGCAGAATACTTAATATTTCAGTTTGCAACTTTTGCATTTAGATATAGAATGACTCTTACATGTTTTTTAAATGGATGGACTTTACGTTTTCTTTTGTAAAACATACAGGAAAGGGATGTTTCAGCTTATTTTCCAAAAGAAAGAGTCTTTCACAAGAATTGATATCTATCATGCCCACAATCTCAAGATATTCAAAATAATTAATTAAAATCTACACTAATAAAAGAGAAAGATGCAAATTGACCATACCTTTGTGACACCCACCAGCCAATCAGGAGTGAGTATGCAAATTAATCCAACAACAATGGCAGGTTAATTTGCATACACAGGCGCCTAGTGGCCGGGGGTGGGGCGGGACACTTGCGTTGTCGCCATGGTGACAGCACAGGAATTCCACACTGCCCCAGCTCCGGGCTTCTGGGTAGCGTGGAAAGGCCGAAAGGTGGCTCCGGGCCAAAGCTAAGGTGGTGCTGGCAGCCAGGGGAAGGAAGGCCTATTCTTGCATGAATCTTCATGCATTGGGCCTCTAGTATATTAATGATATTTTAAATCACTCAACTATTAACTCATTACAGTAATAATTCATAGCATAATTAATTATTTAGTAAATCATAGGATGAAAGTACATATGTAAGGCAATGAATGTGATAGACATTCACATATTTAGATACAAATACATAGGAAAGGAACTAGAAGTGACTTTCTAAAACTATTTTATGAGCTAACAGAATTAATTGTTTTTATTTTGTTATTTTCTCTAATGTTATTTTTAGAATAAAAAAAGTGGGCCTCAATACTTAAAATAGGAGTTACTGAGTAATAAAAAAATAAGATAAAAGAACCACCTATAATTATGATGCTCTGATTTTGGATTTTTTAATTTAGAATTAATAATGCATAAGGTGTATTATTGCCCAAGAAAGCTTTTTAAGTACGATCAACTTCTTCAGCATCCATGATGTAAAATGAGGTGAAGTATTACTCAGGGAGATCATCAAATCTATCTCTTCTTCAAACAGGAAATATGGTCTTTCCAATTCAGATGGTTTTGGAAGCAGAAATATATACAATCTGGGACACTCTTTAGGACTATGGTGTTTTTACAGTGTAGAGATTCGCCTTTTTCTTTATTTTCCTAAATGGTCATGATAAAGGCTATAGAAAAATATTTTTCTGGATGAATATATGTTATCCATCTCAATAATTGTTTGGATGTTTTTAGTGGGGTTTTTTTTGTTTTTTTTTTTAAGCAAAGAGTAATGAACATAAGGAGGAAGCATCCTGACTTTACTTTAGAGATTATTTGCTGAATGAAGAATTCATGCTTTTAACTAGGCAGCTGTCATAGCTATTTATGAAAATGCACTCTCCTTGTAGCTTCAGTTGTTAACAAAATTAACAAGACAAATACATTTTGTGCTTCACCAGTCTTTCTAAATTATCTGTTCAAATTAACAATGAGAATTGAATAAAAGGGTGAGTGACTACAAGCTAAAAATAAAATTTAAAACAGCTGCAAAACATGGTTTTCTGTTGCAAAAAGCTATACAGTTATGTGTACATAAATTCTTTCCTAAAAGATTTCTACAATAGTAATTTCCTTCAAAATAATTTTCCATTAACTATGGTAAAAAATTGACACCTGGTTTATTGTTTAGCTAAAATATCTATGAATATTCTGAGAATGGAATTAATTCCTATAAGGGTCAGTGATTTGTCTTGTTAATATATTCAAATCATACTACATTTTGCTCATTAATAACACTTGTGTGAATGACCCTTCATAGTAACATGAAGCAACTTATTTTTGGAAAATAAATTGCTGCAGAATTTTAAAGAATTTTAATCCCAAGGTATAATACAGAAAAATTAGATTAACAGCCAATAACACAACTGAGGCCCAAGACGCCATGCAGGATCCATAGAGTTGCCAGAATTAGCAAATCAAAATACAGGACACCCAGTTCAGTTAGAATTTCAGGTAAACAGTGGATATGTCTAGGGCCATACACTAAACAAATATTCCTTGTTTATATGAAATTCTAATACCTGTGCAAACTGAATTTTATCTGGCAACCTGAGAAAACAGACCTTTGCAATCCCTATCGTCATTCTATATTTTCTTGGGCTATATTTCAGGTTCGGTTCTAGAAATCATTGTACTTGAAATTTAGGGTAACTCAGTGTATGCATTAACATACATACGAAAGAAACCATCACTAAGCTGTATCAGGTTTCTTTTAATTTACAATAAAAATTAGTTGCTTTATACATTCATCTCCATTTCAAAAAATTATTGTTTTTTTCTATCACACACATAAAACTTCTAATTACTGAATTGCAGATTTTATTTAGTATGGTTTGAACACCAAAAGGGTAATGATGATTTATTTGAATGAAATAAGCAAAACTGTGTAACTATGATTGCACCATGCATTAAAAAATAAAACTACTTCATATTCCAAGATGTAGGTTATGTGAAAAACAAAAATGTTTTCAAATAGTAATGTATTCATTTACCAATATATGAATAAAACATCGTACAGAGTCAATGAATTCTTCATATTCTATCCCGACATTCTGTTGTTAAACAGACATTGCTTCATCCTTGAGCTTGAAGATTTAATTTGATAACTTGAATGTTTTATCTTCTGACATTTGCAAACTTCACAAAAGTATGTTTTTTTCTATTGTTTTTCCTTAGGTTATTTTCAAAGTGTGTAAATCTGTAACTATGCTAATGAAAAGAGAATGACAATTCTCTTTGTTTTACTCATATTCAGTTTTCTGAGAAATAACATTTCACAAACTATATTCAATGTATTCAAAGAAAAATGACCATTAAAGCTATGTTTTTAGAACAGCATGGGTGACATTGTTAGAAATACGAATTCTGAAGCTTGGATTTCCTGGCTTCAGATCCTGGTGTACAACTGACTAGTCTAGATAATTGACCTTGAACAAATTATGCAAATTTTCTATGCCACAATTTCTTAATCTGTAAAAGGGTAATAATAATAATATTTTCACCTAATAGAGTTGAGGTGAGATTTCAATGAATTAATTCTTGAAAAAATCTTAAAACTGTAAATACTAAGCACTCAAATGATAGCTTATGATCCTCATATCTTGGTTAAGTCATTAGTTTCTAGAGATCATTAACATACCTTCAACCATTTTATAACTATTGCAATTAACTGTCATAAGCATTTTAATTGCAGTATCTGACTTAAATATAGATGAGGCATGATTTATCAGAGATGTAAAACAAAGCTACTATGCTTATTAATTTTGTAACTCAGTAGTTTTCAAATATACAATCAACTATACAGAATATTTTAGAATTGTCAAAGTACATGACTACAAAGATGAGTTAAAACATTGGTGCAAAACAATCAAGTTTATCAGTGCCTACTATATTCCCTTCAACTTAAACATTAATAGAAATGATGTTAGCACTCTGGATTCAAGAAATGTAATTATTCTGGACTAAATCCAAATTTGGGTAGTAAAATAGATAAATCTTAGATGTTTTGGGGTTAATGATCCCACAATAAACCTTCATATACCTAAAGTAATGTTACATAGTTAACATTTATAGGGTCATAAAAGTCCCATATTTTAAAAAAAGACATCAAACCATCAACAAAACAAGAAAGCCCACTGCATGGGAGAACATGTTTGCCAATGTTATCACTAATAAGGGTTTAATCTCCAACATTTACAGGGAACTCATACAACTTAACAAAAGGAAGATAAACAATCCAATCAAAAAATGGGCAACGGATCTAAATAGATACTTTTCGAAAGAGGACATAAGGAAGGCCAAGAGACACATGAAAACATGCTCAAAGTCACTAAACATCCAAGAGATACAAATCAAAACAACAATGCAGTACCATCTCACAACTGTCAGAATGGCTATCATCAACAAATCAAAAAAACGACAAGTGCTGGTGAGGATGCGGAGAAAAAGGAACCCTTGTGCCCTGCTGGTGGGAATGCAGACTGGTGCAGCCACTGTGGAAAACGGTATGGAGCTTCCTCAGAAAACTAAAAATGGAACTCCCATTTGACCCAGTGATCCCATTTCCAGGAATATGTCCCAAGAAACTAGAAACACCAATCAGAAAGGGTATATACACCCCTCTGTTCATAGCAGTACTATTTACCATAGCTAAGATTTGGAAACAGCCTAAGTGCCCATCAGCAGATGAGTGGGTTAAAAAACTGTCGTACATCTACACAATGGAATACTACACTGTGGTAAAAAAGAAGGAATTCTTACCATTTGCAACAGCATGGATGGAACCGGAGAGCATTATGCTAAGCAAAATAAGCCAGTCAGAGAAAGATAAATATCACATGATCTCATTCATTTATGGAATATAATGAACATAAACTGATGAACAAAAACAGATCCAGAGAAAGAGAAGCATCAATCAGATTGTCAAATCTCAGAGGGAAGGTAGGGGAGGGTGGGGGTAAGGGGAAGAGATTAACCAAAGGACTTGTATGTATGCATATAAGCCTAACCAATGGACGCAGACACCAGGGGTTGAGGGCATGTGTTGGGGGGGTTGGGGGCAATGGGAGGATAAGGACACATACGTACTAATAATACCTTAATCAGTAAAAAAAAAAAAAAACATATCAAAGTTATCTCAGTACAGGTTTTAAATTACTTGACAATTAATCACTATGTTAGAATGATTTTAAGCAGTTGATGTTTTAAGGTACTTATTCTGTGTGGTGTGAGGTGTGTGTGTGTGTCTTCAATATAGTTGAGAAGATGAGCAAACAATTGAGGCATTTCTATATGTATATTAAACACATATTAAATATTTGCCCTATCTAGTTTTGGCTTGTTATTATTGCTGTCATTGCTATTTTAATTTTCTATCAGTATAACATGGGAGGGTGGTGCATTTTAAATGCCCAGTAAAGTTCCCCAGGCCTCCAAAGTGACAAGGACATTAGTAGTTCCTGACATTTCCATAAATGACTACTGTTGGCATTAGAGGAAAAAAATAAATAAAAGAGGATTCAATATAGTAGTGACAGTTACTGGTTTCTCTCCAGACCACCTAAAACATCATCAGGAACTTCAGAAGAAACACCAGTTAGTACAAAGTATGAACCAAAAATGATGTCTCCTCTAAGGAACTCTTAAGACGTATTCCATCCATTGAATGCTCATGATCTCCCGAGGACACTATCTCCCTCTAGTTTTCTTAACTGGAAACTGTTTTAAAATTTTCATTATTATTCTCTTTATTGCCCCACATCCAATGCATAAAAGTTTATTGCCTCTTTCAAGCCACATTTCTTTTCTGCTTTGAAAGTTCTGATGTATTGAGAATATTCCATCAGACATAGTACCACCAACTGAGTCTCTCTTTGATCTCACCCTCAGATTTCCCCAGTTATTGGTCACTTGCTGAGCCCTGTTTTGTTCTTCATCTCTAATTCTGGGATTTTTGGAAATACATCACCCATGCGCATGATTCATGTAATAATTAAATAATATTTATCTCAGGTCCTTGATCTTATCTCCACTTTTCCTTCAGGCACGCTGATAGTCACAACCTGGAACTTCCTATGCACAAGAACTCTACCTTCTTTAAAATGTTTCTTTCCATATTTTAGCAGTTCTTTTAACAGATTAAACCCCCCAAACTCCTTTTTTAATGCACTGGAGTTTTTTATTTAGAAGGAGCTTATGATATGCATTGACAGTTTTTTTGTTTAGACAAGTGTCATAGTTTTATTTCATTGACCACATTTTCTAAAACACCCAAACTCTGAACAACATCGGTTTTTCACATGATCATGACTCTTGCTTTTCACTTCTATCCTAATACTCAAAGCCTGGTGCATGAAATTCGTGCACAGGAAGGGTGTCCCTCAGTCCAGCCTGCACCCTCTCCAATCTGGGACTCCTCAAGGGATGTCCGACTACCTGTTTAGGCCCGGTAGGATCGGGCCTAAACGGGCAGTCGGACATCCCTCTCACAATCCAGGACTGCTGGCTCCCAACTGCTTGCCTGCCTGCCTTCCTGATTGCCCCTAACCGCTTCTGCTGGCCAGCCTGATTCCCCCCTAACCACTCTCTTGCCAGCCTGATTGATACCTAACTGCTCCCCTGCCAGCCTGTTTGCTCCTAACTGCCCTCTGCTGCAGGCCTGGTCACCCCTAAATGCCCTCCCCTGCAGGCCTGGTCCCTCCTAACTGCCCTCCCCTGCAGGCTTGGTCGCCCCCAACTGCTCTCCCCAGCAGGCCTGGTCGCCCCCAACTTCCCTCCTCTGCCGGCCTGGTCACCCCTAACTGCCCTCCCCTGCTGGCCACCTTGAGGTGGCTATCTTGTGTCCACATGGGGGTAGCCATCTTTGACCACATGGGGGCAGCCATCCTGTGTGTTGGAGTGATGGTCAATTTTCATATTACTCTTTTATTAGATAGGATAGAGGCCTGGTGCAGGGGTTGGGGCCAGCTGGTTTGCCCTGAAGGGTGTCCTGGGTCAGGGTGGGGGTTCCCTTGGGGCATGGGGTGGCCTGGGTGGGGGGCCTGAGGTAGTTTGCAGGCCAGCCACACCCTCCGGCGACCCAAGTGGAGGCCCTGGTATCTGGGATTTATCTTTTGTAATTGATACTTTGTAGCCTTGAGCAAAGCCAAGCCTCCTGCTCGCTCTGTGGCCACAGCCATTTTTGTTGGGATTTATTTATCTTCTATAATTGAAACTTTGTAGCCTTGAGTGGAGACCAAGGCAGTCCAGGGCTGCAGAAAGCTTGGCTTCCTCCATCACCGGGGGCAACTCAAGCCTCCTGCTCTCTCCATCTCTGTTGCTGCTGCCATTTTTGTTGGGATTTATTTATCTTCTATAATTGAAACTTTGTAGCCTTGAGTGGAGGCCTGGGTCACCCAGGGTGTTTGGAAAGCTTGGCTTCCTCCATTGCCGGGGAAACCCAAGCCTCCTGCTCTCTCTGTGGCTGCAGCCATCTTGGTTGGGTTAATTTGCATACTCACTCCTGATTGGCTGGTGGGCATGGCTTGTGGGTGTAGCGGAGTGATGGTTAATTTGCATATTACTCTTTTATTAGATAGGGTGAATTCTAAACAATGGTTGAAACTAAATATCCACACAAAGTTTCTGGAGAAACAGTTTTCATCTAAAATTCAAGAAATAAAAGCCAAATGGTCAACTTTAGAAATCCAAATATGTCTCTGTTACACTTGTTTTATTTTGATCTCAGACAAATATTTTATATTTTTAAGTTTCTTCTCAGACCACCAACACTGCCTCTATTCTTCACAGATAGCTGGGAATGTTGCCTAAAAACTTATTTTGAAAATGGACCCCATCAGATAAGACCTTATAATTATTTTGTCAGCAACTGAACAATCTTATTTACATGTGGCTTCATATTCTTTAATTTCACAGTGTAAAATTTTTCTGTTATCAGTTATCAAAGACTACTCTTCTCGCCCTAACCAGTTTGGCTCAGTGGATAGAACATCAGCCTGTGGACTGAAATGTCCCAGGTTTGATTCTGGTCAAGGGCATGTACCTTGGTTGCAGGCACATCCCCAGTAGGAGGTGTGCAGGAGGCAGCTGATAGATGTTTCTCTCTCTATCCCTCTCCCTTCCTCAATGTAAAAAATCAATAAATATATTTTTAAAAAGTACTACTGTTCTCACATTTGCTCTAGAAGTCCTAGAAGTCATCCCCTCTTTAACACCCATCACTATACTCCAGCAGTTACTGGAAGCATACAAATACATGTGTTTGATCACACATCTCTCTTCTGTCTCATTTTTTTTTTCTATCTACTGCAAACAAAACAAAACAAAAACAATTAACATGAAAGTGCTAAGACTCTCTTTATTTATCTTACCTAATCCAGTTCTAACTATACCTCCTGAAGTTCTCACCAAGGTCACAAAGAGCATTTTATTGCTAAAGTCAATAAAGTTGCTTTGTCTTTATTTTAAGCAACTTCTCAGCAGTGTTCAATGTAATTGATCTTAAAAGAATTCTTGATATTTCCCCTGGGATACAACTTCTCTTTATTTTTTAATAGTTCCTGTTTCTGAATAAACTGACTATGCCAGGAAACATCCATGGGTTCCTTTTTATGTTTTTTTGTTTGTTTGCTTTTCTTCTCCACACACATTCTTTCCCTAGGTCATTTCATATACATTTAACTTCCACCTATGTACTTGTGACTCAAATATATATATATATATATAATGCTTCCTTGTGTGATTCAATTATATATATAAGACTTACTTCATAATTGTTATAGTTGGATGTCTGAGTCATCACAAATTAAATGTCATTAATTCTCTGTCATCTACCAAATTTAATCCTCCACCATTTTTTACCATTTCACTTAGGTGCCCTAGCTAGGTGCCCTGGGATCCCTTCCTCTTCATTCCCAATACCCCAGAGAACTTGTGTCCAGAACAATATATGGTACATGACAGTAAGAAAGTAAATATTTTTAAATACAAGAGAGAAATTCTAAAGTTCTATTTATATATTTTATTAGAAATAAGATAAATTGAGGCTTTTTAATCTTTTGTTGATATGCATTCAGTTGCAAAAAATAAATGAGTAAATATTTAAGACTTTTTTATAACAAGGGATCAAGAGGTACACAGTCTGAGGCTTGGATGACAATCCAGTTTTGATATAAGAAATCTGGGCTATTTTCAACACTTCTGAGTTTTCAATGTGTTTGTTCTATCATTGTTGCAAGATAACCATCATAGTTTCAGTATCACTTTCTTATGTAACAACTAGAGGCCCTGTGCATGAAATGCGTGCACTCGGGGCAGTGGGGAGGGTCCCTTAGCCTGGCCTGCGCCCTCTTTCAGTCTGGGAGCCCTTGGTGGATGTCCGACTGATGGCTTAGGCCCACTCCCCATGGGGAGTGGGACTAAGCTGTCAGTTGGACATCTATAGCGCTAATGCATAGGTGGGAGAGGCTACCGCCACCACTGCTGCACTTGCCAGTTGTTAGCCAAGCTTCTGGCTGAGTGGCACTCCCCCTGTGGGAGCACACTGACCACCAGGGGGCAGCTCCTCTGTTGAGCATCTGCCCCCTGGTGGTCAGTTCACGTTATAGCGACTGGGCATTCTGCCGTTCGATCGATTTGCATAATAGCCTTTTATTATATAGGATCATTCAAACAAGAAGGAAAAGGGTGATGAAATGTTCTTTCTTCTTGCAGTACTGGAGAACAAAGAGCTTATTAGTCTGGAATTTCTGAGTCATAAATCCTTGACATTATTACTATTTGACCAAGAGATGCTTACCATGAAACTTCTACTTGCCTCTGCTATGTCCATCCCTCCTTAAGTGACATGCTACATACTCCATATGTTAGGTTTATCACCCTTATGACATGCTGTGACAAATTTAGGAAAACAGTTTTTCTTTTGGGGGAAACCTATAACTGCCAGTTAGATTTCATATAAAACAAATTGGGTAAACGCATACTAAATGTAGCCCCTCTTTATTTAACAAAGGAATCCTTTTACTTCTGCAATAATGTTACATTTCCAAATTGCCTTGTAAGCATCAAACTCTCTCTGGTGGAGTCCCTCCTCCCCACTGGTGTGAACATTAATAAACTTTGATCTCAATGCTTGGTGTTGGTCATGTCATACCTAAGGCCATCCAGTAAATTTCTGTGTGAGAAAGAGTGGCACTGATGGTTTGACTGCATGAGGCTCAACAGCAACAACTATTCTCGCTTCCACCCCATGTCCCATTGATCAAGATGAACAATTCTTCTTAGAGGTCCTCACTAGCTTCTCCTTCTTTCTCATCAGGTGTATCACCCTTTCACTCTATGTCAATAAATGGCAAAGGAGACAAAATTGCCATGACAGACTTAGTCTGATCATCATTAATCTTTTAGGGCTAATCAACTGGGGGAAAAAAAGGAGAAAGTGCTGTTGACTAAGTAACCAACAATGTGTGATACAGTTACTATTTAATGAACATTGCCCAATTTAGTAAAAATACAGAATGTACAGCAAAATTTGAAAACCTGTTCAACAAACATTAGTATAAGTATGCAATTAGACTTTTTTAGCACAAATATGTAATATGTACTTATAGTAAATATTCATTGTTCATCTGAATTCACATTTAACTGGATTTCCTGCATTTTACCTGGCCACTCTACATTTATTCAAACTATAAAAAAATTAAATATTTTTTATTCTTGTATTCCAAATGATCTTTCAAGGCCCTGTCATTTAATGAAAGATTTGATGACCAAGTATACCAAATTCTTTTTTTTTTTTTTTAAATATATTTTATTGATTTTTTACAGAGAGGAAGAGAGAGGGATAGATAGCTAGAAACATCGATGAGAGCGAAACATCAATCAGCTGCCTCCTGCACACCCCCCCACTGGGGATGTGCCCGCAACCAAGGTACATGCCCTTGACCGGAATCGAACCTGGGACCCTTGAGTCCACAGGCTGACACTCTATCCACTGAGCCAAACCGGTTTCGGCCCAAATTCTTTATATTGACACTAAAGTTCAAGTCTCCCTTTTTAGTCCCCTGTTCAGGAATTCCCTCTGATTCTGTAATTTTGCATGTGAGTATTATTCTTCCATTAAAAGCACTATGGTGTGGAGAAAATAGCTTTTGAACTAATTTCAGAGATAGAGCTAATTTTAAACTACTTTAAACTGTTATCTATGGGACTGTGGCTATTTCCCTGCTTCAAATGCTTTTGAGAGTTGATGGGAGATTAAAATAGTTTAAGATACTTTAAAAAGACACTATTATTATTATACAATAAACTAGTAGCCCTGCATATGAATCCATGTACCAGTAGGTCGCTGCTGCCCCCCTGTAGCTCTCTGCACACTGCCCTGCCCTCCAGTAGCTCCCCCTGCCCCCTGCCCCCTTCCCCCCCTTATAGCTTGCTGCCCTGCCCCCTCCTGTAGCTTTCTGGCCACCTTCTTGTAGTTTGCTGCCCCACCCTCCTTGCCCCACCCTCCTGCAGATCCCTGATCTGGTTGTTATGCAGTTGGTCATTACTCCTCAGGGCTTAAGGAATAATTAGCATATTCCTCTCTTATTATATAGGATAAGTATCAAAGATCCTATCCAAAGCTTGATAATGAGAGAAGTTCATTTTGCCACAATGTGACCTACTCTCCTCCACTCACAAGCAGAAAAACACTACGGTTAACACTTTCACGGAGGCGGTTTCACAGCACTCATGGCAGCTTCTAAGTGGCAATGTTGTCAGCCATTTCGTCAGCTCATAAAACACACAATTCAGACAGGTTGCTACCCTGCTTCTGCGCTACATATTCCATCCCCTGCTCTCCAAGGAAAGTTACAACCATTTCACTGTTACAGAGAGTCTTGTGACCAAATCCACATTTCCGTAACATTTCCAACAAAGGCACAAGGAAAAGTGACACCAAAGTTTGCAGATGTTTCTCACTCTGTCCTGAAATATTTTATAACAAGGAAAGCTTTGCAGGGTTCATTCTCTTTAGCTAATATTGGTGAACCTATCCTCTCAGAATATGATATTTCTAAATGTATCACCAAAACAGGTGTAAGTAAGAATCCTGTCATATCAAGGTGCTCTCACAGATGGCTGTGAAAAGCAGCAGTGTTTAGCTTGAGTTTCTGTTTCTATAGCAATGCATGAGAGAGAGGATCAACTCTCAGATTCACCCCAGCTGGCAGCTGTTTATATCTAAGCACTATAATTTTTAAAGAAAAAAGGGTAAAGAGAGAAAGAAATAGACAATTTCTCTCCTAAACCATGAAGACATTTGATCAGAGTCAGGTGATTTAGGTTCAAAAATGAAAATATGGAGAAACAATGAACATTAATATAAAGGGAAGAGAGTTTCCTTTGCTTCTTGAAAACACGTAGTTTTATTTTTTTAAATATATTTTATTGATTTTTACAGAGAGGAAGGGAGAGGGATAGAGAGTTAGAAACATCGATGAGAGAGAAGCATTGATCAGATGCTTCCTGCACACCCCCTACTGGGGATGTGCCCACAACCAAGGTACATGCCCTTGACAGGAATCGAGTCCAGGACCCTTCAGTCCGCAGGCTGACGCTCTATCCACTGAGCCAAACCAGTTAGGGCGAAAGACATAGTTTTATATATCTTGAGATTTTTCTACTTTCTTTAAAAAAATATTAAATGGTTAAAGGCTGTATTAAACCTTCACATACTTTAATTTTATACACATAGCTAAGGTCAATTCTTTACTAGCCATTAAAAGAATATAATAGGCAAAGTACAGAATATTTTTAGGGCAGTGAAACTACTCTGTATGATACTATTATGGTGGAAATTTGTTAAAACCCATAGTAGGAACAGTACCAAGGTGAACTTTGGGTGATAATAATGTGTCATTGTGGGTTTATTGATTGTTGTTGATAACAGGGAAGGCTATGCACATGTGGGGTAGAGGTAGTATGAGAAGTCTCTGTACCTTCTGCTCAATTTTGATGCACAAATAAAATAAAAAAGTTAATAATACAGCAATTATTTTGTCACCTTCAGTCAACAACCTCGTAAGTATAGACATAACTTTGGCATATTTAATAAATGTGACTCTAATAACCCAAACTGTCATATGATATAAAAAATGTGAAATTAATTTGTCAGGAAGTTTAGGTGAATGCATTTGTAATTTAACTCATAAGACCTCAAAAAACTAAGTGCATGCTTCAACTTTGAAACAAAAGGTCTTTTAAAAATAAGTTTGCAATAGTCAATAGGACAGTATTCAAACCTCATAGAATACATATTATCAGATAAAGCTGGTTCATTTTTGAAGATATTAAAAAATTAGTATTTATAGTTTACTTCTAAAATATTATTTCCAAGTAGAATATTTGAATATTGAATTTTTAATTGGGGTATATGCTCACAAGACATTTTTTTTCATGCATATAAGCACCATTTAAATTTTATGCCAATCTAGCATTACTTTTCTATTAAGAACCAATGAAATGAGTTTCAAAAACTATGAAAACTCAGAACATTGATTTACTCCCTTATTTATTCCTCTAATCAAGATTACTAAAAATGACCCTTTGCCTTCATTAAAATTGGCTAGTTAAATAAGTATTGCAATTAAATTTTAACCACTGAATGTCAATTACTGGCAGATTAGGAATGAATTTATTTAGATCACTAGGGAAATTGATCTTGTACATCTTCTCAAACAGAGGAAGATTTCAACATTTATCTCATTTGGATCTAATGAGGGTTTGTCCAAGCACATTCCCTTTACTAATTTTCTTTCTAAGCCTTGAAAAATATGTTATATCTGTGGGCCAAATGTTTAAATATATTTTCATGTATATGTGCTGTTTTAGTAGTCTAAGCAAAAATTAAAACATAATCACATTTCTTGACACTTCTTTACAACAACTCTCTGATAATGCTTGATCCTTGGAGAGTACAATAATATTAAAAAGACTAGAGGCCCGGTGCATAAAATTCATGCACGGGGGGGGGGTCATCTCCTCAGCCCAGCCTGCACCCTCTCCAAGCCAGGATCCCTCAGGGGATATCCCTCTCACAATCCTGGACTGCTGGCTCCTAATCACTCACCTGCCTACCTGCCTGGTTGCCCCTAACTGCCCCCCCTGCCAGCCTGGTCACCCCATGCAGCCTGCTGTTCAATCATTTGGTTGTCCCCCATTAACTCCCCTGCTGGCCTGGTCATAGGCAGCCATCTTGTGAGGGTGTGAGGGTTAATTTTCATATTACCTCTTTATTAGATAGGATGGTTAATTTATGGTTTAATAAACTTTTTGGAAAGTAGCTTTAAAATGATCTTTAGTGAGTCGATACATTCTTGGGGCAATTACAAAAACAATATTTCTTTAACTCAAATTTTAAAAGAATCAAAATATGATTTCTTAAAGCTAATTATTTCTTGAAAAATGTCTTCCTGTATGTTATGAAAAAGTTGTATTAAATAGTAAACAAAGCACAGTATTTTTTCTGCTGGTATAAATTGCTCACTTTATAAAAGATTAATATTTAGGGAGTTCTAGAAGATTAAAAAAAGCACAGAAGAAATTATAAAGAGTGTGATAGAAAATAAGGTTCAAGAAAATAGAAAAACAAAGTAGTTCACTGGGGAAATGATATTTCAATTTTGAAGGTATCTTCAGTAATGATGTGTTATTTTTAAATTCTATAAACTAGTATCTAGTAGCTAAAATATTTTTAGTTGTCTCCATAAATATATTTGTTAAATAAGATGGTTCCTGCAAGTAACTAAAAAAAAGTAAAGTCAAAATAACTAAATAATAAAGGTATTTATTATCTCACATAATAAGTCCTGCTAGTAAATTTACATCCCCACAGGCACTGGGAGCCCAGGTTCCTTTCACATTTTTATCCTCTCAGCCTCATCAATTCTATTAGTTTACCTCTTGGGCCCTAGATTGCTGTAGCAACGCCAAGCATCACAAGTATGTGCTCTACTGTTCACAGGCAACAAACAAACAAACAAACAAACAAACAAACAACACTATATTTGTCTTTTTTTGTTAGTAACTAAAATATATTTCCTAGTGCCTGGCCAGCATCCTCAGTGGTTAAGCAAGGAGGTCATAATTCAATTACCAGTCAGGACACATGCCCAGGTTGTGGGCTCCATCCCCAGTGGGGGGCATGCAAGAGGCAGCCAATCAATGATTCTCCCTTATCATTGATGTTTCTATCTCTCTCTCTCCCTCTTCCTTCCTCTCTGAAATCAATAAAAAATATATTTAAAAGATATATTTCCTAGAAGCCCTGAAAATGTCTTCAGTGCCTCATTAGTAGAGAGGGTGTTGTATTAGCTACTTAATCATTGGAAAGGGAGACCAGAATTATCATCACTGCTTTAAATTAATTAGGACTCTCTTCAATGGCTAAGGCTGGGAATTAACATTTTTCCTGTGGCATTTAAAAAAGTATGGCACATGAAACAAAAGTATTGCAGCATGATGATTTAAACTGTTATGTTCAAATAAAGACAATTTTTTTTTCCTAATCAAAGCTTACCTAAAAAGATCAATTGTTTGAGATGTGAGCCAAAACTACTTGTACTCTTAAAAATCCCTTGAATATTATTAAGTAAAAAAATAATAATTAAAAATAAATAAATAAATAAATGAAAAAGAAGAGACTATAATTTTTCTCCTTATGCGATAGCAGAGAACTTCCTTCCTTGGCTTGTGTTATATGTCACAATCTCTTTGGGTTTTGTTTTTTTGGTTTTTTTGTTAATTCCATGTCACTGCTTTCATTTCCATGTCCTCCTTTGTTCTCCTCTCTTGATCCCTGTCTTCATTTTCAAATGTATTTGTGTCCGTGGATGTAGCAGGTTTGTTCTATGCTGGACCCGACAGAGGGGAGGGAGTGCTGCATATGGGTAACGTTGTCAGAGGATAATATAGATCTCAAGATTCTGATTACCAGCCCTGGCTGGTTTGGCTCCATGGATAGAGCATCGGCCTGAGGACTCAGAGGTCCCAGGTTTGATTCCGATCGAGGGCATGTACCTTGGTTGTGGGCACATCCCCGGTGGGGGGTATGCAGGAGGCAGCTGACTGATGTTTCTCTCTCTTCAATGTTTCTGGCTCTCTATCCCTCTCCCTTCCTCTCTGTAAAAAATCAAAAAATATATATTTTAAAAAATTCTGATTATCTTCAGGACAGAGATAGACATGTATGAGCCATATGAAATACAGGGCAGAGTATCATAGGAATGTGGAGAAAGACCCTTTCTGAGTAGAAGATGGACAAGTAATGCATTAGTAAAGTAAGATTTGGTTTGGACAATTATCTAGCTAGCTTTTTTATCCATAGCATTAGAGCAATACTTAGCTAAATAATAGTAATAATAATAATAGTAATAATAATAATAATAATGGCACCACGACATGGAAAGATATTTTAGTAATTTATATGCCAGATACCATGCACTCATCTAATATAATCCCATAATTATTTTGATAATACGATATTTTTCATATTTTATGGGACAGGAAAGTTATAGGGAAGGGGACATGACATCTTGCCAGCACTTAGGGAGGTATTCCAAAGCCAATGTTCTTGCTCATTACACTTTTCTGACTCCCATGGTACATATTCAATCAATTGTGTGTAATTAAAATTAACTATATATTTTTTGATAGACAAATATTATAGGATTGGAGGAAAATTGGTAGAAAAATTTTAACCACTTCTGTTCCTACATAGAGATTATGGCTGAGTTAAATCTATTGGGATCTGTTATATCAACTGACACAAAGAAAGTTTACTTCCAACAATGATAGTGATTTATCTTCTAAACTGCCACATATGGAATATTTCTCCTCAGTAATTTTCTAAAGCAATAAAAGTGACTTTATTTGTTAAAAGCCACTGTCATAGAGAAAACATAATTTTTTTTATGTAAAGGAAGAAATCTAAGATTGCAGTAGCCTAATGTGAAACTTAGCTCCTAAGATTTTTTACATCAGTAAAAATGAAGATTTTTTTTTTCAACTTGAAGAATAATTTAAATATTTTAACAATTAATTTTTTCTGGAAGGTGTAAAAGCACATATGTTCCACTCATATCTGAGACAGCTTGGGGCTAAAAAAAATTTTTAAATGGGCACTAAAATGTGTTAATATAAAAGGTAACAACAATAATACAGCAGTTTCCTGTAATAAATGTCAAAAAATGTGAGTAAATCTCTCATTAAAGGCCAAAGTTTGAGACATTGAACTTTGAATATGTTCTGAAGGTAAGTTTGCTAATCTCAGACCAAAGGCCTTTTCCAAGGCTAAGATTCTGTAGGAAATTATTCTGGTGAAATAATAATAATATAATGTAATATTAATTATAATAATTAAGTGATTATTTAATATGATAAAGAGACCCAACTAATTATTTCACTTACTTCTCACAATAATCTTGTAAGTTAAGGAAGGATATTTTCTCATTGTAGAGGTTAAAAAAAGTAAACCTTGGAAAGAATAAAATTTGGCATAATCACAGGATTATACATTTTGGAGCAGGAGTCCGAATCCAAGTCTGAAGGACAATGGACCCTAGATTATCTTAACCATCTTAAGTTTCTTATTTTATTTAAAATAGTATTTTTCAAATTCTCATCGGGTTTACCAGGAGTTCTTTGTTTCTCTGAGAGAGGAGAAGGTAGATATTGACATGATCAGCAGCCCTGGCTTCATCTCTGCTTATCAACATATCTTTTTTCCTCCAACAAATGTGATTATACAAAGCTTGCTGATAACTAATACATTTTCAGTAAAAGTGGTTATTCCCATATTGGGAATAATATTTAAATACAAAAGCAGATAATTCAATTTATTTAGTTCCAGCTATTTGACCGCCCTCACATGCATGCCAATTGTAATTTCATTTTCAAAGCAGATTAATATTTGTGTCCCCTTTTTGATAGAAAATGAAAAATCAGACCCATTTGCATTACGTGGCCCAAGATGCTATAGCCTAATTCAATATTCTTTTTAAAATATTGTTTAGGGTTCACCATCTGCTGATTTCTGGGATATTGTGAGATTTTAATTTACAGCACAAAGGCCCTTGTTCCCTGCCACCTTCAAAGGTGTAGGCCAGTGGTTGGCCAAACTCATTAGTCAACAGAGCCAAATATCAACAGTACAACGATTGAAATTTCTTTTGAAAGCCAAATTTTTTAAACTTAAACTTCTTCTAATGCCACTTCTTCAAAATAGACTTGCCCAGGCCGTGGTATTTTGTGAAAGAGCCACACTCAAGGGGCCAAAGAGCCACATGTGGCTCGTGAGCTGCAGTTTGCCAAACACTGGGTAGGCAATCAATCTAAAATCTTTGCTACCACTTTCCGCTCGGCCATGTTTGTTCTCCATCACTAATGGTCCTCAAAAACTTCACACACAGGCATAACTGAGGTACGTGAGATGTTTTTTCTTCACATGAAAATATATCCAGTTTAATTCGCTTATGTGTCTGGAAAATGCAACCTGATTCAGGAAAGAACAGTAATGGTGAATTTCTCTGCGTTTAGTCTGAACTCATCAGATGCGTTCCTTGTTAGGAATACATAGCAGCAGAAACACTCTTTTGTTTTGCTTTGCTTTTGAAACAATTTCAAGTAAACTGAAATGGAAAGCAATCACAGCATAACAAGTAAGGTTCTTTTGTATCGTTGAATTGTAATTGTATTAAAATAGCTATTTAGGAAGATACTGACCCTGCCAAGCTACAAAGGTAATTTTGACATAAGGACGCATTGATAACATATTATTCTATAAAGTAGGGCTGTAGTTTCCCTTAGTCACCATTAGATGACTCATTAAATTAAATGATGCTATAATAAAATTAGGCATAGAACAGGTAAGATATTCCAAAATAGTATCTGTGTCCAGTATTAATTACAAAGTTCATATTTTATGCATATAAATAATCCAACTCTAATAGGAGAAATAAAAAATTCATCTTCACTATATGGGTTGTTTTATACATTACCCATTCATTCAGTAACTGAAGTTCAACTTTGCAGTTGGATATTGAGTGATATCATCAAAGAAGTTTATTTTAAGTTAGTTAAATTAAAAACCTGCTTGTCCAAATCAGTTTTCTTTTCATTTTTGTAACCTAGAGTTCTTCTAATATCTAACTTCTATTCTCTTAAGCAAAATGGGAGCATGGCTCACTTTTTTTGGTTTCTTTTCATTTATATTATATTTATATTATTATATTTACCACACAAGAAAAATGTTCTACAAAAACTTGAGTCATTGAATATTTTGGAAGTGCTTTCTCTCCATCCCCCATAAATGTGATGTAAATGATCTTTCTGTGAAAAATCAAACAGTGTATATTTCTGTGCAATTCAATTTGGGCGTCACTAGTCACCTGTGGCTTTTTGGCACTTCAGAAGTAGCTAGTGCAACTGAGAAAAAAATAGTCACTTGTAGCTAGTGGCCATTGTTTTAGATAACACAGGGATGGACTATAATAAATATATACTTTTTAATGTCCTAGTTTGTGTGTATGGATTGGTAACCTTATTTTTTGACTGCTTTCTCTGCATCCTTAAAAATGTCCAACAATGACCCCAACTCCTGATATTAAAACTTCCGTATACTGTACCATATTATACCAAGGTTGATCTGTCTGAGTAATGGCGTATGACAGAAGTTATGGTATGTCAATTTTGACATGGATTTGGATCTTGGCTTCTTTGCCTCTCTAGCCCTCCCTCAAACAGATTGTGTGGAACTGAGACCTACCAGCAACTACACTGATGAGCTTAGAAAACATACTTCAACCCTAGTGTAATCTTGAGTTGGCTGCAAACCAGGCTGACAGCTTGACTGCAACCTCTTGAGAGGCCTTAGCCAAAATCACCAAGCTAAGCAGCTTCCTTATTTCTGACTCCCGGAAACTGTGAGATAAATGTTTGTTGTTTTACTGGCTAAAATCAGGAACAAATGGTTATGCAGCAATAGATACAGTAAGCTATCTGTTTATCTCTGTACATTCATTTTGCAACTGTGCTTAATGAATTATTTTATTTTTTTCTAATATTTTACTAGTACACAGGCTATTGTTTTGTATTTTTTAGCTAGACAAATATTTTGTCTTTAAAAAATAACGTTTCCTTCATCAATGCTTCTTCTTACTTTGTTTTCTTGTTATATAGTACAAGGGATACAGTTAAGTAATAGTGATGATCCTAACAATTCTTTTCCCATTCCTAATTTTATTTAAAATCCCTCTAATGTACCATGATTATATATAGTATTAATTATTGGTATAAACACTATGCTTTATTATGCTGACTATAGTTTGCAGTTTACAAAGATATATATCAATAATGGATTTTAAATTTTATTAAATATATTTTAGCTTGCTTTGAGGTAATTATAATTGTTTTTTTATTACATTGAAAGATCTATGAGCCATATTACATTTTTAGAATACAAACAAAACAAAACTAAGTTTGTTTTCTGGAATCCCAGCTATCTGAATATTTTCTGTTTAAATCAGTGAATTTTTTTGTTTGTTTTAGGATTACATAATGCTATATCATTTCTTGTAAAACATTCTGAACCAATGTAATATTTATCAGGAGGTATACTTTTTTATAATCTTAATGGTCTACACAAATGTCATGTTTTCTGAAATTAAGGGCTATGTATTCTATTTCTTTCATCTACATATTCTCACTAAAACTTAATTACGGTGTTATACCTCAAAATACTTTCAATAAATGCTTGGACAGGGAGTGGGTGTTTGAAGAGCTAGATTTTTATTAGAGGAGCTTGTTTTTAGGTTATCCAATGTTATTATGTATTGGAAAGTATTTGCCATATTGAAAATGTCATTATCCTGTGAGGGTTTTAGACTGTATTGTCGTGCTCTTAAAATTGAGAAATTCTTAATCCCTGCATCTAAGAAAATGTTACTTAAAATTATGGGTTCAGGATCATCAGTCAACATAAAAAAACTTGCTTAAAATCTGTTACCTTAGGAAACAAGTTTAAAATAAAATGCCACTTTAGAGCGCTACCTATTACGCATATGTAGGCCATTTCCCATGTAAGTTTAATACAGAGGCCAATATCAGAAATAAAATCAATAGACATCCATTTTACTATCAGAAAAGAGAAAAATCAAGTTCATATAAACTATTAAATAAATAGAACTGTCTTTCTCAAAGGTACACTCTATTGAATTAATAATAATAAATGTGGTGGTTTTATAGAACAGTGGAAGAGTTAAATCAGCTTACTAACTCATGCATTTTAGGAAAAAAGAGTTTTCCATCCTCCTCTTCATTAATTTCCTCAATATATATTATTTTTATACTTCCATTAGAGATTAACTTGTTTGCCACCTTTGGCAATGACTAGAGTGTTTGTGTTTAAAGTTCATGGATTGGGTTTATGCATTTCTACTTTGTTACATAACCCAGGTGACATAGGCATTTGAGATTGGAAAATATGGTTCCCAAAATTCTGCCTATCTATACCAAAGACAGAGTGCATTGTGTAGGTGGTGATTCCCATAGAAATAGACAGATAATACAATATAGCTCTATCAACCAACTTGAAATTAGCAGAGTCATCTATCTTGAGTGAATGCTTTCCTCAGAAGTGCGATAACCACATGTTAATAGTGCTTGGCTTATATAACTCTGGCTGCAAGAGAGAAAAATGTTCCCAAAATACTAGCATGGCAACAAGAGGAACAGAGATTAGTACATTGATACTCATTTCTGGAGAATAACTGAATTTTAAGACAATATTTTGATATTTTATTCTATTTAAGATAGAATACTTTTATAACTAGAGACATTATTAGATTTCCAGGTATGGAGTAAATTCTTGTTTCCTGGCGCCTTCCAACCTAACATATTTGGGGTTATAGTCACCTCAAAATATCAGATTCTATAACATTCCAGAAAATTTAGATGGCACTTAACATATTTTTTGTATATTTCCTAGTTAATGCAGATTATTTTGTTGGTTAAACAATATTTTGCCTATTAATAACAATTCAAATAAAAGGCGTAATGCTCTCAAATTTCTACCCTTTCCATAAAAGTAAACTGTTCTCTATCTGTTTTTACTTCTTAATAATATAACATTATTTAATCTTAAATATTTAAAACCATTTTCTTTTTCTATCTGTTTTTACTTCTCAATACATCCTATTGTCTACTGGGTTTCTGACTCTTGGATTTTTTAAATTATTCATAACCCTGCAATATTTTCTTGAATTTACTGACCAAATTTAGTTTCCTTAGCTTTGATGTTGGGTACTACCTTAAAATTTAAATCTCCCCATTTTTTGGCTCTTTCCAAAGAGTGTAGTCTTAGCATTAGTTAGCAACCACAGGTCTGCTTTTCCCCAAACTCCATCGAAGAGCAATCACAGAATTTATTTTAATGATGCCTACTAGACCAAAAAAAAAAGTATCTAAATGTTTTAAAGTCACTACAGGTTTATAAGGGTTTCTTTATGTATACATATAATGTCTCAAGTCTGTGTAAGTAAAATATAAATATTTTTCATAGCTAACTTTTATTGATTTCATACTCTTCTGTGCTTTTAAGTGTTTACTAGAGGCCCAGTGCATGAAAATTTGTGCACTCGGGGGCAGGGGGGCGAGGAGGGGCCCTCAGCCAGGCCTGCACCCTTTCACAATCCGGGACCCCTTGGGTAGGGTCCCTAGGCCTGGCCTGAGATCAGGGTCTATCGGGGCTTCCTTCCCCAGGCTTCAGGCAGTTGGCGCCACCCCTGCTGCTGCCACTGCTTGCCATCTCTGCAGCACTGCTCCCCCTCCCCTGCCACCAGTGGCCTCCCTCTGCATGCAACAGGCTGGGGTGCAATGGCTTGGCTGGCCTGAGCCTCCCTCTTTCTTTGCTGGGGGGCAGGGCCAGCCCTGAGAAGGGCCGTCTGCCTTCCTGATCACCCCTAACTTCTGGTCTGCCTACCTGATCATCCCTAGCCACGCTGCCTGCCTGCCTGATTGCCCCTATCTGCTTGCTTGGGGGAAGGGCCAGGCCTGGCAGGGGCCCTCTGCTTACCTGATCACCCCTAACTGCTGGTCTGCCTACCCCTCTGCCTGCCTGCCTGATTGTCCCTAACCACTTGCTTGGGGGCGGGGCCAGCAATGACTTCTGGTTGGTCGGCCTCTGGTGGTTACTGGTTGTTACAACCCAGGGTTTTTATATATTAGGATTCCTTACAACAAATTTATGAGGTGTTATTATCCCATCCATATTTTAGCTGATTAAACTGAGATGCAAGAAGCTAAGTAATATGCCTAATTCCACTGTTGCAGTAATTGCTTAGACTGGGATTCTGCTCTGGTCACTCAACTTCATAGCTTAAGAGTCAAGCATATAATTCTTCTCACCATTATGGCACCTGATGAGACAAATCCCATTTGTCTACTACTTCTTTGAATCAAAACATTCAGTATTTTCTATTTTAAGGTTATGGGCTCAAATATTTCAAGAGTGGATAGTGCCCTTGGAGGTCCTGGGTCTGTCTCTTGCTTCAACAGTGTTCGGATGGAACAGACCCAGGAACGCCCCTTCTTCCAGCCTCTGACCACTCTCCAGTGTCTTATCCAGTCACCACATCAGAACCACCTCCGAGACCAGCCAACAAACCATTTTCTTTTTTTCTACCTTAACTCCTTATAGCCAAACAACTACAAGCTCCCAAATTCATTGAAATTATTCCACCCAGGTGGAGGCTGCAGTCAACTGCCTGGCCAACCTGCACCAGCGGGCCTCCCACACCTGCCTCTTTCGCTTGGCTTCTATTCCACACCTGCCTCTCCCTGGGCTTCTATTCCACACCTACCTCCCCCTGGGCTTCTATTCCACACCCACCTCTCCCTGATCTTCTATTCCACACCCACCTCTCCCTGGGCTTCTATTCCACACCCGCCTCTCCCTGGGCTTCTATTCCACACCCACCTCTCCCTGAGCTTCTATTCCACACCCACCTCTCCCTGGGCTTCTATTCCACACCCGCCTCTCCCTGAGCTTCTATTCCACACCCACCTCTCCCTGAGCTTCTATTCCACACCCACCTCTCCCTGAGCTTCTATTCCACACCCACCTCTCCCTGAGCTTCTATTCCACACCCACCTCTCCCTGGGTTTCTATTCCACAACCACCTCTCCCTGATCTTCTATTCCACACCCACCTCTCCCTGAGCTTCTATTCCACACCCACCTCTCCCTGAGCTTCTATTCCACACCCACCCCTCCCTGAGCTTCTATTCCACACCCACCTCTCCCTGGGCTTCTATTCCACACCTGCCTCTCCCTGAGCTTCTATTCCACACCCACCCCTCCCTGGGCTTCTATTCCACACCCACCTCTCCCTGGGCTTCTATTTCACACCTGCCTCTCCCTGGGCTTCTATTCCACAGCTGCCTCTCTCTGGGGTTCTCTTTCCACTGGGAGGATGTGTCTCTACAGGGCCTGGCCATTTCTTCCATGAGTTGGCAGAGAAGAAGCACGAGGGCTCTGAGCTTCTCTTAAAGTTGCAAAACAAGCATGGTGGAATCATCTTCTTCCAGGACATGCTGAAGCCTCCTCAGATGAGTGGGGCAAAACTCGGGACACCAGGGAAGCCACTAAGGCCTTGGAGAGGAACCTGAACAGGCCCTTTGGGGGCTGGATGCCTTGGGTTCTACCCTCACACACCCTCAGATCCATGACTTCCTGGAGAATCACTTCCGGGGTGAGGAGGTGAAACTCATCAAGAAGATGGGTGGCACCTGACTCACCTCCACAGGCTGCCAGCCCCCAGGCAGGGCTGGGCTGGGTGAGTGTCTCGTCTATAGGCTCACCCTCAAGCAAGAGGCCTTTGGAGACAAGAGGCCTTTAAGAGGCCCCTCTGCCTCCCCCTGCTGCCTGAGCCTCTCCCTGAAAGTACTAGCCATTCCTTTAACCACTCTGAAGTCCTCTCCCATGCATTGGACCAAATGGAAACAATAAAGCTTTGGGCAGCAAAAAAAATTTTTTTTTTAAAAATTCAAGAGTGAATTTTGTTTGTTGTTTTTGTTTGTTTTTTACTATTGTAAACCCCCATATATTCAAGTTTGCACCTAAATTTATTTACCTCTCCCTGGGCTTCTATGAATTGAATGCACTTAATTGCATTGATATGAATGCACTTAACATATTCAGAACCTTGAAGATCAAAATGTTACCTAAGCAAAATATTCCTTTAAAATATTTTTTTCTTCATTATGATAGGGAAGCACTGAGAGGGATCTTATAAAAGGTCCCTTCTAAATTCAGCATAATATGGTACTATAAAATCATATGTTTATTTATCAGTGAAATATTTGAAGCAGACATTTATAACAGCCTTGTCATTTGTTGAGTAAATAAAAGTATATGGAATTACATAGTGTGGACTCAGTAAAATCTAAGGAACACTGAGGAGGTAAAAGTTCAGTATTAAGAGACCCAAATGGGTTGTGTTTTAAATGAAATATTGCCTCTTAATACTTCTTTTCATACTTCTTTTCATAGAAGCCTGAGATAAAGCAATTGTAATGGTCTGTTACATTTTTCCATGTAAATTATATCTTTCATGTGAAATCTTTTTAAGGCCTTAGTATATACTCTGCCATACTTTTATTTTCAGCAAGCCTTAAGTAAAAATTTTATTCAAAATAATTTTAAATTTATCTAGTATCTTATTTTCTGAAAATTTTTCTATAACTTTAAGACATTATAAAAGTCACGTTATTTCAAAAATAACTGAAGAGTTAATGATCTTAAATAAAAATAGTGTTTATATATAAAACAGTAATTCCCCTAGAAACATAGTTACTCTTAGATAAAATTCAATCTTCAATAAATAAGCATAAACTAGATGGAACATATTTAGAATAAGGTACTGTGGCATAGGAAATAGTCTGCATATTTAGATCCCACGTTCTTATGTAGTATCTATATCTATTAAACTACCTCCTGTAACAAAATGTAAATAGAAGAGTAAATTTTACTTTGGATTTCCTACCTTCTATCTGTGGATTTGAGGGAATCATGGAGACAAAAATCTTATCAGTTTTTTAGTTCTCAGAGGACTTAAAATTCCTGCAGCTGAAAACTCAGATTACCTAAATAATGTACATTTGTAAAATGGATGGGGATAAGATTATGCTGGGTGGATTTTCATATGCCAAGATATTTTATTTCAGATGACTTTTAGACAAAGAAATTATTAAGAGATCCCTTAATTTATTTAATTTTAATTTCAGCAATTCTGTGATTTAATTAAAAAGTGAAAAGAAAAAAAAAAGAAAACCACATTGCATGAAATGTAGTTAGTGTTCAATAATAACAGTTGAAAGAATAATTTATGGTTCTCAAGATTAAACATGGTCTGAGCATATTTGAAATATAACAGGGCTATTCATTGTTCAATGTATTAATTAGTGAAAATCTTTTAATTAATAAGCCTTAAAATGAGGCCATTTTTGATAATGGCTCTCGGTTAGAGAAAAATATAAGATTTTTCAAAATACGATAAATAATTTGAAATTTGAAACAATTAAATGTTTTAAGTATATGACTTTGGCAATGCAAACAGTGGGGTTAAAACCAAATGAGCTGCCCATCAGGAAAGATTAATTTAGATAACATATGGATCAGAAGACTGAAGTTGAAAGGTAATCAAATTGTATAATTAGCACATTCTCTGGAGACATGTCTTCCTTATGTCTTCATCCCTAAAAATGCATGTCTTGTCAATTCAATATCCATCTTCCCTAAAGTCCCTAGAGTATAGAGGGTTTTGTTGTCTTTCAAAGAGGAAGAAAAAATATACATGCCAGTTTGTTGAGAAAGTTCCCCCAAAACATTTTCCTTTTGAATGAGTTCTTTTTTCCCTGCAGAAAAAAAGTATAATCTGTATATTAATGGGTAGATAAATTAAGAGAGAGATTTAGAAGATACAGAGATAGACAGACAGATGGAGAAACAGATCACCAAATTAATTCATTTCTTATTTAACTTCCTCAACAGGTTTAGGACATATTAGATGTTGAAAATATAATTTTTGATGATGATAGTCATACAAACAACATATTTTTTACGACACAGATAAGTTTAACAACTTTCAAAGGACTCATCAATCCAATATTAGCAATAAGAAAAACAATTGAAATATTTTGAGATAACATTGCATAAATTTGAACCACAATCTTATGTTAGTTTTCATATTTTAATGTATAAATACAAATATATAATGTATCATATATATATATATATATATTTCCATATAAGTGATACTTCTAGGTCTAAATAAAAATTTAAACTGAATACTCTTATCTGTTCTTATATGTATTAATTTATTAGCATATATTTATTTATATATCCTTTTTTAGAATATCCTATATAATAAAAGCTAAGTGTCCAATGGTTCAACATTTCGACCAGTTACTATGATGTGCACTGACCACCAGGGGGCAGAAGCTGTGACTGGTAGGTTAGCTTGCTGCTGGGGTTAGGCCAATCGGGACTGGGTGAGATGGGCCAGACATGCCCTAGAGCCCTCCACGGTCCCTTTCCGGCCCCAATCATGCACAAGAGCAGGGGGGTCCTTGGCCTGGGCTGCACCCTCTCACAACCCGGGACCCCTCAGGGGATGTCGGAGAGCTGGTTTCGGCCCGATCCCAGCAGGCCAGGGTGAGGGACCCCACTGGTACACAGATCTGTGCACCGGGTCTAGTTTTTAAATAAAGGGCCATGGTATGCACCATTTTTAGAGGGAAAAAGATTAATTCAAACAGGTGTAAATTATGATTCCAAGGTAGAATGCATTTTTATGTTACTGAAGAGAAAACACATACATTTGATCCCATTTAAAAATAGAATAAAATTTGCCCTAACCAGTTTGGCTCAGTGGCTAGAGTGTCAGCCTGCGGACTGAAGGGTCCCAGGTTCGATTCCGGTCAAGGGCATATACGTTGGTTGTGGGCATATCCCCAGTAGGAGATGTGCAGGAGGCAGCTGATGGATGTTTCTCTCTCATGGATGTTTCTAACTCTCTGTCCCTCTCCCTTCCTCTCTGTAAAAAATCAATAAAATATATTTAAAAAAATAAAAATAAAATAAAATTCAACACAACAAAGAACACATATAGGCATGGACAACATTTATTTTAAAACTAGTGGCCCAGTGCACGAAATTCATGCATGGTGTGGGTGGTATCCCTCAGACCGGCCTGCACTCTCTCTAATCTGGGACCCCTTGGGGATGTCCGACTGGCATCCCTCACAACCCCTTGGGTGATGTCCGACTGGCACCTCTCACAATCCAGGACTACTGTCTCCTAACTGCTCACCTGCCTGCCTGGCTGATCACCCCTAACCACTCTGCCTGCCGGCCTGCTCACCCCCAACTGCCCCCTGCCCCGCCAGTCTGATCGCCCCCAACTGCCCCCCACTGCCGACCTGCTTGCCCCCAACTGGCCCCCCCTGCTGACTGCTTGCCCCCAACTGGTCTCCCCCGCTGGCCTGATTGCCCCTAACTGCCTCTGCCTTGGCCCTGCCACAATGGCTTTGTCCGGAAGGACTTTCGGATGGTCTCCCAGTCTAATTAGCATATTACCCTATTATTAGTATAGATATTTTTATAATATTGAAACTTAGTTCACCACAAATATCACCCAGTGGCTAACAGTGTGATTAGTTTAGTCAGACAGACTATGGGAGGACATTGGATGGGAAAAAGTAGATAGAATGCAGAACATAACAGATCTTGAACCTGGGATAGACATGATGTCAGGAACTGTTACCTAGAGAAATCACTTCAGCTCAGGAAATAAGGAAGGATTATTTCCTTACCATAATTCTTCTTGCTAATAATAAGGGAGCATTTCTATTTCTACAAATTGCCGACAGTTGTCTCAGAGAATATGTAAAATCTTCTTTAAATGTATTAAAATCTATTTAAAACCATCCTATCTAATAAAAGAGTAATATACAAATTAACCATCACTCCGCTACACACACACAAGCCATGCCCACCATCCAATCAGGAGCAAGTATGCAAATTAACCCAAGAAGATGGCTGTGGCCACAGAGAGCAGGAGGGAGGCTTTGGTTTCCCCAGCAATGGAGGAAGCCAAGCTTTCCGCACACCCTGTCCAGCCCAGGCCTCCTCTCAAGTCTACAAAGATTCAATTATAGAAGATAAATAAATCCCAACAAAAATGGCTGCAGCCATGGAGCGGACAGGAGGCTTGGGTTTCCCCGGCAATGGAGGAAGCCAAGCTTTCTGTACACACTGGCCAGCCAAGGCCTCCACTCAAGGCTGCAAAGTTTCAATTATAGAAGATAAATAAATCCCAACAAAAATGGCAGCAGCCACGGAGCAAGCAGGAGTCTTGGCTCTGCTCAAGGCTACAAAGTTTCAATTATAGAAGATAAATAAATCCCAGATACCAGGGCCTCCTCTTGGGTCACTGAGGGGCATGGCCAGCCTGCAAACCACCACAGGCCCCTCGCCTAGGCTGCCCCATGCCCCAAGGGAACCCCCCACCCTGATCTGGGACACCCTTCAGGGCAAACCAGCTGGCCCCTACCCATGCACCAGGCCTCTATCCTATCTAATAAAAGAGTAATATTCAAATTGACCATCACTCCAACACACAAGATGGATGCCCCTATGTGGTCAAAGATGGATGCCCCTATGTGGACACAAGATGGCCACCACAAGATGGCCAGCAGGGGAGGGCAGTTGGGAGGGACCAGGCCTGCAAGGGAGGGCAGTTGGGGGTGATCAAGCCTGAAGGGGAGGGCAGTTAGGGGTGACCAGGCCGGCAGAGGAGGGAAGTTGTGGGTGACCGGGCCTGCAGGGAAGGGCAGTTGGGGGGGACCCAGGCCTGCAGGGGAGTGAAGTTGGGGGGGACCAGGCCTGCAGGGGAGGGCAGTTAGTGGCAAACAGGCTGGCAGGGGAGCAGTTAGGCATCAATCAGGCTGGCAGGGGAGTGGTTAGGGGCAATCAGGAAGGCAGGCAGGCGAGCATTTGGGAGCCAGCAGTCCTGGATTGTGAGAGGGATCCCAGATTGGAGAGGATGCAGGCTGGGCTGAGGGACACACACCCTTGTCTACAAATTTCGTGCACCAGGCCTCTAGTTATTATATAAGAGACACCTGATGCATAAAATTCGTGCACTCAGGGTGGTCCCTCAGCCCAGCCTGCTCCCTCTAGCAGTCTGGGATCCCTTGGGAGATGTCCGACTGAGGAGAGGGGACCTAAGCCATCAATCAGACATCCTTAGTGCTGCTGTGGAGGTGGGAGAGGCTCCCACTACTGCCGCTGCGCTCGCCAGCCATGAACCTGGCTTCTGGCTGAGAGGTGCTACCCCTGTGGGAGTGCACTGGCCACCAGGGGGGCAGCTCCTGCATTGAGCATCTTCCCCTGGTGGTCAGTGCATGTCATAGTGACCAGTCACTCCCCCATTTGGTCGATTTGCATATTAGCCTTTTATTATATAGGATTGGCTAAACAATAGTACATCCCAGCAATTTTTATTTAATATTTTTAAACTATCTTATTTTTAAGTAAAAACTGGGCTATTTTTCTGCAATTACTAAACATATAGCTATATAGTAAAAAAAAAGTATTATTAGCTTAATACTGAATTTTCCATGATTCCGGAAGTCTGAGAAAATTTTTATTATCACCAGAAAAAATTTTTTACAAAAGTCTAAAGGGATTTATCCTTTCAGTGGATGTGTTCTATGTGGATGATGTGTAGGGTGATGTGACTTTATTATTATACATATACTAAGCATTTGATAGAATAAAAACAATTTTAGGAGAGCATTCTGCTAATTATAACCCTTTAAAATACATTGTTTACTTTTATCCTTTTCTCTAGCTTAATCCTTATTTTAAACAGAATTCCAGATAAAGCCATTACATATGTTTCCTGCTTTTTACTTCTTTCCTTTCTCCAAAAATGTTTGAATCACCACAGGCCAAAAGTAAAAGGCATATACACAAGACATTTTAGGTAATTAAAAAGACAATAACTGCTGTTTAAATAGATTTAACAAAATAAATCTGGATATGCATCCCATAATAGGTGGGTGAACTGAACCTTGGGGTCCAGATATAATGTTTGTGAAAAAGGCAGTTTTTGTTTTTTTTTTTTAATATTATAGTAATTCATCTTCATTTAGGTTAGATTGCTGTCTTCCTAAGGCAACAAACTGTACCAGCTTTTCTCAGAAACAGACTACATGTGTACATTCTTGATTAGTGACACGTATTAAAATTTTATTTTATCCTTTGTTGCTAAATTGTTCCTAGCTAGAGGCAGGCATTTACAAAAGAATTTGCTAAATGACATTATTCCATCAAAATTTTATGTAAAGGAAAAAAAATAACTCCTTCTTGTAACTGAATCACATTGAAAATAATTTGTTTTAAAATTTTACCTTCTTGGACTATGAAAGGGTATATTTCATTTCATTTGAATAAGTTTATAATTTTTTTCACATAGTTTTAAGAGTAAATCCAAGATGGTGAAAGTAATTTGATGTTTATTTTTACCAACATCATGAAGATTTTGATATAGTAAAATGTCTTTTTTATTTTTAAATTTGTCTTTATTAATTTTTTTAACAGAGGGTAAGAGAGAGGGATAGAGAGAAAAACATTGATGAGAGAAAAACATCATCAATTGGCTGCCTCCTTCACACCCACTACTGGGAATTGAGCCCTCAACCCAAGCATGTTCCTGAAGGGGAATCGAATCAGAGACCTCTTGGTTCATGGGTTAATGCTCAACCACTGAGCCACCCCGGCCAGGCAGTTAAATGTCTTTTTAACCTTAATTACATGTATTGCATTTATATGACTCGTTAACACATTACTTTTTGTTTGTTTGTCTTCTGTTTTTTAACCTTTTAATTATTAAATTTATTGGGGTGACATTGGTTAATAAAATGTTATAGGTTTAAAGTGTACAATTCTATAATACATCATATATTACATTCTATGTTTTCCACCCAAAGTCAGATTTCTTTCCATCACCAAATATTTGATGCTCTTTACCTTCTACTACCTCACTCATCCACCTTCCCCTCTGATAACTACCATAGTGTTGTCTCTGCGTATCAGTTTTTGTTTGTTTATTTTGTTTGGTCATTTATTGTTTTCAGTTTTATACTCCACATATAAAGGAAATCATACGTTTTTTTACTTTTTTCCATCTGACTTATTTTGCTCAGCATGATATTCTCAACATCTACCCATAATGTTGCAGTTGGCAGTATTTCATCTTTTCTTATGGCTCAGTAGTCTATTAGCCCATAAAATCCCTGTGTATTTTGTTGTGTTGTTGTTTTTGTGTGTTTTTTAAAATACAGAGCATGCAGTAGGGCATTTTTCATAAGAACAATAAAATGATTTCACATAGGATATTTTCAACTTTGAGAACCAAATGTCTTATGGACCACACTTGAAGATCTCTTCAAGTTTAATAAAAGTAATGGAGAATATAAAACTAGATAAAAACCTGAAACACTAGTAAAAACAGACAATTTCATTTTCTTATCCCCAATCTTTCCATCATCTCATCCTCATGAATATTCATGAGTGAGAACATATGATTTGTGTTTTAAGCAATTCAGACTTTAGAAATTAGTGCCAGGAGTGGGGTCCTGTTTTTGTATCATAAAAAACATTTGAAATTATGTAATTCCTAGAAAAAAATAATTATTTATAGACTAAAATTGATAACATTAGTGCACATTCCATGAGGCAATAATTTAATATTAAGTGTTTCTATTTATTATTAGCAAAGTATTAGACCATTTTGCATGTCCAATGTTTTTCAAGCAGTAAGGTAAATAATGTTACTTATTTGCTCAACACTCTGATTATTTAAGACACAACTCAAATTTAGTGTTTTGTTTTCAAGCTCTAAAGGTTGACATAGTATGTTGTAGTTTTGAAAATAAATATAAATATCTCTTGAAATGAATTTCTTGACTCTTTGAACAACTAAATAAGTTAGCATATTGATAATTCTGAGTGTTTCAAAATATGATAAAATACTATGTATATGTTAATGTATAGCATAATTCAAATTGTGTATGAATTGTAAATATTAAATATGTATATGAAATTATAATAAATACCAATCAACAAAATCTATGATTAGATGACAAGTAGCCCAGGAAAACATGAACCAAGCTCCTTAGCTGAACCAGCCTTTGTTAACTGATCCCAAGTCTACCTGGAGATTCATGAGTAAGAACATATGGTTGGTGTTTTAAGCAATTGAGATTTTAGAAATTAGTGCCAGGAGTCGGGTCCCTTTTTTGTTCCCTTTGAGACCAAAATAAAAATAAACAAAAAAAATTTTTGATTGAGAAGAAAATTAAGGATCCAAGCATAATAAACCTGGTACAAATAGAATATTTACCAACAATATTCTAATATATTCTATTTTGTTATTTCAGGAGTATTTCAAATTATTTTCAATAAATTTTTGGATATGGACTGCCCAGAGCAATTAGGGCAAACTTGTTTTCTCCCAGAAGTGTCAAAGAACAAATAGGTTGAAAGAAGTGTAGCGAGTAGCTGTAGAGCAGATAATGAAATAATATAAAACATAGTGGAAAAGGGCTGTTTCTTTTTTATTCTTTAATCTAATTATTGTTGACAGTATTACAGATGTCTCCCATTTTCTCCCTTTTTTGCCTCTTCTACCCAACCTCCACCCCATCCCAGGCCTTCCCCCTGCTATTGTCTATGTCCATGGGTTATGCATACATGCATATATGTTCTTTGGTTAATCCCTCCCTGTCCCCTGCTGCCAACCTCCCCACCCACTAAGATCTGTTATTCTGTACTATGCTTCCATACCTCTGGACCTATTCTATTCATTTATTTTGTTCTTCAGATTCCACTTATAAATGAGATCATGTGATATCTGTCTTTCTCTAACTGACTTACTTTGCTTAGTATAATAGTCTGAAAAAAAAATTCGGGTGAGACTGGATTCCCTGGAGCATGTGGTCCAAACTGAAGCTACTAGGCCAATTAAAGGTTGGGCCTGGAAACAGCATATCACTTGTGTCATATCCTATTGGTAAAGCAGTCATGGACCCCAGTCCCTGGCTCTAATGCAAGAGAATAGATAAATGGTCCCAACTATTTGATGCAGGATAAGCAAACCACACTGCAGAAGAACATGAAGGATGAGAGCTAACATCATGCCCACTTTTAACTAGATAAAATCAGTGAAAGAGAACCATTATAAGAATTATGGATTAAACATGTATTCTTGAAATTGGATGTTAAACAATTGTGGTAATAACCAGGTAACTAATGATCAAAAAATAAGAGTTGTAGAAATAGAAGCATTATCTGGGAAATTTTGAAGCTAGTAACAACACAGAGGGCTAGTGTAGACGTCTGTGGAAGAGTGTTGGCCATTTGCTCATTGTTTGCTACCTCCTTTCTGAGTTTCGTGATAAAGCACCTAGAGATGGACTTGGGGTTGCTGATGGTTAGCATGGCTGGTAGTCGATCTTGAAGCCATGAAGTCAGATTCAGGGCAAGCAAGAACAGGGACACATTAGAAAACACCTGTACCACACTTTTTCTCCTAATGTCTATTTCTTCACTCTGCCCGCGAGGTATTTACCCATTGTAACTTGGAATAGCATAGGAAAGAATGTGATTGTTCCCCTAGAACCATATAGCAGACACATTCAATGGCTATGATCAGAGTTAACAAACATGTCTATAGTTCAATTATTTAAATAATCTAACATAGTCAGGAAAATGATTAAATGGGGATATTTTTTGTTTTTTGAGGTTTTTTTTTTTAAGATGGATAAACAGGTATTAGTAAAGTATCACAATAACTATGTAGGTGCATTAGATCTAAATGGGTATGTGGTCCACCACACAGATGGTGGCCATGCATTGCTTTCATTGAATCATCTAACTAGCTCTTCATGCATTCCTTCAACACACACTTACTGAGTGCTACTGCATGCCAAACACTACCCTCCTCTGAAGGCTTTATTTTCAAAGGTGAAATATTTTTCCTTCTTCCTTTTATGCAGATTTCATATTGTTGAAAGCCATTTTTAACCAGGAATGTATGTATTTGCATTGAATTTGTAATTTTGGGAAGGACTGTGAAAGGTTATTGAGGCAAACCTACTCCTTCATCACTGGTTCTCTACTTATTTCCCCCGTGTAGCTGGCACAATCAGCACCGGGGCAGTGAACCCACCTGAATGATGACATGTCAGCTCCCATTAATAGCTGAATTGATATGCAAAGGTTCTGAGGAGTGTCTGCATTAGTCCTGGAAGCAGATTCAAATATGTTAGAAAATTGTTTCCCATTTCAATCTGATTTTTTTTAAAGTATGTGATTTAACATCTTGTAAATGTATTAGTGCTGTGAATACTACTGAGGAAAAGAACACATTTGTAAAGATTTCCTTGCCTTACTTTATCTTGATGTATAAGTTGAAATGATTTTAGCTCTTAGGAATGTAAACAGTTTGACATTTTCTGCTTTCTTTCTTTTTTTTTTACTTTAATTTTTCACTAGCAACTGCCTTTCATGAGCAATACAGAAAGGCCATGTCATTGTCTTGTGCAAATAATTTCAGTAAATGCGGAGATTGCTCAGGAATCATATTAAGCACTTCTCTTTTCTCTGTGTGATTGATTACCCATAATATCCTCAATCAGACAACAACCTATTTCAACTTCACACAAAGAAACTAAATTGAGTTAAAGAATGCGAGAGCAGAGTAAGAACAAGACACACACACACAGGGAGAATGAGACCTACTTTTCATAATTATCTGCCATTATCAGACATTAAGTTATTGGGATCTTAAATCTGACCCCAAGGAGTGATCATTTTTAGTCACTTTCTGGAAGTGCAGTAGAGGCTATGTGGCATTCTAAATTTATGTGATTTGTGAATACCTAGACAATAGACCAATGAGTAAAATACACTTCCATTTGCTATTTAATCTCAAAAATGCAATTTAAAAATATTTTAAAGCTATACCATGATTGAAAAATTAAATAAATTTTAGTCTTTATGTTAGCAATTCTGAATTGCTATAAATACAGCTTTAAATGATGATTTTCAGGACAGCTTATTCCAAGACCTGCCATTTAAATATTAACTATCTTGTTTATGAAATATTTTTCTTATTTCTTGTTTTATAAAGATTAATGTTCCCAAACTTTCATTTTATATGACTGGAATCTTCTCATACTTTTTTCTTCAGAAATCAAAATGTAACGCCACCCTCCAACAAAGCAGATCCTACATCTAGTGTATATAACACAAGCATTCCTTCTTGATTTTCTCATAAAATTCCAGCTGATATATTTGAAAACTTAATTTCAGTCTACTTATATCACAGAATCTAAAACCACTTAAATTCTACCTGTCTCCGTGACCAATGTCACAAAATAACCACTCTCCTAGTTTAGTTTCTGAATTTTGTAATGTAGATGATTTTCTCATCAACCTCTTAAATGCTCTGCTTATCATCTGTCTTGTCTAAGTTCAACTTTGCTAAGCACTTTAAACACATCATCTCTTCTATCACATATACACATGCCTGCACACAAATAACATATACACACATGTTCCAGGTCAACCAGCAAGTATGTAGCAGAATTTGAACTTGAATCCAGGTCTTTTTGATTCCATCATCTACCTATTCTCTTAAACAGTACACTCTACTCTTACTCATTTTTGGCTTCCCACAGACCATAAACTCTGTGAGGACAAACACTATATCTTATTTTTCAAATATCCAAAGCTTAGAGTGGAGTTTTTATTCATTAAATATTTAATAAGTGAATTTATTTGAATATAAAAATATATTGGATTTTTTTTAAAAATAAACATTTATTCATAAAGATATATGTACCCCTATGTTCATTGTAGCACTATTCATGGTGGCCAAAACATGGAAATAACCTCAGTGTCCTTTGATGGATAATTGGATAAAGAAGATATGGTACATATATTCTCTAGAATACTACTCAGCCAAAGGAAAAGATGAAATATTGTCATTTGCAACAATATGGATGGGTCTTGAGAGTATCATGCTAAGCAAAATAAGTCAGACATAAACGGATATGAACTGTATCATTTCACTCTTACGTGGGATATAACACAGAAACCAACAAAGGAACAAACCCACAAACCAACTCAGAGACACAGACAACAGTGTGATGGTTATCATAGGGGAAGGGCCGTGGGGAGAGATGGAAGAGGATAAAGGGTCCACATCTATGGTGATGGAAGGAAACTGAACTTTGGGTGGTAATGTATACCCAATGTTATAATAGACAATGTGGTATAGAAGTTTACACTTGAAACATATGTTATTAACCAATGTCATCCCAATAAATTAAAACATGTTTTAATTAATTTTTTTTTATTTTCTTAATAAAAATGCAAATGGCAAAATAGCAAATCTCTGGAGATGACCATGTATATTTGTGACACAGCTGTGAATGTTAAGAAGTCCTGAAACATGGCCCAATAGCATAAGAAATCAAAAGTGACACAGTTAATTCAAGGAAAGGGCCAACATGCACTATGCAATCCTGGTTTTTTTTTGCTGACTTGCACAAGAGCAAACATCAGTATGTAATGATGCATTATGACACCGAATAGCAGGGGTTAGGAACAAGCACTGACGGAAATCTTTTCTGCAGCGTTTATGAAAGATTCAGAGCCTCTTACTGCCCCTTTTTGCTGGTCTAAGCATGAATCAGTTTAACAGCTCAATTTACAATGTTATTGCTCATAGAGGGAATAAAAAATATATATCAGATGCTTAAGAAATCTGTGTAAGTGAAAATTTAGTAACATTCCATTGTGCACAGTGAGAATGTTTGTGTTTTTGGGTATCTGTAGAGAAAATAAATAAAAATGTATTCTTCACTAACAGAACAAATGTATTAGTAGGTGAATGTGTTTGGACATAAAAATGAAATCATTTCTCATAGTCCGGAATTACATTCTGCAGAGATGGAGTAAATTTAGGTTTCTTTCCCCCCCCCCTTTTTTTTTTATAACAGAAAACACCTTTTCTATTCTTCTATATTTGGGTTTCTTGGGACAAGGAGATTGATAAGTCAAGTGGCAATAATTAAATATCAATTGACTGAAGAAAACACCGCTTAGGTGGATAATATTGAAATCAACTCAAGTCAATTTTCAGCCTGGTAAAAACAATAAGACTTCTTTAATAATTAGGTTACTTCAGCTGAGAAGTACACAAGCTCACAGGGCACAATTCAGTACTCCAGTTTAAATTCCCAAGTTAGAAACAAGTTAAATTTGGCTCATTGTTTTAAGGAGTGTTATAACTTAATTAAATAGAGCAGATATCTTCAACATTGTACAGGAATATAAAGCCATGGGTAAAATAACTCTTTGGTTATAGCATCACTCATGGTACAGTAGGAAAAAAAAAAACCCACCAAGGTTAAGTGCTCTGAGCCCTGGGTTTTCATTCTGGTTTTTGTTCTAATTAGCTCTCTGACTAGATTGAGACCTACTGTGAGGGAGTTATTCCTCCTCGGTGAGCTCAGCTTCCCATTTCCTCGCATGTAAATTTAGAGTTTCAGATCCAGTGATCTCTAAGGTCTCTTTCAACGTGAGCATTCTGGAACTTTGTGGCTACATTTGGGTACAGAATTATTCTAAAGAGAGCAAAGAGCATCCAAATCGGTCATGGCCTCAAAATATGGGGTAGAAGAGAACAGGAAGGAAGTTTTACATGCTGAGTTTGCAAATTTACTACGACTTAAAACCTTAAGCAGAATAACAAAAGAAAAAAACACATGGTGCTTCTTGGGTGAATTTTTACAAATCCAAGTCTCTTGGAAAGCCTCTTGAAAATGCAGAATGCAGCAGGAAACCATTTACCTTTTTGAAGAGGGCAATCTGCAAGTTGGCACAGAAGTGTCTGCCCGTGTTCAGGTCTCTGTGGTCAGAAGAATAGTTTTCGGTTCTGAAGTGGCCCCTGGCTGGGTGGCCAGTTGGGTGACGATGGGCAAGCTACTTACATTTTAGAGAGTTTATTTTCCTTATTTTAAAAATAGATTTACTTTCATTTAACTTCCTAGTCATTCTCAGACTTAGACGCAATAGCAACTGTTGAGTGCCTGGCTCTTGAAGGTGTTTATTAAACGTTAATCCATTTTCCCACGTGGGCAGGCTTTACCTTCCTGGCTGTGGTGCATTTTGCGACCCATGTGTTTAGAAGCTGTTGAATGGGAACCTTTTAATGTCCTAGAAAGTGGATGCAGTCTTTTCCCCACTTTAACTCGCCAAGCCATTTGCGTCAAACTGGATTCAGATGAACCTGCGTTTAGAAACTCAAAGGCAAGTGCACTGTAGACTGCATGCCCCTGCCCAAGCTGTCCTCCAGAGAGCTCCTGCAGCGAGGCCCTGGTGCTGGCAGTGGAACTTAGCTCGGCTCTGTTAATAAAAAGAGTGAATGTTCATCACACAGAATTTTCCTACTTTGGACCAATAAGGCATGATTTTGGAAGCTGGAGGCAGTTCATTTTGCTGCTCCTGTCAGGTGGCATTACTGGAAAAAAAAACACAAAAAAAAACAGCAGCACTATCCTTTTCCCAGGCCCAGTAGAAAATGCTGGTTACTATTAAATAAATACACTGCATATTTTTATATAATTTTGATGATGTTCTAGTGTTCATATCTTGATTCATTAGAACCTGGGGCATATCAAAGATACACTGGAAAATCGAAACATTTATGGATATAGCATTTCTAACTTTGTGAATTAAGTAATACAATTTATTTTTTGCATTATATATTTTACTAAAGGCCCATTGCATGAAGATTCATGCAAGAATAGGCCTTCCTTCCCCTGGCTTCGCTCCCGGCCACCCGGGAGCCTGCAAGTCCTCGCTCCCGGCTGGATTGCCACTTCTGTAGCTCCCTCTGCAACCCCCTGCCCTCCACCTCATAGCAGGCACCCTGCCCCACCTGCCACTCCGTGCCTGCATATGCAAATTAACCTGCCATCTTTGTTGGGTTTATTTGCATACTCACTCCTCAATGGCTGATGAGTGTCATGGAGGTACAGTCAATTTGCATATTTCTCTTTTCTTAGTGTAGATACTTGGATACATTTTTTACGCATCTTGCATTTACTTTTGATTTAGCTTTTATTTGATAAGATGATTAGCCAGTTATGTTTATGGCTAAGCATTGTAGTGAAAGGAATGCAAGTCAGCATATTCATTGAAATGACCAAAGATAGTGATGAACCCAAGTGAAGCTCTGGTCAGCATTCTGATCATTTTAAATTGTGTCATGCTGCTATCTTCTGTTCACTGGAGAAGACATGTGTCAACATTGTTAAAACAACAAAATGATTAAGAACAAAATAATAAATTAAACATAGGCCTCGTATGCTTCCTGAAATGGTGATTCTGTTGTAATGGTCTCTATTAACTCAGCATCAACCTGAAAACATGGTCTCGACTGCAAAGAAGTTATTGGGTTGACAAATATGACCTAATTAGAGGACATTTGAGGAAATACAAAATACTAGAAAATGAATGATTCTCAAGTGCTAACGGGATGATGAACCACGATGTGTGATAAATTGTAATTAGAAATCTAGAGACTGAGTTACAACCTCTTAATGGTGAATCAATACAGGAATCAAAGACAGGCAGAAAAGTGTAGCCTGATATGATCCATACTTTACTCAGACCACCAGATTCCAAGCTATAACTCACATAAGGACTCAAGAATGGAGCTGAAAAGTAACTTCACGCAGGCACTGAACAAGTTTCCTGTGAGGGACTTCTGTAGAGAATGCAGTGGTGTTACTTACAATTTTGATTCTCCAATTATTCTGCACAGAACAATTTCTTTCATGGTGTGTGTGGGTTTTTGTTTGTTTGCTTGCTTGCTTGTTTTGTGAATCCTCATCAGAGGATATTTTTCCATTGATTTTTAAGGAGAGTGGAAGGGACGGGGAAAGACAGTTTAGAAACATTGATGTAAGAGATACATCAATTGGTTGCCCCCTTCAAGCCCTTGACCAAGGTCAGGGATAGAGCCTGCAACTGAGTATGTGCCCTTGACAGGAATCAAACCCGGGACCATTTAGTCCATGGGCCAACGCTCTATCCACTGAGCCAAACTGGACAGAGCTATTTCATGTTTTAAAGAGGTGCATTACATCAATGTAACTATGTTCAACATTTTAAAATTTCATCTACATTTGCATTTAAAGGTTCATCCTTTTTCCATGTGAGGGCTTTGTTGTTAGGTTTTTTCTTTTTCTTTTTTTAATTTTGTTTGTTTTGTTTTGTTAATGCTGATGGTGATGAGGAAGGTTGTTTGATGGGGGAGGAGGAAAAGGATTTTGTATTCAAGAAAGAATGCAAAAAGCAATATAAATAATTTTTGAGGACACACCTTTGGAAAAAAGTGATGCAGAGATTTTTTACTGTGTCTATAAGCAGAAAGTAGGGAAATCTCACCATATAACAATCCAGTGGCCTTTTGTAACTGGTTAATGGAAAGGGGACATTGCATGGTGAAGTACCAATCTGGGAGCTGAAGGAAGAAAGCTGTTCTTATGGATTTGCTACTTGGGAGAGATATGTGCATAGCTGATGAACATACTGATGTACATTTCATTCTTACTACAAGCTCGGGTCTGTGCTAAGTCATCACATATCACCCTCTCACAAAATCTCTAAGGTTCAAGTACTATAATTATCAGCCCATTTTCAGAGATAAGTAAAAAGAAACATTGCATGACAGTCAATGAAATTCAGTCTTGGAGACACATTAGAAAATCCAGAAGTTGTTTTAATAATACTACTAGGTAATACTACTAGGGCTTGGGTTTAGAAAATGAGGAAGGTGGGGACAGGCATTGGTATTTTTAAAAGGTCCCAGAAGATTCTAAGATGAAACAAAAGTGGATAAACACTGAAGTAAGTAACTTCTCCAAGGTAACACAGTGGGTGTGGGGTCAGGATCAGTACCCATCAGGGTGACATCTTAATGATACAACTGGCATTGATGGTGCAGATCTTTTTGCTTCAAATGAGGACAGCATCTTATGGCAGGTCCTTAGCAGTGTTCTTGTACACTGAAACCTCCTGTGGTTTCTCACTGCTCTTGTTGCAAAAAAAATATATATTATATATTAATTACTGGTCTACAAAGACAGAACCCCTCAGATGTAATCTCTTACTCACCTTCCAATCACATCTCCCCCAGAGACACTCACAGGCAGTGACTTCCCCAACCCCTCTGTTTTGGGGCTTTCCCAGAAGCTGTGACCTCTACTTAGATTATGTTTTCTTTCATCTTCCCAAAATCAATCCCTTCTCTTCCTTCTGGTTTTATTTAAAGGGTCTCTTGTCTGGGAAAACATGATTATAAAGACCAAGTCCAAACCTCTGTCCTCCCCCACTCCCCCCAGACCCTCCTGCCACTCATGGATTTTTCAAGATTTGCATTTCTTTTGTCCACTCTTACAATCTTGCTCATTAATTATGTGCAGATGATTGTCGATTGCTGCATCTAAGTCTCAAACTTCCATCACTCTCCCTGGCCTTAAAGCAAATATGCTTAGTGGGCATCTCTATTTCACTTTCCTTGTGACATTTTAATTCTAGCTCTCTTACAGAAAAAAAAAAATTATCTTTCAGCTCTCAAATGTAGTTCTCTTTACATTTTTAATTGCATTTAAGAAAATTAACATTTCTTCATCGCTGAGGCTTGAGCTGTTATAACCACTCATGAGTCCACTTTCTTTCAGTATTTGCATTGATTTTGTCAATCTTGATAGTTGAAGACTCAAAATGTCTTGTTAGTTTGTTATCTTCTTTTCATTTCTACTTCTACCCCAAGTTCCATTCCTCATTACTTTTAATTTAGACTAGTACAGCATTGTTCAGCACGTGTCATGTCGGGCAACACACATTAGATTCATTAGATTCATGTGTATAGCTTATTTCAATGATATCTGTGCCTTATCCAAGATCAAATAAATCTCGATTTCTGAAGCTGCAGCCTTGGGATCTGAATTTTAGGAAGTTCCCACATGATTCCTCTGCACAATGAAGTTTGAGATCTTAAAAGTGAAATAACATATTAAGCATTGTCCCAATCTCAATACTTTCATTCTTCAATTGAACATAGATAGTACTTCTGCATTAATACTCCAAAAACTATTCTAGTAGTAAAATACTCAAACTAAAACAAATACATTCTGAAATACTTCGGCAGGGTTATGGGATTAATAAATACATTTAAAGTGTAGCATGTACATTTTACTTCTTCTATGTAGTTCCAATGTGTGTTTTTTTACATATATTCCATTTGTTCTTTTTTGAACACAAATTGCAAGACATATTTCTGGAGATTATTTTTTTCTAGACCAGATTAACATGATTATTCCCTCTACAAATCAGCTTGTTTTTTTTCCACCGAAAATATACTCACTCCAACATATGCCTCAAATGAGGAACTTCTGTGCTCACTTCAAATGAGACCTTTTAATTACTCTTTGGTGATCTCTTGAGTGGTTACAGCCAGGAACTTTATTAGGCATACACACTGTTATTCCATAGTTTGTTCCAGTCCAGCTCCATTACACTTTTCAAGCTATCCTAGGGACTCTTGCAGTGACTGCCGACTTCCCTTTTAACTCATGTACTCCATGTTTCCAGTTCTTAAGAGATGTGTCTTAACTATGTGAGTACTAGCTGCCAATTAATCCATATGCCACTTCTGATGGGAAAATCCGGAGGCTACTGTCTTGAGAACTCAATGCAAATGCTGTTTGTACAGAATCCAAATGCTTCTAATTAATGAGGCAGCAATAGTGCCCTTGTCTGGAGAGTTTCCTATAAGAGCCTACTCACTTCTTTCTGGTCTCTTCCACATGACACCTTTGGACTCCCCCACTGCTCTTGATCATTGTGTTTTCCTTTTGTTTGAGTTAAACAAAATGAAACAAATTTTACAAGCAACTGAGAAATGAGAAGGCAGATTAGTGTAGATTAAACAAGTATTGCTGATTAAACTGGAATCCAATATGGGGCTTAGCCTAAGAGTACTCATCTGAATTAGAATGACTATCTCAATTGCATAATCGCAGGCCCTCCAGCAGAAGTAGGCTCCTTGTTGTAGGGAAGAACACACAGGGGTTAGGGAGGGTGGGAAGAGATTAACCAAAGAATTTATATGCATATATGCATAACCCATGGGAACAGACAATAGTGTAGTGAAGGCCTGGTGAGGGAGGCAGTGGGTACAGGGTGGAGGGGGTCAACGGGGAAAAAAGGGGGTGTTTATAATACTTACAACACTAAAGATAAATTAAAGATAAGTACCATAGACATGGGGTAAATCTAGGGCACCAATGTTGGAAGAAATAAAGGAACCAGAAGGCCATTTGATCATCAGGTTGCTGTTATGCTATTCAGAGGACATAACAGTTTTTAAAAATGAAAAACAACAACAACAAAAAGAATGGACCTGTTGGAAAGAAATATTTCTTCCTCAATCCTGACGTTCTAGTCTACTTAGAGGAGCTCCCCAGGAAACACTACAGCTTGCTCTTCCCCTTATTCACTTCATTAACTTATTAAACATTTTGAAAGGAAAAGCACCTCCTCATTCCCACACTCTCTTTTTTACTTTACTTTTTAAAATAAGCTGGGAGTCCAGTTTTCCAGAACGAACATGATTTTTACCTGTTTCATGGCACAGGTACAAGAGTCAAACCTCCTGAGGAGAGGCCTCAGTTGTTCAGTGGCATTCTAGGTAAGCCTTTAGGTCTGAGCCCCGTTCTTCAACCTTTTATCAGTAATAAAGGATTATCACGGTTTAGATGTATATCTGAAAATAGGCCACCTAGTGTCGTTTCTCTCATCAAAACCCTTCATTTGCTCCCTATTTTGCTCAGTATATAAGCCGAAGTGCACACACTGGCCTTTGTGAGATGACTCCCCAAGACCTCTCTTTGCTAAGAGACTTTCCTGCAGCCACTCTTGCCCTGCCTGTTTGTTTACAAACATCCTATATAATAAAGAGGTAATATGCAAATTGACCCTCATGCTCTTGCATGATCACAAGATGGCCACCCCCACGTTGTCACAAGATGGCCACCCCCACGTTGTCACAACATGGCCACCACAAGATGGTTGCCTCCTACGTCGTCACAAGCTGGCCGTCCCCACATTGTCACAAGGTGACCAGTACGGGAGGGCAGTTGGGGGTGACCAGGCTTGTAGGGGAGGGTAGTTGGGGGCGATTGGGCTGGCAGGAGAGGGCAGTTGGAGGTGATCAGGTCGGCAGGGGAACAGTTAGGTGTCAATAAGGCTGGCAGGGAAACGGTTAGAGAGTGATCAGGCTAACAGGCAGAAGCAATTAGGGGCAATCAGGCAGGCAGGCAGGTGAGCAGTTAGAAGCCAGCAGCCCCAGATTGTGATAGGGATGTCCGACTGTTGGTTTAGGCCCTATCCTGCAGGGATCCCAGATTGGAGAGGGTGCAGGCCATGCTGAGGGACACCCTGCAGTGCACGAATTTTGTGCACAGGACCTCTAGTATGAGATGATTGATCTGTTCTTCCACCTAAGATTCTGTTTCACTAGATAACTTCCTCAAGCCCTCAAATCTTTGCAGAAGCTTCACCTTCTCATTAAGGCCTACCTTGAAACCCTGTTACCCCATTAAACACAGCAGCCTCACCTACTTCTGTACTCCAAAGTCTTCTTCCCTGCTGTGTTCATTACATTTTTTTTACATTATCATCACCAAATAATGTACATTATTTATTTATTTTTTTATTATTTAGTAACTCTTTCTCCCAACTGAAAGTTTCCCTAGGTTGGTAATTTTTGTGTTTTCTGTTCCTTGACATATCTCAAGTACATAGAATCACCCCTGGTACATAGTAGGCACTCCATCAACAAGGGAGAAAGTGAGCCCGTGATAGAGACATGGGTCATGATACTAGTTCCCACATAGCTGATGTCCTTGCAGTATGAGGGGGGAATAAATGGTAGTTATTCAAAAATTGTAATTAGTTTTCCTATTTTGTGCTACTCAAGTGCTTTGCTACTAAATATACATTGTCGAATATACAATGTCGCTTACTTTTCTAAAAATTAAATCAAGCTGTTTAAATGACTAGGTACTGCAAGTCATTTAATATATGTCAGTTTTGTGTAAGTGAAATTGCCTACATATTTGATATAATTAAATCTATGGATGTATATGCCACAGAATGAATAATTTACACATATAAACTGTCTCTGATGCCTACTGTTATTTTTAAATTCCCAACAAGAATACTATAGAGTGAGGCTAGCATATGCTATTATCATTTGCTGCTGATGGAAAATATTTTTCCTGTTAAAAGAATTAATAACATATAATTAAGAGAATATCAACAGTATTTTACATAAATAACATTTTGCTTTTAGAAAATAGCACATATATACATCTTTATTATATTCATGCATATTAGAATATATGTAATGAGAAGTTGGTTAGATTATGCAACATATCAAGTTTAAAGCATTTTAATAAGAAACTGAAGACTATATGTTTGTGGAATAAATTTTTACATTTTAGTTCATGCTCTGAAGAGCAATAATGGGATCATTTCCTTTTCATTAAAATTGTTTTGCATAAATCTTATATTTATAGAATATTTTAATACATATTTGGGTATACCATCATGAAACACAAAATATAGATGGTTTTAAATGTACCTCAAAACATAAAATAGAACTATATGTGACATGTGATTTAATAATCTGTAAAGTAAACTTTATAAACTGACTAAACATTTGTGAAAGTTTAATAAATAATACATAGGCAATATATGTGCTCTATGTCAACAAAATAGTCTTAAAACCTTTGGATAAGACAGACTTTCAAAAGTGTTTTGATATGTTAATTTGGGAATTGTAAATTAATCCTAAAACTTCAGTTATAATTCACTCATGAATAATTATAGGACAGACTGAAGGAAGAATGGCGGGTGTGGGATAAAGAAGAGAGGATGGAAGAAGAGAAAGAGAGAGGAAGAAAGGGAGGGGGTGAAGGGCAGGAGGAGTTTGCTTCTGGCTACATGCTTAACATTGGGATAATGTTTCAACTCAGTGTCCTAGACTGAATTCCTAGTATCTCATCTTAAAATTGGACATCCTAGAGTCTTCTACTCAGTGAATGTAAAAATTTTGTTCGAGTTTATCAAGTCAGATATTGAGGCATTATTTTCAATGTATCGACTAAACATTTTGGGACTTAGATCAGTAGGTAGATGGATAGATAATAGATAATAGATATAGAGAAAGATAGATATGGAAATGATAGATAGATAGATAGATAGATAGATAGATAGATAGATAGATAATAGATAGATGATAGATAGATAGATAGATAGGTGATAGATAGGTGATAGATGATAGATGATAGATAGAATAGATAGATAGATAGATAGATAAATGATAGATAGATACATAGATAGATAGGTAGATAGATAGATAGATAGATAGATAGATAGATAGATAGATAGATGATAGATAGACAGATAGATAGATAATAGATAGATATCCCAGATAGCTTAGTGTAACTGTGGCCCTTCACATTCTTTCCTTTTGCTGACATCACAGAAGTGACACATTTTCACATTTCTTTTATGATATCAAATATCTCAGCTGGTTTGTAGACAACTGGGAGGAAGCTCAAATTGTTTCAAACATATCTGAGTGTTAGCTAGACCACCGTTGACCCCAGAGATTAGGAAATAGTTAATCCTTTTAAAATGACACCAAGTGTTTCCTCTGTTACATTGATGTTACAACCATGACACCTTTGAATTGCTACTGTCTTTTCACACACTCCACTTTAATCCCTTTGGAGCGTTATCATGGTCACCAGCCCACTTTATTTTTTGCACTCCAGTTCCAATGCTTTGCAGACTAATGCAAATTTCTGCAATTTTACCTCCTCCTCTATGTCTCTCTTCTTCCTCACCCCTGTCTGGTTTATTTTTTTAATCTTGTGATTTTTTTGTTTGGAACTGAAAAGACCCTGTGTTTGCTCCAATAACTATAAAAAGACTGATGCCCTTAAGGAACTCATCCTTCACCAAAGAAGGCTCAGTGATAAACAAGCAAACATAATATGTGTTGCCCATGATGTTACCCAAAGAGGCAGTTGTCACCTATTTAAGAATCCTGATTTTTTCCAGGGGCAAGAATACAACAACTTGTTTTCTCTGAGCTTTCTGCCTTGATGGGGTGCTTGACATTTTCAGCATTCTAGGAAGTAGAAGTATACAAATATTGTCCAGATTACAGAAAATGGAAAATCCTAGGAGTCATATCTGAGAAAATTGAATCTGAGTGAAGAGCCGAGCAAACCACAAGAGAGACTTACCTAATGATTGTTCAAATTAACAGCTAGTAAGAGAGTAACAATCACATGCCAAGGACAGGTCTAATTTTTCTAAGATTTCTGTGTATTAACTAAGTTGCTTATGAAAATTACTTATATGGAAGGGAACTGAGGCACAAAGAAGATAAATGGCATGTGTGCACACACATAGCAAATACATGGTGGGGTAAAAGTAGGTTTACAGTTGTGAGTATACAAAACACAGTTCATTATTGTATTACTAGAGGCCTGGTGCATGAAATTCATACATGGGGGGACAGGGGAGGCAGTGTCCCTCAAACTTGTCTGCATCCTTTCCAATCTGGGACCCCTTGGGGGATGTTTGACTGCCGATCAGGCCTAAACCAGCAGTTGAACATCCCTCTAACAATCCAGGACCGCTGGCTCCTAACCGCTTGCCTGCTTGCCTGCCTGATCGCCCCCTAACCGCTCCCCTACTGGCCTGATTGACACCTAACTGCTCCCCTGCCAGCCTGATCGCCCACTACTGCTCTCCCCTGTTGCGACCCACCTCCTCCATGCGAGGCAGTGGAGAATCTGGGACCAGCCTCCTCTACACCACACAGAGCTGCGGGACACCCAGGCCTCACCATATGGAGTGGCCACTCGGCCCCACTTCCACTGTGCACGTGGCCATCTTGTGGCGGCCATCTTATGATGACGTCATGGCGACCATCTTGTGATGATGTCGTGTGAGGGCGTGACACCACCTAGGCTTTTATTATATAGGATTATTTATTGCATTATTTATCATCTGAACAACTTTAAACCTATTTTTCCCTTGCATACACATGATATATTTGTACAGCATTTAACAGTTCACAAACTATTCTCACATGTATAGTCCCATCAAATAAATTTTGAACAGATAGGGTTATGCTAAACAAGCAAGCAAGAAAAAAAAATTAGCATTAATTCTAAAGAAATAACACACATTTTTACTAGGTATTTTCAGCTAAATTGCAAATGCTTCTTACGAGAAAATTAATCTTATTCAGAGCATACATTAAAAAATGTAAGCATCAGACTTCAAATACATGAGTTATGGATGTATTATATCATTCATAAAGTTTATTCCTCATATATGTTCTGCTGTTAAAATAAAATAATTATACATTATAAATACAGAAAGGGTTTTGAGATAATTTAAAATCCATTAAAAGCTGAGATATTCTTATAATTAATTTTTCGCTAAGATGAGAATTCAGAACCTTGAAATGACTTGCAGATGGCCATTATCATAGTGAAGAGAACCTTTGTGACATCCCAAGAATCATTTTACTCCCTAGTAAACATTTGAGGTACATTTATGCCTCACAATCAGGATTTGAGGAGAGGTTCTTGGAAGGAAGAATGGGTGGTTTCCAATGTACTTAATTTCAGTGACATTTATTGAACTTAAAATGTCTTTCCAGTTAGTGTGTCCTTTTCAAATAAAAAAAAAAAAAAAACCTCTCAGAAAGCAAGTACTTATCAATTCAGTTTTTATACCTTTGTTTCGTTCTGGATCCTTGAAACAGTAACATGGGGCAGAGCAACTTATTCTGTGGTCATAAAAAATGGGACAAAAAGTTTTATCATGACACACACAATGAACAGTGTCAGTAGAATAAGTTTTTCATTAGTTATGTATTGTTGTGAAAGAAATGGTCCCCAAAATTCCAGGCATATATTTATTACTTCACAGTTTCTGGGAGTCATGAATCTGCACAGTTTAGTTGCACTCATCACAAGATTGAGTTCACTTCTAATTTACTCATCTGACTCTTGACAAGATTTAGCTCCTTCCATGCTTTGAACTGAGACCTTAGTTCCTTGCCACATGGGCCTCTCCATGAAGCAATTTTAATACAATGCAGTTTGCTCCATCAGAGTACACAAGAGGGCAAGAGAGATGCCACAAGAGAGAGAGGGCTAGAGAGCAGGCCTCTGTAACCGAATCATGGAAGTATCAGCATGCCACATTGGGCATGTTCTACTCATGACAAGCAAATCACCAGATTTACTGTTCACTAACAAGGCTATTAATACCCGTAGGAAGGTTCATAACTACCTACCAACAATTTGCATATTTTCTCTCATGATATATGCTTTGTGAGAATTTCTTAAAAACAGAGCACATATATTGCCTTAGAGAAAAATAGCACATTCTGCCAGAAATGACTCTATCACCAAATGTTGATGTTAGTGTTACTGCCAAGCACTAGTTGTAAAAGTACACGCATTCTACTAACTGCTGTTTTGGGACCATAGTATTTGAAACAGATGATTACAAAAGGTGTTGTGATTTTCCTAACATATTGTTTGCTCAATATCTGACAAGTGTTACCGGTACCTATTTGGAACAGAAACATCGAAGACAGGTATGAACTATTTGGCCAAGATTTTGTGATTACATGTGAAAAATTTTAACAACAGTTATGAATAGAGAAAAAGCTACAGAGACAAACAAACCAACAAATAAAAGCCCAACAACAAAACCCACAGGATTTTTCTAGTGAGTGTTAGTATAATAAATCAAGCTGATTTATTTTTTCAACTAATAATAATCTGAATATATTTTTTCAAGTTTTGATGAGCATCTTGATTTCTATTAACCCTGAGGACATTATTTTGACTACTAAAGTAGTAATTTCTAAATAATATAGAAAGAGCTTTTGAATTATTTTATGTGAAATAATTTTTATACAGACATAGCATTTTGTTAGCACTTTCTGATAACATATAAATAACATTAGAGGCCCAGAGCACAAAATTCCTGCACAGGTAAGGGTCCCTAGGCTTGGCCGGTGATCAGGGCCAATTGGGGCCTTCCGGCTGCTAGCCGGGGCCTCCCTTCCCTCACTGAGGGCTGCCAGCTGAGGGCTTCCTTTGTTCCATGCTACCCCCTGGAGGTCAGCGTACATCATAGCGATCGAACTCCTGGTCTCCCAGTCGAACTCCCGAGGGGACACTTTGCATATTACCCTTTTATATATATAGATTATTCTCTGTAGTTCTGCTGTAACTAGTATTTCTGTTTGTTTATTTTAAATGCATGTTTTTTTTCTTCTATTGTGGCAAGGGACAAGGGTTTGGAGATCCTGACATTCATTCTGTACTGACTTCTCTGGTCTTCAGCTTTCTGGTCTTTGAAAGTAGATGTTGGACTCAATGCTTTGTAGCATTTCCTCCAGATGTGTCCATTCTATAACACTGTGAGCATCAGTTCCTTCAGGAAAGATGTGTAGCATTCTTTTGTTTATTCACTTATAGTATTTAGCATATAGTAGGTGCTTAATAAATATTTGGAGAAAAATTAAATTAATGCATTTAACATTATTTTGATATGTAGTAGATCCCATTGTTCTAGAAATGTTATTTATCATGCTCCACAAGAGAGCATTTCTGCTAGCTAAACATTTGTGTGCTCTACCATTTTGGCTTGTACTTATTGGATTACAGGTCATTTTAGGCCAGAAAATATAATTTTATTTTATAATAATTTTTAGTCTCACATTTAGTAACTCTAGTTTAATTAAAAAAGAAAGATATTGCCCTAGTCAGCTTGGCTGAGTGGATAGATCATCAGCCTATGGACTGAAGGGTCCCAGGTTTGATTTCGGTCAAGGGCACAGGCCTGGGTTGTAGGCTCAATCCCCAGTAGGGGGGGCATTGCAGGAGGCAGCCAATCAATGATTCTTTCTTATCATTGATGTTTCTGTCTCTCTCCTTCTCCCTTCCTCTCTGAAATCAATAAAGAAATATATATTTTTAAAAAAGGAAGATATTTTATTTGAGTGTGGTTTATGTTCTACTTCAGAAAGTTGGTATTTTTTTTCCAAAAATGACTTATTATTAGTGGCTAATTACCATTTCTTTAGGACTAAGGTTGTAGGAGATGCCAGCAAAGAGGTTTCAAATTCACAATCCTCATAAGACATTTCTATTCAATCAGTAAAATAACAGATGCAGGGAATTTTTCTACACAGCATATGACATCACAGTTTTCTGAACCTTTCGTTAAAAACAGATTTTTAAAAAAGAGATTAAAACACATTTACCTGCTGTTAAAATGTTTTGAAGGTCTATGGGAAATTTTAAATCTTATTAATCAAATATTTAATTTAACAATTACTTACTGCTAAGGCAATGGGGCAAACTATGACTTCTTTTATCACACATATAGACAAGAGAGACATTGAAGGCATTAGCCAGTGAAAAGTTGAAAATATCTTTAGACTTCAAGTTTCAGCTCCAATTTGTAAAGGGCTTCAAAGACATGATTCACTTTCTGACAATTCTGAGAATTTCTGGTCAAAAACAAAGAAAGTCTGATATAAAACAGGTGCCTAAAGAGACACCACTACTAAAAAGTTATATGTTATAGTGGATGAGATCCTGCAAGAGAAAAAAAAAAGACATTCATTAAAATGTACATTAATCTACCTGGCAGGTTTGGTTCATTGGTGGGGCATCAATATATGAACCAAGAGGTCACAATTCGATTCCAGGTCAGGACACAAGCTCCAGTTGGGGGCTCGAGTCAATCTCCAGTAGTGAGTGTGCAGGAGGCAGCCAATCAATGATTCTCTCTCATCATTGATGTTTCCATCTCTCCCTCTCCTTCCTCTCTGAAAATAATAAAAATATATATCTTTAAAAAAAGTAAATTATTCTGAGGAAACTACTTTAGTTAATAATAATGTATCAATATTTGTTCCTTAATTATGAAAATGTACCATATTTTGTTAGATGTTAATAATTGGGGAAACTGAGGGAGGTGTATGTGGGAACTCTCTATATCAGCTTCTCAATTTTTCTGTAAGTCAAAAACTTCTAAAAATTAAAGTTTATTGAAATGCAAACAAAACTTTTATTTTGTTCATTGGGGAAATGAAGGTTGTCCTTTTCTTAATCTTTATTTTCCAGGTATTTCTTAAAGTTTCATCAATCAATTTGTCCTGAGGACTTGTTAGGAAATATTAAAAAATAACAAATTAATTATTTTTCTTTATTCTATAATAAGCACATCTGGGAGGTATCCGCTTACACTATAAGACTTCAGTCTCCTTTTTACATTGACTCAGACAGAAAACAAAAGATGAAAAACGCTGTTATTGTATATTTCTCCACATCAGCACATTTCTTTACTTCAACTTATAGATATGTCAAGATTCTAAAACATCAAATGATATAAAAGGCAAATCAGCAATCAAGACAAATACTTCCTCTCCACAAAAACAAAGACAAGTGCCACTTTATAGAAGTGCCTTAAGGATTCAAGGTCAAAACAGGGTGTTTTTGATTGTTAAGTGTTGTCAAATATGATAAAATAAAAATGATGCTAAAAATCATGAAAACATACTTCTGATACAAACAAGATTAACCTCCCCATAGGATGTCAAGTTGCTTACTAACTTCAGTTGTTCTAAAGGGAAAGAGGCAGGGGAAACTATTTGCATAATTTTTTCTAATTCTGAATCATTTCATACATTGAATTATCTACTCCAAATGAGTCCATCCTCTTCTCCATCAATATCATACATTATAAACACTCAACTTAAACTTGAAACAACAGGAATTTGGTTAGTCCAGACAGAGATAGTCATCTTTCTGGCAAAAAAAAAAAAAAAAAAAAAGAGCTGAGGTAAATAGGTTAGTAATGAATTAACTGCATATCAGTAGGCTAATAATTCTGCACTAGGGAGTCTCAAAACAGTGAATATGGGCTAACAGTGAAATTAAGTTAATGTTTTTTTTTTTCCCTTTTTATTGGTATAAGTCAGATTTCAAAAGTCAATCTATTATCTAGCAATAAAAGATTGTTATTTATAAATCTATTAATTTTTAAATTAAATTCTATTTTATTTTATTTAAATGCTCACTTTTCTTTTTAACCACTAAAGTGCCTAAAGATATATGCTTAAAATAGTAAGTAAAAATCTTCCCCAATATATGATTGTTATAAATCTAACTAGAAGTCCAATGCACGAAATTTGTGCAAGGGGCTTGGCCCTTACAGCTGCGGCAGCTGCCTTGGCCGTAGCAGCTCTGTCTTTGTCTGGAAGGTCGTCTGGAAGATGTCCAGAAGGTCATTCCACTGTCCAGTCTAAATAGCATATTATGCTTTTATTATAATAGATGTTAAAGTTATCAAAAGATATGTTTGGTTCTCTAAAACTAAGCTGTTTACAGTCTGTCAAATGATCATCTATTTCCACTTTAAAATCCAATATGTAAATACAATAAATTCTTATTTTGATATAATTTCCAAATTACAGAAAAATACTACTTTAAAAAAAAATAAGTCTATATAAATATAAAATCAGTTTCAATTAGATAAATACAGTGGACCCCAGTATACCCTTTTTCCACATTCACCAGTTATTTCTGTATTTCACACTATTTGTTTTATATTCTCTCTTTATCTGTGATTTTTTTTTTAACTACTTGAGACTAAATTGGAGGTGTTGTGGGCTTTTTCACCTAAACACTAAAATTTGTGTTTCTTAAGAACAAGAACTGTCTCTGACCTAGCCATAAGGACAATGATAAAAACCAGAAATTTATTATTAATACAATCTTATCTAATACACAGTCCATATCCAAATGCTATTAATTGTTTTAATATTTTTTAACTTTAATTCCTGTACAATATCCATTTCAGGGTCATGCATTGCATTTACTTGTCATAACATTTCTAGTCTTTCCTGATCTTGATATTTTCAAGTTCTAGTGGTTCTTTCAGTTGTGGCTTTGTATATTTTAATTTAATTTGTTAAGGACATAAATATATATTACTGTATTCTCATAATTATTACATTTATCATTATTAAATTTATTGATCTGTGTCCACAGTTTATCTTGAAATTCCTCTTTGGGACTTAATTTTAGCCACCTCTGTTCTTTATTATTCCTTTCACAGTTAATCTTAACCTTTTATATTTATACTCTCTGTATCTTTATTGTTTAGAATTCTTCTCTTGTAGATAGGATATAATTAAGTCCTAATTTTTATTTAATCTGGCAATCCCTCCTTTTTTATTGGAGTTTCTATTATATTTACAATTCATCTCTAGTTACCATAATTTCTTATAAGGACTGGAACAAATTTATAAATGCTATTTTAAATGATCTTATCTACAACTTTCATCATCATTTTGGTCATTGTGGAGCAAATTTCTCTTGGCTTCTATTTTCTTTATCACGGTTCATATTTTCCTATTTACCCACCTCTCTAGTAATATTTTACTGAATACTGAATATTGTAAGTAATTCATTTTATAGCTTATGGATTACATTATCTTCCTCTGAAAATTTGATTATTTTGTCATTATTGTTCTAGCAGGCACCTTGATTCAAGCTCAATTAAGTCACTTCTGCAGAAGATAACACCTGAAACAACTGCATTTACTTAGCTTCTCAACTGTTCCTTCTTCTTGGTGTCTCTTCAGTGTGTGCACAGTTTAGGGGAGGAGTTTTCATGGAATTTTGAATATTTACCTTTCTGTGGGTTCTTACTTTTCTTATTTTTTCCTACTGGCTTCCAGATACTATATTAGTCTCAGATTCCACTATTTATTTATTTTTTTTACTACTTAAGGAAGTGAGACTATATCTGTCTCTTTGATTGAGTCACAGCCACTCTACACAATGTAGACTGGCAAGTGCCCATTCTAGTAAGAAGCCATTTATGTGCAACTCTCACCCAGTTCGGTTTTCTTCTTTTAAGAAACAAATATCCTGTAGTCTTATTTCTGTTTTTACTTTTCTTCAATATGGACAACTTTATTTTCTTTTTGTTCAAAGTTTATAATTGCCATCTGCAGTAGGGTTACTGTAATACAGGATACTTCACCATTACCAGTAATGTAAACTCAATGACATTTGAAATTATATTCTAACTAGAGGCCCGGTGCATGAAATTCATGAACTTGGGGGTGAGGGGGTCCTTCAGACTGGTATGCACCGTCATGCTGTCCAGGAGCCCTCAGGGGATGTCCTACTGACAGCTTAGGCCAGCTCCCTATGGGGAGAGGGCCTAAGTCGGTAGTCAGACATCCTTAGCACTGCCATGGAGGCGGGAGAGGCTCCCACCACCTCTGCTGCAATTGCCAGCTGTGAGCCTGGCTCAGGGCTTCTGGCTGAGCAGCACACTCCCTGTGGGAGCAGACTGATCACCTGGGGGAAGCTCCTGCATTCAGTGTCTGCCCCCTGGTGGTCAGTGCATGACATAGTGAGCAGTTGAGAATCCTTAGCATATCATTAGCATATTACATTTGATTGGTTGAAGGGCTGACCAGATGACTGGACACTTAGCATATTAGGCTTTTATTATATAGGATGAAAATCTATCTTATTATTCAATATGACATTTTTTATACTTTAAAATCATTTTCATTAATATGTGCACATTGTTTTAAATGTGTAGTAAAATATGTATTTGAATTACATCTTGATTTCTGTATGTATATGTAAATCTTCAACTGTTTAAGATATATTTATCCTCTAGAGGAAGTTATTTATAAACTCAGACAAGCTGAGAATCATATTCCAGATTAATTGAGCTTTCTATGTCATGTCTGTTATTCATAAAAGGAGAAATGTTGAAATAATGCTTTGGTTTTGTATACCTTAGAGACTAGTAACAAAGGCTCAAGAAATTGAGTTGCATATGTCCACAGTGACTTTTTCACAGTTAAACCACAAAGATATATACCTTCAGGTTCTTTGTAAGCATAGCAAGTCCATTCTCTTTGTATGGATAAAGTTTTATGATGGTAGTTCTCCACTCCTAGTTTGAGATACATTTACTAACTTATTTTTCATAGAAGGACATCTGTATCCATATTCCTACACATACCTACTCTTTGGGTAATCTTTTTGAAGCCTGATTGAGTTCTCCATCAGTTTTTAATTTTTTTCTTGATCCATGAACATTAATTCTAAATTTAAAAGAGCTATTTTTTTCTTTATGAAAATAGTTTAGATACATTTAATTAGATCCTGAATACCCCATGCCTACCTCTGGGGCTACAACTCTAAATTGATGCTAATGGTATCATGAATATTCTATGTGGGATAACATATAAATGAGTAGTATTTATGATAATAACTGCTAACATTGCATGAGCACTTACAAGATAGGAATCTATTTCTAAGTAATTTGTTAATATTCTTAGAAACATAGGATGCACTACTATTTATTGCTTTTTAATGTATTGTGCAAAGAGAAGATAAAAATAGGGCACAGACACAATAAAATCACAAAGATCAACAGTATATGGTGTTTCGAATATGGGGCAGGTGTAGAATTTGAGGATGTGGCAGTTCTGATGATAAAAAGAAAAATCCCCTGCTGAAGGCACTAGGTCATAATTAGAATTTCATGTCAGTGTTCAGGCATTGGGAATAACACAAAGACCATGTTGCCAGAAACTGAGTACAAAGTAGAAGCCTGATTGTTTGATCAAGGCTGATGTCCAGTTGTTAGAATTAAGAGACTAGATAAAAATAGAAATCCGATGGTTTTGAAAACTTTAAATCCACAAATAGTGACCAAAGTTCAACATTTGGAGGTTAAGTTGCCCTAAGTGAGAACATTGAAGGGGTTTAAATGCAATTATCTAGGAGATTTTTTCTTGAAATAAACTACTTTTATGAAAAAAGATAAATCTAGATAAATATAAAATCAATTTCAATTACATAAATACAAATCCTGATATTTTGCTTGGAAGCACAAAGGAGCTCAATGATTCTAGTTAGTTAAAATTTAAATATGTTTCTCAGTGTAAGTTATAATCTTTTTATCAAAAGAAAAATTATAATGTGTAATATATATGTCTATATATAAGCTAATAAAACACTAGTAATGAAATACTTGATTAAATAGGATAAATGGTTAAAACACCTTGTTAAATAAAATGAAAATGGTACTGCCTTTCGATTCATTAATCCCACTTCTGAGAATGTATCCTAAGAATTCCAAAACGCCAATTCAAAAAAATATGTGCACCCCTACGCTCATAGTAGCATTATTTACAATAGCTAAGATCTGTAGATGAGTTGATAAAAAAAAAGCGCCCATCAGTAAATGAGTAGATAAAAAAGCTGTGGTACATTTACATAATGGAATACTACATGGCCATAAAAACAGAAGGAAATCTTATCTTTTGCTACAACATGGGTGAACCTGGAGATTATTATGCTAAGTAAAATAAGCCATTCAGAAAAAGAAAATACCATATGATCTCACTTATATGTGGAATCTAATAAACAAAACAAAATGATGAACAAAATATAAACTGAGGCATAGATGCATGAAACAGACTGACAACTGTCAGAGGGGAGGGTGGAGGAGGCACTGGACAAAAGAAAGAGATTACCCAAAGTACATATATATGCATAACGCATAGACACAGACAACAGTGTGGTGATGGCCAGAGGGAAGGGGGACAAGTGTGTGTGTGGGGGTGGAATGCAGACATCTGCAGTAATCTCAACAATAAAAATAAATTTAAAAAATAAAATAAATACAAAATAAAAATAAATTAATATTTAATGCGGTATGAATCTTATTTGTGGATTATTAATCTATTTTTAATTAGCCATTAAACACTGAGTACAATGAAAATAATTGAATAAATTTGTACCTAAACCTCAGCTGAAATTAACGAATTTCAAATGTCATGGGGAGGATGTAGTAGTAGACTCGATGTCTAGAGTTCCATAAAAAGTCATGCATTTATATGAAATAATTATTATGTAAATAAATGTTTTGTCAAATCATGAATTTTAAAATTATGTTACGTATTTAATTATGTTTATAAATATAGAAGCATAGGCCAGGTAAGATAAAAGTATTTTGTAGAAGTAGATACATTAAAAGTATATTAAGATACATACACATATTGAATATATAGACTACAGTATAGAATATATATTTCTAATATGCATACTCTCTCTCTTCATATATCTACATATATATATTATATTCCATGTTACTCTGTGTAAATTATGCTGTATATTTAATCACATCATCTTTTCTAAGATTTGATTTTTAAATCTGAAATCATTTGAATAACTGCTATAAGGCATTGGCTTTCCTGTAATGACAATAAATTATTAGGATTTCACTATTTTTTCATTCTCTAGTTTATAATAGTTTAAATGTGCTGAACATATAATAGGTCAATAAATATACAGGATGTCCTCAAAAAACCTATACACACTTAACAGCTGATAGCTCAATTGTGGAAAATTAAATGTATTTTAATAAACGCTACCTTTATAATTATTCAAAATGTATGTATACATTTTTGGGGACACCCTGTATATTGCATGAATGAATGAATGAAGTATTAAGGATGCTTTATCTATAATACCCTTCCTTCTAATTACTACTATTTAAATCTCCATCCATTCTTTTAAGGCCCATCTTAACTTGTAGTTTTTCTGTAAAAACTGTTTTCATCTTTTATGCACTGCTTCATCCTTTTTAAGCTTTTTAACACTTTGTAGTGTTGTTATATCACTCATATATCTCTGCATCATATATTCAGTTTAATCTATCCTGACTCCTCACCTTAAAAAATCCTGGCTTAGTCAGATAAGTACTCATTAGGCACATTCTAAAAAATGTAACACCCCCACCCAAGCTGGTTTGGCTAAGTGGATAGAGCATCAGACTGTGGATCAAAGGCTCCTGGGTTTGATTCTGGTCAAGGGCACTTTCCTGGTTGCAGGCTCCTCCCCGGCCCATTTATAAACTTCAGCTGACACATTGCTCTCAAGCCTTGCATCTCCTTTTTAACTGTATCCTTCTTTATCTCTATACTAGAGGCCCGGTGCATGAAATTCGTGCACTGGGGAGGGTGTCCCTCAGCCCAGCTTGCACCCTCTCTAATATGGGACCCCTCGGGGGATGTCCAACTGCAGGTTTAGGCCCGATCCCTGTGGAATCGGGCCTAAACCTGCAGTTGGACATCCCTCTCACAATCCGGGACCGGCTCCTAAGTGCTCACCTATCTGCCTGATTGCCCCCTAACTGCTCCCTTGCTGGCCTGATTGCCCCCTAACTGCTCCTCTGCAGGCCTGATTGCCCCCAAATACCCTCCCCTGCTGGCCTGATCACCCCCAAGGCTTTTATTAGTATAGATATGATTCTGCACAGAAAATTTTACTAACCCTGCTTTACAATAAGGGCTTGACGATTGAATCATTAGGACCAGACACCAAGATTTCCTTTCTTTGAATAGTGGAGGGAATACTTATCTTGTCTTTAAGTTGCCTGGAAATTAAAATGAGATAATGACTTAGAAAAGTATAAAAGCACCATATAAAGACAACTGTCTTTTTAATGAAGTGGCAAAATGAAAAACACTTTTTATTCTCCCCTTCCTTCCTTTACAGCTTTTATTTAAACTTTGAAATTTATAAAAATTTCACTCCAATGTTCATTTCTTTACATTCAACATTATTTTGTATTGGTTTCAGGTTTTATATTAGTTACAGAATAGTGGTTAGACAATCATATACTTTACAAAGTATTCCCCGATATTTCTAGTACCCACCTGGCATCACACCATCATTACAACACTATTGACTGTATTCCCTATTTAAGTGACAATGGGTTTACAGGTTCCTTTCAGTGTTTCTTTTGTGTTGCTTGTCCTTCCTTTTCTTTCTCACTTCTTCCCTCATTTTCTTTATATAGTATCTCAATTGACCATCAAAGCTCAGTGAAGGCACTGGGACACGCTTAATCCATTTTACAGACCAGGAAACTGAGGCCAATTCCAGTTGGCTGTGGAACTTGACTCAGCACACAGGAAGCCCTCAGAGCCATGCTCTTTGAGCTTCCTAAGGGGCAGCGGCCCAGCAAACAGAACAAACCTTCCAGTCAGGCTTCTGAGCCTCTTTCTCAAGCACCTCTTCATTCCAGATGCTCCACATTCTTTCCTCTCCCCCCATTCTTTACTGCCCCCCCTTCTCCGAAGCAGGTGGAAGGCTTCCCACTCACTGCCTAGGCATGCTCTGCTATGGGGCAGGGTGTAGCGAGCTTGCTTTTGGGTCAAGGCAGGAGCAGGAGTCACTGCCTCTGAAGTGTGAAGGCCGCCTGAGCGAGGCCCATTAGCACTGGGAGCTTCTCTGAATCACATCAGTCAGTCCAGTACCCTGCAGTGCAGCACCCCTCCACTGAGGTGGCACCACCCCTCAACCCCCGCCTCAGGGGTGAGGGTCCTTGCCTCTCTGCCAGGAGTCCTTCCATGCCCCTTGATCCCTGGCTGGGCCCACCCACGTCTTGGGGGCATTGCAGAACCTCTGTCTCTCTGCAGATGAGGCAGATCCCTGCCCTAGGTCTCCACAAAGCTATGAATCTGTGGCCAGAGGCCTGGTCTGGGTCTCAGGGACCCTGGGAGTGGCTGGGCGAGTCCCGCCTCACCTCCCCGGGGTGCCGCCACCCTGGTTGCCGATCTCCCGGCCATGCCCCCCTAGGTTGGCAATCTCCCCAGGGACCCCCCTGAGAGGCTGGATGGGCCCGGCCATGCCCCCCCCAGTTGCCGATCTCCCCAGGGACCCCCGGGAGAGGCGGGATGGGCCCGGCTATGCCCCCCAGGGTGCCTATCACCCCAGGGTCCCCCGGCAGGGGTGGGAGGCAGTGATCTCCCCAGGGACCCCCGAACTAAGAGGACTGGGTGCCGCCATCTTGATCTTCTCAACGGCCGGATAGGCCACCCGGAGTCCCGCCCCCCAGCCTCCCGCTGGCCCAATCGTGGGTGTAGCGGAGGTGCGGTCAATTTGCATGTTTCTCTATTATAAGGTAGGATTTCTCTTCCTGCTGCAGTATGAGTATTTCCCTCTTTGTAAGGCTCATGTTGGAATCCTTTCTCCTTGTTTGGCTCTGTCTCCCTAATTTACTTCGTGGTGTAAACTTTGTGACATGCTCTTTATTCCCATGTCCCTCAGCAATGGGTCAGATGTACTTTTGAATATCCACTCTCATTCTGACTTTTCTGAACCCCTGGGATCTAATAACTGGACAGTCCATCTGGCATCTTTTCTTATTTGTGTGCTTGTCTCAGATCCTACACTATTTCTACTCTCATCTCTGCCATAGAAACTGCTAACTCCAATTTAAAATTTGTGTCCTCATTAGGAAAACAATGAATAATAAAAATAACACTGATAAGAGGACCTATCAATTCCCCCCCTAGGGCATGGATATTTTAATTTAATTATATGTATATATTTATTGTTGAGAGTATTACATTTGTCTTCCATCCTCCTTTTACCCTCCTCCTCCAGCACCTACCTACCCCCCAGGTATCACCACCCTATTGCCCATGTCCATGGTCTATGCATATAAGTATATAAGTTCTTTGGTTTATCTCTCCTTGTCCCCCAAATCCCACATCGAGGTATGTCAGTCTGTTTCATGCCTCTATGCTTTGGGTCTTATTTTGTTGGTCAATTCATTTTGTTCATTAGTTTCCACAAATAACTGAGATCATGTAATAATTGTCTTTCTCTGATTGGTTTATGTCATTCCGCATAATGGTCTCCAGGTCCATCCATGCTGTTCTAAAGAGATCCCTCCTTTTTTACTGCTGCATAGTATTCCATTGTGTAAATGTACCACAGTATCAACTTTGAGAATTATCTGCCAACATTAAATGCTCTGAAATATTTGCTATTATTAATATTTTTAAACCAACTTACATGCCCACTTTTACATTTAAAAGGGGCTTCTATTTAGTGTCACATTAAAAAGAGATAGATATAATTTCATAAAGGCTTTAAACATAACCAGTTATACACTTGCTAACTATGCCAAATTATATATATGTTACAACAGTATTTCTAAAAATATGTTTACATACCATGTTGCAGTTTACTTTTCCCCTTCTATCCTAAACCAACTTTAAATGGACTCTCCTCCCCATAGTTTTACTGAAACAGATTGCTGGTGGCAATCCTCATGTTAAGCCCAAAATCAATGCGTTATGTTGATTTTTTTTAGTAAACTATTGTTAAAGTGATTTAGGTTCAGAGCAATATTGAGCAGAAGGTTCAGAGATTTCCCATACATCCTCTGCTCTCATGCATGCATAACCTTCCCCATTATCAACATCCTACCAGAGCGGTACATTTGTTGAAACTGATGAACTGACATTGACACATCTACATCACCCAAAGTGCTTCACTGTCTGACCTAACCTGTCCTCTGTGGCCATTCCACTTCTAACTTTGAGATATTTAACACTATTGATTTCTCTCTTGCCACATACCTTCTGTACCCCAAATAATGTTTCAATTTCCTTCTTGTCTTGGCTTCCTTGTATACTCATTTCCTATTATCTCTTTTGGTCTCTAAATCACCACACTTAATAGTACATCTTTGCTCTGCCTGAACATTGTGGAGACCATCTGAAATATTTATTCTTTGTTCTTTTCTTTTCTTAGTTCACATGACATATTCTCTCATGGATAAAACTAACACCTTCAGGCCTACACTTTCAGCCTTAAATCTTTGTTTCTCATCTTACTGAGATACTACATATGCAAACACCCAAATCCAACACCCTCTTGGATGAATAAAGACCAGATTAAACATTTGAAATATGATGCTTAATTTTTTTGTGGTTCTACTTTTATAATATCTATTACTTTTCTTTTGGGATCTTTTTAAAGAAAGAATTCAATATATAGCTTCTCAAAGGAAAAAGACTGCATTCAATAGTTTTACTAGAATATTTAATTGCAAATCATATATGATTTAAATATGAATCACAACCATGACTAAGAAGGCTGTAAGAAATTTACAAATACTGAAGACTTTATTTCAACCCCAATTAATTTCCAACTTCATGGCTTGCCATAAGCCACCAAGGATTATGTTTCCTGAAGTGGAACATGCCTAATTATTTCTGCTATGTCTTTGGTCTCCATTACATTTTACCAAATGAAGTCTATGACGTCTACACAATTTAAGCATGTTAGAAAAATCTGGCCTAAAATAATATTAGTACAATCTTTTAATGATTTGGATCAGGAAAAATAAATATATGGCACCAAAATGATATCCAAACTGATATTGGATAAGTAAGTGTTTCAAAAGTGCTTCCCTGATAATATATTTCAGGTCTGAATTATTAATAAAATCAAGACCACAGAGTATTCTATATTCTGCATGATGAGCAAAAACCTAACAGATTTTAAATTACTGTTTCTAACATGTAATATATGAAAATATTTTTCTATCTGCAGCATGGGTTACTGTTAATTAGGATAACACATATAAAATATTAATGGGTCAATTATAATGGATGAATGTGGATAAGAGGGAAAAAAGTGTATAACTATTGCCATACACTTTGACCTTTCCAATGTTCCATAATATACCTGATATTTTCTTACAGATATGAATCACATTCACTTTTGTGATTCATTGGGCTCATGTTAAAAATCAGTCACACACCAGGGAAAAGAAAAGAAGTTTTTGAAAGTAGATGTCATTTCTTTACATGATTGACATGGTAACATTTAGGGTTATTATACATTTAATAAGCCCTGGCCTCCTTGTCCTTCTTTAAGACACTTTTTACACTAACAGCATTGAGGCACAAAGGCAGTTTAGTGTTCATTCAAATGTAAATGAAACAGGTTGCATTTTTTTTTTTTTTGAGTATTAAAGATATGCTTCAAATATCTTTGTGCAAGAATCAACCTATCAATAATTGACCGACAACTACCTCTAGGCAGAGACAAAACTTCCTTCCAAAAGGTATGTAATTATTTATTCACTTACCAGGTTTATTATTAACTGGGGATGCTCATTGATTTTGCCTCTAGGTAAATGCACAGAAAGAAACTCAGCTTTAATCATTCCTCTACCTGGTTGATCCTTTCATGTCACTCAGACAAAAGACTGAATAGATAGTCTGACTTTATGCTTTGATTCATAGGTCAAGGTTTATGCTCTGTGTCTCTGGAAAGCAATTTCAGAGCTATGAAGTCATCAGTAGAAATAACTGCCTTCCCATGGTATTTATACTTAAATTCTTTTTAGCAGTAAAGATATTATCAATGCTATTATAATTATTTAATTTTGAAATGATAGTTATTTTTTTGGTGCAGGGGATCAGAAGAGGTACTAATAAATAATAATAATAATAATAATAATAATAATAATAATAATAATATAGGGAAACTATTACCAATGTTTATTGAAGATTTGCTATGTGCTAAATACTGCTTTAAGGTTTTTTTTTCAAGTTTAAGTAGTTTTGTTTTCGTGGCAACTTTGTGAAACATTATTATCCTCCTCTTACAAAATGGAAATGGGAGCACAGAGAAGCCATACAGCTTTCTGAGAATTACTCCACTAATAAGTGGGAAGGCTGCAATTGGTACTCAGGTAGCTGCATCCAAATCTTGAAATAATCAACATCAAGTTCTAGTTTCAAATACCCATGAGGTGTGCCAGGGCACTCTGCATGGCCAGTATGGAACCTGGAGCCAGTGCCTGAAACTCAGCCTATTTGCTTTCCATATTGGTTATTGGTTCAGTCATCAACTTTAATGCCTCCCTTTGGGTCCAGTAGAGAACCATTCTGACATCTTAAGTAAAAGGCCATTTATATTCAATTTTGTTTTCCTTCAATTTTCCCTGGTAGAGAAAATTATGTTAATTTTATCAAGGAGCATTCAATCAATTATGGTCTTTGTTATTTCCATATACAATATAAACTTCATAATTTATCTTAAGAAAAATAATACTTTAACTATAAATTCAACACTTTTTCCCTCATGCTCATGAACACTCACAAGAGTTCAAAAGTATTAAAAAATTGAAAGCATATTTCAATTTTCAAATATATACAGAAAATATTTGAGAGCTTTAGTTTCATTGCACATTAATGCTTAAACCCTTTCACTTTCAAATTTGGAGGGCTAAGTTTGTTTCTGATTTAGAAACAGGAAATTTAATGATATTTATACATACTATGTTAATTATACTTTAAATTACAATGTATATGTTGGTTTTAGCATGTGAGGGTTGAATAAATTATCAAACACTATCTTATAACATGTATAAACCATAAATTTATGAAAATACACTTAATAATTTTTATCTGTGAAGTTGTACTAAACATTTTCTTCATGCTTTGTCTTCAAATCTTATAGGAAATTGGATATAATTAAGATACTGAATTAGCATCAACAAAAATACTAGTTATAGCACTAGGGCACCAATTAGAGACACTTGAAATATTTCTTCAATCTTCATAAATTCCCATCGTGAGTGACATTATCATCCTCATTTAATAGAATAGGAAGACCCCAGAGACATTCAGTAATTGTTTTAATTTTTACATAAATATTACAAAAATATTTTGACATTTTTTTATTGTTTTTCCCTTTGCAAATTCCTAAAAGTTCAATGTTTCTATATATAAAGAGATGATAAAACTATCTTTTTCTTCATGCTCTCCCTCAGAAGAGGAGAAATTTGTTAATCCACAGACTTAAAGGCTCTAAATAATCATTAAAATCTTGATAAGCATGCTAAAAAGTATACCCTCTCCCCAAGAAAGAATTAAGCAAGTGACTGCTTTGAGTCCCAGAGTGCTCAAAAGATACTTGTAGTAAAATTATATGAAATATTTGGCCCAATGGAAGGCAGGATCATGGATAAGTTGAGAATTTACTAATCTATATATATATATAAAAGCCAAGCAACTGGAATGACTGGTCGCTATGATGAGCACTATGGTCAGCCAGCCGGCCCGATCGAGAAAGGGGGGGCGGGATTCCCCCAGGCCAGTCTGGCTGGATTTTGGGTAGGGCCAGCCAGCCAACCTCCCACGGCCCCTCCCCCCCCACCAGCCTGGCCTGATCGGCCCCCATTCATGCATGAATTTGTGCACTGGGCATTTAGTATAATATAATTTTAATTTTTTAATCATTCTGGAAAATTCTCTCCCCTGCTTGTTTTTTATGCCAAATGATCATATTACCAAATTCTCTATAGCTGTTGTAGAAAATTAAACCTAATGATTATATCAATGCTTCCTGTATTCTTTTGGCTATAATTGTTACATTTACAACAGAGTTTTAAAATGTATAGGTTATAGTCTATATTGTTAAGATATCACATTTATTTTGGTTCTGACTTTACTCCTTTGTAAAAGTTTGCATTTATTTACAAACTTGTACATTCCACACACAAATTGCAGTAAAAAAAAAATCCTTCGATATCTGTTAGGTACCTATGGCTGAAGGTCTTCTCTCCACTCTCCTACTAAAATAAATCAGTTTCTGTAGTATATGTACTATTTTAATTTTAATTAATGGGAAATAAAGTGACAGATAAACTTTAGCAAGGTGAGCTCTACAATTTCTTGTTTCCTGCCTGGAGAGATTTGCCAGGCTATAGAATGGGGAGGGGTAATCCAAACAGAACACAGAAGTCTCCTTGAACTTAAAAGATAGAAGCGAGATTTTCAGGTGACCAGATATTCAGAGAGCTCAGGATAGATCCCTGTGAACTGTGAGAGGAGGCGATGCATAGAGAGGGCGGATGGCACAGAAAGCAAGCTCAGGAGATCTACAGAGCATTCCTTTCTGGACTCGAAATGAGTCTACGCAGCATGCTCAAGGTCGGGAAGGGAATGTTGGAAGGGTACACCTGAAAGGAGAAAGAATAATCATCAGAGATCATTGGCTAGAAAGAGTCTCTGTTTCCAATAGCAAGAGGATAGAAACACTTGTACTAAATACATGGAACATCAGATAGAGTGCCTCATTAGTGGCCATAACATTAACTCCAGACTACAGATTGCTCTTGCCCTATGGTGGGGGCTTAAAAATTATTAATATTTTTCCTCCCACCTTTTAAGTTCTTCTGGCTGTGTTAAGAACCATTTTAACCGAGAGAGATGAACAAGTTAAAGTCAAAGTTTAATCCATGCACATGGGTATTCACATAGACATGAAAAATCTATGAAAATTCCACAGACAGTAAGGCAACATTGAGTATATATTTCTAGACAAAAGAGAAAGGTGGAGAACTGGTTGCTAGAATTCAGACGTGAGAATGAGAGATTTACAGGTAGTTGAGGAAGATCAGTACACACGTGGCAGGAAAATCCTTGCTAGGTGACTCAGAAGCAATGGGACACAGGGGTATCTAGCCAACAGGTATACCCTGAATCCCTCTTATTTACCAAACTTACTAGTAGTTCAAATTAGGCTAAGGTGGCATCCTAAGCTCTCCTTCTTAAAGCAGGTTTCTCTGCCTGAATCTTTTTGGCAGGAATATGGGGAGGGTCAAAGGCTCTTTCTGTCTATTTTGTTTCTTAATAAACAACTTAAAATTAATATCCCCAAAAGCACAGCTTTAAGGAGGCAAACTCTGGTCCCTTTAGTATTCAAGGGTTAAAAGTTAGCTTTGAAAGGAGTAACTAAACTTGCTTCTGAGTGTTTAGCCTGTCCCAAGTGTACTTAAAAGAACACAGAGTATCTAGCATTCGAAACCTTAGATTGTAAAATGTATTTGACATTTTTAAATGTCATATTTTTACTTAAAATATGTTGAGCAACAACCTCAGCTATGTTATTTCTCTAGTATATGTCTCTCTCTATTGTGACATACTCTTATGTGTTTTCTTTGTTTTTCATTTAATTATTAATAATATTTTGCATTCTGTCTCTACTGAACTTAAAGCTTCCCTGTTTTATTTGGGACTTTCTAAAATTTATTGAGTTTTTCCTAAAATGTTCTAGCTATAGATTCTGCTACTAGGGTAATGGATTAATCTTTACTAGATCAAATCTCCTAAAGATAGCTATTATAAATTTTGAACAAATTACACAAAAACAATTCCCTGAGGGATTCTTAGAGGTATTGGCATAAGACTACAATTGAACAAAAACTAGGCAGTTGGCCGAAATGAGATGGCTAAAATTCTGATAGAAAGTCACCATTATACAAACACGGGAAAGTGGCTGCGGATCCTGAAAATCTGAGCGCCCAAGACATGAAGCCCCATCTGTGTATAAACTCTGACCAAATCTGGCTATCTCTGAGCCATGCCTGTGCAGGACAGGTAACAGCTAAAATTTAAAAACCTAAACTGAAGTTAGGTTGTCACTCAAAAAAGAGAGGAAGCAGTGTGAGTCTAATCACATATATTGTCTTTAGACAAAATGATTGACACTTCCAGTGAATACAATAGAATCTACCATGTAACATTCAAAAAGTTTTAAATGTTAGGCAAAAGTACTCTGCACATTAAGAATCAGGAGTACATAACCTATTTGCAAGAAAAGCCAATCAGTGGAGAGAAAACTCAAGATGACCTAGATGTTGATATTGGCAGAAAAAATATTTTGAAGCAGCTATGATAGTTATGCTCAATGAGGTAAAGGGAAAAAATAGACGTAAGAAATCTCAGCAGAGAAATAGAAACCATAAAATAAAAAATAAAATATTAAAAACTTTCAAATGGAATAATCTAGAACTAAAATATCTAATATCTAAAATTTTCTTGTAGATTAATGAAGAACTGAGAAAGCAAATATTGAATTAGACTATTTTATTTCTATAGGTAACTTATACCATATTAAATGAAACTAAATGTAAAGTTATTTTAAAATACTTTTTAATAAGAAAAAGCACAATGGATTATGTGTTATAGAAGTTTCTTAATAAGCTAAAATAATTTTCATTACAAATACTTCACTTTTTGAAACAGCTTTGTAATTTGGCAGTAATAAACACTCATCTTGCAATAATATGGTACTTATTAAATGTCAAATAATCTCTTGTTTAGGTATAAGGGAAAATGTTTTCATTATGCCCAGAATTGATTTATACAGTAATATTTATGTGATAATTAGTCAATAAGTGATAAATAAAAGAATGAGTGAATGAATAATTATGTCTGTTATTAATAGGAGTATAAAATGTAGAAATATAATCTGTGACTTAATTCTGTACTCTAGAATATTGGAAAAATGAAACATATTGAACTTGAAAAAATAATATATAAGGATAAAGATCAAAAACAGAACAAAGTTGAATTGATTTTTCTGTCACTCTACTGGGAAATAGAAAATATGTGAATGAAATAATTACTTAAATATGCTACTAAACAAAATGAAAAGGAGATTCTTAGAGGTGTTGTCATAAAAACTACAGTATTGAGTATCCTAATAAATAATATTTTATAAAGTCAAAATAAGGTGCTATAAAGTGCCAAATAAATACCTTAAAATTATTTTCTATCTACCCTGTAAGACAAGGTGTTTGGACTTAGCTATAGAATAATATAAATTCAATCTTAAATTAATGAAAATATTTCCGTTTGTGGACATTAATACACAAGGACATTAATAACAGTAATCTCTATAGTGATATTGATGCTGGCAATAGGGTTCTTCCACAGAGTCACAAGAAAAGCATTTTGGGGACCCATTAATAGTGGCGAGAGTTATTGAAGCAATAACAAACTAGAACCAGGTTCTTCATGTCTCCTCCACAGCCAGATGGCTCAGCTCCGTCCTGCTATGAAATAAGTTCAGCCTCTGGGCCACAAGCCACCAGGTGCCTTCTCCAAGCCCAGAAGGGCCAGGGTCCAGGGACAGAACTCCATTGTGTCTCCTTTGTCTATCTGCATGTCTGCCACCAAGACTGCACTTGGCCCATGACCTGCACTGCTCTTGGTCCTGCATGGCTGAGGGCCAGTATGGCTGCTACAAAGAGAGAGTAAGAAAACAAATGAGGGAAGGAAAGACTACGTGCTATCCAGACAGACTTTTGTTAAGCTTTGATCATACTACCTCAGGCTTGGGAGAGAGCAGGCTTTCCCTCAATCTCTTCCCCAATCCTTGGCAGATTTGTGCTGGTCCCTTCTCCTAAAAGGCCAGATTGGTCTGGCCTTTTCCCCAGGTTTTCGGGGCTAGATGTTTCTCCTTTATAGTTGCCATCTTGGCTCATACTGCAATGCCTCAAAGTTTTGCCTCCTCATCTGGTTTCTATCGCACCTGTGCTCACCGCCTCCTGTGGCATTTTGGATACTATGTGCATTTGCCTAGCAAAGGGATTTCTCCAGCTGCTTTTATTCGTTTCTCGGTAAAGCCAGCTAATGACCTGTGGTCAATCTTCCTGACCGTCTCAGGGTTTATGTCCCCTTGGTGAGGGTGCTGTCTCCTGGGGAGCCTGTGAATGCCTTGGCTCCCTAGTGAATCAAGCTTAATGTCCAACCCTGTTTGCTCCCTTCCTTAACTAACTAGCTACCTATGCTGACAGTGACAGTACTGAAAATGATTGAAATTGTTTTTAAGTCACAGGGAAATACATTCAAAATTCAGTAAAATATACTAGTATGTGTTCATTTCTTTCAAAATTGTATACTCCCTGTTAGCCTGGGAGACATTATTTTCTGAAAAGTTAAATCATTTGCTGCAAATTGCCTAAAACACAAACCCAACTAGTTTTTGGCTTTTGGTTAGTTAAATTGCAGTAGCTAATGAAATGCTAATCCCAAAGCTTTCATCAGGACCATTTCCCTTGGACTCCCTGATTTGAAAAATTGGCATAGTAATGTGCTCCATTGGGGAAAATTATATAATGAAGATTAAAAAATGGTCATTTTAACTGTTAAGTTTAGACTAAATCTCTTTACATAATACTTTTTAAAAAATTATGAAAATGTTTATTTATTTGCCAAAAAGTTATTTAGCAACTACTGTGTGTTCTGCATTACGCTGGGGCTAGATGACAAAAACAGTTGTTGGCCCAAAGTGCCACGCATTGTAATGATAAAAGGAAACAATAAATAGCAAAGAAGCTTTATCTACCTATCCTTCTATCTATCTATTTAACCTATCATCCATCTATCCTATCACCTGGTGACTCGTTAAAGAGGAAAACAAAGTTTAGAAAAAATTATTTGTTGAGTGTTTACCGGCACCTACTTGTGTGCCTTTTTAGACATCATTCCTTTTTCTTTTTTCTTAACACTTTACTTGCTATAGGTGGTCCCCTTCGACTTTGGGCTTGGCTAAAATATCCCATTATAAGGTAAAGGATCAGAATTTCTGAGGTCATGAAGCGGTCAGATAATACTCAAAAGCATGAATGAGACGGCTGTAAATAGGATGAGAATTGACCAGCTTTTGAAAATAAACACTCCTCCTTTCTCTCTCTTAAAATTAATTTCTCCCTTGCATCTTTTCATGAAAAAGCAGTTGCCTTGTGAATACAGTTCAGAGCGATTTGTTGACTCTTTTAGCTCCCTGCAGTGAATGTAGTAAAGAATCTGATCTCACTGGTTTTCTTTTCTGGCTTCCTTCATTTTTCACTATTTCTCACTCAGACTCCCCAAGGCTTAGAGCTCCCAAGTAATGTGTTGGCAGTTTAATCATTGCTGCAGGCTCTGCTTTTGCAGGAGTTCCTACTCCAAATATGAATGAGGAACAGCACCATCTAGGAACTTGTTTGAAATGAATAATCTCTGACCTCACAACATGCCCACTAAAATAAAATCTGTATTTATACATAACCCCCAGCTACTTGGATGTACATGTTTGGGGAACACAGCACTAGTTGATCTTCAAATTCATGTGGAATTGCAAGGAGCTCCAAATAGGTAAAATAATATTAAAAACACAACACACAAAAACAACTACTAGAGCTAATAAATGAAGTTAGCAAAGTGATAAGGTACAACATCAACTAAAAAATCAATTTGGTTTCTACACACAAGCAATGAACAATTCAAAAAGGATATTAAGGAAACAATCCAATTTATAATAGCAAAAATAATAAAAAAAACTAAGAATACATTTAACCAAGATGATTAAAAATTTGTGCACTATAAACTACAATACTCTGCTAATAGAATTAAAGAAAACCCATTTTTATATATTGGAAAGCAGTCCACAGACTTAACGCAATTCCTATCAAATCCTAACAGCATTTTTTTTTTTTTCAGAAATGGAAAAGTTAAACCTCAAATTCATATGGAATTGTAAGGGGCTCAAAATGGGCAAAAGAATCGTGAAATAAAGAACAAAGTTGGAAAACTCACACTTCTCAAATTTAAAATTAATGTATTCCAAAGATACAGTACTTAAACATTGTGTTATGACATACAGATTGATACAACAAATTTATAAATCGGAAGTTAAACCATAGACCTGTGGCCAACTGATGTTCATCAACTGTGCCAAAACCATACAATTGGTGAAAGAAATGTCTCTTTAATAAATGGTGCTGGGACAACTGGATATGCACATGCAAAATAATGAAGTTGAATCCTATCTCACACTATATATATGTATATATCCTACCTAATAATAGACAAATATGCAAACTGACCATACCTCTGACACACCCACAAGCCACGCCCACCATCCAATCAGAGCGAGCATGCAAATTAACCCAAACCAAGATGGCTACAGCCACAGAGGGTAAGGTTTCCTAGGTAACAGAGGAAGCCAAGCTTTCCGCCTGCCCTGGCCAGGCCTAAGCCTCTACTCAAGCTACAAAGTTTCAATTATAGAAGGTAAACAAATTCAAACAAATGGCGGCAGAATGGAGCTTGAGAGAGCAGGCCAGGGTTGCCGCTGGCAACAGGGGAAACAAAGCTTTCCGCACACCCTGGCCGGGCCCACCCGCTTAAGGCAACAAAGTTTCAATTATAACCCCAACACAAATGGCTGCCGGCCTCCGAAGGAGCCCCAGGCTTGGCTCCGCTCCAGACTACAAAGTTTCAATTGTAGAAGGAAAATAAATTCCAGATACCAGGGCCTCTGCTTGGGTTGCCAGGTGGCATGGCCGGCCTGCAAACCACCACAGGCCCCTCGCTCAGGCTGCCCCACACCCCAAGGGAACCTACACCTGATCCAGGACGCCCTTCAGGGCAAACCATCTGGCCCCCACCCGTGCACCAGGCCTCTATCCTATCTAATAAAAGAGTAATATGCAGATTGATCATCACTGCAACACACAATATAGCTGCCCCCATGTGGTCAATGATCCTGCCCCCATGTGGACACAAGATGGCCACCACAAGATGGCCAGCAGGAGAGGGCAGTTGGGAGGCACCTGGCCTGCAAGGGAGGGCAGTTGAGAAGGACAAGGCCTGCAAGGGAGGGAAGTTGGAGGTGATCAACCCTGCAGGAGAGGGCAGTTAGGGGTGACCAGGCCGGCAGGGGAGGGAAGTTGAGGGCAAACAGGCTGGCAGCAGAGTGGTTAGGGGGTGATCAGTCTGGCAGGCAGAAGTGGTTAGGGGCAATCAGGAAGGCAGGCAGGCAAGCAGTTGGGAGCCAGCAGTCCTGGATTGTGAGAGGGATATCTGACTGCCCGTTTCTGGGATCGGGCCTAAACGGGCAGTCGGACATCCCTCCAGGGGTCCCAGATTGGAGATGGTACAGGCTGGGCTGAGGGACAACCCCCCTCTGTGCATGAATTTCGTGCACCCGGTCTCTAGTATATATATATATAAAAGTGTAATATGAAAATCGACTGAACGACTGAACAGCAGAATGACCATCCAAATGGCCTTCTGGACAACCATGCTATGATACACACTGGCACTGGGCCAGGTGAGGCGAGTGTCATGCGATTGGTTCTGGGGGAACCACCATCGCCCCACAATTGCCAGGCCACCCTCTGTGGGGCAATTGATCTGGGAGCCCCGTGATCAATCGCCCCACGGAGGGAGGCCCAGGCCACCAGCCAGCGATGCTGTGGTGGGTGTGCAGGGCTGGTCCATGATCACTTGCAGAGGGAGGCCCAGGCCAGCCAAGCAATCGCACCCATCTGTTGCCTGCAGAGGAGGTGACCAGTGGCGGGGTGTGGTGTGGGGGGGACAGCACCACACAGATGGCAAGCAGTGGCAGCGGCAGGGGTGGGGCCAGCTGCTGGCAGCCAGGGGAAGGAAAGCCCCAATAGGCCTTAATCACTGGCCAGGCCTAGGGACCCTAACTAAGAGGTCCTGGATTGCGAGAAGGTGCAGGCCAGGCTGAGGGACACCCCGCCCTCCTTGTGCATGAATTTCATGCACCAGGCCTCTAGTATATATATAAAAAGATAACTCAAAATGGATTACAAGGGCTAAAACTATAAACAAACATAGGGGTGTGGCAATTGATTTTTATATAATGACACCATAAGAAAAAAGTACCTAAAAGAAAAATGTAGGTAAATTGGACTTTATTAAAATATAAAATTTTGTACATTAAAGGATATTATTAAGAAAGTGGAAAAACAAACAAACACATATTGAATGGAAGGAATATTTGTAAATTATAATTCTGATAAGTGTCTAGCAGCTACAGTATATAAAAAATCTTAGGATTCAACAAATAGACAACACAATTTTAAAAATTACAAAAAAACTTGGTTAAACAACTCTCTAAGAGCCGAAACCGGTTTGGCTCAGTGGATAGAGCGTCGGCCTGCGGACTCAAGGGTCCCGGGTTCGATTCCGGTCAAGGGCATGTACCTTGGTTGCGGGCACATCCCCAGTAGGGGGTGTGCAAGAGGCAGCTGATCGATGCTTCTGACTCTCTATCCCTCTCCCTTCCTCTCTGTAAAAAATCAGTAAAATATATTTAAAAAAAACAAAAACAAACAAAAAAACAACTCTCTAAGAAAATATACCAATGGCCAGAGATTAACCAAAGAACTTATATGCATATAGGCATTACGTATGGACACAGAGGATAGTGTTGTGAAGGCCTGAGGTAGGGTGGCAACCAAGTGGATGGAGGCAATGGGGGGAAAATAATCATATTAAAGAGAAAGCCCTTTTAGCAGATACTTTACTCTTGGATATTAGATAAATGGGAGAAAGAATTTTAATTAAACTCTCCTTAGGCTCATCAGATTAACAGTACTTAAAGCCGGCTTATTTATTGGGAAGGTCTGTCCTAGCTTTTCTGGATTAATTTCAGTCATTTTCATTAGTGAAATCTTTAATCTGTTCTTCATTACAAATGGAAGGAGAGAGTCTCACATCTATTGGATCTAAGATATAATCTTGGGTTTTAAGCTACTTGGTGAATTATTTATACACATGCATATTAGAAAATGTGAAGACCCAGGGTCTGAGAACAATAATATATCTGTGCTAATTTAACATTTTTATAACATTCTGCATAATATTATCACATCCAGAGGGACAGGCGTGCATATGTGTATGTGTTTGTAAATATGTCTCTGTGTGTATTTGCTGGTACTGTGTCTTGCCACGTCTATGAATTTACACATATCTAGTAAATCATATATAAAGGATTACCTTTTCAGAATTAATTAACTTGGGAAAGTATTGGGTTTATTTTTGTTATTTTTACATATAGTTCAAACATTACTGAGCTCTTTTGTTTTATTTCCTCCCTGCAGAAAGTATCTATCTATTCTAATGTCTATAAATGTTTTTGTTTTTTGTTTTTCAAATCCTTAATTACAATTCACCATAGACTACACCTTGCGTCAGTCCCTCTTATAGTAAATGCTTCTTACAAGATAAGTTTTCCAAGTATTAGTGCAGCCTACTAAAAACAATTATTGCATAAGCACCCATGGCTGACGCAGACACATTTCCGCAAGAAGAATTAAGTATAAAAGATTCTGGATTAAAAATGAAATCAAGAATCTTGTATTTGGGTCCTTTCATTGTTTGTTTTGTTTTGCATGATTTGGGGAAGTCACTTATATGCTCTAAGTTTATGGTTTATCATTTTTACATGAATACAAAAGACCTGTTTTGTTTAAGGGAGTGTTGCAAAGAGTCAATACCTGTAAGGGGGGAGGAAGAGGTGGCTTAAAACTCTCAAAAATAATGCCTTATAATAAATGTATCTGTGAGAATTTTCAAAATTTTATTTCATGTGTTTTGAATAGCATGTATTTTAACAGAAAACTTGCCAGGAAAATTATTTTTATTTCAGTTTTGAAAAGGTGTTTGGTACATATAAAATGATACTAATAGAAAAAAATTATATTAGTTATTATTTGTCAGTTAGTTAGACTGGGCTCATAAAAAAGGATATGTGAAAACACAAACAAATGGAAGATACTAAAAACACTATTTATTTGTTTAGCTTATCTGCCTTTTTCATGGAAGTCTAAGAGAGCTTTAAAAAGTAGAATTCCAGCCCTGACCAGTTTGGCTCAGTGGATAGAGCATCAGCCTGCGGACTGAAGGGTCCCAGGTTTGATTCAGGTCAAGGGCATGTACCTTGGTTGCGGGCACATCCCCAGTAGGGGATGTGCAGGAGGCAGCTGATCAATGTTTCTCTCTCATCAATGTTTCTAACTCTCTATCCCTCTCCCTTCCTCTCTGTAAAAAGTCAATAAAAATATATATTTTAAAAAAGGATTTAAAAAAATAGAATTCCATTTTCCTTCCTATCCCACTTTACTTTTATCAAATCTGTCCTTTCCTCTGTTACCCATTCTCTGTTGTTCTCTATGTTATATATGCAATTTGGGGGACATTAGTTTCTTTTTCTATGTTTCACTAGCTTCATGTGTGCCATAAGGATAATAATTTTACTCCATAGGATTTTTTTCAACAAAATATGTTAGTATTATAAAGCAGTTAGAAAAGCACCTGGTAAGAATGAATTCTTAATAATTTTCAGATAAATATTTGGAAAGCAACCATCATATATTGTATTTTATATGGGTTACCACCTTAATATTAATTGTATGAAAGGAATAACTTTGTCAGAGGTATATGAGAAACTTTCTTCAAGAAATGTACACATGTGTCTTACTTTAACAACATGTTTTATTCTATTTCCTTAGGCATTCATCACATTTTTATGTACCTTACAATGCATGCTACTCATTTGTCATTAATAAATTACTATGTCCTGAGCAGTACAGATACTAGAATATTCATGGAAGAGACAATTTATCCAAATTCTAATCTCCATTTCCCCTTGTTCCTAATGCAATGTTTTCAACATAGCACATTCTGAAATCTTTCCTACAAATATACTTTTGAATTAGATTATATGCATAGATAAATTAATGCATTTATCTTAATAACAAAAAACTATACCAGGAATATATATTGCTCTCAATTTTTTGAAGATATTTTTCAGAAAGGAATATTACTAATGAGCAATAGTCCACCTCAACATGATTCATTGAAGTACATATTTTTCTCTTAATGAGGAGCCAGTAAGGAAAAACAAATTTAGGTTAAATTTCAAAAAAAATAATATTTATTATATAATCTACCAAGAACATCAAAGTCAAGATTATATTCTGCGTAATTTTGATGAATTTTCACTTTTTCTTTTTGCATATCTTAAGTTTATTTTAACAAGATATAACAGGAATTTAACATTAAGTTATTTATGAGTTAACTAGAGGCCTGGGGTACAAAATTCGTGCATGGTGGGAGGTCCCTCTCAGCCCAGCCTGCACCATCTCCAATCTGGGACCCATCAGGGGATGTCTGACTGCCGGTTTAGGCCTGATTGCAGGGATTGGGCCTAAACCAGCAGTTGAACATCCCTTTCACAATCCAGGACCACTGGCTCCTAACTGCTCACCTGCCTGCCTGCCTAATCACCCCTAACTGCCCCCCTGCTGGCCTGGTCAACCCCAACTCCCCCCACTCCACCGCTGGCCTGGTTGCCCCACCAGCCTGCTGTTCAGTCATTTGGTCGTCCCTCACTAACCACCCTGCTGGCCTTGTCCCCCCATGCAGCCTGCTGTTCGGTCCTTCGTCTGGTTGTTTTAGTCATGACAGCCCCTGAATTTTTATATATTAGGATATTTTTTCTTACTTTAATTTTTTTTTTTTATATTTTATTGATTTTTTACAGAGAGGAAGAGAGAGGGATAGAGAGTCAGAAACATCGATGAGAGAGAAACATCGATCAGCTGCCTCCTGCACACCCCCTACTGGGGATGTGCCTGCAACCAAGGTACATGCCCTTGACCGGAATCGAACCCGGGACCCTTGAGTCCGCAGGCCGACGCTCTATCCACTGAGCCAAACCGGTTTCGGCTCTTACTTTAATTTTACTTTCTAATAATATCATTGATTTTTTTTCTTATATATTACCATGACCAAATTCATAGTTATAGTCTTAACAAAGTTATAATTGGCCTTCTCACTTTCACTGACTACCATAAGAATTTAGTTTATAATCTGATAGGCCAGGAACATAATAACTCAGTATATAATTATTGGGCAAATTATTGTGCAAGACTGAAGCCACTGAATTCTCAATAAATTTCACATCATGAGCTATAAGAGACTATACCACTGTAATCATTCAAGAGAAATTTCACTTTTTTCTTTCCCACAATACCTTCCAATGAGACCCTCAGGTAGAACCAAAAATGAGGATTCCAATGAGAAACTTTATGCCTGAATCAATCACAATGGTGGTGGAACAGGGTGATGACCCCTGGGACAAGCTTAAAGATAAATATCCAAATATCTCTGATTGTTCCAACTCCTTCTAAATGGGAAAATCAATCAGAAAAATTAGTCTTATCTCTAATGAATCAAAATGTAAAGAAAAATGCAAGAATGTTTTGCAAGTCTCCTTACTTTTCCAAACAATGTTAATCAGGGGATAATAAGGCAGCCTAAGTTTACAGCCATATTTCCTGGTTCAACGTTGTCATATTTAATCAATAATCATACTCTAGCTTTTTGTTGTTGCTGTTTTGTGTTGTCTTTGATCAAACAGGACAGATAAGGCAACCAAGATTCACCAATATTCCAGTTGTTTCTAATAAATATAAACAAAGTCAGTGAGAGGAGGAACCAAGATGGCGGCAAAGTTAAACAACTAAACTGCTGCCTCGCACAACAATTTCAAAAATACAACTAAAAAACAAAACATTTACCACCCAGAACCATGGGAAAGTTGGCTGAGTGGTAGATTTACAACTAAGAAGAGAAGGGAGCGAAACACTGGAAAGCTGAGGTACGGAGGCGCATGCGAAGTGGGCTGGTGGCGGGCGACTGGGCGCGCAGCTTTTCTTCAAACTGAAGGGAGACAAACTCCCGATCACGCTGAACTCCAGTTTCTGGGGACATGCGGGGGACCCAGATGCTTACGGGGAGAAGCTGGACTCTTGGCCATTGGTCAGAGAGTGAAAGTGACTTTTCTGCAGAGGTGTGCCCAGCAATCAGGGTTTGCTGCGCTGGAGCGTGGGACACGGGGACTTGGAAACGTGGAAAGGCAGAGACAGCTGAAGGCAGCCATGGCCGTTGGCCACGCCCCAGCCTAGTGATGCCCTGAGACCCCGCCCCATCCTGAGACCCCGCCCCGCACATTCTACAAACCCGCCCAGGCTCCACACAGCGGCTTTTCGTATAAATGGCCTGTTCTGTGGCAGCTCAACTAAATTAACTGCAGCTCCAGTCAGACTGCTCCAAAACCGCCCAAGCAAAGAAGAGAAAACTATAGCTCTTGCTGTAGCTCCTGCTGGGAGGCCTCAGACCTGCACCCCATTGGAGATCCAGACACCAGGGTATATAGTGGTCGGTGTGGACAACACCAGATTTCAACCACTCTCATAAGGGACACATTCAAGAGGCAGACTCAGTGAGCACCAAAGCCCTACTGTGTCTCCAGCACAGCAATTATTCCCTTATAGACACAGCAGGTCCTCACAGCCAATTGGCCTGGAGGTCAATTTCTCCCAGTGCACCAACAGCAATCAAGGCTTTTAACTACACCAAGACTTTCTACTCAGCCCACAAAGGGGTGTACCAAGAGCGACCACCTAGAGTGACTGGGGAAGCTGAGCTACTGGCCCCTATTGGTCACTGACCACACAAAGCCACTCCATCAACACAGGGAGGCAGCCAAAATGCAGAGACACCGAAGTATGTCACAAGTAGGAGAGATGGAGGAAAGCAAACTAATGGACGACACAGTGTTCAGAACCACATTTATAAGGTTACTCAAGAATCTTCTAAAAACTGCTGAGAAACTTGAAGAGACCTTCAAGGACCTTAATGAGAATACCAAAAAAAATGGAAAAGGACCAGTCAGAAATTATGCATACACTGTCTGAAATAAAGAATATACAGACACTCAACTGTAGACCACCGTACCTGAAGAGTCAAACCAAAGATCTGGAATATGAGGAAGAAAAAAACACCCAACCAGAGAGGCAGAAAGAAAGAAGAATCCAAAAGTGTGAGGATAACGTAAGGAGCCTCTGGGATGGCTTTAAGTGTACCAATATCCGAATTTTTGGGGTGCCAGAAGAAGAGAGAGAGCAAGATACTGAAAACCTATTTGAAGAAATAATGACAGAAAACTTCCCCCACCTGGTGAAAGAAATAGACTTACAAGTTCAGGAAGCGCACAGAACCCCAAACAAGAGGAATCCAAAGAGGACCACACCAAGACACATCATAATTAAAATGCCAAGGGCAAAAGACAAAGAGAGAATCATACAAGCAGCAAAAGAAAAACAGTTAGTTACCTACAAGGGAGCACCCATACGACTGCCAGCTAATTTCTCAACAGAAACTATGCAGGCCAGACAGGAATGGCAAGAAATATTCAAAGTGATGAATAGCAAGAACCTACAACCAAGACTACTCTACCCAGCAAAGCTACCATTCAGAACTGAAGGGCAGATAAAGAGCTTCTCAGATAAGAAAAAGCTAAAGGAGTTCATCACCACCAAACCAGTATCATATGAAATGCTGAAAGGTATTCTTTAAAAAGAGGAAAAAGAAGAAAATAGTAAAGATAAAAATTATGAACAACAAATACATATCTATCAACAAGTGATCCTAAAAATCAAGTGAATTAAAAATCTGAGGAACAGAATAAACTGGTGAACATAATAGAATCAGAGGCATAGAATGGGAATTGATTGATAATTCTCAGGGGGAAAGGGGTGTCTGTGTGGGGGGTACGGGAAGAAACTGGACAAAAATCATATACCTATGGATAAGGACAACGGGGGGGGGAGGTAAGGGCAGAGTGGGGGTGGGAACCGGGTGGTGGGGAGATATGGGGGGAAAAAAGGAGAAACAATTGTAATAATCTGAACAATAAAGATTTATTAAAAAAGAAAAAAACAACAACAACAAAGTCAGTGATATTTCCATCGGTTTTGCACCTACACAACAAATTCATTATTCAAGATCATTATTGGTGAGCTCATGTTATGCTGTACACAGGCATCTGAAACTCATCTCTAAATTGTCTTCCATGTTTAAATTAGCTAAGCCACATGTTGCTTTTTCTCTACTTACAATTGATTTTATATGCTTTTTTCTCATTATATTTTCATCATCAGGATGTGAGGAATGCTCCCATAACTTAAATAATCAGGAGTTGTTTCTTGATGCAATGATTATTGGAACCTTTATATCTCTTCAGACCTTAAATGTGTTCTAGGGTTACTGCTTTCTTTTAGTCGTAAGAATGTAAATGTCTTACTTCCCTCTCCATAGTGATTTCTTTCCTCATTTCTCCTCATAGTGTGTATGACCTGTAGATATTTCCTGAATTTACCAACACAGCCCATTTTTTGCTACTAAAATTCTTCTGGCAATAAAATATATGTCTTTTTATGTTCTTTACTGCCTGTAGTGGATTAAATTTTGGTTCTCCCAAAGGATATGTCAAAGAAACTTGTGAATGTGACTTTATGTATAAAAATGGTCTTTGCAGAAGAAACTAAATTAAGGTACTTGAAATGAGGTCATTCTGGATTTAGGGTAGGCCCTAAATCCAATAACAGGTGTCCTTATCAGAGAAAGAGAGAGGGAAATCTGAGACCCAGAGACACAGGGGAGAAGGAAGTGTGAAGATGGAAGAAGAGATTATACTTATTGCTACCACAAGCCAAGGAACAAATGGAGCTATGAGAAGTTTGACAGGCAAGGAAGGATTCCCTCCCAGAGCCTTTGGAGGGCAGTGTGGCCCTAACAACACCCTGATTTTGAATTTCTGACCTCCTTCAGAACTGTAAGGAATACATTTCTGTTGTTTTAAGCCACCAAATTTGTGGTAATGTTACAGTAGCCTTAGGATACTAATATACTGTCACTCAATGTACAGATTCTTTGAATGATTGTGATTGGCTATATATGTTAAAGACAATAAGGAACACGGTGACTAAAATTAATACCATGATTCTTGGCAAAGAGCTATTTCTAAAATGATGTTTGTATATTAATATTGATTAATATAACAGTAAAATTACATGTAATACATGTATTTAAATGTTTATTGAATAATTTCAGTGGAAAATTTAAAATTATATAAATTCAGAAAAGAGATAGGAAATTAGAATAGTAGGCTTTTATGGTTCATGATATAAAATCTGTTGTAAATGCAGTAGCAAAAAATCTTTACTCAATGATTTACTCAACAATATATAGAAAGTAACTATGTTCCCGGTCCATAGATCTTTATGACTAAATTCTTATGATAGCCAGATAGAAAGGAAAGCCAGTTCTAATTTTTGGAAAGAAGAATAATTTCACAGAGCATGTATTGGTTTATCCTCATCTTATCAGTGAGTTATACATGTGGAACAGAGATATCCCTTTAAAAAGATGCATGCTTTCACAATGCAACTAAACCTCCCATCCTCATTGCAAGTACAAACAGGATTAGTACTATTCTAAGCAAAGGAATAACCAACCACACCCCATTTCATTTGAATTTCCTCACATATATTTTTATGCTTACACTTGGTTGCCAGATGCCTTCTGTATACACATAGTATGCTTTTAGAGCCATCACAATTGGTGTTCCGAGATTTTGATTTTTGCTTTTATGCATGCATATCACTCACTTAAAACAACACATCACTTGGATTTATACATTGCATACATCCTCTTGACTTCAACGGGAAAGCTGTCGCCTCATGCCACGTTTGGGACATAAGCAAGGTCTTTTAGTTAGTTGTCCGAATGAGTGAAGAGCTTCTTTTACACACGTACAACAGTACTGGGGTTTTGCTACTGCCCTGTGTTTTGACTATGAAATGCTCACGTGTTTGCTGTTGATAGAGACCTCAGTGGGGAGAGGCAGGGCAATTGCAGTTGGGGCCTGACCCCCTGGCACGCAGCCTGACTGGATTTTGCAGGGTTCTAAATCTGCCTGTCAGGAGATGGGACACAAGGTAACAACTGCCAGTTAAATCCAATTGCTCAGAGTCAATTGGACAAATTTTGTTAGCCTCTTGCCTACCCTGGCCCAGAGACACATCAGCAAGGGCAATGATGTTAAGGTTGGGATTGAACTTGTGGCTGAACAAAACTAATTCAGTAGATGCTTCCAGCAACTGTGTTAGGCTGATTAAAAGCAGCTCCTTGGTCAACTCAAATTGTTTTATATATTGATGTTTTGTTGTCGCCAAATGAGTTGTAGTTTCCTGGAGAAAGGGACGGAGGTTCAAACAGTGCTGCTTCACTCAGGGTGTTGAACAGAAAGCCACGCATATAAAAGTGCTCCATTTATTTGGTCTGAACGGAATTGAATTAAATTGATTCTTTCATTCAAACAAGCTTTGTTGATTCAGACTTTCTCTTTAATTACAAAAACAAAATAAATAATATGTTAAAGGTAAACATTCTTAATTTATAGCCATGTAGCAATCTGGTATATCCCTTCTCAGTTAAGCTGCCTAACTTCTAAAAATATAAGCTATGGCAGGAAATTCAATGCCATTAATAATATTGTTTCTTAGGAACCTCTTCTTACCAGTGTGATGAAATTCCTTCTGGAAAGCAGAGAATAGGACTAAAATGGGCTTATTCTCTTTCATCACTCGTCACATTTTCACTTACTCCTACAGAATTTACAGAAAACTTCTAAAATATATTTATATCTTTAATAATTACTTTTTTAAAACTGGATACATGGGACAGGAGGAAAAATTTACCTTTTTTATCAATCCCTACCCTCTTTTTTCAACCAGTCCCTGTAGTCAGAAATGAAAGTAAAACAGAGCCACTAATGAGAAAAAAGTCTATTCACAAACACACACACACACACACACACACACACACACAGCATAAAAACAACAAAAATTGAACAATATGTGAAACAAAACCATAACAAAGAAATGCTCTAAAATGTTTCCTTTTTAAGATTTTATAGAAAGCTTTCTTCCTTAGATAAATTTAAGATTCATGCTATCAATCAAATACATGATTTTGTTTTAATGTTTTCACTTTTTATAATACTTAGATTTTTGTTTTAAATTGGTATGCCCAATACCCAAAGTTAAATATGACATCAGCAAAGTCATTCCAGACTTGTGGAGAGGATTCACAAAAGCATAAATAATTCAATTAAAGTGGCTTTTGGAAAATGGTGGCAAGTGTATTAGGCAAGCACACATGTTAATATTTTTTGAGCCATCTACTCTCTCTTTTGCAGTTTTAGGGAAAACAGACCATTCTTAGAGTCCATTTCTATATTTAACTAAGTGAGATAACTATTAAGCCATTGATCATAATGATCCTCTGTTATGCAACATCAATTATTTCCAACAAATCACCTGAAGATAAATTCCTTCACCTTCTTCAATGAATATCAGAATAGCTTTATATTGGTGGAAAGAGAATTAGTATTGTGCAGAAGGGAGGCTTTGCTTTTAATGCATTTGAATTTCCAATTGTGTATCTATCTGTGTGAGTATGTGCGCAGTGCTCACAGGCACAGCTCTTTAACACAGAGAGAAAGGAAGAGAGGGAGAATGGCTGATGTAAATCTTCCAATGTGTAGAATTTAACTGTCACAAAAAGATGACATTCACCTGGATGACATTTGAAGCCGTGTTAATAGAAACATGTGGTTAAATTCAAGTACATACATTTGTTTTATATCACTGTCATTCCCCTTGGTAAATGCTTAGAGGAGTAAATAGAAGATCAAAGTTAGAGTCCTCAGTGGTTAACTGGGTAATGACAATCATTTTGCTGTTAAAAAACAAAGGAAAAAGTTGAGTTGTAGGGACATAAAAGGGACAACAGAAAGTACAAATGTTTGTGGAAACAGTATTTGCTGTATTAACTCAGAGAGTCTTAACTTTACTTTCAGGTTTGACAGTCAATCCTGTTGAGAATAACCTTATTGTTCCTCTGGCTCCTTTGGGTGCTCTGCTTGAAATAATTTTGTTAGAAAGCACAGTGACTCAACACAGTTTTACTGATTCCTAATCAGTAAGCCAAAACACAGAAGTGCTTACAGACTTGGGGGGACTTGTTAGCTGGATGTCAATCTCCAGTGAGATTTTCTTCTGTTTTGTTTTCCGACCTCTATAGGCCTTTTTCTCTGTTCTCATCCTGTTTTTATTATGATAGCATATGTCAAATTCTTATGAGAACAATCTGGTAGATAATTTGAATTTTTATTTTTTAAATGCAGGAATGGTTACAGCACATACAGTGGCACATACATTTATACAATCAGGGGCTTAAAGAAGGGGAGGAGTTATATTCAAACAGGTTAAGTCAGTCAAATAAGACCAACTGAGAAAATGTAGGAGTTTCAGGTTTTTTAAGAGGTTGCCATCTGGGAAAATTACTCCTGTATGTGATAGGAGCCTAGTTTTTGAAAAGTTGGCTAGACCTAGAATACCTGCCAAATAGGAGATCTGAAGACTGTCAAATGTGTAGAGTTCTAAAATCTATATTCAAAGAACATTTGAAATATGATATAGAAGAGAATTCAGAGTCAGATACAACAGTGGATGACAATTATACATCAGTCTAACTGAGGGAAAAAAATTCTAAATTTTATGTACATACAGATCTTGAATTAATATGAACATAAAAAATGAATTAATTCCAGAACTTGAATCAATATGAAAATAATAGTTAATTAATCATATCCCATGACTTGAAAAACAGCCAAGAGCAGTAAAAAACATAGTACCATAGGAAACCCTTGCTTTCTCTCTCTCTCTTTTTTTAATAGCAGCTTTTTTGAGATATAATTCACTTATACAATTTACCCACCTGAAGTGTACAATTCAGTGGTGTTTTATTATATTCACCAAGTCGTGTAACCATCATCATCAGCAGTCACTCGCCCTTCCTCCCTAACCCCTCAGCCCTAGGCTTCTACTGATGTACTTTCTATTTCTACTAGAGGCCGGATGCATGAAATTTGTGCAAGGAGCTAAGCCCTCGTAGCCCGGCCAGCCGTCGCAGCTCCGGCTGCCTTGGCTGGCCCTCGCAGCCCTGGCTTCATCCAGAAGGTCATCTGGAAGGATATCCCCAAGGTCATTCTGCTGCCCGGACTAATTAGCATATTAGCTCTTTATTACATAGGATAGATTTGCCTATTCTGCACAATTCATATAAATGGAATGATACAACATATGGTCTTTCTTGTCTGGCTTCTTTCACTTATTGTAATGTTTTTAAGACCTATCCATGTTGTAGCATGTTATGAAGTTCATTTCCTTTTATTGACAAATAATATCCCAATTGTAAAAAATATGTACATTTTGTTTATCCATTCATCTGTTAATGAGCATTTGGTTGTTTCTACTTGTTGATTATTATGAATAATACTGATAGGAGCATTTATATATATAAGTTTTTGTGTGGGGATATTACTTCATTTCTCTTGGGTTTGCACCTACAAATGAAATCACTGGGTCATGTAGTAATTTATGTTTAACTATTGGAGGAACTACCAAACTATTTTCAAAAGTGGCTGCACTATTTTGTATTTTCACTAGCAATCTATGCGGGTTTCAGTTTCTCCACAATCTCCCCAAACTTGTTATTATTTGCTTTTTTATAATAGCTCTCCTACTGTGTGTGAAGTGGTACGCTTCTGTGGTTTGAATTTGTATTTCCATGATGATTAATGATGTTGGGTATCTTTGCATTTGTTTATTTGTATTCCTTCTTTAGAGAAATGTATATTCAGATATATGTTCATTTTTAAATTGGGTTATTTGATTTTTGGGTTTTAAGAGTTTTTTTTATACATTACCACCTTTTCTATTTTTCACATTTTTAGCTTGTGTGCTTTATTTTTATTTATTTTTTAATCTTTATTGTTGAAAGTATTACATAGGTCCTCTTTTTCCCCTCATTAACCTCTTCCATCCCGCCCCCAGACCCCTCACCACCACATTGTCTGTGTCCAAGGGTTATGCATATATGCATACAATATCATTGGTTGATCTCTTCCCACCCACCCTCCCCTCCTTCCCTCTGAGATTCAATGGTCTGTTCATGCTTCTGTGTCTTATTTTTTTTCCCCATCAGTTTATTTGGTTCATTAGATTCCACATACGAGTGAGATCATGTGATACTTATCTTTCTCTGACTGGCTTACTTTGCTTAGTGTAACAGAACAGTTCTTAGGTGTACAAAATAATTGAGAAGAAGACAGAGAGATTTCTCATACATCCCATGCCCCACAGATCCATAGCCTCCCCCAATATCAATACCCCATCATAGTAGAGCATTTGTTACCATTGGTGGACCTACATTGCTACATCATAATCACCCAAAGTCCATAGTTTACATTAGTGTCGACTCACCTGTTTCGCATTCTGTGGGTTTGGACAAATGTACAACGACATGTATCCATCATTATAGTATCATATAGAGTAAAAAATGATATATTCAAAAGTTGCTGGTTTTGTAGACTTGGGAGTGATTAAATGAGAAAACTCACATTTGATATGGCTTCTATTTTCTCAGTGACATAAAATAGGTCATCAGATAATAGAGTGAAAGAAAGAATAGTAGCTTTAATGATAGAGAAAAAATATACCTACATTTATTTCAGAAATTGAAAAAAGTCAACTAACTACAGAATTTTCAGTCATAAATGAATGTCCAGATGTGATTAGATTTACAGGCCTTTGGATGGAGAGTTTTCAGTAGTGTATGGATGGGGCCAATTAAATCATATGAGCTCTTAAAAACAGAGTACCTTTCTAACTGTAGTTAGAGAGAGAGAGAGGTGACTATACTGGTAGAAGACACATCAGAAAGATGTGGCACAAGAATTGCTGACATTAAAGTGGGAGGAGATCATAAGTAATGGAATGAGGCAGTCTCTAGTAACCCCTTATAGCCTAGAAAGAAAACGGGGATCTTGGTTTCAGAAACACAAGGAACTAAATTCTGCCAACAACCAAAATGAGCAAGAATGGATTCTACCCTAGAATCTCCTTGATTTTTCAGCCCAGTGAAATCTATGCCAGTATTCTGACCTACAGAACTGTAAGAAAATGAATTTCAGTTTTAAATCACTAAATTTATGGCAATTTTCTAATTGCAGTAATAGAGAACTAATACATATTTCTTTGTGCAAGTCTCTCCATGGATTGCCTTCACCACCATTGTAGCATTTCATTCAACATTGTTTGTGATCAATAACTTATTGTACAACAAAGAAAGTACAATGATTGAAACATATATATGGAATTAACTAGTTTTACTTCCAGTCCCAAAATCCGAAATCTGATGGATTAACACAAATGTTAAATGGCTGACTTAAAAATCTCAGTTATGCAATCAGTTGCAGTTGGAAGATAGGACCTTAAAAAATTGAGTTGTATCTTACAAGTACATTACATACAAGTACATTACATAATCATACATACATAGGATTGCAAAGGACTATCTCATATGTAGACATATAAACAAGTATGGGAATCAAGGAATAAAATTAGAAGTGGTTTCTCTAACTATCAACCATTAAACTACTACAGTGGTTTGTTTATTAAAAAGAAGTGATTTCTCTACCTACTGTCCCCAGACAGATTTTTTTTTTTTTTTACCCTTTCTGTCCTGGTAAATTTGTATTCTCTTAGTTTAGACCCATTAGTTCCCAATGAAAGGAATACTAGCATTAGAGATCTAAGAACAATTTTGTTGAATTTAAAAATGACACTGCCTGGTGATGGTCAGAGGGAAGGGGAAGTGCTGGGAGGGGGGAAACAAGGGTGGGAAATGGGGACATCTGTAATAGTGTCAACAATAAAAAAATAAAAAATAAAATAAAATGAGACTGTCAATTGGCCATTTCGGGATCCTCATGTTACTAAACCAAAACTTATACACAAAGCACTATTCTACTGGCTGGAGTGATTAACCACAATTACCAGAGGATATTGAGTCTTTTGTTAAAAAACAAAGACAAAGAAGACAATGTCTGGAACCCAGGGAATTCTGTGGACTTCCTCTTAATGCTTCTGTGCTAATAATTACAATTGATGGAAAATTACAGCATCCCAAATTCAGGAATGTAAAGAACTCAAACCCTTTATGAATGAAGGTTTGCGTTGAGGCCAACTGAGGGCAAGGGAAACATGGAATAGATAGAAAAAATCAGACATAAAGACTGTAATAGTTTATTTTCTCATTGCTCATTATGTGTACCATTTCATTCAATATCATTTTGTACTAGAGGCCTGGTGCACGAAATTCGTGCATGGGGGTGGGGTGTCCCTCAGCCCAGCCTACACCCTCTCCAATTTGGGATGTTTCTCACAATCGGGGACTGCTGGCTCCTAACAACTCACCTGCCTGCCTGCCTGATGGCCCCTAACTGCTTCTGCCTGCCTGCCTGATAGCCCCCTAACCGCTCCCCTGCCAGCATGATTGACACCTAACTGCTCCCCTGCCAGCCTGATCATCCCCAACTGCCCTACCCTGCAGGCCTGGTTGCCCCCAACTGCCCTCCCCTGCTGGCCATCTTGTGACAATGTGGGAGTGGCCATCTTCTGACAACGTGGGGGCAGCCATCATGTGATGACATGGGGATGGCCATCTTGTGGCAGCCATCTTGTGATGACATGGTGGTGGCCATCTTGTGATGACATGGGGGGTGACCATCTTGTGATGACATGGGGGCAGCCATCTTGTGACACAAGGGTGTGAGGGTCAATTTGCATATTACCTCTTTATTATATAGGAGGATTATATTCAAGTGCATGTGTACATATTTGTAAACTAACTGTTCTCTTCATTTTCTTCCCTATGCATAATAATAAAAGCGTAATATGCTAATTAGATCAGACTACCTTGTGGCATAAGTCTGGGCTGCACGGGAAGCCAAATTCCCAGGTGCATGCTGGCAGCCAGAGGAAAGCCTGGGTCCTGGGTGCCAGAGGGAAGCCGGTGCCAGGAGCAGGGGAAAGGAAGGCCTACTCTTGCAGGAATTTTGTGCATTGGGCCTCTAGTTATTTTATAAACAAGTTATTGGAGGTTAACTTTACAATATTCAATGAGACCATGATTGGATTTGAAAAGTAATTGATATAGTCAGAGATAGATTCAATGACTGTTGGGACTGTGTCTTTACATTTTTGGGAAAGAAGTGTGAGGGCTCCTTCACTTCTATGAAAGATAGTAGAATCTATATATATTAGAGGACCAATGCAAGAAAATCATGCAAGAGTAGGCCTTCCTTCCCCTGGCTGCCAGCACTGGCTTCCCTCCAGCACCTGGGACCTGAGCTTTACTCCAGCCCTGGCTTCATCCAGAAGGATGTCTGGAATGACGTCCAGAAGGTTGCCTGGTCTAATTAGCATATCCCCCTTTTACTTATGTACACTAATAAAAGAGAAACATGCAAATTGACCATACCTCTGCTGTGCCCACAGCCAATCAGAGCAAGTATGCAAATTAACAAAGATGGTGGTGGCCATGGAGCTGGAGTGAGCAGGAGGCTTGGGTTGCCCCCGGCGATGGAGGAAGCCAAGCTTCCTGCCCTCCCTGGCTGGCTCTGGCCTCTGCTCAAGGCTACAAAGTTTCAATTATAGAAGATAAATAAATCTCAACAAAGATGGCAGTGGCCACGGAGCTGGAGCAAGCAGGAGGCTTGGGTTTCCCCCTGGTGATGGAGGAAGCCAAGCTTCCAGCCGGCCCTGGCCTCTGCTCAAGGAGGCACTGGAAAACAAAAGAAAAAAGAAAAAAGGAGGGTCTGGGAGCTTGGGTCGCCATGGGGCGTGGCCAGCCTGTAAACAGCCATCAGCCCCTCACCCAGGCTGGCCAGGCACCCCAGTGGGGACCCCCAACCTGAAGGGGGTATAGCCAGCTTGAAAACAGCCCTCAGCTCCTCACTCAGGCCAGCCACGCCCCCCCCAGCAGGAACCCTCACCCCATGGGGGTGTGGCCAGCCTGAAAACCACCACAGGCCCCTCGCTCAGGCCACCCCATGCCCCAAGGGAACCCCCACCCTGATCTGGGACACCCTTCAGGGAAAATCAGCCAGCCCCCACCTGTGCACCAGACCTCTATCTATACTAATAAAAGGATAATATGCTAATTAGACTGGGAAACCTTTCAGAAGACCTTCCGGACTTTCTTCTGGACAAAGCCATGGTGGCGGGGCCAAGGTAGGGGTGTGGTTAGAGGCCAAGAAGGGAGGGCAGTTGTGGATGATCAGGCCAGGATGGGATGGCAGTTATGGGTGATCAGGCTGGTGGGGGGTGGGGCCGTTGGGGGTAAGCAAACCAGCAGAAAGGCCAGTTGGGGGCAAGCAGGCCATCAGTGGGGGTCAGTTGGAGGTGATCAGGACAGTGGGGGGGCAGTTTGGAGTGAGAAGGCCAGCAGGGGGCAAGTTGGGGGAAGCAGGCCAGTGGGAAGGGAAGGAGGGGGCGAGCAAGCCAGCAGAGGAGGATGTTGGAAGTGAGCAGGCTGGCAGGGGAGGTAGTTAGGGGTAATCAGGCTGTCAGGGGGGCATTTGGGGGCAAGCAGACCGGCAGGCAGAGTGGTTAGGGGCAATCAGGCAGGCAGGCAGGTGAGTGGTTAGGAGCCAGCAGTCTTGGATTGCGAAAAGGATGTCTGACTGCCGGTTTAGGCCCGATCCCTGTAAACCGGCAGTAGGACATCCTTCGAGGGGTCCCAGATTGGAGAGGGTGCTGGCCTGGCCAGTGAACAGGGCTGATGGGGGCCTTTCAGCTGCTGGCCAGAGCCTCACTTCCCTGTGTGCTGGCTGCTGGCCAGGGCCTTCCTTCATTCTTCACTGCCCCCTGGTGGTCAGTGCACATCATAGTGAGCTATTGAACTCCTGGTCTCCCAGGTGAACTCCTGAGGGGACACTTTGCATATTAGCCTTTTATCTATAACTAGTGGCCCGGTGCACAAAATTCGTGCATGGGGTGGGGGTCCCTCATCCCAGCCTATCCACTCTCACAGTCTGGGAATCCTCAAGGGCAGGAGGTGACCCGGTGATCAGGGGAAGGTGACTCCCCATAACACCTCTGCTGCTGCCAGTGCCGGCAGTTCAAGCTTTGGGTTACCTGAGCCTCAGGCAGACCTGGGTGGCTGGGCAGCCGCCATCCAAAGCTTGCCTGCACCTCAGGCTGGCCATGGGTGGCTGGGGGGTTGAGGGGACTGGGGGACTCCAGAGGCAGGAGCTCAGAGCAGCCAGGCCTGCCCTCAGGCTTGCTATGCACCTGCCACCCTGACAAGACTGAGGGGACTGTGCACTTCCATCTTGTGGCTGTGGGTGCCACCATCTTTGAGGGCATGGCAGTCAATTAGAATATCCCCTCCTTATTGGCTGTGGGCACTGCCATCTTTGCAACAGCATGAGGGTCAATTAGCATATGCCCTCTTTATTAGATAGGCTATTAATATATAACTAGGACAAGGGCTTGAAAATTTTCCCTCTTTGTAGATAAAATAAGACTTTGAGATACCACACAAAAATCTGAGTCAATAATATGATAGTACAAACTATAAAATATCCATCAGAACAAAGAGGAATCTTTGAGGATTCATGGCATTTTAGTGGACAGTTGAACCATCTGTTAATACAGAAATAGTTTTCTTTCTCTAAAGGAGACTTTGGTTTAATTAGGAATACAAGAGATCTCAGTAATCAACACAAACGTGTTCAGGTAAAAACAAGTTATGACAGGGGTTAGTTGAAAGGGATGTAGAGGATTATGCTGGCAGATTGAGGAAAGAATAAAAAATGTCAAGAAGAATAAATAGAATGCTGTGGGATATATTTTCATGGTTGATCAGATGCATGTGTTTAAATGTCTTTCACAGGAACTCTATATACCCCCAAATCATGTAAAAGCAGAAATGATGATAGGCATGGTTCAAATGTAGATACTGCAAGTATTTATTCAAAACACATCTGCTTTCTAAACTTCATGTTACAGGACAAAACAATAACAGAAAAACACAGGATGAAAGGACAGTAGAATATTCATGTTTTATACAAAAAAATGAATCTTCCAAGTTTATGATTTCACTTTTTAATGAGCTACCCATACCCCTTCAATGCAGTACACTTCTACCACCCACATGACCAAACTGAAATTCCCTAATTGTAATTAACTTGTGTCTCTTGGGTAAATAACACATAGCTTGCTTTCAGAAATTACTTCATCTTGGGTTGTGATATTCTAAAATTATAGCTTAGTTGATTTAAAGTCTTTAGTTTGCCTTTTTTTTCCTGAAAAACTATCTCATATCTCATAATCCTAATATATGTGTACATTAACTCTGTGGTGTTATAACTGAACTCATTATTTTCTGATAGTCCTAATTTCAGAAATATTAATTATTCAACATGTTTTATATTACCAATAATTAGCAATACCATATGTTTAACTTTTTATCTACCACAAACCAAATATGTTGCATCATCTCTCCTCCTCCTCCTTCTTTCCTTCTTCTTCTTCGGTTCCTCCTCCTCCTCCTCCTCCTCCTCCTCCTCTTCCTCCTCCTCCTCCTCCTTCTTCTTCTTCTTCTTCTTCTTCTTCTTCTTTTTTTTTATAATTATGCAAACTATTATGTGACAAAGATTCTTAGCTGCTCACAATGTTCTACTCTTCTTGGGCATGGAGTAAGTCTATATTTCCCAGGCTCCCTTTCACTATTACAGTCAATGGGTTCAAAGTAGAAGTCACATCCACCACTGATCAGAATCAATCATATATACTTCCCATATGTGCTCTTTCATCCTTTGTTTACACTTATCACAGACTGCAATGGAGATAAATTCTAGGGCAATTTAGGAAGCCAGGTATTAAAACGATCAGTCAGCCAAGGTCCTGAATGTCTGCAAAGAGTAAAAGCTCTAGCTCCTCCCACCTCACCTTCTAAGAGCACACATGCTCTGGAGCCTTTCCCCTCCCGCAAGAAGTAGCATTATTCTAACAATCTTTACTTATTACTAAACAACACACACACTCACATTCAACATCTGTATTTTCATACATCTTGTCTTCCATAAAATATTGGCATGATTTCCAACTTACATGGATCTCAGTTTGATCTGCATGCATCTTATATTTCATGTACATGTTATCAAACCTCAGTTTTCTCTTCAGACCTTGCTAATTTAATTACATTTCATATGTCTGTCCTCAGACTAAACCTTAGTCATTCTTTTCTTTCAAAAACAAAACAACAGTTTGTTTAGAGAAACATTGCCTTCCAAAAATAGCAGGATGTCCCAGGCACATCCTCTTCCCTGCCCCAAAATCCAGGACTTGCTACTCCCCAGGAGGCCCTGGGCTCCGTTAATGAGGAATAGTATAAAGACCTGAATTATGGGCACAGGGGGAAGTAGGCAAAGAGAAGGTCCCATGCTTATATCATTTCAGATGCAACTGGTTAAACACCTGACATTCAGAGAACATGTTACCATGAGGCAAAATTTAAATACAAGTTTGATTCATATTTATTCACATCAAACAGGACTATTTCAAGATCATTTGAGAGGAAGTATCAGTCCTGCAAGGACAGAGACAATTCAATTGTTGACAATTTTTTTCACCAATCTCACTTTCACTGAAAAACGTTCCTTTTATGTACATATTTTTGTTTAAAGAAAAACAAGCACATGGATTTAGTAATAATTTGATTTGGATAATGCTTCAAAATTGTAGACAACTCTTATGCTACAATATAGGTACTGAGATGTAGAAAAGCAAGTAACAATTTAAGCAGTCTAGACTTGAACTCACATCACCAGACTCCATGTACAGTCCTGCTCTAACCTGTGTTATTTCTTATATTGTCCAATTCAGATTAGAATGATGTTCCTTGTTTGTATTTATAGACATACATCTGATCTTTTACATGAAATTTGTAATACAACTTGATACAGTTGATACAGTTTTACTCTTGTGATTTCTCCAAGGGGTTTGGCCTTTTTTATGTCCCTCTGGCTGAGACTGCTATATTTTCACCAACAACCCAATTATCTTCTTCTTGAGCTTTAATTATATTTCCAGCTTTTCTCACAGCTAGGCGTGACCATGTACTGTATTCTGCCAATGGAATATGAGGACCCTGGTGTGCTTTTCTGGCCACAGTTGTTCAGAAGCTGATGTCACTCCTCCATACATTCATTTTCATTCCATGAGCTGGGGGCTGATAACAACAAAGCTCTAAGGGATAACAGCCACTCAAGACAAAAGAACCTGCTGTCCTTGCACCACCACAAAGAGGAGAATCAATTGGGAACAAGCATTATGTTTAGGACGCATCATTTGAATGACATCATATTTGAGATTATGCAACTTTGAATGTATTGGCTACCATTTTCCTGCATGTATGCAAAGAGTTTCCTGTTTCCTACTTTTATGCTACAAGTGTTATTAAGTCTAAGATTGTCCTTTTTTACTTGCTTTATATCACTTTTTTCACTCTTTTTCTTTGAAGATTTTTCCTTTTATTCTTCCCTTGTCTTTTAAGCTTCCAGCCTCACTTCTCTTTCATCTGACATACCACATATCATTACATACAACATACTATTTTCATCTTTATTTTAATAACAATAAAAATATTGATTAAATTTAACAATTATAAAAGCACCATTCCAATTAGCTATAGTACATGCAAGAAGCAATCCAGAATGCAACTGTTTCTAAATGTTTTGTTATTATGACCACAGTGTCAACTCTGTAGTTGAGAAATAAAAGAATACAAATCTTTGTCCTAATGGACAAATTTTATGTAGAATACTAGAGGCCCAGTGCACACTGGGGGGGTGGCGGTCCCTCAGCCAGGCCTGTGCCCTCTTGCAGTCCAGGAGCCCTCGGGGGATGTCTGACTGATGGCTTAAGCCCCTCCCCATGGGGAGCAGGTGTAAGCCGACAGTCGGACATCCTTAGTGCTGCTGTAAAGGTGGGAGAGGCTCCTGCCACTCCCCCTGAGCTCGCCAGCCATGAGCCTGGCTCAGGGCATCTGCCTGAGCAGCACTCCCCCTGTGGGAGTGCGCTGACCACCAGGGGGCAGGCAACTGGGACCCAGGCTTCCCTCCTGCTGCTGGTAGGCACCCAGGACCTGGGCTTCCCTCCAGCCCGGGCTCGTCTGGAAGGATGTCTGGTCTAATTAGCATATTACGTTTTTATTATTATAGATAGCTTTGTGCATGCTCCATTTCTTCAATAACATGATGATCCATAGCTTCACAAATTCCAGCTCTAGAACACGTAGTGAACCCCGATTTACCAACTTCATATTAATACCACAACCCATACAGTTCCAATAATGTCCAAATTTATTAACATGGTCATATAATATTTAACAGGAGAAAATCAATGTTTAATACATGTGCATGGGGAATTCACATAGGCATGATGGTTCCACGAAAAACCCAAAGACAGTGAAGCAACATTGGGTATATAAGACATTTTTGGATAAAGGAGAAAGGAGGAAGGAGGGTGAGAGATTATATTTCAGAACTTAGAATGGGCAATTTATAGGTCATTGAGGATGATCGGAACACACACAGTAGGGAAATCCTTGCTAGGTCTCAGAAACAATGGGACCTATGGGGTATCTAGCTAACAGGCACCTGCCTGAAGCCATCTTATTTACCATACATAATCCAAATTCCCAAAGCAAAACCATATGATCAACTGCTTTTGAGTGCAAAAGTCCAAATTTCTTATATATAATATATTTCATACCTACTTTCTCCAATTTTGTATTCAATGGTGACTGCACTCCAAGTCAACATAGAGAAAGTTCTAGCAACCAAAATGTAACCCCCTTTGAGTAGGAGTTGCATTATGTTTTATTTGGGGCCATTCATGGTAATTCCATAAACCATAGATGAGTTCATTGAACCCCAAATAAATAATGGATAAATGCAAAAGATGTTTTCAAAATTATTTGAATTTACATATTGGATTTTTTCAGCTGTGTGGTCAGTTTATTCTAAGTAGCACTGTGCTATTAAACTATTAAAATTTGCCAAAAATATGCACAGTATTAGCTTCATCTTTTTTCTTTTTCTTTTTTTTTTTTTTTGAGTCTCAATGTGCCATCTCATGCAATTTCATTTTGAATCATAATTTACTGGGTCTTTCATAGTACAAAATTAATTTGGAGCACTATGTTGGTATAGTAAAAGATTAGACGTAAACACTTTTTTTTCCAAGTTAGATATTCAGCACCTGTGAATTTAAACTCCCATACTAATTATTGTTGTGCCTCATTCATAAGATGCAAGCAGCATTACTTTATCTTTTCTATGGCATAAGCACAGGAAAGTGTTCCTTTGGATAAGTATTTTAATCAACAGATAATTTATTGGATGTTGCTTGTTTTCCAGCAATTTTATGTGAGGAGCCAACTCCCTCCCCACAACATTTCTACTTTCCATTCTCTTCCTGTCCTTGAATTCCTTTGATATATACTTGTTTTTAAGTAGACTCATCTCTCTCTGAAGCCAGTGTTCCTTCCCCCTTAATTACTCACCACCCAGCATGTTTAACTAACACTTCCCACACCTCATCTTTTCTCTTCATATCTTATAGGAACATCCAGTATCCTGGATACTGGATTCTACTTTCCAAGGCATATTGTAATCTGAGGAAGACTTTGAAAAATGCCTCTCTTATTTACTTTACACATACATAATAGCAGTCTTGTACCATACTACCTGCCCCCACTCACATGTAAAACAGGCTTGCACTTACCCTTAGCTCTCAAAACCAGCATTTTCAGGTCTGCCCATTCTTGACCTCTTAACCAGAGCATGTGAATCCTGTAATATCTTACCTCTCACTGATCATAATGTAGTGAAATGTGGATGGAAATGTACAGGAAGGGCATATTCATTTGATTGTACTGGCTACTGGAATTATTCAGTTCCTATATTTGTGATGTATACTGGGGATGATGGTGGGGAGACACAGAAAAGCCCCACAATGCATCTGACAAGAATACTTTGTTAGCTTGAATTTATAATTACACTAGAGGCCTGGTGCACAAAATTTGTGCACTACGATGGGAGGGTCCCTCAGCCCAGCCTGCCCCCTCTCATAGTCCGGAAGCCCTCAATCTGGCCTTGGCGGCTCGGAGCATGCCCCCTGTGTGTGTCTGCTAGGGGCCTGCTCCCAGCAGTGCCTCAGAGGCTCAGAGCAGGCACCCCTGTGTATTGTGTCTCTGCTCCAGCCCGCCCCCAGCCCCAGCCTCCCTGTGGCCACTGGGGCTGGAAGCGGCATGCAGTCCCCTCCTGTCCATCTGCGTGCACAGCTCCTTCTAAGCCAATCATGATGCAGCCTCCTTCTGAGTCAGTCATGACAGCTTAAGGCATCATGGGTAATTTGCATATTACCTCTTTATATTTATATAGAGAGATTAGATTCCCCACTATGCTAAAGAGATATATGGAATAACACATATCGCTCTAAACCTGCAAGAAGGTCTGTATTTATAGCTTAATCCATTTTTATAAGAATATTGTAAATAATGTGAATTTGCCTTGTGACCTACCCTTTTCCCATTAAGATCTTCCTTTTCATTCTAAGTAGCTTTGGATAGACTGAATAGGCATTTATTTTTCCTTAATCTAAACAACCAGTTACTTTGAAATCTGCAATCTCATTCAAAGCTATACTTTGGCATGATGATTGTGTAGTAGGCAGTTAGACAGGCATGAGGAGAGTAGGAATGATAAGGCCAGGTATGGAATGTCATCAAGGCAGAAAGCCCAGGGTTCCTAGATAGGGACAAAACTGGGAAAACAAGGACCTAGCCCCTAGGTTTACGTTCCTCCCATAGCATATGGATGATAATACGATTAAGACCCTTGACCTTACATATTGTTTGCCATGGGGTTCAAACCCTCTCCTGACCTTTCTTGCCCTAGCAGGACACTAGCCATGGGGTAGACCCCCTCAAAGGAGGAATACCCTCATATAGCTCCCATGCAAGCCCCTGCATGACCAGTCCTGTAAGCATAAGTCCTCAAGACAATGAGGTTCTGATCCACGTCAAATAATCTTAGGGATAAAGCCTCCAGTCTGTTGACCACAGACACAGAGTTTGGGTCAAACTAGAGATAACATCTAGGCCTCAGTTGAGTTTCAGCTCCAGGCCCAGAAAAGCAGCAATGCCAGGCAGGGTGACACCAGGGCTGATATCAAGACCAGCCTTGAAGACGATAGTGAACCCCTGCTCTGAAACCAACCACTCAGTAAAGACCACAGTCCTAAAAGGACACACCTGGAAAGATAATGAATATTCCATTGAGAGTCTCCCCAGGTCCCCCCTTCAGATATAAACAAAAACAAAAACAAAAACAAAACAAAACAACAACAACAACAACAAACACACAAAAAAACAAAGAACACATTAAGACCAGCTCTTTCTCTCTCTCCAGAGCACTCCCATGTCTTTTCACCTTTCCTTCCCTCTGGACTGTTCTCTCTACCTTTCTTTTTCTTAAACTCCAAGAGCTCTTCTTTTGCCTCCATAACTTGTTTCCTGAGCCCATGCAGCCCAGGGGGCTCACTCCTTCCACAGCTCACTTCTTCCATTCCTATGACTTTCTGAATAAATTTTTGCTTGTATTTAAGTCTTGGCTCTGAATTCTTTCTTAGCCAGAACTCAAGCACAGAGGTTGCTGAACCGAGGTTCAATCCCCAGTAACATTCTGGTCCTTTTTCACTGTTAATGGTTGCAGTTTTTCCTAATACCTTAAGGAAAGAATGTTATTTTAACCACACATTGCTCAACATATATATACATGTATGCATTCAAAAATGATCCTTGCTTCTGTCAATTTTGGGATATGCTCACATTATTTTTTAAAAATATTTTCAGTCACAAATACTTATTCTTGAAATTCTATTAACTATAATAACTGAAAGTTTTCAGGACCTGCATGGATATAATATTTAATTTTCACACACTTCTGAAAGGTAGGTGTTATGCATATTTTTTAGTAAAGGAAAGTGAGTGTCTGAGTTGAAATATTTAACCCAGGAAGAAACAAGTTTGCAATCCCAAGGACATTTTTCTGATTCCAAAAGTCATTTCACCCAACATTTTAACTCTCATTTATAAAAATAAAAACTTTTAATCACATTTAATTCTATGTATTATTTGTCCACTTGTTATGAATCTACTCTATGTATTATTAAAGCTAAATATCAGTTGGTATTTTTAAGCCAACACATGCTAATGTTCTTTGAAATGTTTAGAAATGAGTTACTCTGAAACTTAACACTTTATCCCTGTATAAATTTTTTTCTCCAAGTACAAGGTTATTCTGACATTTACTATCCATTTTACTGGAAAAAAATATAAAGAGGCAATTTGCATGTTTTCTGATTTACTTGAGAGTTAGAAGTTCCCTAACTTTAGTTATTTAGAAAGTCATTATACTTATTTGAAATGACATTTTTTTCCTCCATAATACATTCTGTTATACACTTCCTGGCAATCCATTAAGGGTGAATTACCTTCTCATTACACATTTCAGGGGATAAAGTGAAGTTCTGTAATATGATAGTATACAGGGGAGTAGATTCAGGAAAAAGCAAGGAATTTTTGCTCTAAAGAGGGTCTTTCTTGCTTCTACTAAAAAAAGTTACTTACTTTTTTCACCTAATTTAATTCAGAATTTAAATTTGAATTAGGTACCTTATTTTATATCCATTACTAAAAATAATGTAACATTTCATACAGATAATCAATAATACAGAAAGTAGTCTTAGCTGGTTTGGCTCAGTGGATAGAGCATCAGCCTGCGGACTGAAGGGTCCTGGGTTTGATTCCAGTCAAGGACACATGCTAGGGTTGCGGGCTTGGTCCCCATTGAGGGGCATGCAGGAGGCAGCCGATCAATGATTCTCTCTCATCATTGATGTTTCTATCTCTCTCCCTCTCCCTTCCTCTCTGAAATCAATAAAAATATATATCTATAAAAGAATACAGAAAGTATAAATGGGCATTTATGAAATTCCTAATGATTTAAATTTTACTTTATTTTTTATTTACAACTCGGGAATGAATAACTAGTGCTAGTTCAGTGAGGCAAGAACATGAGTTGATCAGTGACTTACCATGATTATCACCAACTTCTCTGTAAGTCATTATCAACAAACTAGAGGCTCAGTGCATGAATTTGTGCATGGGTGGGGTCCAGCCAGCCTGGCCCCAATCAGGGCTGATGGGGGCTGAGCCTGTCAGGAGGAGGAGATGGCGGGAGGTTGGTTGGCTGGGCCGGCTGGGGGAAGGAGCCGCAGGTGATTGGCTGGCAGGCCCTGCCCCCTATTGGGGTTGGGGGGCCTATTGGGGGTGGGGCTGGCCATGGAGATGAGCTGAGGGCAGTGGGCCAGCCAGCCCCGCCCCTGAATGGGGTGGGTGAGGGGTGCCTATCAGGGGCCAGCAGACTGGGGGTGGAGCCATGGGTGATTTGCTGGTGAGCCCTGCCCCTGATTTGGGTGGGGGGGGGCGATCACAGGTGGGGCTGGCCAGGGGGAGGGGCTGCAGGCTGATCAGGATGGTGGGGGCCCATCGGGGGCATGGCCAGCCAGAGTGAGGGGCTGTAGGAGGTTGGCTGGCCAGTCCCCACCCCTATTGGGGTGGGGGGTGTGATCAGGGGTGGGATGGCCACGGGGAGGGGCTGCAGACCTATCTTGGTGGTGTAGACTGATTGGGGAGCGGCTGGCTAGCTGGGGGGGGGGGGGGTGGAAGTAAGGGAGTGGGCATTTGGCCAGCAGGCCCTGCTCTTGATCAGGGTGGGAGAGTTCAATCAGGGGCAGGCCAGCAGGGGTGAGGGGCCACGAAGTTGGCCACTGGCCCCACCCCCTGATCTGCTGGTTCATTGGCCACAGTTGGCGTCAAAGCAACTGGTTGTTAGGTCATTATGGCCTTTATGGTAGCTGCCTTTATATATATATGTATATATATATATATATATGTATGTATGTATATATATATATATACATATATATATGTACATATATATATATATACACACACACACATATATATATATACACATACATATACATACACATAGATAGATAGATAGATAGCCTCTATAGTTTAACCAGCTATAATGTGCAATATCCAGCTGATCCTTACATAATGCCATTTTGTTCAAGGACATTTCATTATAATGTCGATGAGGAAAAAAAAAGATTCCCATCAGGGGTCACTGTCAGTGTGGGCTCTACATGGTCTCTCCATGTCTGCATAGGTTTTCTGCATAGACTCCAGTGTTCTCCCACTTCCCAAAGATGTGCATGTGATGTGAACTGGCTGATTCACAAATTCCCAGGCTGAGTGAGAGGGGGGAGGCTGGTGTGAGTAGCACTGCCTTAGAAGGGCCTTGTGTCCAAGGTGGGTCCTGCCTTGCACTCTGAGCTGCCAGAATAGGCTCTGGCCACCCAGGACTCTGAACTGGAGTAAGCAGTTTGGAAAAGAGTTCTCTTACTTGTTTTTATTAATCTTTCTTAAATGTATATATAGCTCAGATTTATTTCAGTGTTTAATGTGAAAAGTGTTTTGGGTGTTTAGAAGTTTGGTAATGTTTTTACGTTCAGAAATTAGAATTTAACACTTATTTATAGCAATTAGGCTATGATAAAATTGGTTTCATTATATTTCATTTCACTGAAAGTGGCAGTTTCTAAGAACTTATCAATGACTTTAGCTGAGGACTTACTGTACTCAAGCACTGTGATATTTCATCACAAGAAGGTTACAATTGCAAACAGTAGCAATTCATATTGAATGTCAAAGCCCCAAAACATACAATTTTTTAATCCTATTAAATCAAGAAAATATCCATGAAAAGATTATATTTTCATTTAACTTTAAAGAAGAGTATTTGTTATAGTGTTTGGAAAAAAAGAGCATAAAGGAACATATAACACCAATCTAATAATATCTTCATCATTCTAATCACTTATTAAACAAACTAATCCCTATTAAGTTACAGGTAGAGTTTTTTTTTGTTTGTTTGTTTGTTTTTTGTAAGTGATTGAAATGAGTAAATGCATTTTAAGGAAAAGAACTGGTGAGAGCATACAAAGGACTGGCTTGTGGAAATAACAGAACTAGAAAGATAAATGGCATTTTTAAACTAAAACTTATGGTGACAACAGTAAAAAGCCAGTTAGGGGTAAGACAACAGAATTAAAATAAGGCTATTTGGGAATAGTAATATGCGATAGAGACTGCAAAGTGGCTGAAAAGTTAAAGAATTAGAAGACTGGTGATGTTCAAGTTAAAAAAGTTTGAAGACAAAAATTAAATTGGTCACATGTTTAAAAGAAGTCATGTCCGATGTGAAATATGTATACATTTGGCAATAAAATCTAATTGGCAATATTTTAAAAGAAAATATTATGATGAAGGGAAGGCATATTTCAGAGGGATAATGAGTAAAAGGGAAGTGAAAGAAAGAAATTCTAGACAGTAAAAATATTGCTATTTCAAAAAGTCCTATATTGAAGACAAAGAGAAAAAAAGACATAGAAGCTACCACAATCTAAAGACAAATCAAGAGTAGGTGTTCTTTACTAAGTGAAAAGAATGTATTTTTAAACTGTGAAGAATGAATCAAGGAATGGAGAGTAGGTAGGATTTGAGAGAGATAAGAGAAAGAGCATATATGATAAAAAAGTTTCTGAAGAAGGTGAGAAGGAATGGAGTCAAGAACACAAGTGGGTGAAGAATATTCGATCCTTGAGGCAGAGAGTAACAACTGTGATAGGAACACGCTCAACATATATGTGGATAGTTAATAGTAAGCTGGAAAAAGTAGATGAATCCGGTCATATTTATGTTAAGAAATAACTTTAGATGGACACACATAACTGTGTAGGTCAGCTGAAAGGAGATCATTTCTTGGGATACAATAGATCTGGCAGGAGGTTATAAGCCAGACATCTCCTCTGACACTCCAGAAAAACCTGTCATCTCTTTCACTGGTACTCACCTTAGTAGATAATGTGTATTTATACTTATCTAATAAATATTCTGTCTATTTGTATTTTTTGAGAGTGTAATAAAGTTTATATATTTAATAAATATCTAATGCAATTAGTTTTTCACAATAGGAACCTTTGTATCAATCATATACATGGGCTCAGATGAGTCACTTATCACAGAAAATTTATTTAATTTATCATTTAAAGATAAAAGTCAGTCTCATTAAAGTTATTTGAATAAATATCTGAGAAGCTGAATTCTATGCCTTCCTTAATACCTTATCTATTATTTTATCTTCCAAGAAATTCTTGTATTAGATTTTTCTTTAAAGAATGGTTATTTTTATAAAGATGCATACATCAAATTTCTCATTATATTTTATTTTTGCATTTAATATGTTGGATTCATATTTCACATTTTAAAGGGGTAGCTATTGCCTTTAAATCACCTAAGATATTTCAAAATACCTTTCTACAAATGGAAGACAAGGAAATAAAGCAATCCCTAAAGAATTTTATACAACTCTATGGCATGGATCAGATTCTTATTCAAATATATCATGAAATACTCTTCTAAGTACTGGAGTTTATATTAAATATAAAAATTTACTGTTTAAAGAAAAAAATTGGCACTTTTTTTTCAACTGGAAACTCATAGCAGATAGTGGAATAGAGAGTTTCATTTCATAGGTTTCCATAGCTGGCAGCAGTGGTTGAGTTCTAAAACCAGACTTGGATTCCTCATTTTACTTCCAAAGTCATTGCTATAAAGCAAACTGCGCTCATAGCTTCTATTGAACATTATAATGTCATTGAATAGAAAATATTTACAAAGAAGGGAAATTGTTTTTAAAATGTTAATATATGCACTTCACTGTACAGAATGAGATTTTAAAATTATTAAGGAGGTATAAAAAATACGTTGAAAATTATGACCTGGGCTTTTGGATTGGTAGAAAAAGCCTTCCAAGAGTCTCCCAAATTGAACTGAGAACATTAAAGATTGGGATTTGATGTGGTGGAAATTAGTAGTTTGAAAAAGAGGAGAAAGATTTGAGAAAGAGATAATAAGCACAGAAGCAGGAAGGATGAAAGATAACCTAATATGTGTATGTGCATTTGCACTAGTCACAGATGGTATTTGAGGGTGACACTTAGCTATGCAAAAATGGTGACTGATAGAATCTATAACATTATACCTTCCATTGTGCTTCCCATTTAAAAAGTATTGACCTGCCTTTGTCTATTTCTCTAAGGCCACCTCTAAATGAGATCCCTCCAACTAAAGATCAAGTACTTCCAATAAAGAAGGACTCGCAGGAATACTTCCCATAGAGAACAGGGCAGCTTCAAGATTAGTAACGCAACAATTTCCTTTTATAAAAAACAGAAATGTGAAAGAGTTCATTGGTAATTTTTTTTTTCTAGGCATAATGTCTGATAGTTGTGTATTTTGAAGAAACACTTCAAGATATCTTTTTCCGCCACCAAGCTGGTCCATTCTGCAACTAATCTTTGTGGAATAAAACCAAGTATACATAAAGAAATAAGATAATAATAAACATGGTTAAATGGAAGACAATTCTGCTATTAGAACTATCAGTTTCACAAAACTCACTTATACTGACTGGCTGAGGTTGTTGAATTTTGTCGTTCAAAAGCCTGAAACACTACAGGTAAGGTGGGACATTTTCTGCTACATATTTATAATTAGTATTGCAAATATTCATTAGAAAAATTGGTAAAAGTGGACAGCATGAATGTTTACATATCTATCAATGTACCTACCTATGTATGTATCTATCTATATATCTGTCTATCCATCTGCATCTGTCCATCTCTCTCTCTTTCTCTCTCTCTCTTCCTCTCTCTTTCTCTCTCTCTCCCCTTTGGGAATGAAAATGAAAAAGAGAATATAGAGTGAATACAGTAATGTCACTTCCTCTCCTCTTCCTCTTTTCCAGTCTAAGATCTTGGTAATGCATAAATTGGGTTACAAGTGCATTTTGTTTTTTAAGGAAGGATAACCATAGCTTTCATTGAGTTTTTAAAAAGATAATTTCAATAAGGCTAAAAATTGCTATTTCAGTGTTATTGAAGGCATGAAATCAATTATATTATGCCATTTTGTTTCTGATGACCCAATGAAAATGATGATTAGAAAATATGTTATGTATTTTCATCAGGCCAGAGAAATAAATTCAGGACAATTATTCTCACATTTAAAATCAATGATTCCCCTAAATTAAAATAACCTGTCAGAATAAACAGCATTTTTGTTTCTTAGCCAAAGCTGAATGGGGGGTAGGGAGTGGAAAGTGAAATTTATATCTTATGACAAACTGGTTCTGAACTCCTATTAGATGTTATCTTTGTAACTGTTCTTCTGAGCTGAAACATAAAGGACAGCATTATCCAGCTATTTACAGACATGCAGCTGCCCTGGGTACACTATTCAGAGTTGGTTTAAAAGAGGTAATCTTCATTAGGTTGGTCCTTACTACAAGGTCTCCCTCTATTCTCAAATCCGATTGACTCTCGCCTTAGAAAGCAACGCTTCTAACCTTGACGATCTCATCCCCAGAACTGAAGATCAGTCAGTGCCAATAAAAGAGGATTCACAGGAATGCTTCCCGTAGAGAGCCAGACAGCTTCAAGAGTAGTACTTCAAACCAGTAATTTACTTTCATATACAGTATAAATAAAACAGAAATAGGAAGTTTCCAGACTTGCAGCATTTTCCTTTTTTTTTTTTTTTTTTTTTTTTTTACAGCACTCTGGATGTATATTTTTTATTTTATTATATGCAGGAGGTTTGCAAGCTGTTACAGCTGCCTACTTATGGGAGGTCTCCAAGCTGTTCAGGTGTAATTCAGGTAAGTCAAGTGCCCCTCCCCATTAGAGTTTTATTTAAGATACATAGAGTCTCAATGTGGTACTTTGCTGTCTGAATAATTATAAAACGGTCACTATTTATGGGACATCTACTTCTGAAAATATAGAATACTAATGATTTCTTAATACATGCCACAATTTTTTGGGGGAGCATCTCTCAGGATTTACATTAATGTGATAAAGCTATTAGAATGCTGATCTCCCTCATACTATTTGAGAATTCATGCAGCATAAATGAAGAAAAATGCAAGAAAAGTCCACTCTCCCCCTCTTGGACATATTGTTGATAGCAGAACTCTGACTATAATTAGGATCCACATTGAACATGCTTCTCATAATACTTTGCCTCTGGGAATAATTTCAGCTCCCAATGATGCTCTCTAGAGTGGAAGATATAACTAAAATTTCCAATCATTACTAAATTCCCCCACAGGAAATGGTCATTGATTTTTATCACCTCTTTTTAACTCCAGAGTCTGTGTTATATAAAACTGTAATGCCTAATTATGCTGTTATGCAAGTACAGCCAGATGATGTTAAACATTTAAATCCAAACTGAAATATTTAGTAAAATAAATAGCTAATTTCTTAAAGCATGTATTTTTATACCAAGTAATAAAAATTCTGATAAATTAACTGAGCTTTGCAGTACTACTCTGAATAATCAGGATCTTTGTCAATACAGAGACATGTTTTAAAATTGTATTAAATTTCAGTTTACTTACTTCTTCCATTCAGCACAAATTACTTAAATATCTGCTACATGATAGGTGACATATCCTGTCCACAGAGAGCTTCCACAGTTTTGAGTCCAATTGACCTGTTTTCCAGCAGCCCAACATAAAACCAACATTTAAAATGCATCCTCTAAATCAGTGGTTCTCAACCTTTCTAATGCTGCGACCCTTTAATACAGTTCCTCATGTTGTGGTGACCCCCAACCATAAAATTATTTTCGTTGCTACTTCATAACTGTAATTTTGTTACTGTTATGAATCGTAATGTAAATATCTGTGTTTTCTGATGGTCTTAGGCGACCCTGCTAGCGGTTCTCAACCTGTGGGTCGCCTAAGACCATTGGAAAACACAGATATTTACATTACGATTCATTAACAGTAGCAAAATTACAGTTATGAAGTAGCAACAAAAATAATTTTATGGTTGGGGGTCACCACAACATGAGGAACTGTATTAAAGGGTCGCGGCATTAGAAAGGTTGAGAACCACTGCTCTAAATGAATATATTAATACCAAATTGTTCCTCAAGTGTTCCTCAATTGTTTCTCCTTGTTAACTTCTAGTAAGTGTTCCTTTCTATATGGACTTTCATTGAAAGTTTGAAGCCAAAACTTCAATATACATTTAAGTGAGAACAAAAATGTACCTATTTAGACTGAAAATAAACTTGTATCACATGAAAAAAAGGATTGCCTAAATGAATGAACTTGCACATTGCATTAGCCTATAAGAGACCATCTATCACACACCAGCATCAATGGAGAAGAGCCTGGTAAACTTAGAGAAAAATGGTGGTAGAGATGGCCCACACAACACAGCTCAGTTTTGAATACTAGTTCATTCAAACTGACTCTAACAAACTTCCTTGAGGAAAGATTTGGATTAGTTCTTTGTGATCTAACATATGGTTAAATTTTTTGTCATAATTTGATAAGCCCTTAATTACTTCTGCAGAAACATTACCAGAAACACCACACCTGGATAGTTACTCTTTTTTAACAACAAGAAAATCACTTGTGGCATTTAAACCTTTCAGTTCACAACATCAAATTTATATTGACATATCTATAATTTCATGATGAATCTACACACAGACTCCAATTTCATCATGCTTAATAAATCATTTTTTGCTCGTTTAAAAATGATAGGTAGTTATGTTTTACAAAGAAATCAATGCCAGGTGCTAAAAACAGGTGTGATGCAGTGGTTTAAATGCGACCTGAGATAAGTAGATGCAAAATGTCCATTCTCAATAAGACTTTTTAAAAGTGTAAATGCCTTCATTTTATCTAAAAATATCAATTCCAAAATTAAGGCACCCTTAATATTTTATATGTCCCTAAAATATTTTTGAATCTATGATTCTTCATATTTTTATAAATATGATATACTACATACATACTAATCTATTATATTTCAGCATAATCTGATGTAAGATGTATACACTGAATTATGTGTGTTCAAAATAAATTTTATCTTTATGGAAATGTAGTTGGATATTTAAACTCTATCAATAAGATTAAAAGCAAAATCAAACTGACTTCTGCTTTAACTGGTCAATTTAAATTTGGTCAGTACAAGTAGGCAATCTCTCCAAGGAAAGAATTCACCTAGATCAGTGGTCGGCAAACTCATTAGTCAACACAGCCAAATATCAACAATACGATTGAAATTTCTTTTGAGAGCCAAATTTTTTAAACTTAAACTATATAAGTAGGTACATTGTTATTAACTTAATTAGAGTACTCCTTCAATCTCACTGTATGTGCACACCCACACGTGGTATTTTGTGGAAGAGCCACACTCAAGGGGCCGAAGAGCCACACTCAAGGGGCCAAAGAGCCGCATGTGGCTCTTGAGCCTCCGTTTGCCGACCACTAACCTAGATAATTCCACATTTTACAACTTGCAAATTAGTGAAGATACAGATGCTTACAAATACTCAACATTTTTAAAGCTGCTTTAAAACAGCTTATGGTTGTTGTTTTTTGTTTTAGATATTATATCCTTTGTAATCATGTTGTGATAATAGCCATGATAACTTCAGATCCTTCAGAACTAAGTACACAATGGGAGCAATGAAAGTTAATATCCAGCAAGCACGCAGGGATAGAGTTAATGTTTCACTTGAAATCTGCTAAAAATACCACTTATTTCATCTTGGAAGTTCAATATGGTAAAATGCATTAAACAAAAGCACAAATTACCTGTAAGATTTCCTTTCATTTTATAAATCATAGCAGCACATGTTATCTCATGAATCTATTTTAATGTGAAACAATTTTATTTTTTAAATTTACAATATGTATTTAACCTTTTGCCTACTGTATGTCATATCTAAGAATTGCCCTGTAAAAAACTAACAGCTTTTTTAACAATATTGTTAATGAGATTGACCTCAGATGCCCTGAAGTTCAATCTTTGGATTCTTTATTCATCAACGTCTATTCAGTTTAGCCAGGAGAGGAGGGCATGCTGAACCCTAAGAGAAACCTCTTGTCAACAAGATTTATAGATGTATGTGTATGACACATTTATGAAATGAGAGCCTAAATCTAAAATATAAGCTTTTGTTTTTTTAAGGGAAGGCATTCATATTCAGGAAAGGTAACTATTTTCTCTAAAATAAGAACATAGAAAAATATTTAGGCTTATATTTAAGGATTCTTACCTAGTCAGTTCTTGAGATTCTACAATTGTTGAGGATATTGTTCACATGAAAAAGTCTAAACACAAGCTTATTTTCCAAAAGTATATAAGTAACAAAGCCGAATAATGTTTGTTATCTTTTGCCTGTACAAGCAAAGTGCCGTTCTAATAGTTGACCTCACAATAGTAGGTACATTCTCACTGTGGTTCTTAATGCCAGGGAACCTGCCTAGCTTCAGTTTCTTGTGGAAAGATGGAATGACTTTATAAATAATCATTCCAGAGAATTATCTCCTTATGTGAATACTTTTCAAATAATTCGTAGAGTTAAGAAATTGTAACATACTAGCCATAGTTATTATGCAGAAATGAAATAAAACAATCTTAGATTTTTTTAGTCTTTGATCTTATTCTAAGACCTATATTAGGACATATACTCATGAAATCTCTGGTGAAAGACATATTTTTCAACATTAGTTCTGCACAAATTGAGGAGATTAATTGTATTTATTTATTTAATTTAAATCACTGTAATGAAATTAAATTTATTGAGCAGCTATTATGTACAGACTTCTAGGATTCAAAGAGCAGGATGTGACCTTCTAAGTTGCTAGAATGTCCTGAATTATAATAATTCAATAAAGTGTTCCTGACATCACTTCAGTGTCTCAGTATGATTTCTCCCCAAAGTAGGGTAGTTTCGGTTGAATTTGACCTAAAATAAAAGATTGTTTCCATTAATGTTGTCAGATTCACTAGCTGTTATTAATGCTTATTTGGACACTTATCAAAGTTCTAAGTGTACTTTTGGGGTAGCAGAAAGTGAATATTCCTGCAAAGAAGTTTGAGAAGTTTTGGTAAAACAAAAGTCAGGAGGTGTGTTTACTAGTACTGTAAGTCATGCTTATAACCATAACTAGAACTAAACTATTATATATACAATTACAGAAGTATAGTTATAGTTAAAACTAGAAATAGCTATACCATACCTATAGATAGAAGTGTGTGTGTGTGTGTGTGTGTGTGTGTGTGTGTGCATGCTTATATTTCCTAAAGGAGGATGGAGTATGAATATTTCTCAAATTCTTATAAACTTTTATTTAATTTGTGTGTGTGTGGCATGTCAAAAAAGAAGAATATGTTGCATGACCTCACTTATTTGTGGAATCTAATGAACAAAATGAATTGACCAACAAAATAAGTCCCAGGCATGGAGGCATGGAACAGACTGACATATCTCAGGTCAGTGGGGGTGGGTGGTGAGAAGAGATAAACCAAAGAACTTACATACTTATATGCATAGCCCATGCTCATAGACAACAGTGTGGTGAAGACCTGGGGTGGGGTGGGGATAGGGGCAAGGCAGAGGGGAGTAGGGGGTGATGGGGACATCTGTAATACTGTCAACAATAAAAATATATATTTAAGAGAAAGACTATGTTGGGAAGTGCTGGATTGGGTAAAGGTCTTGAGAAATAGCATGGGCTGAAGAGCTCTTCTGCTTGCTAGTTCATGCAGCCTGGGCCTGGGTATTGGAGGCATTTCACCTTGGTCAATAGAAGCAACTTAAAATGGAGTGTTGCTGCTGCCAAAAGTAATTTTCTGAGAGCAAAAATTAACTATCATTTATGGTGTAATACCTACTGTCATCATCTCCAAAATATTGTATGTTCATTGCTTAAATGTCAGTGTCATTGAGAAAATATACAATTTATCTCTGACATCCGATTTATACATTTATATAATTGTGCCTAATATACATATTCTTTTACCCTCAATGGAGAATCCTCTACAGTTACAAAACTAGGAAATTCTCAGTATTTAGCCTTATTACCCTTTTATTTCTTATGTTGCAAAATATGTGTTTTGTCCCTGAATTAGTGCTTATGATAATATTCTGCTACAAAATGCATAGGAAGTATTTAACCAAGGATATAATTTATTTTGCTGTTTTACATAGCAGTTCCATATTTGCATATGTTATGCCTGTACTAGCAAAGTGAAACAAACTACTAAGCAATTATCTGATTTGTTCATTCATTCAAAACGGAAAGGAAGGCTACATAATTCTTATAAAATAAATTTGGCATATTCAATTAGATAACAGGATGGGTGTGATTATCCAATGAGATTGTTGATTTTATCTGTTAGATGCAGCACTTGTCCCAAAATTTATTCTTTCTTATTTTCTGTAATTAGATATTTCTTGTTCTCTCTAATTATTTTGTACTTTTTAATCTCTATGACTTTCTATGTAACTAAATATATTTTCCTGTCCCTACATATTATAGTCAGATAAATATTAGATTTGATTATATTTTACCAGAACAAATTGTAGTTTTTAATGAATTGATAAGCAAAAATATAAATACATGTTATTTTAATTTCCATGAAATTTTTTGAAAAATGAACGTCACCATTACATATATGTTTTTAGATTCACCATTTTGAGTATAATTTGCTCTATTTTATGTATGTGTATGATACATATATGCCCTTATACACATCTATATACACAAAAGTGTGCACCAGTGGGGTCCCTCGATGGACTGCAGGGATCGGGCTGAAACCGGCTCTCCAACATCCTCTGAGGGATCCCAGATTGTGAGAAGCACAGGCCAGGCCGAGGGACCCCACTGGTGCATGATCCGGGCCAGGGAGGGACTGCGGGAGGGCTCCAAAGGTGTCTCAGGCCCATCTCACCCAGTCCCGATCAGTTGGACCCTAGCAGCAAGCTAATCTACCAGTTAGAACATCTGCCACCTGGTGGTCATAGCAACTCGCCAAACAGTTGAACTGTCGGACACTTAGCATATTAGGCTTTTATTATATAGGATAATCTTCAAGAAAAATGATACGTCTATTAAATAAATTCTAAATTCACAGATTATGATAATTATATGCTTTTTTAAATTAGGATGAAGTGCAACCTTTGCAATTATCTTCATTGTGTTTCTACTTTTTTACAACCACAGTTCTATAATTTTATACTAGCCTATTATAAAATCAGTAATCCTCTTTTTGCTTACCTTCTGGATCCACTGAAGCAGTGGTTCTCAACCTTTCTAATGCCGCGACCCTTTAATACAGTTCCTCATGTTGTGGTGACCCCCCAACCATAAAATGATTTTCGTTGCCACTTCATAACTGTAATTTTGCTACTGTTAATGAATCGTAATGTAAATATCTGTGTTTTCCGATGGTCTTAGGTGACCCTGCACGAGAGCCGCTGCTGTAGAGCCTAAGACCATCAGAAAACACAGATATTTACATTACGATTCATAACAGTAGCAAAATTACAGTTATGAAGTGGCAACAAAAATCATTTTATGGTTGGGGGTCACCACAACATGAGGAACTGTATTAAAGGGTCGCGGCATTAGAAAGGTTGAGAACCACGGCACTAACGAGTGTTGTAAAAGTAGTAGTGATTAAAAAAAGTTTAAGCTCTTCTTCTCTGAGCGCTCCTCCACCTCCAGGCCCCATCCTGCTCCACTTTGCAAAGCTTCCTTATTCACTATCAACGTATTGCATAGTCGGTTTTTTGTTTGTTTGTTTGTTTTTTAAGGGAATTATAAAGAACTTTCTGATGTCTTAAGGACAAATTTAAATTGAGGAAAAGGTCAAGTACAATTAAAAATGAAGATGAAATGCTGCAAGACTAAAGGAAAAAGTCTTTACATTTACTTGGTACCAATATTCTTTTCAATGAAACAAACATTACTGGGGGAAAATAAAGGTAAATAAAGAAAATCTGCTTGAAGAAGCCAACTTTAATTGAGAATGAGCAAGCAAGTCAAGTGAGTTTTAGGGTACAACCTGACCCCAAAGTCACTGCATTCTCAACAGGGAAGGCCAAATCTTATTTTTTGTTCTTCTAACAAGCTACTTTCTGTGAATGTCCAATTATGGACAGACCATAGTAACTTCCTCACCATACTGATGAAAATGACAATCTCACTTATTTTGGTATATGCTCTTGAATGCAGAGTATATTACATTTAGTATACATGGGAATTGAAGTATCATATTCAATATAGATTCTTATTTTACCTCTAGAAATTCATTTGCTAATATTCTTTCCATCTTCCTTTTCTCCACTTTCCATTACGTAGTTAGCCATTACTTTTATTGATATGGTCCCTAAAACAAACTAATATTTAAAATTTTCATTCATATATTTTTATCTCCATATGATATTTATATCTATATATATAAAAGCCTAAGTGACCTTTACAACTGAATGACTGGAACAACCAGTCACTATGACACAAACTGACCACCAGGGGGCAGACACTCACTGCAGGAGCTGCCCCCTGGTGGTCAGTGTGCTCTCACAGCCAACCTCCCGCGACCAGCCAACCTTCCCCAGTCCCTCTCTGCAACCAGCCAACCTCTTGCAGTCCCCCCTCCCAGCCCTTCCCCCGGCCAGCAGGCCCCAATTGGCCCTGATCGCCGGACAGGCCTAGGGACCCTACCTGTGCACAAATTCATGCACTGGGTCTCTAGTAAGAATATAAACTTTACAGACTGTGCTCTTATTTATTGTCCTATTTGATGCCAACATTGTAATAATAATCTAGATCCAAAGGGTAGTTTAAGTGATTTGGTCAGACACCACATTGTCAGACCAGATTCGAGCCACAAGCCTTCAAATTCTAACTAAAGTGTGGTGTTTTTGTGTGTTTTTTTTTCAATTCTCTAAGTTTCTTACCATTGTCACTTGACATATTTGCCTCTGACAGATTATTCTTTGAATTAAATTTCAAATTTTACTTATATTATGACCTAGACATAGTAAAATTTTTTAATAGAAACTCACTAAACTTAGCTTAAAAGGAAGACTCCCTGGGCATTAAGTTTTTTTATAATTTGGCCCAAATTTATTTTAATAGCAGGTATCCCTCACCAATATTCTACACAAACCAAATAATATATTTATGTTTAGCACTTTAACCACTTCAAAAATAATTTGAGATATTAATGAACTAGGTAAAAATAAACCTCCAAAACATGTTAAAATTATTTTCTCAAGCATGGTTTAAATATTTTGATTTTGAAGTATATCTAAATCCTTCTCCATGTTGGACTTACTTTTATTCTTTCTCCCATTCCAAGAAGTAGATTTAAATCCTATTCATATGTCATATTTTATTTTATTTATTAAATTCTTTCCACTGGCCAAGATTTTTCTGCAGTGGTGTTTCATTTTTATCTTCAGTTTATCTTTTAAGAGAAAGCCAACATCATATCTCTTTTATGACAAATTTATTCTCTATATTTCTCTGCACCATTTGTATAATATACTTTAGCCCTCTATATATCTGAGTCTCATTAATAATAGTATGTTTAACAAAAAAAGTTACATGTCATAAACTGAGCAAAAATATCTTAAATAATAATGACTTCTGTAAATATAAGATAATTGAATCTATGAATGAAGATATTTTCCGCTATGGTGCTTTCAATGAATATTACTATCTAAGAAAAGATGGTCCATGACTCCATTCATTAGAGAGGCTACATCTTTACCTTTTCAGATGCCCTTTATGAGGTGCCTTCCAGGTTTCTGATTGAGTCGACTTCAACTCTTCCAGAACAGTGATAATTGGATATATTGTTTGCTGCCAACCTTCCCCCCTCAAGTTTCTTGTTTCTTGAAAGTCTATTGAGAATTCAGGATCTTGGATTTTAGAGCAAACTATAGTAACAACCAAGTTATACTTCCAACATACATTTTCCTCACAAATCAATTACCTTAAGAAATAGGGAGGCTATTTCCTGCTTATTTTACTAAGGGTTATCATATCTTACTGGGTTTCTTGTTGTTGTTCTTATATCCTCATACCTTTTGACTTGTTCTGCCCATGTTCATCTGCAAAGGTGATTGCTACTTCAACAATATTGCTTAAGATCATCCCATGTTTGTTGAAAATATTATAATTGCTTCAAACGTTTAAAATCCTTCTATTTAATAGTAGATGAGTTGGTATTAGTGATGTGTTTGTTAATGAATTATATGGTTTACAATTTTGCATTGTAATTATTTTACAGTATACTAATTAATTGAAGAGGGGTTAATGTAAGAGAATTAAGTGAAAAAATGTGACATAGTTTTATAAGGCATTTTGATTCAGGTTGTTTTCCTGAGCAGGATGCAAGGGTGATTTCTTTCCCCGGTCCCTGTCCAGATGGATTCAAAGAATGAAGCCACGGACAAAAGATGGTAATGGTAGATGAAAAGGGCTGGAAATTTATTTAAAGCAAATACAGATTCCCATGTAGGGAGAGGGTCTCAAGGGGGTAACCCACTAAGCTCATTTTTGCTAAGGTTTATAAAGGCTGTAGTTCTTTGTCTCTTGATACTCCCTTCTGATTGGTCACGTTTTTGCAGAATGTCAGCATCAAAGCCCAAACCCCATGTGGTGCCCCCTCCTCTTCGCCCCCTTATCCTGTAACATTTCTCTATCTCCAGAGAATGATGTCTTCCTCTTTCTCCCATACCCTGTAGCTTTTCCTTATCTTCTGTGAATGGATGTCTTCCTCTCCCCTCATCCTGTGGCACTTTTGTATTCTCTGTGAATGTATGCCTTTTGGCAGCTCCAAACCTTCACCTAAGCATTCCTCCCCCATGGACCCTCTTTATTCTTAAAATTCCCTAAACCTGCCTATTTTATCCCTTAAACTCCTTTCAATTTTAAATCATGTAACTCCCATAATATTTTATTTTGACCATTAAAGATATATAATTCCTATATTTTTACTACTTTGGTTATCTTGATATGAAACCAGAAAGTTGGGATAATTATAGAACATTATATATGTATTATTTTGTCAACTGAGTAAAAGTTACCATAGTACAATATAGCAAGAAACAAGCAAGTTTATTGTTGAAAATAGTATATCATTAGGTACTTGACACATCATGAATCTCTCTCTGTGAAGTAAAAATGTAACTAATAAGAATTTTATTGCATAGACATGCCAGTGAAGTGTTTTGTGCTATTTTTTGTAAAGTATTCAAATATCACAGATTATTATCTCTCAACCTCATTCTAAAATATACTGAAAATAGATAATTTAGCTTCTCACTTTGGATATTCATTCTACAAATATTTGAAGCACTTATATGTGTAAAGCATATAAGGCATATATGGCATAGGAAGTATAATGAAGAATAGGCAGTTTCTAGATTCAGTAAGTTCAATATTTTTTGTGTGTAATCTCTGGTAACAAGCATAAGATTAACTTTCAGACTAATCTACCAGCATGAATTTTGTTGGAGAAAAAATGCATTGATAAATACTTAAACATTTTTGAAAATTTTAATAATTCTGTCAAATTATCACTGAGTATATAGTGAGATGTTAAAATAAAATATATGATGGTTTCTGTCTTAAAATATTTACTGTGGACATTAAGTGGATACGCATATTTTGATCAAATCATTCAATTTTAAAATTGTATTTATTCTTATTTTTGCCCTGGATAAAGCAAAAATCAAATTAGTTTACAAAATAATAAACACCTAAATATATTTATTTTGGAGATGAAAAATAGTATTAGAGCAAACTTAAACTATCAATTGATTTACATATTATATGAATCAAGATAGATTCAGGAGCAGCTCATGTTATCTGGTACTGAATAACATATATTTTAGCTGAAAAATAAGCTGAATAAGAACTTACTTTACACTGGAGCAAAATGTGTAAAACAAAATGTTTTATGTAGCCAATATGTGACTCTAACCGGTAAATACCAACTTTTCAGGAAGACAATGCTTTTTCTAATACTGACTTCTGAACAAAATAGGCTTTATAAATCTTCTCTATATATGACAATATCTTGAAGAACAATGCTAAAAGAAATGTAGTTTTAGTTTTATGGATATTTTAATGACTCAGTATCAGAAAGAGGATGACCATTGTTAAAAGAAAGTTTATTTAAAATGATTCAGATTTAAGGAAGATGTAAAACATAACCTAGCCAATAATATAATTCTCTAGAGGTCCACTAAGATCATTCAATTAAGATTAGAAAATTGTGGGAATGGGTGCATTACATACCCGTCAGTTATGTTTTTATGAATAATTACTTATCAGACCTGAACGTATGTTATGATTTGTGTAATCTCTGGTTATATTCTCTTGAAAGAGCCTTGATTAGAGCACATTTGTGTAAATAATTGGACAAACATTCATGTAAATCAAAGATCAAGTGGGGAAGTTAACATTCACTATTAAAAATTAAGAGGTCTATTTATTTTAACTTGAATAAATTATGGTGCAATATGTGCTGGGTTAAATACATATACATTATATTTAATTTATAAATTTCATTAATACCTGGTAGAAATATATTGTCTTTAAGCTTTTTTATGCTGAATATCATTTAACACGTGAGACCATTCAAATAATTTATATCTAGGAAACAGAATAATTTACAGTTTAATGCTCAACAATTTGGTTGTCAGCATAAGGTTGACAGGAGACCAATTTTTTTTCTCAACCAGAAAAGTTCATCATCTCTAGAGAGCAGCTATCTTATGACCTGTTATATTTTAATTTTTAATTATATGGAATAAAAAAAGGAAAAATATCATTCTCTTCTAAAAATTCTATTTTGACTACTTTTATAAGCTCGGGTTATTTTATTTAAAATATTATTATGAAACTAAATATGCTCTTATCATATGATCCAGAAGTTGCACTTCTTGGTACTTACCCAAAGGAGTTGAAAACATGTTCACACAAAAATCTGCACTTGGATGTTTATAGCAGTTTGAAGCAATCAAGAGGTCTTCAGTAGTAAATGCATATGTAAACCATGATACACCCACATAAATGGAATATTATTTAGCACTCAGAAGACATGAGCTATCAAATCATAAAAAGACATGGAGAAAATACAAATGCATACTACTAGGTGAAAGAAGCCAATACGAAAGGCTACATAATGTATGATTCCAACCATAGTCATATGCCACTTAACAATGGCAATACCAAGAAATGGCGATTTTGTCATTGGGAAACTTCATAGAGTGCATTTACGCAAATCTAGATGGTATAGCCTACTACAAACCTAGGCCATAAGCCTGTATAGCATGTTACTGTGCAAAACAACACCAGATTAAACCAAGAACGAGAGAAAATGATTTAATCAATAAATGCTGTAATATAGGAAGTATGGGACTGCTGCTGGTGTCCTATGGCATTCTGTTGGTCCTGGTGGAAATATATTACTTTTTTTACAGTAAAAAATTAGGAGAAAACCTAAATCTAAAATAATGCTAAAAAAGTATTGTATAGTTAATACTATCATTATCCAGTGTTATGTACTGTACACTATATTTTATATGACTGCAGCACAGTATGTTTGCACCAGCATCACCATAAACATGTATGTAATGCATTGTGCTACAATGCATTGATGGCTACATGGCTATAACTAACTTACTGAATAAAATGAATTGTTCAGCTCCATTATAATCTTATGTGATCACTGTTGTATATGCGGTTCATCATTGACTGAACCATTGTCATGTGGCACATGACTATATATATCATTTTAGAAAGAATAAAACAATAGAGAATAGTATAAAGATCAGTGCTTGCCAGAAGTAAGGAGAGAGGGAGGGATGAATAAGTGGAGCACAGAGAATTTTTAGGGTAGTGAAAATATTCTGCATGATACTGTAATGGTGGATACATTATTATACATTTGTCTAAACCAATAGACTAACAACTCCAAAAGTGAACTCTATTGTAAATAATGAATTTGCGGTGATAATGATGTGTCAATATAGGTTCAGCAATTATAACAAATGTATTTCTATGGTGAAAGATGTTGATAATGGGGGAGGCTATGAATGCCTGGGGGCAGGGTGAATATGGGAATCTCTGTACCTTCTATACAATTTTTCTGAGAACATAAAATTTCTCTAAAAAACAACAAAAAATAAACATTTAATCTCATAAACATTTTTAAAGTTTTATATCAAATACACACACGTTTTTAAAATATTTTCCAGCCAATAGTTTTAATATATTAAATATTATACTTATGACTTAATACCTCTTTGTTATATTAATTGTAAAGCAATGTGGTAGATAAAAGGTGATAATTTAAAATTTAAATTTAGATGTTATTTTAATTGTGTATAAATAAATATAAATTTATTCTTTACCATAGATCATGACAACATTTAGTATCACATTTATAAATTTTGAATAAAGTACCTCATTAACAAAGATGTGTACCTTAATTGCTAATATGGTATACATGAATGGCAAATCATTATTGTAAGACTATCACAAATAAACTAGTTATCGCTGGCAATTCAGAGATTTTGTCAGCAGGGAATAATGGTTCTTTGATTATATGTTAAACATAAATAATTGTAGTTACTAAATAAATGGTCTGAAAAATATCACATTAATAATTGAGTAAATAACTTAAAATAGATGGTTTTAATAAAATAATTAGGGTGAATATTATGTAAATTCCATTTGGAAAGAGTAGGAAAGAGAAATAGAGCAATATGGAGTTTATAATTACCTATATTTTACCTGTAGTTTATTTTTCATGTTCTTATTTAGGCTTTTTATAGCATTCTTGCTCTATTTTCTTTTCTGGTGTATGTTGTACATCTATGAGTACATTTTGGCAAGTGAAGGTGGTCTGTTGTCTTATAAGAGGTCTGGGCAAAGTGAAGAAAATTGCAAGACTTCAATTCAGTCACTATGTTGACCATAACAATTAATCCAAGAGCTCTTGACCTTGGCTTCATTAGCTGTAAAACAAGAGATGTGTATTATATAGTTTCTCAAGTAATTTCTACCTTTACAAGTCTATGACTTCTATGGATTTATATTTGAATCTTGAAGTTGTAAGTCACTGAAAATCCCTTGAATAAAGCATTATTCTCTCTCTTCAATCTAACAATCGTTGTCATTTTTTTTTAACCTCGTTATCTCAAACACTCAACTCTTGAGTAGTTAATTGCTACTATGTGATTAGGTTTTGGAAACAAAATCTGTTTCTCTTCTTTTTATTTTCTATTTTAAGTTCTACATCTGTATCTCTTAAGACTCAGTTTTCTGACATTTTAGAGATCAGTACTTGTTCTTTTTAAACAAAAATAAAATAAATGTTTGTAAACCTCACAATTCCTTGTTCCTGTTAGAAAAATGCATATGTATGAACTAATTCACAGCAAAATGGAGAGACTAAAAGCATTTAAATTAATGTATAAAATTTTTTTTTTTATTTTGATATTAGTTAAATGATCTAAATTAACCCTTTGCACTCACTTGCTTTTTTCTCGATTCCTTTATTCTAATGCTAACCGTGTCGAGTCACACTCAACATCCGAGTGCAAAAGGTTAATATTTGTTGTTGTTGAATTTACATTTGATATGTTCAAAACTCTCATATTGTGCCACACTCTAATTTTTTAGTACCTGATATAGTCATAGCTGTACTTCTGGAAACCCCCTGAACTTGTAATAAAAGCCCTGTAATTTGATTATGTTAAAATAAAAGAAAGTAACAGTATTTCTTCAAATCCAGCATGTATAAGAAGCTGAGTTTATAAACACACCATATACAAAATATTGTTTTAAATAAGTCAATTCAATCCTTAATTAAAAGATAAACAGTTTTATAAACATACAAAGTACATGACATGAAATTTAATAAACCTATAAACAAATTAATGACCCCAAATAATATTTTTCATGCATATAATAAAATTATTATCTTAAAGCATGGGTGAACATGCAGCCATCCAAGGCTTAAAATTAACTCACAATTGGGATTTTTCTATTACCAAATTTGAGTGTTGTTGTAACACCAGTATACTCTAGTTAGCTATAGTTTCTTGGCTTCCAATCATTTATAACAAACTAGAGGCCCCTTTCAGGAAGATTCCTGCAATAGGACTTCCTGTGGTGGTCTCCTCCTCCCCGCCTGCTTCCCTCCCTTCTCCCCCGCCCCACCTCTTTCCCTCCCTTCTCCCCTGCCCCTCTTGCTTGCTTCTCCATAGCTTTGCTCCCTTCTGCAGAGCTTGGCTTCCTTCTACACTGTCTTCAGTCTTCACTCTGCGCCTAGATATGCAAATTAACCGCCATCTTGGTTGGGTTAATTTGCATACTCACTCCTGATTGGCTGGTGGATGTGGCTGGTGGGTGTGGCTGGTGGGCGTAGCAGAGGTATGGTCAATTTGCATGTTTCTCTTTTATTAGATAGGATATGTCACATTTCATCCAATTGGATTTTAAAGTCTCAGTGCATGTATTACTTGTGTTAAGTTAGGGAGACTCACTTCCTTGGAGAAAGATTGGGACAGGGTTGGAGAGTCAGTCTTTCCTGTTCAGCATCAACAATAGAGTCTTCTATGTACACTAAGGCCGTTTAGCAATTAAACATTCACGTTTAAAGTATTTACCCTCAAACAACAGTATGAAATAGAGTTCATGTGGTGGCATCATATTACAGGAGCGGCCTGATACTCCCCCTGGGTTAGTTGCAATGAGATGGCCTCACTCAGTCACCCCTGCTCTGAGTTTGATCTGCCAACTCTGGCCACCTAACTGTTAGGTTTGATGGAGCAATTGAGTTGATACCCTTCCCCCAGGAACTGGCTTTTCAGGTCATTTCACTATGGACATTCCCTTTGCTGAAGACCACATTTCACCTGTGGTGACCACATTCAATTAACTCCCCTCCAGGTAAGCATAAAGAAGTCTCTTCCCAGAAAAAGCCCGCCAAAAGTCCTTTAAAAGCCTCTGACTCCTGTCACTGGGTGCTGGAGCCATCCAGGCTCAGCCACCTCGTGTGCGGATGATGGAATAAATTTGTAATCCCTCACCACTCTGGCCTCGTGCATTCCTCCTTCGGCAACCTAACACTAGTGACCTAGTGTCTATGATAATCAAAAAAGGACACTAAGGTGGTAAGGAAGGTTTGATCCGGTAGTGGGATTTCAATAGGAAAGAGGGTCCAGCATGAACTGAACTCAAATCTGTGAGACAGAAGGTTAAGGTTGGCACATGCCAACAGAGAGGCCATGAGAGTCCTTAAAGGGGTTAGTCCAGGTGATTGCATTTGTTGACTGTTGCTCATCTAGAGGAGATATGAACTTCTGCATTTATGACTGAAGGCAATGGTGTAAGTTGAAGAGAGGAGCCCATTTTAGGCCTTATCCTCCCACAGGCTCTGGGAAAGTCTGAGTTAGCTTCTGGGATGTTGGCATTTCAAAGAGCCATCTCTCGGTCCTCCAGGAAACAGTTTTGGGTGGCCATTCACCTCTCAAATGGCAGAGGAAGAATTTCAAATTGCCAGATTTCTAAAGGGTCGGCTCCAAGAGAGGGTTTAGAAGCTTATCAGGCTCTCCTGAAGTTTTAGCTGAAACAAATAGTAAATAGTCCTGGTAGCACTGAGCTTTCTCAGGCAGGCATTAAAAAAAATGTTTTTATTGATTTTTAAAAAGAGAGGAAGGGAGAGGGATAGAGAGAAGGAAACTTGTATGGGAGAGAAACATCACCAATAATCTGCCTCCTGCACTCACCCCTCCTGGGGATCGAGCCCTCAACCCGGGCATGTGCCCTGAATAGGAATCGAACCCGAGACCTCTGGTTCCTGGGTCGGCACTCAGCCACACTGGCCAGCCAGGCTCAGGCAGGCATTTTAAAGGGGACCAGGGTCGTCTTAGGAGCAAAGTTTTAAGTTGCTAGAAGCCACTCTAGACTTTGGTCAGGTCTTGTTGTCTGCTGAGAGATTTTGCAGTTCTCAATATTATTAGTATTTGTTAGATACTTTTCCTTTCATAACATTTTATTTAGCTAATGTATCTCAGGGTTAGTTATGAGTTACAACTAGAACAAAGTGAAGGTAGTAGTGGATTAAATACAAAGTAATGCATCTGTTAATACATACACAACAAAAGCTGATAATTCCATCCCAAATACCTCCCCCTGTCCCCCCACCCCCAATGTTTCTGGTTTATTTGTTTGACTAAATACTGAATTGTTTGGGTTATTATCCTTTAATCAAAATTTTAAAAGTTTATATGTGTTCATCCTGCCACTGTGTACCTGTGCGTCCAAGTGTAGGGGCTAAGAGTTGAGCAGGAATAGTCCAGGATCCTAACCACAGCTTCAACGTTAAGTCTTTGCGTGAACTGGGAAAATATTCTTAGCATCCATGCCTCTTCTCTTTGATCCAATAGATTAAGTGTTTTGATTAAGTAATCACTATAAAACAGGTTAGGCTTTGCAATTCTGTGAATTTATGAATCTAATGACTTTGTTAATTCTGCCCATATGCTGTAAAGTACACTAGCGGCTGTATGGCACACCAAAAGATGCTGCTTTTTCCCAAATTTAAGAATTAAGTGAGGCATGATGGCTTTATGGAGATTCTTTTTGTGAGAATGGGAGTAAATTGCTCACTTCCAGAATAACTGAGATCAGTCACCAGGATACCTTCAATTCATTTAAATATTTGGAACATTTCTTTTTCCACTACCCATAGGTAACATAATTTATTTTTTAAGTAGGTATTTATAACCAGAATACATTATTCATTCATTTGTTTAGTCACTCATTCATTTAGACATTTTTTTTTATTCTACAGCTTTTAAATTTTTTTGATTAGTTTCATTATATTTTACTGAATAAAGATATATAACTTCTCAACCAATAGCAATTGTCTATATTTTTTGCAAATCTATATATACAGGCATACAGAGTGAACATTTGGATAATAAATTATGGATAATCAATAAATTGACTTCACTTTGTACTAATTATTTTTTAAATTACCCAAATATGACAACTATTTTAATGCTTTTATTTTCAGTATTTGCCTCATCTAGTGGGTATGAACATAAAAATACATTAGCTACTTTTTATGTATGTATTTTTCCTGATTAAAAAAATCATACATATTAATTGAAAAGCATTAGGAAAATATGGTAAACACATAATGCAAATATTTCCAAAGAAAAGATTAATATAAAGAGATAGCATACGATTACATATTAAAATCTTTATAGTATCTCCATTTCCAATGAAATGATTTCAACTCAGAGACACAATTTGCCAAATACTATTATATAGTATGGGCCCAGGAAATGTAACTAGAATTGTCCTAGTGAGTTATAAAAAAGAACAATTGATCCTCTAAAGCACACATTGGATGTGTCAGTCAATTCTGTATGCCCAGAATTTTACACAGCTGTGACTATTTTGTTTTTACTTACATGAATTCCTCAGTCTCCGTCTCTTTTCCAATATCTAAGTATCCATAATTAAGCCCAGCAAGTTATAATTCTCTCTCTTGGATCTTTCATTCATCTTGGCCCTGGTTATATGATTTGGATGTTACTTGTCAATTATTATTCTGCTTCTCTTTAATCAGCTTTGCTTCCTTACTTTTAAACTAAGCCTTCTTATGTATGATTCTCAGAGCTGGACAATAGACAAGAGGTTTAATAAATGCTGTATTTTTTTAAGGGTCGTTTGATGAATCCCCGAGTCTTCTATAGAGAGGAATGGGGTCATGAGACAAAGAACAACAACAAAGACCTTTTTACTCCCTTGGACGAGATGTAATTTCACCAGAAATTGAGTTCAAAGAGCTTTAGATAATTGTGTAAAGTGGAAAATACCAGTTCCACTCATACACTTTCTTAATAAAAGTTTGACCTTGAGGCTGGGTTTGTGATATGCACATTTCATTTAGAAATATTTAAAATAATCACAACAGTACATTTATCCTATTTTGTCAATACATTTAATATGTTTTCTTTAAAAAAACAAAATTAGCCCTACTTGGTTTGGCTTGCCCTACTTAGTTTGGCTCAGTGGATAGAGTGTCAGTCTGCAGACTAAAGGGTCCCAGGTTTGATTCCAGTCAAAGGCACATGCCCGAGTTACGGGCTCAATCCCCAGTAGGGGACATGCAGGAGGCAGCCGATCAATGATTTTCTCTCATCCTTGTTATTTCTATCTCCCTCTCCCTTCCTCTCTGAAATCAATAAAAATATATTTTAAAAAATTTAGATGATCTCTGAGGATCTGGGTGAGTCTATGGAAGGAAATCAATCATGATATGATACATGTGAACAGATAAAATTGCCAAGGAAACAATCAGATATGAAAAGCCTTCAACATACCAAGGAAGTTCATGGTCTAGACTGTATATTTTAATTTGGAACATTAACAATACATAGTGATTCAAAACAAAATACAATATAAATAACGTTAATTCACTTTTAGTTTGTTTTATTTATTTTTGGCTTAGATGAATCTAACTGTTACCATACCATTTGATAGATATGTTACATCTATCAAATGGTATAATGTTGTACGATAACATTGTGTTCCAATAACTTTATTAGGATGAGAGCTTGAATATAGATCCCATATACTTAAAAGTTATACAGACCATGGCTATCATGAACTAAGGACACACTAGGCATCCACAGAGGTGATTGGTATTACTTCACAGACATCAGCAGAAAGTGGAGTCAATAATGAATAAGGTAATGTATATGGGTTCAGCAGTTTATGTATCTTCCTCCCATAACAATTAAAATTTATATTGCATAATATCTGTATCACAGAATTATAGAAGTTGAAATTACATGTTTTAAAATCAGTGCAAATTTCCTGATACTTAGTAAACACTCAGTAAAATTTGGGTATTTTATTGAGAGAGTTTTTTCTAGAGGATAAGTGTAACTTCTCACTTTCTCTCAAAAACTAAGAAACATATACCTTCCCACTATAGTAGTTTTAAGGTCACAGAGTAGATACAGGAAAACCATCCTCTGGGAAACCCATAGTAGTGGCAAACATTTGGTAAAGTATCTTAAAGGAAATGAGACCTCTGCTAGTTCAGAACAATTAATAATATAGACAATTATGGATACTGAAACACTTGATGTAGAGTCTCTATTTAAATGATGATTTTTATGATGTTATAGACAAAAAAAAAATGGTTAGTTAGTGGAATCAAAGTTTCTTGAGAGAAGCCAGTACTGGAAAAAGGTGCAGCTGGGGTTCCAGGAGCAGGCCAGTGTCCTGAGCTTCCTTTCCATGTTACAGTCAGGAGTAGCTCAGTATACAAATTAGTTAAAGTCTATTAGTCCAGGTGTGGAGGCCCACATGGCCATCAGCCATGTGAGCCACAGGGGAACACATCTCCTGCCATCAACCCAAGATTCCAGTGCAGGGGGCGGGGGCCGGGGGGAGAGAAGGAAACAGGGAAACACGTGTGCTTTTCTGTATATATGCTTGTTAGTTCCTGACAGGTCCTTTTGAAAGGAGTTTTAGGGATAAAATAGGCAGGTTTAGGGAGTTTTAGGAACAAAGAAGGTCCACGAGGGAGGACTGCGTCAGTAAGGGCTTGGAGCTGCTGGAAGGCATACATTCACAGAGGAAAAAAAGAAAAAAGCGGGGTGGGTGGGGGTAGCTACAAGATAAGGGGAGAGGAAGACATCCATTCACAAAAGATAGGGGAAAGCCACAGGGTATGGTGAGAAAGAGGATAGAGAAATGGGAGAAAGAGGAAAACAGATTTTCACAGGAGATAGAGAATTCTAACACTGAAGAGGGAGAGAAAGGAGGCACTGCATGGGGTTGGGTTTTAAAGCTGATATTCTGCCAATTATAAGGGAGTATGAAAAAAACAAACAAACAAACAAACAAACAAACAAAAAAAAAACACTGCAGCCTTTATAAACCTTAGCAAAAAAAAAAAAAATCCTAGTGTGTTACCCCCTTGGGACCCCCTCCCTACATGGGAGTCTGTGTTTGCTTCCAATAAATTTCCACCCTTTTCATCTACCACCTTTTGTCCATGGCTTCATTCTTTGAATCCATCTGGACAAGGACCAGGGAAAGAAATCACCCTTGCATCCTGCTCAAGAAAACAACCTAGGTGACTTTCAAAAAATGTTGCCTTAGTAACATCTTTGGGATTGGATTTTACATCTTACTATCTTGTGATTGATTATATACAAGTTGCCTGTCTCAGCAACATCCTTACATTTTAAAGTTTGTGCCTCCCTGGTATGTCCTTCTTTCCCCAACCAGTTGGAGTGTCTTAGTAACTCCAGCTAGTTGGGTTCCTCCTCCCATGGTCCCACCCTTATCTACCTGGCTTCTGTCTGTCTCCTCACTTGCTTGTTCTTACTTGGTCATCATGTATTGCCATAGTAGCAGACAATCAACATCTATATCTTTAGTGATTCATAATATCAACATAATCCACTAAAGATGGAGTTAGTTCCTATATAAAGACTTCTCTGCAGACAGCATAGTTTACTGGGGAAAGAATATGATAAGAAGCCAATAATAAAGCTTAAGACACAGTCTGAAATACTCATTTTGTGATGTTGACAATTTAATATGGACCCTCTAGTCTAACCTCTATTTTTAAAAGACTAAGTCAGTTTAAGGGTTCTTTAAATATTAAGTTGTGCCCTGGTCCGTGTATGTTCCCATACGCCAAAGTTGTGGGTCTGATCAACAGTTAGGGCAAATACAAGAATGAACCAGTGAATGCACAAATAAGTGGGACAACAAATTGATGTTTCTCTCTCCCCGCTTTCATTCTCTCTCTCTCTCTCTCTCTCTCTCTCTCTCTCTCTCTCTCTCTCTCTCTCTCTCTCTCTTTCTCAAACCAATAAATGAAAATCCACTTAAAACTATAAAGTCAGATAATGTTTGTGAACATTATATCTCTACCTTTAAGAAGGATGGCCAGTGTCTTCAGGGACCCGCTGTTCTATGGTCTTAAGACTATAAACTTACCTTAAAATTCTGTTCAGAAAAATTGGTTAACAATTCATTGTTTCTATTTATAGTGACTGTGCCTGAAGAAGTTTAAATCTTTGCACATTAGTGGAGAAAGGCTCCAGGGAAAAATGGTCAAGAAAGAGGAAAATAACAAAAAGGCCCTCAGGCCAGCCATTGTTATGCCACTGAACCTGCAGAAGTCTAAATAACAGTCTTGGGCAACTTCCAAAGCCTCCAGGAGTTGTTCTGTAACTAATGACTTATGGCAGCTGAATCAGCTATGCAGTGTTGTTTTATTTTGACTAGTTTTTGTTGTTGCCTTTTCTAAGTTGTATAGTGAGTAGAATACAACCACACGATTCAAAACAGAACAGGTAAAAAAAAAAAAAAAAGTCTTGCTTCCACACTTGTCCTCAATTTTTCTGGATCATGACCCTCCATTACAGATAAACTCATGTATTGGTTTCTTTTTTAAACTTCCAGAGTATATATGTTTTTACTGTTTTATGTAAAACATGAGATAGTTTACCCTTTGTTGGATACCTTGCTTTTTCACCTATCATTATATTTTGGTGGTCTTTACCCATCTGTACCTAAAAAGCCTCCTTAATCTCCATATATTTGTGCATTTGTGTGTGCATGTAATATTTTAAAATTATTTGATTTTGAAGTTGTGGTGCGATTTATTTCACAGGTACCTGCTGGTGTGCATTTAAATTGCTTCCAGGATTTAGTTATTGTGAACAATGCAGTGATGAGTAAATGTGTAGATTGGGCGTTTCAATTCTGTGCATCTTTATCCCTTCCTAAATGTCTAATGTGTATGTTGTATCTCTACAATAAATTCCTGGTAGTGTAATTACTGAGTTAGAAGGTATGTATAGACATAGTTATAGACCTAGACCTAGACCTAAACCTAAACCTATATCTAAACATATATATATATATATATATATATATATATATATATATATATAAAATTTAAAATACTATATACATTATCTTATTTTCAAATTTTAAAAATATTAAACCTCAGACTAAATAAGGTTAATAAACAGTATTAGATTTTCAAAAATTTTGTAAGATTTTCAAAAGAAAAATTTTGAAATGGAAGATCCTGGATTTTACTCCTGCCTGTCTGACTCCAGACCTGAGATGTTAAACACCTTGCACTTGATTGCATTATCTAAAAATGCATTTGTATAGTCAAGGTGATGCCAAAATGGTGAGCCGAAGTTCATCCTAAATCATGTCTCATGAAGTTGAAGAATAAAATTGTAGACCGGAAGAATTAAGCAAAAGGGTGGACAATTATTATATAAGTGGGTACAAACTCCACACACAGGGAATGGGGGCCCCCAAAATGGGTTGCCACTGAATTTCACTTGACTAGGGGTTTTATTTGCTATGGTCCCATTCTTTGTCTATCTGTGTCATTCTTTGATTGGCTTCTTCTACCTTCCTCACCTAGTAACAATTTCAAAACGCATCTGGTGCTTCCTCCCCTTTCTTCCCTCCTTCTCCTTCATCTCTGGTAATATCGTGCACCTGCAAGATAAACATCCTTGCGGTTTGGAGTTCATTCCTGCTTGGCCCTGCAATTATGTCTGCATTTATTCCTTCTTCTGCCACCCCTATCTCTTGTAACCTTCTGCACATGCAAGATAAAGATTCTTGTCTTGTGGCATCCTGTTTTTCTCCAAGACCAGCATTCTTGTGGTTGTAGTTGGCTCCAATTGTCATGTCCCTATTTCCTCCTTTCTTTCACCCCTTACCCCATCTACCTAACCCTATTTCTAGCTCCTCTCGAAGGTTCAAATGTGTTCCATTTAGACATTCAAAACTCAAATCTGACCACACGAGACTCAGATACAGTAAAGACTTTGTGAATACATGCAAATTTTGTATAAATATATAGACAAGTTGAAAGTTATGGACACCTTCAGAGAATTTCTGCATGTTCCAAAGACGTCAAAAAAGTCCACATGTATGATTCATAAAGAAATAGATAACTACTATAGCTAAAGCATGGCAAAAATCTCAGAGGCATACAAATGCTTGAAATAATCTGTGGCACGGCTATGCATATAACAGAAATGTGATCTTAATAATGGAACGGAGGAGACAGAAGGAAGCTAGTTAGACATGGGTGGGGCCATGGGAAGGGAAAGTAGAACCCAGCTAGGCAGAGTTACTAAGACACCCCAACTGGGTGGGGAAGGAAAAGTGCATGTGAGGTATGGACTTTAAAAATGTATGGATGTTACTAAGACAGACAGCCTGAAGATAACCAATCACAGGACAGTAAGTTATAAAGATTAATCCCAAGAATGTTGCTAAGGCAAAATTCTTTGAAAGGATCAATCACAAACTAACAAGCATATCTGTATATATAGTCTATATATAAAGAGGTAGTATGCAAATTAGGCCAGGACGCCGTAACAGTCACCACCAGCTCAGGAGGAGGCTACATCATGATGGCTCAGGAGGAGCTGCATGTGCAGATGGGCAGGACTGGACTGCTTGCCGCTCCCAGCCCCAGTAGACATACACCAGGGGTGGGGTCATGCTCTGAGCAGCCGCAGCGAGGCTCAGAGCACACCCTGGTGGGTGGTGGTGGCGGCTAGAGAAAAGCAGCCCCAGTCCCAGATTCCTGGCGGTGGCTGGAGTGAAGCAGCCCAGGTTCCTGGGTGCTAGAGGGAAGCCGGTGCCAGCAGACAGGGGAAGGAAGGCCTATTCTTGCACAAATCTTCGTGCATCGGGCCTCTAGTATATAATAAAGTGTGCATGCTTCCATTCTCATTTCCCCTGGCAGAGCACACAATGGATACTTGATGTTCCTGTTGTGGGAGAGCATGCACATCAGGCATGGGCTTATGGCCATGTGGGCTTCCACACATGGATGAATAGACTTTAATTAACTTGGATGCTGGACTACTCCAGACTGTAGCATGAAGGAAGCTCTGGACACTGGGCTGCTCCTGGAACCCCAGCTACACCTTTTCCAGGACTGGCATCTCCCAATAAACTTCAGTTCCACTAACGTTCTTATCCGTGACTTCATTCTTCGATTTTGGGAGACAACAAACTTAGACTTAAACACCCTACATTTCGGTTTCAGAATGAAGAATAGAAAAAATTAAGTTTTTATGAAAAATGATGGGCAACAAAAAAACCTGTTTGGTAAATTCTTAGTAAAATTGTGGTTTCCCTGGCCAGGATGGCTCAGTTGGTTGGGCTTCCTCTGGTGCAGAGAAAGGTTGCTGGTTTGATTCCTGGTCAGGGCACATGCCCAGGTTGCAGGTTTGATCCCCAATAGTGGTCATGTATGTTCTGCTCTTACATCAATGCTTCTCTCTTCCCCTTCCTCTCTCTCCCAAAATCAATAAACTACTTTTTTAGAAATTGTGGTTGACTTTCATTATTTTCTGTAAAATATACTTTGCAATAGAGGATCCTTTCTGACCTTCCTATAAAAACACAATAAAACAGATCAACCAAACAAGTATGAAAACTGTTATTTTCCCCTACGCTCTGGTTTAGTGGGAGCCTCTTGTTTGCCATAAGGCAGATCCAAATGTGACTGGGACTTCTCAACCTGTTAACTATTTCCCAGTGTACATATAACTGAACATGAGAATCAAACCGTGCCCATTGTTCAGTGTGTTTGTTGAATATGGAAAGCAAATATTCTTCAATAAACTTTTTGGCTATACTTACCAGCATGACTTGTTTTGTTTTTAATCCTCATTAATGAATTGACACTTCTATTTTTCAATAAACTTAAATTTACACATATCAATGCTCATGGCATAGCATTAAAATAAAAGCATTTCAAAATATATATTGGTTTTTGATTGCCAGGTTCCAAGTTGTCTATGTGAAAGATATTTGCACATTGTAGCCAAAAGCAACATTCAGATGAAAATTTAGATTGAAAGCACCTCTACTCTATTATGACCTTGGTGCATTCGTCAGTGTTGGAGTAGATTAATCTCATTTTTTTCTCTTTGCCCACCACATTAGCTTCACTGATGAAGAAATTAGAAACTATAAAGCATTCAACAATTACATGGGTATGCCATTCCAAAAGGATTTGGCACAACTCTGAAATCACTTGCATCAAATAAATTAAAATTGAATGATGTATTGCTTATATCTGCCAAGTGTTCTGCAAATATGTTCATTAAGAGAAAAAAAAACCAAAAAAAACAAATGTAGTATTTTGTTTTTGTTAGGAATGTAGTAATTCCCACATATATTTCCTTTAATTTTGACCCACATTTCTAGAAAATGCTGCTAAATATTTAAACAATTAAAAAAATATTTTGTTTAAAATCAATGTATGCTGCTTTTATGGATGTTCATATTTGTATATGCCTGGGTGTGTGTGTTTTGTCTTTTAGCATGACATGATGTATTAGGCTGGTAGGAATTGAAACAGTCTTTTGGTGTTTTGGGTTATGTTTCTCTGGCTAGGAGTTAGGGTATATTTACTGTTTGCTGAAACTGTAGGTTTCAGAGATTTCATTTTCCTTCTTAAGTAGTCTGAGCTTTGAAGAACTTTTCTCTAAATTCCCACTATTATACAAGAGCCCCGTGGATGCATTGCTAAGAGGTTGGGAGAGGGAAAGTATCCAGACAAGCTATCATAATGATTTAGTCTTTTGACTGATCTGTGCCCCTATTTTGTGACCTTCACAAGTGCTTTGTAGCTTTCCCTTCCCTCCTTAGTTGAGGCAGAAATGCTAGAGGGGGCTGGAATTGAGTAATGTCCCTTCCCCTACATTGCACGAGGCTCTCATGAAGTCTTCCCTCTCTCTGGGTAGGACTTCCTTGTGGAGAACACTTTGGGTTTATGTCAAAATGGTTACCTTTCCTGCAGGTATATATCAAATGGTTACTTTTCCCCCCTTCCCTGGCCAAATGAAAGAGGGTTTTTCTCTGTATTTATTGGGAGAACTTTGTGGGTGTTTTGAAGATAAGACTTATAAGTATGGGGCACCTCCTCAGTCTGGGCAACCAGGGATTTTTATCTCTCAAGCGAGTTCACACTCAGCTTCCATCAGTTTATTAAAGTGACTGATCAGAGACCCAAGAGACTTCTGCATCAGGGAAGCTGATCTGTATGTGCTCCCTGAATTCACCTGTCTTTCGAATTTCAGGGTCACAGCTTGTCCTGTGACCTCAATTCTCTGGTGGTTCCATGAAATGTTGTTGTACTTCAACTTGTTCAGTTTTGTTTCTTGTTGTGAGGCTAGAAATGATGATTCACAGGCTGTGTGTTGGAATGGAAAATGGAATCTAAGTGATATTTTCAAACAACTTGAAAATTGTAATGCTTTAAAAATGTCAAGTAAAATAAGTGTTTCAGTCAAGTATGTCAAATGTGATCTCAGGATTTAGTACTTCTTAGCATTCTTATTATCCAGAGGACACCTGTTTTCAAAATGTCCAGAATTAAATTAAATGAATATAATAATAAATAACAACCATCAAAACATTTAATAGATATTAATTGCTTACTTGGGATCACATTGGAGCAAGAGACATTTTCTAGGTTGGTTCTAGACAACTCTTCTGCCCTTGAAACCTTGAATTTTATATATGACCTTTGTCTTATATATTAACTTATAGAAAAGAAGAAAAGATATATCCTGAATACAGAAAATATTGTAATTCATAATGAAAACCCAAAAGTATCTCTCAAAGCAGTGATAGTAAAAATACTATCTCTGGTGACTTTATAAAATATACTAGAGGCCTGGTGCACGACATTCGTGCACAGGTAGGGTCCCTAGGCCTGGCCGGCAATCAGAACCGATTGGGGCCTTCCAGCTGCCAGCCAGGGCCTTCCTTTGTTCCTCACCACCTCCTGGTGATCAGTGCACATCATAGCGAGTGATCGAACTCCCAGTCTCCTGGTCGAACTCCCCAGGGGACACTTTGCATATTAGCCTTTTATATATATAGATGATTCTAATAAATGCTAATACTTTGTTGTGCTTAAGACCATTTTATTCCAAAACATAAATAAATCTAGTTAATTCCAGACAAAGATAAATTTCTTCATGAATATCATAATACAAATGCTTAGCAAGCCAGAAAAAAAATTAACATAACATAATGTTGTTTACAGCACAAAATGCCAATAAGAGCTCACAGGTATCTTTCCTTAAAATTTAAGCTCATGAATTTTCCTTAAGAATTCAGAATTAATGAGGCATTGAGAGACATTATTAACCACTTTCATAAATGATTTCCTGCAAAAAAGGTAAATATATCTAAGACCTACTAAGAGTAACAGCCAATAAATTTTTTCAGTTAAATGTGATCTTTCTTAAGTTACGTTATGGGCTCAAGTGATATGTTTATATTACTATTTTGTTCATATTTAAGTTTTATAGTAAAACAATGATTTTTAACTTCCACACCTAATATCAAAAATAAAAATTTTACTTTATTTCTTACAAGTATATTTTATTAGGACATTTTCATTTACTTGGCAAGCATAATGAAACCAAAATGTGGGTGTTTGAGTCTGAGTTCCTTGTCTGGCAAAATCAAAGAATGATGTCACTGATGAAAATGGTTATTGGAACTGAAGTTTATTGGGAGAATCCGTCCTGGAAAAGGTGGAGCTGGGGTTCCAGGAGCAGGCCAGTGCACGGAGCTTCCTTTCCATGTTACAGTCAGGAGTAGCTCAGCATCCAAACTAATTAAAGTCTATTAGTGCATGTGTGGAGGCCCCCATGGCCCTAAGCCATGTGGGTACAAGAAAGTGCAACTCCTGCCTTCAACCCAAGCACCTAGTGCACAGGGGAGAGAGAAGAAGAAGCGTGAGTGCTCTTTTGTTTTTATGCTTGTTAGTTCCTGATTGGAACTCTAAAGGTATTTACTTCAATGTCTTTTAGACCCTCTGGTTGGAAATAAAAGCAAAAATCTGTCAATTAGATTGTCATTTTTTATAACTTTATTTTTATTTTTTTCTATTAATCTGCTATATTTCTTGTTGTGTGTGATGCATCTTACCATGATAATTATATATTTGTTTTCATTTATTAGCGCTTGAGATTGTATGTATAGAAATTGCAAACTCATGTCTATGTTTAATTATGAAAATTTATAATTATCATCGTTTTGAATATTGCTTTTTCTAATTTATTTTCCTTCTTGAACACTAATTAAACTTAGAGTAAACATTATCAGTTTCTCCTTTACGTTTCTCCTGTCCCTTAAGCGCTCATCCATATGTTTTTTTCTCTCTGCCCTCTGGGCAACATTTTCTCGTTCATATGTGTTCATTCAGCTCATTCTCTCTATCTGTGTCTACTATTTTTTAGCTGACATAGTGGATTTTACTTTAATTATTAATATTTCAAGAAGTAATTTTTTTAAATATGTAGGTCTACTGAAATGCTGACGTTTCTTCTTAGTGCACTTTCTATTCTGACTTTGTCTCATGAATGTTATTTAACACATTAAGGTAATATTGTTCAAATGTCATGTTTAATTTAGGAGATGATTCCTCTTACGTTTCTGTAACTGACAATTCCCTTCATACTCAGTTATTTTCTTGTATATGTTATCATTTTTAATTTGGGACTTTTCACTGTGGAGGGGTCCTTTTCTGAATTGTTCACGCGCTGTGGAAGTGTCCGGATAGCAATTTTAACTTTACATCTCTTGCAGCCCTAGCTTTCAAATGGTCCTGGAATAATTTGTATGCTAATTTCTTGATTTAGGTTTACGATCCATGCAGTTTCTGTACTTTGGAATGCATATAGATATAGCGTTTAATTTCTCACACATAAACTTGGGTTAGCATCACTGTTACAGGATTTTACTATTGGCAATTGCTTTTACTTTTATTTCTAAGTCTATAGAAAGAGGAATGGCGTTCTTGCTTGTTTGTCACATTGGTGGTCGTAGTACTTATAGCTGGATTTTGTTTTTTGGAGGGTTTTGTTTGGGTTTAAGATTCAAGTAGCATTGTTAAGCTATGGGATTTATATATGTAGAGAATCCCAGATCCTAGATCACTTGAATAGAGACCATGGCTGCTATTGTGAAGTTTTATTAAAGTACTTTTCCCTGTTGCTTATCTGGGTGTTACATTTTTTCCCTAACATCCATGACCCAGGTCAGTTTATTGCTTTGATTTTGAGTTCCCATTTTATATCTAATCAATAGGGACTTCTGTGTCTTTATTTCAGTACTAGGCATGTGTCTAAACTACTTTTCATGTTGTTTGCACCATTTCTATTATGTTTAATTGATGTGTATCTCCTCAATTCACCATGCTATTGAAAGTTGATTTTAAACTCTACACAGGATGGGACAAAAGTAGGTTTAGAGATGTTCATTTGAAAAATAATACAATAATTAATAAATAATAATACAAGAATAAACTGTGTTTTGCATACTCACAATTGTAAACTTACTTTTGCTGCACCCTGTATTATATGACCTATAATATATTCTGGAGATCATAAACATTCTGACATGTCTTGCTCATTGGGTAAGTTGTTTATGATCTCAAGGAACTGGCTAACCTTGGGAAGGTTAAGCTTTCCAGAGTCAGCAAGTCCTTAATGCCAAAGCGTCAGTGGGGAAAATAAAAGAAATCCTGGTAAATGGAGTGATGTTCTGGAAGGTATACACATTTTATTTTTAAATAAATTTACTTATGTTTTTGAAATAGAACATTATAATTTATGTTCTGCTTCATTTCAATCAATGGGGTTTAGTGAGTCCTGCCACTGAATAATAGCCGATAGCTGTTTTTTCACATGTTGATAACAAATGCAGCCAACAAACATTCCCAAGGGTTTTCATTAAGTCAAATATCTTGGTAAGGTTAATGATTAGAGTGTAAATGTATATTCTGCATGTAGTAAAAATCAATACACTGTGCTACATCCTGTCTGAAGTCACAATAAAATTCCAAGAGTCCACTGTTGAAAATAATGTTTCTTACTAATACTGAATATAATCTGACTATATCAAAAAAAGACAAAGGAAATAGATGGATATAATTTGACTATAGAAAGAAATGTTATTCAGATAATAATAAGCTTAATTTCCCCCAATATTTGGGAATTCTCTACCTATTTCCTAACCTCCCATAGTAAGATCAAAACTTACTAGTAGCTACATTCTTAACCTTTCCCCCCCGCCCCTGAAAATCCTCAGAGTAGGAAAACATAGACTGAATAATTCTATAAATTATAGAAAGGTATAGTTTCCCCTCAACCGGCACAATTTCACTGCTGCCAGTTTTATTTTTTTAATTTTATTATTTTTAAAAAATATACTTTTATTAATTTCAGAGAGTAAAGGAGAGGGGGAGATAGAGATAGAAACATCAATGATGAGAGAGAATCATTCATCGGCAGCCTCCTGCATGACCCTACTGAAAATCGAGCCCACAACCTGGGCATGTGCCCTGACCAGGAATTGAACCATGAACTCTTGGTTCACAGGTCAACACTCAACCATTGAGCTACACTGCCCAGGCTTCTGCTACCAATTTTATAGTTCCCAAAGTAAATAGGGGCATTTCATTATGGATTTCAGTAGCATCGATCAATATCATGAATGAATGAGTTTTAAGGGGGCAGGGAAATCTTTAGTTTGAACTTGCAACAGGAGGAACTGCTATCTATACATTCAGACATTTAAGACCTTTGAATGTTGTTTTCCACCCAAATGAAATAAAAGGAAATTTTCATCCACTTTCTACAGTATTCAGTCATTTCTTTGAGTTCACACAGGGAATTTTCTGGTTGTCCTTACTTCATACATGTTTAAGCCTCATTTTAGGAAATGATTGATAGTATGGAACAACTCCCACTAAAGTAAATGTTTTTATATAATTTCATGTAATCTCACGTAAAACATTCTTCTGAGATCTCTTCCAATATTGGTACTAACAATCAGCATAGAAAAAAATAGTGAGCATCAATGACAAAATAAACAGATGACAAAAAACAAGAGCTTCAAAAATAGATTCACACATCAGTGTATTCTAACTTTAGTATGATACACATTCTAATGTAACCTGGCAATCACATGCATTACACCTTCTAATGCAGGCTATAGACCGACACCATTTCATTTTTGTATTTTTGAGTAATTGCCATAATTAGCAAATTCTCTGCAAAAATAGGCACTGTGATGACAGAAAGGAAGGAACTGTAGAGCCCTTGATTTTGAAACCACTTATGCTTATAATCCTGGCTTAGTTTTATATACTCAATTCCCCAAAACACTAAACTGTAATTTTTCCCTTGCATTATTTTTTGTTATTTATTTTGAAGCCTCTTTTTTTTATGCCAAACTTTTTCTTTGCAAAACAAGTAAACAAACACTCCCAAATGTTTGTCATAATTTCTGCTCAGTAGGCTGTCTGTGTGCAGACTTGCATTTTACCCTTCGTCTCTACTTTTTCTAGAAATACCACCGCATCTTATACACTGCCTAATTTGTTAATGTAATAATAGAGATAACATAGTATGAGGAGAACTAGACCAGCAATTCTGAAATGTTATAACATTATGTGTGTATATATATCCCTCGTGAAACATGTTTAAAGGCAGATTTGATTCTGTATGTCTGGGGTCTAAGATTCTAAATTTCCGATAAGGTCATTGCTACTTATCTAAGGACCATACTCTGCGAAGTAAGGCCATGGAATTATCTTGGTTCAAATGTCTGTACCATCTTGTGGAAGTCCCTTCAATATTTTGAGAACTACTTTCCTTGACTGTAAAATGGGTATAACAAAACTAAAACTATTTTATGTTCTTCTGAGCATCAACAAGATTATCATTCTGAAATATATTTTATAAACCATGAAGTTCTACATAAATCAGAGATACTGATAGGTTTTCTTTTAGTTTTTTTTCACCATTTTCTGGAAACTATTTAAAGCCATACCTGAATGAGTTGGATCCACTAGCAAATTACTGAGCATTTTCTTTTTGGATTTTGGACAGGCTAGTTGGCCTAAGAGTAAGCTTTGTGGCTCTTGAGTCTTTTATGGCCTACTGATATTTAGTTTTGGGGGTACCTTATTATTATCCATAGAAAGTATTATTGGACCATGTTATCTTATCACTGTGTTTACATCTGGCACAATTCCCTGTTATCAATATGTTCAACCTATTTGTTAAATAAAATAAATAACGTCAGTTATTACATCACTCATTTATTTACTTAGCAAATATTAATAAGTCATATACTCTATAAATATAGAAGATATAAGGATGAGAAAAATGCAATTACTATCCTTAAGATTTCATAACAGGATGTGATTTATTCATAGGTGTTATTGCAATGCAATATGAAAAGGCAAAATAAAAACATGTATAGGGTTATGGCGTACAAAAGATTGGCATATACTTATGGTTAGATTGTTCCATAATATCAAGACAGACAGCAAATTGTCATGGGAAACTAATAACAAGATTTCTCAATAGTGGTGTTGTTCAGTCATTTATGTAATAAATAAACAGATAACCCGTGTCTTTCAAGTTTCCTTTGAGAAGCCAGAGCAATAACAATTCACAATTGTAGGAACTTCTGTAAGAACCCAAATGAAGAATTTGATTAATGGAAAATAAAATACTATATTGTAGAGGACTAAGTACAAGATTAGACAATAATTTTAGAAAATAAATGCTTAGAAAAGAAGTTAAAACATTGTCCAAATAGATCCATTGGGACTGCAGACATGTATAAATGCCTATAAATACAACATATATATAACAAATGCACCACAATCCAACTCATTGACTCCTTGATTTCAAGGGTTTCATGGAGCAAAATGACACTAAAATCTTAGCTCCTTCAGGGAAGACTCTGAATACAAAAACAGACAATGATTTTCAAAAGAACAGAGTGGCTTTTCTCTCACCTCACCCAAGGGACTATGAATAAATCAAGAAGGGTTCTTTTATGTACCTATTGAAAACATTTGCTGGGGAAAAAAATCTGTGTTGCTTTGTTTCTTGTTTCTCTTTAACTCAGTGGTTTAGTAAGGTGAGAAAGTTATTTGTGTTTAATGCTACTGGGTTTAAAATGAAACATATCTCTTTTATACTTGAACTCTTCTATGCAAAGTCAAATGCCTTTGTCTAGCTGCCATTCCTTCCCTGAATGTGAGTTATTGAGTTCCCAAACGTAGATTTTAAATATGAGAGAATATACCTGATTTCTTTGTAAAATGAGCTTTTATTTCCTTCTTACCTGTCACTATGTTCTTTTAGTAAGAAAAATAAATGATGGATTTCCTCCCTACATTAATGTTAAAGATATACTTGCACATTGAAGTTCAGCAACTTTTTCTTAAAGGGGTCATGTTAATGTTTTAGATCAAAGCATTATAAAAGGGTATGTACTGATAAACATAATTCTTTCCTAGGGGAATTAGCTTTTATAGTTGACCTAGCAACAAGACACCAAATTAATTGTTTTTCATAAGGGCTGTTAGTCATAATGGTGACAATTTCACACAATGAACCCACCAGTAATTGAATATTGCCGTTCGCTTTAAGTATAATTTAAATAACCCAGCATGTTTAAATGCTGCAGACGGAAGAGATTCTAAGTGGTTGGAGATGATCCATAAGCTAATTGCTAAGCAGTGGTGGCATTTCCATTTATTATAGACCACTCAACCATTAATTGTGTACGGTGATACAGTTCACCGGAGTTTCTCATTGAACAAGTTACAAAGGTTAACTGGAGCCAAGTCAAAAAGAAGTCAAATCCAAGGAAGAAACATGGATTCTACTGCATGGATATAAACAATAACAGTTTTTATAACTGCAGAAGCCAAGCAACATTTTTATGTTAAAAAATGTTATATATTATATATAACTTATCTTAAATATATATAATTTATCTTTGTGGAGGGATGTAATATACCCAAATTCCTTGGAATTAAATTTTATTATGCCACTTGTTATTTGTATATATCTTTTCACTTAAGAGAGTTTGAAAGGGCCAACACACTCTTTTGAACAATATGTATCACTTAATTTATCATTACATTTTAATGGCACCTCATGGGTTGGATGGCATGGGAGAGAATCAGTGGTGCACAGTGCTTTACTATATTAAGGGTAGTGGAGTATAATAATTAAGAGAATGGAGTCCCAGTTTCAAAATTAAGATCATATTCCAACTGTGTGACCATGGGAATATTTCTTGACTTCTCTGTTGCTCAGTTTTCTTACATGTAGAATGGGGCTACATGTTAGAATAGAACTTACCTTATTGGGTTGTGGGAGATAAATGAGTTAATATAATGCAGGACTTAAAATAGTATATGATCCAAAGTCAGTATTGGAATAGTGTTATCTATTATTCACATTAAGTCAGAAACCCAAGTTTATTCTATGTAAATTTAAAAACAATTTCTTAATAGTGTTTGTTTTAACCTAGAGAACAAAATTATCTAATCCCATCTCAGTACATAGATAACTGGTCAACTTTGTCAGAAACATGTATAAAACTCAATTTTGTCTCTAAAATTAATTATAATGATCTGTTAACTGGGAATAAAAAAGGTCTGGCCAGTGTGCTCAGTGGTTGAGCATGGACCTATGAACCAGGAGGTCACGGTTTGATTCCCAATCAGGGCACATGCCTGGGTTGCGGGCTCTATCCCTAGATTGGGTGTGTGCAGGAGGCAGCAGGTCAATGATTCTCATCATTGATGTTTCTATCTCTCTCTCTCCCTCTCCCTTCCTCTCTGAAATCAGTAAAAATACATTTTAAATGAGAAGGAGCGGTCCCTTTTGCTACCTTGATGGTATGGGAAAATGACACTTTCCTGGATTTCTCAGTGTTTTCTGTAAAAACAACAAAAATCCCAGCCTCCTAAGAGTCTTCATAGGTTATGAGCTGTCTATCTATAAACATTTGTTTAGTTAATTGCTCTTATCCGAAAGGATAATAAAACTTTCTTATATCTAGGAGAGGGACCATAGTTACATACCAGCGTAGGCTCCATGTTTGAACTTCCTAAGTTGCAGGAAGACTGGAGCTGCTGTCTTTCTGGGTATTTGCATTTCACGGTCAGTGAAGCCAGGGAACTTAGAAGGTGTCAAGAGCAGAGAAACTAGGGCCCATATGGCTCTGGGAGAGATTTTATTTTTATACCAAATCGCTGGATTGGGGAATAGACCCTCAGGAGGGTAGAGGGACAGCTACTTCTCTTTCTTTATAAGCAAAATAAAATCATTTTCCCATTTCCCTCACCTATAAATTGTCTAGCCATTTGCATGGGATGATAGCCTTGGCTCTTATATCATCAATCTGAAGGCAAGGTCTAGAGCATAGGGAGGGCAGAGTGGGAAGACATTATTTACTGAGATGTATTTAATATAAGACTACAAAACAGCTGATTCAGAGCAGCTCATACACATTCTAGAGAAATTATTAAGGTTAACATTAAAAACCCTAAAGTAGGTCGATGGTGAAACACTCTATAGGCCAAACTTGGCAATTAAATTTTACTTCTATAAAAGTCAAAATACTATATGCTATGCTTCAGTAGGAGACAGCCTCAAAATCTCAGAGACTTAAACTTATAAATGTCTATTTTTCTTTCATATAAAGTCTGAAGATGGCTCCAAATTTCTTGTAAAAATCGTCATGAAAACATGAAATAATATAGTTGATAATGGTTCTACCTTCTGGCAGCCATGCTATCTAGACATTTGCCCTCCCATGTTGATGAGGCAAAACAGGGGACAGTGGAAGAGTTATGTGCCTGTGGTCCTATACTTTGTCCCACAATGTACTTCTCACATAGCCCATTAGCCAAAATAAATCACATGATCCTGCTTACCCCACTGAAAGGAAATTGAGGAATGAACAATTCCAGTACAGTCAGTTCTTCCTAAAAATTATCTCACTAAAACAATAAAACACAACATAAAAATGGTGTTAGGGACACATTAGTGACTTATAACTAAAAAGACAAACATAGGCACTAAATAAAAATAGTATTAAAGTTTTATAACCATTTAGTGGATTATTGAGAAGTGCTGGAGGGAGGGTTGTCTAAAATAGAGTGGAAAGTTCTGGGTGAACAACCCAGGTAGCTGGCAGATGTTTGTGTAATCCCTACATGGCTTGATGCTGTTGGGTACAGTTTCCTTTCTTCACCTCGTGTTTCTCATGATGAATTTGTGCATAAATACAAAATTCTCATTTTATTTAGTTCTTTACTATATCAAGCAGGTTGGAACTAGTTCTAGTTTGCATTTTCTTTTTAATTGATTTCTGAGAGAGAAAGGAAGAGGAAGAGAGAGATATGAGAATCATCAACTGGTTGCCTCCTGCACGCCACCAACTGGGAATCAAGCCTAACTCAGGCATGTGCCCTGACTGGGAATCAAACTGTGACCTCCTGATTAGCAGGTCAATGCTCAACCACTGAACCATACCAGACAGGCTAGTTTGCATTGTCAAAACAAGCATTTAATCAAACTGATTGTACTGGAAGGAAAAGAAATCTGGCTATGATTATATTTGTAAAGCCTACAACACCATTTTGTGATTTAAATCTTATTAAAACATTTACATTTTTATTATTAATATTTTATTTAGTTAATATACTCTATTTTATCATCCCAATTGGTAATGATCAATTAACACAAACATTAATTAAAACCCTGGTTGCATGTCTATACTAGTCCATTATTCTTTTGAACATAGCTGTCTTTTTAGGAGCTATTGATAGGAATTAGTAAATTTATCAAATATATTGCAATTTTCTATGTTGTAAATCACTGTGAGGATTTCTTAATATTTCCAAAAACTGTTGATTATAATCATAGAAAAATGACTCACTTGATTTTAGATAGTAATTTATCTTCTTTCACAATAAATCACTGACAAAAACAAAAACACACACTAAAAACAAAACAAAAACAAAAATAAAACAAAACACACACACACAAAAGAAACCTCAACCTTCTAATATTTGCATAAACAAAAATCTTCCCCTTCAGTTATTAAGATATTTTGGCCATTCTGATGCATTATACATTTTTATTGATTTACATTCTGGCCTCCCAAGTATAACACATGTGATATATATATTCTGGGTCATATCTCCTTTGTTTTTGTGTGTATGTGTCTATGTGTGTGGCTTTGTACATTTCTACCTCATTCCCTCTGATACCTGACCCAAATAAAAAATTTTAAATTCTATTGGGACCATGAATCCATTGACCCTACAATCTTTCATTGTTACTCACAGAGTTTATATCTTTACATTTTTCATGATTCAGGTTGGATTCATGATCAATTTTATAACCATTTATTTGCCAGTTCCCTCAACTCTCTTGCCTCCTTCACTTGAACCTTCCAAAATTCAATTCAATTCTTTTCCTATTCCCCATAGGCAGAAATTTTTCTACGCACTTTAAAATCATGAACATCAATTCAAAAACTAATACCAAACTGTGTTAAATACTCTCACTTTAAAAACTATGTATATCAAGAAAGACTAGTGCTGCTCAGTAGTTATCCTATGTTTAGTAATTTGTATTTTTCTAATGACTTAAAATAATGTCACCCCCTTTTCTCCTCAAATGTTCAACTCAACTCTAGCAGAGATAAACTAGATGGTCACAAAAACCTTATCCTGATTATAGAGCTAACCTGTATTGTTTGGCTTTGTCACAGTTGACAGGTTTATAGTGACTAATTCTTGGCAATGAAACGTGAATACAGATTATGAGGCACTTGAAGACCAAAGCAGTTAAGAACCTATGTTCCTTCTCCACACTCCCCTTACTGACTCTCCCTGCAGTCTGGATGAAGCCCATGTTGATGTATTGAGAGCCAAATGTTGAACAGAGCCTGGATCCAAGAACTGCTTGGAAAAGATCCACCAATTAGATTAGTTAAACAAAACTATCAAGACAGCTGGTGAGTATGAAATGCCCATTCCCTGTGTTAAGCTGTATTTGAGCTGTGACCATTAAAACTGCTTGTATAACCCGGCCAGTGTGCCTCAGTGGTTGAGCGTCAGACTTATGAACCAGAAGGTCACGGTTAGATTCTGGGTCAGGACACATGTCCAGGTTGCAGAATCAATCAACAGTGTGGGGCGCACAGGAGGCAGCTGATAAATGATTCTCTCTCATCATTGATGTTTCTATCTCTCTCTCCCTCTCCCTTCCCCTCTAAAATAAAATAAAATGTTAAAAAAATAAAACTGCTTTCATTAAGTACACTTATATTTACAAACTCATCTCCAGGTCTCATTCTCAGCTGGTAATCTTGCTTTAAAAAAAATCACTGGAAAAATAAAACTAATAGAAGACACTTTCTAATGTTACCAAAACTATTAGCTACTCATATACATGGAGCTGTAGCCATAAACACAGCCCTTTCTTCTTTGGAAATTATTAAACATTTTACTTTTGCTTTGTATGTAGAAGATCAAATCCTATATTTCTTATGCAAGAACATCTTTCTCACAATTAAAAAAATTATTTTACTGCACCATCAAAATTGCTCCCTACAGCTGACATATTAATCTCAGTACTCACTGGTCATTTTCAGCCTCTTTGGTGAATTCTCCATCTTCCCTGTTTCTAAATGATGGATATCTCCAGAGGTTAGTATTTTGCTATTTAGCTATTTATTTTCTACCTCTACTCACTTCTTAGGTGATCTACTCCAAAGCCATGGCTTTGAATACCTATATGTTTACGACTCCTAAATAAATTATCTCTATCCACAATTTCTTCCATGAATTCCAGTCTCATATATCTAACTACAGATCTTTAACACAAGGACAAGAGTGGAAAAATCAGTCAACATTTGAATAGTCTATAGTATTTACTAGTATTGTAACAATATTAATTTCCTACTTTTGATAATTGCACCTTGGCTACTGAGAACAATAATATTGAGGGAAATGTAAATAGAATGTAAAGGAGGTTTCTGTACTATTTTTGAGAATTTTCCGTAAGTCTAAAATTAATTCAAAATAAAAAGTTAATAAATTAAAAAGTAGAAACTGAAGATATATAGAAATACTTCCTGGAAATGATGACCTAGAAAAAAAAAATTGAGAAAATTCTATGGGAAATATGAGGAGGCTATTTCAACAGCATGAAAAGCTATTCAAAGGTACAAAAAAGACAAAGTTGGCTACGTTAGAGGACTAGAGGAAGGGCAATTATTTTGGAGCTCTGGGTACACACATGGGGCATGTTTGTGATGAAATTGATGTGTTAGTTTGGGGCTGTTCTGAATTGGAATGAAGAAAAGCAAAAGTCTTGCTTCTCAAAATATTTCAAGCTGGAGAAGACGAAGAATAAGAATCATCCATCATTCTTGCTCTAAACAAGCTTTCCCTGGGCATGAGATGAACTTGATGGCCTTAATAAGTCTTTTGTGTTTTCAATTTTTGCTGCACTATGAACTTGCCTGGTGCTGTATCTGCTATAAATGCTATGATATGAACAAAATTAATTTCTGTCCCTATCACCTTTGATTTTTACATTCAGTTGCAGTATATACTCTGTCACTAAGAAGAAATGTTGCCACTTATGTGCTTCTACTGTAATTGCCAGTTTTGTGTCTGTGTGAGTGTTTGCTTGTTTTCTAACCCACTGCAACTTGACCTTTAGTTTATCTTTGATCATTGTTTTGGCTATAATATGAACACTGAATAACAATCGCATTTCCATTGTAAACTCTTGACAGTAGCACTAATTTCATCTCTGAAATAATACAGAGAAAATACGTGGGTAAAAGAGTGGGAGTGCATTAGGAAAAGTCACAATGTTCAAATCCCAGAAAGCATCTTTCTTGAATAGCTCCCACTCTTAGTGAATGTCAGAAATTGTTCTGACACTATTAGTGGTTTAATAAATTCCTGAGCCAGTCAACTTCCTAGAAATCAAAGCTAGAAAATATTGGTGAGGTACAGTCTTCTGTAAGTTATGCAGGCTGCTAATGCATTTAGTTAACCCTGATTTTAAAAGTATCTAAAACAATATTTCCATCTTGCATATAACTAAAATATATCACATATTTCAGATATAAATATGAAGATGGAATTTATCTAAAACATTTAGTGAATGCTTCAAATGTAGCCATTTTAAAGAAGTATTGTAAGATATAGGATTTAACACATAAACACACTGATGTTTCCTCTCATAGCCACTCCCAGAAGGAGGACATACATGTTGTCTTAGAGGAACGTTTTCAAATGAGCAACATCAAAATTGCTACACATTGGCCCATCAAATGTAAATTATTTCAGTAAATACTCAGAAATGTTAACAACTAAAAAAATCTATCATTTAAAAATATTTTTGTAACATTATGAGAAATGACAAGACCTAATCATAAATTACTTCAAGTGGTAAATGGCTTAAGCTGTAAACATGCCATCAGTTACACATACTGTCAGTTAACTTTTTCTTATTCTTTATCTGTAGCAAATTAAAAGTTTTTATCAAGGAATTATCAACATCCAGGAATAGCAGAAACTATTTTGTTTGGGAGATAAAGTATGCAACAAGGCATTATGGGTTTAGTCCTTTCAAAGGATTAAGGTTAAATCACACACAAAGTCAAGAGGAATAGGATATTCAAGGTTGGACGCTTCCATGTTTCAACATGGCAGGTAGATGTAGAACAGTGGTTGGCAAACTCATTAGTCAACAGAGCCAAATATCAACAGTACAACGATTGAAATTTCTTTTGAGAGCCAAATTTTTTAAACTTAAACTTCTTCTAACGCCATTTCTTCAAAATAGACTCGCCCAGGCCGTGGTATTTTGTGGAAGAGCCACACTCAAGGGGCCAAAGAGCCGCATGTGGCTCGCGAGCCGCAGTTTGCCGACCACAGATGTAGAATGAATTCCTAATATACTCTTGGATTCCTTTGTATTTAGATAATATTTTGACATCTTTTATTTTGTAAGTTAGATATGAATTTAATAATGCTCAATAATAATAATAGTCTTTAATTTCTTCCTATAATGCCTAAAGAAAATAATTAGTTGTTAAGGAAAAATGAAAATCTCATTATTAAAACATTTTCAGTCTTAAACAAACAAACAAATATCTGGACATCAATTTCTGCTACCTGAATTGGCTCCTGTGCTGAAAAAAACAATAGTTCTGTATTCAATATAAAATATATCTCTTTAAAATAATTAGCTATCTGATAAGAATGCCAGAGGCATAGGAAAAAGATTTTTCCCTTTCATCTGAGGTCTGGCAAGCAATTTGAACTGAAGTTAGTCATTTAAAGCATCACTAGTAGAAGTTAAGGCACAAGAATAGACCATTCACAATATTATATCAAAGAGGCTCCTAAACCCCTAAATCTGAATTCCTAATGTAAGTGGGAACGTAATTACACTCCTTGCATACTATATGGAAAATAATTCCTATGTAACTTGTTGCCAATTGGGAGGCCCAATATTAACAATTATTATAAACAAAACCATGTAAAAATACTGACAATTTATATTCACAAATTCTAATGCAGGTTTGTAGCCAAAAATCTTGAATTGGAAATCTTGCAGGTTACTTGCAGGTGCTTGGTAAATGGAGAGTCAAAATTTACTCTGGAGGAACCCAATTCTACTCACGGTTGTGAATAATTTCTAAAATAGATGTGCAAGAAAAACAAAAATGTTATAATCAAAATAGATACAAATTAAATATAAGGAGGAAAGATGAGTGGGAACCTACACACACACATACACACACACACACACACACACACACAAATAAACAAATAGAAACCGACACACAAATATTTTATACTAGAGGCCCAGTACACAAATTCATACACAGATGGGGTCGGACAAGCCAGCCCCGATTGGGGCTGATAAGGCTGGGCTGGCCAGGGGCAGGGGCTGAAGGTGGTTGGAAGGTTGGGCCCCACCCCCTGGTTAAACACCTGGTCAAATTCCCGGTCGAGGAGACAATTTGCATATTAGCCTTTTATTATATAGGATTATTGCATTAATACATGAGTATATAATAAACAACATAGTTATAGGTTTATAACTTTAAATTATGGGCAAGAATGTGTAAATAATAAAAATGCTACCACCAAAACAACAAAATACTGAATTAAAACTAACAATGATGCTTTTATTGAAAATTATATAAAATTCAGTAAGATTATACATGATTTAAGAAAGAATTAATGAAATGGAAGATCGTATTGAGGAATACTGAGGGAAACTTGAAATTGTGGGAGTCATTTCAAATTGTGAAATTGTGGAAGTCTTCAAAGTCATCTAATCTACTTTATAACTTTGGTATTGAGTAGAGTGGTCATTTTATTCTCAAAGAGATACATATATATTTTCTTCAATTTTTCCTGGAAGAATTATATATTTCTTATTGAGTTGTAGTTCTTTATATAATATCAATATCTTATTAATTATATGTTTTAAAATTATTTTCTTCCACTTCATGAGATCCCTTTTCACTCTTTTTATAGTGTCACTTGATAGATAACAGCTGTTAATTTAAATGAAGTTCAATTTATCTGTTTCTTTCATTTGTTGCTTATGCTTTTGGTGTCATATTTAAGTAATAATGGCCAAAGCCAATACTTCCTAAAGCAATCTACAGATTCAATGCAATCCCTATTAAAATACCAACAGCATTTTTCACAGAGCTAGAACAAATACTCCAAAAATTTGTATGGAACCAATAAATATCTCAAATAGTCAAAGCAATCTTGAGAAAAAATAATAAAGTTAGGGGGATCACAATACCAGCTACCAAGTTATATTACAAAGCCACTGTAATCAAAACAGCCTGGTACTGACATAAGAACAGGCATATAGATCAATGGAACAGAACAGGGACCCCAGAAATCAATCCAAGCCATTACATTCAATTAATATTTGACAAAGGAGGCAAGAGCACACAATGGAGTCAACACAGTCTTTTCAATAAATGGTGTTGGAAACATTGGACAGATACATGCAAAAAAAAAAAAAAGAAAAAAAGAAACTAGACCACCAACTGACACCGTACACAAAAATAAAGTCAAAAGGGATAAAAGACTTAAATGTAAGTTGTGAAACCATAAAAATCCCAGAAGAAATCATAGGCAGCAAAATAGCAGACATCTCTCTTAGCAATATGTTGGTGGATACACCTCCTAGGGCAAAGGAGACTAAAGAGAAAATAAACAAATTAAATTCATGGTCTTGATTAAAACTTCTCTAATCACCCTCCAAGGTGAGTTTTTGTTTCTTTTATATTATTACAAAATTATTTTTAAATACCTTTATCATAATATTATATATACACCAATTTCTCATATTTGAGTTTTCTAGATGTTATAAACACTGATTTATTATTATTGAGACGTTAGGTCACAAAAGTTTTTATTTTATGGCTCTCAATGAATCTCTCACACACACACACACACACACACACACACACACACACACACACACACAGCCATTGCTTGTGTTTTAGCGCTGATCCTTCCCTGGTAAAAGCTATATTGATGAGTCTCTAAATTATTCTGGTCTGTACTGCTCTCCAAACATTACTTTATTTATTGCTCCAGCAGAATCAGTTCCTCTGCTCCTCTGGTCCTCATGCTCAAGGACTGATTGCACATTTATAGTTGTCTGCTCCAGTCCCATGCAGAAGCCATCTTTCATCCTCACTATCAAAATTCCAGAGATAATCTTAAGATATAATTATTGCTCTTCCAAGATTTATTCAGATGGTCATCTGCTATCCTTTTGTTAAAAGGATATCAAGAGCATAGAGTACAAATAAAAATTCCCTAGACCTGCTACTAAGATTATCAAGAGGGGAGGGGGGTGTGTGATTTCCTACAAAAAAAAAATGTGAATTTTAATTTAGGTTAGAACCAAATGTAATTATTTTATATTATAAATATAAGTGAAGAAATTCTAGCACATCGCATGTGGACTTGAATAGTGGGTATTTGAAGAAATTGTGGTGAAATGTTTGAACTTTGAGTTTTAATTTAAAGTTAGATTGAATTGTCCTTTAGTACTTGTAACTTGTTTTTAGTAACTCCTTGAGAAATAGACAATTGTCGCAGATGTATTTTATGTTACTTGAATCAATTAGGAAAAGTAAATGTACTAAGAAATGGCCCAATATCAAGGAATTAAGCAGAAACAAATTCTAAAAGTTTGTTCTAATCATTAAATGAATAAATGGGATTCAAATAGACAGCAAATGATTACACTCTAATACGGTATCTGTCTTTGTTTATATCTACTTAAACAAGTCCCAGCAGTTTATTCATATAGAGAGCAAAACTGTAAAATCCTACTTTGCTCTTGAATACTGACTGCATTGTGTAATATTATATGTTGAGTGCATTTAGGTAAGATGGTTGTTTGGGAATGTGATGAGGATTAGGCATGGAGATTTATGCAACTGAGAAATATCACTCTCCCTCTCCCTCTTTTATGCCACCTCACCAGGAAAAGAAACTATTGAGAAACCAGTCTTGTGAAAATGATAATCGATGTCATGGAAAATGAATAGGTTGAAAACAGCTTGATAGTTAAAAGCTTTAAGTGATTCCTCAGCGCAGCCCTCAGTGGGATGCTTTCCACATTCAATGACTAGATGAACTCATCTGATGTGCACCACTTAATGCAATTAGAATTAGAAAATGCTTTGATTAGACAGGAAGCAAGCTGTAAGGGACGAGAAGCCATTCTTATTTCTTTCTGCAAAGCTTGAACTTATATGAGCATTAAGAGGAAAATTGACTGCTTTTTAGACTTGGTAAAAATTTTAGCAGTGGATAAATTGCAGAGTCCCTGATAATGTCTTTCTCAGGGTCATCATGTCCTTTTGGAAGCAAACTAGTATTTTAAATAGGCCCAGACTAGTTTAGTTTATTGAAACATTTCAGCAAACTATACTGTCATTACTGATACGAAGGAATTTCTAAGCAAATGTTTAGTGGTGATTAAAGGTGATAGCACAATAACCTGAGATAAGAGGTTATACTTGATAATTCCATGAGAAAACTTAAATTCAAATCACACTTTATGCTATTAGATAATAAACTTGAATTATTCAGCTATATAAATTTAAAATTATTATAACATCTTGGTGAATTGAATTATCCACTTATTCTCTCATAAATACAACCAATATTTATTGGGCAGCTACCACTCACCAAATTTACCTTAAAGTGGTAATTTGAGGTCTTGGTGAGAATCTGCCTTATTATGTGACTTCTACTATGAGAGCATACTTAATAAGTTTTATACCAATTTTTCTTGTATTTCCCTCATCATTTAGTATTATTCTTGAAGTAATAAAATAAGTTATTTGTTAGTATCCATAGATTTTGTGATTATCTTATTAAATAAATTGTAATAAAAATGAAGAAAGCAAGAGCAAAGGTAAGAATACATTATATGTAAAAGTAGAAGATAAATAGATGAGACACAAAAATGGAGGAAAGCAGAAGTTGCTCTGGTTTGGCTCAGTGGATAGAGCTTAGGCCTGCTAACTGAAGGGCCCTGGCTTCCATTCCTATCAAGGGCACATGCCCAGGTGGTGAGCTCGATCCCCAGTAGGGGGCATGCAGGAGGCAGCCAGTCAATGAGTCTCTCTCATCATTGATGTTTCTATATCTCTATCCTCTTTCTTCCTCTCTGAAATCAATAAAAATATATTTAAAAAAAAATCATATGTTGTTAATAAAGTATTTTCTATTGCCAACATTTTATGTAAATTGGCCCAGAAATTATATTGTCATGCAGAGTGATTTAATGAAAACCTACCCAGAACCTTGGAAGTCTAGAAATGTGAGTGCTCCAAAACAGAAAGATTGATAACTGTAATAAATATTGCTGAGAGGTTGAGGAAGATGGGACTATATTCACTTGGTCATATACCTAAGAAACCACTACATATCATTATTCCAAGTTCCTCTAATATGTTTATTATTTTTTTTATATTTCTCAGCCCTCTTAAATGATTTTTAATAATAATTTTCTACCTGTTATAACTTATCTTGCTTCACTCAAGTGTTTCTCAGAATACAAAGCAAAAAATACAAATTCCTTATGTGGTATATAAGAATCACTGTGACTTACCAGCCACCTTATTCATCAGCTTTTAGATTCCTTAGGTTTTCACTCTACTAAACAACTTTTATGTAATGCTGTTTCCAGTATTCATGCTTCCATACATGTGATTTTTCTTGCTTGGAGGAAGTTTTCGAACATGCTATCCACAAAATTATGGATTTCTCTGAGAAACTTGCAGAAATACCAGAACATTATTAGCCACTTGTGGCTGTGGATTTAAGCTTGTCAAGTTTACTAACAACCAATCATTAATTCTTCTTAATACCAGAACATTATTAGCCACTTGTGGCTGTGGATTTAAGCTTCCCAAGTTTACTAACAACCAATCATTGATTCTTCTTAATACCAGAACATTATTAGCCACTTGTGGCTATGGATTTAAGCTTGCCAAGTTTACTAACAACCAATCATTGATTCTTCTTAATTGCATATTTACTATGTTCCAGGCATTCTGAAAAGTGTCCGTGTATATGACTACTACCTCAATCTTATACCATGTGGAGTGTTGAGAACTAAGAAGAAATGGTTCTTAGCAAAGTTCAGTAACTTGCTCCAGGTACTGATAAGAAGGTAAGGAATCAAATCCAGACCTCCATATCTACAAAACTCATGCTCATTACCACTGAATGTGTAGATGTAAAGATGTGTTATTTGCTTGTTATTCCATAGCCAACTCCCATCACCTAGGTGTGAAATCAGTCCGTTTTTTTCTTAATTAAAAAATACATCACTGGAAGTTAGGAAAAAATGCTGCCCTTGTGCTTGAGTCACTCCACATTGCTAAGCTATTTCACAGATCAGTTATATCCCTAATCTATTTTGAGCAGGACTCCCTTTTTTTTTTCACAAAGACAAACCAAAAACTCATGAACTGGCAAAACAACAACAACTAAAAGCCCTCATATTAACAGACAGACAAATGACAGGTTGGCTTAAGTTTAGGAAATACTGTATGACTTTGGAAAACTGCTAGATCATTAATGAAGACACAGACACACTACAAATTACTGATTTATAAATCAGTCCAAACTTTAATTGCCTCTGAAAATTATTTTAAAACCTGACCACACTGATGCCTTCATGTAAACTTTCACATACAATAATGGATTAGTGTTGAAGCAAAATATTAAACAGAGCAATATAAAATAAGTCTATTCTTATTACAACTGCAATGGATACTAGCTCTTGGGAATATAAACTTTACCAAATTTCTTTTTAGTTGTTTATTTCTGTTTTTCACCTTTCCTGTATTTTTTAATTCAAAATATTATATGGTATCTCATATACATCTTTGTAGGCATTTATAAAACACTATGTTCATTTTTTTACATTTGTTGTTTATTTGTATATACACAGTGACATTATCACTGTTAGCACAATTACCAATAAGTCTTTGGTATAACAATATAACTCTTTAATCAATTGATTTTTCCAATTAGGTCAGAAATGTATTTTAACTTAAGCTTGTTTCATTTGTAATTTTGACAATCATTTTAGATCCTTGTTATATTATGAATAATTTTATAATGTGTAACAAAATTATTTTGCTCATTAGGAAGCCAAAGATCTGCACTTAGTTGTTACTCATGTCTTTCCCTGCTACTAACTGTCTTTCAAAATCTTATTCTACTTAACCTTCTAAAAGCTTGCAGTTTATCTGTTCTTTTTGAATATCCTCTTCCAATTGTATTGGGTTATAAAGAATATTATTTTAGTTAGCTTAGTAGAATTACACTGATGATTACTTGGATTCTACCATGGCATTTATGAGTAACATCAGAGAAATTCTACACCTACATAGATATAAGATGTTTAAGAATACCACTGCCACCTTTGCTTTCAATAGAACCAATTATTGACCGACTTTATAGAAGACATCCTCTCTAATAAAACAGTAATATGCAAATTGACCGTACCTTCGCTACATAAGCCACACCCAACACCCACGCCCACCAGCCAAGCCACGCCCACCAGCCAATCAGGGAGAGTATGCAAATTAACCCCAACCAAGATGGCAAGGCCCTTAGGGGCCAGGCGGTTGGGAGACACAAACCCTTGGGAGGCCTGTACCCTTAAGCCCCGCCATGGCTGCGCTGGGCTGCAGGGGGCCAGATCTGAGACACAAACCTGCAGGGGGCCCCCCAGATCAGAGACACAAACCTGCAGGGGACCGGCACACAGTAGCCCCCTGATCCGAGACACAAATCCCTGGGAGGCGGGAACCCAGCAGCCCCCAGATTGGAGACACAAACCTGCAGGGGGCCAGCACCCAGCAGCCCCCAGATCAGAGACACAAACCTGCAGGGTACTGGCACCCAGCAGCCCCCCGATTGAACACACAAACCCGCAGGGGACCGGCACCCACCAGCCCTCTGATCGGAGACACAAACTCACAGGGGGCCGGCACCCAGCAGCCCCCTGATCAGAGACACAAACTCGCAAGGGGCGGAACCCAGCAGCTCCAAGCCCTGCCATGGCTATGCTGGGGCTGCAGGGGGCCAGATCGGAGACACAAACCCACAGGGAGGCCAGCACCCTGCAGCCCCAAGCCCTGCCACCGTGGACCTGGGGCTGGGGTGTCAGGGGGAGGAGTGGATTATAGACACAAACCCGCAGGCCTGGCACCCAGCAGCCCCAAGGCCCGAGGGGAAGGCGCCTGGGCTGCTGGGGGAGAGGTGGGCAGCGAAGACACAAACCTGCAAGAAACCTGTGGAAAGGGAGATAAACTATCATAACTTTATCTCCCTTCCACAAGAGGAGAAAACTGCCCCGGGTTTATTTAGTGATGTGGCCCACACCTTTCTACAAACACAGGGTATGTTATGACCACTCCCAGGAAGGTCTGGTCAGAATACCGTCTCCAGGAAATAATGCTACTGTGGCAAATCATCTAAAAGAGGAAATAAGCTTTTGTTGGGTTTATTCTGAAGTTCAGAGAACATGCCACCCCAACATATGCTGTGTTGTTATATTGATGATCTTGAGCTGCGGGTGCTTGAAAAACAGCAAATGCATGCAGAGGCATTCACTGAAGTCTCCTGATCTGCCTAAAATTGGACCCCCATAAGGAGCTTAAATATCATAGATCCCCTTGACAGGAGAATGTCATCAGGCAGAGAAGACTGACTCCTGTCACAGGACAGGAGAGTAGAAGTTTACATCATACCCAAACTTTGTTACAAACTATTTCCCCCCACCCCCATTCTTCTTTCCTAAAAATCATTTACTCTCCTCTAAGAGGCCTACATCTCCCATCCCCTTTCCCTAGGAAGAAGGTATTTAAATCTGCATTCTAAGCCACCTTGGGGAGTTACTCATTTTTCCCTGGGATCTCCCACATGTACACAAGGTACACATGTTAGTGGACTTTTGTTTTTCTCTTGGTGATCTGTCTTTCATTACAAGGGCCTCCACTAAGAACTCAGAAAGGTAGAGGAAAACTATTTTTCTTCCTCCATAATTCTATCTCGGGAAATCAAGTCCCCACCTGAACAATGAGGTTGGCTCAAGTACCAAGCAGTCTTGGCTGATGAGAGGGAAGCTTCTAGGGAGAAATCAATGATATTGGCATCAAAGTGGGACGGAGGGCACATGCATGATTGCTGGTGGGAGTTTAAAGTAGTTCAACATTTTTTGAGGATGATTTGACAAATTCAATAGAAATGTTCAAGGTACATCCAAGAGTCTTCTTCTAGGAATCACATCTGTTGAGATAAAGCACAAGTGCATAAGCCCTGGTCAGAACCCAGGATGCTACTGCGGGCTCCCCTTCCACGATAGGAAAACCTGGGAACAACCTGCATTTTTAGGAGAAGGTGGCATCTATACTAATTAAAGGGTAATATGCTAATTAGACTGAACATCTTCCAGGCAACCTTCCGGATGTCCTTCCGTACATCCTTCCCGACAAAGCCATGTTGGCGGGGCCAAGGCAGAGGAGGTTAGAAGCAATAAGGCAGGCAGGGGAGAGCAGTTAGGGGGACCAGGCCAGCAGGGGAGAGCAATTAAGGCAAACAGACTATCAGGGGAGAGCAGTTAGGGGGGTCAGGCTGGCAGGCAGGTGATCGGTTAGGAGCCAGAGGTCCTGAAGGGTCCCAGATTGGAGAGAGTGCAGGTCGAGCTGAGGGGACCCCCTTCCCGTGCACAAATTTCGTGCACCGGGCCTCTAGTATCAGATATTCATGTATTACTTACTACATCTTTTTTTTACATATGACTATATGTAACAGAAGGATATTGATCCCAAATATTTGAACTTAAATTTCAATATATTTAAAGGTTTAGTAAATATAATAATAGCTATGTTTAATATTAAGGTGGAGATATGAGTATAAGATCAGTAGAGTTGTAACTTAAACATGTAAGGTCCCAAATCCATAAAACAGACTTCTCAAATGATGTCCATAACTATTCACCTGAACCAACTATATGATCAAATTGGCTCATTTGTCTTATATTTGGTGACAGCATATAGCTTTGAAGCTTTCAATGAAATTCCATTCTTGTAATTGGATATACCATCTTCAATACTGCAATGACATTATTTGACCATGACCATGTGTTATGTTATATGCAAACTGAAAATAATATATTTTAATAGTCTACTAGTTTTAAATTCTTGGTCAAGGCCATAATCTCATAGGAAGACATAAATTAGAAAGGAACTGTACAGAAATACTGATAATCGGATAATACAAACATTTAGGAGGAAAAATAACCAATAAAATCAATGTATTTGCATATATGAATAGTATTGTTTTTGTACAAGTTAAAGACATACATAATTTTAAAATAAACTTTGTTTTAGCTGCTATTGAGAAAATTTGAGAGCAATTTTGAAATTTATTTGGAATTTAAAACTAAACAAAGAGATATTAATAAAAATATTAAAATAATTACAGTAGTAATAAAAAATTAGATTTGACATTATGAGGACATTTCACTAACAAATTAATCTTTCAATTATGCCTATTATTCAATAGCCTTAAATTGGGAGAGATAATCTCAGATTATGGTATTAAAATGAAAATGCTTCAACAAAGTGTAACTTTCAAAAGGTCATTACATTAATTCAAATTGTATTACAAAATTATGTTAAAATACCTGAAATTATGATTGTCTCACAATAAAGTTAATATAGATATACAATATATAACTTAATCCAAAATAACTGTTTCAAGTTACAGAATTTTAAAAATACTGTAAGTATTGTGTGAATGAAGTTCATTCTGATTATAATATAATTAAAAATACTGTGGGCATGTTACAGGATTCCAGGGCAGGAGGAATAGGGAAAATGAGACAGGAAAGTTAAAACAAGGCCAAACTGTGTGGGCAATTCGCAGCTCCCTTATAACTAGTAAACCATTATCTTTCCCAGTCAAGAACATAGAGCAAATGGTTAAAAACAAGCAAACAGAAAACTCCCTAATGAGAGAATGCAGAAAGGGGGTAGGAACAAAGGGCCATTTTATTCCCTAAGCAGAAAAGCCAGGATCTTTTCATGAATTCTGGGAAGGCCCCAACAAAGTAAAAAAAAGGACATTGAGAATTAACCTGTACTAAAACAATCAGCAGAGGAATTTTGAAGCCTATAGACAGGAGGGTATATAACGCCTCAGACCCCCACCCAACTTGCTCTTCAGATTAGCTGAGAGCCTATACATCATAAGCCAGATATATAGGTTTGCGTGCTTTTGCTTTTTTTCAATAAAGTTGCATGCTTTAATTGTTCTAATAAATTGACTTTTCACAACACAGTCAAGGTCTCATATAAATTCATTTATATGAGAAGACAAGGATTGAGGATGGGGACAGCCCTCTCCCACTGTGTCGGGGCCTGTCCTGTCTGGTAACACCTCTCTGGTGACACTCTGTGAGGTGCCTATAACAGGCAGAACTTATGTTCCAAGGATAAGAGTATGAGTGAGGAAACTTTTATCACCCTAGTTCAGCTCAAGGTTCAAGGTCACATCCTCTTGATGACTTTTTTTCTGTGTCAGCCAATATCCAATGCAGGGCAGGTACCACATTCTATTTATTCATCTTGTATTTTTAGTCTCTCCAATCTGTGATTGTTTTTCAGACTTTGCTTGCTCTTCATGACCTTGACAGTTTTGAGATATATGCATCAAGTATTTTGCAGAATTCCACTCAGTTTAGGTTTGTCTGATATTTTCCCATGATTATACCAAGGTCATAGATTTGGGGTAAGAATACCACAGAAATTATATACCTACCTCATCACATCATGACAAGGTACAAAACACTTATGTGACACTAGAAGCCCGTTGCACGAAGTTTCGTGCAATAGACTTTCCTTCACCTGGCTGCCAGCACCAGTTTTCCTCTGGCCACCTGCCGATTGGAGCGCCTCCCAAAGGCTGGGGGTGGGACTCATGAGGTGCTCCGATTGGCAGGTGGCCAGAGGAAAACTGGTGCTGGTGGAAAACTGGTGCCGGCAGCCACGCAATCGGCCACCTGGAGTTCCGCCACCGGCGCCTTCCACTGGCCCCATGGGTCCTCCCGCAGCGCCAGCCATTTAGGCCGGAGGTAGGAGCGGGGGGCAGCGCCAGCCAATCGGCCACCCTGAGTCCCGTCCCCCCCCCACGCCTCCAGCTGGCCCAATCGTGGGCGTAGCGGAGTGATGCAATTTGCATATTACCTTTTTATTATGTAGGAGGATTACTGGATGATGCTCATTTTAATTCCTGAGGAATGGTATTTGTTAGGTTTCTACAATGTAAAGCATCGATCAGACCATCAAACCTCAGAGGGAAAGGTAGGGGAGGGTGAGGGTAAGGGGGAGAGATCAACCAAAGGATTTGCATGCATGCATATAGGCCTAACCAATGGACACAGACATGAGGGGGGTGAGGGCATGAGTGGGAGGGTGGAGGGGAAGCAATGGGGGATAAGGACACATATGTAATACCTTAATCTATAAAGAGAGAGAAAAAAATCACATATTAAAAGTGTTAAAAGTGAAACACTAACTGAAGCCCACATTATATAAAGAATTGAGTTCATCTCTTAAAATGTGCAAGTAAATGTATTAAAATGCATTTAAAATGATTTTAGGTGAACTTTTTCAACAGATTAAATAGTATGGATAAATCTAAAATGAGATCATAATAAGACATAAATAAAAGTTGCTACTTAACATCATTGAAACAGAATTTTAGTCAATACTTATCATTTCAGACTTTAATATGAACATTTAATAAAAAGCCATATTTTAAACTTCTGAGATTAAAATTACCTTCCTCTTGCAATACATTCTTGAGCTGATTGTTCCTAAAATTATAATGGTAAATTGAGAACAATGATAAGGGCTTGATATCAGGTTTTCTTTCATCTACTATTGAGTTTTAAAAAATGACATCAGATGATAGATAGGCTATATTAAGAAGCATTGAGAAGATTTAGCAAACAAATTGGATTTTTATTATATTTATTTTGACTCATTTTTTTCAGACAGTTAAGGTCCTAAAATATATATTTTCTTTTTTTAAAAATATATTTTATTGATTTTTTACAGAGAGGAAGGGAGAGGGATAGAGAGTTAGAAACATCGATGGGAGAGAAACATGGATCAGCTGCCTCCTGCACACCTCCTACTGGGGATGTGCCCGCAACCAAGGTACATGCCCTTGACCGGAACCGAACCCAGGACCCTTCAGTCCGCAGGTCGACGCTCTATCCACTGAGCCAAACTGGTTAGGACTATATTTCCTTTTTGAACTATTTCTTCAGTTTCTATTTGTTCTAACTGTCGTATTTTCCCCCACAGACATTTATAAAATGTTACTGTTTGATTATTAAACATCATAATTTAATTTAACAAATTCTCCCCATGCATATTTAAAACAAAAAAGTCATATATTGTTGAAATGAAGTCTCCATGCAATTCCATCTTATAATGCAAGCAGGATGCTGGACTAAAAATCTGTATCCTGTTATCTTTTTACTAGAGGCCCGGTGCACAAAATTTGTGCAAGGGGCTCGGCCCTCACAGCCCCAGCTTCGTCCAGGAGGTTGTCTGGAAGGTCGTTCAGAAGGACGTCTGGCTATCAAGTCTAATTAGCATATTACACTTTTATTATTATAGATTTGTTGAGAGATTTGTATATTTCTCTTCCTCTAATTTAAAAAGTGAATATCTAAAAAGGCAAGCAGCAGCCCACCCTAAACTATGTTTTCTTGTTTTCATGCAATGTATAGTAACAAAATATGCATGCTATATAACTATCTCAAATTTGTAACTGCAACCAAGTAAAAAAGTTAAGATCATAGAGCAATTGATAAAGCAGCCCCAGGCTCACTTAAATCTCTGTGATTTAAGAGGTCATTTGTTTAAACTGAGCCGGAGAATTTGAACCATTATCTTAATAACAATTGATTTGCCATCTTTTTCTGTTTCCAGAATGATTAGTTTCTATAATACCATTAAATAGTCTTCATGCTGGGCATGGAACCGTGCTGTCTACTTGTCCCTTCTAGGTAGCACTTGTGTTCCAGCTACTGAGAATTGTCAGGGTGAGCTCTTCCAGCCACCTGCCATTTCCGGGGTGTGCCTTCAGCCACGGAGAGCCAGCTTTCCCAACATTCCACCCCTCCCAGGGTACACTACAGAGGCAGGGGTACAAAGGGGCTTGTATTTTAGCCCAACACAAGACAATTCTGATTGACATTTTAGGTCCACAGCTCTTTGGGGGGTCAGCTGAGGTTATCTTTGTGCTGGGAAGCTGGAGTATACCCTCTGCACAACCCTCCTTCTTTACACTCCACTGTACAGGTGTGGATCCCTAACGAACCCCCTGCACAGCAGACTTTACTTGAGTCTGCCTCTCAGAGACCACTACCTGCAACTTTCCTTTTTGTTGACAGCTGACTTGAGTCATATGGTTCTGATTTCTACCCCATTCCTGTTTCCTATGGAAGTTGCATTTATTATGCACACATACTCTATGTTATTTAGGAAACAGGAGTTTAGTATATTGTTTAAGGAGCTATTCAGGTACATTTGGAAGATATATGTATACAATTCCCACCCAGACTACAATGCATACGAATTTATTTTGGTAATCATGCACTAGTGTTTCTTTATTCTAGATATGCAAACATATGCGTATGCATCTCATGTCAACTTTAAACAACTATGTGTGTTAAGGGCTCAGTTTCAAAGTGAATTATGCAACAATTTTATGTGTCTGTAAAACATTTTTTGTTTGTATTAGACAAAAAAAAAATACCTGTAGAATCCTTTTGATTTAGCCTTTTAAAATTTCCCATATTATAAAATGAGAAATAGGATACACAAAGTGATTAATATGAAACATATTTGAAATGGGCCATGTAATTTCAGAATTGTGTACATTAGGAATTGTGAACAGTATATGTTGTTGTTTACTATAGCTGATAATTAGAAGAGTGTAAATTAAACAATACTAGCTTGCCATTTGTTACTCATGTGATTTGAAAGACACAAATGATAATAATTTTTAGTGTTTAGAGAACGTCACGATTTTATACTACGTCTATGGATAGAATTTGTTATCTATACTAATAAAAGGGTAATATGCTAATTAGACCGATAGACCGGACGTCCTTCCAGACAAAGCCGCAGCTGCTGCGAGGATCCAGGGCCAGCAGCCTCGGTGGCTGCAAGGGCCAAAGGCTGGCAGTGCAGGAGAGGTGGCAGTGCGGGAGAGGCGGTGGCATGGGAGAGGCAGTGGCATGGGCTGGTCCAGCACCACAGCCCCTTCCGCAGAGGCAGCAGTAGAGGGGGCTGCGCGGTCCCGGTCCCAGTGCTGCCCCTTATGCAGAGGCAGTGGTAGAGGGGGCTGCGTGGTCCCGGTCCCAGTGCTGCCCCTTACGCAGAGGCAGCCACAGAAGCAGTAGTGCAGGCCCGGTCCTGGCGCCATGCCTCCACAGAGGCTGGACAGGTGCAACCTGCTGTGCCTCAACATCCCACAGCCCCTCCCACAGCTGGTCTGGCCTCAGATTGCCCCCCACCCACCAGTGGGCGGGGGGCAGGGACAGTGCTAAGAAGAGAGGGCTGAGGGGCTGCAGCCAAGGGCCAGCAGTGGCAGCAGCAGCCGGGTGATGGGGGCGGTGGCTTCCCCTGGTTGGTCAGGTCGCCTAACTGCAGAGGGAGGCCTATTGGTTAGGCCCACTCCACCGAGGGGGGAGCAGGCCTAAACCATCAGTGGGACATCCTCTGAGGGCTCCTGGACTGTGAGAGGGGGCAGGCCGGGCTGAGGGGCCCCACCAGTGCACGAATTTTCATGCACCGGGCCTCTAGTATGTTTATAAAAAGAAATGTGGCAAATCTTCTGAAGGGTGTTTATATAGTCATACACTTTATAATGACATTTCCATATATAGAGATATAAAATAAGGTAATTGTTCTGGATTAAAAATTTTATTCTAAGCACTAAATACATTGAATACTTTATAGCAATGAAAAATAAGCTTAGGAACAATTTTGGTTGAAAAGAAATTTACTATTATAATGGAGTATTATAATACCAGTTATAAAATGTGGATATTTTACATGGATATATAAGCAGATGTGTAGAATCTATTGTGTTCTTTATTTCTAGGTTTTTGAGTATATGGACAGTATTTATATACTTCCATCATTTTTGTTTTCTAATTTCCAAAGATATCTTAATAGATGCAAATGTAAAGCAACATAAAATCATGAATACCATAACTTTTTAAAAACTAAAAATAATTTTTATATTTGTTGCATTAATTATTCTGGTAACTAAAAGCTGTTACAATTTAAAAGGGGGGAGATGAATTTTCTATTAAACCACTGTTTCATAGACCTCTCAATGGAACACATTTTGGGGGGAGGATACTTAAATATAGTTATGGTTTTTTTTACCTACTAAATAGCTGAAACAAATTAATTCACTAACCACTATTGACCGACTGCCTTTTTGTTTAAGGCAATTTGCTTCAGTCATCTACATCTTTAGTTCTAATAACTACAAAGAGCATAGGAATGAAAGCAGCAAAGAATGTAAGTAATTAGGATAATAGTATATCGGGTGTAGAAGACATTTATTCTAGTACCAGCTGTGCCTGTAATGAGCATTTAACCCTTCAGAAAAGCCACCCACCTGCTTTGGCCACATTTTTCTCATCTGTATAATGATGAGTTTTGAGTGGAAAATCTCTGAAATCTTCCTCCATTGTGGCAGTGCATCATTCTAAAGGAGCATTGGGAACGGAGGGTGAGGTTGCATATTCTTAACGAGTACAATATATACAGATGCCCCTTTTTTTATTTTATTTAATTTATTTTTTTCTGCTGCAACGTGTTTATTATGTGCCAAAAAGAACAACACCACAGCTTTCTCCACACATCTGTGGGAGAGTGTAGTCTTGCCTGCATATACTACAATGAGGTCGAGACTTCACACACAGCTTCACAAAACCCACAGAGTAGCTGGGATATGCAACAATGCAAGGTCAGCTCAGCGGGGGGAGAGGGGGTGACACTGGTTCTTTGGCACACAGCTTCCTGATAGATCCTCCCTTCCCCCAACTGATGGACGGAGTGTGACGTAACCTGTACCTGCAGCCTAGACATTCCTGAGCACCTAACTAGGCACCTTATATGGACTGTACATTGAACCCCCAATCAGCACCTGCCAAATACCCTAAGCCCCCGATTCCTAAGTCTCTAGGTCCCTAATCATGTGCCTTACATGAAACCACCAATCAGCGTGTGCTGGGTGTCCTAAGCCCCGTCCCTTCCCTTTCCTCCCCTCAAAAGGCGTGTTCACCCCAGCACTTGTGCTCTTTCTCCTTTGGAAGGCAGCCCGGCAGGGGTCTTCTCCTCCAATAAAGCCTGTGTCCTGGTCCCCTGGTCTCCGGCCCTCTGTCTCATCTTTCACTTCCCAAAGAGGGGCAAGTCGATTTTTTTTTTTTTTTTTTAAGAAAGAAAAAGTCAAGTTTTCAAATCTCAGTAGCATTTCCATCCACTGCAAGGGTTGCTCCATACATTTCTCAAATCAAAGACACAAGGAAGGATACTCGTCCCCTCTGAGAGAAAGGGCTCCTGTGAGCCTGCTTCTGCCCCCACCAACAAGCAGCCCCTTTTAGCTCAGGTACAAAAGAAAGAAGTCCTGTGACTTTGTGATTAAAAACTTCGATCAACCCTCCCCCCCCAAAATAAGTGCAACTTAAGAAGGTGCAACAAACCGTTTAAACCTATATACAGCAGCTGCTCAAACACCTTTTACCGGGTCCAGTTTGCAATTCAAAAACTTTTTTTTTTTCCCTTGGTTGCAAATTTTTTTCCCCTCTTCATTCGCAACTGTGAGAAACAGTAACCAGCGGTTCCCCAGACACAAATTTGCTATAATGTTAAGAGCCGCCAGGAAAGAAAAAAACAACTCTTGTTCCAAATGACTAAAAAACTATTTTAAGGAGTGTGAAAACGAACCGGTAAAAACCCTTGAGCATAAAACATGAAATACGATTTTGGTTTAAATGAAGAGCAAAGTCTCCTTGTTGTTTACAGTAAAAAAAAACACCAGCTGAACACTCAGTTTATGCCATTCAGGTGGGGGTTATATAAATGGAAAGGCACTGTATGGCAACTGCAAGAATGAAACCGAGACCTGCGCATCACCTCCATCAGTATTGCAAGCAATGTAAAAAAAAAAAAAAAAAAAGCGCCTCTTAAATACAATATAGCTGCGTTCCATCTTTTTGTTGTTGTCGACTTATTGACTGGAAGCCAAGGTTAGTTTTACCTCAAAATAAGGGCAAAGAAAAAAAATGATTACATGTAATGGATTACAGGTAAGTGTTTTTTGTTGTTGTTGTTTCTGGGTTTTTTTGTTTGTTTTGAGGGGGTTAATAGTAGAAAAACGAGATTATCTTGATTACCCATGGCCTTTATTCTTGTAAAAAGAATTTTTAAGCATGCCTGTGGCTTTGCCTTCTCCTTCTTCTTCACCCACAGGCATGCATCTCCTAAACTCCAAGGGAACCCAGAAGACTTGCACCCAGGGGAGCAATGGGTAGAGGCAAATTATCCCAGCTAACCCCTTGAACCTGTACCCAAGGCCTCCTTTCCTCTGACTTCCCAGTGAGCTAAAGCAGTAGCCCGACTTGGCTCATTTCTTTCTTATAACATTTTTAGAGAACCGAAGCCGCTCAACTGAAATAAGATTTTGGTTTAAATGAAGCCAACTGAGGCTCCCCTGTTGCTTCTTCTATGCTAAGCCCTTCCTATTTCACTGCCCCCAGCTTTAATCAATATTCCCTCAGAATCACCTGCACTCATGGCTGGTCCTTGACAGATCTACTCAGGGCCAGGAACCCTGTGCAGTAACACCCAGTCATTTATGACTTTCCCAATTCACTTCATAGTTCCCTAATGCTGCCACCGCCTTCTGTTTATCTTAAAATCCATCAGCATCACCTTTCCATGAAACATGGAATTAGGATGGGCAGTATTTATGTGATGTTGTAAGTTTCTTATTCCTTCTTCATGTTGATGGCTATCATTAAGACAGGAGTTAAAATGTAAAACAGTCAGTCATTCAGGTGGAAAAACAAATCATTTCTTTAAACCTTAAACTGTTTTAGTAATAGGTTTTAAAATCAAGGTCTTGTTTCTAACAAAAAACAAACAAACAAACAAAAAACCACACACCCCACAACAACACTTTATTTGGATTGCGCTGGTAGTTTCTGCATCCTCACTGAAACATCTGGCTTTGTTTTAATTCTTGTAAAATCTTTCTGCGTGTGTGCACAACAAAAAAAGATCTGTTGGCCCCATGTTGATCTTTGAGGTCATGCTCACTCATTGATGCTAAAACTTGTCAATAGTACCATCCTTGAATTAAGAGAACATGGATTTTGGAAAAAAGGATCAATTACCAAATGTTCTGTATCAGAAGTATTTGTTAAGCAAATTCAAACTTTCAAAACAGGTTTGTACTCTATCTTGCTGTCACATTTGTAATCAAAATATTAGAATTAAGAGATCCTTAGATGGCAACTAATTACCCATCCAAAACAATCCAACCCCTCCTGTAATAGCGTTAATTAAAGGTTTTAACCTGGAGATTCTCTTGCCTACAGTTTCTGTCTGTTACATTGCCTCTTCCTGAGAAACAGCTAAATTATCTCTCTTTTGTGATAGATTTCTCAGCCCATGTCTGCTATGTTGAGCAAGTAAACCTTTCCTGCTTCGACAGGTTTCACAGAAAGTTCATGTTCATGACAAAGATCATTATACACAGGGTCAACCCAAACACCCAAATTACCTGTCCAGTGGTTTGGCATAGGACTCTGCCCAGTGTATGATAACTAATTATATTTGAGAAGGACACTGATAACATCTGGGCTGAATTAAGAATGTCAGTAATTTCATGACTTCAAAAAATTATAAATACTCTATTTTGAAATAAAGATAACACTACATCACAAAATAAAAGTAAAAGACTTTTCCAAAACATCCATGAACACACACATGTTGATATTTAACTTGTTTATTTCTAGATTTTACATTTCCCTTTGTTTTTATTTTTCTGGGGTGTTTCTATGTTTGCACGTGTATATCCTGCCTCATGGGTAATTCATTCTGCACATCACCCTGTTCCTACTCTGTATCATCACCTTTGACTAAAATGACAGGGCTGTCAACAAATAGCCAAAAATTGGTAATATGGCATATATGTAATCTGTCCTAAATCTACGTAACACTATTCTACAACCAAGATTTCAATTGTATGCAGCATAATTAAGGTGCCATTTAAGAAAAATATTGCAGATAGGGATGGCAGATTTCCAAATTCTTTGTTGCTGACACAGGACTACTTCATTCCAGTGTGGCCCACAGCTGTCTAGTCCGCTCCCCGGAAGCAGGTGCTTTTTGAGTCAGGATAGCTGACATCCATAATCAGGTTTGCTGATTGGTGGTGATTCATTATAATTTCTTATTCTGAAAGGAAATCAAACTGAAATCAGCAAAGCAATGGCTGACAATACTCCTCTAAAAGCTAGTCATCCTCAGAAACCTTTATGATTGTTATTTTCAGTTTTTAAGAGAGTATAAGTTCTGTAATTTTGCAAACTCCATTTAGAATAAATTCTAAACTCTTAATATTCAAGCAAGTTTGTGTTTTATAAGTAAAATTTTTTCCTTGATGACCATCAGCAAGAATGTATTCCCCACTACTTACAGGTTCACACTAATTAAAAACCCATTTATGGTTTAAAGATAAAATTATATGTCCAAAGAATTGAAAACTTAAAAAAGTATCACACAATGATCAAAATCGATATTAGAATGCACAAATGGAATGTGCAGGGGTGTATATATTTGGACTTGAAAACTAATAATAGGGTTTCATTTTCATCTCTGAAATGCTGTATCATAGTTGAGATAACAATGTTAGATTGGTTCTTCCACATTTTTAAGCCACATTTGCCAGTTTACATCCATTTCTGCATCATAAAATTCTTGAGGGAAGAGATGTTATCTTGCTCATATCATGTCCATAGCATTGAACCCCATTTTTGACTGCTAGTTGACTTTCAATAAGTATTTGTTGAATGTTACTAAATAAATTATAATTTTCAAAAGACTGCTGTGAGGCAGCTTTGAGGTGCTTTGTATTTTTATTTCCAATCAATGATTTTATATTAGATTGACTTGTTTTATGGGAAGATATAACTATTAGTTTTTCCAAGGACAAACTGGAAGACTATTCAAGGAAACTCAAACCATGTTGGGTGGCAAATGACCAACCATGAGCTGCTGGGGGGATTTCATAAAGCTGTAACCACCATAAAAAAAAAAGTGACAGGTGGGGAGAGAGGACAATGCACATTCAATGGCATCCAAATCCTGAAAATGCTCACGAGTAGCTTAATGCTTATGTGATCCAGAAAAAAAAAAAAATCAGTACTTGACAAGGTCTTATAAACCTATGTCCTTTTGATTAAAAAATGTCACTGCTGAGGAAACTTCCATTAATGATCAAGTGTTTGCTATGCCTATTGCTGTTTGCATGTCAATACTCCCACTGTTAATTTATATTATTAGTTCAGCATGAGTGTTGGTGCTATTTCAATCCTCAGAATATCAATAGGTGCTACATCACTGACGTCAGCTCTCTTGGCATTTGAACTGGTTTCCTTGACAATTTCTTCAGGCTTAGTTCCCTCTACTTAGAAAGATTTCTAGATCAATACATTTCTCTGTGCATGTTCATTACTCCATCTACTTCTCTAACTTAGCCTACCCTCCAGGTTGGCTGTGATGCAGTCCCTAGTCTGAGTTTAAAACTATAGTGAACAGAAACACACAGGCAGGTCATTTATTAATTCAGTCTAGCGTGATAATACTAATTTGCCTTTCTACACCTTGACCTCTGCTTCATAGTCATGCTTTGAGGAAGTAAAACTTCAATCCTAGTAGCTCAGTCTCCTAATGAATTCATAATGGAGTTTTAAAATCAAAATTTCCTATTTAGAAGGAAAATCTTTCCTAAGTTACTTATCCCTAATGATTTTGTACTTGAACTGATTTTTCATTGCTTAGGTTCCTGGCCTTATTTTCTGATAACTTCTTTCTTATTAAGGTACCCAGTAAGTTTCCTTCTCCTATGCTCTCAGTCTTCTGAGAGAAATTATTTTCAGTTCTTAAAAGACCTGGTACATCCAACCAGGGGAGCACTTTGACCAAGGTCTACTTTGTTTTATTTCATTCCACTAGACTACAATTCTGTCATCTTTAATTCTGTGGATATAATTAGTACAATAAAATTCTTTGCAATGCATGATTAGCAAACACATGAATAACCAAGGTATGAGACTATTATAACAGAAGATACAATTATCATTTAGAGCACATTGTATGAATATAAGTTCCAAATATAAACATTATTTTAAATTATCAAAAAAATTGTGACTTTTTTAAAACAAAATATCTTCCAAATTTTTCTAAAGTACAGAAATAGTGCCCTCAATGTACGGGAAATATTTTCTTTCTATTGAAGTTGAGCCAAGGATCTTAAAGATGAGTGAGTGACTTTGATGTTCCACTTTCAGGGATCAGAAAAATAACATAATAAAGTTCTTGCAAATTATTCTTACCAAATTTTTCCTAAAGAAATGCTTCCTGCGAATTCAGAGGTCTTTAAACTTTACTATTAGCAGTTTTTGAGAGACTGCCTTTATCTTCCCTTTAATCTCTTTCCTTTTAAGATGTTATTTCTCCTTTGTGATCTTTACCTTCCTACTTTGCCTTGAGTTGGTGTGTAGTTGGCAATTCTTATATGTAAGGGCAATAAGAGAGAAGATAAATATTCAAAGAACTGAGAAAAGACAGTGCAAGGAAATTGTAACATATTTTATTGGCTTGCAATGTAAGACCATAGAAAGTCAAATATATTACAGTCCTCTAGAGCAATTTTATAACCATAATATTTCAGTTCCCGTGTTTACTAGTAAATGGTCACTACCACACATGGCATCTACTTTTTCTCTAACTTTATTGTGATATAATTTACATAAAGTGTTGTGTTAAGTTTAATGTATACAATGTGATGATTTAATGCACTTACTTATTGTAAGTTGATTACCACAATAAGAATAGTTAACACCTCATTACCTCTCAGAATTATCATTTTGTTGGTGTGTGTGGTGAGAACATTAAAGATCTGCTCTCTCAGTAACTTTCAAGCATATAACACAGAATTGTTTACTTGAGTTGTCATCACACTGAACATTAGATCCCCAGGAATTATTCACCTTATTATTTGGGAATATAATCCTTTGACCAACATCTATTTCTACTCTCTGTTTCTATATATTTTGTTTTTTCTTAAAAAGTTGGGCCTGCCAGCGTTTCTCAGTGGTTGAGCGTCTACCTATGAACCAGGAGGTCACGGTTCAATTTCCGGTCAGGGCACACACCTAGGTTGCAGGCCCGATTCTCAATGTTGGGTGTGCAGGAGGCAGCTGATTAATGACTCTCATCATTAATGTTTCTGTCTATCCCTCTTCCTCCCTCTCTAAAATCAATTTAAAAATTTAAAAACTTGTATTTCACAGATACCAGGACTTACATAAACTTTGCCTTTCTCTACGTGACTTATCTCAGTTTGCTCTCAAGTTTCATCCATGTTGTTGTAAATGATATTTTTCTGATTCTTTAGGCTGAATAATATGCTCTTGTGTGTCTATACCACATTTCCTTTCTCCATTCCTCCACTCATGGACAATGAGGTTGTTTCCATATCCTGGCTTTTATAAATAATGTTGCAATGCACATGGGAGGGCAGATAACTCAGTGAGCCGGTGATTTCACTTCTTTCTGATATATACCCATGCACTGAATTAACACTGTTTATGGGTAAACTTTAATTAAAAGCTCACAATATAAATTATCTTCTTAGTCGAGTATTTTTTCCTTATGGCATTTCTTGTTTTTACGTTTATAATTCCAATAATAAATTAGCACTAGTTTTATCATAGTAACCCAATGGTGTGACAAACTATGTATGGTGCAGGTCCTCAAACAGTACTGATGAGGAGAAGTAATCAGTTAACTGGTGAAATGTCTGTGTGTATAGAATCTAGGCAAATACAGAATAGCCTGACCTAGAAACAGCAGGATGGGAATTAGCCCTCTACCAGCCTAGCAGGCAGGACTGACTCCAACAGTGCAAGACAACCATGTGAGAAAGGACATGGCTTCCCTTTCCAAACGTAATGCTGTGCATTCCTGTAGTGCCATGCTTGTGGTAACTTGATGTTAAGAACTCTGCTGATTCTGGAAATATACATCCACCTCACTGACATTGTTAAGAAGTCTAGCCCAATGAAGAAATTGTTACTATCCAGTCATCAAATGAAATAATATTATTCTCTTTGAGTAGGGAAATGTATGGTCCAATTTTATTATGTATTATTTATTTATTTATGTATTTATTTGTAAGTAAGAATGTCATGGGAAATAAGGCCAGACCTATGTGTTACTGTAATGTTTCCATAATGAGTGTGCTTCCCCTGAACAATCTTAAAAAAAGAATCAGATTATTTCATGTGTACTTTTAAATAATTGTTCAAAATAACCACTAACCTGTGGTGAATACTATTTCAAGTAAAGTCATAAAGAATGTCTGATTTAATGTATCTGACTGCCTCTGTATTTCTTGTTAGGAGAATGGATGATAAAATATTTTTATCATATAGTATATTTGAGGTGTTTTATTTACGTGTGTTTTTCCCCCCAATCATGTGGGTAATATAACAAAATAAAATAATCCAAAGTGGGAAAAAAGATTTTGTTTTTATTACACAAAAAGAAAATCGCATGAGGGTCTAACAGTTTCCTGAGTGGATAAGAATTCAATGTTTCACTTATTTTTGAAATAAGAGGCATAGAAAGATACTACAGAAAGCAAGGCCAAATGCAAATGATAGTGTCATGTCCGACTCCATTATATCATCAGCATAGTATGAAGGAAGAAATACACTTGACAAAGAAGAAGCAGCCTTTTTCTTCAACCCTTTCTATAGTTCAATGCAAATGAGGTATCTCATTTACTCTTGATTTAACAAGTCTTTCTCTCCCTTTCTGAGTCAAGTCATGTGAGGCATCGTCTAAAGAGGACATCGGTATAACCTTACAGCTGTGCGAGTTCGAGTTCGGGGCATTAATCTGCGCAGAAGCACAGAGAAACAAACCATGTGTTTAACAGCTTGAGTTCTTTCTCTTACGTTTCAGGGGCTCATGTTTCTTAATAATGAAAGGAAAGGTACTGAGATATACAATTGTGATATCCAAATGGGTACAGCCTTTACTCTAGTTTTTCTTTCTCCTTATTTGCTTATATGACTGAGTAGAAATATACTTTTAAATTTTTCCTATTACTGACTATTTGACTTCTGGGTATGGGTTAGAAAGATAATTTATGTCTGACACAGGATTGGAAATAAGGTAATGTTTAGTATTCTGGGCAAGGCTTTCCATTTCTTTCTTTTTTTTTTTAAGGCAAGTTACATAAGTGACCATTCAATGATCTCTGTAAAAGTGCAAATTCATCTATAAGTCCTTCAAACAGAAAGAAATTTTAGTGAGTTTCCGGTGTCATAAGTGCTGCTTATCTTGAGCCCTCCCCTTCTTCCACATGCATAATACAAGACACAATATTGTCAAAGCAGCAACCACTGAAAATATTCTTTTCATTTTTATTTATTTATTGATTTTTAGAGAAAGGAAGGTAGAGAGAGAAAATAGAGAAAGAGAGACAGAAAAAACACATTGATTTGTTGTTCCCATTATTTATGCATTCATTAGTTGATTTTTGTATGTGCTCTGACTGGGTATCGAACCCACAACCTTGGTGTATCAGGACGATGCTTTAACCAACTGAGATACCCTGCTAGGGCCTGAAAATTTCTTAGCTATTGTATGTGATGGATATTTTCAACTTTCAATAAAAGGTTACAGAATGTATACTACAGTAAAACAATTCATACCATCTACAACTATTGTTAAATATTGTGCAAATCTCTTTGCATAAAATGTAAAAAGACATTACTGTTATAGTCAGTTAACTATCTACCAATAGTCACTACCACCCTCTTTTCTAAGAGGACCCCTCATTGTGTTAGAAATTAGAATTGATAGCTTTCTCATTCTCCCTTTATTTAGGGGTGGTCATGTCATTTGAAATTTATTTAATGATATTTAAGGGAAATGCTGCAGTAAGAGTTCTAGGCAAAGCTGTTGGTTTTTATTATTGTTGTTTTTTAAATGTTGATAAATGGCATAGATGTGGTGCTTGCCATCTTGGGTCTTTTTTTTTTTCCTACTAGGTGTGTTTTGTGTTGCCTCCAGTGCAGCAGCCATCTTGTGATTACAGAGTAACAAATATGACATGGAATTTAACATTCTAAGAATGATGGCCCAGCCAGTGTGGTTCACTGGTTAAGTGTTGTCCTATGAACTAGGACAGTGGTTGTTAAACTGCGGCTCGTGAGCCACATGCGGCTCTTTGGCCCCTTGAGTGTGGCTCTTCCACAAAATACCACGGCCTGGGTGAGTCTATTTTGAAGAAGTAGCGTTAGAAGAAGTTTAAGTGTAAAAAATTTGGCTATCAAAAGAAATTTCAATCGTTGTACTATTGATATTTGGCTCTGTTGACTAATGAGTTTGCCTACCACTGAGCTAGGAGATCACAGTTTGATTCCCAGTTAGGATACATGCCCAGGGTGTGGACTTGATCCCCAGTAGGGGGCATGCAGGAGACAGCCAATCAATGATTCTCTCTCATCATTAATGTTTCTATCTCTCTCTCCCTCTCCCTTCCTCTCTGAAATCAATAAAAATATATTTTAAAAAAAGAATGGCCCTAACCAGTTTGGCTCACTGGATAGAGCATCGGTCTGCGGACTGAAGGGTCCTGGTTTTGATCCTATTCAAGGACACATGCCTGGGTTTCGGACTGAATCCCCAGTAGTAGGTGTGCAAGAGGCAGCTGATCAATGATTCTCTCTCATCATTGATTGTTTCTATCTCTCTCTCTCCCCCTTTCCCCTCCTCTCTGAAATCAATAAAAATATTTTGGAAAAAAATGATGAAAACACATTTGTTGAAAGAATAATATATTAGTCTAATTTCAATTTTAATTATTTGAGTACCAATAGTTTTCAAGTCCCTTTATTTTCTTTTCCTCTTCAGCCCACCTCTGGCAAAGTTGATAAGTAATCCCATTGCTCCACAATTTGGCGCCAAAAGGCAGTTCAAACCATATAAACCACAATCCATGCATGCCCAATCCCACCCTCCAACCACAAGAAAAGCCCATCTGGTCTTACCCTGTTCTCTCAAGCCATTTTCAGACCTGCTTGGATGCCTGCCTTTTTATCCCCAGAAAGTTCTATAAAGCTTTTTTTTTTTTTTTTTAACATCCTCTTTGCTTGTGTGTGGTGTCATCAGTCTCAACATCCTATTTAACTATTTGGTTGGATGTCCATTTCACTTCTGTGTCGTAACCTCAACCATTTGTACCGTGAGTAGGATATCTAGGTGATGAGCCAAACCACCAGGTATCTTTTTTGTTTGTTTGTTTTAGCTTTCTTAATTTTCTCTGCGGCTTGCTGGCTAGCATGCCCTTTGAGCTGTGTTACTACCTATTGGCCAACTTGAGCTATGAGCTGCTGCCTGGTGGAAATCTTGTTTTTGCTGCAGTGTGCTGTGTTTGTTGAATTCTACTGAGCCTCTGTTATAGATTTCACTGAGGTAAGTCAGTTTTAATAACTGATGCTTATGGGCAGCTGTATGGGTTTGGACCCTCTTCAAAGTGGCTTTAAATCATGGGTCACTGCCCCAACATATCGGTGTATCTCAGATTGAGTGATGTGACTTATTCCAGCAAAAGCCATGATGGATGCAAGGTTCAGGGGAATAACTCCCACCCCCTGACCAGGAGTGAGTTCTGAGTCTCGACCAGGTGTTGGCCCTAATCTATAGCATGCTCAGGAGAAAGCTTAATACCCTGCATGACATAAAGGCCCATCAGATGGTCACTGAAAGTACGTAGCTCACTAGGATCCTATAAAATGCCTTTGATGATGCTGGTTATACCTCTGTCATAAAGCAAACAAGCAAAAAATATCCTCATCCTTAAAGTTTCAGGAAAAATAGCTAATGGACTTACAGTGTAGTGCCAAGGGACTCATTCAAACCCAAAACGTTAAGACTACGCCTGATTTGGAGCTTTCCCTATTCCCCCAGAAAACATCATTATGTGAGGAATTCAAATTTTTATATACTCTTGATGCAATATCTTCAGGTTTGACATCAGAAAGACATTTTGGGTGGAGGGGATGCATTTTATTTCTCTAGAGTGTCCACAACAGTTAAATTAAATTCTAGTTCTCACATAAATCTTTTAAGTTAGGTACTGTTATTATATCTATTATTGAGAGGAGGAAAATAAAGCAAAATGAGATTAAGTTGCCCAAGGTCATATGGCAAATTTGTGATGGAGACAGGAAATGAACTCTAGAGGTCTGACCCAGTGCTCTGCTCTCCTGCTCTAGCTAAACTGCTTCTCAAGATGATAAATGAGCAGTAGGATAGAAAGTGCTTCAGACTCTGATGGCAGTGGTAAGCCTTGCACCTGCCCTAGGCAATCTGACTCTGGACTGGTTTGTGTTCTTAAAAATATTCCTATTTTGTGAGTTGCTTTATTTGGAGTTCATGTTACTTTTTTTTTCTGAAGGAAAGCTAATTATACAGTGTAGATTTTGTAAAATCTAGTTTTGAATCCATATTAGATCTGAGAAACAAAGAAACTTTATTTAGCTTCTCTATGCCTCACTGTCCATGAACATAAAATGGGAAAAATAATATTTTCATCACAGAACTTTTATTATTGTTGAATAAAATACTGTATGTTACTCATCTTGGTTAATTCCTCTCACATGCCTGGATCTCAATAAATGAAAGTTAAGCTAATATATTAGCCCTTACAAAATTTCCTACAGATTCTATGATACACTTGACTTTTTAGTCATAAGTGAGCAACTGTGATATATTCAGAATTATCTTTAGTCTCATGAACTTACTGTAGGAAGTTTTAGAAGTATCACAACCACTCTAATTTGCTTTTGAATTATTTAAAAAAAGATGCTTTGAAGAGATACTGAAGCAAGAACATGTTCATTCTGATATGTTTGCATGGTATCTTCAATAGCAACTATTCCTGATTAATCCATAAGAAGATAGTAACATAGTCAAAGTGTCAGAAATTTTGAGTAGAAATCCTTGGGACAGAAAAGTTGTGGTTGAAGGCAAACTATTTTTGGTAGGAAAAAAATGCATTGACAGATGAATGAATCTCTGTATCAAATGGATGGAGTACATTATTCTACTAGGATATGGAACAGTACCTATCAGTCTTTGGCACTATTGATGATTGGTGGGGGTGTTGATAGGAATCACCATGCCTAACCATTGATAATGGCTTAAGTTTTGCAGCTTCTGCAACATGTTTAGACTTAAAGGGATTATACTCCAGTATTCTACTTGGCCTTGCATATGATATAACCTAACCTATAAATGGGGAACCAAAGAAGATAATCTGCCAGTTGCCTAATATATCTACTTCAGTGTTTGTTTTCAAAGAGCAGACGTTTTCTCCCATTTGTGTAAACAAAAGAAAAAAAAGCACAAGAAAAAGTGGGGTAGAGAAAATTACTAAAAAAATACTGAATTATCTCGTAGCATGCAAGGAGGAGTATGACAAACTAAGTGGTAGGTGTGGTTGTATTCTTGTTGAGAATATTGTCATTAACATGGCTCTGCTCACAAAGACCAGATTCACACTTATGGTTCACAGAGATATACCTTCATAAGATCAGTTTGTATCAGAACCCCTGATCATGATTCATACACTAGGAGTGACAATCACTTCGTCTCAACATGGCAGCTGTCATTATATCTATATGGGTGATGGATGTGTGGATAGTTTCAGAATGATGGGGCTGAAAAGTGCAGTTTCTAGGTGATATTTTGAAGGTAAATAAAGCAATGTGTGCTCTGTAAATGGGGTAACTTATGGGCTTTTAATATATGACAGTGACTTAACTCATATGTGGAATCTAATGAACAAAATGAGCTAAAAGTAAAGTAATAGACTCATAGATAGACAGCAGGCTGACACGCGGGGTGGGGCAGGGGAGCTGGAGGTGGGGTGGATGGATTGAGCAAAAAAGAAAAAAAAGAGAAAAAATGCATGGACACAGAAAACAGTTTGGTGATTGTTCGGAGGAGGGAGTGGAGAAGGTGAAGGAGGATAAAGGGAGTATAAATGATGATGGACAAAGACTTGACTTGGTGTGGTGTACAGATGATGTGTTGCATAATTGAAACCTGAATGTATAATTTTGTTAATCAATGTCACCCCAATGAATTCAATAAAAAGGAAAAAAAATGAACAACCAAAAAACTTCCCAAAAATAAAATAAAATTACCAGGGATGCCCAACCTGCATTGCTCAGTAGTTGAGTGTGGACCTATGAATTAGAAGGTCACTGTTGGATTCTTGGTCGGGGCACATGTGGGCACATACCCTGGTTACAGGCTCAATCCCCAGTGTGGGGTGTGCAGGAGGAAGCCAATCAATCGTTCTCTATCATCATTGATGTTTCTATCTCTCCCTCTCCCTTACTTTCTGAAATCAATAAAATATTTTTTTTATAAAGCATTACCAGGGAGTAAGTGACACCAAAAATTTTATTGTTTTCTTTTTTCAGGTTTTCCTATAGTAAGGCTTCAAATATAATCATTTGCATTTAGAGAGCCTTTACATAATAAATTGAATTTGATTCATTTATTAAACTGATATGCAATTAACACATGAAGAAATTAAAACACCAAAGGAGTAAACAATTTACCTTGATTTTCTACATATATTTTCCCATAAAATTGCTTCACAGTTTCACCCTCTGCATTTAGAATTTAAATATATATATATTAAAATTTTAATATGTTTATTTGTCCTTTCTGTAGATAAATTTGCCAATCAACATCTGTTTCTGAAATGAGAATACCATTTATAATTTTCAATAGAAAAAAATAAATTTAGAACATTCAATAGGTTATATGGAATATGACTACTGTCTTATTTTATATTTGTTTTATAAACTGGAAACAAAATTATTTAAAGCTAATAATTAGTCATAAACACTGCTTATATGAAATTATGATATTAACATAAATTTATAATTAATAAACAATGACATAACATATGGAAGTATGGATAGTAATACCAATAATATACAGTTATTAATCATTTATCAAAAGTTAGAAACTACTCTAAGATTTTTACAACTGTAAAAAATATAATATTCAAAATAGCTTCATGAAATAAGCATTACCCCATTTTATGCATGACACCCATGCCCTAAAATATAAGTTTTCTGCACCATAGTATAATAAGTGTAAGAACTGATATTCAAATTTATATTTGACTTTCAAAACTTAATTGTTCTTTCATCATATATTGAAAAGGTCTACACTTTAATCAGAATATTTATAGCCCAAAGATATGTTTATATCTCAGATCTTTTCAGGAGTACAGAATTAACATGGATATTTTCTTAAATTTGACCTAAAAATTGAATTAACCCTAAAATCAAAGAACAAATCATCTATTAGAAAAAGTCATTAATAAAAATAAATGCAGTATTTTTATTACAGAATAGCAGGTGGTGTCAGCAACTGATTAAAAAAAAATTGTCAGAACACATTTTCTATTATACTAAAGCTTACCAAAATTATTGTAATGTAGAGTTATGATACTCAATGAGAAACTAAATATATCCAAAGCATTAAATAAAGATAGCAATCACCTAGTGCCATCACAAACTTAAATAATAAAAATGTAAAGGGAAAAATTAATTTCTTTTCTCTTGCTTAATTTGATCCATCAGTGAGGTGTAGTTAACAAAGGTAATACAATCTTAAGATGTATAATAGAAGTTAATTGCCTAGATAATGGGAAATAATATCCCCATTGGACTGTGTTGGTCAGGACACACAAAATAATGGAATCCATTTGTTTTCTCTTGGACTTTACTTACATTCACATTATGACAATGAACAACTTGACGTAGAGGTAGTTTTTTTATGTATCTTTCTTCTACCCTAGACTGTGAATTACATGTATGCAAGCCCCATGACTTATCTAATTTTATTGTCATTGACATCCAGCAGAAATGTAGCTATTAGTATTTGCTTAATAAAGCATTGCATTCATTAAGGCACACATCTTATCTCCTTGGCTCTTGCCATAATATTATAAGTGGTTTCTATGCTACTCTTTCATCTCTCTCAGTTCCGTCTCAAAATAGTTGCTCAAGCAGTAAAGTATTCCTCCAAGGTCACAGAACTAGTAAATGACAGACATTGGATTGAATCTATATATACTGACTTCAGAGTCTCATATTAAAATCTGATTCTCTAATAAAATATTCTCCTCTCAAACATAAGCAAAACAAATCTGAAAAAACAAACAAACACGTATTTGAAAAGGAATTAATTTTCCTGGCTTTAGTGGCAATCTCTACAAATTAATATGTCATGAGTATCATGTTTTGAGAGAGACTTTGATAAATAGGGATAAAGAAATATAGAAGTAATCAGGACTATGAGCTGCCTGAATACACAGCCATATAAGAAAAAAACTGAAAAAAAATTTAGCTTGAAAAATCTTGTCTAAAGTTATACATGTTTGCCATTTTTTAAAGTATTAAGGCTTGTCATAAGGTAAAAAAGAAATATTCTGTACTTTCCCAGAATTTCTCTGATATAATATAGGTAATAACTATTTGATTGCTTAATTAACCAATGATAAATTAGCTACACATGACACAGAAATTAAATAAAATATAGTAAAACAAATATTTAAAAGAATCAGAGCATTCCAACAACTAAGGCTATGAAGAGAATTACAGGAATTGAGCCTGTGGTATTGATCAACTATCAGTAGAGTAAGTTGGCTATTTGTCTATCATCTAACTATATTTCAAAATTCAATGCTATTTAACAAGATAAACTATATAAATGTGGCAAAAAGACTGTAAAAATTTAAACACTCTTGTTAAAAGCAAATACACTTTTATTCTGAATGGTCTCCACTGAACAATATGGTTTTTATCCACAATGGCAGGAGTTACATATAATCTGTAATAATAAAAGGGTAATATGCTAATTAGACCGGACATTTTCCAGACGTCATTCTGGACATCCTTCCTGATGAAGCCAGGGCTGGAAGGAAGCAGCCTGGGTCCCAGGTGCCTGCCAGTGGCCGAAGAAGGGAAGCAGCCTGGTGCTGGAGGGAAGCCAGTGCCAACAAGGGGGTGGGGGAAGGAAGGCCTACTCTTGCACGAATTTTCATGCATCGGGCCTCTAGTGCAATCCTATCTAATAAAAGGATAATATGCAAATTAACTGTCACTCTGTCACAAAGGTGGTGGCACCAATAGCCACAAAATGGCAGTGCCCAGTCTTCTCAGCCCCGCCAGAGTCCCCCAGTCCCGGGGGAGAGGGGAAGGTGGCTGCTGAGAGCAGGCAGCGTGAACAGCTTGGTGGAATACTTGCTTCGTAGCCACAGCAATGAGGCAAGTATTTCGCACCCAGACGCAGATGGGCCTCTGGGCCATGAGGAGCTTCTGGGCAGCGGCTGCAGAGCGGCCAGGCCCCACAGAGAGCTACTGGCACATGGATTCGTGCACAGGGCTACTAGTTTATATAATGCTCTAAAATAAGCTGTCACCACCTAGTCATTAGTGAACATTTAATAAGATATTGTATCTTTTTAGTTAGCAAATGACATCAGATCTTTGCAGATTTAAATTTACACAAAGAATGAGCTGTGAAGACTTTTTCTCTATGTATTACTGAGATGAAATGTTGGTTTTAATATAATTTCTATAGTAGAAATAAAGGATAACAGATAATCCTTCTCCCTCTATTCCTCCTCCTCAACTTTCCTGAGCATTGTGTTTCATAGAGTAACTTGTCCTAGAAAGCAGATAACTAGTCATGAGTTTGTTCCTGCTTTTGTTCTTGCTGGATGGAAAGCTTTGAGGAAATAACTCTTGTGGCTTTTAATCTAAATTCTCTCATATATAAAATAGCGGAAATAACTACCTTGTGTGTTTATTCGAACGTTAATAATTTTAATTATGGCCCGCTGGTGTGGCTCAGTGATTGAGTGTCAACCCATGAACTAGAGGTTACCAGTTCAATTTCCAGTAGGGCACATGACCAGGTTTAGGGCTTGATCCCCAGTAGGGGGCATGCAGGAGGCAGCTAATAGATGTTTCTCTCTCATTGATGTTTCTATCTCCCTTCCTCTATCTCTAAAAAAATTAATAAAAATATATTTCAAAAATAATATTTATTTCATTACGGGATAAAAAATGTCATAATCCTGTAAAAAAATGCAAGACAAAAGCTACAATTCTGATTTTATATAAATTGAGTTGCTGAAAACTTTAAGGTCACATAAACATAAGTGATGGGGGGGGAGAAGATCATCTGAAATATCATAATAAGGACCTTTGAAAATCTCATCTATAAAACAATTAGGACAATGGCAAAAATTGTCAAACCATTTTTTTTTCATAATTGTAACAATAAACGTAAGGCTTGCAATAATCTTTGAACATTTATTGGAGAAAGATATCCAAAAAAGATAAGGCTGTCCACTTTCACCACTTCCATTTAATACTGTCCAAAAGTTCTAGCCAGGGCAATTAGGCAGGAAAAAATAAATAGAAAATATCCAGATTGGGAACATGTAAAATTTTTTCTATGCTTGGGTGCTCCATGCCACATTCACGTGGTTCACTGGTACTTTTGCAGTGGTGGCTGACAGGACTCTTGTAGAGAAGTCCCCTTTCAAACACCCTCCATGTCTCATCTTTCAACTTTTATACCCAAGGATTTTTTTCAATGTTCAGAGTTTTTGCTGATAGATTGTTACTAGTGTATAAAAACACAACATATTTTAATATATTTATATTGTGTGATGCAACTTTACTGAAATATTAGTCCTAATTTTTTTTTTTTGTAGAGTCTTTAAGGGTTTTTATATGTAATATATTGTCATATGCATAGAGTCACAGTTTTACATATATTTTCCAATTTGGAAGACTTTTATTTCTTTTTCTTGTCTAATTGTCATAGCTAGTATTTCTAAAAATAGTGAGAGTGGTCATCTTTGTCTCATTCCTGATTTTTGAGGAAAAGCTTTAGCTTTTCACCACTTACTATGATGTTGTCTGTGGGCTTGTGCTATATATGGCCTTTTTAGAGGTACACTAGAGGCCCAGTGCATGAAATCCATACACTGGTAGGCTCCCTAGCAGCTGTGGCTGTTGGCCAGGGCCTCCCTCCCTTCCCCCTGCTGGCCCCGCCTCCTGGTCAAACTCCCGGACAACTCCCGGTCAAGGAGACAGTTTGCATACTATACTTTTATTGTATAGGATTCCCTGTATACTTACTTTATTGAGAATTTATTTCTTATCACAAATGGGTGTTGAATTTTGTGAAATGCTTTTTTGGGGATCTATTGAAATGATAATATGCTTTTTAAACTTTATTTTGTTATTAGAGTGTTTCATATTAATTAACTTGTGGATGTCGGATGTATTTTTTTTTTCATTCCATGTTTTACTCTTCATTTCCACCCTCGTTCTTGAGAACAAACTATGAAATGACCTCATGCATTCTAGTCACTTTCTTAGATTCTACTTTTCTGTGAAACACAAACTAAAACATGAATATTGATAATTTGGTCATCAGGCACATCAAACTGCCTTCTTGAAATATTTCCTGGCAACACTGTAAGAACACAAAATTTTACTTTCATTTACCTCCATCTTTTTGCCAATACTTAACATTCCCAATTCTGTGACCCTGCAATATTGCTTCACATACCTTTATATATACAGTTAGTGGCCAGATTATTATGACCACCCCATCAGTACTTCGTTGGGCCACCTTTGCCTTCAATACTGCAGCGATTCTTCTTGGCATTGACTCCACAAGATGTTGGAAGGCGATGTGAGGAATCTGACACCATGCCTGATGAATATCACTGTCCAGTTCTGTGAGATTTGGTGGTTGTGGAACCAGCTGCCTGATGGCTCTTTTAACTTCGTCCCACAGATGCTCAATTGGATTGAGATCTGGTGATTGTGGGGGCCACCTAAGCAAGGTAAAGTCTCCCTCATGTTCTTGAAACTACTCCTGCACAATATGAGCACCGTAGCATGGCACATTGTCTTGTTGGAAGAAGCCATCTCCATTGGGATATGCCATCAACATGATAGGATGAACTTGATCAGCAATGATACTTAGGTAAATTGTGCTATTCAGACGTTGTTTCACATGAATTAAAGGGCCCAATTCATGCCAGGAAAACATGCCCCAAACCATAACACTTCCCCCACCAGCTTGAAGGGTTGTACTCATGCATGTGGTGTGCATGCTTTCATGCTGTTTCCGCAAAATTCTCACTCTGCCATCTGCATGATGCAACTGGAAACGTGATTCATCGGACCACATGACTTTTTTCCAATGCTCGACTGTCAAATCCTTGTGTTCCTGTGTGAATTGGAGATGTTTTATCTTGGTAACCGCAGAGAGCAAAGGTGTTCGAACTGGCCTACAGCTTCCAAATTCTATATGATGCAGTGTACGGCTAATTTGCCTACAAATGTCAGGTGGTCATAATAATCTGGCTACTCAATGTATATTTCACAGCAACTTAAACCTGAGATTTCTGACCATGTTTTCTTCACAAACCCTGCCTGTTAGGAAATACTCTCTGCACACAGCAAAAGATACTTTAATGTCTTTTAAATTTATGTTATAAATATGTTTCCCTACTACATCTACATGTAGGAGTGGGAACTTCCTAGTGATAAAGCCCATTTGGCAACTTATCCAAGGATCTATGATTATGAAAGGATTGACAATAAATAAGAAAATAAGAAAAGCACTTTTTTTTTTTTTATCTTAGAAAACTATATTTGTTTTGGGAACTCATACATTTTTAAAATGATGCAGTTATACTTAAGATAAATAAAGCTAACTCCATAATAATTATCTTTTTTACTTCAAAAATTGACTGTATTATAAACACTTTCATTGAAACGTGAATACAAGAGTACCCAGAGGCCTATTCAATGGAGCTACTATTAGATGAAACTGTATTATTCTTTAACATGCTGTGTTTCCCATTAGTTGGTGATCAAAATAAAAACTCTAAAGAAGATCAGTAGGATGCAAGATTGATTACAGACAGATTCAGCAGTGTAATCACTAGCTAGTGCATTCTCAGCATGAATGGAGTCCCCAGAGAGCTAGTTGCTATTTGATAGCAGTACAGGGGGGTTGTGGGGGGCGGGAATCAAATGACTTTTAGAATGTAGATTGGTTTGGGTTGCATTAAACAGTAAAGGATTATATCTAACACTGTCATCCATTTTGGCATTTGAGAATAGTGCATCTAAAACATCTCATTTCCATGGGTGGTATACATCAACTTTGCTGCATAACCTGATTCAGCAACTCCTGGGAAGAAGGGAAAATTGCACAATTGTTATGTGAAAACAGCTGCAATTAATTATGGTGTGCTTTTGCCAAAGACACAAGACTAATTTTTCATTATTATTCAATTTACATGCCTTATGTTGATTATTCTCCCTTAAAATTATAAATTCAAAACATAGCATTTCCTGTCTACAATAATGCTGCAACAACTATTGAAGGACAGTGAGAATAAGGAAAGAAACAATAAAAGGGAAGACTGAATTGTTGGACTCTACTTCTAGTTCTGTTAAAATCTGGCTATGTAACTGTATATAAATGGTTCAACTTATCTGTGCTATGCATCCATAGACTAATTTAAAAATAGAATAATCAGCCCTAACCGGTTTGGCTCAGTGGATAGAGCATCGGCCTGCAGACTGAAAGGTCCCAGGATTCTGGTCAAGGGCATGTACCTTGGTTGCAGGCACATCCCCAGTAGGAGGTGTTCAGGAGGCAGCTGATTGATGTTTCTCTCTCATCAATATTTCTAACTCTGTATTCTTCTCCCTTCCTCTCTATAAAAAATCAATTAAACATATTTTTTAAAAATAGAATAATCATATTTGGAATTGCTGAAACTATAAATTTTATAATTTTTTATTTAACTTAACATTTTAGATATGATTTTATGAATAATTATACATAAGTTTCAAGTACAATGAAGGCATTTTAAAAATAATGCTGAACGAAAATAACTGTAGTGAATAATTCAATTTGTATTCGAAATCTCTCTTGTTCCCTTAGCTAAAAAACTTAAGTAGTTTATGGTATAAGGGGCAGATTAACAAAATGCTTCTAGAAAATAATTACAGGGAAAGCACATCACTGAAATAATCAAATCTATGTCATTCAGTCTCATGGAAGAATGGAATAGAATACATGCATCACTTTCTTTTGAAAAGACTTAGATTAAAATATAGTTTATAGAAAAATCATAGTATTTCCTGATTCTTCTGGATATCATCCCCAATTGATAAGAGAACCAGAAGGGGGCTGTTAAAAGCACATTGAAGATCCACCAGAAGGTCTTTCTTGGATACAAAGGCAACAAATTGAACCTGGCAAATTCCCTAGCAGGGGAAATGGTTTCAGTCTAAGAAAAGCCCTTTTGAACAACTAACAAATAGCAATCAGTGTTTCTTTAGTTTTTTTAGTCTTCTATTGAATTACTGTCTCCGAGGAGAAATTTAGATTTGTTTACATAGTTATTATATCTAGGCTCCACATTTATTCTAGTTTTGCTGTACATCTTTAATAGTTTATATTGTAAATTCAGGTGCTTTATCTTTTCCCTTTTCCAATAACATTTATCAACATTCTCTGGACTACTTGGAATTAGATCCTCAAAGTAATTTTGATGTCTGTCCTTTCTGAGAACATATTGAAATATATTTTGTTAGTTGTGACATTTTCATTCCTCTAATTCTCTATCACCACATTTCACTCAAACTACAGTGTTAGCTTCTTAACTGGTGTTTTGTCCTTAACCTGTTATTCCTACCAATTTGTCCATCATAATACTGCCAAATTAATCTTGCTAAAATGCAGATTTCATTTTGCTATCCCATTCTTCAAAATTCTTCAAGTAGGATCCATTGAATACACCTTACATTGGTATTAAAATCAATTTAAAATCTAGTCTTGATGTCCTTTCTCAGCCCTACACTCTACTCCTGTTTATAACAAATGGTCACTTGATCATATCTTGCTTCTGCTGCTTCTCAGAGAAATGGACTAGAACTTCACTAGACCTACCAGTATCAAGCTATACCCACATAAATGTGTACTCAATGTTTCACAGGATTTTTGATCATACAGTTTTATAAGTAAGCTCCTTTGGCCTTGTAATATTGTGTAGTACCTAACCTAAGCAATATAAACTATTAAGTATAAACTTCCATTCATTTCACACTGTTTGTTCAAGGGATAATCAAAGTTTTTAGAAATTTTACTTGTACATTTTGTTTATCTGGTTATGTTTATTTAGCTTAAATAATAGAGGTTTTGTATTATATAAATTATATAACACTTAACACACTAACACAAAAGTAGTTGCCATTAACTGGAGTTCTGTTAGTTGTAGAGTGGATTTCATATATAGTAAGCATAAAAAGATACAGCTCATTAAAATGCGCACACACATACACACACACCCTCTAATAATAACAAATAACTAAAAGCCAGTAGATGCTAAAATTATTTTTTTTAGAAATGCAGATCAACAGGAAAAAATTACCCATTTAATGAATTAGTATGCTAAGGAAGATTTTGAAAATCAAACAAAATTTTAATTATGTTTTACAGAAATATAAAAATGCCTGCAATTTGCATAATTCCCCCCTATTTAAAATTTGATTAAAAGTGTCTAGCTGTAGGAGCAATGAGTCTTATTTTTGTCCAGAATAAATTTCTAGAGATTCTGATACAATTGGCAAACATTTTTAAGAAAAGTTACTCAGATTTATCTAGTGAGCAATCAGTATGAATGTTTTTTCTATTGTTACTTTGAGCCTATGTGTGTCATAAATACTGAAGTTAGTGTCCTGTAGGCAGCATATAGTTGGGTTTTGCATTTTTATCCATCTAACTACTGTCTGCTATTTGGTTGAAGAATTTAATCCATTTATATTTAGGGTAGTTGTTGATAGGTGAGGAGTAACTAATACTCTCCTTTAATAGTTTTCTGCCTGTTTTATAGGTCCTTTGTACCTTTCTGACTCGCTTACTGACTGTGTGTGTGTGTGTGTGTGTGTGTGAGAGAGAGAGAGAGAGAGAGAGAGAGAGAGAGAGGGAGAATTGCTGATTTTTTTGTAATGGTATTCTCTAATTTTCTTTTTTTTATGTTGTGAATCTACTCTAGGTTTTTTTATTTGTAGGACCCATGAGATTTGCATAAAATTTTGTTGACATTCATTTAAAGTACTGTGCACCTTGGGCATAGTAGGCCTCAATATAGTTTCTATTTTATTTAAGAATTAGTTTTTATTTCTTATAAAGTTGAATGATAAATTATTCAAGAATATTTTAAATAAATAATATTTATGCAATTATAGTATGATCACCATAACATTACATAAATTAAGATTTTAAAAGCAGAAATGACTTTTAGAAAATACATTAATATATTCATAAAAGCTTATTTCCATGAATATTTTGTTTACATGCCTGCCATAGAATACCTCATAGAATGTCTTAACCAAATACTTGCTTATTTTTCTCATGTTCTATAACAAGATGCCCAGAGATAAGCATTTTAGAACTGGTGGGAAGAAACACAGTGACATTAAGGAACCAAACATTTTCTAATTATCACTTGGACATTCTAACATTTTAAGGATAATTCTGTCATTTTGGTCTCTATCTGCATCATCAGTCACTGCATCTGTTTTTCAGCCTGAATGTAAATGGCATATCAAGGAAGAATAATATGGCCTATAATAAGGAAAGCACAACTTAACTTCTGTTATGACTGATTTAATGGATCTTCACTGGCTACAAAGGGGTGGAGATGGTAATTGGCTCCAATTTTAATTCATGCAGCATCAAAGGTTCTGATAGTAATGAAGGAGAGAAGTATAATTTTTGAAGATGCAAATGGCAGAATCTTCCATAAATATATAATTAGTACCAACTATTTAAAAGGCATGACTTTGTGCTTGACTGGTGTTGCTCAGTGGTTGAGCATCAACCTATGAACTAGGAGGTCACAGTTCAATTCCTGGTCAGAGCACATGCCTAGTTGCAGGCTCAATCCACAGTGGGGGTCATGCAGGAGGCAGGCAATCAATTATTCTCTCTCATCATTGATGTTTCTATCTTTCTCTCCCTCTCCCTTCCTCTCTCAAATCAGTAAAAATATATTTTAAATGAAATAAAATAACATAAAAGTCATGGCTTTGTGTTGTTAGTTAAGTATTCTATAATTAAATACCAGAGGCCTGGTGCAGGACTTCATGCACGGGTGGGGTCCGGCTGGCCTGCCCCAATCGAGGCCAATAGGGCTGGACCAGCCAGGGGGAGGGGACACGGGAGGTTGGCCGGCTGGACCCACCCCTGATTGGGGTCGGGGAACAGCCAGAGGGACGGGGCGGCCAGGAGGAGAGGCTGTGGATGGTCAAGGAGACAATTTGCATATTAGCTGTTTATCATATAGGATTCACCCTAAGTGATAGGTGTTAATTTAATCTCTTTAATTTTTCTCTTTCTTTCTTTTTTATTTTTTAAAAACTAATAGGTGAAGTAGGTTAAGTTAGTTGCATGTGGACATTTACTTAGTAACAAAATTTGGATTTGATGTCTAGTGTCCTGAATCAGAAACCTCAGTTATAGACAAAAGATGCATCTACGCCGAAACTGGTTTGGCTCAGTGGATAGAGCGTTGGCCTGCGGACTCAAGGGTCCCAGGTTCGATTCCGGTCAAGGGCATGTACCTTGGTTGCGGGCACATCCCCAGTAGGGGGTGTGCAAGAGGCAGCTGATTGATGTTTCTCTCTCATCGATGTTTCTAGCTCTCTATCCCTCTCTCTTCCTCTCTGTAAAAAATCAATAAAATATATTAAAAAAAAAAGATGCATCTAATTTATTTTGTCATCTTATTATAAGAAAAAAGGAAAGTTAAAGTGAAATAAATAAAAGAAAGTTGAATTGTGAAGAAATTTTCTGGTTTTCGTTAACTGAATTTTTCAGAACAGCACAAAATTTTGCAAATAATCTTGACATTAATTTAATATAAATATAAGACTTCAAATGATGACTCAGTAGAATAGTATCCCAAAAGCAATATAAAATCTTTATCCATTAGGATCAACCCCAGTGTTCTGCAAAAATTTTTCTTCTAAAGTAGATTCCAATAAACAAGAGTGATTTAGTCAGCAAGGACAATGTAACAATGATGCTACCACCATCCTTCAAAACTATGCACAATTGCACATTATTATTTTCCTGTAACCAGCTTTCAATATCAGTCTTCAGAGCCTGCATGTCAGCATAATGTAAGTACTGCATCACTAGTCTAGCTACAAATTTTCTTCATAGGAAAATAAATGGTGTTTATCTTTCCTGTTATTTCTGACCCTGCTGTGCTTGACCTCTATATTGAATTTTTTTCTAAAGAAGATTCAGACATTAAATTAAGTTAGGTGTGCATTTGATAACAGTGGACAATGTTAGGGATTGCCTTTTCCCCTTAATCATAATTTTAAATAAACATAGCATTTTATTTCATAAGTATATATTGAACTATTTCTAATATTTTGCAATTTACATAAGTTTATTTCTAGGTGATTGTTTTAATTTCTTCAGCTCCTCATAGCAATACAAGTTGAGTCTTACTCCATTTTACAACCTTGTTAGTTGGCACACTTAAAATCTCACTTCACCTTAAATTCACCTTAGAGACAGGCTTTCTGTTACTTTATGAATAGTCCTGATGTATGATTTCTCCTATTACTGGTATTCTCTGTGGTTTCACTACTTTAAAGCAGATGTATATTTTTTCACTGCATGACTCCTTGTCTGTTTTATTTATCTAATAATGTAGTAGAAAGACTACAAAGCTGGAGCTAGGGAACCTGGGTCCATATCCTACTACCATTTAGTAGTTGAGTATCCTTAGGAAAAATAACTTAAGGTTTTCATTTTATCTTTTGAAATTGAAGGATAATAATGCAAGTCCTACATGCTATGTATGAATATTTCAAGAATCAAGTGTGTCAAATTAATATATGTACTGTGAAAACTGTACATATATAACATATTTTAGTATTTATATTTTATCTTATCTATTATAACATTTGCTTAACAATCCAAGATCACTCCTGAAGAATATACCTATCTTGATAGAGAACATTTTAAGTCTTTTTCCAGGAATATTGAGGATATAACTATGGCTATACATTTTGTTGACTGATATTTTAATTTAGGCAGCTTAGCATCTTAGAAAATCAACTTGCCTTTTATTGACTTTGATGCAAACTTTATTCAAATAAGATGTATTGAAATCTGATTATGTAAAGTTACTGAGATTAAAAAAATAATCCTTTTCCTCAAGGAGCTCCTAGGAGGAGATAGAATAATCATAACAGTGAGACAATTGCTGTAATGAAGGGGTAGAAAAAACAACCACCACACAATAGGAATACAGCTGGGAGATGATTGATAGTTAAGTTAATTCGAAGATAGTGTGGAATTAAAAATAAAGAAGCAACTATAATCAGAGTTGACTAAGTAGAAACTTTCTCTCGTTATGGCAATTGAGCTTATTTTGGAAAATTTCTTTAGCAAATGGCAGAATTTTATCACTTGAGGAATTATTGGAAGTGATTACATTAGTCACTCCTCAGCATTATTTAGAACACTGACAAAAGCTGAGTCATCCCAAAACAAGTTGGTATAAAAAGTTTGGAGCAGATTCAAAGTAGCACTGTAGAGATGATTACAAATTTACCAACAAGGTCTAAGGCGCCTGGCCAGCATGGCTCAGTGGCTGAGCATTAATCCATGAACCAGGAGGTCACAGTGTGATTCCTGGTCAGGATACAGGCCTGTGTTGCAGGCTTGCTCCCCAGTGTGGGGCATGTAGGAGACAGCCCATCAATGATTCTCTCTTATCATTGATGTTTCTTTCTCTCTCTCACTCCCCCTTCCTCTCTGAAATCAATAAAAATAACTCTCTCTCTCTCTCTCTCTATCATCTATTACCTATCTATCTATCTACCTATCTATATCTATATATCTATATCTATGTATCTATATTTATCTATATACCTATCACCAATCTATCTATCCTCTATCACTTATCTAGCATCTATCTATATATCTATATCTATATATCTATCTATATCTATCTATATCTATATACCTATCTTCTATCATCTATCTATATATTTATATCTATATATCTATATCTATATATCTATATCTATCTGTATACCTACCACCTATCTATATCTATCTGTATACCTATCACCTATCTATCTATACCTATCTGTATACCTACCATCTATCTATCTATAGGTAGGTAGGTAGGTAGGTAGACAGATAGATAGATAGATAGATAGATAGATAGATGGATGATAGATATGACAAGCACTAAGGAAAAGCATCAAAAGTTTAAGTGTGACCATATTGAAATACATCTGTGTGTGTCTCTGGAACAAGTCCTTTAATTAGTAGAACACATCAAAAGCACTTTGAAGCCTGATACATAATAGAATGGTTATTCTACATATTGCTTTTCCATATCATTTGGCTACTGTTGTCCTATAGCTTCATTAAATAATTTCTTCCTTTTTAAAATTGTTGTCATCTGTTTCTTTAACACACACACAAAAGGAGAACAATTCTTCTTCCTATGCCTACGTTGCAAAATGGACCAAACACTTCCATGGCAAACCTAAATAAGCCCTTGGCAGGCCTTGTGAAATATTTGTTAATTTTGAAACTGTGATGTTAGCATACCTATCGTCCTAATATTGTTTGCTGACTTTGTGGTTTCTTTTTATCAATTGTTTCATGTATCCACATTTTAGAGTTTTAATGGAGTAAACATGTATCTTATGCTTCTTTTTGTTTGTTTCCTAGAGCAGCCACAACTATATTCATCACATAGAAGATGCTGTGTGTTTGTGTAGATAATGAAATTTTATAAAATCTATCTTATTAACATTTTATGAAGTTTTCTAAATTATAGCCAAATATGGTAGCACATGATTATTTCACTGAGCAATAATGCTAATATTTATAATGTTTTATATCTCTCCTATTTTATTAAAAACAATATTTTGTATATTACTTAAGAAAAACTTAAAATTTCAAGAAGTCCAAGAACAGAGAATAGATAGAATCTCCCAGGCTAGAGTAAGTGTTAAGTAGATGGGGATTTATATTTTAAACCATGATTCAATCAAATTTAGCATGACAGTTCATAAAATCTCTTAAAATTAAAATTGCGTAGTTTTTACCTCACAGGGTAAACTGGCTGATGTTTGGGTGAATGGCTTTAAATCTGTCATTTTTGATCCTTCTTCTCTTATTTTACATCTTCTTTCCTTCTTGCTAGAGATGCCTCCATTCATCACAGGCACCGCAGCTCTCACAGCAGCGCGATCCTTCACTCTTAAATCACAGGCTGTCTCGGCCACTGTCGCGGCCAGTCTTTGAAACAGGAAAACGAAAACCCAGAGCAGCAGTTGCAATAGCACAAGCATCATAAATGTTCCCCAAGACTCCCATCACACAATCCATTTGAGCCAAGTCTAGGTACAGATCTCCTCACACTACTGACTAGCAAATCATACAGAAGTGTAATTGTGGAGTGGATGACAGTCCCCAGCACGCCTCCCAACGAAGAGGGAAGAAGATAGAGCGCTCACAGCTTCCTGAGTGTAAATAGATGGCTGGCATCCCATTTAAATGGATTATCCAAACTAGATCGTTTCAGTAAAATTGGTTAGAAATGGCTTTAATTGTGTCAAAGTTTACGGGGTTGACTATGATATATGACAGTGTGTTTTGTGCACACAAAAAATGTTCTTTCCTGGTCATCATCCCATCACTTAGCTTATGCATCTTTGGGGTCTGGAAGAATTAAACAAAAGATAGGTGATGGAGCTCAATGTCTCTCTGATAATCTAAGTATTAATTTGCTCATGACTTATTTATTTATTTATTTATTTATTTATTTATTTATTTAATAACGATTGTACGATAGTTCTAAACATAAAAGTGTTTAATGAATGAGTGACTAAATCCACAATTTTTTGACATAGTTTAAAAAAATGTTACAGAAACTTAAATTGTATTGGAGGAGCTAAGAAATATTCATAAACATCCTTAGGATAAGGTAGAAGACCATAGCATCTGGACTATCTGGTGATGAAAACAAATTACCAAATTATCAAATAGATGGCTCTCATAAGAGGGTATTGACAATTTGACAATTTGAATCTGTATAAAACATCATAAAACCAATTTTTAAATTGTTAATGCGCTCCTATTAATTGTAGTTGAACAAAGTTTTGTGGTTTTGTTTTTTTTTATCACATGTTGCAAGAAAGGAGAAAGCACACCATGAAAAATGGAAGTATCTTAACAGAGCAATAGAAAGGACTTACAGGATTTGGCTTTTGTATGTGATTTGGTGGAAGAATCAAAGAAATGGGCTTGCTCTAAATTGTGTGTTGTCAAAATATGAAAATAATTCTATCATTCTATTATTTTTTAGTAGATCTTATCTAGAGGTGGGAGGACTGAAGCAAGTCTATAATTAATAAAGAAGCAGTAAGCCACTCATATTAGCCAGAATACAGGGATGTTTGATAATTTTTTTGTGGTGGTAAATATCCTTTTTTAAGTTTTTTAGGAATTGGCATGTTTTCATGTTGATCCATTATGATCACAGGGAGACCTTGTCTGATGGTATTCTGTGAAATTGCTTATGTTCCCCATGAGAATACCCTGTCCCATCTGAGAGTGACAGCTATATCCTAGGAACACATCCCCAACAGCGGTAGGCCAGTTCTTGGCTAGGTTTTGGCTGCCAGAGACTGTCTTTCTTCTCTTTTTCTAAATGCATCAGTGTTCTGGCAATTTAGAAAGGTATCATAGAAATTTTAAAAAGTAAAACCATCATAATTATGAATGAAAAAAAAGTAAATACAAAGTAGTACCTTCTGTATGACTCCATGTATATAAAATTGAAGCAGACAAATCAAATGTATGGCATTAAAAGTCAAACCAGTGATTACTTTTGGGAAAAAAAAAATTGACAGCTGTGAAGTAACAGAAGAGTAGCTTCTGACACACTGGTATTTGCTCCTTTTTCTGAGCTGGGTCCTGGGTCAAGGTGTGTTTGCTTTGTGACCATTCTTTGATCTGTGCACTTTGGATTGTTTCACTCCTCTTTATGTTTACAGTCCTCTAAGTTCATAAATTAGATGAAAAATTGAAAAATAAACCCAAATCAATGTGACAACTCAGATAAAAGCTAAACAATTAAGATGGCCTCTACCCAGAGGACATTTGCTTGAAATTAATTTTAATTTTCAATTCAATTAACCCAGGGTCCACTTACACAGGGGGTAATTAGGAGATGCATCTCCATTCACATAAAGCTGGGAACTGAAAGGACTATATACATCTGCTGCCCGTGATGGGAGCCACAAACTACCTGTGGCTATTGAGCCCTTGAAATCGGCTAATCTGAATTGAGATGTGTGATAAGTGGATGATACTTATTGATTTTGAAAATGCAACATAAAACAATGTTAAATATTTTAAATGATTTTATTGGTATGTTAAAATAATATTTTTTAAAATTAGGTTAAAATAAAATATTAAAATCTTCATTTTTCCCTTTCCCTTAAAAAAATGTATACACTACAAAATTTAAAGTTACATATGTGACTTACATTTTTTGTTTCACATTATATTCTTTTGGGTACTCTCAATGTAAGAATAAGCTAGAACTCCGCTAGGGACTGAACTGGATTTTTCTAGGTTTTACGTTACATTTTTATTGTTGTAAAATATAACATATTGGATTCTGATTGTTTATAACTTGGAACTGAGGGGAGAAGAAAATGGTGCTACTCAAATAATTGAGGCACATATTTTGATTTCCCAATACTTGCTTTGCTTTTTCCTCTCTGAGATCACAACATGAAGCTGACATAGTGTAATATAGTATTAAAAGGATCAAAGAATATAGAAAGCAGGACAAATGAGAGAACTGACCTTAGCCTTAAGCATTGCTCTAAGAAAATGTTCAGAAGGCATCCAAACACTGCACATCAAAGAAAGATTTCTTTATGGCTTCGTCCTCTGGCTCTTCATATCATCCTATCCCAGATCTTCCTGCATGAGGCCAGTGGCAGAGTAGGCCCCCAAATCAGGATATTCTTTGGAATAAGAACAGCTTTAAAGCTATGCTTCCTTTTCCTTCCTTTCTTTCTTTTTTTCTCCTTTTGGAGATGGTAAGAAAAAGTTTAATGCCAATGATGAATCTCCATCATCATATAATACATTGGATTGGCAGGAAGGATTTACAGCAAAAATTAGTGATATAATAATAATAACCCAAACATGCTTTGTTATAAAAACATTAATGGAATATTTTCTTCTTTCTTTAATTGAGGTATAATTGAAATATAACACTATATTAGTTTCAAGTGTACAACATAATCATTCAATATTTGTATATTTGGTAAAATGATTAGCCCAATAAGTATAGTTAATATCTGTCACCATACACATTTACAAATGTGTTTTGTTTTTTTTCTTGTGATGAGAACTTTTGAGATTTACTCTCTTGGCAACTTTCAAATATGCAATACAGGATTAGTAAGTACTAGAGGCCTGGTGCACAAAATTCTTGCATGGGTAGAGTCCCTCGGCCTGGCTGGCGATCAGAGCCAATCTGTGGGGCAACGGACTGGATGATCAGGGGGCCCCTACTGACAACTGCCTTGGCTGGCCTAGGACCTGCGGGCTGGGGGCAGCTCCTGCATTGAGCGTCTGCCCCCTGGTGATCAGTGCACATCATAGTGACCCATCCTTCCACCAGTCGTTCCGCCGTTTCAGTAGATTTGCATATTAGGCTTTTATTGTATAGGATAGTCACCATGCTGTACATAATATCTCTGTGACTTTTAGTACCTATGATCCCCTTCATCAATTTCACTACCCTTATCTCATAACTCTAGCAATTTCCAATCTATTCTCTCTATGAGTGTGTGTGTTTATTTTTTAATTGGGGGAGGGGTGTTTGCTTGTTTGTCTTTAGATTCAGCATATATATGAAATCACTTGGTATTTGTCTATCTCTGTCTGATTTATTTCATTTAGCATATGCCCTCAGGGTCCATCCATGTTGTTAAAAATTACAAGATTATTTTTTCTTTCTTACAACTAAATAATATTCCATATTGCAGCTTCTCTAATGGATATTTGGGCTGTTTACATATCTTGCCTATTGCAGATAATGCTGCAATGAGCATATATGTTTTTGAGTTAATTTTTGTTGATTAGTTTTTGTTTTCCTTGGATAAATGCCAAGAAATCAATTTGCTGGACCCGATGATGGTTCTCTATTTACTTTTTTGAGAAACTGCTATACTCTTTTCCATAGTGGCTGCATCAGTTTGCATTCCCACCAATAGTGCATAAGAATGCCCTTTTTTTTCACATCTTCACAAATAATTACTTCTTGTCTTTTTTATAGTAACCATTCTGATAGGTGATATCTCAGAGTTGTTGTGATTTGCATCTCCTTGATAATTAGTGATGTTGAGAACCCTTTTATGTACCTATTGGCCATCTGTATGTCTTCTTTGAAAACATTCAGATCCTCTGTCCGTTTAAAAATATATTTACTTATTTTGGAGTGAGAAAAAGAAAGAAACAATAATTTCTTATTCCACTTATTTATGCATTCATTGGTTGGTTCTTGTATGGACCCTTACCAGGGATCTAACCTGCAACCTTGATGTCTCAGAATGACTTTCTAACTAACTGAGCTACTCAGCCAGGGCTCTCTGCCCATTTTTAAATCATATTGTTTTTGTTTTGTTGTTTGCTATTGAGTTGCATGTTGTTTACATTTTTAAAAAATATTTTTTTCTTTATTGATTAAGGTATTACATATGTGTCATCCCTCCCCATACACTCCCCCACTCGTGCCCTGACCGCCCCCCGCCCCCGCAGTGTCTGTGTTCATTGGCTAGGCTTATATGCATGCATAAAAGTCCTTTGGTTGATCTTTTGCCCTTCCTCCCACCCTCCCCTGCCTTCCCTCTGAGGTTTGAAGGTCTGATCGATGCTTCTCTCTCTCTGGATCTGTTTTTTTCATCAGTTTATGTTGTTCATTATATCTCACAAATGAATGAGATCATGTGATATTTATCTTTCTCTGACTGACTTATTTTTTAACATATTTTAGATATTACCTCTGATCAGATATATAATTTGCAAATACATTCTCCCATTCCATTGGTGCCTTTTCATTTTGCTGTTGATTTCCTTTACTGTGAAAAAGCTTTTTTAGTTTGATGTAGTCCCACTTGTTTATTTTTGCTTCTGTTGCCTTAATGTTTGTTGTCAAATCCCGAAAATCATTACCAAGACTGCTAACATGAAGCTTACTGCCTATATTGTCTTCTAGGAGTTTTCTGGTTTCAAGTCTTAAATGTAAGTCTTTAATCCATTTTTTTAGTAATTTTTTTGTGTGGAGTTTCATTCTTTTACCATTTATTAAAGAGACTATCCTTTCTCCTTTTTCTTCCAAATGGGAAAATGGCATTAGCTAATCATGGATAGGAAGAGAGGAGAAGAAAATTGCTGATTATTAAAGAAGAGAGAGCTCTGTCTCTTAAGGAAGAGGAAGAAAAGAGCAGAGAAGAGGGTAGGGATACCACCTTCCCCTACTTCAGAATAGATGAGTCTTTGAAGTACGTGACGGAATGCATGTCCTTATTCATATGTTTGGGAAAATGGATTGGTGAGAGATTAAGATACAAATGTGGCAGGAAAAACAACAACAAAATACCAGGAACTCAAATCAGGGGATTGCCTAAGGTAATCATAACACAGCTTCCAGGTCAGAGGCCCCTTTTCTCTAGACCAAACCATGGTCTCACCCAAGAGGCAGAGCTCTGGGTCACAGCAGCTGCTGCAGTAGAGCAAGCTGATAAGGATGTAAGAGATGCTGGCACCGCAGGAATAAGAGGAAGCATGCAAAATGCAGACATTATGCTAGAGGCTTCTATTAAAAACTAGAGTGATGATGACAACTTAATGAAGTGGATAACTTAGACTAATTATAACAATTTTTACTCCACTTATTTTCTTGTACCCATTTGGGTTCCTCAGGTTCTAAGTGGCATTTAATATTTTGGTTAAATTTGGACGCTGTATCCAAATGGCTGTATTCAGATATTTCCTCCATTCTAAGTTTCATCATCTGTGAGGGAATAATGGAGAATATATCAGAAAACTTACCATAGTTTTCTTATAAAATTTAAAAAATATATATTATAATCTACAATAATAAAAGCATAATATGCTAATTAGACTGGACAGCAGAACGAACTTCTGGATGGCCTTCCGGACGACCTTCCAGATGAAGCAGGAGCTGCAAGAGCTGAGACAGCCGCCGCAGCTGTGAGGGCTGAGCCCCTTGCATGAATTTTGTGCATCAGGCCTCTAGTAGTTTTTTTAATAGTTCAGCACTGCTCATTTGTTAACATATATAAAACACTTAGAAGTAGGCTGGCACATATAAGGACTATATAATATTTACTACTTTTATTCTCAGCATCATCAGTATTATCTTAATCATCTTCCAAATTATCATTTCCCTAGAAGGAGTCTTGGTCTTATATTCTGCCAGCCTTTCCCTTATACTTACAATGAAGTAATCATTTAAACAAGCAGTGTGGAACATGCAACATGCAGTTTACAATTATCCAGGGAATCCTAATTCATTTCAGGAAAAAAATTGTGTTCTCATAGTTTTAACAGGACCTTTATGATTTACCTTCTGGGCACTTCTTGATTCATATTCTACCTCTTGCAATATGCTTATTCCATAGCAAGCAATTTAGCCATAGCAAGCTGGTTGCTGCCCTTAAACTTACTATGTTTATCTGCCCTTTGTGCCCAGGACAATGTTGCACCCGCCTAATGAGATCTCCTTCCACCTGCAGGAGGCTTATTCTTCATCCAGCCCTCTGCTGGGAGCTCACTTTTCAGGAAGCCTTCTTACTCATGTGCTTACAATGCTAATCATATATATATATATATATATATATACATATATATATATGTATATATATATATAAAATAAATTATATATGTTATATGTACTATATCTTTATATATAATGTACATACAAAATTATATTTGATATATATTTACATATACATTTATATATATTAATTATATATTATATACATATATGTATAATTTATTTCCTATCTGGATGGAATCGCTTCTTTGACCTATTTGATACCTGACTCCTCAGATATTTCTTTAAGCGTATCCCATATCTGGTTGATACCATAACCATTCATCCATTTGTGCTTAAGGGAATCTGCCATTTATTTTGTGAGGTTCTGCTTTATGAAATTTCTGACTATAAAAGCACAACAATGAACAGCAGGGTGAACCACAAATTAGATTATGACTATGAGTAAGGTCTATAAGTCAGCTGGGGAAGTTGCTTTCTTGTACTTCACAATCACTTTAAAGCCTGTTTAAGCTCTGTTGTCACTTGAAAATAAAAGGTTTTGCTCAGTAAAACAAAACTTTTAAAAGAAAAGAAACTAGCAGAATAACTTCTGGCGGTCTTTATTTCATGGTTATGTGACTTTTCACTGTTAATTCTTAGCCTTTGCCTTGACAATTCATCAAGAATATCAGGAATGATGAAAATAGACCCATATGATTACATCTTTTTAAAGAAGAATGGAACTTCCACTTGAAATATCAGAAATTTCTTAAATTTCACTCATAACAATCTTGATGGATATTTATTAGGGTATTTTGTCCTGAAAATACTGTTGACCAAAAATAACTTTATGCAAAAACTCACAAGTTCTATGTGCCTCAATGTCATCATCGATAAAATGGGGAAAAGTCGTTACCTCACTGATGCATTGCAAGGATTACATGAGCAAATAATGCAAAGAACTAGAATAGTGGGCTCCTTAATTACAATGAGAATAAGAGTCCTAAAAGATTAATGATTAGGTGGCAGTTCTTAACCATCTGATGCAATGCTCTCTATTATAATGAATGGGTAGGTTGGAGTGGCAGCTAAGAAGTTTGACCATAAAGAGGTCTACAGATTGTTAATAAAATATGGCATCATTAAGACCTGCCAAAAAACTGTATTCCTCCAGGTATACCATAAAAATAAATCAAGAATGTATCTTTAAAATCAATTGATCGAAAATGAGTCCATGTCCCCAGGACTAAACACCTAGCATGGTTTTCTGTCTGCTCTCTTCACCTATTTCCACTGTGTGTCTTGATAGAATTGGTAACTACTCATGGACAGATTGACACAAGCCTTAATTGGCTATATTTAGGCAAGTTTAAAAAGAGAGGACACAGAGATATTTTCATAATCTGGGAAACTAAAATGTTATTGCTGTATATATTTAAATGATTCTTTAAAATTTTACTTTTAGTCAAAAAAAAGTAGTACACAGTAGGGACCTATATATTTTAGGTGACTTCCAAGTAGAAGAGCTAGCATAGAAGAAATCAATGTTCATAATTTTTAAAAATATATTTTTTTTATTGATTTCAAAGATGAATGGAGAAGGAGAGAGAGATAGAAACATCAATGATGACAGAGAATCATTGATTGGCTGCCTCTTACATTCCCCCAACTGCAGACTGAGCTCACAACCCAGGCATGTGCCCTTGACAAGAATCAAACCCGGGACCCTTCAGTCCACAGGCCCATATTCTATCCACTGAGCCAAACCGGCTAGGGCAATGTTTGTAATTTTTGAGACACTTTGATGATAGCATTGGACAAAATATCCCTATATGCCATTTTTATAAATAACCGAAGATATATGGTTACTATATGGTCTCCAGTACATTCCAAGTTATGTGCTAATATTCTATTGTCATTCCAATTGAAATGTACATAAGGATGGAAGAAAGGGTTGAATTATATAAAATATGCATATTTAATTCATTGCTAAGATCATGAAACTATATGAAAAATAGTTTGGTATCAAGTAATGTTTAATGCTGAATACCAATAAATTAAATATATATATAAGTGATATATATATATATATATATATATATATATATATATATATATATATATATATATTTAGAATGCTATTGATCATTAAAACTTTTTAATTGAATTGTACTAATCTTTATGTGCTCTTCATATTTTCTTCAACTATTTGATATGGTCTTATAAGACTATATTTATATAATATTAATACAAATCATTAAATAGTTGAAAATATTTATTCTATACAAGTTTATATGATGGCAAATAACTCATTGTATTGATTTATTTGACTGAATTTGTCCATTTAGGGATCATAATGTTACTATATAGGTATTTTTTAAATTTATCTTTATTGTTGAAAGTATTACAGATGTACTATTTTACTATGTAGGTATTTAATCACTTCTTACACAGGCTACAGCCATTATGAAGAGTAAGCAAAAATCATTTTCTGCTTTTTCTGTGACAGAGCAACATGTTCATATTCACTTCTGAAATTTGTGTACTTCAACTCCATTTTCATTGCTTTGTTTTCTTCAACAGAATATATATATATATATATATATATATATATATATATATATATATATATATATATATATATATATATATATATATATATATATACCAGAGCAGGTCAGTTATGTAGTACCATATATGTACTATCCCAAACTATAGAGAGTATAAATCTGTATTTGTGGCTTTAAAGATATTCCTTCCTGTTTTTACAGCTTCTGTTTCTATATGTCCATGTTAGCAGACCACATGACATCAGAGCAGGGTACCACTGGGACTTCCAGAGACATCCTTAGTTGTCAGGCAATGCAAACCCGCTGAACAAACATTTTAGTAAACTGCTAGGATTTATGGATTAAAATTCTGAAGTCTTTGTGTTACATTATTACAAATTCAGCAGCTTTATCAGAATCAGGTTCAAAAACAGGAAGCATGTCTGACCTCCTTTAACAATGTTTTTGACATTAAAATGTGATGAATTGACAGCACAGGAAACAGAAATCTTATCTTGGCATTGGATAAGAACAACACTTGGGAAAAGACACTCTGGTTGCATTTAACATTCTTTAGTTTATTTTAACACTTTGAAGATTTTGAATGGTACATAATCCCATGAGAGAAAAGTAATCAAAATTCTAAGAAAATTTTGGTTTTATTTCAAATTGTAGAGAGTAAAAAAGTGGAAAGCAATGAAGAGAAAAGAAACGGGCTAATTATTCCAGAATTACATTTGCATTTCTGTATTCAACATGCCTTAAAGTGTCAGGCAGACATCAGATTGAGAGGGGAATAGAATGTGTCTTGTAAACTTCAGCATTTGATGTCCAGTGAAAAGACAAAGTAAGTTAACAGCTGGGGCTTCTCTGAATGACTAATGACAATGTCAGATCTGTTTTAGAAGGAGATATCACCATTGCAAACATATCTTGAAGATCATGAGCCCTTTTATTGAAAATACACAAAGAAAAGCAGTGATCAAAGTCACCATTCACTGTGAGCACCAAACAACATAATGACATGGACTATTGGAAACCTCAAGCATTTTATCAAGACTGGAAAATTGAATTATTGAGAATAAGAATACCATGAAGCATCAAAAACCACGAGGAATGACTTTAAAATGCTAGACCAGTATAGTTTGAACATCAAATTCTTCATCCTTCTGGCCCTATTAGTCACTTTCACAACTGGTGATGTTTAATATTGCTAAGTAACATTTTAGCTGGTTAGATTCCTCAAATGTGCACAATCCTACTAGTTATTTGCTGTTCGTATTATTTGTTCACTAGAGGCCTGGTGCACGAAATTCATGCATGGGGGAGGGAGTGTTTCTCAGCCTGGCCTGCACCCTCTCACAATCCGAGACCCCCTCGGGTAGGGTCCCTAGGCCTGGCTGGTGATCAGGGCCTATCTGGGCTTTCCTTCCCCAGCTGCTAGCAGCTGGCCCCACCCCCACCGCTGCCACTGCTTTCCATTTGTGCTGCGCTCATCCCCCTCCCCTGCCATCAGTTGCCTACCTCTGCAGGTGACAGGCGTGGGGTGTGATCGCTTGGCTGGACTGGGCCTCCTTCTGTGGGGCGATTGCTGGCCAGCCCCACACACCCGCCACAGCATCACTGGCCAGTGGCCTTGGCCTTCCTCTATGGAACAGTCAATCATGGGGCCCCCAGATCAATTTCCTTGCAGAGGGAGGCCCCACCAACCCACCACAGTGCTGCTGGCCAGGTGGCCTGGGCCTTCCTCTGTGGGGTGATCCATCACAGAGCTCTGCAATTGATGGCTCTGCAGAAGAAAGCCCTGCTCACCAGCTGCAGCGCTGCCAACAAGGTAGCCTAGGCCTCCCTCTGTAGGATGATTGTGGAGCAATGGTGGGGCCCCCTGCCCAATCACATTGCATCCTTCTTGGCTGGCCTGGTGCCAGTGCATGTCATAGTGTGGTTGTTCAGACAGTAATTCTGCTGTTCAGTCATTCGGTTGATTTTCATATTATGCTTTCATTGTTATAGATTGGACAGGGAACACTTTTAAGTATGGGCTACATTTTCCTGGTTCTTTATATGTCAAGTAATTTTAGATAATATTCTGAATGTTATGTTGTATAAGCTTTAGCTTCTACTCAATTTCTCCCATGGCTGTAGATATTTTTTTCTTAACTGGCAGTCAACTCATTTGCAAACAAAGTGAAAATTCTGTGTCTTATACAGTAGCTAACATCTTAGTTTAGTCTTTTAATTATTTCCTTGACTGGGTTGTCTGTAGTTTGCCATGTGTGATGGCACTGTTATCCACAGAGATTTGCACAGTAATATACTGTATATTGAAATTTGGCTCCTCGTTTTGGCTCTCCATTTTGTACTGTTTTTATCTTACATCTTAGTGGCTGTAGTTGTCCAAATCTCTGTCCTCTTGCCTTCATTCCAAAAACACTCTGAGTCATCAAAATTGTGGCTGGCCAACAAAAAACAACTACAGCATGCCCACAAGACGTGACCAAAAAAAAAAAAAAGGACACGGTAAATAATGATAGAATATACCACCTGCTAATCTCTTCGTCTACGTTTCTGCTTCCTCACCGAATCTCCTACTCTTGTTCACTTTCCAGAGCCTTTAGATAGTCTGATGTCAATTATACAGAATATAGTTGTTTCTGCAAGAGTGTTGGCCTATTAGAAGCTTAGCCAAACCGGAAGTGAACACCAGTGTAAACTTTTTGTGCGTGGAAGGAAAGAAAAACTGAATATTGGTGTGTATATGTAACAATGACTTCCAAAACTTGGTTCAGTTTACCCCAAACTTGTTCAGTAGAAAAATTGTAGCAGAGGTCGCTGTTTAAGATAAATTGCTTAATAAAATAGTTTTTCCCCACTTAACTAACATTTGGTAGAGTGTACAGAAATAGATATTAAATAAATCATCTTTACATTAGTACTCTATAAAGACTGAATAAAACATAACTTTTATTTGAAAACTGACAGATTTCCTTAATATACTAATTGAATTCACTAAATATAAGTATCTAAAATATTAAGTCAGTACCACATTTTAATGTGGCAATTAATGTACCAAAATGTGAGATAATTTTAGTATATAATTGCTTGAGAGCTCATTTTGACATCTTTTACTACAGATTTAGAACTGAACGAATAAGGATAGTTTCCTTCTGGTAGTCAGCCAGAAGTTTCCAAGTAAGCATGCCACCTATTGGAATGAAATAGTAAAATTATTTCCTGAAGACATAGTAATTCTAAGAAACAGAGAATTGTATTCAGCAAAATATAGGTGATGAAATAGACAACCACAGTTCTATTTATCAAGTATATAAAGAAGTTGTTTTGCAAAGATTAAGTCAGTCATGATGTAACATTCCGTGAGATAATATCAAAAGGGGTATTAACTTGTTATTAAAAACTAGAGGCCCGGTGTACGAAATTCATGCACGGAGGGGGGTTGTCCCTCAGCCCAGCCTGTACCCTCTCCAATCTGGGACCCCTCGAGGGATGTCCAACTGCCCATTTAGACATCTCTAAACGGGCAGTCGGACATCCCTCTCACAATCCAGGACTGCTGGCTCCCAACTAACTGATTGCCCTTAACTGCTTCTGCCTGCCAGCCTGATCACCCCCTAACCACTCTGCTGCCAGCCTGTTTGCCCCCAACTTCCCTCCTCTGCCGGCCTGGTTACCCCTAACTGCTCTCTCCTGCAGGGTTGATCACCTCCAACTGCCCTCCCTTGCAGGTTTGGTCCCTCTTAACTGCCCTCCCTTGCAGGCCGGGTGCCTCCCAACTGCCCTCTCCTGCTGGCCATCTTGTGGTGGCCATCCTGTGTCCACATGGGGCAGGACCTTTGACCACATAGGGGCAGCTATATTGTGCGTTGCAGTGATGATCAATCTGCATATTACTCTTTTATTAGATAGGATAGAGGCCTGGTACAGGGGTGGGGGCCAGCTGGTTTGCCCTGAAGGGCGTCCCGGATCAGGTGGGGGTTCCCTTGGGGTGTGGGGCGGCCTGAGCGAGGGGCCTGTGGTGGTTTGCAGGCTGGCCATGCCCCCTGGCAACCCAAGCAGAGGCCCTGGTATCTGGAATTTATTTTCCTTCTACAATTGAAACTTTGTAGCCTGGAGCAGAGCCAAGCCTGGGGCTCCCTCCGCAGGCAGCCATTTGTGTTGGGGTTATAATTGAAACTTTCTTGCCTTAAGTGGGTGGGCCCGGCCAGGGTGTGTGGAAAGTTTTGCTTCCCCTGTTGCCGGTGGCAACCCTAGCCTGCTCTCTCAAGCTCCTTTCTGCCGCCATTTGTTTGAATTTGTTTACCTTCTATAATGGAAACTTTGTAGCTTGAGTGGAGGCTTAGGCCTGGCCAGGGCAGGCGTAAAGCTTGGCTTCCTCTGTTACCTAGGAAACCTTACTCTCTGTGGCTGTAGCCATCTTGGTTTGGGTTAATTTGCATACTCGCTCTGATTGGATGGTGGGCGTGGCTTGTGGGTGTGGCTTGTGGGTGTGTCGGAGGTATGGTCAATTTGCATATTTGTCTATTATTAGATAGGATGAAATATGTATACTTTAATATATAACAAGTATCTTCAAATTGGCCTTTATTTGCCTCCTCTGACTGCATATACTAACAACTGAATAATCTGAAATGGAGTTTACTTACACTAAAGCAAATAAAATTAGGCGACAAAGTATAATGACATGGTACCAATATAAAATTGTTGAATATAGAGTAGGTTTTTAAGTATGCTAAACATATCTATAGCACAAAAATAACCTACTTTATTACAAAGATAAAATTTACATTTTAAAAATCACCTTAACCTTTATGTTATTTTTAAAATATACTTTTTCCTTTTTTCTCCCCCAGGCTTTCCCAAGGCCATGTATACTGATCAATTGTTTTGGAATATAATTTTATTTTAGCTCTAAACTATTAGCAAAATAGAGTCTTATAGTAAATAGTCATCAACCTAAGAACTATATGTAACCATAAAAAGATACCTTTACACTTTGGAGTTTTATGTTCACCGATGTATTATTTCTGAAAGTGGCTTAATAAGTCTGTTATTCTTTATTTATGCTACTTGATCTCAATTTATATATTTTAGCTCATGGATATTCAATACGTCAGTCATCCTAAGAAGTTTATCCTAAAAAAAGTTGTGAGCCCCACTAAAAACAACTAGAACACTGTATAACTAACATTGACTCACACACTACACACACACACATACACACACACTCACATACACCCACACTCACACAACCACATACAAACACATACACAGTGTCTAGAACATTCCACTTTCTTGTATTCCAAAAGAAGAGCAATGGCAGCCCAGGGCACAAAAGATGACTGATTTAATACATATATCCTAAGAGTGTTTAAAACCACTGGGGTCTATAATTTAAGGGTCCTACTCATCTCTCTTCACTATTGTAGTTGGCAGAATAATGTGCTTGTCCTAACCCCCCAAAAATCCCTTGATGTTACCTTATGGGACTTTGAAGATGTAAATAAGTTAAGGGCTTTGAGATGGGGAGATTATCTTTGGTTTTCTGGATAAACCCAATGTAACCCCAGAGGTCCTTACAGTAGGAAGACAGGGGTTCAAATATTAGAAGATGTGATGATGCCAGTAAGAAGCTGGAGTGAAAGAAGGGGCCATGAGGCAAGGAATGTAGGCAGCCTCTGGAGGCTGGAGAAGACAAGGAAATAATTCTTCCTTGAAATTTTTAGAAGTAATACAGCCTTTCAACACCTTGAATTTACACTTTTGAGCTCCAGAACTATGAAATGACAATTTTATGTTATCTTACATCACTCTTTCTAGTAATTTGTTACCACAACAGTAGGAAATTACTACAAGCAGTAACTACTCTAACCAAATATGTATACTAGTACATAATCTATAAACTGGGAAGTCTACTCACATTAATATACCCATTAGACTACTTATCAAATAGAATGCATTAGAATTTTTATACTGATAATATATAAATATCTATTACTACATTGCAAGTATTTCAATAAATCATGAATTAACATGGGATTTTTGCGTAAAATAAAATGCTATAAACCAGAGAAAAAATGTATCATTGATACACCTGACAATCCACATGAATCTCACAAATAGCATAGTAAGCAAAAGGTGATAGGTCAAAAAAGTAAATCATATATTACTTTATTTATTTAAAAAAAAAAAGACTTTAGAAACAGAGAAAAATAATCTTTGGTGTTAGAGATAAGAATAGTGATTTTCTTAGTGAGTTGTTAATGACTGAAAAAGATCGTAAGAGAACTTCTTAGGGATTGAGAATATTCCATTTCAAAATTGTGGTGGTGGTGACAAAAGTTGTTTCACTTTGGGCAACTTTATCAAGCTGCAAACATGAGTCATGTATTTTTCCATATATGTTGCACTTCAGTATGGAGTTTACTTAAAAAATGTAAGACAAATTATATAAAACAACACTCTCCAATCCCCAGCTAAAAGAGTTTAAGGATAATTCAATTAAATGAGATTGTCTCAGTTTGGGCACAGCATTATGTAGCAGACTGTCCCATGGCCTGTTCATTGCATTGCTTAGTTAACTTGCCCTGTTTTGGTTCAATCGACTACTAACTTGGAGAGTGGAGGACACTGTACTCACAGCAAGAACTGTGGGTAAGAAAATCTACCTGAAAAATACAGAATGTCTGAAAATGTTATTATGATATTTCCCTACAAGAGCCTTACATAATCACAGTAAATGAAGGCGATTTAATTATATGATCTGAGCTTTTGCAAGGAACTTTTTAAAGTGTCTACAATCCTAATTAAGGTGATTTGGAAGCAATAACTTTCATGTTGATCATTAAGCATGACACTAGATAGTAAACAAGAGATGCAGTGAAGCTCGCAAGTCCCTGCTGTTATTTCAAAAGCAATATGTTTGAAATAAAGTCTTTGGGACTGAGATTCTTCTGACAAGACAATGTGATCTGGGAGATAGGTAATAACGCCTGTCAAAATAAATTGTCTTGTTTCCCCTGGTGTAACTTAATTATTAATTAGGGTTCAACAGCTAATGTCCATTCTACATTTTCTGAGACTTCAGTAATCATGATGCATAAATTTTACTAGAGTAAAATCGAATTAATTAGAGAAAGAGAGAAAGTGCTTAATTTCAGATATCTTGAAAGCTATGGCTCACAGGCTCACCAAATTGTGCCTTATTTACAAAAAAAATGTTTTTTAATTAGTTGAACTGCATTTTTGTAGCTTAAGATGATAAATTGAAAGCTTATTATTTTTAAAAAATGAAGGACAAGTTTAAATTCTTTTCATACTGTTTTACTTAAAGATTATAATTTTAAACCTTTTGAAATGACTGAAATGTGTAATTGTATTGGTTACTTTCGATATACTTCTTATGAGAAAATCCCGAGGTGAATAGGTATTTTTCTGTTTCTTTTTTATACTATTTTAAAACAAAAATCTATCTTTTAGTAGCTTCTCATATAAAATTCAAATTTGGACATTATGGTTTATGACTAGGTGAAACTTCTGGAAAAAGAAGGTGATGTGGGGAAAAATAGCCACCACGTCAGGAACCAGAGGTCGATTAAACTAATGGCTTTAGGGCCTTTGCACTATTGCAGCAATAGGTTATGCCTCTCTATATGGTCATTCATTCAGTCAACAAATATGCCTTAAATTATATTACATTAATTTGCAAAATAATTGATATGGGATGTGCATTCCAACATAAATAATTGTAAAACTGATAAAATATAAAAAAATAATTATTTCCAAGTATTATTAGGTATTAAGCAAAAGATAGTGAAATTCTGCAGTCTTTAACAAAAGGAAACAGATAATAAGAGTTCCCCATTTTCCCTGGCTGTGGCACATGAAACTGGGGTGCAAGCAGAGCAAGGTAGTCTGAGTAGAGAAGGTAGAAATCAGAATTCTGTACTGCATATGCAGCTTGAACTTATGAGCCATTAAAGAAAGATCTGAGCAGAAGGGGAACTTGGAATTCTACATGGCCCTGTCCCAGGACTGAGCTGTGCATAAGCAAGGTATATTTCAATAAAATATAACAGAGCAGCCACTGTGGCACTGAGAACCGAATAGAAATACTACATTTAAGCAGGACTGAGCGATGTTGGAATTCTGGCTCAACTAGAGTATATTTCCTTGAAATTCAGTTACTTAGTTAAGAATCCAGAAAAGACAAACAGTAAGGACTGGACCCTGCACTAATTAATGTACTATAGGACTAAGGTAAAATTGAAACTATATCAACTCTAACAAATAATAAATCAATTCTGAAAGAATCAAGATCATCAGTCATTAATTCAGCTGTTTAATGTAATTACAAATCTCTTCAATGTATCATGAAAATGTATAACATAAAAGAAAAAGTATAAGTCTTATGAAGAATTATAACCTAAAACAGAAATTATAAGTCATGAAAAAATGTAACAGAAAATTATTTTTAAGCTAATCCATATAGACCCTACAATGACATTGATGTTGAAATTAGTGGTCAAGGACTTTAAAAATACATTTTAAATATGTTGAAAACTTAAGGAAAACAAAGATAAAATTAGCGAAGGGATGGGGGATTTTAGAAATGAAAAAATAAATAAATAAATATAAGTAGAAATATAAACTCAAGAAGTACAGTCTCTAAAAATGAAAGTTTAATATATATGTTTAATATGTAGGCTTAATATGTAGACTTACTGTATAAGTTTAACAGCAGAATGTTGATTGAATAAAATGTCAATAAAGAACAGCCTGAATTAATTTTGGGAAAAAAAACATGTCTGAATAGTTCCTAAATTGGTGACAAACATCATTATGAAGCTCAGTGAAATCCAAGTAATATACAAACAAATAAAACACACATCATAGGTAACCTTATAAGCCAAAGGTAAAGAGAAAAGCTTAAAAGCAGCCAGAAGAAAAATGTCAAGTAACATCACATAAAGAGGAACATACAAAAGATGGCTGACATCTCTCTCCTTAGGAACAACAGAAGCCAGAAGGCAAAGAAATGGCATCTTTAAAGTGATGAAAGGAAAGTAAATAATAACAACAAAAATCAGTGTCAATCTAGAAATCAATATCCAGCAAGAATATATATTTTTTTAATTTCTTTATTGATTGAGGTATCACATATTTGTCCTCATCCCCCCATTCCCATCCCTCACCCCTCCCCACACATGCCCCACCCCCCTGTTGTCTTAAACTGCTGGTTAGGCTCATATGCTTGCACACAAGTCCTTTGGTTGATCTCTCCCCTTTGCCCCCACCCTTCCCTACCCTCCCCCTGAGGCCCAACAGTCTGATCCATGCCTCCTTGTTTCTGGGTCTGTTCTTGTTCATCAGTCTATGTTGTTCATTATTTCCCCTAGATGAGTGAGATCATGTGCTATTAGAAATACACTTATAAGAACTGAAAATGAGACAAGCAATAATGGTTATGGTGACAGGCAAATGAATCAGTGTGTAGTGAGTTTCTTTCTGGGGCAACAGTTCTTTTGAGACCCAATTTCAATGTCCACCAGTTCCTTATGTGTACATGTCAGCACTGACATTTCAGTTCTGGATGGTGGACAAATGGTGGTAATTCAGGTCCGACTCTGTCTGGTTTGGTCCTGGGCAACCTGCAGTGATGCACAGCTGTTAACTGCTAGTATGGGAAGGCCACATCAGCGTCTTCCGTCTCTGACTGCTTCTCTTCTGTCTTCATGGCTGGAGTAGTCCTGTCGATTCCTCTCTGTTGCTGGAATCCACATGGTCTCGGAGTTGTTTTCTGAAAATATACAAACATATTCTCGACCAAAAGTTAATAAAAGAATATTTTCTATAAATTTGACTGGGGATCCTTTTTCATTTTTTGCCCAAATGATTTTCCTCTGGCTTGTTTTGTCACCTTGTGTGTTTTTCATGGGTGTCTTGTTTTTAGCCTTACAATTAATTTTCTAAAGTATTAATTTTCTAGATGTAATTTACTTACAGGATATTTTTCCTTACATGATAAGAATATTATTTTAAGGGCTGGAAAATTAAGCACATTTTCTGATGTTTCAAAGGTCAGTTTGTCCCCAGTAGAGAGAGACACACACACACACACACACACACACACACACACACACACACACACACATACACACACACACAAACAGTAAAACTCTGAAATGAAGTGTTCAGTCTGAAGGAAATGGGAAAGTAATGTTTTCACAATTTACATGAAGTAGAACAATATTAATATTAAGCATCCCGCCGAAACCGGTTTGGCTCAGTGGATAGAGCATCGGTCTGCAGACTGAAAGGTCCTGGGTTTGATTCCGGTCAAGGGCATGTACATTGGTTGCGGGCACATCCCTGGTAGGGGGCGTGCAGGAGGCAGCTGGTGGATGTTTCTCTCTCATCGATGTTTCTAGCTCTCTATCCCTCTTCCTTCCTCTCTGTAAAAAATCAATAAAATATATTTTAAAAAATATATTAAGCATCCTATTTAATAAAATAGTAATATGCAAATTAACCATCACTTTGCAATAAAAATGGCAGTGCCCATAGCCACAAGATGGCAGTGCCCAGTCCCCTCAGCCCCACCGCTGGAGTGTTTGGGCCTGTCAGCCCGGCCAGCAGTCACAGAGACCAAGGGGAGAGGCAGGATCTGCCCACTCTGACAGCAGATCCAGGCTCACTGCTTCCCAGCCTCTGGAAGTATCTGGGCCTGTCAGCCCCTCCATGAGGGTGGATGCTGCATCCAGGGGGCACACACAAGTGGGTGGGGAGTTGACTCTGGGTCTTTTGGCTCAGGGGGACTTGATGCTGTATCCCAGTTTGTGCTGGCCCAGACTCTGACAGCAGGGAGGAGGAAGTCCCACCCCCACAGAATCAGCCAGAATCAGCCATTTGTCAGACAGCTCTCAGTGGCCTGACAGCCATCTAACAGCAGGGAGGAGGAAGTCCCACCCCTAGAGAATCAGTAGTTGGTCAGACAGCTCTCTGCCACCTGACAGCCAGGACTCTCATTCACCTGACAGCAGGGAGGTGGGACTATATCTAAACATCTACTATTGATACAAGGTAGCTCTGCAACCGAAAGAAGTCGGTGTTATTGACAGAAAATGTCTGAAGACTAACATGCATCTGATCTTGAAGGCAGGCAGGCGAGCAGTTAGGAGCCAGCAGTCCTGGATTGTGAGAGAGATGTCCAACTACCCGTTTAAGCCCGATCCCGATAGGCCTAAATGGGCAGTCGGACATCCCTCGAGGGGTCCCAGATTGGAGAGGGTGCAGGCTGAGCTGAGGGACACCACCCCCCTGTGCATGAATTTTGTGCACCGGGCCTCTAGTAGAATAATAATTAAAGTTGCACATTATAATCCAGGACTAATTGTGAGTGTGTGTGTGTGTGTGTGTGTGTGTGTGTGTGTGTGTGTGTGTAGAAGTGATATATGTCACTTACAAAAATGAATTGTAAAACACTGTAGATTATATCTTTTGAGCTATTCCCTACTCTCCCCCTTCTTCTCCCTTTCCACCACACCCTCTTTTTTTCTGGGAGACACCGTCTGCCACACTTAGGCAGCCTTTGTAAAGGCCCACATCAGATACAGAGACTTCTGGTGAAGGAACTTTATGGCCAGTGAAGGAACTGAGATCCACCAACAACCCACCAACAATCCATCTCAGCCTTGAGATGGTTGCAGCCCATTTCACAGCTTGATTGCAACTTCATGAAAGATTATGAACCACAACTCCTGGTGACGCTGCCTCTGGACTGTAGCTTTACACTGGCTCCTCAGTTTTGTTTGCTTGTTTTCCTCCTTTTATTATTTACTTATTTTAAAAGATTTTTATTGATTTCAGAGAGTAAGGGAGAGGGGGCGAGAGATAGAATCATCAATGATGAGAGAGAATTATTGATCAGCTGCCTCCTGCACACCCCCTACTGGGGATCGAGCCCACAACCCAGGCACATGCCTTTGACTGGAATTGAACCAGAGACCCTGCAGTCCACAGGCTGATGCTCTATTCACTGAGCCAAACCAGCCAGGGATGTTTTCCTCCTTTTAGATGAGACAGGATGGCTAGATTGAGCTGGAGTTGGGTAATTCCCACCAACATACAGATTGCTAAGCAGACAGGATGGAAAATTTACAAGGAGGAAATTTTGAAGGACAAAACTATCCCATTATTTTTGTCATTATTCTTTCATTCAGGGTAATTAAGGAGAGTTTTTTTATCTATTGAATATGCAAGATTCTTTCCTACTAACAACTAATATAATGATCTACCATCTATAATTTAGAGATCTGGTTTGTTTGTTATGGAAGAATTTAGAAACCTATGGAATAGTATGACTAAAGATGCCAGGTTTACACTATATTTTCCAATTCACTGCAAATGTCTCATGAACTATCAACACAGTTTTTCAAAGTGAATCATTTTTATCTAATAATTACCAAGTATTAATTTTGTTCCTATGGTGGAAACAATGGTTTTGCAATTCCTATTTAAATGCTTTATAAAATGTTAACTTAAGCAAAATAAATTTGATGATGACATGATGGCACTAATATTTAATACACACAAAATTGATTTTGGTATGAATATTGTTCAACTAATAGTGGAAAAATGTCCCATACAATAAAAAAATAGTCTAACATTTCTGAGAACTTATCTTTCCATGCACATCAATCTGTATCTTTAATGATGAAAATAGAAAACCACAGTTAATTTTGTTTAAGGGATGGTTTATGCATGTAAAAGATCTTTTAACAATGCATGGACGTATATATGTCAGAATGTTAAGAACGCTGATTTCTAAGTGAAGAAATTTTATGCCATACTTTACATTTTACTATTTATGTTTTGCTGTTTTTCTGTGTTTATTTTCTACAAAGAGTATTTTATTCTTATCATCAGAGTTTGATCATAAAATGGAATATGACAATTCATACTTTTATATTTATGGTCAAAGAGTTTCTTCTTACAACTAGATTTGTTATCTAGAAGATATTTTTAAAATTAAGGGTGCTAAACCATCCCTAAATGCTTCTTTATTTATTTACAATAAAAAGAAATTACTCTTTTTATTAGGCATTCAATTCATTTTATATTGTCAAATATTTCCAAGGCTTGTGACATAATAGATACACAATTTTTAAAAACATTATAATAATGCCTATTGAAGTTAAGTGACAATAAAAAGCTTGTGGAAAAATAAAGCCATTTTATGACATAGTTAAAAAATAAGATTGAAGAAAATTGGTAAAATGAGTAGATTGTATATATCAGCTAAAAGATGCCTTTTACCATATGGTAGAACTGTGGATTATTTTCACAGTCCACAGATCTGTGAGTATAGCAATAATCATATGCTTAAGCTCTAAGCAGCTCAAATAGAAATAGTCTAATTTGAAATAAATAATTTCCAGCACTGTTCAAAAAATTGTTTTCCTTATTTATTCACAGGTGATCTGTTATTAATATCAGTACACTCTATATTTATAATGAATTTTGGCACTTACATTGAGGCAGAGGGGGAGAGAAATTAGGAGGCTACTAAACTGATAGAGAAAATGTAAAACCACACACCAAAAATGCGCACTGTAAAAGGAAACAAACATTTCCATAAACATTATATCTAATGAATCTGTTCTACTAATTTTTGTTACCTCAAAACCTGTCTCTCAGACATGTAACTAACCCCAAGTTATAATTTTCCTTTAGTGTGTGTTTTTTTCTATTGGAATATAAACTCTATGAGGATAGTGCCCCTGTCTCTATGTTGTATTTTTCTATTTAACTGGATGATTAGTCCAAAATAGGTACTCAATATATATTTGTTGAATGAATGAAAGAATACATAAGGGAGTGAGTGGTTGTCTCTTCCTGGAAAATTCAGGAAAACCTTCAAGAAGAAAGTTGAGTGGGACATAGGAGAGTAAGAAAGGAGACATTGCAATATGGGGAGTATAACTGCATTGTAATGTCAAAAAAAATATTTAAAATGAGCCAAAGTATAATACAAAATATTGAAGGGAGAAAGAACAAGGCATGCACAGGGCCACTACATAAAAAGATAATGAGATGCTAAGAGACACAGAGGAAGAGCAAAGGCTGTGTGGTTTATTTCCATCTGGTTGGTAAAATAGAGGTGTCCATCATCACAACCTGAACTGTAATGTGAGTTGCAGCTTGAGAGATCAAAAAAGACTTATTTGTTCCTGAAGAAAGCAATTCTTGCTTATGTTTGGAAGATACAGATGATTGTGTACCTTTCTCCTTTCTCCTCTGCTTTCTTACCAACAAGGACCTAGAATTTGTTCTGAGTACCATTGTGTTTGGTTAAAACTCAGAGAGCAGCCCAACCAGCATGGCTCAGTGGTTGACCATCGACCTATAAACCAGGAGGTCACTAGTTCGATTCCTGGTCAGGGCACTTGCCCAGGTTGCAGGCTTGATCGCCAGTGTGGGATGTGCAGGAGGTAGCTGATCAGTGATTCTCTCTCATCATTGATGTTTCTATCTTTGTCTTCCTCTCCTTTCCTCTCAGAAGTCAATAAAAATATATTTAAGAAAACAAACAAATAAACAAACAAAAAACCTCAGCAGCAGAGATCTCCAAAGAGAGAAAGATAAAAAACAATTTATATATTTATTTATTTTGAAATGGAGGAAAATGTTGCCTTCAAAACCCTGTGATTGTTATGGTGATATTTTCTGGCAATTTCTAATATTATTATGTAACTAGAAGCCCAGTGCATGAATTTGTGCACAGGTGGGGTTCCTCAGCCTGGCTGGCGATCAGAGCAATTGGGGCAGTCTTGCCCAGTTCCTGTAGGGGCCGATCAGGGACGGCCAACAGGTGGGAGGGAACATGGGAGTTTGGCCAGCTGGGGGGAGGCACTGTGGGAGGTTGGCCAGCCTCAGAAGGTTGGCTGTGGGAGCACACTGACCACCAGGGGGCAGCTCCTGATTGAGCATCTGCCCCCTGGTGGTCAGTGTGCATCATAGTGACTGGTTGACCGGTCGTTTGGTCGACCGGTCATTCAGTTGACTGGTCATAAGAGTCGCTTAGGCTTTCATATATATAGCTATTGTTAATACTGAACATCATTATTTAGTTGGAAAGTTTATACAGTTAATGATTACTAGAATTATTTAATGAAGAACAAGTCATTTAATGCAACTTGTATATTTATCTGTAAAAGCTTTATCAAGATTCCATATGTGTAATATTGACAATTCTAACTTATCACCAAAGTATGCTATAACTAATGTTATCTTATCCCTTCTCTAGAATTTTGTATCTATACTAACATTTATTTCAAAGTGGTTATTAGGCATCCATATTCAACATTTCAAAAATGATTCCCAAACATTATTCCTATAATATTAAAGTTCAACACTCTTCCATTATCAGTAAAGGACAATAGTCTCTATTCAGTTTAAGGCAGATCCCTGGGATTTTTTATTTCCTCTTTTTCTCTTTCTCAATCTACCCATCTATCAACCTTAATTGTTAATATTTCTTCACTGTGTGGAAATATATTACTGTTCATCATTTAATTCACTCATTAAATAAATAATTTAACACATATTTATGACTGCATATTAATTGATTGACACTGTGCTAGACAAGGTAAAGCAGTGGTGAAGGATTAAGTTTAGTACTAGACTCTTACATTCTAGAGAGGAACATACATAATAAAATAAGCAAAGTCACAGGTTGTAAGTGCCATGATAAATTTGATCTCAATGTTATTATTTTCATGTGATTTGTATTTACAATTTTAAAAATTATTTTCAATTCTCTATACTGAGAAAGTACACATTTCATAACAGATGCATTTCATTGCAATGATAAATATAATACATAATTATACATATCTCAAATAATTAAAGATACATAACTAGGAAATTAAAAGTAATCAGAAAAATTAAGTATAACTTAGAAAATTACTAATTGTTACCTCCCTGCAAAAACCTTGTACTGATTTGAAATGTGTTATTTATAGATAGATTGACATTAATAGAGCCACCAAGAAACATAAACTTATGATTCACAAGGCAACTGTCTGACTCGAAAGAGAAAAAGATGGCTCTCTGAAATGTTCTGATCCTGTTAAAGAGACAATTTCATTAGATGCTTCTGCAGTAGCTCTAAAATAGCACATTTAAAGCAAAATAAATCTTAATTTCTTTTATACAGCTTGTATATTTGCTGGGAGGCATTCAGTTTAAGTCCAGAAGAATAAAGAAAAATATAGAGCTTAAAGATTTTTATTTTTGTATTCATATATGATTATTTATATCTTGAAAATTGATGCAATATTTATGTTCCATCTCTTTTCCTTTGCAGAGAAAAATATTCTGAATTACATATTTTCCATAAACAGGCAATAAAACATTATATTCCATAAACTGTGGTATTATTCAATATCACTTGAGTTTAAAATAAAAATAAATTTCAAGAGTTAAATAGATCCAGTTTCCTGCACCTTGTGATACACATCCACAAGCAATGTTGTTGGTTCCATATCCTTGGGAAACAGGTTGGAAGATCAACTTTTGCCGCCAAGTGGAGTATAGAAAATGTTTCAGGAACAACATTCTTCAATGAGTCAGGGAAGCAGGATTTGGCAGAAGCAGAGGTTGAGCTGTAATGCAATTGCAACAAAGTCTTCTCTCCAACCCTGTTAGGAGCCCTGAAGCTGGTTGACCCTTCCAACATGTCTCAGATGAAGTCAAGAGAGCCAGACCTGTATACTACCACGTTGCCCAATCATGAAGTGTGGGCTACTTTTGAAATGAACTCTGTCCCCCTAAGGACATAGCTTGGGAGGAGGATTCAGCCATAAGCCATCAACAGATGACTGACACTCTCAGCAACTGGAAAAATGAAAGCTTTGTGTCTGCAGAGGCTCTGGGTGACACACTACAGCAAGCATGTCAAACTCGCAGCCTGTGGACTGCATGCAGCCCACAACGAATATTTTTGCGGCCCAGCCAATATAACGGTGTGAGCAGTTATTTACAATTATGAAAGGAAATAAGTCTCCTGTCAGATCCAGAATTACTGACATTCACCTTTGGTCAGTTTTGATAGTAATCACTGTGAACAAGGTTCCCCCCGAAGTAGGAAAGATAGTAGCACAGAAGAGATGCCAAATGTCAGGAAGAAAATTTAATTTTATCATTGCTCTTGTTCTTTTTTTTTTTATACTATACTTTTCTAAATAAACCTATGTTTCTAGGAAAATTGAAACTTTTGTTCTTTTGCAGCCCACATAACCTTGCACTTGTTTATTTGGCCCATGCTAGCATTTGAGTTTGACATGCTTGCACTACAGTATCCACTTCAAGGTAAAATCAGCACAATATAAAAGCAACACCTCAATGTTACTGATTGCAGTCTATCTCATTAAATTTATCCAAGAATATTCAATAAGAGCAAATGTTCAGGAATATTTATTCAACAGAGTAAAGCATTTGAACTTGCTTTTAACAAAATTGTGCATTATAATTTTGTGAAATATTCCCCTCAAGTCATTCTTTTGCAACTTTTTAAAAAACATTTGGCTAAAATCCAATCAAACCACTTTAATGAATAGTATTGAGGAACTATTGAGGAACTCCTTGTACATGGCTAAGTTAAAAGTAAAATCTGATTGTTATTCCTTAACATATTATCAAATGCCCTGACATATATCAGACACACATACCCAACGTTGGAGCTAAGCAGTTTGCCATGACCATGAGAAAGATCACCAATAGTTACGAATATAGTCAAGAGTAGTAAAAGCCAAATGATGAAATCCTAGCATGAAATCCTGGTATTCTTAGGGCATACCCAGTATACTAGTATAGATTAAAGGGCAGAAAATCATTCAAATCCAGAAGTCTAGCAGTGTCTTGATATACAAGACAAATTTAATAAATGAGGATATTTAGACATAGCAAAAGAGGGGGTAGCCAAAGCAAATTAAAAATTGTCAAGGAAACTAGAAAAAAATAGACTTGAAGTGACTATGGGTAATTTTCATTGATTATTTATCTCCAAGCATATGCTCAAACATAAGTAGGCTGTATGGTGTCTGCTGTAGGTTAGGACAATATAAAGTCATCTTAAATGTCTGTTTATCAGGTTTTGATATTTTGATTTTTGAGATTCCGCCCCATGCCCCTCTCATACATCTAGATAAAATAAGACATTTCATATAGAAAATAACCAGATAGAATCAGCCTCATAATCTTCCTGAAAGTTAGTATAGTGGTGGGCATAGGGAGGAGACTATAATAGACCTAGGAAACTAATGTTAATAGTATCCAAATATTTCAAAGGAGTCAGAATTTAAGTCTTAAACTATGAAATAAATGAAACCTACTAACTGATCATCAAGGTATATCTAAGATGGACAAAAAAATTGAGAAACTTGATTAGTTAAATTTAAATGCCAGAATAAATGTCATTCACAAAAAGCAAAGTCAAGTATTTATCTAAAGGCTTAATATTAACTAAAATAGTTTATTGCTTTTTGTAGCACTGACAATGGTTTCTATATAAATTAAAAACATTACAAATATTTTAGACCTAATATATAACTTTTAGAGTAGTTTATATATATATTAATTTTTATATTCTTCAATTGAAGTACATGGAAAAAACATGTCCCTCCATTTGTCTCCCTTATAAACAATGCAATAAGATTTCATTACAGAGATTAAGCCTATATGTTCTGGATAATTTGTGTGAATTAATTTAGTGCCATATATTCATCCAGAGATTATGGCTAGTTTTAGTGAACATCTCTTTTGCCCCCTCCTCCTCCTCCTCCTCATCCTCCTCCTCCTCCTCCTTTCTTCTTTCTTCTTCTCCTTCGCCAATATGCTTTATATGATATGACTTGAATTTTCACAGGACTAAAGTTTGTTCAATACAAGTACTTTGTCCCTTTGGCTAGAGTGATTGGTCTGAAGTTGGGCATTCTATTTAAACTAATGATAAGGTGCATATAAGGAGTTGGTTGTATTGGCAGTAATGGAAAGGCACACTGTTGCTCCTGAAAATGTTAAATGTTGACTATGTGGGGAATCTGCCTCAGTACGGCCATGTTGAAAGCTTCCTGGTAATATTTGGCTAGTTAAATCTAAAATCTCTTTGGCCTTCTCAAAGTATGAACTCACACTTTTCTTTTTTATTGGGTTGGGTTATTTTACTTGAAATATTCCACAAAATTAGCCCTTTATTATCCTATGATACACTAAGAGCAATAAAGAAAAAACATATAATTTAAAAAAATGTTTACATGTGATTTAGAACCCAGTTGTACACAGTGATGGATCTTAGTAATCATATACAATCTCACACAGATAATTGAAAATTGATTTTACTTTGATTAATCTCTGTTTTTAAAGTTCAGAGGACCTGCTCAGCAAATACTAGTATGATACTAATATATTTTGCATTTTCTTTGGAGTCTTTTAAAATCTTATAGGTCTTTAATTCTATGGTAAAAATTATTTTATCTCTAAAATTAACACAAAAATATATGCAATCTGCATAAAACTAAATGATAACACTAAAAATAATTTAGAAACAATACTATATTTAATAATGTGTACTATAAAAGTGGTAAGATATTAAAAATTATGAATATTTTAGTATTTGAATTTTTAATGCTATTGCACATATTATATATCATATTCTGGCATATGTTATATGTTCAAATAAGAAAATGATTGCAAGTTTCTGCTTTATTAAAAGGGAAGTATAAAATGGTACATACAATATTTTGCTATTGATGCTTTTGTTTGACACAGGAAAATTATTATCTTCTTAAATTGTAAAATAAATTTGGGCTGGAGGAATACTTATTTTTTTAAGATAACTCTTATTTATTTTACATATATGAGTATTATTTTTACACAATAATTATATTTTGGCCGCCTATTGAAATGTATATTTTAAATTACTTTTCCTCATGATTATTGTTTAACTGTCTTTTAAAATTACATCCAGTGTTGCCAATATTAAATATGTAGATAGATATTAACATATATCATTTTTATCATTGCATCTTTGTAGATTAGCTGTAATCCTATAGGACTGTCTCTTTTCCTAAATGTTCAGAGTTATCAATAAAATTTCTAGGAGTCTAGTTTTTCCTTCATTTCAGAGCCATTCTCATCTCATTGTCTTCAGTATTGACTTTATACCCTTCTCTCTTATCTCTTTCGCTATCAGACAAATGTTGCAGCTTCTGAAAGATTAGTTTCTGATTTATAACTAGATTTCGTAAATTCCATATGCCCTTGTGACATGCTCTCAGAGTATTCCTCGGTCTTATCTTTGAACTCACTAATTTGTTCCTTAACTGTGTCCATTATATATTTATCCCAGCTATCAAATCTATTCCATGTGATCACTTATTTTATATTTATGGTATTTTAATATATCCAGTATACTTTTGAATCACTTTGTTCATATATAGTTATGTAACAACCTGTTCAGCTTATCTATTAATTCTATTTCCCAAACCATTTCTGTTTGTACTATTTCATGAGGTTGGCTTTCTTCCGCTAGCTGGTAATTCTTGGTCATAGTCTTAATTTGTCATTGAGTTTCCATAGTTATTTTTTTCTATTGAAACTGCACAGCCAGTCTGAGGTTGTGCCGGATTCATGTGACTGCTAGCTGCCTGTAGCATGAAACTGGGACATGTCAAGCTGTGTATGGGCACTGCCAACAGCTCAGCCATTTTGGGACCTTTAACCCAAAGTCCCATAACGTTTGTCCCAATTAGAATGCTATATGTGTGGTAACTTGTTACAGCAGCAATAAGAAAATAACCCAATTACTATGAAAGTTTTAATAAATCATTTAAAAACTTCCTCAAATTTATCATTTACAAATTTAACAGAGTGCCGCACGCTAACAGCAATACGGAAATAACTAGCAGAGTGCCTGGAACCCTGCAGTTCAAAGAGTGGCCCACACACCAGCGATAGGGACATCACTTGGATATTGATAGCAGCGCAGAATCCCAGGCCTCCCTCAAGACCCGCTGAATCTGAATCTACATATTAACAGAATCCCTGGGAGATTCACAATCACATTAACATCTGAGAAGCATGGGCCTTGTGCACAGCATATTCATATTCAGAAATAGAGGTTCTTCGTCTTTTTTTTTTAATTTTGTAAGACACTTCGTAGAGGTTATTCACGTAAATTTTATTTTTTAGCATATCTCATCTTCAAGATGTTCTCAATGTTTGTATACAATCTGATGGCGCCTATTACTCTAACCAACCTCAGCTGATTTCTGTCGCACTTCATTGCAAGCTAGAAATTACTTTTAATCGTGCTTTTGTAAAAAAAGAAATAACATTAATGGAGCCATTTCAAGATGGAGTCTGAGCTGCCATTCCAGAGGAACTGCCTTGAATGTCTTAATCCTTGAATCTTTGGATTGTTTGGTCTCGGCCAAAACTTTGGACTGGGCCAAACCAACATTGTTTTATAAATCATTGTTTGTATAGCCAGCAGGACAGTAGGCATCCTAACCATAGTCCTGATCATTATGGACTCTCTATCTGCAGATAGAATCAGTAACTAATTGGGATAGCCAAGTGTAATTCAGCTTGTCAGCAATTACAGAAATTCTTCTTTTTATGTAATTTATTTCTTCACTTTTCTCATAAAAAACCCTTGCCTTCTCACTGTAATCAGGACACTATTTGAATTTCTGCTTAAAGTTGTGCTTCTCAATTGCAGTTCTTTGATCCTAAATAAAGCCTGTTGACTCTGATTTCAGCTTTTTAAATTTAGGTTAATACTTTCTTATTCCTTATATTTCAAAAGATATTTACTGATATGCTCCTAGAAATCTTGCTAAATCACTTGACCATTTTAAATAACTTTTTTTCTCTGAAAATATATTTCTATGAAAAATTATATATTTGATTTTGTTAAGTTGTGTTATCTTATTATACTAGAGGCCTGGTGCACAAAATTTGTGCACGTGTACCGTCCCTAGGCCTGGCCTGCAATCAGGGCCATCTTCCCTGCCTGCCTGCAGCCAGCACCTCTCCCCGCTGCCACCCACCCTCGGTTCCCCATTCACTAATGGGTGATAGGAGCCTGCCAGCTGGGGGAAGGGACTGGGGGCAGCTCCTGCGTTGAGCGTCTGTCCCCTGGTGGTCAGTGCACGTCATAGTGACCGGGGTCATTACACGGTTCAGTCTATTTGCATATTACCCTTTTGTTATGTAGGATACTAGAGGACCAGTGCACAAATTCATGCATGGGTGGGGTCCCTCCAGGTGGCCTGCAGGGATTGGGTGGAAACCTGCAGTCCAACACCACTTGCCACTCCCACTCATCCAACCCCACTGCGCCCGCTGTGGGCTCGGGCCCAGTCAGTTGCGATCGGAAGAGGGGCATCCTGAGGGGGTAGGGGGTGGGGGCCGGGATGCGATCAGCTCTCTGAGCAGGTAGTGGGATGCCCTTGCTAGCCCAGGATCTGGATCTGCCCCACTGATGTTCACGCTTGTTGTCAGGAGTCACCTAGCAGCCACTTTTATATAGTTTCTTCCTTGTGGAGTGTCTAGGGAGAGGAAGCATCCTCAGTGCCCGAGACCAGGTGGTGCTGTTGGGATCATGCCAGCAGCACAGGTCTGTTGTTGTCTGGGGTGTTCTCTGGAGATTGGACCTGCAGGACTACTGAGGGAGTGATTGGCTGCCACCTGGCTGATGGGCCTCTGGGATGTGTCAGTCAGCTGAACGGTGCTCCTGCTGTAGTAGCACACTGCCCCCTGGTGGTCAGTGCATCAAAGCAACCAGCTGGCTGGTTGTTTGGTCAACCAATGGTTCAGCCGTTTGGTGGCTTAGGCTTTTATATATGTACTAGAGGCCCAGTGCATGAAATTCGTGCATGGGGGTGTTTGTCTCTCAGTCCAGCCTGCACCCTCTCCAATCTGGGACCCTTCAAGGGATGTCCGACTGCCCGTTTAGGCCCAATCCCAGGAGATCGGGCCTAAACGGGCAGTCGGACATCCCTCTCACAATCCAGGACTGCTGGCTCCCAACTGCTCGCCTGCCTGCTGTTTTGTTTTTTTTTAATATATTTTATTGATTTTTTACAGAGAGGAAGAGAGAGGGACAGAGAGTTAGAAACATCGATGAGAGAGAAACATCGATCAGCTGACCCCTGCACACCCCCCACCGGGGATGTGCCCGCAACCAAGGCACATGCCCCTGACCGGAATCGAACCTGGGACCCTTGAGTTCGCAGGCCGACGCTCTATCCACTGAGCCAAACCGGTTTCAGCTTGCCTACCTGCTTTACTGGTTGCCCCTAACTGCTTCTGCCTGCTAGCCTGATTACCCCCTAACCACTCCCCTGCCAGCCTGATTGCCCCCAACTGCCCTCCCTTGCAGGCCTGGTCCCTCCCAACTGCCCTCCCCTGGTGGCCATCTTGTGGCGGTGATCTTGTGTCCACATGGGGGCAGGATCTTTGACCACATAGGGGCAGCCATCTTGTGTGTTGGAGTGATTGTCAATTTGCTTATTACTCTTTTATTGGATAGGATAGAGGCCTGGTGCACGGGTGGGAGCCGGCTGGTTTGCTCTGAAGGGTGTCCCAGATCAGGGTGGGGGTTCCTTTGGGGTGTGGGATGGCCTGAGTGAGGGACCTGTGGTGATTTGCTGGCTGGCCATGCCCCCCGGAGACCCAAGCAGAGGCCCTGGTATCTGGGATTTTTTTATCTTCTATAATTAAAACTTGTAGCCTTGAGCGGAGGCCAGGGCTGGCCAGGGTGGGCGGGAAGCTTGGCTTCCTCCATTGCTGGGGGCAACCCAAGCCTCCTGCTTGCTCCAGCTCTGTGGCCGCCACCATATTTGTTGGGTTAATTTGCATATTCGCTCCTGATTGGCTAGTGGGTGTAGCTGGTGGTCGTAGTGGAGGTACGGTCAATTTGCATGTTTCTATTTTATTATATAGGATAGATAATGTTTAATTTATCTAAATATAAAAACATTATTTGTTGACCACAAAGAATAGAAAATGGAAATATGTACAGGGCATGAAACAAAAATAGTGCATTTTCCCAGGCATATTTCATATTTAATATTACAAACTATTATTTCATATATAACATTAAAAACTGCTAATTTTCTAGGTCACAAACTCTAAACAAAATAAATCAGGAAAATATTTTGTTTCATAAAGTATTAATGAAAATAAATAATGATAAAGATTAATAGTCTCCATTTGTCCTTTCAAACTTAGGGTGATACTAATAAATGATATTTATCTGAGCTACACCTAATTCAAATTTTATTTCATAAGTTGAAGTCAGTATTAGCTATGATTTTATACGAAAGTATTGACATAGAAGACTTTGATCATATATCAATATGTGAAACTGGTGTCTTAGAAGTAAATGCACTACATATTCACACACACACTTACATGCACATACATATACAAATAGTTATATATAATTTATCAGCAAAATTAAAAGGTAAGCAATTATCACTGAGTTTTTTGTCTTTCTTACATATTTTTAATTTTTTTCAACAACAGAAATTATTACTGTAGCCAGATATTGAAAGTTAAAATATCTGCTTCACTTTTATCTTTATTTATGTTAAGACAAATTCACAAATGTACATAGCTATTATTTTTAAAAAATTTTCTTTGTATATGCAGAAATTGATCATTGTGGAGAATAACATAATAAAGAAAATATTCCATCTTTTTAAACCAGTATGCATATATTGTAATGTTTCACTGTAGTAATATTCAAATGTGTACAAAAATCAAAAATTAAGTCAAATGGAATAATTCTTTAATTAGTAAGTTTTTTTAAATGTTCATTATGTAACAAATGTGACCATATTTATGATTAAAAAGCAATAAAAATACTGGAACCTTTATTTAAGTAAAAATTCATATAAATTTGATTTTATTGGACTCAATAAATTGAATGGTAATATTTCTACTGAAGTATATCTTCAAAGTATGTTTATGCAATATATTATACTTCACTTATCCTATATAATAAAGACAGAATATGATAATGCACCATCACACCCTCACAAAGATGGCAGCACCCACAGCCAATAAGGTGGGAATATGCTAATTGATTGCCATGCCCTCAAAGATGGCAGCACTCACAGCCACAAAATGGCGGCACCCAGTCCCCTCATCCCCGCTGGGGCAGCAGGCGCATGGCCTGGCCGGGCCTTCCCCCAGGCAGGTCCAGTCACGCTGCACACCTGCCTCCAGAGTCCCCCAGTTCCCTTAGCCCCCCAGCCACCCAGGGCTGGCCTGAGGCACAGGCAATCCTCAGATGATGGCTGCCCAGCCGCCCAGGGCCACCAGAGGCTCAGGTAACCAGGGCTGGCTGAGGCTTGCACTGCCAGCAGGGGCAGCAGCAGAGATGTGATGGGGGCATTGCCTTCCCCTGATCGCTGTGTCGCCTCCCACCCCTAAGAGCTCCCAGACTGTGAGAGGGGGCAGGCTGGGCTAAGAGATCACCCCTCCAGTGCATGAATTTTCATGCACCAGGCCTCAAATTATTTATAGATGCTATAATTTGCCTACTCACATTTTCAAAATATAATTTTTCATATCTATTTTTTCTATTTTTATCTGCCATCTATCTATCTATCTATCTATCTATCAGTTATCGTCTATTTACCCATTTGTACACTCACACACTCACACTCACACACACACACACACACACACACACACACAAACACGCACACAGTATTATGGCAGGAATTAAATGCTGAACTGTGAGTGAGAGACCAGGAGAGTCAGAATTTCCAATCCACTAAACTGCTAAACTATGTTGAGAATTTCTTTCCCCTCCCCACCCCCCATCCCCGCCCTGAATTTCAGCTGCCTTATTTGAAAAAGAAAGTGAGATTTGGATACTCACATTTCTACTTCAGTTAAATGAAGGTCTTATTACTCTACATATCATGCATTGTGAGAATTACATTTAAGTAATAAGCATGAAGTGTTTATTAAAAAACTTGAAACATATAAAGTGTCCCAGTTTTATTTAAGATAATTTCCAATTCTAAAATTCTACTGTTCAGTCATCAAATTTCTCTTCATTTTTCTGTCTGTGTTTCATGGGAATAAAGTACCACTATCCTACAAATTATTCATTTGTGCTCATTCCCTTCCTGTTTCAGGTCATTGGAGGTACAGCACTTAATCCAGCTGTTAACCATTTTAACCTGAGGGGCTGTTGAAAATAAATCCTCTTTAGAAGGCTTTCTAAAGTCCACTCATGATTTGAAAATAGCTTGAGAATCAATCAGATTAACTAAAACATTTTCTACTTAGACATCTACTAGAAAACTGATGTCTGTGTAACTCTTCTTAGGCATTGTGAACCACTATCATCTCAGCTCTACAGCATGAGTACTAAAGATTATTATCTGAAGGCAGATTTTTCCCAATTTGTGATTTTTTCCTAAAATGTCTTATTTTTATTTGCATTAGGTTAATATGAGTAGTGATTTTTCTCTTTGAAAATTATTGGTTCATCTTTTTATTTCTCTCTTTCTACATGTGTGTGTATATATATATGTATAGACATATGTATAGATATATATATATATATATATATATATATATATACACACACACACATATATAATGTATTTAAACAAAAACTCAAGGTAAAGAAAAATGTTATTATACAAGTTCTTTTTTCATTATCTTCAACAATTGCGGAGGAAAGAGTAATAATGGAAAAATTTAAATATGGGTAAAATTATGCCATGTTGGACACATTACAAGACTTGCACCTTAGGTCAGTTTTACAGTAATTAGCTTTTTTACTTTGAAAAGCCATTCACCATCTCTGGAATGCAGTTTCTTCATCAAATAATGATTTGACTTGTATTACTTCTATGACCTTTATGTATATTTTTACAATATGTGACTATTTGTGTAAACAATTCAGTGGATTTTCTATAGCAGGTATTATGTTGATTTTGCTCAATCCTACCTCAACCCATAACTAATAACTAGAAATTGCTCATCACAAGACTTCCAAAATATATTAAAGTACTAATGATGTGATTTTTTTATTAGTTTGTTGCAGTTTTAAACGGAAGTTTTCAAAATCAAGAGACGGTAATATACTTCAAATAATACATAAAATATGTGCAACTAAATTCTAAAATGCTTTTCATTAGAATTTCAGAAATGTAATCCAATTAACCTTCCAGGAGATTATTTTTATTAATTTAAGGATATGTGCTCTCTTTTAAGCTAAAACAAAACTTAGTGGCCAAGAGGAAAAAAAAAAAATGAGGTCTTGAAATCTCTGTGGTATCCATCAATATTTACCCCAAATAACTAATTTTTACTTATAATACACTCTCAATAAACATCTATTTGATTAAAGCAAAAAATATACCCTGACTAGTTTGGCTCAGTGGATGGAGCATCTGCCTGCAGACTGAAGGGTCCCTGGTTTGATTCTGAACAAGGAATGGAAGGCAACCAATCGCTGTGTCAACCAATCTATGTATTTCTCTTTCTCACATAGCTGTTTCTCTTTCTCTCTCTCTCCTCTTCCCTTTCACTCTCTCTATAAATCAGTGGAAAAATATTCTCGGGTGAGGACTAAAAAAATTAAAGCAAAAAGTAAAATTTTAATTTTCAAAGTCAACTGCCACAGATATTCCACATGTCATTTTCTAAAGGCACTTGACATTGCATAACTTTAAGACACCTAAGGGGACTAATTCTGCTAAACAACTTGAAGCTAATGGAATCTCTTGTCACCAGGGGCAGTGGTGAGAATAGAGCTGGCTTCATTTCAAATGGTATTACACTGCTTTGAAGTAGTTCTTTTTATAGAAAATTGAAAACATCCTAGTGAGGGTTTTTAAATAGGAATTTTTGGGGAAATTACCACCTGATGTATTCCAAAATAAAATAATGTGATGACAATATAAATGTTAAATGTCAATTCTCATAAAATATGTCAAAAAGCTTTTTTGGCACTAAGTAGTATTTATAACATACATTTCATATCACATACCTTATGTATAGTATATATGATTTACATTACAATTGCCTTATGATGCTAACATTAAAATAGTCTTTTCATTTCCTTCAAGAAAAAAAAAGGACCTGAGTCTGAGAGCTAAATTGTCTGATCAAGATTTAAGCACTGCTGTTAAATTACATTGTCAGCCTTGTAATAAATTCTGATTAAGAATTTACACCTTTGTGAACTGATTAGCAGACCTAATTGATTTTGATCTGTTAACTTCAATTTGCAGCTTTAAAAATGGGCATAACCTCACCCAGATTCATGGTTTGATGCTCTTGTGTTTGAAGTAATAAATTTTACATTTGATCTCATATTAAGAGGAATTTTGGTTAAGTACAGATATTTTTTTTTTTCTGAGAAGAAATTCTGTGCTTTAACTCCTGGGCATTGCGTATATTTTTATAAATGAACTCACTTAATATCCAAACATGTGAAGCAATAATTTACATCTAATTTGTTATCTGTCAATGATCAGTTTCTACTTGCTTGTAACTATGAGGAGGAATTACCCGGTGTTTTTATCTTCTCACCAGCCTCCTGGACTCGCCTGCAGTGACAGACATATGGTCAGGATGTTCTAACTCAGGTGTTAACATTCCACATTGCAGGTAACTATCATTTATCATAGAAGCTGTTAGAGACTCTGGAAAGAGCCAGGCATAATAATTATAAATTATCACTAGTCATTATATGTTAAGGTTTGAAAAACCATGCTTTATAGAAATTAATTAGGTGAAGATGAGTTCCTGTTCAAAATAAGTACAGAACCTGACTCTGAGATCTATTTTCTGCTTTAAATTTTGGCATTCAGCCCCTCAAAAATATGTTGGCCAATTTCATATATATATGAGCCTACATCATCAAGCAGTTAAGCAGTCACAAAATATTTTCATATTATGCAAATAAACATTTTATAACTTAAATAGACATCAAGAAAATGTATTGGGCAGCTAATGTGTGTCAACTAACGTTTTTAACAATGTTTTTCAGAGACATTTTCTATTTTAATTAGCATATGGTGAGTTTTTCAGTCATTTCCTTTATCATTGCCAATAATGACTTCAGCCTCTCCAAAACCTGTTTTTCAAGGAATCCAAGTTCTCATCAAATCTTCTGAATCTTTCAGTTCTCCTTCCCCAACTCTTCTCCAAAAATGTATCTCAACTTATCAGGATCTATAGATTTGAGTGCCTGTCATTCCTTCTTTATTATTCTATCAATATGCTTAATTTCCTCCTGAGCCACTCTGAATACATGTTCATCCTATTACCATTCTTCTGCATATACACTCAACTCTCTGGCCTCTTTTGCTCCTACGTGTTTGGGACAAGAGGAAGTTTTGTGGCATCTGCCTTGGGCACAGAATGTAAAGAAGCACCAAAAAGCCATAATCAAAGTAAACAATATTGTAATGCCATATTTTAAAAATAAAAAATTAATGAAAAATCTCACCATAAGGAAAACATGAAATTATAAATAACTGAGGGATAGATATTTTTCCTTTAGTCTCAGGCTTCAATATGGTTCAGCGAGGTACTGCTTACTGATTCTGCCTATCAAAGTCATGGATCTACTTATTACTTAAGAAACTGACATATTTCTATCCCAATTCCCTGTTGAGTCTTTGTCTTTTCATATGAGATGTCAGGTATAATATTGTAAAAAATAGAAACTCTGGCAGCAAGCTAATGGGAGTTTCAAGTCCCTGCTTTGATGTTCACTGTCTTCATTTTGGTGAATTTATATAAAAAAAAACACTTTAGGGTCTTAGTTAACCTGTCTGTAAAATGGAGTTATAAAAAGGGTTACTTCATATTAATTTACTAAATGAGGAATTAAATTGTCAAGCTTGGTCACCAGCTTTCAAAGATGCATCCTCTCTATTCCTAGTGAGAATATGCTTTTTAAAGATGCTTCAACATGCCGTGATTTTTTTGAACTTTATACACGCTGCATCAAAGTGCTCCCCCTCCCCTTCTTTCTCACACCTTCTTTCCTACATAATTCCTCCTTGTCCTTCAGAACTCAGCCTGGGTGTCACTTCCTCAAAAATTGTTCTGTAGCTCCTAAACCAGATCACATCCCCCATTGTAAGTACACATTCACATCAGCATGGTTAAAAGTTAAAATTATTTATTTATGCAATTAATTGTTTAAAGCCTGCCTCTTATACTAAATTAGTGACCTGGTGCATGAAATTCATGCACATTAAAAGGGGATTAATTAGAGGAAATAATTTAGTATTGCTATTTGCCCTTTCTTTATAATAGAAGTGTCAGGTGAAAGAAAATTAGTAAAATGTATATGAAAACCTTCCTCCTGTCAGAGTCTGGGGCACACCACGGGACCCAGAGTCAAGTCCCTGCCCACCCACATGTGCCTCAAAATTGCGTGAGACCCAGACCCAGCTGCCCCCCACCCATTGGGCTAGATCCAGACCCAGCCAGTCCCACCCTTGTCAAGCTCTGCCAAGCAGGGGGCATAGCCTCAGGTCCCCTGGCCCAGTGCCAGGATGGGGGGTGTGGCCTGAGGTCCTCCAGCCAAGACTGGGGCAGGGGGCATGCCTTGAGGTCCTCCATTAAGCCCCACCAGGTGGAGGACATGGCCTGAGATCCCCTGTCAAGCCCTGCTGGGTGGGGGGCATGGCCTGAGGTCCCCCATCCAGCCCCACCGGCAGGGGGGTACAGCCTCAGGCCCCCTGTCAAGCCCTGATGGGTAGGGGCATGGCCTGAGTTCTCCCAACCCAGCACTTGAGGGTGCACCTTGAGGTCCCCTGTCAAGCCCAGCCAGACAGGTGGGCACAGCCTCAGGTCCTGTGGCCTGGTGCTGAGGCAGGGGGCATGGCCTTAGGTCCCCTGTCAAGCCCCACCAGGCGGGGGATGCGGTCTGAGGTCTCCTGGCCTGGTGCCGGGGTGGGGGGTGCAGCCTGAAGTCCCCTGTCAAGCCCCACCTGGTGGGGGCCATGGCCTGAAATCCCCCAGCCTGGCGCTGGGGCGGGATGAGCAACCTGAGGTCCCCTAGCCCAGCACTAGGACGGGAAGTGCACTGTGAGGTCCCCTGTCAAGCCCTGCCAGGTGAGGGATGGGGCCTGAGATCCCCTGTCAAGCCCCATGGGGCAGGGGAGGGCTTAGCCTCAGGTCCCTGCTGATTGCTAGTTAAGGCTCCTTATGGGAACTTGACCTCAGCTGTGGGTGCAGCCATCTTTGTGACAGAGTGATGGTCAATTAGCATATTCCCTCTTTATTAGATAGGATTGCAAGTAAGGGTTCATTTTCTTTATTTCTTTCCTAGGTATTTTATTCCAACATATAGCAAGGTTTCTTATAATGAGTAAGAACTCAAAGCAGACAAATTAAAACATTTTTTAGTGAGTAATGTTTGAAGGACTAGTTATCAACTTTATCTTGGTTTTCTTTCCTTCAACATTCTAATAAAAGACCTATGAGCATGAAGATAAAAAATATTCAAATGAAATAAATAATTCTAATAGTTTACAATATATACAGCAGGCTAAGGCTCATGCCAGGAATTTTTGAATACTTTATAATTATGGAGCTTGTTATTAGATTAACTAGAGGCTTGGTGCATGAAAATTCATGCACTCGGGGGGTGGGGTACCTCAGCCCAGCCTGTGCCCTCTCAGTCTGGGTGCCCTCAGGGGATGTCCAACTGACGGCTTAGGCTTGCTCCCTGGGGGAAGCAAGCGTAAGCCACAGTCTGGCCTCTCTCTTTGAGAGTCGACCAGGCGAACCTATCAGGGGATGGCACCAGCAAGCAGCTGGTCCTGCCACCCCCCCCCCCAAACACCCCTCTGCCACCACTGGTCACCAACCCCCCCCAATCGCCATCCCCTCCCTCTGCATGCTGGCACATGCCTTGCCTGGCCTGGCGCTGCCTGCTCGCTGGCCCCGCCCCCCACCAATTAGCATATTATACTTTTATTATATAGGATATGTCATCAATATGTTCTCATTATAATCTGTCCTACTTAACATATATATTATGGAATTCAACATTTCTACCAACTTATCTTCACTCTAAAAAAAATTAAAAAACCTACATTCTTAAAAAGAGTAAAAAATTTTTAAATTGCCAATGAAATACAAATAGCAAACCATTAAATTTATTTGCAAATTCTCTTAAATATTACATGTACATGAAAAAAGAAATATAACTCTTAGGAACCAGGATGTAAATTGCTATTGTTTACCTAGAAAATCACTTTTTAGCTGTGTGACTTTGAAGAACTTTAGAATCCTCACCTTTATAATTTTACAAAACACAGCTATTTAAATTTTTTAAAAATTATATGATATTTTAAAACTTCAAGACACAGTGCAAATATTTATGCCTACTTATGTAATTACTATATACAAGCTGATTTTCTAGTAAAGGTATATTTGGAGTCTATAAAATTTACTTTTAGCACTGTACTAAAGAATGTGCCTAATTTTGCAGTTAGGCAATGTTAATTTTGACCAAAATCACTAATCTAAGGAATGACATCTTTTTAGCATTTGTCATTCAGGAAATTACTCTCCTTTCTCTTTTAAAGCATCAACTAGTTCTTTGGTAAATCAGGAGGCCTGGTTTTCTGTCCACAGAGACTTCAACCTACTACAGAAAATCCATCAAAATTCAGCTCAGGTGTCTGCAATCCAGTAATGCTTCTCATCTTTAGTCATGATGTCATGCTTCAAAGGACAGCATGATAAGAATATAGTTACTCCATGACAGCTAACAGCCCTGTTCAGAAAACCTTAGCCCTAGAAAAACATAGAAATCTTAACTCAAAGATGTGATCAAGGTAAGCTCTCTTCATACCACCCTGAAACATAAAAAGCAGAGTCTGAGGTTACTCAGCTGTGACATAACAATGATGTTGCAAGGTTATCACTAAGCTGGCTTCTTGTTTTCCCATGAAATGCATTTTGCCAAATCTAGTGGATTCTGTAAACAAAGTAGAGAGATGATACCTTGGACAGAGTGTTCATATATGAGACCACATCAATTGTGGGTTGTCTAAGACAGAAATGACAATAATTAACTATATTTTATAAGCCTAGTTTTAGTAAAGTCATCATAAAAAATAATACTGCACAATACAAAGCTTCTAAAATGCATTTTTAAAATGTTGGTGAATAGGCAGTTAGGATTCATCTATAAATATATTTTGTAGGCATTAGGTAATATGCTAGTTACAACATAAAAACATTTCACAAGTTTTTAATAAATGCACTTAATTTAACTATTATGAATTTTACAATTCATATATAAATGCTTTAAAATACTCTTTCTATAACTCAAAAATGTATCATAATCTATTAAAACACTGCAATAATTTGGTAAATTGCATTTTCTTTTCTCTTGTGTACTATATTTACTAATATGTATGGAGTGGAGCTACTTCTCTGTTGTTTACTAGTAAAATCAAATAAATTTTAATTCCAAGTATACAGACAGCTAAGTTTTTAAATTAAAATCAAAGAGGTTTAGAGTCAGAATTAACCTTAAAGAGTACTTAGTTAACCACATTTTTTATAGATGAGTATGCTAAGGAAGAGAGCAGTTTGGAAATCCTCTAGGGTTCACCCTCCTGGTTGACTGATATATGTAAGCTTGAAACATACTATGCCTAAGCCAATAGATCCAATGTAGAAGATCAGTTTAAATTATTAAAAAAGTAATTATTATTAAGAAGGTATTTTATCACTACAAATGTGTTTAAGCATATGTAAAAGTTGGATAATCATTGTTTTAGGCTACAATAAGAGAAATTTCTTCTTACAACAAAAAAGGAAACTTTCAGTATCAATCTGGAAATCTATTTCTATATTTAAACCTTTGTTTTGTTTTAAGTGAAGCAACTCCAGGGAGAGACATATATATTTTGCGGCATACATTTCCTATATGATTTATATAACATTTAATTCCACATTAGTTTTGTTTTAATTCACCATTTAACTATAACCACATTGCATAAAAACAAACAAATCTAATAAAATGTTTATAGTGAAAAGAAAGAAAAATCATATGACACATAGGTTTAAAATAGAATTTTAACTTGTTGAAGTAGTCAAGCTTATCCTATAATGAATATAAAGCCAAGCCTCAGGAAAACATAGTAATAAAATTGGAAGTTGCATTCTGAATTTACATTTAAATACTAGTATGCATGTAGAAATTCAAGATTTTATATTCCAAACCTCATTTTTTATCCCAAATAACAATCTGCCAAAATTTGTTTCTGGAGCTCATATATATATATCAGTGGTTGGATGAAATAAGAAAAAAAAATGTATCTGAATGTCAGCTATACCTGTCATGTAGCTTTGCCACTTTTGAGCATCCATACTGAAAATTTAACTTTCCTAGCAGACTGTAATTGAATGTGATTTTTTACTTTGTTTAAAAATATTTAAATTATTTTTAATTAAAGACACTGATATAAACAAAATGCATACTTTTGAAATGCATATATGAATTAGGTGAAAGGGAAGGTACTATTAAATTATAGTTTTAATATTTAAGACCATTTTAATAGTTGAAAATTTGTTTCAATCAACCCTCAAAACAAAATTTAACACATATAATATTCTATAATCAGAATTTTACTCACTTCCTAGTGAAGTATAATTGATAATTGGCTTTTTTTTGCAGTTTTATCATCTATCAGTTATCTGTCTCTCTCTCTTATCTATTTATCTATTATCTACTTAATGATGCATGGAAATGCCCTGCAATCAAAAGTTGCTAACTTCTTGAATGTTACCTTATAAAACACTAAATTTTTCTGGGCTAATTTATTTCACCTCTGAAATATTAGTTTGGGTAGAAAATTTTAGGAATAAACACCAATCATAAAGCATTCAATGATATGTAAGAAATTCAATTGTTAACATTATGCTTGTATTGTCTATGCAAGATGATAAAATCCTATATAATAAAAGGCTAATATGCAAATCGACAAAACAGCAGAATGACCGGTCACTATGACACGTGCTAACAACCAGGGGGCAGACGCTCAATGCAGGAGCTGCCCCCTCGTGGTCAGTGTGCTCCCACAGGGGGAGTGCCGCTCAGCCAGAAGCCGGGCTCATGGCTGGTGAGTGCAGTGGCGGTGGCAAGAGCCTCCCCTGCCTCTGTGGCAGTGGGCCTAAGCCACCTACTGGACATCCCCTGAGGGCTCGGCTGAGGGAAACCCCTCTTGAGTGCACAGATTTTGTGCACCAGGCCTCTAGTATTTATAATAGTTGTTATTTTGAGTTATATTTGTTCTATATGACTTCAGAGAGCAAAAATAGGAACGATGAAATACATCATCATACAGACAAGGAGGTTTTGCTATACATGTCACAGGGCCTAGCAACAGTCCAACTTTGAGCAGATGGCTCCTTGTGATCATGACATTCCACTTATAGACATCAACACTGGGAGATTGAGTGGCTGTGTGCTTAGTGATGATGGAGAATGGAGAATGGATTCATTCATTGGAGGTGTTTGTGCTAATTTAATTCTATGATCATGTGGAAGTTTATTATACAATTTTAATATTTAATATTGAATATGGAAAATAAAGCTGTATAACAATAAAGTATCTTACATGATTTTAAACAGCAATTACATAGACCATGAGAGGATTTGGGAATTTGGGAATGAGCTATTTATACAAATAATTTTCTTAAAAAATTACAAAGCACAATAATCATTGATAAATTAAATACCTGTGAATAAACTACACAGTTTATGAAGTAGAACATTATGAGTTACTATAGACTGAATGTTTCCCACCCCATGAAATTCATTTGTGATGGTGATGCTATTTGGAGGTGTGACCTTTGGGTGATGATTAGGTCATGAGGACAGAAGCCTTCTGAATGGAAAGTCCCCTTCTGTCCCCCATAGGTTACAGAGAGAAGATGGTCACCAGACACCTTGACCTTGGACTTCTCAGCCTCCAGAACTGTGAGAAATATTTGATTTTTAAGCCCCCCAATCTGTGGCATTCCATTGTCCCAGCCTGACTGGACTAAAACACCAATACAGATGAAGCACATATCCCTCCCTACTAGAAATCAACTTGATGTAAATTTTGTACTTTATTATTATTCCAAATGACACCTCATACACCTCTTAAACCAGTCAGAAAGGCCCTTGCCCCAGGCACACACTTAGAGAGCACTACATGATCTATATATATTAAAGCATAATATGCTAATTAGACCGGACCTCCTTCTGGACATCCTTCCAGGTGAAGCCGAGGCTGCAAGGAAAGCCCGGGTCCCAGGTGCCAGAGGGAAGTCAGTGCCCGCAGATGGGAAAAGGAAGGCCTACCCTTGCACAAATTTCATGCATCGGGCCTCTAGTAGGATTATATTATTTCAGAATGAATATCTTTTTGTCTCAGGATCTAGTCCCAGTAGATACTTCTTCACTTGTCTTAAATCCTTGAGAAAATTAATTAATTAATTAATTAAGCATCTGCTCTGAATGTAACATCGCCACTTATATAGAACACTAGAGGCCTGTTGCATGAAGAGATTCATGCAATAGGCCTTCCTTCCCCTGGCTGCTGGCACCGGTTTTCCTCCAGCACCCAGGACCCAGGCCTTCCCTCTGGCCGCCGCCTTCAGTCTTCACTCTGGATGGAGCGCTGCTCCTGTAGCTCCCTCCACCCCCGCCCTCCGTCCCCGGCCCTCCCCCTCATAGCAGGCATCCTGCCCCACCCAGCCACTCCATGCCTGCATGCGTGCTGCCCAGAGTCCCGGAGCGGCTGGGGGCAAGGCCGCAGCCATCTTTGTTGGGTTAATTTGCATACTCACTCCTGATTGGCTGCTGGGCATAGGGAAGTGATTGTCAATTTGCATGTTTCTCTTTTATTAGTGTAGATAGACATTGTTCTGAGGGTGAGGGGGGCTTAAATGATTGAAACATTTAGGTAGGGAAAACACAAGTTAATGTGTCAAATAATCTAAATAGCATAGGTTCTTCTACAGGGAAGTGTCATTTTCCAGAGTGTTGAGCATTCTTTTTTTCTTTTTTTCTTTTTTGAATCACTTGGTTCAGTCATGTGTTGGAATTAGTGTTGTATTCACAACAGATACACTTTTTGGAAGATTAAACAACCCCTGTCCATCTTTTGTGTAGAGACAGATAAACAGAGTCAGAGACAGTAAGACAGGAGGTGACATACACATACACAGGAAAAGATACATATGAAAGTAACAGGAGTAATGCTGATAATAATTTTTTGCATTATTGAAATTAACTATTGTTTTAAGAGATAATATTTTAATGTAAATCATAAATATTTTCTCTAGCTCAATAGCTCATTTGTTTTCTGGAAATCAGAGGAACTGTATACTGCACTTATAATTCTATTCTACATTTTCAAAAAAACTTTTTCTTATTTCTATATCCTTCTATCTCTGAGCTTAATTTTGCATACTTTCTTCAGTTATATTTTCAAGTTTAGCAATTCTTCCATTTTGACTAATATGCTATGAAAGTTATATATTAAGCTGTTAATATCAGTAAGCATACTCATTTTTATTTCTAAAAGTAGTTATTGGTACTTTTAAAATCTCCTTCCTCCTGTGGATGATATTGTATTTCCTGACTTTTGTATACTTTCACTTTAAAAATAATGGAATATTTTATATCTGCATCTGACAAATCCAAGAATTGATTTTATTGGGGATTCTTATTTTTCTGTTTCTTTATTGACTTTCACTCATATTGTGCTCTTTTTTCATTTTGTTGCTAATATTTTAAGAAATTTTTTTCATAGAAAAACTCCTGAAAATATAATTGAATAATGTGAAATCCTGAAAATATAATTGAATAATGTTCTTTTTCTTTTAAATCTATTGAGATATTATCGACATACAGCACTATATAAATTTAAGGTGTACAGCATGACTTGATTCATATGCATTGTGAAATGCTTAGCAAAATAAGTTTAGTTAACATTCATCATCTCATACAGATATGAAAAGAAAAAGAGAAACAAGTATTTTTTCCTTGCAATAAGATACCTTAGTACCTACTCTCTTTGCAATTTTCAAATAAGCCACACTGCAGTGTTAACTATAGGTGTCATATTTTACATTATATCCCCAGTACATGTAACTGGAAATTTGTACCTTTTGACTATTTTATCTAATTATCCCACCCTCCATAACTCTGATCTCTTGCCATGGCTATTGTGGTTCACTTGTTTGAGGGTCATCCCAAGCACCTAAATGTCACTGGTTGGAGTCCTGACCAGGGCACATGCTCAGGTTGTCTGCTTGATTCACAGTAGGGGGACATGCAAGAGGCAGCCAATTGATTTCTTTCTCTCTCTCTCTCTCCCCCCACCCTTTCCTATCCTCTTCCGGTGGTTTTTTTGTTTGTTTCGTTTTATTTAGATTCTACATATAAATGGGAAGATACAGTATTTGTCACTCTCTGACTTGTTTCACTTAGCATAATGCCCTCAGGGTCCATCCATCTAGTCACAAGTGGCAGGTAATGCCTTTCACTAGGGACATTTTGATCTTGTTTTATCAAATCTGAGGTAGAGCTATCAATCTGGTGGCACTTTAAATTAATTTCTTAGTTTGAAATTCATATTTTTATAAAATTACATATTTAACCAAGTTGTACATATTATGTTATAGCAAACTCACTTTTGGTTGCAAATTTTTTTGAGAATGTTGTTTTTCTGGGTGTGTCTTTTTCCCCCTACATCTTCACTGTGCGAGGGTTTTTTCTTACTTTTTTTTTTTCCACAAGGTGGTAGAATGTCATAGATTTACCATCTTTAAATATATAAAATTTTTAAAATATTGATGATGTATAAAAACTATAATTTCCTATAAAATAATTTATATTTATTGCCTAATAATCTGAAACTTGTGATACCAGGTAGATCAGCATTCTTGTCATAGAAAGTTATATTTTCAAAGTGGTTAATAATGAGTTTCATACAACCTATTTGACATACAAAATAATTATAGTACATTCTCAGCTTTGAAGGTTTTAAAATTTTCTTTTAAAATTGTAAAAAAAAAAAAAGCTCTCCAGCATGGCTCAGTGGTTTAGCATCGACCTATGAGCCAGGAGGTCACGGTTCAATTCCTGCTCAGGACACATGCTTGGGTTGTGGGCTAAATCCCCAGCTGGGGTTGTGCAGGAGGCAGCCAATCAATGATTCACATCATTGATGATTCTATCTCTCCTTCTCCCTTCTTGTTTGAAATCAATAAAAATATATTTAAAAAATAAAATTTTCAAAAACACTTAAAATAATTTTGTACAGATTAATATTTGGGAAATAATTTATTTTTTCTGTTAGTATGTATCATAGCCAAAGGTTAGTGTTTTCTATTTCTAATTTTCCTTGATACTTTGTTAAATTATAAAACTATTAATTGTTTATTAGATACCCATATTCTTTTTCTATTCAATTCTGCTGAGGATATATATACCTAGAAAATCAATCTGTCATTTAAACTTTATTAAATTTATTAATAATTATTAATTCCAATGGGTTAAACTTGAAAAGAAAGAAAAATCAATTGAGCTATCAGAAAAAAAAATGTGTATACATTTATTGGGACACCATGTATATATGAAACAAAGTTGAATAAGAAAAATCCACAATAGAAAAAAATATATGTTGGTAATGATATGCAATGGGAGGTTTTGTTGTTGGTGTTTTTGTTTTTTGGTCTTTTTTTTTTTTTTAAGTAGGAAGAAGTTATATTTTGGAATGGCATTTAGAGGAGAGATAAAAATTTTGAAAGATTCGAGAGGTTTGACAAAGAAGAAAGAAGAGATGAAGGTGGGAGGGGACATAATTTTAGGGGAAATATACCATAAACAGTGGTTTGCAACTTGAAGGTCTTTGTTGATAAATCCCAGTATGCACTTGACTTCAATGTGTTTATGTGTTTTAAATATGATTTATTGATTTTTTTTCTTTTTTTTTTTTAGAGAGAGAGAGGAAGGGCAAGGGAAAGAAAGATAGACGGAAACGTAGAAAAATCAATGAGAGAGCAATATCATGGATCCACTACCTCCTGCACGCCCCCTATTGGGGTTTGAGCCAGACACTCAGGCATTTGCCCTGGCAGGGAATCAACCCATGGCCTCTTGGTTCCTGGGTCAATGCTCAACTGCTGAGTCACACCAGCTAGGCTCAATTTGTTTTTTAATGTATATTTTACTTTTTCTTTCCCAGCTACCAATAGAAAAATAAAAAGAAAGTTTGGGATACCTCAGAAAGTGGCACTAGAAGCAAGAAGAAACTGTAGTTTAATAATGAATGCAAGAGAAGTGTTAAATAATGAACAAGTTATTAGGCTTGAGAATAAGTGCTGGTTAACATTTATATGTGCTAAAATTTGTATAATTAAAATTAGAAGTATAATATATATATGTACTTGTTAATCCTCTCCTAAGGATATTTTTTCCATTGCTTTTTAGAGAGAGTAGAAGGGAGAGAGGGAGGAGAAAGGGCCGAGAGAGAGAGAGAGAAAGAGAGAGAGAGAGAGAGGTAGACAGAAGAGAGAAACATTGATGTGAGAGACACACATTAATTGGTTGTCTCCCACATAGCCCCTACGTTGGCCAGGGATTGAACCTGCAACACAGGTAGGTGCCGTTGACTGGGAATCAAACCAGTGACCCTCGGGTACACAGGTGACACTGTAACCACTGAGCATACCAGCCAAGGCATTTGAACTTTCTTTCAGGTTTTGGTGTTCCATAGAAATTATGATTTCTAGTTCTTTTTTCCATATACAGAGAAGATATTATATATAACTAATGATTGGTGTCATCTATACACAGAACTTACTAAATTTACTAGTGATTTGTGCTCTCCTAGAAGATTTCAATACAAAAAGCTTAAATTCAATTGATAATTGCCTGAATAATGTTTCCAATCTTATGATTAATTTATTTATGTATTGTAGCTCATTATCAGTATATTCATTCAGGTTTTCTATGGCTTTCTGTCCTATATCAGTAGTTCTAAACAAACTTTTTACATAACATTCATAGACATTTCTTTAAAGATAAATAATACTATTGTTATAAGGAGGCAATATTACTTATTACAGGAAATTAACTCTGGAGCTTAAAAAATTTGATTCTCCCTCAGGCTTTATAATAGTAGGTTTATGATCTTACTCATTCCAAACTCTATGCCTTGGTTTCCTATTCTGGAAAAAGGTAATAATAATACTACCTCATTGAAAAGTTGTGAAGATTACGCGAACACTTCTTGAAAAATATTGCAGATAGTGGGTAGCCAATAAGGAGCTGCTTACTATGTAACGGGTATTATTACTTGTTTTGCTATTCAGTATTTGAAGTGCCTGTTTCGCCATGTATTAAAGGGAACGATGTTATCAAAATACTAGAGGACCCTATAATACTAATCTCATGATATAAAACCAGAGAGCAGCATTGCATTGAGGTAAAAAAAGAGAGTTTCAGCCATTGTCATGGCACCATTGAGTATGCTGGGGTAAGTAACGGCACTGAGTTCCAGGGGTTACTGGGCGATGATGATTGCTAGCATCTATATGTGTGTGAGGGATTGAAGACTAGGGGCTGCAAAGCCGAGTCCTGCTGTCTCTGTGAATGGAGAAGACCTTCTCAGAACAAAAGGTAACCTGAGGCTTTTCTCTATCTACTCCAAATTGTCTAGCCTCTTTCAGATTGGCAATATCAGCTCCACATCTGGACAGCTCACATCGAGCCAGAGATGTGCTCTCCCTCCCCAGGAGCTGCCATTCTCGGAGCCTCTGGCCTAGTTCCCTGACTCACTGCGTATTTGCTTTGTAGAAGGCATCTTTGCATTTGCTTTCCCAACACAAAAGTAAAACTCTGTGGGGAGTCATGCTGAGCCTTGCTTATGGAGAAGCAGGAAGCAAGCTGGGTCCTTTGTGTTCCCTCAAGTAAACAGCAGGGTCTTAAACAAAGCTACTAAACCATGCAACTCGGAGTTTTTACTGCAAGGGAGATAAAGACAGGCGCCTAACTATACTCTCTATGGGTAGTGCTCTAGCCTGAATGAGCCTTTTGCTTTACAGGATTGAAAATAAATTGAAGTGGGCCCTGCCTAATCTTACTTATTCTTTTGTTGGCCAATGAGCATTAGATGCCTGCGGTTCAATACATACCGCGTGTGAGAAAATAATAGCATTTCCTATTTACTCTGTTTATATACCGAGGACGGCATTATTCAATTCAGTTTCAAGATTTTATTTCAGAACTTTTGCTGCTACCCTATTAATTAGAAAATAAACACGTGTATTATTGTCTGTTGATGAATGGTAATTTCTTAACAAAAGCAATACTGTTTCTTTGCTGATTGACACATTTTATTGAAGAAAGAGACTTCAGTTCTTTCTGGATTGTAAATCAGTAAACTTTTTGTAAACCATACCAAGCTTTAACTTTATGATCCTGGAGGACCTCAAATATTCTTCAGGGGGGTCATTAGACAGTTTTGACATTTTTGACATTTTGTTGTAGGGGGCTCTCATGCATTTTAAGATGTTTAGCAGAATACCTGACCTCTACTCATTAAATTCCAGTTGTCATTCCAAACTCAAGTGTGAGTTGTGACAGCTAAAAATATCTCTAGACGTTGCCAATCATCTCCTGTTAAGAGACACTGTATAAGATCTTATCTGTCTTTTTAATGCTTATTCTATCATGACTGTACAGTGGGATTTTCTAGAGGCTACCTGAGATAATCTTGTTCATCAGAAAATGTTTTAATTTGCATTCTTTTTAAAAACAATTTATGTACTAAAATACATATACCACAAATGCAATCATTTTAATGCATTCATTACTTTTACAATGTTGTACAGCCATCATCACTGTATCACTTAAAAATAAATTACAAAAAAAGAGGAATAATTGCCCATGCCTCCCTCAATTAAGCCCCAGATAAACTAGTCTACTTTCTGCCTCTAATCTAGATATTATATAGAAGTGGAATCATACAATATGTGCCCTTTGAGTTTGGTTTACCTCACTTAACATAAAAATTTCAAGATAAAATGTATGAAAACATCATTCCTATTTATGATATGTTGCTTATTCATTCTTCTATTATAAAGTTTCACCAGTAACATGGCTCATAGTTTATTAACGTGGCATATTATTTGTCAACAATTACCTAAGGTACAAACTTTTCAGTTTCTGTCTACAAATGAATCACCAATTACATACATCATAGATGTGCCTCCTGATCAGTAACAAATTCTGTCAAAAATTGTTCCCTATGCAGTCCTTGCTGATTTCTTGTCTCACAATCAGGTTGCAAAATTAATAATACTTTAAGTGGTAAGTAACCAAGTTTAAAGTGTAGCAAAGCAATGACAAATGAAAATACTGGAAGATAAATTAGAAGAAAACAACAACACATAGAGTTATAGTTAGAATATCTGACCTTGAACATGTTAATACTGCTACCTTACCAGAGAATCTAGAGAAACATAGTGAAAGTGAACTTATCAACAGAAATGAGGAAAATCTTTGTCACAGAAAAATGAAGACATCCTGGAGAAAGTGACACCAGCAAAATATTTCACATTAAAGTTTCAAGGAACTTGAGTTTAACAGTTAAAAGTACAAAGGACTGAATGTGGGTGGCTAATCCAAACTTAGAAAGGAGTAAGACAATCTTCTCAGCAATTGAAGAAATGGCCTCCACGTTGAAAGTTATAAGATAAACACAAGGCAAACATTTTTCAAACTATTCTTGATAAGTATTTTTTAAAGAAACAAAATCACTTTAATGTTTTAATAACTATTAAATACATATTATGTTCTTTTGTTCATTTACCTTTACAATTATAACAAATAGTAACATATATTTTATATGTTGACATTTTTATGGATTATGAAACAAGCATGATTTTTGCACTGATTAATATGCTTATTTTCAATTATTTTTAGCTTTCACAGTCATTTTTGTAAAATATATTTTTATTGTTTTCAGAGAGGAAGGGAGAAAGAGAGATAAACATCAATGATTAGAATCATTGATTGGATGCCTCTTGCACGCCCCCTACTGAGGATGGAGCCTGTGACCCAGGCATGTGCCCTGACTAGAAATCAAATTGTGACCTCCTGGTTCATAGGTTGACACTCAACCACTGAGCAACACCAGCTGGGTTCACAATCATTTTTACAGTCCCACACTACTCCGCAAAACAACAGCCTGTAGGTTAACCCTGAAATTATCCTTGGCACCAAACTACTGCTGGTTTCTACTTCTGTAAACTTTATTATGTATAAATATGTTTAATTATGACAACATCACACAGATATATAGCTATGTTTTCAAACTTCAAATAATGTAATGACTCCTTTTCTAAATTTCTGACTTTTATTCCTGATCATTTATTTTATTCTAACCATTGATATTACTGAGATGCCGATTCTAAAAAAAACTATGCAGTTTTCTAGTATAATCTGTATATCTTAAGTAATGTTCACAGATGTTTAATTAGCTTCTGCAGAATCATATACTTATTAAAAAATATTAGAGATTTGCTTTCAAATCCCTTAGAACATCCAAATAAAAAGTTAGAGACCTTGAAATAGCTTGAACATTTATAAAAACCAAACAGAAATCAAAGCTGTAAGAAGCGAACATATGTTTAAAGCATATTGCACTTACTCAATTGTGTGCATTTGTTAACTTAAATTGTTTTAAGGGAAGATGGTGCATTTTGTAAGAAATATGCCTAGAAATTCTTGTATAAACACTTTAGATGAAAGTAAAACATAACCCAAGACTACAAATAACTAAACATGCATTGTCATAAGAATAAGAATTGCCTTAACATGCCCAGCCGGCATGGCTCAGTGGTTGAGCATCGACCTATGAACCAGAAGGTCACGGTTTGATTCCTGGTCAAGGCACATGCCTGGGTTGTGGGCTCCATCCCCAGTGTGGGGTGTGCAAGAAGGCAGCCTATCAATGATCTCTTTCATCACTGATGTTTCTATCTCTCTCTCTTTCTCCATCTCTGAAATCAATAAAAATATATTTTAAAAAAGAATTGCCCTAACATTCCATATGTCTTTATCTTCTCTTTTGGAAGCCACCAATAAATAGTTCATAGCTAATCATCATCATCATCATCATTTATATTTTAGATAGTTCTTTTAATCTTTCTAATAAGTATACTTTTTAAAAATATATAATAGCTGTATTAAGATATAATCACATACCATACAATTCACTCAATGTTTATCATTGAATAGTTTTTCAGAATTGTACAACCATTTCCCCAATCAATTTTAAAATATTTTTGTCACTCCATATAAAAAACCTGTACTCATTAGCACTCACTCTTTCTTCATTTGCTGCCAAGTCTCCATGGAATTGGCCAATAGTAATCTAATTTCCATCTTTATAAATTTTTCCATTCTGAACAATTCATATGAAAGGAATCAGATAATATGTCATGTTTGGTGGCTAGCTTCTTATACTAATGTTTCCAATGCCTACCAATATTGCAACATGCATCAGTACTTACTTTTTAAAAAAATATATTTTATTTATTTCAGAGAGGAAGGGAGAGGAGAGAGAGAGATAGGAACTTCAATGAGGAGAGAGAACCATGGATTGGCTGCCTCCTGCACACCCCCTACCAGGGTTCTAGCCGGCAACCCAGGCATGTGCCCCTGACCGGAATGGAACCTGGGACCATTCAGTTGGCAGGCCAACAGCTCTACCCACTGAACTGAACCAGAGAAGGCCAGTACTTTCTTCTTTTATATTGCTGAACAATAGTCTTTTGTGTGGATACATCACAGGTTTTTTAGTAATTCATCCATTGATAGATATTTAGGTGGTTTCTACTTTGGGGCTACTATGAATAATGTTGTTATGAACATCCATGTACACGTTATTTTGTGGATTTATGTTTCCGTTCTTTTTGGATATACCTCTAGGATGGAATTATGGTAACTATAGTTTTAAACTTTGAAGGAAATGTCAATCTCTTTTCCAAGGAAGGTCCACCACTTTATTTGCAATAGCATATTATATGCAAGTTACAGTATCTCTACATACTCACAAACATTTGTAAATAATATGAATAGTTTAGAAAAGCTACAGTTGTTCTTTTAAACTTTGTGATTAACAATTGTTAGTCTCTCATCTCCCTGTTTTATTAATGCTGAGTGATCAGGCAGCTCATTGCATTGGGATGCTCAGGTAGCAGTTTTACTTTCACAAGTGCTATACTGCCTTAATGCCACGCGAACACAGGGTGCCCTATTTTTAGGTAAGCGTACCCAAAATCTCATATGCAGTGTGATTCCTGTTGCATAATGAAATACTAATTTATTTAATACAGTTCAAAAATTTCCTTTACCAAATATTTATCTTTATTTTGTTAAATTATTGACTTGTAAGACATTATTTCGTTTAATAGCTTGTGTTAAGTACCTTAACATTAAGAGTCCATTATTTTATGATTCAAGATTTCAGCAGACGACAAGTGGAACATGCAAAGGGGGAAACTGAGGAGTGTGGACAGGCTTAAGGGAAACCAACAGAGGATTGTGCAACACACTATGGCTAGCAACAGCTATAAACCATTACGAACATCCTGAGTGAAGAAATAAGAATAGAAAATTGTTGTCTCTGTGTATGTATAGAGAGCAGGGGCAGACTGACTAAATTATAACATTTATTAGAGGGATGCAGCCAGATCATTGCTACATGTTGGGGGTAGGGGGTGGCTGGAGAAATAAAGATCTTGACCTCTCTGATCTCCCCAATTCTCCTCCACTCTCTGATATCCTACTTTAATACCCTCTATACATTCCAGCTGGTCAAATGGAGAATGGTTGCGGAAATATTTAATGTAAAGCATGGCTATAATTATTACTTTTATAGATTATTATGGAACCTAAATTAAAAATATATATATATATAATCATAGATTTTGAAAATTATGAATACAAAGTATATTCTATGGCCATATAGAGATTTGGTGAAGTTAATCACTAAAATGGCCAAAGGCAATTGATTTCCAAATCAAGACAGTAGAATTTATATAGCACATATATCTGGAAATTCAGATTATTAGGGAAAAGACATTATAGACATTATATTTGCTATATTAAAAGATCTATGTGATGGAAAATTATGTGTGAAATGAACATCATTTTATCTATATGCAAGGCAATGGAGACAGAGGTGACTTTGTCCTAACTTATTCATTGAAGTAAATTTCCTAGTACTGAACTGAACCCAGATATAATCTATACTAATAAAAGGGTAATATGCTAATTAGACTGGGAGACCTTCCGAACATCCTTCCGGACAAAGCCATGGTGGCGGGGCCAAGGCAGAGGTGGTTAGGGGTGATCAGGCTGGCAGGGTGCGGGCAGTTGGGGATAATCAGGCCAGCAGGGGGGGGGGGGCCATTTGGGGATGAGCAGGCTGGCAGGCAGGTGCGTGATTAGGAGCCAGCGGTCCCGGATTGCAAGAGGGATGTCCGATCCCTGTGGGATTGGGCCTAAACCGGCAGTTGGACATCTCCCACGGGGTCTCAGATTGGAGAGGGTGCAGGCCAGGCAGAGGGACTCCACTCCTGCACGAATTTCATGCACCAGGCCACTAGTCCTATATAATAAAAGGCTAATATGCAAATTGACCTAGAGCTTCCCCCTGGTGGTCAGTGTGCTCCCACAGGGGGAGTACCACTTGGCCAGAAGCCAGGCTCATGCTGGCGAGTGCAGCAGTGGTGGTAAGAGCCTCTCCTGCCTCCACAGCAGTGCTAAGGATGTCCTACTGAGGCTTAGGCCCACTCCCCCAAGGGCTCCCAGACTGTGAGAGGCCACAGGCCGGGCTGAGGGACCCCCCCTGAGTGCATGAATCTTGTGCACTGGGCCTCTAGTATAGATTATATAGAACTGTATATATACACAGTCTTATAATCAAGCTAGAGGCCCAGTGCATGAAAATTCATGCACTGGAGGGGGTCCCTCAGCCCGGCCTGCCCCTTCTCACAGTCCGGAAGCCCTCAGGGGCAGGAGGTGACCCAGCAATCAGGGGAAGGCGATGCCCCATCACACCTCTGCTGCTGCCATTGCCGGCAGCGCAAACCTCTGCCGACCCTGGTTACCTGAGCTTTGGGCGACCCTGAGCAGCTGGGCAGCTGCCATCTGTGGCTTGCCTGCACCTCAGGCCGGCCCTGTGTGGCTGGGGGGCTGAGGGGACTGGGGGACTCCAGAGGCAGGCATGCAGAGCAGCCAGGCCCACCTGGGGGCAGGTCCAGCCTTGCCGCACAATTGCCGCCCCAGTGGGACTGAATGGTACTGGGCGCTGCCATCTTGTGGCTGTGGGAGCCGCCATCTTTGAGGAAATAGCAGTCAATTAGCATATTCCCTCCTTATTGGCTGTGGGCACCACCATCTTTGAGGGTGGGGCAGTCAATTAGCATATTCCCTCTTTATTGGCTGTGGGTGCTGCTATCTTTGAGGGCAGGGCAGTCAATTAGCATATTCCCTCCTTATTGGCTGTGGGCACCACCATCTTTGCAACAGCGTGAGGGTCAATTAGCATATTCCCTCTTTATTAGATAGGATAAGACTCCATTGTATTTCTTAAATAAGAAATATAAAATTCCGAATATATAATAACCTTTGTGTAAACTGAAACTTTACAAAAGGAGATTAACTGAAAAAACAATGTTCTTTGTAAATAATAGAATTCGTGGATGAATGAAGCCTAGAAACACTAGCACCAACGAAGAGCTTATAATTAGTGAGTACTCACTGAGCACCAATCCCAGTAGCAAACATTGTACATTGATTAATTCATTCTTCATAGTGACTCTGAGTTAAGTGCCTCTTTTATCCTTACTTTAACCCTTTGCACTCGCTTGCTTTTTTCTTGATTCCTTTATTCTACTCGGGATTTAATTTTTTAAATACCCCAGATTTTACAAAGTGCAGCAGTAGAATAAAAAACTGGAGTTTCTTTTCATACAAACTTATTTATTTGGATTTTCTTATATTTCAAATTATTGATACATTCAAAGAGTAATTTTAATCTCTATAACTTTTCATGGTGTGATATTTTTTGAAACATTCACCCACATGAAGACCTGGTGTACATTCACAAGTTTCGCAAATATAAATCGTCTCTCTTCTTCCTCCTTTGATTTTTCTGTTAGAGCAAACAACACAATCTTTGTGTTTTTTGTTACGGTGAGGTGTGATTATATGGAGCTTTCCATCTAAATGTTACTCTAAGTTAGTGGATAATAATCTACCCCTGGAAGTTAGTGTACCATCTCTGAATTCTCCAACGAGATCATGTACTAGTTTCCTAATAAATTTCACATGCATTATTGGTTTTTCATTTTTTCTTTTTTGGCATCAGTTGAGACGGCATTTACATTTTACTTGTCCTTTCATGCTAATGAAAACAAGAAAAGATACTGGAAAAATAGACAAAAATCCCCCTTCCCCCCCGCGGTGAAACTATGTATCGAGTGTGGCTCGACATACGAGCTGCTACCGATGCTAACTGTGTTGAGTCACACTCGACATCCGAGTGCAAAAGGTTAAAATTGAAGATATACACAGAAAAGTTAAGAATCTTGCACATATTTTCACAAGTAGTAAATGGTACATCCAGGATTTAATTGAGTCCCTGCTTCGAGCCCAGCCGATGTGGTTCAGTGGTTAGTCATTGACCTATGAACCAGGAGATAACAGTTTGATTCCCAGTCAGGGCACATGCCCAGGTGGCAGGCTTGATCCCCAGTGTGGGGTGTGCAGGAGACAGCAATCAATGATTCTCTTTCATCATTGATGTTTCTATCTCTCTCTCCCTCTCCCTTCCTCTCTGAAATCAACAAAAATATTTTTTTTTAAAAAGAATCCCTGCTTCTAAAGTAGTTGTTTTATATATAAACTAGTGGCCTGGTGCACAAAATTTGTGCACATTAAAAGGGAATTAATTAGAGGAAATATTTTAATATTGCTATTTGCCCTTTCTGTATAATAGAAGTGTCAGAGATGAAAGAAAATTAGTAAAATGTATATGAAAAAGTCTCCCTCCTGTCAGAGTCTGGGGTGCACCGCGGGACCCAGAGTCAAGTCCCCACCCACCCGCTCGCCTCAAAATCACGTGAGACCCACACCTGGCTGGCCCCACCCCCATCAAGCCCCGCAGGGTGGGGGGCGGAGCCTCAGGTCCCCCGGCCCCAGCACAAGGTCATGACAACCATGTGCATATTAGCTCTTTATTATATAGGATCCTTGTAATAAATAAAATATATGTGCAAATTAAATTTATAATATCATGTTGATAAACATAAGCACAATGCATATTTTTAAAATCCATAGTTGTGAAATCTTGATTTAATTTGAAAAGCTCCTCATCTAAAAATTTTAACAAAGTCACAGAATGTTTCTGTGCAAAATCCTATCATTAACACTTCTACTATGTCATTTTTACTTTAATTCTTTTTTTCTAGGTGGAAATTAAATGAGTGAACTTTAAGTTCTACCTTCTCATTAAACAAAGCCAAACACCAATTCTAAAACAAGGAATTTGCCAAAAATGTATTAAAATAATTTTCATTCACACATTTCAGGATTCCCACTAAAAATATATAGAAAAACATCTTAAAACCATTCTATTGTATAAAACTTTTACAGGAGGAATACTGACTGGTCACAGACACATCAGAATGTGCCCCTTTGAGAAGATTAGGAAAAAAACCCCACACGTATTCTCTAAGTCCAAAGTAAGTTCAGATAAATGAATGCCTGTCATTGAAAGAGCTTCTTAGTGTCAGGCCTGGCTGTTTTGGGGACTGTGCAGGGGGATCAAGCTGTGCTACGCACTGGGAGCCCTGCCAGATGAATGACATTTCCTGAGAACATAGGCAGAATTTTAAGAAGTTGCCTTGTCCTTCCTAAACAGTTAGGTTAAAGGGTATTTAAAAAGAAAAAGACACAGTCAACCTGCTGGGGATACTATAGGGAAAAGCCAAAAGATCTTTAAGCTTAATTGAGCTGAAAATAGGCTGTATGGTCAGAAGTAAGAAATCCCCAGAGTTTATGATCTTATTTTTTGCCTTACTTTTTTTTTATTTTTATTTAAAAGGAATCCAACTATTTTCTATATTTTGAAATTTACATTTTGAAAAAGTACATGAGTGAATATATTTTTAAATATATCTTTGTTGATTTCAGAGAGGAAGGGGGAGAGAAGAGATGGAAACATTGATGAGAGAGAAATAGCATTGCTTGGCTGCCTGCTGCATGCTCCACACTGGGGATCGACCTGAAACCTGGGCATGTGCCCTGACTAGGAATCAACCCTGACTCCTGGTTCATAGGTCAATGCTCAACCACTGAGTCACACTGGTTGTGCCACGAATAAATGTTTTAATGGTAAAAGGATGACTAGATTTGGTCTTGCTCTCACCAAACTACATAGAAATGCAGTAGAGACTGCATACTATTTCAAGACCACCAATATTTTATTGATATTTTAACTATGCTGTTGATATCATGTTTAAGCAGTAGGAAGAAGTGACCACAAGAATAGAATTAGAAATATAAAAGTAATAATTCTATCAGAAACCTAATATTTGAGAGCTTATTATTTGCAGGTACATGCAAACAAAATATTAATTACTGTTAACTTTGATTCATCTTTCAAAGAAACAAACAGTAAAATCTGTAAGTATTTAGAAAATATTAAAAATATATAAGATACTTATATTTGCATTACATGCAGAAATGAAATGACTTTTTAGACACTTGATGTAATTTTCACCAAAAGGACTTTAAATTTAGAATCAACATTTAATGGACATTAAGCTCAACATAATAATTTCCATTTCCAAAGTAACGTGTCAATTATTTTGTCATCCCTGTGGTTACACTGTGTTTATGTAAAAAAAAAAAAGTCACCTTAAAGAATTATGTAAATGAGTAATGATTTTGTCATTCATCAGATTTTGCTTCAGAACTACATTATTGAAGCATTAACTACAATTAAGTTTTGTAGTTTAGGCAAAGGCCAATTTAAGAGCATGTGCACTGATTATTAGGAATTTTAGAATATATCCTGCCATGGGATCAGAACTAAACAAGATACAAGGACTTCAACTTCAAATATGGGCATATACTGCTCACACCTTAGGGTACCTTTCACATATGTTCCAGTGATAAGAGTATACTCTATTGGAAGAATGGAGGGAAAATCTCCAAATTGATCATCTCATTCAGGAAAAATAAATAATATACACATACATGCACAAACACATAGACTTCTTAAGTCTTCTTTTTTATTTATTTTATTATTTATTAATTAAATTAATTGGGGTGACATTGGTCAACATGCACATATAGGTTTCAGGTGTGGGTTTCTATGTTACAAGATCTGTATATTGCACTGTGTGCCCACCACCCAAAGTCAAATCTTCTCCTGTCACCTTATATTAGGAGCCATCATCAACTCTTGTCTCTCCAATGTTGCCTTGTGGATATAGGTTCTCTCTCATTTTTCTGAGTTGTCAGTCCTCTAATCCAACTTTTTAAAGTTTGGATTCTCATTCTCGTTAGCAAACGCATTTTATAACCATTGTGTGCTTAAAGCTTAAAACTGGTGGTGCTAACTATGGACAAAACCTTTTCTAAAATAGTTGAATTCTGATGCCCAACCCTTATCACCACCACCCTTTCCCTTCCCTCACTTCTCATGATTGGTAAGGATTTGGGAAATTTTCTCATTTGTGTCACAGCCTTGCCTGTCAGCCAATGGGAGTAGCAACTCTCTGTTCACTAGATTTTCTTCTGTAGACAGAATCCATAGTAGTGGTGATGATAAAATCTAGAGCAATGCTGATAGGATGAATAGGAGCCTCAGATTGATTCATGTGGGGTAGCGAAGACAGGTTTCATTTTTTAAAATAGTAGTAGGGGGAAAAGGGAACTATTAATGTCAGATGTTTATTCAGGCCAAATATTTTGGGGCCATCAATAAAAGCAATAATAATCTGATTGTTTCTATTGTATCCACAGTAGCTAGTTTCATAGGCCTTTACATGATTTTATAAGTACTCCCTTTGATTCAAAACAGGAAGGAAATGATTCCTACCATGTTTTACAAATTGTTATTGCCTTTTCCTCCCCAGATTACTAATGTAGCACCCAATGACACAACACATGTAAGTGTCTGGAAAAAATATCTTTGTCTCAGAAGTGATGTAGTTGATTCTTCAATACCATTTGTTTAGTGCATCACTTGAAGACTCTTGCTTATGTGAAATCCTACTTCAGGTACACAGAATGCATTTATGAACAACTTACCCTCAACTACATTTAGGGAGGTAGACTTCCCACTCTATATAGCAGCCCTGGAGGCATTCATTGCAGGCTTTCAACTTGTAGTTCTCATTATTAAACAGATCCATGATTTCACCAAACAACAAAAAAATAGATTTCTCCTTTCTAGACATCTCCATCTTGTGCATGTAACTATATCAGAATTTTCACCTGGAGACAGGAAAAATCTTTTAACATAGTAGCTAACATTGCATATACGATTAGAGAAAAAAATCTAGTTCCCAGCTACACTAATCCTCTGCTAAAACGACACCCATGAACTATTATGATGTAAATTTTAAAAAAATCCATTAGTGTGTGTGAATACATAATATATTTATGTAAACGTGTGTGGATATGTTTGTATCCATGAGATCTCTTGAACATACCTGCTTGTAAACATACCTGTGGACACATATGAAAAGTAGTATCAGAGGAGGAAGGTATGCAATATATGAACTATTTCATTTGTTCATTTCAATATGATATATAGATACACAGGTGTGTATATGTAAATATAAATGAAAGGAGATACTATTAATAATCATACCAAGATTACAGACATCGGAGCAAAACATGATGTATGTGTATACACATGTACACATATCACAGATTACACATGTTAATGTGACTTTATGCTAAGGCTTTCCAGTTTCAACTTGTGTTTTTGGAGATCAACAATATGTATATGCTGGGTTTGGCATCTAGTCATTCTACTGAAAGCCCACAAACATATAACTCATGACTTACCAGAGCACTTGAGCTCATATTTGATATCAGTTTGATAGTTATATACCTAATTTAATATTCCTTAAATATTAATAGTTCAATAATGCTAGAGGTATGGAAATATTTATATCTATAGATTATTTAGGTAAAAACCATTACAGGTTGTTGGGCTTCTATTAAGTATGGTTTGATGTATACTTGACCTGAACCTCTGCCTGTAAAAAATAAATTGGGCAGTAAACTAAAACCATTACTAAATATAATAAACTGATTTTTTCAATGCAGTATTTTCTTCTAAGCCACTTTGTTTTTCATAATGTTAGTTTACCAAGAACTAAATTGGAATTAAATATTGTGTAAATTCAAAAGGGTAAGAGGATCATTTGAAGCTCTTTTTAGGAAGGACTAAGTGAAATAGATCAGAACAGAACAGCTATCCCTAAAAGATAAACATTATTGGAGTCATTAAAAGAAGAAGAGAGGGCACATGTGATCAATATTACCAGGTTTTAAAATCTGTCTCAGCCTTGCAGTTTACCTTCTTTTTGTAAATGACAAAATATGAGTTGTAATAGCAAAATAAGTGTGTGTGTACATATATGTATAAATATATATTTTTATTTAAGTTGTGATCAGTTTTATTGATGAGTTTTGATCACATGTGCCCTTCAGCCAAGTTATCTATGTTCATCTGTGTATTGTCAACTTTACTGTTGAATCTAAGAATGAATATCTTCCACCTATAGTTTTTACATATACACACATATATACAATATATATTATGCATATAGTCATTTGTGGTACACATAGGAGCATCTTTATATAATAAAGTACTAGTTACGTGTGTATTATATATACATATATATGTATAATGTCTATATGTGGAATAATGGAAGGAAATACAAGTGCTATTTCTCTCATCTTACTCTTTGAAGTACTCAGGACATAATTAGGCAAATCAAATTTCTACCCATGCATTTAAATAAAGACAGATCCAGTGTTTTCTCAAATCCAATAAAGAGCTCTTATTTTAAATTAATTATCTTTTTATTATTTCTTCTTGGCCTCTAAAATAGCTTCGACCATATTGTGTTTGAGGCTATAATTAGAATAGGTTCTCAATGATTTGTAGAGGAATGGATGGATGGTGAATGAATGTTGAGCTAATGGATGATTGATAAATGTAGGAATCCCTCTTGTTTCACCGTCTCCTGAGGAATTTATCAACACACTCAGACTTGTGTGCCCACCTGTGTACTCTGTATTTCATCCTCTCTTGAGGTCTCTGCAGCTAGTAGTCTCCTTTATCTTGTTGTATCTTCCTGGCCTGGCATAGTGCTACACATGAAGTAGGGCAGCAAAAACTTGTCTATTCAATCCATGCCACTTCCAAAGTTGAGAGGTATATGATGACCTAGAGATTTGTATTGACTTGGTAGGACAACTAAGCCAACTCTGTAAAACAAGTGGTAGGTTTTTTTTTTTTTTTTTTTCAATCTTTATTTTCCCCCCAGTTTATTTATCTCTATTTTGCAAATGATCCTGATTTGCTTCAGCATTCCTTCTTCCCTTTTCTGGGACATGTACATCTGCTACTGACATCTGTCTTCTATCTCCCTTTGTAAATTATGAAGTGATGCCAGCTTCTTTTATCAACAAATTACCCTTAGAAGCATTTAGAGGTTATAATGATTCTTTGATTTTCTTTGATTCTTTATGAATTTGCAAAATGACTCGATGCTTATATTAGCTTTGTTTGTCTTTTCTTTTTCCATATTTAATATTTATAGTTGGCAGGCACAGATGGTGTACTTTGTTATGTCCTGAAATGCTGCTATTTTTTTTCATTCCTTAATTACAGTAATGTCAGTCTATAATATCCCCAGCCTCTATCTCTAGCTGACATTGTATATTTCATATTTGTTGTATTATTTATTGAACTGACTATACTTGACACTGAAATATATAGTAATCTCTATCTAACCTTGCTGCTTTTTCATGTTTGTCTACATTGACCATTTGCCCTTGCTCTTAGATTATCCCTTAAATATACTGTATTTTTAAAGTTTTGCAATTATTTTAGGTACTGATATCTCTTATAGGCAAGGCAATGAGGAATAAAACAAAGAAAACAATTTGAGTTTCTTGGTTGCAGCTAGAGGCATTGTAGAAAAATATACAAATCTTTTTTTCCCCTGTACCTCTAGAAGAACCCTTATTATTTGATAGAGAAAAAGTGCATTTCTTTATTCACATTGTACAAATTATGTATTTGCATTTTATGCATTTTATGATGCCATATATTAACAAACCTAATTCATATAATTAAAAGTACCATTGATTTGTTCTTGTCAACTTATTTAGTTTTTGTTATTAGATTTTGTTCCAGGTCACCTTTATGCTCAGATAATCAGTGAGAAATTATTACAAATCATTTTCCTCAGAAACTTCAATAAACGCACAAGGACTTCACATGTCAATCTCTTAAGGTCTTGCTTTTGAGTTATAGTCTAGACATCCACAATAATTTTTCATTCTCCAACCCTGTTTAAATGTTAGAAATGCTAATTTAGTGCTTATATAATGCAAAGTATTTTTTTCTAATGGATTTGAATTCCCCATATCAACAACTACTCAAAAAAACCGCACATATTATTTTCATTTAAGTAGATTTTTAAAAATCATATTTGGTGATTCTTTCAAAAATTCCCTGAAAGACAGACCTAGAAATAGAAGCCTCCTATTCATTTAACAGTCCTGCTCTGGGCGATGGAATCTAGACTTTGCCCTTGGATTTAACATCAAACAAGATTACATAGATTTCTCCACTATTATACCTGACAGTGTCAGCCACCTTTTAAAAAGACATTTGTAGCATCACTAGAGACCGCTTTTCTCATAGCTCAATGAAAGTCCGATATACATTTCAAAGAGTGCTATGTAGCCTTTTGTCTTTCATGTATACTTTATCTTTTTTTTTATTTCAACATAGAACAAAGGCTATACAACATCATGAAAATATTACATTAGACCAGTGGTTGGGATGATAAAATTATTCCCAAGTTGGCATTTTACTTTATTATTTAATTTGGAATATATGGATACACAATATATTTTTATTAGCAGTGCTCATACAAACAGCACACACTGATTGAAGACTTACCCTATGCTATGCAAGAACTTAGAAACAGCTGTCTAGTGGCCATTTTACCAATATATATGTGTTGTTGCCTGTATTGTAATTACACACACATTTAAGATATTTCAGATGAAAGAAAGGACTTGGAGTTAATAAAAAATGTAGAGTTAATAAAACCAGGACAGTTATTTCTAATATAATAATAATTAATAAATACTCTTTTGTGGGCCTCTTTGTTCCATTTCCATATCTTGTCCCCATATATCTGTCAGACTCTGTGGGAAACTATATCATTTACTTCTGATATTGTCACTTAATTTATTATTAGGTAATAGTGAAAAAACAATTTTAAAGCTGCTGATAAAGTAAGTACGCACATAAAGATGTTCGTTTGGGGACGTTTTATTGATTAAACCTAACCCCCTTCTCCAGCATGCATAGGTCTTCTTATTCTTGGGTCCCATTGTCTGCAGCTGCAGTAAAACCACCAGGCGGCTGGGACAGGATGTCACCCTGTCTGAGAACCTCTCCCATCTCTTAATGTTGTACTGTCATTCTACCACACAAACAAACATTTCCCTTTTGTAGTCAAATGATAGTTTCCAATGCCATATTCTCATTTATTTTAAACTAGGGGCCCGATGCACGAAATTCGTACAAGGGTAGGCCCTCCCAGCCCCGCTGCCTTGGCCCTCGCGGCCCCAGCTGCCTCGTGGCCCCGCGGCCCCTTTCCCCAAACACTGGTCATTCTGAAAGGTCATTCCAGAACGTTGTTCTGCTGTCCGGTCTAATTAGCATATTAGCTCTTTATTATATAGGATCATTTCTCTCCTTGGTGAGGATTTGTGCTTCTCTTGCACGGGAGAAAGTAAATATTCTAGTCATGGTTTGGAAACATTGGTTTATTTGATTGTTTTTCTTTTCCCCAGCTATTGACACCAGAAAGGCTTATGTTAAGCACATTTATTCTTAACACACTTGTACATTTTGACATTCAAGACTCACTGTGCCCTCCTACGCTGTGCAGAAAAGTGAGCTCTATGGAGCACATGTCCCCACATGAAGCCCTGTATCGTTTACATGGTATGTGTGGACCCCTTTCTTTTTTGTGAGCCTGGCCTTCGGAGGCATTTTATTTTACAGTTCCTGTGTTGTGCCAGTTCTCTGAGAATTTAAATAGATGAATAAGAAAGTGTCTAAATTTCTAGAAACTCTTAGTGAAGAGAATGAGATAGACATAAAAACAGGCAGTTGTATGATATTGTAAAATGGCAAAAAAATATGAACTTACTTACCAAACAAGATTACCAACCGCAGTGGCTGCAGTATAAAATAAGTCGAAGCAGCTTTTACCCTAAGCAGCTTTTACCCGACCCCAAGTGTAGAGTGCCTGGCTGAGTTCCTGTCACATGCATGACGCACAGAATCACTGAGCAAAAGGAAGAAAAGGGTGCTATTTTCAGCCTCTATATCCATAAGAAGGCGCATATAGACTCTGAAAAAGCAAGTAATTAAATCGTGAGCATTAAAAGTGAGAATGAAAACAATTGATCATTCTCCTCTTATATTTGACAGGATGTGTCCAACATGTGAAAGCAGCGTGCATCTTTACTTTCTTTGATGGCCATCCTGTCTTTCCTTACTTCACTTCGTTATACTTCCCCGACATGTTACATCCTTTTTCTTTTTTTACACTTAGCAGACAAGAATTTGTTCAAGGCTTTTGTTGACATTGACTTAGTGCTTTCTTTCCCCCTTTACAAACATTTTGTCTTCCCAATCAAGCAGCTGCTTCACCTGGGCACTGAGGGTATCTTGTTCTCACCTCTAGTTATAGTTCTTTGTAGCACATATCCTACTCTGTACCCAAATGCACTTCCTGTGAATCTGAAACTTATATAGGAGGTGGTCTGTGAGTTAAAAAGGAGATTAGGGAATATGCTTAAAGGAAGCCAGAAAGTATGATGAAGTAAGAAGAGATCATCAACACGTGATTCTCCACAAAATGTGTACTGTTTGTGTTTTTAGTCTTGGCATATAATCAGGTAGTTCCTTCCTATACTCATAATGTCCAGTACTTTATTTTTTTGGGTGTTTTTAACCTTCTTTCCTATTAGAATAATTTTCTGTCAAAGCCCCATTTTTTTTTAGACCATTAATATTTTATTTCTTTTTCACTATTTGCATGTGTTCTACACTGTCAGATTAGTACTCTTTGTCATGTCACGCAAGAATTCTCAACTTTGAGAAACCACTTCCAATCCTTTGCAAAGCATTGTTCAGGGATAATTTGGTCACATAGCTAGCTTAACAATGACTCTATTCTCATTAAGGATAAACATTACGTATCAATTTTCCGCATCTTTGTCTTCAACTTTTGTACAGGCTTTCAGGTAAAAGGGTTCATAGGTTTCAGAACCCATGCGTTCTCATAAAGTGTTCATATTGTTTGCATATAATAATACTAAAATAAATAATTTGTCACATGCAATGGAAAAGTCCCTTATCTTAAACTGGCATCATAATATTGGGTTGGAAGAGGAGAAGTAAAGAAGAGAAGGTGCTAAAATTACTGTGAACTAGCTATGTGTTAGGTACTGGTTTTTTTAGAACTTTACTGTTTTAGATCTTTTCCTTCAAAATGAACTCTATTAATACGTATTTACTGTATGGCATATATCATTAAGTAAATGGGAGATTCCTTGCTTCCCTAGAACTGAAAAATGTAATTTATTTTGAGAAATAAAAAACATCTCAATGTATATTCCTTTCATACCATATAAAATTATTTACATTGGAAATATTTTTTCAGTTGCCTTTATTATTATTTTCGGTAATTCTTCACATTAGTTTTACTATTTTTACCCCTCTTACTTCTCCTCTATTCTTTTTGTTGTTATTGTTAATCCTCACCTGAGGATATTTTTTCCATTGATTTTAACGTCCATGTGAGAGAGATACATCAATTGGTTTTCTCTTGCATGTGCCCTGATGGAGGTGGGGATCGAGCCTGCATATATATACTGAGTGGCCAGATTATTATACATTCAGAGATCATAATAATCTGGCCACTCAGTATATATTAATTTAAAATCGATGTCCTTTCACTTTAAGTTTTTAACAATGTGTAATAAGATCTTAGTGTGATTTCTTCTGCAAGCTAGTTCCATCCATAAGTCATTTATCAGACTTGGAGACCACATTAATTCTGTAGCGCTTCCTGTAAAACAGTAATATCTACTCTATTTTCTTTGACTTAATTTCATTAAAATAAACTCTACTTGCCTGAAGTGAGGACATTTTCTAGTTGAATCTCAATACTTTTTCATATTATCCACCTCTGGATTTTTACTAGACTACTAAGACTAAGTATAATATATAAAGAAATTAAACTCCAAGCTCAACACTATTGTTTAGGCTTCAATTTTATTTTATCTTTGTTAATCCTCACAGAGGATATATTTTCCACTGATTTATAGAGTGGAAGGGAGGGAGGAGGGGGAGGGAGAGGGAGAGACAGAGAGAGGAAGAGAAAGAGAGAGACACACACATTGATTGATTGCCTTCCGAATGTGCCCCCACCAGAGCTAGGGACTGAACCTTCAATCCAGGTATGTGCCTTTGACTGGGAATTGAATCTGCGACCCTTAGGTGAATGGGCTGACATTCTAACCTCTAAGCAAAATGGCCAGGGTGAAAGGCTAAAGTTGCAATATCACATTTGATCAGTTTAACAAAGGTCACTAATTTAAAATGTTTTCACTTTTTTATGTTAAGCCTTTACATACTTTTATTCTATAAACTTGCCAATAACTTTAGAAGAAAGCCAAGTACACAGAAAAGTAATTAAGTTAAAAAATTAGAAACAGAAATTGTTATAGTATAGTTTATATTTTAATACATAGAAAATTAAGACCACAATAAATTTTTAAACATTGTCATTTCTCTATTTCTGCATAAGCCTAATATAATACCTAACATTAAATGTCAATACATTTCATATCAAATACTTATATTACATTAAGATATAATTTCTCTTTCACTTTAATATATGTATTTAATATATAAATATTTTTTCAACATTTGATTAATATTTAAGTTTTTTTTATTTGTTAACTTTTAAAGTAAAATCTATTAACTAGATGTTTAGGTAAAAGGTATGTATTATAATACTACTTAAATGTGTACACATAAAAGTAGAAATAAATTTTTAATGTTTGTTACATTTACTCAAAAATAAGAGCAATGCAGTTTTAAATAAAAAATGAACAACACAATAAATATATTTTAAAACTATTTTTATTAAAGTGCTGTTTTGCTAAAATTAAGTACTACTCAAAATAGGAATATAGTAGTGAGTGCTGTGGGCTAGGTTTACATAACCTGGGCATGCTTATATTTTTGTGTGTGAAGTACTGGCTCAGTTATTGCTCCATTTTCTCTGTTTATACTGTAAAAAAAAAAAAAAAAAAAAAAAAAACTCCCTCAATTTCTCCAAGGTGACAAGATAATATTGGATTTTGCCTGGCAAGAATTACTTTGTGTAATTTAAAGTTAGTATCTTTTTCTCATTATCTCATGATAATTTAAGTAGTACTCCTTGGCTAGTGAATAGAAACAACAACAACACTTCAAATATAATTAGGAAAACACACATATACACAAACACATGCATAATGAAAAGAAAATCTTGCTGTAATATCGATGGTTGTCAGTCAGATGTTCAAAGATACATATATTAATATGTGTGAAAAGCACATAGTTTACATTAAAATGTTAAAGAATTAAAAATAAATATTTAACAATTCTTGGCCTCCAAGACAATTCTTGTGGACTTCCGTGTGCCCATGAACCTACAACAACATAAATATCATAATCTTGCTACTGCTAATATTTGTTAACCATGGTATATCTTGAATCTATGTATACTTTTGAACAAAACAGAAAAAACGGTATTGGAAACTCATGATTATTGAATAAAAAAGTAAACAGATGAAATATGCTCTGAACTTACATGTTGTAAAAATCTTTTTCATATTGAATGAAATTTGAGAGGATAAAGCCTGAGTTTAAAAACTAACATTGATTAGATAATCATCTTGAAATAAATAACTGTAATAGAAACATTTAAAGATACAGCACAGAGACAAAAAAGGTGTAAACTCTGTGTGTGTGTGTGTGTGTGTGTGTGTGTGTGTGTGTGTGTGTGTGTGTGTGTGTGTGTGTGTATGTGTTGGGAGTGTCTCTACTTTACATTGGATTCACTTCCATGTCTCTGTCATCCTTAGTTTGTTGACTGCATATCCTGAATTTTCCAGTGCAGTCCCAATTTCAAAAAATATGTTCTCAAACAACACGTCCCAGTTGTTTTTCAGACTGTGGGATGTTTCAAATATTTTTTATCACAACATCTTTTAGAAAAAAAGAAATAAATCTTCCAAAAAGGCATTTTGAATTTGTATTCATTCAAATAAAACTATGTCGAATCTTCTCTCTAAATCCTTAAGAAAAATCTAATCTAATAGTTTAAAAATATGTTTTAACCTAAATGCAAAACCTTCCCTGGGATTCAAGCAATTCACAAAGGCCCTGAGTTGTGGGTAGAAGACAGACTGCAAGTAGCAAACAGCTGAGACAAAGAAGGCATGTCTGCCAATGATAGCATCAAATTAATGAATGATCCTCAAAATCTTTCAGTATTCAAGTGTTTTATCTTAAATATTGACACTACTAACAATAGCCCTTAAATATAAAACTTTAATTACTTAAAGTAACAATAATTAAAAGTAACTTATGTGTAGCTATATTGGCAATGTTTATGCAATCGTCCTACATAATAAAGAGCTAATAAGGAAATGGTTATCACGTTGTCATGCCATAACGGCTCAGATACTCAACACTGGGAAGAGAGGAATGGGGACCAGCCAGGCACAAATTAGCTTGTGAGAGAGGAATTGGGACCAGCCAGGCTGTGGCCTAGGAGAAGGACAAGCAGCACGCCCCCTGGTCCTGGGCACCAGTGGCTGCGCCTGCACCTGTGGCCCAGGAGAGGAACAAGCTGCCCGCCCCGCAGTCCCAGGGGCCAGCGCCTGCAGCTGTGACCCAGGCGAAGCCACCTGCCCACAGTCCCCTGTGGCTGCAGCCGGCCTGGGTCCTGGGTGCCTGCGGCTGACCAGAGGGAGGGAAGGCCAGGTCCCAGGTGCCTGCGACTGGCTGGAGGAGGGAATCCTGGGTCCCGGGTGCAGGGCAAGGCAGAGGCGGTTAGGGGCAATCAGGCAGGCAGGCAGGCAAGCGGTTAGGAGCCAGCAGTCCTGGATTGCGAGAGGCAGTCGGACATCCCCCAAGGGGTCCCGTATTGGAGAGGGTGAAGGCCGGGCTGACCGACTCTCCTCCCCATGCACAAATTCCATGCACTGGGCCTCTAGTCCTATATAATAAAAGGCTAATATGCAAATTATACCCATGGGTGGGAGTTCAACTGAATGGGAGTTAGACTGAATGGGAGTCTGACCACCAGGGGGTGGCGCGGAACATGGTGGGTATCTGCGTGATATGGCCCTGGCAGCAAGCAGCAGTGGAGGCACTGCTGATGGGACCCGACTAGAGCAGGACCATGGTGGGGGTCCCATTTGCCCCACTGGTCGCCCCACAGATGGCGACCAGCAGCTGTGGCGGGGGGACGGGGCCGGCAAGCAGGTGGTGCTATGCAAACATGGGTGCAAGTGGGGGCCCCAATATCCCCACCAGTCACTCCACAGATTGGCCCTGATTGCCAGCCAGGCCTAGGGACCCTACCTGTGCATGACTTTTATGCACTGGATCTCTAGTTTATAGATATTTCAATAAATATATGAATACTCACATATATGTGTATATATAGTAGTTAATTTTTTATTATGGGGATTAATTATATAAAATGAATAAAAATGTTTATACATTTTAATTTAAATATTTTATATTATAGATTAATAATAATAAATATATCCATAAGAAATACTAATAATAATTACTAAGACTTTTATTTAAAGCTTGTATGTATATATATGTAAACATACATACATGTATATGGATATATTGAATTAAATTGTAGAAAAATATCTCTTTTAATTTACCATACTTCCACTCCGTAAAAAAGATGGAGATGATTTTATTTCTAATGGCTGGCAATAAGAATAATATCCAAAATATGTGTTACCTATCAAAATTTGGGCACCAAAAGACGGGGATACCTCTATAAACAACATTGTGGGCTAAATAGCAGGTACCAACTAATAACCCTGCATAACATTGGCCATATAGCAAGTAACCTTCTAGAGGAAAACAACTGAGTCATGAAAATACTGTAAGGAAATTGAAAGCCTACGCTAAATAGATCTCAAGTTGAAAAAGAGAATACAATTCATTACCTCTTTATATATCATTGTCATTGCTAGTTAAAAACTGATTACGGTATTACAAAGAAAAGAAAGCTGTAATAGGCCACACGGAAAGGTGGTCAAGTAAGTACAGGGACTCCAATATTTTTTTTAAATATATTTTATTGATTTTTTATAGAGAGGAAGGGAGAGGGATAGAGAGCTAGAAACACCTCCTACTGGGGATGTGCCCACAACCAAGGTACATGCCCTTGACTGGAATCGAACCTGTGACCTTTCAGTCCGGAGGCTGATGCTCTATCCACTGAGCCAAACCAGTTAGGGCAGGACTCCAATATTTAAACCAGATTTTCCATGTAGTACTGAGTGAACTTAAAACAAGTTATTGGATCTTTCTGTTTACTCACAGGCCAAATGAGGAAAACAAGTTGTTACCTGAAGAGTTTGGAAGATTGAATTAATAAATATATCTGAAAAAAATAGTAAGTTGGGCTTTTAATACATGCTAAATATTATTATTTCCAGTGACAAAGCATCATAATTTTGTGCACTATGTCTGGTAACTTTCCATTAATTATAGGTCTTGCGTCAAGAAATAAAATCAACTTTTAAATAAAGACGTTTTTCTTAAAATCTTTTACTATGCAATGTAGACTTGATTTTAACATAGCTCATAGTAAACTTACTTTGTAAATATAACTATGTTTTTATAATGATTCTAAAGATGCACATGCTTAATTAAGCTCTTACATTATAAAAGTTACAATAACATAACTTCAATAACTCATAATGGCAATAACTTCAAAACTCATCTGAAGTGCAATACCAGGGAATAAGCATTTAATATGAGAGAATAAAAAGGTGTCTCTGCCCGATGCCAAACTTAGTATAAAATGTTTCTAAAGACCAAGAATTTGAGACTGTTCTTCTTTGGCTATTTATTTATTTCCATTTAAAATATTTTAGATTTTTTATTATATTTGACATTTACTATAATATTAGTTTCATGTGTACAGCATAGTGATTAGACATTTCCATATCTTATGAAGTGATCACTGTATAAATCTAGTACCCATCTGGAACCATACATGCTTATTACAATATTTGACTATATTCCCTATGCTGTACTTTATATCTCCAGGACTATTTTTATAAGAGGCAATTTTTGCTTCTTAATCCCATTCACTTTATATAAAATTTCTTCATTGGCTGTGGATAATTTCTATTATTCTTATTCTATATATTATAAAAGTTTTATGTTATGTAACTATAATATTTCTGAAATAAAATCCATACATACGCCAGGCTTTCAATGACCTTGACTTTACTTTTTTTTTTGAAGAAAATAATCACCTGCATCTTTCCAGGAAGAGTTAATCCAATGAGGTAGAAGCAATACTATCCAGGAAGAATTAGATTCCAGATTATATTAATCACTGTCTATATTCTCTCAATTTTGTGACACAGAAATCAAGGACAAAAATTAAGGCTAAGGATTAAAACAGAAACATATTGCCCAAAGTGCCAACATTAATTTTCTGAATACTGTTAATAAACTCATTTTTTAAAGAACAAAATGTACTGTAGCTGAGCTATAGTACATTTTGTTCTTTCAAAAAAGAGTTAAGTTTATCAATAAATATAATGGAAAGGGGAAAAAAAGTAGTTAATTTAAGAAGAAATTTTAGGCTATGTGACCATTATTTTCAATTAAATTCCAAAACTAGCTAGCTTTTTCAAGAATATTCTTCTAAAACAAGTATATTATGAACAAATTAATAAGTTTAAGTTCATTTTTTTGTTTTAATTTGAATCTGCCATTAAAATAAGCATGAGATAGTTGCTATAGCATAATGTAGTTTAATAGAAATCTTCATTGTTACATTTAGCTTGGGATGCTCATTTTGGGACTAAGAAACATTTATTGCTTTAATATTTGTTATAATATATGAAAATTTGAGAATAGTTTTTATTATTAACATGTAAGCAAATTCCTGATTTTGGTAAAAATAACTTTTTGACAATGTTTAAAATACTCTTCCCAAAACTATTATTATTCTTTCTAAGCAAATGCATTTGGTAGTCAGTGGAAGAGAATTTGGAAACAAACACTTTCCCATGTCAAACATATCTCACACTTTCACTGCATGGAAGACCTCATTCACATTGGGATTTCAGGTGCTAATACTAAACATTTCTTTTAAGTGTTAAAATTGCCATTAATTTCACTAACCAATTAATGTAATATAATATGGAAATAATGGTGATTTTGTTTTCTGTCATTTTCAATGTAAATTTTATTTGTTACTTTTTCTTGTAAAACCTATGAGAGAAATTTTGTTGATCAAATTTATTTCTTCTCAAAAATCAGAATAATTAATGAATAATCAAGAAATACCATAGAAATGGTATTATAATAATCAAATATAATACCATTTCTACGGTATCAACACTAATTTTATTTTAGTTTTTCTGTGTCTTTCATTCTGTTTCATTTGCAGTTTGTTACCAGGAGATTGGCATTTTCTTTCCACTGATTGTTTTTAAAATAAGATAACAACTTTGTCTTCTCAAGCTTTAATGTCATGGGGTTAGGCACTTAATTGCTAATGTTCTTTCTAAGTAAAATGTAACATTTATGATTATATCAAAATTATAACAAAAATATTTCTGATACAAAAGTTTAGATCATTAACCCCACTTTATATGATTTTTCTTTCTAAAAACAAACAAACAAACAAACAACAAAAAATAAGATGTATAAGACATTAATCACAAAAGCACAGGTTGCTAGGTTTCAGTCACTGCCTGCACAAATAGTCACTGATTGTCTGTTGCAAGAAGGAAACTTACAGATGCTGAGCATTTCTTTAAAATCAATTTTCAAACAACTGCAATTTTTGTCCTTGGGTTAGAAATCCAGGAATTGTCATAAATGCTCCCAGAGACACAGATCCACACACAAACAACATTCTATAATCGTGTGTTTTAAACATAATAATTGACTTGATTTTTTTTTTACATGATTTTGAAATTTGGAAATTCTACAATCTAATGTGAATTTTTTGTGTATAACTTACAGGCTTGTTACCCAGGTGACAGTGTCATGTATACTTGGTAAAGCAATTAAGATTCACTGTAATTTGTATAGCAATGTCAATTTATTTGTTTGATATTCAAACCTGATGCTATGCTCAGCTTGAAATACTATATTTATATTTTCCCATCAGCCATTTCTGGATATGACTTCATGTACTTGTACATAGATTTAATTATTCATCATTTAGTTTTTAATAAATAATTCATGTAATTCTAAATTCTACTCACAAAAAGCCTTACCATATCTGCATATAACTGTATACTTATATATTTATATGTATTATATAATTTTATATATCTACAAAACATAAAAATAAAAGCAAATAAAAGTCATCCATTATCTTTGATATATAAGATATAACTGAAAATAGCATCAACAATAAAGGGAACCTCAATATATATAGACCCTGAAAGCAATAACCTCTCTTTGCCCTTTTTGCTGCCTTTACAAGGCTGGGACATCTAGGGATTCAACTGAAGAGCTAAGAAAGCTTTGAAAAACTCTGTTCTTATTAACACCTGATTTTTGACCTTGAGGTTGTCATCTGTTCTCTTTATATGGATTCTGTAACACATCCAGAGTATGTTTCCAATATAATACTATATTTGACATATCCTAATAGAAATAATACTAAACCTAGTCTTTTAAAAATTAAATAACATGCTTCCAAGATTGCTAATAACACTGAAATAATGAAAGTCATTAAAATAATAGGCTAAACAAGGTATATTTTAAGTTAATTCCTTGCAATTCAATAGTGTCATGTGTTTGTACAATATTCTAAGATAAGAATACATACATATGAAATTTATATAAAGAAGAATATGTTCAAAGAATAAATTATAAAAACAGAAATTTGATATTTTTAAAAAATATCACTACTCATGTTTAATCATTATTTTTATGGTATATTCTTCTGAAATAAAAAGCAAAATAAAATATACAGTGATATAAAAAATTAAGTGTCAATTATAATTTTACAGATAAACTAAATCAGTTTTTATAATTTGTAATTTTAGGGAAAAGACTCAAAAATAGTTCATCAATGAATTACCCTCATTTCCCAATGAGATCACACATTTACTTTGTTTACCTCAATTTATTTAACTTTCTGCTATATATTTTTATTATATTTTTAAATTTAATCTTAAATGTAGCAAGACAAATCCTGATACATTTTTTCCTGTACTATCTTCTTAGTTCATATCTGTCTCCTTATATAGTACTAGAGGCCCGGTGCACGAAATTCGTGCACTGGGGAGGGTGTCCCTCAGCCCATCCTGCACCCTCTCTAATATGGGACCCCTCAGGGATGTCCAACTGCAGGTTTAGGCCCGATTCCACAGGGATCGGGCCTAAACCTGCAGTTGGACATCCCTCTCACAATCCAGGACCGCTGGCTCCTAACTGCTCACCTGCCTGCCTGATTGCCCCCTAACTGCTCCCTTGCTGGCCTGATTGACACCTAACTGCTCCTCTGCAGGCCTAATTGCCCCCAAATAACCCTCCCCTTCTGGCCTGATCACCCCCAAGGCTTTTATTAGTATAGATATGACCCTGCACAGAAAATTTTAATAACCCTGCTTTACAATAAGGGCTTGACGATTGAATCATTAGGACCAGACACCAAGATTTCCTTTCTTTGAATAGTGGAGGGAACAATTATCTTGTCTTTAAGTTGCCCCAAAATTAAAATGAGATAATGACTTAGAAAAGTATAAAAGCACCATATAAAGACAACTCTTTAAAATGAAAAACACTATTTTTATTCTCCCCTTCCTTCCTTTACAGCTTTTATTTAAACTTTGAAATTTATAAAAATTTCACTCCAATTTTCATTTCTTTACATTCAATATTATTTTGTATTGGTTTCAGGTTTTATATTAGTTACATAATAGTGGTTAGAAAATCATATACTTTACAAAGTGTTCCCTGATATTTCTAGTACCCACCTGGCATCATACCATCATTACAACACTATTGACTATATTCCTATTTAAGTGACAATGGGTTTACAGGTTCCTTTCAGTCTTTCTTTTGTGTTGCTCGTCCTTCCTTTTCTTTCTCACTTCTTCCCTCATTTTCTTTATATAGTATCTCAATTGGCCATCAAAGCTCAGTGAAGGCACTGGGACACGCTTCATCCATTTTACAGACCAGGAAACTGAGGCCAATTCCAGTTGGCTGTGGAACTTGACTCAGCACACAGGAAGCCCTCAGAGCCATGCTCTTTGCGCTTCCTAAGGGGCAGCGGCCCAGCAAACAGAACAAACCTTCCAGTCAGGCTTCCAAGCCTCTTTCTCAAGCACCTCTTCATTGCGGATGCTCCACATTCTTTCCTCTCCCTGTCCCCTGCCCCCCATTCTTTACTGCCCCTGCTTCTCCGGAGCAGGTGGAAGGCTTCGCACTCACTGCCTAGGCATGCTCTGCCATGGGGCAGGGCACCGCAGGCTTGCTTTTGGGTCAAGGCAGGAGCAGGAGTCACTGCCTCTGAAGTGTGAAACCTGCCTGAGAAAGGCCGGTTAGCACTGGGAGCTTCTCTGAATCACATCAGTCAGTCCAGTACCCTGCAGTGCAGCACCCCTCCACTGAGGTGGCACCACCCCTCAACCCCTGCCTCAGGGGTGAGGGTCCTTGCCCCTCTGCCCGGAGTCCTTCCATGCCTCTTGATCCCTGGCAGGGCTCTAGTACCCACCTGGCATCATACCATCATTACAACACTATTGACTATATTCGCCATTCACCGGTGTCTTGGGGCCAGAACCTCTGTCTCTCTGCAGATGAGGCAGATTCCCTTGGTCTCCGTGAAGCTATGAATCTGTGGCCAGAGGCCAGGCCTGGGTCTCAGCAACCCCCTGCCTGCAAAATTCCCAGGGACCCCAAGGAGTGGCTAGGCGGTCCGGCCTCACCTCCCCAGGGCAGCGATGTTCCCTGGGACCCCCCAGAGTGGCAGGCAGCGATGCTCCCAGGGACCCCCAGGAGCGGCTAGGCGGGTCCGGCCTCACCTCCCCGGGGTGGCGATGCTCCCAGGGACCCCCGGGAGTGGCTAGGCGGGTCCGGCCCCACCTCCCCGGGGCGGCGATGCTCCCAGGGACCCCCAGGAGCGGCTAGGCGGGTCCGGCCCCGCCTCCCCAGGGCGGTGATGCTCCCAGGGACCCCCGGGAGCGGCTAGGCGGTCTGTCCTCGCCTCCCCGGGGTGGCGATGAACCCGGACCCTTCCTGTGCAGTCTGGCGCTGCCCACCCCACCGCCTCCCCAGCCATGGGGTGGGCAGCGCCAGGGCCTACTCTGCTCCTGATGGACCCGTACTCCCGGAGGCTCCATGGTGCTGCCCGCCTGCCTTCGTATGCGAATTAACCGCCATCTTTGGTGGGTTAATTTGCATACTCATTCACTCTGATTGGCTGTGGGCATAGCAAAGGTACGGTCAATTTACATATTTGTCTATTATTAGGTAAGATTGTAGTCTCAAATTTCCCTGAAAATAAGATTCTGGTCTTAGTCAATTTAAATATTCAATGACTGATCTTGCATGAATGAATATTATGTAACTATTTAATATGACCTACTCATACAGAGTATATCCAAACTGCGGTTCTTTGTCTTCTACACCAGGCTGCTCTGATGAGTAAGTATTACATACATTATTAATTGTCCAGGGGCTGATGAATATGTATCACACACACACACAACTATATATATATATATATATATATATATATATATACCTTTTCAGTTTCTTTGCTTTAGTGAAAACTACTTAAATAAAACAAACTTTTCAAATATTTCTTTGAGTACATGAAAAACCATATGAAGTTTAAGAGTACCCCTTTGTTCTTATAGATTACATTCTCAGGACAATATTTTCAACCAGGTATTATCTCTGATAACATCATAGCAATTATTGCTATGATAAAAATCACTTTCATTTCCAACATATATTTGTATGTGTTCTTTACTTCTTCAGTTTGCCTTTGTAATAGGGAGTGGATATACCAGAATTGATTTCGAATGCTTTTATTGCTACTTCAGACTCTTTTTCACATAGAAACCCATCTGACCTTCACATTCAACCCAATATTTCCACAAGATGTACAAGAAGATTCACCTTTGTCCTGATAAAATTCTCCAAAATCTAGAACATTGTGTTTCAAATGAACTGACGTAAGTAATGAAAAGAAGCAAATTTTAAAAAGCAGCATGAGGTATTTGCTTTTGGACAAATTGAGGTATCTGCAAATTTTCCGTTTGGAAATATCCAACAGACTTGTAGAAATATGGATTTGTATGCCTCCCTTTAGTGAGTGCTATCTGGTGCATATTACTGTGCAATTAAAAGATTTTCACATTTTTCCCAGTACAGTTTGTCTATTAACATACTTATTCCCCATGTCTTTTCCTTAATTTTGCTCTTTCCAGGTTCCTGCATAATCTAAGGCATTTACCACTGCCTACAGTGCCAACTTTATCCCTGACTTGAGTGATATATCTTTCCAAACAGAGCAAATGATCAGGAGCTGTACTCAAAGTTCTGCCCAATGGGAAGATTTCCCATCACTGCTATTATTCAGGATTACTTTAAAATATATATATTGTTATTGATTTCTGAGAGGAAGGGCAGAGCGATAGAGAGATAAAAACATCATTGATGAGAGAGAAGCATTGATCAGCTGCCTCCTGCATACCCCCTACTGGGGATCGAGCCCACAACCTGGGCTTGTGCCCTTGACCAGAATCAACCTGGAACCCTTCAGTCCACAGGCCAGTGCTCCGTCCACTGAGCCAAACCAGCTAGGGCCAGGATTACTTTTGAGTGGGGCTATGATGAATGCACATTTTCAGCTTGTGCCTACATACTTGCCTGACCCATACATGAAACAAACTCGGCCTTTTTCTTTCTCTGTCAGCTGATTATAGGGATTCCCTTATAAGGCAGTAGTGAACTGAAAGAAAATCAAGAAGTTCTGAACCAGCTGACCATTCCTTCAGCTCACTTTTGCCCTCTGAATCTGCTCTAGCCCAATCTTAGGTTTGCCATGTCCATTTTACAATGGATTGCTGCTGGTGTCACCAAATATGTGACTTAATGTTTCTTACATTCCCAGAGTCAAGATGGACACTTTTAGCTGTATGAGATGTAAGCCCCATGTCTGACCTTCAACTCTGTGCGTCCTCTTGGTTCAAGAGATAAATATCTGTAAATACTGCCAGGGAGACTCTCCCACACTTTCCTTTACATTTCTGACTAATCATTCTGAGGTTGCCCTATATTCTGTACTCCTTTATCAATAGCAGTTAGTAGCAACCACTTAAGCCAACAATCCTTTTAGTTACTATTTCCTCCATATCAATCAAAAGCCAGAAATATCACACCAGATCTTGCACCTCCATCACAGAACATCTTGGCAGGCATACTCCTACAGCATTCCAGAACATAGTAAATTTTCACCTACCATAAGATGTATGAAAGTAGATTATAAGAACATTGACTTCAGAAAGTTGGTAAATTTAAATCCTACTGTCTGTCTGAATGACGTACTGACTCTACCCCAGATTAAGTAATAATATGAATTTTTGTTGTGTGTTTATTTTTGCTTGTGTGTTTGATTTTAAGTTCTCAGAGAAGTGGGAGAACATATCCACTCACCTATTACTTGGGGCTGATCATTTCATTTGGACATCTGTGTTTTGATGCTCAGATACAACTTTTTCAATGGTTATCAAGAAGGAAATTGAACATAAAGTCTCTTTTACATTATTATTGTAAAGCATGTAATTTAACCTACTACATGTGTAAAAAAACTAACAATAATTGGAGATCTGGGACAAAATTGTAACCATATTTAATTGGATTGTAAGAGAGAAATATTTTCAGAAATAATTGAATAGTTCATTTGATTTGCACATTTAAATCTTTCTTTATATGATAGTACCTTTTCCATGGTAGTCAAATACACAGATTTAATATTTTGAATTTCTTTTGTTCCTTTTTTTTATCAAGCTGACATAATAGAACACTTCATTTCTCATTAAAATAAATACATAAAAATAAAGCATTTATTATTAAAATGAGGATTTTAAGTCTGAGGGATGTATTTCTGCTGTTACTTCAACATCAATGTAATGTCACCATAGTGATGTACTATCCTGATAAATCATTTCAGAGATATCATTCTGATGATATATTATGACTCACATATATATCATCATGGTCATCATGATGCTTTATTAGTATCATGTATCACCAAAATGATAGGGCTTTGATGAGTAGAATTTCCCAGTAAAATAGTGAATGACAAAAATCATCTCTCCTGGAGCAATGCTTTGTAACTTCATTTCTGAGAAGTTTATAAATATACCAGGTACCTTTCCTACCCTGTCTCAAAAATACACTTTCAAAAATAGAAAAAAATATATGATTCTTTTGATGTACACAACTGAATTTTGCAATGCAACATGCATGGGGTTTTCATTATGTCATTCTCCCACATTGATCAATCTGAACTTTTCAATTCATTCTAAATTGAAATATATTCCTGATCTTTCAACCAACAACAGACTTGCTTGTCTCTCTATATCAATCAAATGAAGGGAACCTGTCACTGACTATGTTATTGTAAAAAGGAAAACCAAGATGCAATGGCTCAAACAATATAAAAATTTTTTTCTTCTTCTGCAGTGTAGAGAGACCTGAGTATTCCAAGAGGGTTATGTGGTTCTGCTACATAATGTAATGTAACATGCCAATTGTTTCTAACTTGCTCTCTTATCCTCTAGGGTATGTTCTTCATTCATTTGTTAAAACTGTCTCACCACTAAGATATATGCTTTGCAGCCCCAGGGAAGAAAAGGGAATGGAGGACAAGGAGTTTCCTTTGAAAAAGTGTTACAGAAATTCAAACCACCAAGGAGTAACCTATATGAGGTGATAGAAATACATAAACAATAACATTCCTGAAAATTTTATATATTTCTATTACATTAAACAAGCCATGCATTGTATTCCTTAAGGCTTATCAAGTAAATTTACAAACAACTCTTAGAATACTATATAAAAGTATTACCAGACACCAAGATATATATTTGTTACCAAGTTAGCAAATAAGATGTCAATCTTAAAGTTTTTCAATACCACCTGGCTATATTCATTATTACATGATATATTGTATAAATAAAGCACTATTTATGACCATAATCATAGATTAATTCACTCAGGCAAAAATAATATTGCAATCATTTGTGGCAATATTATCCCTTCCTTCCTCCCTACTCTCTTATATATATATCTCTATTAATATATATAATCCATTTATATATATAAAGCCTAAGCGACTGAATGACCAAACTACTGGTTGACTGGTTGCTATGACACACACTGACCACCAAGGGGCAGATGCTCAATGGAGGAGCTGCCCCGGTGGTCAGTGCGCTCCCACAGCGGGAATGCTGCTCAGCTGACCAACGTGAGCCAGATGGCTGACAAGCACAGCTGAAGCAGCCTCTGTGGCAGCACTACCAAGTGGCAGCAGTGGCAGGCACAGTGGGGCCAGGATGAGGCAAGAGTGGAGCAGCACCAGGCCAGGCCTTGAGCTCCTCCCTAGCCGCCTGCTGCTTCGTGCACTACTATATCCTTCGGGGGAGGTTGGACTGCTGGAATCAAGCCAAAACTGGCAGTCTGACATCCCCCGAGGGGTCCCAGATTGCTAGAGGGTGCAAGCCAGGCTGAGGGACCCCACTGGTGCACAAATCTGTGCACTGGGCTTCTAGTAGCCTTATACATGTTTACCCTACCTCCTACTAGAATGTAATGTAAGTTTTCAGAATAAGCATTTTATTTTGAGTGTTGCTATGACTTGATTATGGTCCAGTGCCTGGCATAGGGTAGGTTCTCTATGTCTTTAAAAGTATGTAGCCAGCTTATGTGGCACAGTGGTTGAGCATTGACTTATGAAGCAGAAGACCATGGTTCCATTCCCGATCAGGGCACATGCCCAGGTTGAGGGCTTGATCCCCAGTAGGGTACATGTAGGAGGCAGCCAATGAATGATTATCTCTCATCATTGATGTTTCTGTGACTCTCTCCCTCTCCCTTCCTCTCTGAAATTGGTAAAAATATATTTTTTTAAAAGTATGGCATTTTAAGAATATTGTCAATATTGATGTTTAAAGACTAAGCTATAAAATCATTCTTTTACCATAGTACAATAATATTTATTTAAAGTATATGCAAACAGATTTTTCTTTAACAGCAGTTAATTTTACATAATTCTTTTTTGAGTATTTATTTTCATTTCACTTTTGCCACAGAATTTTTCTAGTTTATTATATTTTATCGTAACAGAACTTTTATCAATGACAATCACAATTTTACAATAAAAATTGGTACATTGTTTTAACTTATAAAGTTATAAATAATTCAAACAAAAACCAGCTTATTGAATTATTATAAACTAGGGGCCTGGTGCACAAAATCCATGCAAGGGGCTTGGCCCTCACAGCCGTGGCAGCTTGCCTTGGCCCTGGCAGCCCTGGCTTCATCCAGAAGGTCATCGGAAAAGAATGTCCTGAAGGTCATTCGGCTGTCTGGTCTAATTAGCATTATGCTTTTATTATTATAGATAATTTAGTAAAAGGAAAATTATATTATAAATGCCTATAAATATTAGACAGTAAGTATAATTTATTAATGAAATTAGAAAGGGGATTTTTTTGAAGTCCATGGGATAATTCTATATTGTTATAATGAGACTAGAGGCCTGGGGGGGTGTCCTTCAGCCCAGCCTGCCCCATCTCACAGTCCAGGAGCCCTCAGAGGATGTCCTACTGATAGCTTAGGCCCTCTCCCCAGCGGGCCTAAGCTGCAGTCTGGCCTCCCTCTGTGGGAGGCGACCAGGCTGATCAGGGGAAGGCACCACCTCCATCACCCTGCTGCTGTTGCCACTGCCGGCCACTGGGCTCATGGCTGCCTGAGCCCCGGGCCTCGCAGCTGCTGTGGCTTTGTCTGGATGGATGTCAGGAAGATGTCTGCCCTAATTAGCATATTACCCTTTTATTAGTATAGATAGGGTTTCTAATCAATGCCATTACTAATTTTTAATTTTATAAGGGAGTAGGGGTTGTTAAAGTCTCAAAATGTTTTAAACTCCTCTCAGGTTATAATTCAGACATAAAATAGTGACCTGACAATAATATAAAAACTAATATCCCTGTTAGTTTTTTTCTTCTTTGTTAAAGTCAGAAAATTAACAATCAATTGATCTACAAAAGGATTTATACTCACTAACTACAACTATGAATTTTGTTAATTCCATGCCTTTAAAGGTTGTAACAAGAGTAAAGAGTATAAGCCTGTAATCATTTTTCTTTTAGTCAATAGCAACTTTCCTGGCTAATTTGATTAGAGAGTCTTGTGGAAATATTTTTTCAAAGCTAATTTTAATGCTCTGTGTCAATACTGCATTTTTGGACAAAGTATTTTTACATTCCTTGAATTTTACATATTTTGTCAAACTATTATATGTATACTGTATATTTCTCTCAATGAGTGTATAGAATGAATAGGACTACCATATTACCATATTTGCAAAATAAGTGATATATATTTTACCAATCAGCCAAACCTTATTTGACTTCTGTCAGACAAAGAGGGATTTCATTTTTGAAGTAGATAATACTGTTTATATTCATTGCATGAAGTATTATAAATACAATGAAAAGTACATGTCTTGTATTACTAATTATGGTCAAATCATGGTTAATACAGGCCTAATATAGTAATGTTATATTAACATTAATAAATCTGTGTGCTGTTTCTCATTGTTGAATTTTCAATTATAATACATAGATAAAATTATAAAATATTTATTAAATAACAATTAGAAGACATTATTACATTATTAATGTAGACAGCGCCTGGGAAGGCACATGAGCATTTCTTTAATTATTGTCAGCTGAATCCAGTGGCATTGGCAGAGCCACATTCTGGAAACACACCTGGCCAGAGGCAGGTATGTTGTCAGCCTGACCTTCAGCTCAGGTGCCAGGGCTTGGGTTTCATTATCTAAATCCAGCCAAGCAACAGGAACAACCAGAAGTGAGGATTACAAAGAAGCCACAAGAATTCACATAATCTCCTTTGTCTTGGGCTTTAGTAAAACTTCCTGGTATTTTGATGTATAAAATAAACAGGTTGTATTGGCTCTGGGTCACTATCTCTCCATAAGAGGACAGCTGTCCCACGTCCCACCCAGCCCCAGCTTTTTCCTTCTATCTCTGTGTCTGTCTCTTTCTTTCATTTTCTCAATCCCCAGCAGCCCCTACTCAGGAACTGGACCACTCTCTAGCCATGCTGGATGCAGAAGAGAGAAATATTTACATAGTAATTTAGGTATGAGTACATTAAAATCTGGTATTCTTTCAAAATATTTAAGGATCAAATGTAAATATTCAATTATAACTCCATTAAATTATTAGACATCATAATCAAATTCTTTTAGTTAATGAAAGATGTCTATATATTTTAAAGAAATACCTTTAGCAACTAGCATTGATTTTATAGTTTTGTTACTAGAAGTTAGAATCAATTAAACATTTAGAGGTAAAATAAGGTGAGAATAGCTTGTTATTGGAATAAATATTTCATAATTTGATTTGGGTAAATAGGTTGTAAGTATCTTTGCAAATAATGAACATACTACAGATTAAAAAAGGTGTATAAAACATTTAACCTTGAGTCATGTCCAGTGTAACCCTAAAAATATGATAGCTTTGAAAAGATTCAGTTACAGGTAACTGTGTTAGTGCCAACAACTTGAATTTCTTTTGCTGTTTGAAGGCACTTTCTGTTTTAGCAGGTGTAGAGTGACGGGTGAAGAATTTAGGTTTAAATTTTTGGAAAGAAATTCACTTTTTTTAAATTCAGAGCTTTCTTCGATTTGTGCTCACAACACTCTCTCACAAGGGCCATCTATTACTCAAAATACTTAGAAAGTGAAAGATGTACAATCTCCCATTGCCCATATTCTGTAAAATATTTAATTTACCAATACTAACAAGGCCAAATACCCCATTCCTAACTTTGCTTACATAGAGAAAGATTAAACTCCAGAGTGGCTTACTGTGCCATGATCAATTATAAAAGGAGTCTTCTTTGGGAAAAAAGAAAAAAATTTTCCTCTTGCCCTTCTATTTGATTCCATAGAAGTTTTACACATGGAGTCATATACCATAATAAGATTGATGCCAGGTAAGAATGCCTTTGTTTTATAAATTCGGAAGACTCATTTTGCAAAATAGGAAGTAGGAAATAAATGCTGGCACACAGTACATAAAGATAACTATCCAATGGTTATAAACACCTCTCACAGACACTGGAGAGGTGTTACAGGACAGGGCAGGTCCCTGAGGCAGGGGGACAGGGCTGTCCCCAACTTGGATCCTTGTCTTCTCATATAAATGAATTTATAAGAGAGACCTTGACTGTGTTGTGAAAAGCTAATTTAGTAAAGCAATTAAAGTATGCATCTTTATTGAAAAAAAAAAAATACAAAAGCAAAGCTGGCAAACCTATGCATCTGGTTTACAAAGCAAAGATAGGCTCTCAGCTAATCTGAAGAGCCAGTTGGGTGGGAGTCTGAGGTGTTATGTACTCTCCTGTCTATAGGCTTCAAAATTCCTCTGCTGAATATTTTGGTGCAAATTAATTCTCAAGGTCCTTTTTTTTACTTGGCTGTGGACTTCCCAGAATTCATGAGAAGCACCTGGCAACTTTATCTTGCCAAACCTTGAGACTGCTGGCTTCTCTGCTTGGGGAGTAAAACATCCCTCTTTTCCTCTCCCCTTTCCCCCTTCCTTTCTGCATTCTCTCATTAGGGAGAGTTCTTTTTTACCATTTGCTCTGTGTCCTTGGCTGGGGACGATAATGGTTTGTTAGTTACAAGCTGGCTGCAAATTGCCTACACTGTTTGGCCTTGTTTTAACTTTGCTGTCTGTTTCCCTATTTCTCCTGTCTTGGAATCCTGTAACAGTTTTAGCTGGCTCTAACAGTCACATCCATATTTCCTCCGTCCTTTCACCCCTTGCCCTGTCTGCCTAATTCTGGTTCTAACTCCTCTCACAATGACTATGATTTCTTAAAACTGTTAATACACTCTGATCTTTGGAAAATATCTTTGTATCCGCCAGGGCTAAGCCTACCTGTTTAAAGATGAATGGTTTAAGTAAACTGTAATTTAACTCAATAATAGCCTAGCTTGTTTTTGCGTTTTATTCCTCATATAGTAATGTATTGACTATTTAATGCATTAACTTACATTGACTATCTGATTAATATAAGCTAATTATATTTATTTTCACAAAATAGAAAACAAACTTGAATTGCACATCAACCCAGGACAAGGTAATTGGCCTTGGCAAAAGACTGGCTGAAACCTGGGGCAAAGAAGATAAAATGGTAGCTCCTAGCACAACCACTGATTGATTTAGCTATTTCTTGTTTGACAATTCATCAAACCACTTTTGGTTTCCTTAAGTTCTCTTAAGACTCGATGTATTTTCTCTATGTGTGATAAGGAAGGAGTAGAAAATACAAGGAGGTATGCTGGAAGAGTAATTTTTACCATTACCTGTAATTTTAAAAATACTTAATTATCTTTACTAAGTGAAAGAATATTAGAGTCACCTGAAGGCAGAGTTTTGAAAAAGAGAGCCCCCTCCCTTTTCATTGAAATAAAGATTTTTTTATTAATTCTTAGCTTATTTAATATTTCCAACAGGGTTAAGACTGAAGTATAGGAAATAACAGTTACCATCAAAGTAAAAGATTCTGTTAAGTCTTCTGTAAGCCGTATATAGTCTGGGGGAAATATGTTTTCTTTTTTTAAAGTATATTTATATTGATTTCAGAGAGGAAGGGAGAGGGAGAGAGATAGAAACATCAATGATGAGAGACTGTCAGCAATTTGTTAAATAGTATATGATGGAGTCATAAAATAATTTTTAAACATTGTTGTATATTTACATATGTGTTTTACTAACTTTGGTATGTATGGCTTACATATTATTACCATAAGACATTTAGAAGAATATATTGGTATCTAACAGTTTATCTTTAAACCACCAAAAAAAAGTTTCTTTAAAAACTTGCAGCAGAGGTTATCTGTTTAAGAACCCTTATTTCAGGAAGGTTCTCTCTAACATAAAATGGTTACAAATCAGGTCAAAATATAACCAAACTAAAAATTATCTCATTTTGTTTATTGAATGGGAACAGTTAAAATCTATCTGCAATTTTATACACTGTACTTGTTAATTATAATTCCAATTTAAAAATATATTTTTATATAGAAACTACATGTTGTCATAATCTTATACAATATTAATAGATCTCACTCAAACTTCTGGATACTTCTATTTATTGATGCCATACTGCATACTGACATTATAGTTTTGCGTATCATAGTCCCATTGTAAAATATATTGACTTTGTAAAATGTGCTGTACTATCATTGTAGTAATAAAAATATGCAGGTGACCTAACATAATAATTTGTCCATATTGTCAAATTCGCATTTTGCACTACAGAAATTCAATGGTAATTAAGAAAATAGCAAATTAGAAGCATACTGCATAATAACTGGATTTCAAATTTTCTCTCTGAACAGTAGGAGTCAGTATTATAATAACTAGAGACCTGGTGCACTAAATCGTGCACAGGTAGGGTCCCTACGCCTACCAGCAGGGGCCTTCCTTCATTCTGCACTGCCCCCTGGTAGTTAGCGCACATCATAGCAAGTGATTAAAATCCTGGTCTCCCAGTGGAATTCCTGAGGGGACACTTGCCATATTAGCCTTTTATATATATAGATTATTGGTTTGTTCAGATGTAAATATATTATTGTAATACAAATATTTTTTAAACCATTTTAAATTATAAAACTAGCCTTTTCAAAAAAGAAATTGGTTTGCAATCCAGATTGATCTCTGAGTGAATCTGTTACACAGAAAAAGAAAATCATAATAGACATGTTCAAAATAGCTACATAACTGAAGAGCCCTCAACTGTAAACAATATCATTGCTTCTTTTCTATGAAAAACTCAAGGTCATATGAAATACTGGAATTTAATTTCCAAGTATAGTATCTGAAAATAGTTAACTATACTTATGGTGTCAACTGCCTCTTGTTGACAGTATAATTTTATTGGTCTCATGGAGTAACAACAAGAATTTACTATTGCTCCCTTTTTTATGACACACACAGAAATGTTTTTAAAAATTGACACATTTATTCAAGACCAACCAGAACCATTTTAACCTATCATTACTGATGGTAGGCACTCACTGTCAAGTCATTGCTAGGTTTTCACAATCATTGTGGACAATCTACCACTCCAACTAGGATGAAAGGATAGAAGATTCATAAGCATGAAAGAAAGTTGATTAATACTTGTAACTATCATTTAATAGTTTATCCCTTTTTAGGATTATTAGTAGTGTCATTTAGTCTTGTGTTTCATTTTATTAAACATAACTGTCTAATTGCCCTACCTAATGTCTCTGTACTAGTCACTAATTAGCAAACATTTATGGAAATATTCATTAACCACACACATGAAAGGCTGTATGATGGTCCTATGTATTCAATAGACTAGATAATCCTTTAGCTCTCTGAGGATTTGAGAATCAATTAATTACATGTTCCCTGGAATCTTTCCAGTATGATCTGAAAATTTGTTATACTCTTAGAGTTCATAAGCATTATTCTTTTCACAATATTAAATTAACAGTTACACTTTGATTTTCATAACAAAAACAGAAATATAAACACACATGAAATTGGGTCATTTTTGTTACTCTTTTCAAACTCTAAAAGCCTACTCTTTAGGTTAATATACATCAAAGTTTTGGATTAAACAATAAACAAGATCACACCTGAATATCTGGTTTAGTATTCCCAAAGGAGCTATACAATATTGATTTGAAATATTCACTATGTAATGACAATGATTTCTTTCACCTAGGCCAGTGATGGCGAACCTATGACACACGTGTCAGCACTGACATGCGTAGCCATTTCTGACACGCGGCCGCTGAGGCAGCCGCATGCCGAGGATGAAACATTTGCTGCTCATTTGTGACTAGAGTCTTGGAGCTAGTTTTTTTCCTCAAAGTGACACACTACGCGAGTTATGCTCAGTTTTTTGGCCAAGTTTGACACACTAAGCTCAAAAGGTTGCCCATCACTGACCTAGGCAATACTTATATCACTCTTTATCCCTTCTTAGCTTTATCTCTTTCTAATATCAGTAGGGTGTTACTTAGGTTGCCTACACATATGAGGACAATCTGGTTAGTTTTCACCAGGAATATGATTACCCAAAATACAAAAAATCCCATAGATATAGGCTTTATCCCTAGAAGTTGTAAATACATGGATGGTTTTGGTTGATGTTTCCGTTTGAAGTCTTGTGTGATGACAATAAATGTGGGGTGATTTATTGGAACAAATATCACCATATCTACTCCCAAGCACTTGGAATTGTAAAGTAGATTACTGAGTGTGGCATTACTGAAAACTCTCCTCACTTTAAAATTACATTGTAAATGGAACAGACAGACATATTTGGGGGAGGGGGAAGGGAAGAGGAGATGGGAAGAAATTAACCAAAGAACTCATATACATATATGCATAACCAGTGGATACAAACAACCTGGGGTGGGGCAGGGTCTGGGAGGAGGAGGGTACAGGGGAAAAGAGAACTAGGAGACATCTGTAACACTGCCAATAATAAAATAAAATTAAAAAACAATAAATAAATAAACTAAATTAAATCACAATGTACCAATCTAAGGAGGTAAAGCAAATTTTGGTTATAAGTGTTAAAACTTAAGAAGCCTTATGGTAGGTAGAGTGATTAGAATATTGGAAAATTCCTGTTATTAAAACAGATAATTATTGACATATTGAATTTTCACATATTCTGAATCCAGGGAAAAGCCAAGGTAAATAAGTAAAGTAAGAAGATTTAGGAAGCCAGAAGTGAGTGATAATTTTTAGTGCCAAAGGGTATATGAGCCTCAATTTATCTTCTTGCTTTACCACCAAGGTTGCTCTTGGTCCCATAAGAGGGGAAATGAGGAAGCAATTACCAATTGCTAGAGGACAGGTAGTGTTGGAGCGTAATCTCAGTGCATTACTTAGTACCCACATCCTATGGCTCCTCCTAAAAGTCAGAATGTGCTATTAACACTCCTTAAGGTATAAATACATTATGATGCATGCATCTTTAGAAATAACACAACACTTTGCAAGGTCATCTCTCTATTTTCTTATTTCTACAATTTCCCAGCACAAGTGTTCCAACTATTTCCACATTTTAAAATAGTGGCAGTTGCAGAGAAATGAAAGAGTGATTAGTGTCATCAATATGTGTGAGGTTAAGAAGTATGACAGGGCAGTGGTTCTTATCAGAATCAATGCTTGGACCAGGCAGCAATGGAATGAATGACCCATCCTAGGTGGGTTGGCATAGCAGTTCTATAACATATCTGCAGCACCCATGGCTTACTTGGTCCAAATACAAGAATTTATAATTAAGGTCCCATTTATGATTTGACTAGTAAGGTCTGAATCACATATTTACTATGGTTTTTACTGCTGAAGTCTATAGTTGTATTTGGGATATGGATATCTGTAAACATATGCTACATTTTGGATTATATATTTACTCTCTCTGCCCCCTATTTTTTGTTTGTTTGCTTTCTTTTGTTAATTTGTTTGTGATATTTTAGTAAACAGATATATTTAAAATACTATAAAGCCACTATTAAAATAAGTTATTATTGCATATCATATTTACTTGAGCATTGAACCCAGTATAGTCTCACCATGTCCTTATCAAATTGGGGGGAAAATGTTAGCATTTTCCCTATAACATTTCTCCTGTTAGGGAGTTATGTTTATCATCAATAGTAGATTCTTTGAAGGTTTTATCAAAAGAGTTGAAGAACTGGAAAGCTGTGAATGAAACCACTTGCCAAATATAAAGGAAAGAGCCATGAAGCACAGTTCACACTTGTTCTTCTCCTTCTAAGCCTTTGGATGTTTGGCCTTTGAAAGTTTTGCTTGTCAGTGATGCCTACTTAAGTCTCATTTTAAGGAATGATTTAGTTTTATAATTTTCTATCCATTTACCATGCAAATATTTTCATTTAAGTTAAAATATGATATTTAAAAAATAATAAAAATTGCAGTTCACATTTAATTCCAGCACCAATTTTAGAAGTTTCATAATATCTAATTTACATGGTTTTTCCTATGGTTTTAACCCTTTATTCTATTACTAGAGGCCTGGTGCATGAAATCCGTGCACTGGCGGGGGGTTTCCTCAGCCCAGCCTGCACCCTCTCCAATCTGGGACCCCTTGGATGATGTCCGACTGCCGGTTTAGGGATCCCACAGGGATTGGGCCTAAACCAGCAGTGGACATCCCTCTTACAATCTGGGACTGCTGGCTCCCAACTGCTCGCCTGCCTGCCAGCCTGATCACCCCTAACCACTCCCCTGCCAGCCTGATTGATGCCTAACTGCTCCCCTGCCAGCCCGATTGCCCCAACTGCCCTCCTCTGCCAGCTCAATCGCCCCCAACTGCCTTCCCCTGCCAGCCTGGTCACCCCCAACTGCCCTCCCCTGCAGGCCTGGTACTTCCTAACTGCCCTCCCCTGCCAGCCTGATTGCTCCTAAGTGCCCTCCCCTGCCAGCCTGATAGTCCACAACTACCCTCCCCTGCTGGCCATCTTTGACCACATGGGGGGTGGCCATCTTGTGCGAGCGTATGAGGGTCAATTTGCATATTACCTCTTTACTATATAGGATTATAGTAATATGAGTGTCTATGAAATAATAGTCATTGAGGATGAAGGATGGCACAGACATCATCCTTGTCCTCATGAAGTTGAGAATCTAATAAAGGAATCAAACAGTTCACTCATTTAGCAATCAATTATTGCATGACTGCTCTGAGTTGAACACTATTCCCTAAATTGGTGGTAAAATCAAAGATGAGGCAAACTAAGTTCCAGGCCCTGATGGAGAATCATGTTAATGGGAGATACAGATAAATGGGAGCCTAATAGGAGAAGCCAACTAAATATCTGTGGCAGGGGCGGGGGGTGGGGGGGGGGGCAGAAGGGGGAGGTAATAGTGATGCATACTTTGAAGTAAATACAGCAGATTAAAGGATAGAGGTGATTCAGAAGGAATCTTTTAACTGAGTGGTCAAAAAAGGCCTGTCCAAGAAAGTCAGCTTTGAAGATATTTCTAAATGATATCAGATATTAAGCCACACAAGGATCTCAGGAATGTGTAATTATTCCAGGCATACAACATTGTAAAGGGTTTGAAGTCACAATACAAATGGAAAGTTTCCCTAACAAGGGAAGTTCTAACAAAGAACAAAGAGAAATAACAAACTGGGGTTTGAGAGAAAAAGGAAGGGCTCCCTACAGAATTGATACTTAATTTAAACTCTAAAGGATAAGAAGGATTTAGCTTAGAGTCCCTGAACTCAAGAACCTCACATTTCACAGCACAAACACATAAACAAATACACATGCAACAAACATTAACAAACAAAGTAAAATACAGCACGATGCGATGATAATGATGTACACAGGCATTCAAACATTACAAATAAGGTGCAGCTAAGACTGTGTGGGAGTGCTTGTCTTAAATGAAGCAAGTCTTGTGTTTAAAGGGACATAGGAATTTGCCTCACTGATGACAAGAATAGGATGCCTCAGCCATAGGAAGTACAAGCCATAGAAGGTGTGAAAAATATATATACTAAATAATAAGTTTTCATTGATTTCAGAGAGGAAGAGAGAGGAGAGAGATATATAAACATCTATGATGAGAGAGAATCATCATAATACTGAGCTTACATGATTTGTCCATAGTTTTAATCCTTTAGACAGAAGTCTGCCTCTTGCAGGCCCCCTACTGGGGATCCAGCCCACAACCTGGACATGTGCCCTGACCTGAAATTGAACCTGACCCCCTGGTTCATAGGTCAACACTCAACCACTGAGCCATGCAGGACCGATACACTTTTCCCTTTCTTATTTGGATTGCACTGGCTAGGACTTCCAGTGTTATGTTGAACAGGAGTGGTGAGAGTGGGCACACTTGTCTTGTTACCGATCTTAGAGGAAAAGCTTTTAACTTTTCTCCATTGAGTATCATGTTAGCTATTGACTTGCCATATATGGATTTTATTATATCAAAGTACATTTCTTTTATACCCAATTTGTTGAGGTTTTTTTAATCACAAATGGGTGTTGAATTTTTCAAATGCTTTTTCATCATCTATTGAGATACTTATAATATTATTTTTTAAATTTTCTTAATGTGATGTGTCGCATTTATTTATTTGTGTATATTGAGCATCTTTGCATCCCTGAAATAAATCCCACTAGAGTTTGCATATGATATTTTATTTCTCTTTAAAATTGTTACTATCTGTTTGCGTTTCAATTTTATAAATAATGCTACACTTGTGGTTTCAAGTATAAAAATGGATTTTAAAATTTAGATGATACACTCCATGATGCCAGGGATTTGTCTTGTTCATCACACACACAGAAATGGCACTAAGTGGACCTTTGGTGATTGAATGAATGAATTATGTGTTCTGACACGAGCAGAGCTGACAGAGCAGAGATGAAGCAGAAGACATAATGATTGTGAAATGGGGGAACCTGAAGTTGAAAGACAATTTTAGCATAGCTGCTTGGGTATGCACTCTGGCTAGCACTCCAATTTACATGAATTCTTGGAATAAAAACAGCTCCACTCTTAAATAATAAATTTATTAATTGCACTCTTTATGAGTCCTGACAGTAGTCAGCTTTATGGGTTTCTGATTCCATTCCAAGGGGTTGAATGTCCCTGTGATTTATGTAATAGTCAGCAGTGTCATGAGAAAAGACTTATAAGATAAAACTTTCTAAAGAAAGGAACACAGATGGCTGCCTGTGGAGTGTGGAGTGAGTTTTAATGCACATTCATTGAACAATGAGAGAAAGACAGCAAACAATCACACGGGAGGTACCCTGGTTTTTTGTTGTTTTGTTTTAAGACAGATACTATTTTCTCCTCTCATTGGAAATTTCAAATTTATTTTGTTGTAACAAGCACAAACATTTAGGACATTATTAACACATTATGGGAATTAAAAAATTAATGCAATTAAAATATTACATAAAACAATAGTTGAGTAAATGGAAAGAGTTCTTTGTTCATTTTAGCCATGTTTCTCTATGCTTAACAGCTTACTAAAGAAAGTACAAGTTTGGATTCTAAAAGCTGTAGTCTGAGGCCAGGCTGTGAAACCAATACAAAGGACCTTATGTAATTTTCTATATCACCATCTAGATTTTCTACTTTAGCTCTTTCTCTATGTAGCCCCCAAATCTTAGTGTCTAGAAATATAGCAATTTCTACAACTTCTGCTGCCATATTGCAGTATCTCTGTGCTTATCTCAGTCACCACATAGTTATCACAGATGAGTCAGCAAATTCTTTTTCAAATAATTCTTGTGACAGAACCTTAGCTAAAATAGTCAGAGATATTTACAGGGTAAAATAAGATTGATTGTTAGAGTAATAAATTTGATAGTAAAATAGTAGTCAAGTTTTCAGGCAAATTTAAATTGGCTAGTTGAAACAAGCGAATATTCTAGAAAAATTAATTGTACTGGACAAAAAGGTGCTCCTAAAGTGTTAACAAAAATTTTTATTGGTACTTCATCTCATGATAAAATTGTGCACCATGTAATGAACCTAAAACAGTAATATTATAGTGCAAAAAATTAAAATTTAAAAGCCATCAAGACTACATTATAAAATTTCCAAAAGCCTCCTCACATTTAAATCAAAAAAAGAGGGGATAGTAGAGGAATATCATGTAAGGAAAAATATCCTGTAAGTAAATTACATCTAGAAAATTAATACTTTAGAAAATTAATTTTAAGGCTAAAAGCAAGACACCCATGAAAAACACACAAGGTGACAAAACAAGCCAGAGGAAAATCATTTGTGCAAAAAAATGAAAAAGGATCCCCAGTCAAATTTATAGAAAATATTCTTTTATTAACTTTTGGTCGAGAATATGTTTGTATATTTTCAGAAAACAACTCCAAGACCATGTGGATTTCAGCAACAGAGAGGAATCGACAGGACTACTCCAGCCATGAAGACAGAAGAGAAGCAGTCCAGAGACGGAAGACACTGATGTGGCCTTCCCATACTAGCAGTTAGCAGCTGTGCATCACTGCAGGTTGCCCAGGACCAAACCAGACAGAGTTGGACCTGCATTACCACCATTTGTCCACCATCCAGAACTGAAATGTCAGTGCTGACATGTACACATAAAGAACTGGTGGACATTGAAATTGGGTCTCAAAAGAACTGTTGCCCCAGAAAGAAACTCACTACACACTGATTCATTTGCCTGTCACCATAACCATTATTGCTTGTCTCATTTTCAGTTCTTATAAGTGTATTTCTAATAGCACATGATCTCACTCATCTAGGGGAAATAATGAACAACATAGACTGATGAACAAGAACAGACCCAGAAACAAGGAGGCATGGATCAGACTGTCAGGCCTCAGGGGGAGGGTAGGAAAGGGTGGGGGGAAAGGGGAGAGATCAACCAAAGGACTTGTGTGTAAGCATATGAGCCTAACCAGTGGTTAAGGACAACAGGGGGGTGGGGGCATGTGTGGGGAGGAGTTAGGGATGGGAATGGGGGGATGAGGACAAATATGTGATACCTCAATCAATAAAGAAATTTATTTAAAAAAAATAAATTAATTAATTAAATAAATAAATTAAATTAAATAGTCAGAGAATTGTTTTTTCATTGATAGGATGGTATGCAACAGCTTTCTAAAATGTTTGTTTTCAGCCATTTTAGCCCTTCTATTTATTAACCAAGGTCCTTATTGATTATGTCTGTCTCATTATATTAGGGCAAAATTGTTAGAAGATGAGCATGATCCTCAGAGCATGTAGCCATCTGTTCATGTATTTAGTAGATGTTTTCCTTTCCACTGCATTTGGCATGTTCCTAGCTATACGACCTATACTAATTGGAGTTTCCTTGAGAAGTTCTAGAGTGAGCATTATATCACCAACTATTTTTTTTTCAAAGCCAAAAAACCTGATGGAAGTGTTTTGTACCCAGTATAATTAAAAACACTAGGGTTTGCTGCTCTATTATGCAGTTAATTTTGGTAAAGAAACATTGCTTAAATTCTGTGTCAATTATTTGATAGGGAGGGCCTATTAATACCTCTAGATTTTGGATATGTGTTTAAATTCAAAATATCCCACCAAATATTGAGCATCTTACTCAATTGCTAGTGGGCCCAAGACAAGTAATACATTATTCACTGAAAGGAGTGATTCCATGGTGGTTCCAAACCAATATATAGCCTTAATTTACTTTTGGGGTTAGGCCTTACACTTTACAACAGTTATATATATTTTATATTAAATGTTATAAGTGGTTTTATAATATTTTTATAAAAAAGATACTGGTAATTTCCATATAAATCATCATGCACCTGTCTTTTTCAACAAATTACCCTGCTTTTATGGACTAAACTGTACTGATATTGTAGAACCAATAGAGAGAACCACAATTTTCATATCTTAAGTTTCAGTCTCGATGTGCCATCTGCTTTTTGAACTTGCCAAATAAAGTCCTTTTAGAAAGAACTAATTAATTACTAATTCAATTTTCTCTTTTCTGAAACCACTTTAAGTATTCACTGAAATATGCCTTTTTGCCTTCATATGTACTTTATACTTTATACTGATAGATACTAGCTAGCTCTGCATCATTAGAATCCTAAAAAATTAAATTATTTCGTAACATAATTACCATATAACAGCATTACATTGTCCAGTTGTTTTTATCTACTTTATGCTCATTTGTTTAAAAAGTATATTTAAGAATGAAGTATAAATATGTATATATACACATATATGTGTATGTATACATTATAGTTATGCTAACAGTTTAAAGTTTCACTTGATAATTTGAGAAAGCTATTGAGGTATACATTGGAATGCTGAAGTAGATTCAGGTTCTAGAACTGGGCCAGGAATCATTATTATACAATTTGTTCTGAGCATCATTAACCCTTTGCACTCGCTTGCTTTTTTCTCAATTCCTTTATTCTAATGCTAACCGTGTCCAGTCACACTTGACATCTGAGTGCAAAAGGTTAAAGCTGATAAAATTAATAAATTCAATTCATGGAAGGAGCTCACATTAGAAAACATAGGTCTTTCAACCTTTTTGTATTTTGAGTCACAATTGGAGTTGAAATAATACCTATAGTTTAATTAATAATAAGATTGAAACTTGTGTTAATAAGGCTGCCATACCTCTATCTTTAAAACTGCTCAAAATAATTTAGCGAGGTAGCTTATGAGTACCTTAGTTTTGCAGATGATGAGGTCAAAGCTCAAAGATTCATCTTCTAATACCTGCAGGTACTTTACTGTTTACAACACTTTAAGTTACTCTCCAAATTATGTGGGGAAATTTTCAGTTATGCAATCACATCTAGTAGAACCACTTTTGTTCGGATTTCTAGAGCAGGGAATGGGAGGATTCAAAGATGAGACTGTGCACCCCTGTCAAGGGCACAAGCACAGAAAGAGACTCAAGACTCCATGAGAGGACATCAGCAAGGACCAGAGGTTTATTACACACTGAATCACCCAGTGACGACGGAGCCTGCTGTGTAGGTGGATGCCAGATTCCATGAGTTACTATTACTGTGATTGAATTGTGTAAGGTGAACAGAGTATAATTGATTTGTTATCCTCTCAGTACCTGTATGTTTGGATGGTAATTTCATAAACACTAGAATTAGAATATGATGGAAAGAGCAGTTTAATAAGCACAGTTCTGTTTGTCATCTAGATTTTAAAGAAAGGCTTCATGTACTCTCTGGATGAATGGATTATCCTGATAAGTAACTGACGTTGAGGTCAATGATTTTCCTGTTTGGTTCACTACTGTATCTTATGTATCAGGCTTTTGCAGGAAGTTAAAAAATATTTGTTGACTGAATGAAGTATTTTGTACTTAACCAATCATGTTTCTTTCCTGAATTGCTACCTATATGTCCAACACCTCCAGTCTGAGGAGTAAAAATCGTGTATAAAATTTAGACATCAATATCCTAGAAATTTGGAATTCATGATCATTTTGGAAAAATAGTTCTAAAAAAGGTAATGCAATAAAAAAGAAGGAATTCTTACCATTTGCAACAGCATGGATGGAACTGGAGAGCATTATGCTAAGCGAAATAAGCCAGTCTGAGAAAGATAAATATCACATGATCTCATTCATTTGTGGAATATAAAGAACAACATAAACTGATTAACAAAAACATATCCAGAGACAGGGAAGCATTGATCAGACCATCAAACCTCAGAGGGAAGGTAGGGGAGGGTGGGGGTAAGGGAGAGAGATCAACTAAAGGACTTGCATGCATGCATATAAGCCTAACCAATGGACACAGATACCAGGGGGCTGAAGGCATGATTGAGGGTTGGGGGATGGGGGAGTAATGGGGGAATAAGGACACATGTTAATCAATAAAAAAATAAATTAAAAAAGGTAAAAGAATGTTTATAATCTATGTGATAATTATTGTCAATGCTCTGAAAATCAACTCAACAATCACAGTGGCCATGAATTTTAAATACAAGTGAGATCATGCTATTCTACAGAACCTTGGTATCCCTGATTCATTCAGCGTAAGAGTCAAAGTTCTTAGAGAACCAAGATGGCGACAAAGTTAAACAAATGAACTGCGCCGCGCACAGCAATTTCAAAAATACAACTAGAGGACAGAGCGTCTTCCACCCAGAACCACAGGAGAGCTGGCTGAATGGTGGATTTACAACTAAGAGGGAAGAGGAAAGAGCAAGCGCAGAGAGGCTGAGGTGCGGAAGCATGTGGGTCGGGCTGGTGGCGGGGGAAGGGACGCACGGCTTTTTTTCCAACCCTAGGGGAGATTAGCTCCCCATCGCTCTGAAATCCAGTTTCTGGGGACACACAGGAGACCCAGACATCTATGTGGAGAAGCTGGACTCTTGGCCATTGTGTCGGAGAGTGAGAGCAACTTTCTTGCAGAGGTACACCCAGCAATCAGTGTTTACTGCGCTGGAGCAAGGGACGCAGGGACTTGGAAAAGTGGAAAGGCAGAAAAGGCAGAAAAGGCAGACTAGCAGCCATTGCTGTTTGCCACGCCCTCGCCTAGTGACGCCCTGAGACCCCGCCCCGCACTGAGACCCGCCCCGCACATCCTACAAACCCGCCCAGGCTCCAAACAGTGGCTTTTGCATGTGAATTCCCTGCCCTGTGGCAGGTTAACCAGATGAGCTGCAGTTCCAGTCAGACTGCTCCAAAACCACTCAAGCAGGAGGAGAAAACTGCGGTTTTTGCTGTAGCTCCTGCTGAGTGGCCTCAGACAGTAGCTGACCTGCACCCCATTGGAGACCCAGAGACGGGGGCATCTGGTGGTCAGTATAAGATGACACCAGATTTCAACCACTCGCATGGGGGACACATTCGGGGAGCAGACTCAGTGAGCGCCAAAGCCTTACTGGAACAAGTCCCGACCCATAAACGTGTCTCCTGCACAGCAACTCTTCCTTTGTGGATACAGCGGGCCCTCACAGCCAATTGGCCTGGAGGAAAATTCCTCCCAGTGACACCAACAACAATCAAGACTTAACTACACAAAGGAGGACCAAGATGGAGGCATAGGGCGGACACCTGATTGTTGCCTACCACAACAATTTTTAAATTACAATGGGAAAACAGAGCAGACACCATCCAGAACCACCGGAGGGCTGGCTGAGCAGATGCTCTACAACTAGAATAAAAGAGAGGAGCATGCGGGAAGATGCTGATGCCGGTGAGCCAAAGATCACACTTTAAGAACTACGGCTCTGATGACACAATGGCGGCCTGGAACGTGCTCAGCGCAGTTCCCCCAGCGGTCTCCAGCTGAGGGGACGGCTCCACTCGCTGCCGAGCACGAACAGACGAGCCCCTGGGAGACATGGGGTGGGAGACCCCGCGCTTGCTGACCTCCGAGTCCTTCGAGAATATCAGCACCCCGGAAGTGGCCAGGTGCGCACGCCCAGCGACCGGCCGCCGCTACAGACCCGAGTGCCGCAGCAGCAACCTCAGACCAGCCTGCCGCCACGCACGGTGTGCACCGGAGCTTCGCTGAGCCTGCCGCCCAACGAGTTCGGCGGCAGCTGCCCCGGAGCTTTGAGAAAATGGCCAAAGGAATTGCTGGGAGGGAATTGACCGACAGGAATTGGGATCGAGAAGACGAGGCCCCGCTGGGTCCTGGGTCCGAGTGAGGCTGCGCGCCCCTGGGTCCGGGCAAGGCTGGGACCTGGGTCAGGGTGAGGCTGAGTCCCGGGTCTGGGTGAAGCCGTACACCCCTGGGTCCAGGTGAGGCTGGGTCCTGGGTCCGGGTGAGGCCGCGCTCCTGGGTCCGGCAGAGGCCACGCGCCCCTGGGTCCAGATAAGGCTGGGTCCCGGGCCCGGGTGAGGCCGTGCGCCCCTGGGTCCGGGAGAGGCCACGCGCCCCTGGGTCCAGGTGAGGCCACGCGCCCCTGGGTCCGGGTGTAGCTGGATCCCGGGTCCGGGTGAGGTCGTGCTCCCCTGGGTCTGGGTGAGGCTGGGTCCCGGGTCCGGGTGAGGCCACGCGCCCCTGGGTCTGGGCAAGGCCGCGCGCCCCTGGGTCCAGGTGAGGCTGGATCCCGGGTCCAGGTGAGGCCGTGCGCCCCTGGGTCCGGGTGAAGTGGGATCCTGGGTCCGGGTGAGGCCACACGCCCCTGGGTCCGGATGAGGCTGGGTCCAGGGCCCGGGTGAGGCCCTGCGCCCCTGGGTCCAGGAGAGGCCACGCACCCCTGGGTCCGGGTGAGGCCATGCGCCCCTGAGTCCAGGTGAAGCGGGATCCCGGGTCCGGGTGAGGCCATGCTCCCCTGGATCCGGACGAGGCTGGGTCCCAGGTCCAGGTGAGACCACACCCCTGGGTCCAGGAGAGGTCACGTGCCCCTGGGTCCGGATGAGGCCATGCGCCCCTGAGTCCAGGTGAAGCCGTGCCCCTGGGTCTGGGCAAAACCAAACCAGAGGGAGTCGGACCTGCATTACCACCATTTGTCCACCATCCAGAGCTGAAAAGTCAGTGCTGACATGTACACATAAGGAACTGGTGGACATTGAAATTGGGTCTCAAAAGAACTGTTGGTCCAGAAAGAAACTCACTACAGACTGATTCATTTGCCTGTCAGCATAACTATTATTGCTCGTCTCACATTTGGTTCTTATAAGTATATTTCTAGTAACACATGATCTCACTCATCTAGAGGAAATGATGAACAACATAGACTGGTGAACAAGAACAGACCCAGAAACATGGAGGCATTGATCGGACTGTTGGGCCTCAGAGGGAGAGTAGGGGAAGGTGGGGATGGGGGGAGAGATCAACCAAAGGACTTGTGTGCATGCATATGAGCCTAACCAATGGTTAAGGACAACAGGGGGGTGGGGGCATCCATGGGAAGGGGTGTGGGATGGGAATGAAGGGATGAGGACAAATATGTGACACCTTAATCAATAAAGAAATTTTAAAAAAAAAAGAGTCAAAGTTCTTTAGTGATATATAGTGCCAGCATGATCTGAATTCTTTATTAGTATTTTATTTATTTGTGTGTGTGTGTGTTTTTTAATCTCACATACCCCACTCCTAAACTACTGGCCTATTTTCTATTCCTTGATCATGAGAAATGTTCTCTCTTCCAAAACATTGTTCCCCTAGATAGCAACATGGCTTACTGTTTCACTTCATTCAAGTATTTACACAAATATTAAATTCTCACTGAGACCTACCCTTACCACTCAATATTAAATTGCTTATCACCTCACATATACTAACTCCCACAGAGTTATATTCCTTCTTTTTCTGTTCCCTATCTCCTTATCCTTTGATTAATAACCATTGCACATGTCACCTAATGTACTATAAAATTTACTTAGTAATTATGTTAATTGCTTACTCTGTCTCTTACACTAAGATGTAAGCTCCACAAATTTAGGGATCATTATTTTCTTTACTGAGGTAATCCTAACATCTAAAACAGAGTCTGACTTTTAAATAGGCATAAAAAATATAAAATTATTTTTAATTTGCTGATTATTGTGTATAAAATTTTGGCAAATGGCTACACATGTTTTCAAAAAAATTATTACTCAAGTTTAAAAAATATGTTACTATACTCAACATATCCAGAATATTTAATTCAGCTATAACTATCTGCGTGCTAGTGACCTTATATTTCTCGGGCAATATTTTACTATGTACCTTACTATCTGCTCAGTAATTACTCATAAAATGCATGTCACATTCACTGAATAAATATGAGCATTATGTTTCTAAGAACTCCAATAAAGCAAGCATACTGTAAAATGTCTTATCTGATTGATCCATGCTCTCCTCATACTCCCATCAGTACAATGACAGTGCATCAAAGCTCTTGGTAATAGACAGATGGTTCAATTTTCTTAGATCTTGACTTCATTGCTAATTACTGTATTCTTATTCCAATCTTCACACATTTTCAGATAATAGTACAACTCAATGAGCTTGACCTAGAGCATTAGAAGCAACTCACAAAGTTCTTGATGAATTTTATTAAGTGTATGAGAGTTTTTCTGAGGGTATCCTACTTTTAAAAAATCTCTGCTTATCATAAGCCACTGGGAATGAGAAAATATTTTTTAATGACTGAGATGACTCTGAGATTTCCTGATACATTCTAATGGGAGGATAGTCTTAGACTTTAAAATGCTAAAAAAGACACACAAAGCATGGATATGGACTTAGATATAGGTTGGGGATGAGATAAAAGGTAGATAAAAACTGATTGAGTCAATGAAATAAGAACACCATTTGCATTTGGCAAATATTTATAGACTCTATGCACTATTTATTAAGTATTATTCTTAGTAATGGGTTTATTGCAGTAACCTAAAATAGACAAATTCCCTGAACTGTTGGTATAGTTGTCTAAGAATCTTCAATTTCTAAATATCTTGACCATGAGTGCTTCCTTGAAAGTAGGGGAAAAAAAGAATTCTAAGTATAAATGATGTGACCAGAAAGTGCATGATATGAGGATTTCAAATATTTGGTTGTAGTACTCAATTTACATAGTAAAAGAAGACAGAGTCGTCTAATATAACAATTTAAGGTAATTTCCAATTTTTGCTGCCATTATATATAAAAATGCTTTACATACAAATATATTAATATTATATATTACATATAAATAAATAACACACACACACACACACACATATATATGTTTCTTTTTCAAACTGGTACCTTAGGCAATTTTGTTTAAATGAAATGTACTTCAGTTTTTTCTATATGTAGATATTTTTAAAATCTCAAGTATTTCACTTTAGACAAAACAAACAAACGAACAAACTTTTTTTTTCTTTTTTATAAGATTACATTGAAAGCACAACAATACATTATTTGAAGTAAAAATTTCAGTATTAAAATTATTTTCATCAGATATATTATCATCATCTACATTATATCACATTAGGCATTTACTACTCCTTCCTTCCTCATTCTGCTGCTCTTAACAATGTGACTTTTGATAATAATGACCATGAAACACAGAGGATTGCTAACTATGCTGAGAGCTGTACATAGGACACGCCCAGATAATAGTTGCCACTCACATGCAGAGGGAATTTTAGAAATTCCAATGTGTGGATGTGGAACTGAGCTCTAGAGTGGTTAGTATACCTCTGATCACATAACTAAGAGCCATTAACAGAGATTTGTACTCTTTCTGAATCCAGAACTCAGGATTTTAAATGTTTAATTAGACTGCTACTCTTTGTGGCCTGTATACATGCTAAGACTTTAAAAAATAGCATTTATGAAAAAATTCAAAATAAACTTATCAGGGAGGTAGTGACATTTGCCTTTACAAAAAAGGAAATTAAGATAAATTGAGGTAAATAAATTATCTGAGATCCATTGTATGACTCCAAAATCCAGTCTATTACCATCAAACTGCAGTTTTTCTCATAGGATGATATGAGTTGTCCAATTGCTAAAATTTGTATTCTTGTAGTTCAAAGATGATGGTGGAGTAAAAAAAGCATTTTCTGAAATGTAACTTCATCTATGAGCAAACAGCAAGATTAAGGATATACTCGTTTTCATTTTGTTTTTCTACACAAAAAAAAACTGTTATACACATTTAGTAAAGTGTTCTTTTGTATCAATATTGTAATTTAGTGAATGCCTGTTACAGGGGAAAAAAAACATACATTATTATTTAGCATTTTATTGTGAAGAATTGAAATAAATATTAAATGAGAATGGAAGCGAATTGAGAGACTACATGAAATATTTTTTGAGCTTGGGTTTTATGTATAAAATGCAGGCTTAAAATTTCAATAGGAAGAAATTGCTTTCATAAATGAAAAGGATTATTTCAAATATATGCATGTTTAACTTGAGTATATACATACTTACAAAAAGAATCATTAACATACACATATGAAGAGAACCATAATTTTTTTCACAGCAATTTTCTATTGTACTGTAACAAATTTTATGAGAGTCAGACCTTCCTTTATACAGTAAGCACTTATGTAAGCTTGCATCTGTCCTCTGGCTGTATTCTGACTTCTACATTGCACAGTGATGTTCATAAGCAATGGTTGACTAGTAAGACAAACTTGATTACTCACTTAGCCATGTACTAGCAGGTCCATTTGAGTAGGTTACTTAAACTATCTAAATTATAGGCTCCCCATTTGAAAAACTATATTAGATTGTAATAAGAATTAAATAAACATGCACATAGGTTAGCTCAGTGCCTTATAGAAAACTATGCATACTGGAATCTACACTAATAAAAGAGCAATATGCAAATTTACCATCACTTCGCGATGCCCACCAGCCAATCAGGAGTGAGTATGCAAATTAACCCAACAAAGATGGTGGTGGCCCCACCCTGCCAGCTGCTTCGAGCCTCTGGGCAGCATTCCTACTGCCATGGAGTGGCTGGGTGGGCGGGACACCTGCTATGAGGGGGAGGGCAGGGGGCGGAGGGAGCTACAGGAGCAACGCTCGGACAGAGTGAAGACTGAAGGCTCCAGTCAGAGTGAAGACAGAAGGCGGTGGCCAGAGCGAAGGCCTGGGTCCCAGGTGCCAAAGGAAAACCGGTGCTGGCAGCCAGGGGAAGGAAGGCCTATTGCATGAATCTTCATGCAATGGGCCTCTAGTATTTGTATAAATAAGTAAACTTTTTCTATAAGTCATTTTAATGTTGACACATATAAATAAAAGAGTGTGCTTCTGTTTAATCACCATACAATTAATTCATGTTTGATCTGTGTGATTATTTTCCTTAAATCTATTACATGGCCATGACACACACACATATATATTCTATAATAATAAAAGTGTAATATGCTAATTAGACCAGATGTCCTTCAGGATGACCTTCTGGATGAAGCCAGGACTGAGAGGGCCGAGGCAGCCACTGCAGCAGGCAGGGGCTATATAGCAAAGGAGGCGGCCACCGTGGAGGCAGAGGCCGAGGCAGAGGCCCCCACTGCTGTGGTGGCAGGGGCCAAGCCCCTTGCACAAATTTCATACATCAGGCCTCTAGTATATATATAACCTCGATGAAGTTAAGGACAGTTTGTGTTGACAAAAGATTTATATTTTTCCTACTTTTTATGCAATACAGCTTAACCTGTTTCCAGCTCATTTTTATTTAGACAAAGAATACATTCTCAAATTTCAAAGACATTTAGGATAAATGTGTTAGTTTTGCATGATTTATGTTGGATCGAGGTAGGTCTTTATCTACATAGTTTATTTCATTCTTTGTTGGACAATGATAACCATTTCTTTTAGATAAAAGCACAACATTTTGCCTCTTTCTTAATGCAATTATCTTACATTCATTGGAGACAAGTAGCGTAAGTATTTGAAAGCTCCATTATTTTCTCTTGCTTTGTGCCTACAGCATATAATGTAATCCATACAATAGAAAGGAATTTCAGCACTGATTATTAAATATACTTAACTGCAGATCAGGGAATGAGTAAAAATGAGGAGAAATTACATATTCGTATAAACAATAAAAACATTAAATGACTATATTCCTATAAACATCTGATTAAACATCAAAGATTAAAATGACTATTACCATACCATGAACTGCTGTTTGGATTCTGCACACCAAATTATACAGTTATTATTGCAATGATTGGGTACATATAAAATAGATATGATTTGCAGTCCTGTCACTCTCAAGTCATTATCCAAATGATGCCTTGATTCTACTTTTCAAGGGCCTTGAAAAGAAGGAGTTTTTACATCTGCTAAACAATATGGTATTTTGTAACATAACACTTATTATATATTGCTTTTGATTTAATTAGTGGGAGGAAATCAAAAGAAAGACTTCAAATATTTCATTTTAATACAGTAATTGAATTAATTCTGTAGTCTGTTGTGCTTCATTATCAGTTTTAATTGTAAGATTTAATACTGGAAAGAAAGGTGAGCCAGAAAAAAGCTTAATTATAATAAATATATGTTGCATTACTGATCCAGATGGAATAAGAAATCACCACTTGTGCATCTGCCACCTGTTGTGACCCCATGACAAAACTATAACAATGATAGAGAAAAGAGCTCTTTAAAGTTAACATTAAAACATTGTCTTGCACAAAATAATTTTCTAGAACAAACTATTAATTATGGCAAGTCGTGTTGAAGCTGTCTGTGGCTCTTGATTTTAGGTTCATAAGAAGTTAGATATGAAGATCCATGATAGCTGGATAATGAGACTAAAAAGTGTCCCAAGTTAATTGAAATAGTGAAGCCTGAATCAACACACAAGAAAAAACATATGGAGTTGAGGAGCCACAACCTATAAATGATTTCATATAAATATATATGTACTATATCTATACATATAAAGGCCTAATATGCAAGTTATCCCCATGGGAGTTCGACTGGGAGACAGATCTTTTGCTATGACATGCGCTGACCACCAGGGGATGGCGTGGAATGAGAGAAGGCCCGGCCGGCATCTGGAAGGAAGGCCCCGGCCAACAGCCAGAGGGCTCTGATCAGCCCTGATCGCCGGCCAGGCCTAGAGACCCTACCTGTGTACAAATTTTGTGCACCAGGCCTCTAGTATACATATTTAGGCTTAAATAGATCAGTGCACCCTTCACAATCAAGTCCTATACTTGGCACTCAAATACCTTAGTGACTGTATTTGCTACATTCCCAGTGTTTCTAAAAGACATTAATTTTTATTAATTTGAGAGAGAAATATTGATCAGTTGCCTCCCACATGCACCCCAATGGGGGACCAAACCCACAAATTAGGTCTGGGCCCGGAATTGAACCAGCAACCTTTTGGTGTATGCGACAAAGCTCAGCCAATTCAGCCACAGTGGCCAGGGTGACATTTTTAATGGTGGATGAAAGCAAACACTCCTCAAATGTTCCATAAAGGATAACTGAAAAATTGTATGTGTATGTTTCTGTGTGACTTCTTTTTTAAATAATTCTTATTGATTTTTAGAGAGAAAAAGGGAGAGGGAGAGAGAGAAACATCAATGTGAGAGTGAAACATTGATTAGATGCCTTCTGCACACTCTTCTACCAGGGATTGAGCCTGCAGCCCAGGAATGTGCCCTGACTAGGTTCAAGCCAGAAACATTTTGGTGCACAGAACAATGCCCAAGCAACTGAGCCTCACTGGCCAGGACTTTGTGAATTATTTTCAAGTATCACCCACCAAGAGCCTTCAAATATAGTTACATAACACATTTATTAATTAATCATTCTTTCTGCAATACAAAATTTTTAAGGTATACACCAGGGTTTATTCTAGGTGTCCTTGTAATTCCAGCCATTGACAAGTGGAGAGAAAAGCATGAAGTTTTTATGAAAATAATGTCAGTTACTTTTACTCAAATTCTATTGGCTTGAATTCATAAAAAACTAGAGGAAGAAAATGTAATATAGCTGCATAAAGAAAAGAATGTGGACTTCAAGAATCATCTAAAAGTCTGCAATCGCAAGCCAAAAAATACCACTTATAAAAACCACCTACAAATCACTTTTCAACATGTGAATTGAATCCAGATTAAATAAAAATAATGGGGTATCCTGAAAATGACCCTAAATAGGTAAACAAGTCTTTCATATCCAATCTTGACAACAGGTTCTACACACTACACACTACATACTACACACACACACACACACACACACACACACACACACACACACACGCAAAGCAATTAGGAGAGGGGTGTTTTTTTTAATTAAATGGGGAAAATATGTAACATATGTTAACCTAAGCACCTCACTCATTTTCTAAAACTTGACAAACACAAAAAAAATGCTTTACATAAATAATCAATAATAATGTTAGGAAATAATCTTTAAATCATTGTTCCTGATTATCATACAATGAACAGAATTTCCCTTAGCCTGCTTTTCAAAATATCTACTCAATAGTCCATTATTTGAACAGTTGTACTTAATATATTAGTTTGCATATTGGTTTGCTAAAAATTTTCTGCATAATGAATGCCATTACTATTTACTTATGACATAAGTTATCTTCTATTTAAACTGGTTATTAGATATAGAAGAAAATACTGAATTCTACACATAAAAGATACTCAATTCTAGAATCACTGATTAGAATATTACATTTTAACTCCAGAATATTACTACTTGTTAATACATTTTTAAAAAATGTATATGTATTAATTTACATATATTGCCCAGAGAGTCTTCATCCATCACTTGGAAGGACCTGAGAAATTCCCAATGGACAAACAATCAAGTGAGGATTATTGGATAGTAGTCATATTAAAAAGGATAGGCTAAAAGCCAAGTAAGTTCTTTGTGGAGTCTTATAATGAAGATTTGCATAATTTTTAACAAGGATATTTTAGGCCTAAAATACTTAAAGAGGATTAGAACATTTTACAGATCAGGCATATAATTTAGAAAAGAAAGAAAAAAAAAAAAAGCTAAGACTTTGAAACCACTAGAAGTAACAGCTTTCTCAACTCATCGAAGAGGTTGGAACCACAAGATAAGAAAATTGTATGATACCATTAAATATTTAAAATGTATTTCATTCGTTAGGTTTTGGTTTTGGCTTTAATAATAAGAGATTCACTCTTTGGCTTTAAGGTGCTATAAAGCCATCTCCAGGAAGTAACTTGGAATTCTGTAATCTTCCCAACGATGCACATGAAACTTCAGTTATTTTTATTTTTGCTCTAATTTTAAAAACAGCATAAGGTAATGTACCAAACACACATGTGCATACAAACCAGGTGTTGAAAAAGATTAAATACAGACTTTTATCCTCATTCTATTCATACTAGACTCCATTACCTAATTGCTGTCCTTCCCTCACTAGAAATCAGTGGTTATTTTGCTGTCCGTGGCTTTCGGGTTACCAGTGACCCTCAAAAGAGTACGGTAAGGGCTTTTTTGGAAGAAGAAACCCTCTTCAGATTTATTTCTGTTAGCAAAATAGATACTAATGGTGCTTTTTGTAAAAGTGAAGTAGTGTAACACAAACTTTCAGAGAGTAGGGAATATTCTTCATGTCACCCTCTTTCATAGGAAAGGTTTCATAATAATTTTCTACCGGAGGAGAGCAGAGAAAATCTGTATTGTAATGCCGTATCTATAGTTTTCATTTTAAATTTCACATAAATGTCTTATACTTCTGGTATCACCTATCTTTCCTTTACACACAATATCACATTTTGAGATACTTTTTATGTCAATACACACAGATCTGCTTAGTTTATTCTAATGCATCATGTATTGTATCCTATGTAATAAAAGGGTAATATGCAAATTGACCCTAATGGAGGAATGACAGGGAACAACCGGTCACTATGAAGCCCACTGACCACCAGGGGGCAGACACTCAATGCAGGAGCTGCCCCTGGTGGTCAATGTGCTCCCACAGGGGGAGCTCCGCTCAGCCACAAGCCGGGCTGATGGCTGCGAGTACAGTGTTGGTGGCAGGAGCCTCTCCCGCCTCCTCGGCAGCGCTAAGGATGTCTGACTGCCAGCTTAGGCCCAATCCCCTGGGGAGTGGGCCTAAGCCAGCAGGTGGACATCCCCCAAAGGGTCCTGGACTGCAAGAGGGCACAGGCCGGGCTAAGGGACACCTCACCCCCCCGCCCAGTGCATGCATTTTCATGCATCGGGCCTCTAGTTCTAATATATGTATACCCAAATTTTATATTTCCATCTCCCTACTGATAGGCTTTGTTTTGCTACTCTTATTAAATCATTCTACAATGTATGGCTAACTTGATTGTATACTGAAAAGCTAACTTGGAGTGTGCCTTAAAATTTATTATATATTTTACAATTTTTACCAAATATATTTCTGATTTTATATACCTACCATTATCATGTGAGGTTTCTTATTTGCAGTACTTTATATTTTAGAACTTTAGGTGTTTTGCAAGTATGATGACTGTACAATGATATCATTTGAAATGTGTTATTCTTTACTAACGACATTTTTTTACACATATTTGCTTGTTATTCAGAATTGCTCTTCTACACATTATCTTTCTGACTATTTTTACATAAGGTTGGTTTTTTTGTCCATCTATATTTTGAATATTGTTTACTAGGCTATGGTTTACCTTTTTACCCTATTATTGTTCTATTTGTTACATAAAAGTTATTGTTTAATATAGGCAAATTAATATAAAAAGCTTCCATTAATTTTTTTTTTCTGTGTGGTTTATCCTACTAATTTTAATATACAATTAGGTTAAACTGTTTCAGTTTGATTTCAGTGTTTGAAGATGATTTTATTTATTTTCAGTTAGTTTAAATATATAGAATGTTTACATTTTAAAATTGGCAAACTTTTTCATTTTAATACATTTGATAGTTGTATCGCAGTGCAGTAAAATATGTACTCCTCTTCCTATGAATGTATTTGAATTTTTTAGCTTATCTTTAGTTTATTTTTCTATAACCTATTTGTCTAGTTTTATGCCAAGCTTTTCATTTTTTAAATATTTGATATTTGAATGGGTATATATTTAACCCATTAAGAAATGGCCAAATTGTTTTCCAAAGTGATTGTGCCATTTTTCATTTCTATCAGCAGTAAAAGAAAGTCCAAGATTCTTAACATCTTCACGAATACTTGGTATGAACAGTTGCTGTAATTTTAGATCTCCTAAATTTGCATTTTCCTGATGACTTATGACACTGAACATTTGTTTATGTTTCATCTTTCTATTTTCTTAAAAGATGGAAGCTGAGCTCATTGATTTGGAAACTTTCCTCTTTTATAATATGTGCCAAAAATATTCATCTAAGTGTTGTATTAGCTGAGTCCTCAAAAGTTTAATATGCTGGGTGTTCATTTTCACTCACATAAAAATACTTTCCAAGTTTTTTTTGGTTTTTTGTTTTTTAATATGTTTTTACTAGGGGCCAGGTGCACAAATTTGTGCACCTTGAAAGGAACTGTGGGCCACGAGGCTGCGGTAGGCACAGGGGCAGGTTTCGGCCCATCTTCCACACCCCTTCCTGACCCCTCCCATCATGGCCTCCTGTCACCTGTCTGCCAGCAGCCCCACTCCCACTGCTGCTGCTCCCACACGTTGACGGACCGGCCCTACTTGTACCCCCTGAGGGCACGGAGTGAGTGGGGTCAGCACCAGCAGCAGGTGCAAGTGGGGCAGGGTTGTCAGCAGGTGTGAGCAGCAGCTGCTACCCTGATCACCCCTCAGGAGCAGGGGGAGATGGAGAAGCCCTCAGGGGTGATCAGAGCCGGCAGCCGCTGCTCACACCTGCTGATGGCACCAAGTACCAGCAGAAGGTGCGAGTGGCGGCTCCAGTGCCAGGTGAGAGTGCAAGCAGGACCAGTGCTGGCAGTGGGTGCGAGTGGTGGCTCTGGCACCAGCAGCGGGTGAGAGCAGGGCCATCTCTGGCAGTGGGTGCCAGCCCCGATCTCCCCTCAGGAGCAGGGAGAGGTAGAGAAGCCCTCAGGGGTGATCAGGGCTGAAAGCCACCACTCACACCTGCTGATGATGGCGAGCGATTGGGGCCGATGCAGTGCACCAGCAGTGGGTGTGAGCAGTGGCTCTGGCGCTGGCCGCGGGTGCGAGTGGGCCAGTGCCGGCAGCAGGTGCGAGTGCCTGGTGGGACCATTTTTGCTTGGGAGAAAGAATTTTCAGTAACCACTAGAGGTTTGCTCTCATGACAGGACAGGCACCCTGCCTTGGTCTGGTGACCCCACTCACCTGCTCTACCATCCCGCCATGGCTGAAGACAGCCATGTTATGAGTACATCCCCTGATGGTCAGTGCACATCATAGCGACCAGTTGTTCGGTTGTTCTGCCATTCAGTCTATTTGCATATTAGCCTTTTATTATATAGGATTGGCTTCAGAAAGAGAGAAAGAGAGAGTGAAACATCAATGATGAGATTGTTTGCCTCCTGCATGCCACCCTTCTTGGGATTAAGCCTGCAACCCTGGCATGTGCCCTTGACTTGAATCAAACCTGGACCTTCGGTCTGCCGGCTGACACTCTACCCACTGAGCAAATCCAGCTAAGTTTTCTCTGGAACCTGTGTGGATATTATTTGGCTTTTCAATATTTGGGGATTTTCAAAATACATTTCAAAATACATTTTTTATATTAATTTCACTTTTTTCTAAAAATTGCATTGTATGATTGAAATAATTGTAACTATTTTATTGGGTGGAGTACTCTAGTAATGTCATTTTAGGTGTATCTGGTTGATAGAATTGTTCAAACATTTATATTCTTACTAATTTTTTTCTATTTGTTTTATTAATTATTAAGAGGTCAGTGGTAAAACCTCAGAATATAGGTGTAGACTTGTCTATTTCCCATTTAATTTCTATTAGCTTTTTCATCAGATATTTAAAGTGCTAGAATATAGGCACATAAATATTAAGTGTGGTTTATATCTCTCTATTAATTAAAATTTTATCAATATAAATAACATTCTTTCCCTTAGTAATATTCTTTATTCTTAAGTGTACTCTGTCTAACATGATAGCTCCTTCAGTTTTATTTGATTAGTTTTAGCATGGCATATACCTACCTATCTATTTACTGTTAACCTGCTTGTGTGTTTTTGTTAAAATGAGCTTTCCGTAGGCAGCGTAGAGTTATATACAGAGCATGACACTAGGAAATTAGAAGAGAGCATGGATAATATGATTCACAGGATATTCCTAACTTCTTGGATTGAAAATAGAAAAAGAGGTCCAACATTTGAATTTTGGAGAATATAGTTAATGCTTGAGGAATAAAATGAATTTGATAATTAGCTAGATTAAAAAAATGAATTTTTTAAAAACAATACTTGAGTTGAAGAAGATTTTAAAGACTGAAACATACACTGGATGTTTGATTGGTATACTACAGAACCAGGAAAATCCCATGAAGCAGCAGCCAAGCGTGGAAGTGAAGAACAGAGAGATATAAACCAAATAAAGTACAATATGCATAATAAAACCTTAGATAATGCCAGCAAATTTGGAAATTAAAAGATTATTCTCTGCAATAAGAATTTAATTGCATTGGATTTTAAATCGTCATGTAGAGGGATTAAAAGGAATAATCGTGGGAAAATGGGAATAGCATTTTTAATTTGTTATATTGAGACATTCTGCTATGCCAAGAAGGAATAAAAAATAATGTTTTAAAGGAGGGTACACTTTGATTGTTTTTTATCCCCACCCCATTTGATAAAAGGAATTCTGGAACAGACTTGCAAAGGTCAAGTGCTAGTGAGGATGGAAATACTTGAAATTTTGATGGAATAGTTGCTCCAGATTCTTAAAAAAATAAATAAACACACACACACACACACACACAATGTGATAAAATTAATGATAGAACTGGTGAGGAGTTTAGTTTTGAAAGATGGACAAAGATGAGAGTAGAGAAAAGAATATCATTAGAAAAAACCAAAGGGTTCATATGAGATAAGTTTTCTGTAAGTAAAGAAGTTGAAATTCACCTACGGAAAGTGAAAGTTTTACATGTAGTTGGTTTTAAGGTTGGAACACGCAGATTTGCTTTAGAAAATGACCATATGAGGAAGAACTTAAATGGGGATATACGTACATATCAGATAGGTCTGCTGAGACTTACTGTCCATAGATTTCTCAAAGAAATCTATGTATCTGGTGTGGAAGAAGGGAACATCTTTATTGTCTAGTGTATTCAATTAGGAGAGGATGTTGTTGACCACACAATTTATCATTTTTATTTAACACTTAAATTTCAGCATATCAACACATTGATGGCTTATTCAGATGGATAGAATACCAATCATTTAATAATTTGCTGCAGAATGCCTTCATGTCACATAATAATAACCTTTAAAAAGATCCATGTTTTCAAAATGTCCCTGGAGAAACCTCATAGAATTGAAATTACTGACTAAGTGTTGTGAGCCAGAAGATATACAATGCAGTTTGATAGCAAGACTCAGTGGCACTGGTGGCTTACAAGAGAAGAATTGGTGTTGTTTCAGCTTAGTACATGCCCATGAGTGCTATTATTGATTTTATGAGATGAGGCTTGTAACTAAGATAAAAGCAATGGAGAAGCCAAAAGGTTTTTTTCTCTTTATCTGCCCTATTATGTAATACAAGAAAATAAGTTATTAAAAATATATAAATATTTCAAATAATGTTAATGGTGGAGTGAGAGGTTGTTGTTATAATTGGTTTTCAATAATCATACGTGATGAAGTACCCAGATCATTACTTTTCAGAAAGTCAGAAATAGGAAAGAATAATTTCTAAAATGTCATACTTAAAAACACAATCAGCTGAAACCGGTTTGGCTCAGTGGATAGAGCGTCGGCCTGCGGACTCAAGGGTCCCAGGTTCGATTCCGGTCAAGGGCATGTACCTTGGCTGCAGGCACATCCCCAGTAGGGGGTGTGCAAGAGGCAGCTGATCGATGTTTCTCTCTCATCGGTGTTTCTAACTCTCTATCCTTCTCTCTTCCTCTCTGTAAAAAATCAATAAAATATATTAAAAAAAAAAAACACAATCAGTTTTTATATATCTAGGGCAGGTATATGATCACATGTTCTGCTTTAGATTTTCTTTAAAATTTTATAACCAGGTATGACTAACTGTAAAATGCCATTTAGCTAATTTATTTCCTGCTATCATTGGTTAGTAGTTCTCACTAACTACCCTCAAAGTATTTATTCTCAGAAATGGGCATTTCTTAAAGCAAATTGATAATATAATAATTTACATTAGTCTTATCATTGACATAACATTGCTTTCTCAAAGTTTTTGGTCCTGGAACTTTAGTTTTCTAAGTTAATTGTAATATGCTTATTTCATCAGACATCTTTAAACCTTCGCTTTTTATCAATATGCATTTTATGTGCACAACACTAAGGATAGAGCAATGCCCTTGCTGAATGAGGTGTCAAACATGGGCATTTTTTGTTTATTGTTCTGTTTTTATTATCAGTCTCCCACAAAATATTAGTGAAACAACAGAAATTTAATCTCTATTCAGTGACATTTAAAAATATAAGGGAAGTAATGACAGTAGTATGCACTTAAATCATTAGGATATCTCTAAAGTAATAAATTAATATCTAAGTTTAATAAAGATATAGGGGGGGGGGGGGAGGGGGGGGGGACTTGTAACCAAAATACCAAAAGAGCTAGGAAACTTATAAATTGTGTATTATCCATGTACCTTGAACTTAGAAAATTACTGCCACATCATAGACATTTAATATATTCATGAAATATTGTTTAAATGAATGATTTAAATGGATGCTTGACAGTTTTTCAAGGTAAAATTTGAGAATAATATCCATGTATTATATTAATAAGGTGAATACTCACTCTTTTGATTCATAAGAACTGTTTTCGATGTTAACCAATGTCATCTACTTACGGTATACATAAAAATTAAAAAACAAATTTAATTTCTTTACATTTAATTTGCTTTGCTCTATCCTCAGTGTTGTGCACATAAAGTGTATATTGATAAAACGACTCATGCTTTCTAAGGTCTAAAGATGTGTGATGAAATATGCAATATAATTGCTATATTACAATTAACTTAGAAAACTAAAATTCCAGGACCAAAACTTTTGAGAAAGCAATGTTATATTAAGTACAAGGCTAAGGTCAATTACTATATTATCAATTCGCTTTAAAAAATGCCCATTTCTGAGAATGAATACACACTCACCCATATACCCACAAAACAGAGGTCTCTATGTAGGACAATCTGTGCATATCTAAACAATAGAGCACAACATATCAATAGGAAAGGTGGGTGCCAAGGGGACATGGCTTTGTATCATGCTGTGAGCAGTATGGCACATGGCCTTTGTCACCTGGCAGAATCCAGACTTAGCTGGTGGCTAATACTGTTATTTTTAACTTAGTGTGCATGTTTGTTTCCTAAAAATATGTTAACTTATTGTATTGATTAATTTGAAAAACAAATAATGTCTCCTATTTAAATTGGCAAGAGAATAGAGCTCTTTTTAATTTAAATGGGATAGCTTTTTTAGGAAAAATACATGGAAACTGTTGAAACATATTTACTCTAATAAGAGAGCAAGGTGCAAATTGACCATACCTTCGTGACACCCACCAGCCAATCAGGAGTGAGTATGCAAATTAACCCAACAAAGATGGCAGGTTAATTTGCATACACAGGTGCCAAGCAGCTGGGGGCGGGGTAGGACACTTGTGTCATCACCATGGCGACGATATAGGTGTTCCACACCACCCAGCCACTTGGGGCCTCTGGGCAGCGTGGGAAGCCGGGAAGGCAGCTCTGGCTGAAGCAAAGGTGGTGCCGGCAGCCCCGTGAAGGAAGGCCCATTCTTGCATGAATCTTCATGCATTGGGCCTCTAGTTGTATATAATTACTTTGGTAGAATCACTACCACTTGTCTTCTTTATAGTTTTTCCTAGGTACTCTTCAATGAGATAGAAATAGTTTTTTACTTTATTCAAGGCTATTAACACAATATTTCATCTTAAGTATGGTTCTAAAGTTACAACGAAAATCTGTCACATTTTTTTCCACCAATACTACTAGATGGATTATTTCCCCTGATACAGCATATACAACATCATCTGCTTTGTCTTTGAAAAGAATGAGGGCTTCCTTTTTCCATAATACTATGCTTTTTAGAGTTCTAATCTTGTTGACTTTTAAATAATGAGCAGTAAACAACTAGAATGCATGTTCCAAGGTACCAATAGACTTATTCCTACATATTATTTTTATATTTTTATAAATTAAAATTAAAAGCATTGAATTGCAAAACAATGGTTTTAGGTGATAGCTATATAAAAATTGTCCTTTGTCAGAATGATTTCATTCCCATACACATTGATTATTGTTTTACATTTATTTTTTGAATATGCTTGTATAATGAGTATCTGAACACTAATTTCTGTTATAAATGGTTCTAATAACTTTAAGACACATTGAGTATATTGGGTCAATCTCTATTTTTAATTCCTTTACATTATTTTTTGCTTGTTTGTTTTCAATGCATTCTTTTTTTTTAAAATATATTTTATTGATTTTTTTACAGAGAGGAAGAGAGAGGGATAGAGAGTTAGAAACATCGATGAGAGAGAAACATCGATCAGCTGCCTCTTGCACACCCCCTACTGGGGATGTGCCCACAACCAAGGTACATGCCCTTGACCGGAATCGAACCTGGGACCCTTGAGTCTGCAGGCCGATGCTCTATCCACTGAGCCAAACCGGTTTCGGCATCAATGCATTCTTATAATCAATGAACATGAAGTAATTTCAAAGTGAATATTACTGGTACTTTCCCTTTAACTGCTAGAAATAATGAATATAATTCATAGTTAACTGTCCCAGAAAAATCCTACATTTTATTCCTATTAAAATACATTTTGAGGTCTAGGTAATTAGCTTAAATATTGTAGTGGTTGCCATGTGGATAATACTGTGTGCTAGGCAGAGAGTAAGATGAAAATATGTAGTTTATAATCTCCGAATAACTCTTAAAACATTATCTTTCATTCCAAATACCTGTTTTTTCTGAATTGTTTATGCCTCAATAAAATAAAAACCTTTAGTCAAACTAGATTCCATCCATACAGTCAGTGTCAGGAAGTCATCTGGCAATGATTTGCCTTAGAGTTAACATGGATGGTATCACTTTGTAACATAGAGATATGGATGGTATCACAATTGAGTGTTACATAACTTTTGTGTTTTGTATAAAATGATTTCTCTCTGAAAAAGCTTTTTTATCAGTGACAGATTTGGAATTTAACAAAACTCTGCAACTAGCAATGTAATTTATTCCTATGGAAAAAAAAACACCCTTAAATGAAATACAAGACTATTTCTTCATTTAAATAAGAAACATAGTCATCCCAATAAGTTTATTTCACATGAAATTGTAATATACAAGTGCCCATTATAGTACAGTAGTGTAGGATTCTAAATGAATTCTGTAAAAGAATTCCACTACTAAACTGTAGAAAATATTCACCCTTTTCCTCCATAAACTAGTATTAGGTCATTCATTTAGCTTTCATAATGTGCCATCCTATCCTATATAATAAAAGGCTTATATGCAAATAGACCTAGCAACAGAACAACCAAACAACCTGTCACTATGACGTGTGCTGACCACCAGAGGGTGCACACAGAACACAGTGGGCATCTGCAGCAGGTGGCAAAGTGTGGAACATGGTGGGTGCCGGCCACGGTAGGATGGTGGAGAAGGTGAGCTGAGCTGCCAGACCAAGGCAGGGCACTGGTTGCTGTCACTGGGGCGAGCCTCTGATGGTTACTAAAAATTATTTGCTCCAACACGCTGAGGCCCCTTCCTGCGCTCACACTCGCTGCTGGTGCCGGAGACACCACTCACATCCGCTGCCAGCACCTGGCGCTGACCCCGGCCCAGACCGCTTTTCACCTTCATTGGGTGCAAGCAGTGGCTGCCAGCCCCAATTGCCTGTCAGGGCTTTTCCATCTCCCCCTGCTCCTGAGGGGCAATCAGGGCAGCAGCCACTGCTTGCACCCACTTCTGGTGCTGGCCACACTTTCACCTCCTGCTGGCGCCTCCCCCAATCGCTCCACACCATCAGTGGGTGCAAGCTGGGCCAGCGATATCAGCGTGTGGGAGTGGCTGTGGCGGGAGCTGGGCTGCAGGCAAGCAGGGGACCAAGGGCCTCAGTGGGAGGGGCCAGGCGGGGGCACAAAGGATGGGCTGAGACCCATTCCTGTGCCCACCGCAGTCTCGCAGCCCACTGTTCCTTTCAAGGACCACAAATTTGTGCACTGGGCCCCTAGTTTAATATAAGCTTTTACTCATTTAAACTTGCATCAGGCTCTGCCCAGTGTGGCTCAGTTGGTTGGAACATCATCCTATACACCAAAAGGTGCCAGGTTCCATTCCTGGTCAGGGCACATACTCAGATTGTGGGTTCTATCCCAGGTTGGGGCATGTTCAGGAGGCAACCGACTGATGATTCTCTCTCACATCGATGTTTTTGTCTCTCTAAAGAAAAAATAATTGTTTTAATTCTCCACATTTAGACATAAAATAAATACAAATTAAAATCACAATGAGATATGCTTACATATCTATTTAAACAGCTAAAATTATTAAGGCTGTTCAGACCTGGTCAAGGAAAGGTTGTGAAGCAACAGGATATAAACTGCTGATGGCATTAATATCATACAACCACTTCGGAACATAGTTTGAAAAATATTTTAAATGTTAAATGTGTCCTAGTTATATAAACTAGACATTTTACTCCTGGGATTTACTCAAGAAAAACCAAGCCTGTATTCATCCATAAACCTGTACATGAATTTCTTATCTGCTTTATTTTCAATCACTAATATTTGAAAAGAATATAAGTGCCCATTAACGCAACAATGATAAAAATTATGATATATTTATACAAGATAATACTTCTCAGAATTAAAAAAAAAAATGAGCTATTGATTTACACATATATGGCATTCTTAAAATTATTATGCTGAGAATAAAAACCCAGACAATAATATATATATACTGTGTGAATCCATTTCTGTAAAAAATTAGAAAATATTAACCAATCTGTAGTCACAGAATGTCACCAATTATATCAGTCTGCTTTTGGTGGCCTTCTTCTGAGCTCCCATAATTCCCTCCACTTGGGTCTCAAAGCATTTGTCACTGTATTGAAACCTGATTTTTTTTTTTCTTCTGTCTTGAAGTTATGGACATTTGAACTCTCAGCTATTAGCAGAAATTCAATTCACAAGTAAGTTTTCAAATATAAAAGCTAGAGTTTTACAATGATATCTAAGCTTTTAAGTGATCTAGCCACTCACTTAACCCCTGTGACCTCATTCCCTGGTACTCCTCACTCACTCACAGTAATTCCTCAGACATGCCGGGCATGTTCTAACCTTAAGGCCTTTGCAATAGCCAATCCCTTTGTCTGGAGTGGTCTTACTGCTGATAGCTCTTGACAAACTCTCTCACCTTTTCATATTTTTGCTCAAATGTCACTTTCACTATAACTACGCTGGGCTTCCTATTTAAAATGTTAACTCCCATCCCTTACCAGCAATCTTCATTTTTCTCACCGTGACCTATTTTTTCCCCCCATGGTGCCCTTCATCTTTGATCATACTATGTAACTTCCTTATTTAGGAAGTAGCTTTTGTTTACTGTGCCTCCCATGTTAAAAGCTCCAAAAAAGCCAGATGTTCTGTCCAACCATTGTAATCAAAAGTAGTAGCAGCCATATAGACATTTGATAAGTTACTGAATAAATTAATGTTGAAAGAATGCATAACTTAAAAAATCATTTTGACAAAATTTTCCTCCAAAAACAAATTATGCAAGACATAGCATAAATTAACTTTCAAAATATTCTATAGCAGAGAACAGTCGTATAAATTACCAATTTGTAACTATTCGAAACCACATATTTCCACACTTCTACATCCTCTCTAAAAATCCTAAAATAACCCTTAACGGGAAGAAATAAAAATAATAATTGTTTTTGTAAATAATTTAATAAAATAAAAGTTTTGTTCAGTTATACAGAGTATCTTCAATAATAACAATAAAGGCTTTTAATAAATGCAAAATTATAACTCTGAAGTGTATTAAATTTAAACCACGTGCTCAGAATGAGATGAGAATAAACATCATTTTTCCAAATAAGCAATATATATTCCCTACTTGAATCAAATCATATGAATTTTTTCATAGTGGCAATAAAAGAATATGGAACCACGAGTAATATATTTTAGATATCTAAAATCCTTCAAAATGAAAAGCATATACTAGAGGCCCAGTACACAAAATTTGTGCACTGAGGGGGCTGTCCCTCAGCCCAGCCTGCACCCTCTCCAATCTGGGACCTCTCCGGCAGTCTGACATCCCTCTCACAATCCAAGACTGCTGGCTCCTAACCACTCACCTGCCTGCCTGATTGCCCCTAATTGCTCCCCTGCTGATCTGAATGACACCTAACTCCTCCCCTGCTAGCCTGATCGCCCCCAACTGCCCTCCCTGCCAGACTGATTGCCCCTAACTGCTCTTCCCTGCAGACCTGGTCCCCCCCCAACTGCCCTTCCCTGCAGGCTTGGTCGCCCCCAACTGGCCTTCCCTGCCAGCCTGTTTGCCCACAATGCCCTCCCCTGCTGGCCATCTTGTGGGGCCATCTTTCTGATGACATGGGGTGGCCATCTTGTGACAACATGGGGCGGCCATCTTGTGATTATGCAAGGGCAAGACACCACCTAGGCTTTTATTAGTATATATGTTCCTTGTTTTGAAAACGACTTTTTTTTTTATTTTAATTACAGTTGTCATCCAATATTATATTAGTTTCAGGGATATATCCCAGTGATTAGAAATTTTACAGCTTACTAAGAGATCATCCCAATAAAGCCAGTTAGTACTCATCTGACACCATACATAGTAATTACAATATTATTGATTATATTCTCTATGCTATAATTTAGATCCCCATGACTATTCTGTAATAACCAATTAATACTTCTTTTTTTAATTAATTAATTTATTTTATCTTTATTGATTAAGATATTACATATATGTCCTTATCCCCCCACACACACACTCATGCCCTCACTCCCCCTGGTGTCTGTGTCCATTGGTTAGGCTTATATGCATGCATATAAGTCCTTTGGTTGATCTCTCTCCCTTACCCCTCCCTCCCCTACCTTCCCTCTGAGGCTTGATGGTCTGATTGATGCTTCTCTGTCTCTGGATCTGTATAAATATCACATTATCTCACTCATTTGTGGAATATAATGAACAACATAAACTGATGAATAAAACAAAAACAATTTTTACTTCTTTCTTTAAATATTTTATTGAATTTTTACAGAGAGGAAGGGAGAGGGAGAGAAAGTTAGAAACATTGACGAGAGAGAAACATCAGTCAGCTGCCTCCTGCACACCCCCTACTGGGGATGTGTCCGCAACCAAGGTACATGCCCTTGACAGGAATCGAACCTGGGACCCTTGAGTCCGCAGGCCGACTGAGCCAACCGGGTTAAGGCTTTATCCACGGAGCCAAACCGGTTAGGGCTCAATTTTTACTTCTTAATCCCTTCATCTTTATCATCCATCTCCTGGATCCCCCTCCCATCTGGAAACCATCAAAATATTCTTTCCATTTATGAGTCTGTTTCTATTCTGCTTGTTTACTTTGTTTCTCAAATTCAATTGTTGGTAGATGTATACTTATTGTATTTTATATTTTTTTCTTCTTCTTAAAGAAGACCCTTTAACATTTCATATAATATTGGTTTGGTGGTGATGAACTAAATGCTACATATGACAGAATGACAGGTTATGACAAATAGCATTTTAAAAGCTTCATAACAAAACTGAAGGTGTAATTTCCCTATAATTTAATATATGTCATTAATTTACTATATCTGGATATAACATCATCAAAACCAATGTTCATTGTGGACTAAATCATTTTTACTAGTAATAGAGCATAATAATTTAAATCTACATTTATTAATTAGTTTTCAATCTAACATTCATAATCCAGCTAAATACTTTATCAGCTGTCAATAAAATTTTTAAACAAAGGAAAAAGTGGTATTTTGAGAAGTATATTTCTTTCAATATTACATCTAAGTGAAAATATTTGCCAATGTATTTTTAACACTTTAAATTTAATTTTATAAACGATATCTGATCAATACACACAACAAAATTTGCTGAAAAACAAGGGAAATTGTGACATATGTATTGGATCTTTGTTGACAGTCTGATAAAGAGCAATTACTTGCATTATTTGTATTGGTATATGTAAAATAATAGAAATTGAATACTGGCATAACAATGTAGTTTAAGACGATAGCTATTGGATAAATACTGAAACTAGCTTAAGCTGCTAGATGCCTCCTCTTAAGTCAAATTTGGAGAAACTTTTTAAGTGAGAAAAAGATGTGTTTTAGATACTAACAACAATACAACAACAACAAGAAACTAATAACTCCCTGAGAAGACTCAAAGCTGTCTTTGACTGGTTTAAGTTCTGTTTTTGCCTTTGAGACAGATTTTAACTAACCCCTCACTGCAGAAATTAGCCCAAATGATAAGAGAATATCAATACTATGCAAAAGTCTAGAAGGGTAGAGACTTGAAAATTCTTTGGAGAGACTAGTTGCCTAAAGTATTGTCTGTTCATGCTTTTCCCTCCAAACACCTAGGAATGATGAATGATAAATTATGAAAACTGCTTTCTCCCAATGATGCTTCTTTATAACAATATGCAAAGTTGCAAATGCCCTTTGTTTAACTTACATATGTATAGCTTGCATAGTATGTCTTCATGCCATATTATTTGCATGTGTAATGTCCTGAGCTACTTTCATTCAAGACCATGCAGCCACTTAGCAAAAGTATAGCTTCGGTATGTTCATAAATCAAACCCTTATATAGAAACAAGAACATTATCATCCATCCTAACCAAGGATAGTTGTGATGCAGTGGGGGCTTTATAAATCACTCCACACAACTGATAGATTAAGGGGAATTGGGACAGGCTATTTTTAGTATGTACAATATCATTTTTTATTTTTATTTTTTAAATTTAAATTATTTATTGTTTAAAGTATTACATATGTCTCCTTTTGCCCCCATTGACCTCTCCCCGGCTGCTCTCACCCCCCAGTACATGCCCTCACCTCCCTACTGTCTGTGTCCATTGGTTTTGCTTATATGCATGCATACAAGTCCTTGGTTGATCTCTTACCACCACTCCCACCCCACACCCCACCCCCACCTTCCCTCTGAGGTTTGATGGTCTGTTCGATGCTTCTTAGTTTTAATTTTCAGTAAAATTTTCCAAGGCATACACATAATTTGTATTTCATGTAGATTGTGAACATTTTAAAGACCTAAACAGAAATATATGTATGCAGCTATAGAAATCAATTAAATTTGTAACAGCAAAAATTATGAGAGTTTATTTAAAATTAGCCAGCCTACTCTGGAGGAGGGGTAAAAAAGAGGTTCTCTGAAAAGTAACCTTGTACGGTGGTCTGATCATAAATTTCTAACTGGACAGGTCATGGTGGGCAGTCAGGCCCCAACGTATAACTTTTTAGTAAAAGGGTTATCGTTGTTTTAAGCAATCCCTGTCCATTGTGTCTGTGTATCTAGGTTAACACACCACTGAAAAAATCCATAACCACTCTCTAGAGCATACATCATCTCATGAACTATTTGCTAATCCGCCCTGGTCTTGCTTCCTCCCACCTCCATGTAATCGTCTACCTTTCCTCCTTAATTTTAAAAGCATAAAAGAAGCTGAAAACTGTTTCTCTCTGAAGCATTTGAGATCTTGTTCCCTGGCATATGTCCATATGTCATCAGTTTGTCTCAAACAAACTCTTATAAAAATTCTCTACAGTTTCATGCAGGATGTTTCTTATGTTAACACTTCTATGAATTGCTAGACAGAATAATCAAACATTGGTTAAAACATACACACACACACACACACACACACACACACACACACACACACACACACACACACACAATGTTATCTGTACAATTTACCCAGGACACATTGCCTTGGTTAGTAACTGACCATGTAATCAATGGTCAGTTACTAATCAAGGTCTATAATTTGGATTGAATGTCACACAATTCTTAAAAGTTGGGATTTATATTTTAAAATGGTGGGATTTTTGGTTCTCCATTGTGTCTTAATAAATTGCATGTGTCCATCCTTATTGAAAGTAATTTACAATGCATGTTATGTCATTTCAACTATAGCACCTCTAGAGGTTTAACTGCCAATGTCTGAATGTCCTTTATACAGTGTAACAAAAATAGGAAAAATCAATAATGATTCATGAAATTTGTTATGATTCACAAGGAGTTTAGGAGCTTGTGCAAAAATTTAAATCACTTTATTTCAGCTGATGTTTTTATATATGCCAAGACTTTCTCAAAGAAGAAAGGAATGATTTATCATTTCTGTCAAACTCCTTACCTCATCCTGGACCAATAAGACATAGTTCAAAGAGCAACGACTTTGAGTAGCACTACTTACACAATTCCTACCATATTATTTAATTTAGTGAAATTCTGTCCAACTACATGAACTTGATCTAGTAAAAGACAAACATACAAAAATATCATCTTTAATTTATATAAATTTCCAAACTCTGCACTTTTTGAATAGGACCCAGTGAAGTATTTTCAAAAAAATAAAAATAAACAAAATGCCAGAAGCACTATTAGGTCAGCCTTAGGCAAAAAGTGACTTAGAGCTCACCTTATTCTCCCCTAAGAAGTATATTGCAGACACTGAATCTACTACCCTGAGGCAGTGATTTCAAATTCGTAGGTTAGAAAGTTTTAAGAGTTGTTTGTGTGGGTTCATTTCATTTACGATTTGACTGAGATTTTGTTACTTGTACATTTCAATACTTGATTTTCAAGGAATAATAACTATGTTTTAAATTCATGCTGGTATTTGAAAACTGTTGGATAATTTTACTAAAATTGGATATCCATTCAGCCTAGGAAACAGAAATTATAAAATGGTAATACTTTTCAGAACTGACATCTTTGACTAGTTGAAGCTTCAGCATAAATCAAATGGAAAAAGTGACGTTTTAATGAACAATCTTTTCTATAAGTAAATTAGAATGCAAGGGAGGCCTAATATAAATTGAAATGACTAGACTTCAACACAATCTTGTTTTCAATTCAAAATGCATTTTAAAGTGAATTGTATACCTCTACGTTTGGAAATATCAACATTTGACAAGACAGTGGGCAAAAATTATTGATATTCTTACCTACCAAATAAATAATGGTTGAAATTTCTGATCATGGATTCTTGCTAAAATAATATATTTCCGAAGAGGAGTACTATTATGAATTTTTATTGATTATTATAGATCATAAAGGATATAACAATGTAAAGGAGAGTAAGAGAAACATGACATCAGTAAGGGCATGTGAGATGCTAATAAAAATACCCCCCCAAAAAATGTTCTTCCTATATTTCTCAAGTTAACACAATACAACCGATCTCAGGAAGGTTTCTTAAAATTATCGTTTTCTAAAGTCATCTGATAACTTTTTTCTACTTTTGAATTTAGAGGTTGAGGTATGTGACATATATTACACAAAAATAACCTCAAAGAATTATTTTTTAAAAAACTTCTGAAAAATACAAACCCAAGGGGATTTTCTCTGTTCTAATTTAATATACAAGTTATGAATTAATTCACCTATTTTATACAGTGTATCAGACAATAATAACATTTTATCAGTCATACCTGCTATATTACATGCCATCTTTCAAAAGCACTGTTCAGGGACAAGCAAATAACAAGAGAATTGTAGTTTAAGCAACTACCTGCATAAATATAGGACTATTTCAGACAATCTTTTGATCATAATATAGCTATGCACAGAAATCATTCATGGTCTGTGATGGACATACTGATGAAGTGGGATTGTCTGCAGTGTTAATATTAGTCCTCTTTATCGGGGATATGTTCCAAGATCTCCAGTGGATGCCTAAAACTGTGGTTAATATCAAACCCTATATTTACTGTGTTTTTCCTATGCATACATACCTATGATGAAGCTTAATTTATGAACTAGCCATAGCAAGAAACTAAGACCAATAACTAAAAATAAAATAAAGTGATAGTAAAAAAAAAAAATGCTGTAGTAATAAAAGTTATGTGAATGACTTTGGGGCCATTATTAGGTAAAATAAGGATCACTTGAACACCAGAATTGTGATATCAAGATGGCCAATCTGTTAACTGATATGGCTACTAAGTCACTCATGAGTGGGTAGTGTTTACAACATGGATATGCTGGGCAATGTGATGACTCACATGCTGGGTGGGATGGAGTGGGCCAGTGAGAGATTCCATTACACTACTCAGAATGGTATGCAAATTAAAATGGATGAATTGTTTATTTTTAGAATTTTCCATTTAATAGTTTCTGATCACAGTTGGCCATGGAAAGGGAAATAAGAGGGGACTACTATATGCAGAATCTTTATAAATTATAAAACCTGATATAGCAATAGAAAATCCAACAACAAAAATACCCAGGTAACAGTCATTTATTATTTATTTATGTATATGTAGATCAGAAGTTTAGTAAACAGTCAATCTGTTGTCAGCTGGGGAAATCTCCTTGTTCCCACCCATTGCTAGTGGTAGTGAACTTCTTGTGATATCCCAAGAAAATAAATTTTCTGAGACTCACACAGGAGGATGAGATATTGTAGAAAACTTTATTTCTATGGAATCAAACCCCTGAGTTTTCAAGGTCCCATTTCCTTCAGTCCCATTGTAGAAGAAGTTCCATTCTGCTTTCAACAGAGCTAAACATCAAAGCCGGTATCCAGAGTTTCCATGCCATGTTAGGGCATAGCCCAGTCCAGCATCAGGCTAGCCTAGTTTGTATCTCCCACTGCAGTCCATCAGTCCATTGCATGTGGCGGCCGTATGGACGTGTGTCATGTGGCTATGGAGGGAACATGGGGCAAGAGCAAAATCAAAGGAACCAGAGAGCGAAGAGAGAGGTCCATTGTCAGTGGGATTATGATTTCCCAAATTCTCATGGATTTGCAATGGCCCTGCCTACTCTAGCCAATCCATGGTTCCCCAGGCTTGACTGACAGGCACTAGCCCTGTGTCACTCCAACTCATTGCGCATGTGCCCATCTCTCCATTCGTTGGACCCCTTTCCCAGTGACCTGCAGGAATAGGCTGGTGGTTCCCTGGAGAGTGTGAACTTGCAGCTTCCTGGTGAAGTTGCTCAACTGCCATGCTTATAATGTCTGACCTCCCTTTTGCTCCTTTCCTATTATCAATAACTTGCTAATTACAATGGTCTCAAACTAATATTCAACCTCTTATATTTTGTAAATTAAAGTAAAAAGCCTACACACCAGAAATTTGTATCTACCTGTAAAATAACTTTGCCACGGGAAGACCAAAGCAAAATTAAAAATATGACAAGTTTGAAAGTTTACGAGACTTTTACTTTATTGTGTACTTTGTTTAATTTAATAAAAATAGTATGGCCATAACCTAAGAGCACCAATAAACCAAACTGAGAAATGTTTCCCTAAGTTATAATACATTAGCTTGGTGATTAATTCAAAACCATTATATTACAAGCTGTAATGTTCTTGAATCACAGTCCTACTTCATAAACAAATGAATCTGGGAGCTTAAAGTAATGATGACTGTAAATGTTATTGGGAGAGAACATTTTGTCCTTAACATATTTGAAATAGTCTACGCAATGCAAAGTGAACCCAAGTAATCTTTAGTTAAGGTGCAATTTAAAAGTATATATTTTTCTAAATTATTTGTAAAGTACCTTCTTCATGTAAGACACTTTTCTGGGCTTTGGGGAAAACATCAGAAGGAGTAAGATGTGGTCCTTGCTTCAATAATCATACACTATACTAAAGCTTAAGAGACAAACAGCATCTCCTTTCTAAGAAAAATATTGTTCCAATTGACTTCACTGAACGTGTAACCTCACTGCTTCCATTCAGAACACCATAGACTGAATGACCTATGAAGAAATTTTTTTCTTTATAGCACTGGAGCTGGGAAGTCCAAGATTAATGTACGGGTAGATTTGGTGTCTGGGGGGAAACTGCTTCCTCATAAATTGCTGTCTTCTCACATGGCAGAAGGGGCGGGGGTCTCTTTTACTTTTTAACATTTATTTTTTAAATAATAAAAGCTATTACTTTTTGAGTACCTACATGCCAGAACATTTCCTAATTGCTTTTCTTTTTTAATTAGTGTTGACATTCAATATTAGTTGCAGGTGTGCAATATTGTTGTTAGATATTTCTATAACATACAAGGAGATTCCCATCCCCCCACCGGAAGTCTAGTATGGTGTATCTTTTAAAAGAGTATTAATCCTGTTCATGTTGGCTTCACTGTAGTGATCTAATAACCTTAAAAGGCCACTACCTTTTAATACTATCACCATGGGTGTTAGGTTTCAACATACAAATTTGGGGGGACACATGAACATTCAGGTCGTAACATATATAAAATAGAGACAGATAAACATACACACACACACACACACAAAAAGCAAAAAAAACCCACAAAACTATTTTAACTATCCTATTGTTTTCAATTATACAATGATTGCAATTTAGTTTTCCTCTAGATGACATTAAATAATTCATTTGAGTAATTATTTTATATCACATGCATATGAGACCAAGAGCATTCTAACGCTGCTTACTTAACATTCAGCAACATATTTCTTCAAAATGTTTCATTTGTTTTCCTCATAGGACTTACCACAATTATTAGATAAAGATAGGTAGACATATATATGTATATCAACATCCATGTATGTATATATATATATATATATATATATATATATATATATATATGTGTGTGTGTGTGTGTGTGTGTGTGTGTGTGTGTGTGTGTGTATGTGTGTGTGTGTGTGTATATATATATATATATATATATATATATATATATATATATGCATTTTTTTCTAACTAATGATAGACATGAAAATAAATTTTAACTCCAGGAAAAAAGGAACCCTGTCATGTTTGTTACTTAATACCCAGTTTTTCACCCAAATTCTGGCTCATAATAGGAATTCAGTCAAAGTTTTGTAGTTAGTTAATGAACAAATAAATGAGTAAATGGATAGACACTGGGTAAAATTACTTTTTCTTGTATGAAATATACTCCAAAATTTCCTGAGTGATATACACCTTAGCTCCCATGTGCTACAACCTTTTGCAGCGAGGGTTCAAGGGTCTGGAGAAGGGGCCTGGCACAAATGGATATACTAGACAAGAAATATAAATTTAAAAGGCATGGGGGAAAGCCAGGCGGAGGCCTCACCCTCTAGTGGAGTGGCCCTCTGAATCTCCAGACCCATAGCTTTTTATTTACTAGAATATACATTTGCCCTTTAGCAAAGCAAACAGACATCAATGGTAAGGTTTGGTAAACAGTAAAAGGATTATCAGGTTAGAGAATTGCCTTTGGCCATTCAGCCAGCAACAGGTAATAACATGCAGATTTTCAGCCCTTGATGAATATCAAAGTCCATCAGCCTTCTGACAGACTTCTCACATTTATATGTTAACTACTTTTTGGTCTTTGCCTCTAGCACCCATGCAATTTGAACAGCTGCATGAAATATAAAATAAAATCCATGAGAAAAAGTTATACCAGGCCCTTTACCTTTGGTGTAGCACTGAATGCACAGTCCTTTCACAGAAGCAAATGTCTGTGGCTTTAGTTCCAGCTTTCCTTGTTTTTGGTCATATGTTGGAGCTTGATGACAGTTAAAAACTGTGAAGAGTCTGAGATTCTCCCCTCTTACTTGCATGCAAACAAATGAGCCTTCCATGGTTTCATGAGTGCAGAGAGAAGACACATACTCCTAGTTCAGAAAAAAAGGACAGTTTATTATTTATAGCAACAGCAGTAGCTATAGTATTAGCCATGTTTGTGTGGGAGAGGTGGGGGGTTGGGGGTTCAGTTATCCAAGCCCCACATAAATATGCAAAAGAGAAACAGATAATATCTTCAAATTCAATGGGCTGCATTAAAAAGAGAAGGAAGGATGCTTGCACTTTGCTGTGAAGGAAGATTTGTCTTTTCTCCAAATTTGTTCAATATACAAACATCCCTCAATACATAACCTAGAACAAATAATAAGTGCAGAAACATAAGTGACCAATGGAAAACTGTCTCCAAAAATACACTTTGAGATTTCCCAATGGGAAAATACTGCAAGATGTCACACCAATTAGATGAGTTGAATACTGGTTGGTTAGGGACTGAGAAGGACCAAATATGGTTAAAATAGTTTTGAGATGCAGTAAATGTCAGTCAAGACTTGTAAGAAGAAGCCATCAAAATGTGAACCCAGTTATCCAGGATGCATGATTGTAACTCTAGTCCTTATGGGGTTATCTGCTGGAGCAACATCTCTGATGGAGTTGGAGGCCTTCACTGAATAGTATACCTCCTTTTACTCCAGGAGAGGAACAATTGCCAGAGACAATATGCCCCATGGAAGCTACCTGGTCTTTAGTAAAATGTAGAATTAATTTCTTTGGGATGGATTTGTCCCACATTTGCATTCCTACTTGAGGGAAAATTTCATGGAAAGTTTCATTTAAACAAGCAATAATTTCAAAGTGCTTTTGTTCTTATTTATATTACAACCTCTTTACCTAAATTTAATTTTATTATGATATTATACAGTGACTTCAACTGCAACCAAACTTTAAGAATTTATCTTTCAAACTATAGGAATTCTGGTGGTGATCTAATGGTGAAAATACTTCAGTTTAGAAGGCATGGCCTACCAATCTATATATATAAAAGCCTAATATGCAAATTGTCCCCTAGGGAGTTAAACCAGGAGTTTGATCACTCACTATGATGTGAGCTGACCACCAGAGGGTGGCACAGAATGAAGGAAGGCCCCGGCTGGCAGCCAGAAGGCCCCAATTGGCCCTGAACACTGGCCAGGCTTAGGGACTTTACCTGTGCACAGATTTTGTGCACCAGGCCTCTAGTTATTAATAAATTTATAAAAGGTAGTAAAATATGACCACACTTAGAATAGGACAAAGAAGTAGGTCAAAGCTGTTTACTGTGGTCTAGAGATATTGTTTTTGGACCTGGTAAAATAACTATCATCCTTTGAAAGAAGAAATCAGGGCTGCTGATATTTTACAACTAATTTTCAAAATAAGGACAAAGAGGATAATCTAAGCTACAGTCAAAATGTCAGAGAAGTCAACAGGAGAATGATTCCTTCCCAGATAATGGGTTTTTCTAAAGGACTATGTTAAGGAGTAGAATAGATGATTTATTATATTTCCGTAGGTTCAAGATTCACATACTGACTTTTTCAAAGTCAAAGCCATCAAAGTCATCAAAATGTTTTCAGAATAATGGGTGTTTATATTCTTTTATTACAGACAGGGAAAAATTCACTAATGGGCTTCCTTTTAAAAGGAGGTAAACAACAAAATACCTGGGTAAGGCATACTAAAATGAACCAGAGATTGAACATTTTGGTATTATTACAGCTTGAATGCTGAGGATAGAAGCTATGGTACCTGGTACGGAAGGAGGGAAGGGCAGCCTAATGGCAGATAGAATAAAAGACACGCTTATTACTCATTATTCTCATTATTCAAAGATTGTAAGGAGAGGGAAGTGGGGGTGGGTTTTCAGAAAGACAAGGAAAGCAGAGAAAGAAAACAGGCAGATGGAGGAAAGGTTTGAAACACTTGAACCTCTAAAGTGCAAATTCCCAGGGCAGAATAGAAAAAGAAATAAAAAATATTCATAGAACTAAACCCAGAGATGTCACACATGTACATTGGCCTCTTCACCTCACATGTGACAATAACATAATTAGGAAATCCACCTGCAAATGAAATGTTTTAAAAAATGTTTCCTTTGTTTAGTTAGCTCTACTAGAGAATAACAGAGCTGAAGTCAAAGCATGATGTCATGACAAGGAGCAATAGGACTTACATGCACCATGCACTTTACCCCTTAACATTGCCACAAGAAAGGACCCATGATCTGATCCTTGTAAGAGTGGTTGGTTGCTGCCTAGGTTGCCCACTCTCTTAGCATGACAAGCTGGGCCCACCCAGAGGAAGGAGTAGCAGAGGAAATCCACGACTTTGGTAAATCTCTTTAAGAAACAGAGTACGTATAAACACAATTTTTTTTTCTGCCAAATAATACATTCTTGCAAGAGAGCCAACGTATAAGAGGATCTGCAAACCATAGGGCATTATTCTGCTGGACCCAGGATTATTTGCACATTTCCTCTGTCTCTGAGTAAGTTGGTTATCTTCACAGCTGAAGCCCAGGAAATGTGTGATGCAATGGTTACTAATCTCTTCTACATTATGTGAAAGCCTGCCCAGCCTTCTGAAACACCTACGTTCTGCAAACACTTAGTGAACATCCTCTATGTGTCAGACCCTCTAAATTAGTCTCTGCCTCGATGGAACTCTATTGTTTTGAAAAAATTAAAAACAATAATGCAGAAACATTTAAAAAAATATCGACACTGCAAAGTTTTCTGAGTTGTGTTCTCTGAAAAGTGCTGGGAAAGTGACCTCGGTTCCTCACTGAAGTTACCAGCTGAAAGGGTAACCCTGTGAAGTAGAGGGCATTTGAATTATTTATGAACGTGTTGCTGTGTAGGGAGCTCCATATGCAGTGGCACTTCTCTTTTTGGCTTTGTTTAGTGAGCGGCAGCCAACTCCATGAATGAGATTAAATATAAGGACATTCACAGAAATTCCTAATGATCTTCTGAGAAAGGGCAGCCAGGGCAAGAAAAGCTGCAGCAAGGTTAATAACAAATTTCAAATGGCCATCACTTAATTATGGGGGCTTTTAAGTTCAAGTAGTATATCTTTTCCTAAGCCTGTCAGAGCTCATTAATGACCACACACTGCTCCTTGAAATTATGGTTTACCACTTACTTATATTCTTTTCACCTATTCCATATATGTAGCACTTAAAAATGACCCCTATGATAGATAGGTAAAGGCATTTTGCTAATTGCCTAAGTAAATTCTTTCATTTATATACATATATAAGCATTTATGAATTATTTACATCCTATCTAATCAAGAGGGAATATGCTAATCGACCCTCATGCCGTCGCAAAGATGGTGGCACCCACAGCCAATAAGGAGGGAATATGCTAATTGACTGCCCCACCCTCAAAGATGGCAACACCCACAGACAATAAGCAGGGGATATGCTAATTGACTGCCCCGCCCTCATAGATGGCAGCACCCATGGCCCCTCAGCCCTGCCAGGGTGGCAGGCGGGCCAGGCCTTGCTGCATGCCTGCCTCCGGAGTTCTCCAGTCCACTCAACCCCCCAACTGCCCAGGGCCGGCCCAAGGCACAGGCAAGCCTTGGATGGTGGCTGCCCAGCCACCAGGGCCACCTGAGGCTCAGGTAACCAGGGCCGGCAAAGGCTTGCACTGCCGGCAGTGGCAGCAGCAGAGGAGTGATGGGGGAGTTGCCTTCCCCTGATTGCTGCTGGGTCACCTCCTGCCTCTAAGGGCTCCCGGACTGTGAGAGGGGGTAGGGCAGGCTGAGGGAACCCCCCTCCAGTGTATGAATTTTCATGTACCAGGCCTTTAGTATATATATAAAGTCTGAATATATGTGTGTCTAATGACAAGTCTTTTTAGATTAACATTTTAAACCTACCATACTTGTTACAAAAAGACACAAACTTTATAAACTCTTCAAATTTTCTCTGATTCCTAAATTCATATTGCATTTGTGAAATAAATGAAACCATCCACAAAGACTATTATATGTCATAGTTATTAATGCACCACAGGCCTATAAGGGACATGCCATACTCTGGACATTGTAGATTATTGGATTTGAATTTTTATCCCAGGATAAAAATTTTGCACAGGTAGCATATGGTTTATATGCTACAATCAAGACAATTCTTTTGTTAAAAACTCCCAAATTACTATGTAAAAATGATAGTTTCAGCATAGCTAATTCATAGACCAATGACATCCTATCTAATAATAGACAAATATGCAAATTGACCATACCTTTGACACACCCACAAGCCACGCTCACCATCCAATCAGAGCGAGTATGCAAATTAACCCAAACCAAGATGGCTACAGCCACAGAGAGCAAGGTTTCCTAGGTAACAGAGGAAGCCCAGCTTTCTGCCTGCCCTTGCCAGGCCTAAGCTGCCACTCAAGCTACAAAGTTTCAATTATAGAAGGTAAACTAATTCAAACAAATGGCGGCAGAACGGAGCTTGAGAGAGCAAGCCAGGGTTGCCGCCGGCAACAGGGGTAGCAAAGCTTTCTGCACACCCTGGCCGGGCCCACCCGCTTAAGGCAACAAAGTTTCAATTATAACCCCAACACAAATGGCTGCCTGCGGAGGGAGCCCCAGGCTTGGCTCCGCTCCAGGCTACAAAGTTTCAATTGTAGAAGGAAAATAAATTCCAGATACCAGGGCCTCTGCTTGGGTTGCCAGGGGGCGTGGCCGGCAGGCAAACCACCACAGGCCCCTCACTCAGGCCGCCCCACACCCCAAGGAAACCCCACCTGATCCGGTACACCCTTCAGGGCAAACCAGCTGGCCCCCACCCCTGTACCAGGCCTCTATCCTATCTAATAAAAGAGTAATATGCAGATTGATCATCACTGCAACACACAATATAGCTGCCCCTATGTGGTCAAAGATCCTGTCCCCATGTGGCAAAGGATGGCCACCACAAGATGGCCAGCTGGAGAGGGCAGTTGGGAGGCACCCGGCCTGCAAGGGAGGGCAGTTGAGAGGGACCAAGCCTGCAAGGGAGGGCAGTTGGAGGTGATCAACCCTGCAGGAGAGGGCAGTTAGGGGTGACCAGGCCGGCAGAGGAGGGAAGTTGGGGGCAAACAGGCTGGCAGCGGAGTCATTAGGGAGTGATCAGGCTGGCAGGCAGAAGTGGTTAGGGGCATCAGGAAGGCAGGCAGGCAAGCAGTTGGGAGCCAGCAGTCCTGGATTGTGAGAGGGATGTCTGACTGCCCGTAAACGGGCAGTCGGACATCCCTTGAGGGGTCCCAGATTGGAGAGGGTAAAGGCTGGGCTGAGGGACAACCCCCCTCTGTGCATGAATTTCATGCACCGGGCCTCTAGTAATATTATAACTTAATATGTAAATCATTACAAAATAAAATTCTCTTGTCATATTTAATTTGTTTACCAAAACATCTCTTGGTTCAGTTATCAAACATTTATTTACTTTATTAGTGCTTTTATTATTATTGTTTCTGTTATATTTTTTCTGTTTTTCTTTTGAGTTAAGGAAATTAAACCTTTATATTTCCCTTTTACAATAGCTTTGATTATTGTCACATATTTTGACAAATTGTATTATCATAGTGATACTGTCATAATTAACCCAGACATTAATTAACTGGAAAGGAACAAGGAGGGGGCCAAATATTATAGGCATGTATGGTAAAGTCTAGACAATGTAGAAAAGGTGATTATGTGTTAGTCACACCTGGGAGCAAGTAATAGCCAGAATAGGTGTGGCCACTGCAAGGGTGCGAAATCAGAGATACATAAGCTCCTGAACAAAGAAGCCACCCCCTTCTCTCTTGCTGCTCATGCCTGACTCCTGGCTTATGGGGCTCTCATGCCCTCCATTTGCCCACATGGCCTACAGCTGTGTGGACCCCACTCACACTGGACTGATGGACTAAAATTAGCCTGATGCTGTGCTGGACTCAGCTCCACCATGGAGTGGGAACTCTGAACACTGGCTGTGCTTCTGGCTCTGCTGAAGCCCCAGCTGCACCCCTTCAGGACTGGTGTAAGGGAATGGGACTTGGAACCAAGGGATATACCTTCACACACATAAAACTCATTCTCCATGCCAGTCTTAGAAAATTCTTTTTCTTAAGATATTGTAAGAACCCATCCCCCAGCACCCAGTGGGAAAAGGGATCCCCCACTTGCACTAGCAACAGAGAAAATCCTCCCCCACAATTCTCCAAAAACAATAGTACTTCAATCATAAATATTTTCTAATTAGCTGCACGATTTATCTCAAAGTATAAAATTAATTTCCAATTATATGGACTTATCTATATTTTGAGCATTAGTTTTAATGGCTATATTTAGAGCATATAATCCGATACTTGTGGATACTCAAGTTCCTTATATAAAGTGGAATAATATTTGCATATAACCTATATTTGTACAAAGGCTACAGCTGATTATACCTACACATCACTTCATTTGAGTAAATTCAATATAGTAAATTCAAATAATCTGTGATAATCTCTTTATTTAAAATCAGTTGATTAGCTATCTTGACTCAATATGAGACTTAATTCCCCTTTCCATGTAATATAACATTTTGCAAGTTTCAGGGATAAGATATGGATAGCATTGTGGTAGGGAGGCATTCTTTGGTCTGCCTCAATTATCAACATAAAAATGTAATGATGATTAAGTTTGTCTTTCATTAAAACCTTTTTATTGATCATGTACTATAGTAGGTGCTGATGACACATTAATACATGATTCTTAGTTTCAAGGTATATGGCGCATAATGAAAGAATGAGGGATGTTCATATGCTATTAAGATAGTGTGTGACAAAAACTATGATAGTAAGAAGAGCAAGATGCTAAAAGCAAATGTACACCAAAGAGACACGCTTTCTCCACTAGGGGTGACATTTGCTTGCTAAAGATGGTATTTCTTAATCTGAAGTCCTCAGTAAAAGAAAAGTATAAATTTTGCATGTATACATGCATGGATGGATGTGTGTGCTTGTATATTTGTGGGAGTGTATGCTTATAATGTCAACACAGGTACATAGAACAATTTGTGCAATAATTCTGAGGTGTAATGGCATGAATGGAAAATTCTAGGAAATAAAATATAAAATATATCTATATTGCATGTGGGAACAAGATGATAGTACAGTTGGTGATAAACATGGGAATTAAGTAAAAAGGCCAAATGGGGAAGAACATTTCTTCTGAAGGTATTTGACAGGGAATTAATGTAACTGGACCAAATTTAAGAGCATTTATTCCAGCAGTTATTGGAAAATGACACGGAAGTTGTGATAGAATTGTGAAGGATCAATGACAAGCCACAGTTTGTTTCAGCAATCAAGAGAAAGGAGAATAAGACTCTCCAGGTGGCTAGAGAAAGCCCTGTTATTGGAGATCTTCACTCCATGAGCATGTATATACCCACAAGGTTTCTCAGGCCTGGACAGAGGAGTCGCATCTTTATGGCAAGAAGCCCAAGTCCACAAGAATATGTCATTTTCCATAAAGTAGCAGCACTGTGCAAGGGTTTATTTCATATATTGAACATGTTTGATAAACACGTGTATATTACAATGGTCACAAGCATGTTTTTTGCACGTCATGTGAGCCATAGAGGTGGTTTTCAGTGTCCACAGCCCAGAAAATTCTTGAAACTCCAGATGATAATTTTCTTTTTATTTTCCTAGAACTACATATGTGAACACAGCCTTCACCAAAGCCAACACTTAGGTAGCTCCCTGCCTCCACATGTCTTCTACAGCAAAATTTTATGTTCAATTATTCACCTTAGCCTCCTGAGACCATTTCCCCCCTCTCTTCCCTAGAGAATCCAAGAACTTTCAATGAGACCAGGAGGTTATTTTCATTGCTATAGGTATCAAGGGGCTATTTTATAACTCTAAACACCATAATTTAACTCTGTTTTCTCTCTAAGTATAATTTCTTTTCTAATCGCAAGCTCACCTTCCATGCATTAGGAAAAAGTTCTTGTGTTAACAAAGACTTGAGAATTGTATAAACTCAGTTAATATCTTGAAAGTTTATTAAGCAGCAGGTGGTGTTAACATAATCAAAGAAGGATTTTTGCCAGATCTTGGTCAACATTGTAATGAAACAAATGCAATAGAGAATGGCTAAACCACTCTCAAGCTGCCAAGAAATATAATCAGATAGTGAGCTCCAAATGCAGCAAACTGAAGGGGAGGAGGTCAGCTGAAAGAGCAGTCAGATTCCACTTAAATAAGAAGGTGGATGGACATTGTGTAAAGAAAAATGTTTTGAGTTTTCAAAAGGAGAGTTTCTAAGGCACAGTGAAATGGGTCAATAGAGAGGCAGACATACAAAAGAAGAAAAGAAAAGATGAAAGTTGTAAGAATAGAGGCTTGGCATAGAAACATGATTACTGAATTGCATTTGATGCAGCATTCCAGGCTAATAGAAATGAGAAATATTATGAATTGATTGTTCTTAAACAGTATAGAATCCAGGAAATATCTTATTCCAATTAGCTGCTAAAAGTCTGCACATGGGTTTTCCAACAGAGCTTTGGTAGGAAATTGTTCAGTGCATCTAAGGATTGTGACAATAATGATATAATATTTTTATTATATACTAGTGGCCTGGTGCATGAAATTTGTGCACTGAGGGAAGGAAGAGAGTCCCTCAGCCTGGCCTGCGCCCTCTCACAGTCCAGGAGCCCTTGGGAGCAGGGAACTGGCCTAAGCCAGCAGTTGGACATCCTTAATGCTGCCTTGGAGGCAGGAGAGGCTCCCACCACCACCGCTGCACTCACCAGCCATGAGCAGGGCTTCTGGCTGAGCAGTGCTCTCCCTGTGGGACTGCACTGACCCCCAGGGGACAGCTCCTGCATTGAGTGTCTATCCCCTGATGGTCAGTATGCATATAGCGACCAGTTGTTCCACCATTCAGTCAATTTTCACATTAGCCTTTTATTATACAGGATAAATAGGTATCTATTCCATTAGATTGGGCATTTATTGAGGCCAGAGTAATTTTAGTAATTTTTATTTCAGAATCATTAGCATATTGTTTAGTGCTCACTGAATTGTAGTTTCTAGGTGAAGTTTTATTTAATTAAATAAATAAATAAAAATTTATGTCCTTGTTTTTATTCAAAAAATGTTACTAATCACTTCCCAGGCATTATTTCTATGCCTGAAGACAAAATAGTGAACAAATAAAATTATATGCTCTTTTTTACCTATTGCTATATTAATATGAGGTTTTTTAGACTTGCATTTATTGAAGTGACATTGGTTAACAGGATCATACAGTTTTAAGTGTACATTTTTGTTTTACATGCTCTATACATTGCATTGTGTATCCACATCCCAAAGTCAAATCATCTTTTGTCACCATGTAGTTGGCCCTTTTTACCCTCCCACCCCCTTCCCTCTGGTAACCACCATACTGTTTTCTGTGTCTATAAGTTTCAGTTATAAATCCCACATATGAGTAAAATTATATGGTTCTTAGCTTTCTCTGACTAACTTATTTTGCTTAATACAATATTCTCAAGGTCCATTCATGTTGTAGAAAATGGTAGTATTTCATCTTTCTGTGGCAAAGTAGTATTCCATTGTACCTCATCTTCTTTATCCAATTCTCTATCGAATGGCACTTTGGTTGTCTCCATGTCTTGGCCACCATCAATAGTGCTGCAATGAACATAGGGGTGCTTATATCTTTGCAAATAAGTGTTTTCAACCTGAGTTTTTTTATATTTTTATTAATGTGTGATAATTTGTGTTTTGCAATTAGGTAGAAGTTGGAGAATATGCCAAGATTTTTTCTGAATTTTGTACTTTGCTAAATTCATTTTTTCAAAATAAATACATAAAAAATGAACACACATAAATATGTAAACATATGTATATAACATAATAGTGTATCTGTATGTGTGTACATGTGTAAATATATGTGATTCACATTTAGACGAATACCATTGCTATGCATCGGTATGATTTAAAATGATGCAATATGTTCATATTCTTTTATTTTGCATGAAGCAATAAAATACTGAAATGGTAGAACTTGTTTAACTCTCTCTTCCTGTATACAGGGAAAAAATAAGAAGATATCATAATGATGTCACTAATGACTGGGCAACCATAACATTTCCTTATTATCAGCAATTTATACTGGGCACTTAAGGTGCTTCAAGTTTTATTTTCTGTGCTTTTGAAACTAAGAAAACTAAATAATAACCCCGCGACAAACAACCTTTTTCCAATGAAAGTTTTCAAACAGGCATCTTCAAATTTCACAAATAAAAGCTTTTTTTAATGCTTCCCACCATGGACGCACTTGCAGTCTCTTTTGTATTTCCCTACAAATTGGTATATTTTCTCTTTTTGAAAGGATCTGGTATAGTAGGATTTTGTGTAGTGTTCAGAGTAATTTGAATGCTGAGACATTGGCGATTGGGATTAAGATCTTCATCTTGTCAAGTAGAATGATCAAATGGAGGAGGCTGGAACTTACAGACAAATTCTAATTGATTGCAAACATATAGACCCCCTGTTTAATGACATGACACTGGTAAAGTTTAAGGGCTATAAATTTGGAACTGATTGGAGAAAATCCTTCCCGTGGTGTGGTGACCACGGGAAAAATACAATCTATCAGAAAATCAGCCAGAAAAATAGTGAAGATGCACCTTAAAATGGACTATATAATTTTATGGCCAGCACAACATGTATAGCTATGAACGTTAAAATAATAAAGGACAAAATAAAAAGAGGTAATTAAATACTACACTTCAGCGCATTAACCATTTATCCACAGGGACAAGAGAAGGACTCCTTCTCTTTCACTGGTTCTTGTAAAACATCATGTTTAAGTTGTTATTCTTTAGAAAGAGCTATATTTAGCTATTGTGGCTCTGAGCTGAAAATGGTTCATCAAGGTATATGAAAAGACAGGTATCTATTGCAACACTTAGCACAATGTAGGCACTCAAGCAGCCTGCTGCCTGCATTTCTGTTTCTGTTCATAGCAACTTGAGGGTATAAAGTGGTCTAAAATCTCACTTATAATCTCTCAATTACTAGTAAAATCCAGTTTCTGTGTGTGTGATTTTTGTTGTTTTTATTTCACTCCCCTATTATATTTTTTGAACACTCAAAATCTCATACAATTTTTTTTGGGGGGGAAGCAAGAGTGATGATACATGCTCCTGACATAAATTATGACCAGTCTTAGGAAGCTTTTAGAAAGTATCATTAAAAATTAAAATTTAGCCCTGTGGGTGTGGCTCAGTTGGTTGAGCATTGACCCATAAATCAGGAGGTCAGGGCACATGCCTGGATTTCGACTTGATCCCCAGTAGGGGGCATGTAGGAGGCAGCCTATCAATGATTCTCTCTCATCATTGATGTTTCTATCTCTCTCTCCCTCTCCCTTTCTCTATCTAAAATCAATAAAAACATACTTAAAATATTTTTTAAAAATTAAAATTTAAAGGAAGACCTACTAATTTATGTTTTAAAAGAAGTCCAGTTATATAAACAAAAGGGGAAAGTGTTCTGTTATGAAGTACCATAAATATAATCCAACTAAAGGTAGTAAATGTGACCCAAATACTTGGCCTTCTATTAACCACTGTTTATTCCATATAACATTAGGATTAGGAAGATCTTATAAATTATCTACTGCAATTGTTCACCCAATGCATGAGTGCAAAATAAATTAAGTTAAAATAGATAATATGTTACAGTTAAATAAATAATAGGCCAGATGGAATATATTTTATCTCTCAGGTATCACTAAATTGGCTTCAGCATGAGTTTATATTCCCTCTTATAACTGACCATTACACTATTTCCATAGCAATTTATAATAGTAATTTTTCTTTATTGAATGCTACCTGTTTGTGAGGAGCTATAACTGATCATTTATCTTCAGCTCAATTAATTGCCACAATACATTTGCATCATCAATATAATTGCCTCGTTTTATAGGTAAATGAATTGAAGCCAGAAAAAATAAGGATTCTAAGATCAGCCAGCTACTTTGTGTTACAGCTGGAAATCACTCTCAGATTACACTCAGAAGCTCATTGTGTTTTACAGTCCTACACTCAAGTCAGCCTTACTGTGGTGAACACCTATCTCACAAAGTAGACTTTGAGGTTTTTTCAATCATTTACATCTTGATATTTATTATTCAAAGTATTTTCATTATGTGTATGTACCCACATTTAAAAACACTAAAATCTATTTTAAAAAAGAAAACTGAAGTGATAAAATGTACATATATTATTTCAGAACTTTGAAAAAGTAAAACAATATAGTAGAGACATATAAAACCACAGGAGTGCATCAACAATTTCAATAGTTGCATCTTGTTCAAGGCAAGTATAAATGTGCAATGTTTATGAAGTATCCACCCTATTGGCTATTTAGGTTAATTTAATTTTCCTGATACGAACTTTTCTGCCATAAAAAATCCATACATGTTTCTCACTAGTCATCTTAGATCCTTAAGATAAATTCCTGGAAGTGGAATTTTTGGACACAGAGCAAACCTAGTGTAATAACTGTGTCTCTGTCTATATCAGTATCATCAATATCTATTCTGAGTCTGAGCTTATAACTGCATCAATATAATCAAACAGCACTTCAGAAAAATTGTTACAATTATGCATCCATCAATATTATAGGAGAGAGCAGTGGATATTTCCCTTTTGGCCCAATTAATTAATTAGTTTTTTCAGGTCTGAAATTTTAAATGTTAGTGGTTTCTGCCTTGGTATTATGCCTAGGAAAGCTCCCCTGGCCTGACTAAACTCTAGTTCTTCTATTTTTTTTGTATGAAGAAAAATATTTTACATGGTTTCTATAACTTCTTAACAATTTAACAAATATCATAGAGACATCTCGGCATAGATATAAATGATGCTTGTATACTAATGTAATAATCTATATCTTTCTAAAATACTAAGCTGATAATACTTCAATTGAGTGGGATATATAGGATAAAGTTATTTTCAATGGTTTCCCCTCTCCTAATCTCTATCTTTAATTGCCATTTTTTAAAAAATTATCTTTATTGTTAAAATTATGTTTTCCCCCTTTGACTCCCTCCACCCCTCACTTGCCCCCTCCTCAGGCCTACAACACTATTGTCTGTGTCAGTGGGCTATGCATATATGCATATAAATTCTTTGGGTAATCTCTTCATGCTCCCCACTGTCCCTTTCTTTCTGAGATTTGTCATTCTGTTGCATACTTCTATGTCTCTGGATCTATTTTGTTCATCAGTATAAGCCAATCAGAGAAAGACAAGTATCACATGATCTCACTTATATGTAGAATATAGTGAACAAAATAAACAGATGAGACTTTTTAGTTCTTTAATGGAAGAAACCATGATAGGTTTTCCTAGACTGTAGTCCTGCCATTTATCGGCTGTGAAAAAGTGGGCAGGGATCTGTTTCATTCTGCCTCAGTCATATCATCTATAAATGAGGAATAATTAAAAAATGTACCTCATAGAACAAAGAGAAGTGTAAGGGAAAAGAGAGCAAGAAAGGAAAAAAATATAGGGATGTGTCTTAGTGTAGAAAGTTTGGAAAATTGCCCTGTTGAATTTGCTATATAATGAAATATTGACCCAATATTTCCATGGGCTATAGAGAAATAGTTTTTTTCTAACTAATCCTATATAATAAGGCTAATATGCAAATCAACCAAACGGTGGCATGAGACTCAATGTAGGAGCTGCCCCCTGGTTGTCAGTACGCTTCCACAGGGGGAGCGTCCCTCAGCCAGAAGCCGGGCTCACAGCTGGCAAGCACAGCAGTGGTGGCGGGAGCCTCTCCCACCTCCGCAGCAGCGCTAAGGATGTCCGACTGCTAGCTTAGGCCCACTCTCCACACCTCGGACATCCCCCAAGGGTTCCTGGACTGTGAGAGAGTGCAGGCCGGGCTGAGGGAACCCCCTGAGTGCACGATTGTCATGCACAGGGCCTCTAGTTCTAATATGAAAGTATACAAGTGGTAAAGATAATTAACACACTAATTATTAATGAAGGCGATATGAGATCTAGGGATAAATTAGATAATAGTTAATGCTTGCACATTGACAAGATGTTTGATTACTGGTTTTTAAAGTAGGGACTATGTCACCCTTGGGGTATAAAAGAACATTTTAGAAATTTTATTCACATTTACATTTATGTTGTAGTTACTTAGTTTAAAACATAGAATAGTAAATAAACTTTATGACCATTAATCATGACTTTTTAAAATGAACTTGTCATAAATTAATTTTAGAATAGAATAAAAATACATGTTAAGAATGCAAGCTTCTCAAGTGTGGAAATGTTTATTACTTGTATTTTATATAACCCTTATAAAATACCTTGGTAATATGTTACAAGGTGATCCTTGGGTTCTATTTTTTCTTGATCTGTGATAAAGTAATAATATACCATACAGATGGAAGAAAATCACAGGAAATGATAGGAATAATATGATTTCTTAAGGCTCAAACTATGTGTTTATATCACTATCAGTGACAAACTATCCTGGGGTACACAGAACTGTATATCAGCTTAGGGAATAAAGAATGACTTAAATTATGACTTAAGGGATCAAGTGGAAAAGAAAATAACAATTCTTTAAACAATACATTCTTTCCTACCTATGAACTAGGAAGAAAACTAGAAAAACTGTCATCTGAAATATACTCTAGAGATAACCTTTAATCATTTATCAGGATCACATGAACTTTGAAAATGTCAAGTAACAAGTACTATAGCCTTTTCAGAATGGAATTCGGGTGCCTGTACTCATCCCAGGATGAGTTTTTAAAAAATCATTGCTTTGTTTTTCAAAAAAAATGCTGTTAGATTATAAAATTGGATTTTCCTTTTGGATAGCTACACAATTGAAAGCTTTCCTAGACAATGTATTAGACTTTCAATCTGTCCTGTGAAATTTAGGAAAGTATAGTGTTGTACATAATACAGCCATGAATTTTAATTAATTTGAGAAAGCAATGCTACAGTAAAAAGTAACTTTAAATTAAGTGTCAGTTATAACATGGTTGATTCAAGGAGAGAAAGAGATCCTATTTTTCTGAACATACCTTTATATAAAAAATGGCTATTTCCACATTTTATTTTCATTTCCTTTTTCAAGCATTTATAAGAAAACAAATAAAATATGAAATAGATTGTTGATACTATTTTGTGTTTTTTGGGGGGAGGGGTTATACTATTTTGTTTTGCTTGACTGAACTGCTGCCTTAAAAGCCATGTAAATGAAATATTATTAAATTATTAAAACTGCTTTGTGTCTTTAATTAATGACACCACTAATACTGTATCAATTCTGCCACTACAGAGTTATGTCCTAGAGTAGATTGAGTTTGAAACAATAGTCACCACATTAAGTATTTTGTGCTGTCAAGTCTTTCATACCAATAGCTTAACCATTAGGGCCTACAATATCCACCATAGTTTTTAAGAGGCATTCTGAAATTGAAAATATACTATAATTCATGTAACTGCATGATGATTATAGAGAAGACTTTTGATATGTTGACAATGAGTTTTAAGCTAATGATCTCAGGAAAATAAAATGATATGTGATTCTATAATGAGGTTCATCATTCCTGGTATCTTCACATGAATATAGCTATGGTTTGAACATGTATGTCCCCTCCTGATTCATATGTTGAAATCTTGATACTCAATGTGATGGTATTGGGAGGTGGGGCTTTGGATTGTGCTTAGGTTATGAGAGTGGAGCCCTTGTGAGTGGGATTAGTACTTTTATAAAAGAGACCCCACAGAGTTTCCTTGCCTCTTCCACCCGGTCAGGACACAGAGAAGTCAGCAGTCTATAACCCAGAACAGGGTTTTTACCAGAACCCAACCATACTGGCACCATTATCTTGGACTTCCAGTCTCTAAGCCTGTGAGAAATAAATTTCAGTTCTTTATAAGCTACCTAGTCTGTGGTATTCTGTTATAGTAGCCCAAATGGATGAAGACGATGTTATTCCTAATTTGGAAGCTCACCTAAAAACAGAATCTAGTGACTACATCAAGTTTAGGCACCTGGCATTCTCAAAGTAAACAAGCTTTTTTCCTTATGGGTTTTAGTTTTAGTTTTTGTTGGTGTTATTGTTGTGTGTGTGCGTTTCTTTAGGTTGTTTTTTTTCTTTTAAGTTAAATGTATTGGTATGACATTGGTTAATAGCATCATATCATTTTCAGGTATATAAGATTATACTTCCACATGTGTGTACGCTATTGCATGCTCACTACCGAAAGCCTAGTTTCCTTCATCTATCATGTATTTGACCCTCTTTACCAACTTCACCCTCCCCCTTTCTCCTCCAGTGACCACCATTCTGTGTCTGTGTCTGTGAGTTTGCTTTGTTAATGTGGCTGTTACTTTTTTTTTTTATATTCCACATCTGAATGAAATAATACACTTCTCCTAGGAAGATAAATAGATGGCCAACAGACATATGAAAAGATGCCCAGCATCACTAGTTATTAGAGAAATGAAAGACAAAACCGCAATGAGACACCACCTCATAGTTAGAATGACTATTGTCAAAAAGAGAGAATTTTGTTGGAGAGGATGTGGAGAAAAGGGAACACTAATACACTGTTAGTGGAATATAATTTAGTGCAGCCACTATGAAAAACAGTACAGAGGTTTCTTTAAAAATTAAGAATAAAATTACTGTACTGGCCCGTGTAGCTCAGTGGTTGGAGCGTCATCCCCTGCATTGGATGGTGGAAGATTTGATTCCCTGTCAGGGCACATACCTAGGTTGCGGGTTTGATTCCCAGTTGGGGCATGTGCATGAGACAATAGATCGATGTTTCTCTCACATATCAATGTTTTTCATTTTTACCTCAGTCTACTCCTCTACTGCATGAATATACTACAGTATATTTACCCATTCTAATGGTGTGAGTTTAGTCCCTCTTGCTTCACTTTTTCACTCTTATAACTTTCTATTATACGCCTCTATGTTTCTCTGTGATTACATAATTTATATAAACTATTACTATGGTTTAGGATATGCACATCTTTACCTGTATTGGATATTTTAGGAATATACTGTATACGAAATTCCGTGAGTACTGTAGGAAGGAGTCTTAGAGTTGACAGATAATATTTTTACATATTGAGGATACAGATGAAAGTATTATTTCTAAGAAGATACATGGAAATCTATAACCAAACTGAAGTTTTAAAAACTTCCTATAATACACTGACTTATTTTTATTTTGACTTGAAATTTATTTATTTTTTCAATTATAGTTAACATGCACTATTTTAGTTTCAGGTATACAACCTAGTGATTAGACATTACTAAGTGACCACTTTAATAAACCTAGTACCCATCAAACATCATGCATAGTTCTTATAATATTATGACTATAGCCCATATCTTGTTCTTTATGTCCCATTGTCCCATTGACTATTCTGGAACTACCAATTTGTACTTCTTAATCCCGTCACCTTTTTCATTCATTCCCCCCAATCCTCCTCCCATTTGGCTATCATTAAAATATACATCCATATGTTTATTGTAGCATTTTTGTAACAGCCAAGTTATGGAAGCAACCTAATTGACCATTAATAGATGAATAGATTAAAAAGTGCTGCATATATACAGAGGAATGTGATTCAGCCATAAAAAAGAATGAAATCTTGCCATTTGCAGCAACATGGGTGGACTTGGAGGATATGGTGCTGAGCAAAAGTCAGACAGAGGAAGACAAATCTCATGATTTTATTTATACATGGAATCTAAATAAAAAATAAATGAACAAACAAACAGAAATAGGCTCATAGATACAGAGAATATGCTGCCTTTCAATGTAATTTTGCACAGATGTCCAGAAAACAATTTCTGATTAAAATCAAGTAACATTCACTTCCAGCAACAGTTTACGTGCTGATCCACTAATACTGTTACCTGGTAATTTAGTCACATCTAAACCGTAGTAGCAATGATTTCATTTGCATTCATTAATTTAATTTTATATGTCTTTGAGTATTAAATCTTCTAAATGTTCAAAGGAACCTTAATTAGATCTGAACAGAAATATTAAAAAATTGCAAGTGGTTAGGGAAACCTTTTAAAATATAGATTTTTCACTATGTTTTACACGTTGGTGATTGCATTTACATTTAAAAATGTTTCCTCTGTGCTAACCGTTTTGGACATAATTAATTAAATGCATCTAATTTTAAAAAATTATGATGTCTTTTTTAAAAATTGAGATTACACTTCTAGACATTTAACTTGCAAATTTCTCTCTCTTGAAAAATGTTATTAAAATTATATGAAAACTGTAGCACTAAGCACTTTTCCACTGTGCATGTCATGACAAATATTAGCACTGTGTACCTTCAGCATAAATGAAGTTGACAAAGTGTCAGAACTCATAAATACGTAGAGTTAAAGAAGTTTGTTGAAATTTAGTCTTTCCATCCTTAAAAAATGTTTTTCTTCTTCAATTAATATCATTCACATGTAGAAGTAACGTGTTAATAGTAATAGTTAACAAAAACATTGAATCAAGGTAATCATATGTATATGTATATATTTTTTTAAATATATATTTTTATTGATTTCAGAGAGAAAGGGAGAGGGAGCAAGAGATAGAAACATCGATGATGACAGGGAATCATTGAGTAGCTGCCTTCTGCAGACCCCTTATGGAGTATTGAGCCTGCAACCCAGTCATGTGACCTGACTAGAATTGAACCTTGACCTCCCGTTTCATAGGTTGATGCTTAACCACTGAGCCACACCAGCCAGGCGATATTCATATATTTTTAGTTTTTTGTTCCTAGACTAATACTGGCTTGATTACCTTCATGCTTTCATCACTTAATCAAATACAATGATGCTTACCTTTATTTAATGTCAATGTCTATACTAATATTTGTACAGTCAGTAAAAGGAACAATAAGATTTACCTAACTTTCATTCAAACTCTCTTAAGGAATTCAAAATATTGACTTGAAAAAAAATGGCCTCATCTTGAATTTAAAATGTTGGGGTTTTTCCCCCTAATGTGACCAATGGAGAATGCATTATAGGTTCTTAAATTATTACCAGGTACATTTCAAACACAATCTTGAAGCATGTGACTATTACCCAATGGCAGACAGAGTAATAGTCCCCAATGGTGTCTACAAGTAATGGTCCCCAAAGAGGCTTAGGTGTCTTGAAACTCTGAAATATATGAATGGTTTAAGTTATATGACAACGGGAAATGACATAAGATGTAGATGGAATTAGAGTTGCTAATCAGTTGACCTAAAATGGGGAGATTATCCTGGATTATTCGAGTGGGAGCAGGTGTAATCTCATTGCTCTGTAACAGTAGAAGAGTTAGGCGAAGGAGGGAGAACCAGAGCGGTTGCCAGGTGACCAGGAAATGCCCAGCCCTTCTGGTTCTGAACATACAGGAAGAAGACGGGCCATGAGCCAGGGAATGAGGGCAGCCTCAAGAAGTAGAAAAAGGCAAGGAAATGGATTCTCTCCTGGACCCTCAGAGGAAACATGGACCTGTCCATACTATGCTTTTAACCCACCGAGATGCATTATTATCTTCTAACCTCCTAAACTTAAGATAATACATTTCTATAGTTTGAGTCACAAATTTTGTGATAATTTTACAGGAGCAATAGGAAACTAACACGTGCCCCAGAGGGCATTTAAGGTTTCTCATGCATGGCAGTTACAGTATTTCAAGGAATAGAATGTCAATCTGAAATATTTCACATTATAGAACATATGTGTGTCCGGGAATTTATCTCGTGTTCAGTGGATATTTATAGACATAATATATATTTTACTCAAAAACTTGAATTACCAAACAACTGCATAAATCAGCACATTTATTCTGGGTAAATTTGTCTTCTGTTCTTAACACTTCACTGTTATCACTTCTTGTAGGTGAACAGAATGATCTTGCTTCTCTGATATTCTCCAGTTCTTTTTATACCACTGTGATATAACTCCCCTTAAATGACTTCCCACCATTTAGCTTTAAACATTGCTATGTTTGCCTTGTTTCAGATTGTAAATCTTATATGTCATTGTCTCAAAGATTATTTTTTTGGTACTAATCAATGTGAGGAAATAATAAAAGCCAATCCTTTGTGTCATGGGAAGACAAGGACACGTTCTTAACTCAGTTTTATGACTTCAGTGCTTGGGAATTCAAATAATCTCTCTATGTCTAAGTTATTCAAGTTCAGCCACCACTGGTTCCTATATGAACAGCTCGTTCCTGAAGAGTGAAGTTTCTATTCCTTACTTTGATCTGAAGATCCTGGCACCTTACAGCCAGTCAGGCGCGTTTCTCAGTGCACATCCAATGACACTGTACCAAGCGGTGATGGGTGTGTTTCCAAGACTCGGGAATGCAAGCCAAAGATCTTTCAGGAAAAAGGGAACCACCTTCAAATCAAAAAAGTGTAATCCTGGTACAATGTCACTTTAAAAGGAACAAACGGAAGTTTAGAATAAGATTAAACGGACAATTTCTTTAAATAATGGAAGTTGTGTGCTGGTGGTTCCATGGCTTTAACAACATCATCTAGCTTCTGAACCAGAAGCATCTCATTACATTTGTTGGGGGAAAAGCCACGTGAGTCCAGGATAGTGGGCTGGAATCCACTCAGCAGGCCTGTGCTGCTCAAACTTACATATTCCCAAGAAAGGGCCATCATCAGAATGGGCCCTTGGCTGGCTCCTGGGAAAATAATAACCTCTGAGCTCTTTGGATTTTGTGCTTTTAATATTATTTTTTATTTGTTTGTTTGTTTGTTTTTGTTTTTAAATGCCTGAGACCTGGGAAGTGCCCTACCAATTTGACCAGATAAGTTTATAATGATGTGTGATGCATGGGGAATGCCTTGTGTGTGTGTGTGTGTGTGTGCGGGCTGGCTGCAGTCTGAGAAGCTGGAGTCAATTACAAGGCAATATTTCACACATGTTATCGCACATAGTTCCTGGGAGGATGAAATGCATGCCAAAGGACTCCCAGGTTGCGGACACCTGATAGCTTGCCACTAGTTTCTGTAGACTTTACCCCATGCACCTTTCACATTACTGATTTTAAACTGTGTCCTTTTGCTGTAATAAACTATATAATAGCATTTTTAAAACTGGCAAGTCCTTCTACCAAATTATCAAGCCTGAGGGGTGATCTTTAGGGATACCACCATAGATGAGAGAAAGGATATTATAGTATAATAACATTTATTTTTAATTTTCTTACAAATAAACGGTATCTTGCTTAATGAAAGTCCTAGGTCCCAGTTACAGTTTCCATGAAAACTTTAATACCATTCATTCAATTAAAATAAACAGGAAAAAAAGTGCAGGGCTTGATTTCCCCTAGTTCTGTGTGTTATATGAAGAGCAAAGATAATCACAATTACTCAAAAATAAAAGCATTATGGAAATGAGAGCAACAGGGACAGTCTGCCCCATATGCTATAAAATTTAATATTGATTTTTTTCTGTTGCCCATAGGAGCACCTCTTTAATCATATAATACAAGTATATGGAACCCAGAGTCTTAAGTACATAATTTCAACTTATAGTAAACTGTTTAGAAGTATCTTTAAAGATGTCACAGATGTGGAATATGTATCGATGCTCAAGATCCATTTGAATTTCCTTTTAGCGTGCATCCATACACAAAGGAGGCTGAAAAGCGAAAAGCTCTGTTCCTTAGGTACCCCTGCAGCTGGTTTTTGCAGATGCGCTTTAGGTGGGTCCGTCAGGTAAACTCACATGAAATGAATTCAGACCTGAATGAAGGGATCAGGTAGGTGGAACCTGAAGAGTCCCTCGTGCTGACCCAGATCAGGACCAAGACAGTGCTCTTGCATCATCCCTGCCTTCTCATTCTGAGATGTTTGTTTCTGCGATGGAGCCTGTGGTCAGGGCAGAGGCCATCCAGTTTGGAAGGTGAAACCATTCCCGGAAGTGTGGCCCAAACCATCTGTAACATACTTTCAATGATTGTGTATCCTCTTAACACTTGGTGATAAATCTCTTTGGGTTTAAAGTTGCCAGAAATTTTCCAATTGCCTGAAAGCAAAACCTAAATTTAAGGAACTTCATAACTGAAGGAAATAACTCACTTTTAATTTATACTATTTGACAGATTTACTTGAAAAACAGGAAACAAAAGAACATCAGCATTTCACCGAATTTTCATTCCACTGTTTCCTTCTTCAATAGAAACACAACCAATTGCAGTGTCAATTTGCCTAATGCATGCCCAGCCTTCTAGATGAGCTCTACTCACATGAAAGGCACAGTCAAATCCTGATGCACAGCTTTGTTCCCAGAGACCCTTTATGTTTAGTTCAATGATGCAGGAAACTCAAGATAAAATGAGATTATTAACTGGATAGAGATAGCTCTCTGTTAAAACCATAAAAGAGTTATGCCAACAGGAGAGTCACTTTTATGTACCACCTCAGACCGTTTATTTCTTCACCTCTGTCAGCATCTCTGGAGAGCATCAACATCGATACCTAGCGGATCCATCCCATTTTCTGTAGCCGACAACAAAGAAACAGCAGGGAACGCACGCTGAATCATAGGCCAGGGTCTCATGCCGTTTGCTATAACTCCTCCATGCCTTAGGCACTTCTCACCTAGTCTTCTGAGGGAAGGACAACAATAACTCATAATTTTGCTTCAGGTATCTCAAAGAAGTTAAGGGTTTGTAAGGCGTCAAAGACAACTCAAATAGTTTAAGAATCTAATTCTCCAATCAATTCCTTTACTACTGGCAAAGTAATTTACATATCTATGCCTGTGACCTGTACATAAAGCTGAAGAGTCACTAAAATGAAAGCATTTTGACTTTGAGAAAATGTTTTACAAAATAGGCATAAGTGAGGCCTCAAGGGTCTTGCCCACTTTGAACACGTTTTATAATCTTGTTGCAAATGGATGATGTTTATTTATAGGCTGTCATGCACGTATGGCAGATAATTATCAAAATTCTAATCTGAAAACAATAAGCATAAGGCTAAAATGCACATTTCTACACACATGATCTATATAGTGCATTGTGAGACTACCATCCAAAGTCAATTCATGTTTCATCATACATTTCACACCCTTTACTCTTTACTCCTCCCCACACTTCACTCTGGCAAACACTATACTGATGTCTGTGTCTCTGAGTTTGTTTCTCTTATTTGTTCATTTGTTAATTTCACATTTATATCCCACATATGATTCTCAATGTTTTTCTAACTGATTTATTTCACTTAGTGTGATATTCTCAAGATCCAGCTATGTTGTCACAAATGGCAGAATTTTATTTTTTCTTAAATACTGAGTAATATTATTTTACTAGAGGCCCGGTGCACGAAATTCATGCACGGAGGGGGGTAGTCCCTCAGTCCAGCCTGTACCCTCTCCAATCTGGGACCCCTCAAGGAATGTCTGACTGCCCGTTTAGGCCCGATCCCTGGGATCGGGCCTAAACGGGCAGTCAGACATCCCTCTCACAATCCAGGACTGCTGGCTCCCAACTGCTTGCCTGCCTGCCTTCCTGATTGCCCCTAACCGCTTATGCCTGCCAGCCTGATCACCCCCTAACCACTCTGCTGCCAGCCTGGTTGATGCTTAACTGTTCCCCAGCCAGCCTGTTTGCCCCCAACTTCCCTCCTCTGCCGGCCTGGTTACCCCTAACTGCCCTCGCCTGCAGGGTTGATCACTTCCAACTGCCCTCCCTTGCGGCCTAGTCCTTCTCAACTGCCCTCCCTTGCAGGCCGGGTGCCTCCCAACTGCCCTCTCCTGCTGGCCATCTTGTGGTGGCCATCTTGTGTCCACATGGGGGCAGGATCTTTGACCACTTAGGGGCAGCTATATTGTGCGTTGCAGTGATGATCAATCTGCATATTACTCTTTTATTAGATAGGATAGAGGCCTGGTGCACGGGTGGGGGCCAGCTGGTTTGCCCTGAAGGGTGTCCCGGATCAGGTGGGGGTTCCCTTAGGGCGTGGGGCGGCCTGAGCGAGGGGCCTGTGGTGGTTTGCAGGCTGGCCATGCCCCCTGGCAACCCAAGCAGAGGCCCTGGTATCTGGAATTTATTTTCCTTCTACAATTGAAACTTTGTAGCCTGGAGCGGAGCCAAGCCTGGGGCTCCCTCTGAGGCCGGTAGCCATTTGTGTTGGGGTTATAATTGAAACTTTGTTGCCTTAAGCGGGTGAGCCCAGCCAGGGTGTGCGAAAAGCTTTGCTTCCCCTGTTGCCGGCGGCAACCCTGGCCTGCTCTCTCAAGCTCCATTCTGCCACCATTTGTTTGAATTTGTTTACCTTCTATAATTGAAACTTTGTAGCTTGAGTGGAGGCTTAGGCCTGGCAAGGGCAGGCGGAAAGCTGGGCTTCCTCTGTTACCTAGGAAACCTTACTCTCTGTGGCTGTAGCCATCTTGGTTTGGGCTAATTTGCATACTCGCTCTGATTGGATGGTGGGCGTGGCTTTGTGGGTGTGTCGGAGGTATGGTCAATTTGCATATTTGTCTATTATTAGATAGGATTGTACATAGGGTTTCCCAAAAATGTATACACATACTTTGAATAATTATAAAGACAGTGCTTATTAAAATACATTTCATTTTCAAAATTGAGCTGTGAGCTGTTAAAGTGTGTATACATTTTTGGGGACACCCTTTATATGTACCAGGCCAAGGATCTGATTTCTCTCTCCCATAGTTCAGTGTGTTGGGGTTTTCATGATTTTTTGACTTGTAGTTTATCAAAGAAAGTTGATGTTTACTTCTATAAGCCATTTATCCAGTGTAGCAAAAGAGTATCAGCAATTTTTTCCCTAAATTGACTTATTGCCTCAATATTAATTGTGTTCATTATGCATGAGGCACGGTTCTAAATACTGTAGATAGAAAAAAAAATACCTTTCATCATGGAGCTTATATTCTACTGGAAATATACAAATAATAAAATAAAATATGCATTACATTAAAAGGTGATGCATGCTACAAAGGAAAATAAAGCGGGGAAAGGAGATGGGACCCCAACCACCTAAAGGACTTTAAATTGTAAATACGTTTCTGAGATGGAGATATTTGATCAGTCTTGAATGAGATAAGGAATACAACTACTCAAACTACTGCCCAAGGTGAAGTGAGGGAGACAGTGGGGCTCAGTGGAGCAGGGGACATGTTCAGAGTGGGAAAAATCTCAGGTGGGAGAAGTATTTCAGGCCTTGAAGTTATTACAGCTCTCCATTGCCATGAGAGACTTTAGTGCAGAGGGGTGATATGGAATGGAATGATCCGGACACTGTACAAAAGGGCAGAGGCTAGACAGAGGCAAACCCTTGAGGAGGTCATAGGACTAATCAATGCTGGAGACAACATTGTCTTTGATCATAATGTTTGTTGTGCATGGAAGTAGGATAATATGGAGGGAAACTGGATGCATTTTGTTAAAGATAATTTGTAATTGATTTCAGAAGGAAGGGAGAGGGAGAGAGAGATAGAAAGATCAATGATGAGAGAGAATCATTGATTGGCTACCTTCTGCAAGCCCCACACTGGGAATTGAGCCCAAAAGCCGGACATGTGCCCTGACCAGGTATCAAACCGTGACCTCCTGGTTCATAGGTCAACACTTAACCACTGAGCCATGCCAGCCAAGCCTGGATGCATTTTTTCAGTAAAGGCGACAAGATTTGTTGAAATATTTGATAATAGGTGTGAGAAAAAGAATCAAGATCAATTCAAAGATGACCTCATTATCATTGGAGAATATTGTAGTTCGTTTTCAGTCTTACAGGGGGATTGTATTTAGGATAAAACTTCAGAGGTTAGTGTGACGATGTGAAACTGGGCGGAGTAATTATTTCTTTTGTGCGTGTAGGAGAAATTAGATCATGTTTTATGCTGATGTAAGGATTCAGTAAGAAGGGGGAGGGTGATGGATGGACCAAGAAACAACCCTGGGGAGGAAAGTACATTTGGGACACAATGTAAAAGTGTGGGTTTGGGCTCTAAGGAGAGCATAGAGACAGAGGAGAGAGTGTGTTTTCATCCTAATTCCTCTTTTAGGGGCACTTTTCTTGAAACACCAAGAAAATAACAAGATATTGCAATAATGTCTTCTAATGTTTTTAGTATAATTTATGTATTTTGAAAAGAGCAGATATTAACTATGAGTGCTGTAGGTTTTGACAAATGCATACATACATGTACAGTGCACTTTTACTGAACTAGAGACTTAGTTCCCTTTGCCTCAATGCCCAGTCTCACCAAGTCCTAAGAAGCAATCACTGTTCTGCTTTCTTTTTCACCGTTAAACAGCTTTGTTAGTTTTAAACATCAAATAGACAGAACATAAACTCTTTATGTAAATACAATAGGAGCTCTTCTGCTTGTAGCTTCTTCTTTACAGCTTACACACTGGGATTTATACAGGTTATTTCAAGAATCATGAACTTGTCCCTTTTAATCTAGAATAGTACACTATATGGATTAACACAATATCTGTACCTGATGGTGGACATTTTGGCTGTCTTCTGGTTTGTGGCACTTATGAATGAATTTCCTAGGGACATTCTTGTAAAAAGTTGTTATATTGGCATATGATTTCATTTCTCCTGGATAAACAGCAGTAGAAATTTTGGGTTATTACAAGGTATATTTTTAACTTTATAAGAAATTACCATATTGTTTTTTAATGATTATCTATTTTACACTCTATTTGACAATGTAGGAGATCTGTAGTTGTTACGCATCCTCACCAACACAAGATGTGCCCTGTCCTCTTATTATGGGTTCGCTTGCATTTTCCTGATGATATTAAACAATTTTTATGTGCTTATTTACCTTTTTGTCATTTTTCCTCTGTGAAGTCTTTCTCTGGGTTTTCAAAATTTTAATTAATTAATTAATTAATTAATTAATTTGTCTGTTTGTTTATTTATTTTTATTGTGGTTCTTTCTCATTCCTTGGTTTGTCTTTTTAGCTTGGAGTTTTCATTCTGGGATTCAGATATATGTATTGTAAACATTTCTCCCATTCTGTCACTTGCTTGTTCATTTTTTAAAATGGTGTCTTTCAAAAAAGCAGATATTTTCATTTTAATCAAGTATGATTGGCTTCTTTAAAATGATAAAGTATTCCTCCATGACTATGACTGAGAATGGAGGGAGGAATGTCACTGGAGTTGTTTTGCATGGGTGGAGCCAGAGCAGGGGTCACCTCCAGCTATCAAGTCGTCCTCAGAGCAATCTGGCAGTGGATGCATTGTGGGTATTTGCAACAGTGTAGAAGAACCACAACAGAGCCTGTGGAGTAATATAATGCTCCAGTGGAATTTCTGAAAAACCCAAAGATCATCAACACTCCTTTCTTCTCCATAGTGCCAAGAGTTGGAGGTGTCCCGACCACAAGTGCCCAGTTACTTCTCTCACTCATCCTCAGATGCTGTTCCTTTTGCCTGGACTCTTCTGAATCTCCTTTTCAGTGAAACCTTGCATCAACTCAAACAACATTTACTCCAGAAACCTTCTCCTTGGCCTGTCTCCACCCACAACAACATTCTACTACTTTGTCCTCTTTCAACATTTGGTACGTTGATACTCCTTGTCATCTTTTTAAAATTAATGTCTCTATTCCCTTTATACGGTGTTTCAGGATTATGTTAGATTTGTTTTCCTCTATGTTCTCAAACCAAATCAGCATTATGCTTTCAATCTTTTCAGTTTTATTTTTTTTTAAATCAACTCTTCTGAAACTGTTTGCATACATATATTGTAGAGATACTTTATTTTAATTAAAATATAATATAGGCTGTAATGTGAGTTCAATAATTAAAAGAGTCCAGAAACATAAAAAGGCCATAATAACACAGGCAAGTAATTTATTTCTTAATATTAGTAGTCTAACATGAAAATGGGGTGAAATATTTATTTTTCAGATGTATTTATGATTTTTTAAATTATATGCTAAAATACAAACATAGGGAAAACTTTGTGAAATGCCCTACAATAGATTTAATTTTTCTGAGATGGTTAACTTTATGTTATGCAAAGAGAAGCAGAAACACAAACACTCATAATCTCATACTCACACACACACACACACACATTTTATATAGTACTTTCTTCTCTGAGTCCACAAAACAGTATTGGCTGAGTTAACTCAAACTGAGATCATTCAAAATAGAGTCATTTTATTTAGCAAATGATACAATGAAAAATATATTATCCCAAAGTTTTATTTCCCATGAAAGCTGGAAGATGATAATTGATACAAAATTGTCATCGTAAAGAAAGAATCCGTAGAAAAAGATAATCTGCTATTTCTACTTAAAAAGCTACCAAACTCTTCATCTGTCACATAAAGATTTTGGATGTCATCTCTCAGACTCACACAATAAATAAACAAAATAATGTAATTACAATCTTTAAAAAAGCTAAACAAATTGAACATCAACTTTTTGGGGCCCATCCCAGAATTGAAGTCCCAGGGCAAACTACTGACATGAAAACTGGAGAGAAGGCACACACAGAGAATCAAAGCTTGTGGGAAGGGAAGCCCAGAGCAGAAGCCTACAGCTCAAGCCGATATCAGTAGGAATACTTTAAATTGTAAGTGATAAATTGCTGGAGGCATGGAGTAGGCTAGCTGGTGACTTAAAAACTTCATGGGCCCAGTCTCAGGGAGGCCCCCACACTTTCATAAGTTTATCACCAGAAGGGCAACCAAGTTTTCACTTTGAAGACCTGAGAAAAATATTTTAGTTTCAGCAAAAAAAGAAAAAAATGTTGCCATTTTGAACTAGGATAATGGTCTCTGTTCTCCTTGGCAAGACCTGACCTTAAAGGAAACTCTTTTACAAGAGCCTAACCAACTGGGAATTTACCAAAGCCTAACCAAACTGTGGGAAGAGAAAAATCCAACCTCAGGTTTTCATGTAGAGGAAGGGAAATACTGAACTCAGGCTCAATGGAATTCTTTGGCCTAATCACAGATTTTACATAACACTTCTCCTTTCCTAACACCTCAGCCCTATAACAGTGGGATCCTATATAACAACAGGGAATTACAGATTTAAAAAAAGAAACTAAAACAGACCCTATTTGAGGAGTCTCTAGGGAAAAAAAAATAAGATGAAAACAAAACTAGTAAAGGAGATTTTAGCCCCTGACATGTATAGGTAAAACAAACAGTAAATACAGTCTAACTCCTGGCCAGTTAAACAATATCTCACACAAAGGACATACACACCTCTTCTTTTACTGGATACATCATGTCTGGATTTGCAACAGCAACAAAAAAACAACAAGGCATGCAAAAAAAAAGGCGGTATTAAGAAACAAAGCAAATATCAGAACCACATTCAGATTTGGCAAGAATTTTTGAAATTATCAGAATAGGAATTTAAAGTGACTGTGTTGCATATGCTAAGGGATCTAATAAAAAAGTGGACACAAAGTGAGAACAAATGAGTAAAGTAACAAAGGAGAGTAAAACTAAGAATGAATCAAAATGGCATGCTAGAAATAAAATGCTCTGTAACTGAAAATAAGAATGCCTGTAATAGGACCAGTAAATGGGACATGACCAAAGAAATAACCAATGGGCTTGAAGATATATCAATAGAGATTTCCAGAACTGAAATGCAAAGACAAAAAAAAAAAAGATAAAAAATATGGAAATGAATATTCAAGAAACTTGGGATAATTATAAGATGTAACATGTCTGTTAAATGACATAATCCAATACATACAAAGAACTCTGAATATTCAATAATAAGAAAACAAACAACCCAAATAAAAAGAGGTAAAAACATGAATAGACACATCATCTAAGAAACTATACAGATAGAAAATAAGCAATTGACAAGATGGTCATCATATGTGATTAGGTAATTGCAAATTAAAATGACAGTGTGATACTACTACATATCTATTGGCCTGGCTTAAAAACAAAAAGCTGAAAGTACCAATTGCTGGTGAATTTGCAGAGCAATGAAAATACTTATTCATTGTTGGTGGTAATAAAATTTGGTAAAATTCTATACAGTTAAAAATAGATGAACTAACTATAAGATTAGCAGTCACTGTCTTTGATATTTACCCAAATGAGCTGAAAATTTATGTCCTCACAAAAAGCTGCTCATGAATGTTTATAAAAGTTTTATTGTTAATTGACAAAACTTGAAAGCAATGACAATGTCCTTCAATAGCTGAATGAATAAACAAATCTCTATATATAAAAGCCTAAGCAGCTGAAAGACCGAACGACTAGTCGGCGGGTCACTATGATGCACACTGATCACCAGGGGGCAGACGCTCAATGCAGGAGCTGCCCCCTGGTGGTCAGTGCATCCCCACAGTCAACCTCCCATAGCCGGCCAACATCCTGCAGTTCCTCCCCATGGCTGGCCAGCGCCCCCAATCAGCCCCAATTGCTGACCAGGCTGAGGGACCCCACCCGTGCATGAATTCGTGCACCAGGCCTCTAGCATTTATATAATGCACTATTATTCAGCAACAAAGTGTCATGAGTTAGTAAGCTACCAGAAGACACAGTGGACGCTTGAATGCTTATTGCTAAGAGAATGAAGCCAATCTGAAAGGCTACATACTGTATGATTAAAACTATAAAACATTCAGGAAAAGGCAAAACTACAAAGACAGTAAAAGTATCAGTGGATACCAGGTGTAGTATAGGGGATTTTTTGGGCTGTGGAAAAAGTCCATTAGTTAAAAAAAAAAAAAAGCAATGGAAAATAATGCTGAACTCTGGGGAAAATACATCTGATAAAAGGAATTGTCTTCTTAGCACTTCCCAAAATATTTTTATGTGGAAGGATACTAATTCTCACAGCAAATGTCATGAGACTAGAAAGAGCTTCTACAGTAATATGCAAATTATTTGCTTAATTATACCACTATATATTAACCTACTTTAACAAGAAAATAATTGATATATCATAATTCATATTTAGATTGTCTGGAAACTGCACAGCTAATTTTTTTTTCCTTTGAAATCTTCACTTACAAGTGCTTAATATTTAAAGATATTAAAAAAAGTTGTCTTTCTCACAAGTTTTTTCTCCAATATGCATGTCATTTGTCCATACAACTATAATTATTGCCTTTGTGAAATCAGGCCTCTTTTATGAGAAACCCAAAGTAATCAATGCTCACACATCCCGAATGTCTTGTTCTTTTATTAACTATGGTTTTAAAGTAAAAAGTGTGGCGAACTAGTACCACTCACCAAATAAGCACTTCTTTTTTAATATTATATTTCAATAACACTTATGGGGCAGAAAGTTTCATTACATTTCTTTCCCAATTACAAGTTTTTTTTTCACATTTAGCGGAACATGCTGAAATTATTAAAAATTGTGATGCTTAGTCAGCCTGTCTTCAATCATGTGTGAAGACTGCCATGGGGGAATGAACAGATTACTTAATTACACTTGTTTTATGTAAACCACTTTTATGAATGACTTTTAATTCCTGAAAATAATAAAAGTTGTATGTATTTGCAAAAAATATTGCATACTAAATTAACTTATAATGGCCTTGTCAGATCCTAGACCACTGGAAATATTTTACAAAGGCTTAATGGGCATGAGCTCATGACAGGTCACTAATGGAGGCTATTTAATGTACATCTAAGGAAGCTGTTTTTTTTACATTTCATATAGATCTATACCCCAAAATAGATACTTCCCCCTTGATTAATCATGTATAGTGAATACAACTAAATGAAATTGATAAAAATGGTCATACTCTCAATTAATATTATCTGTAAGTAAATATATAAATCAATGTGTTTCAGAATTCTTTACTATTTTGTGAAGAAAATATCATTAAAAGACCATTCCCAAGCTGCCCTTCTCCATAGTTTATAAACTGGTTATTTTTAGAGGCAATTAATTTGTTAAATACCAATGTCTTACTTGGTAAGTTTCAATATACAAGCAATATAGTTGCTATTTGGAGGAGTGTTTTAGTTTCATTTGTTAATCATTAGCTCTGAGAATTATATACTAGTTAGTTTGACTCTTAAATTTGACATAGGGTATCAATGATTGTTATGTCAGAAATTTCCTTCTTTTACGTTGGAAATATAGCACAGCTCTCATGTTAGTCTATCATGTAGAGTCAGGGTAAGTTTCAGAGTCTTCTCTAAATAACTACTCCTGCCCAGCCAGTGTTGCTTAGTGGTTGAACATCTACCTATGGACCAGGAGGTCAAAAATAATAGAGTACTAAATGAGATTAAATTTATTAGATAACTATTTAGGTGCTGTTATACACAAACTGAATAAATGTATGATTTCTTAATATGTTGCTAAATTTTAAATTCAGGATTGATTATAAAATTAATAAATTAAATTTTTATTATGTGCTTGGAAAACATTTCAGAATGGTGCTCTTTAGGTATTTTAGAGTAAATACTTCTACAACAGAGTGTTTGCCTCTTAATTACAGTTCATACTTGGCCACTTCTCTAATCTAAAATTATATGTATCGTAGGTATGCAGACATTGAATGATTCATAAGGTAGGCATAGAAAACAGGCTTCATATAAGATTATAAAATGATATATATTCTCCCACTCATATTTTTCTCCTCACACTACTTTTTGGAATAAGGTTTTGAATATGAGACTTACTGTGAATATCAGTAATTTCAAGGGATTTTTTTTTTAATTATATAAGAGCTACAAAGTGACTATGATACAATTCTTGAGCTATCTGAACTTTAAAGCGCCTGTAAGATCATCCAGTAATGCAACCAAAGGTCAAGATAGAATTGAGTTGTTTTTCTTTGACAAAATCGTAATAAACTTTCTTTGGGCAAGTATTTATTTTCAGACTTTGTCTCTTTGATTTCGCATTTCATTGCTCTGCCCCTTTAAGGTTCATCTTTGTGAAACAAAGTGGTAGAAGCCTAGAGATTAACAGAAAAAAAAAAGTAGCACTTCCAGAAAAAACTCTAGAAAAACTGTCAAATACTCTTTGAAGTGAAATGGCAACAAATGTTCTAAATCTGAGGCACAAGGGGTAAAACAAATAAGGCTCTCACTAGTGTAAACATGTTTGCAGTGACTAAGAACAAAAGTTCTTATTTAGTTTTAAAATCTTAGACAATGTCAACAAAGACCTGTTCTTAAATTCTTGCACATAAATTAGATTAGTGTGTTATCATAATCTAAATACTCTTGGAGTGATCACCAGAAAGACATGTTTGTGTCTCAGAAAAGTAGAAGGAACTTTAGAAATGGAAGAAAATTAGGTGTGGTTTTTTTTTTTTCAAAGTTTGAAATCAAAAGCTCAGCTTACATTTTATTTTCTCTGACACCCAAGATTTCTTCATCCCATCCTCTTCAATTACAAAATAGATAGAAAAACATGAAATTAAGAGTCCTTTGATTTTGTGGGAGAAAACTCTGGTATACAGGCCACCTGGTAACTTAAAATTCATCAAATTTTTTAAAATACCCTTCTTGTGCTCTATTTAATAAACCCTCTATCCTTGGTCAGCTATATGAGATATGGAAAAATATGAGAAATGCTTTCCAAAATCCAGGCTTCTGTATTAGCTCTCATTTAAAGTAGGTTGTTTGTTTTTTATCTACATATGTCCACATTGAGTAAGCTGTTTTTGAAATGAGTTTCACAGTAACAGCAACTGCCCCCCCCAACTATAGTATTATTGAATGCAAAGAAAATCACTTTTATAAGGAAAATTGTCTCTTTCTAACCACAAAACTTAGTCTATTATAGTATTTTTTAAAATATATTTTATTGATTTTTTACAGAGAGGAAGGGAGAGGGAAAGAGAGTTAGAAACATCGATGAGAGAGAAACATCAATCAGCTGCCTCTTGCATACCTCCAACTGGGGATGTGCCCGCAACCAAGGTACATGCCCTTGACCGGAATCGAATCTGCAACCCTTCAGTCTGCAGGCTGACACTCTATCCACTGAGCCAAACCTGTCAGGGCTATCATAGTATATTTTTTATTGTATCCCTTGCATGAGCTTTACTCAAGTACCTCAACTCCTGTGGATGTGAAAAGTGAAATACAGCCCGGCCAATGTGCTCAGTGGTTGAGCGTCAACCTATGAATTAGGAGGTCACAGTTCGATTCCTGGTTTTGGCACATGCCCAGGTTGCAGACTGGATCCCCAGTGTGAGCCGTGTAAGAGGCAGCTGACCAATGATTCTCATCATTGATGTTTCTATCTCTCTCTCCCTCTCCCTTCCTCTTTGAAATAAATAAAAATATGTTTTTTAGAAAGTAAAATATGCATCATGGAATGTGAAATTCAGCTAAAAAATTACATACTGTATTTATGCCAAAACAAAAGGAGAGAGTAGAAAGAAAACAAACAAAAACAAAAGCCTTCTGGTTTGTGTCACCTCGTAGTGACATTTACCAATGTTCCAATTCCTTCAAAAAGTTAGGCCATTTTACTCAGCAGCATATAACAAAGCACAAGATATAATGCTCTCAAGAACGCTGAGAATATTAATTACAAATAACGTGCTTTAGTCCTTCTAGTAAGAAGTTGCTTTTACAACATCTACAAATCTGAACTCACACTCCAAGTTCCCATCTCAGGCCTGACAGGCACTGTAGTGTATTTGGCAAGTAACTTTAGCATTCTGTTCTCATTTCCCTGCTTATAAAGTGAGATTATTAAACATTGCCTTGAGTGTTGTGAGAATTAATTATTTAATGTTTATAAAGTTCCTTCCAGCTCAAAAGTAGAAGTCACAGAAGTATTTCTTATACTCACAATGGATGTTCTCATAAATGCAAGTCACAGAGGAAGTGTTATTACTAACTATAATCAGAATATAAAAGACAGAATTTGAAATGGAGTTAAGGATTAAGCTGATATAATGCATAATGTATATGTTAATTATTTGTTAGTGGAGTGAGTTTCCATGGTGTGTAATTTTTATCTCCAACAGTGATCAATAACACAAGTTCAAGGGATAGGACTAGATGGTGTCACATGAAAACAATGAGTACAGTTGACCCTTGAATAATAAAGATATAGGGGTGCCCACTCCCATGAGAATTTTATTCCAGTATAACTTTTGACTCCCCCAAAACTTAACTATTAATAGCCTCATGTTGACCTGAAGACTTACCATTAAAATAAACAGTTGATTAACACAGATTTTGCATGTTATATGAATTATATACTATGTTAATCCTATCTAATAAAAGAGTAATATGCAAATTAATCATCACTCTGCTACACTCACAAGCCACGCCCACCAGCCAATCAGGAGTGAGTATGCAAATTAACCCAACCACGATGGCTTTGGCCACAGAGCAAGCAGGAGGCATGGGTTTCTCCGGCAATGGAGGAAGCCAAGCTTTCCGCACACCCTGGCAGACCCAGGCCTCCACTCAAGGCTACAAAGTTTCAATGATAGAAGATAAATATATCCCAACAAAAATGGCTGTGGCCACGGAGCAAGCAGGAGGCTTGGCTCCGCTATAGGTTACAAAGTTTCAATTATAGAAGATAAATAAATCCCAGATCCCAGGGCCTCAGCTTGGGTCGCCAGGGGTTGTGGCCAGCCTGCAAACCACCACAGGCCCCTCGACCAGGCTGCCCCATGCCCCAAGTGAACCCCCACCTGGATCCGGGACACCCTTCAGGGCAAACCAGCTGGCCCCCACCCCTGTATCAGGCCTCTATCCTATCTAATAAAAGAATAATATGCAAATTGACCATCACTACAACACACAAGATGGCTGACCCCATGTGGTCAAAGATCCTGCCCCCATGTGGACACAAGATGGCCACCACAAGATGGCCATTAGGGGAGGACAGTTGGGAGGGACCAGGCTTGCAAGGGAGGGCAGTTGGGGGCGATCAAGCCTGCAGGGAATGGCAGTTTGGGGGGACCCAGGCCTGCAGGGGAGGGCAGTTAGGGGCAATCAGGCTGGCAGGGGAGCAGTTAGGCATCAATCAGGCTGTCAGGTGAGTGGTTAGGGGGTGATCAGACTGGCAGGCTGAAGCGGTTAGGGGAAATCAGGAAGGCAGGCAGGCAAGCAGTTCAGAGCCAGCAGTCCTGGATATATAGGATCGGGCCTAAACGGGCAGTCGGACATCCCTCGAGGGTTCCCATATTGGAGTGGTTGCAGGCTGAGCTGAGGGACACACACCCCTGTGCACGAATTTCGTGCACTGGGCCTCTAGTACAATATAATTAGCTAGAAGAAGGAAAATGTTAACAAGAAAATAAGGAATTGAAAAGAAATGTTTAGTACTGTACATATTTATTAAAAAACTAGGGGGCCAATGCACAAATTTGTGCACCTTGAAAGGAACTGTGGGCCACGAGGCTGTGTTGGGCACAGGGACAGGTCTTGGTCCATCCTCCACGCCTCTGCCAGACCCTTTCTGCCGTAGTCCCCAGTCCCCTGTCTGCTGGCAGCCCCGCTCCCGCTGCCACTGCCGCTTCCATGCACTGACAGTGCCAGCTGCACTCACACCTGCTGATGGCGCAGAGTGGTTGGGGCCAGTGCCAGCAGTGGGTGCGAGCAGGGCTGGCACCAGCCCCAATCACCCCTCAGAAGCAGGTGGAGAAGCCCTCAGGGTCACTCGCAGTGATGGCACTGAGTGATCGAGACCAATGCCAGGCACCAGGAGTGGGTGCAAGCAGTGGCTCCAGTGCCGCTGTGGGTGTGAGTGCCAGGCAGGACCACCGTGCGCGGGAGCAAAAAATTTTTAGTAACCACCATAGGCTTGCCCCAATGACATCAACCAGTGCCTGCCTTGGTCTGGCACCCCCACTCACCTGCCCCACCATCCTGCCGTGGCCGATGCCTGCCATGTATCACACGCGCCCCCAGTGGTCAACGCACGTCATAGCGACTGTTTGTTTGGTTGTTCTGCTGTTCGGTCTATTTGTGTATTAGGGTTTTATATATATAAACTAGAGGCCAGTAGGGTCCCTAGGCCTGGCTGGTGACCAGGGCCAATCGGGGCCTTCCAGCTGCCAGCCGGGGCCTTCCTTCAGTCTGTTCCACACCCTGGTGGTCAGCGCACAAAATAGAGTGCAATCAAACTCCCGGTCTCCCGGTCGAACTCCCGAGGGAACACTTTGCATATTAGCCTTTTATATAGAGAGATATTCATGTATAAGTGGACCTGTGCATCTCAAGCCTGTGTTTTTCAAGGGTCAACTGTTCTTATTTCTGTAAATTTAAAACTATTCAATGAAAACCAAATTAAATCAATAGAGTCACATATTAGAACTTTACAATGAATACTTGATCAAGTTAGATTCTGTAAAAGGAAGGCGATGGGGAAAAGGTTTATCTGGATCAGATTTCAACTACATTCTGTAGAACATCATCAGAGGGTAAATTTAGGACTATTGATGGTTTATTTGCTAGTCCAAAAGCTAGTACAAATTAATGGCAATATATGTATTAGTTTGTTCCTTTGTTTTTCTTTATTTGTTTTAGTATGCTGAAAAATAATAATAAAGACAATGAAGTGAATTTTAAATAAAACAATTTACTTTTCTTTCTTGATATTATATTCTTTCTATTTTGTTGGGAGGGTTTAAAAATGTTTTATTGCTCCTTTTCCACAGCTTTATTGAAATAAAATGGATTAATTGACATATAACACTGTGTAATTTTAAAGTATATATGTGATGATTTGATACACACACACACACACACACACACACACACACACACACACATATCCTATTTAATAAAAAGGGAATATGCTAATTGACCATCATGCCCTCACAAAGATGGCAGCACCCACAGCCAATAAAGAGAGAATATGCTAATTGACTGCCATGCCTTCACAAGATGGCAACACCTACAGCCACAAGATGGCGGAGCCAAGTCCCCTCAGCACCACCTCATCCAGCCTCAGTCCCCCAGTCCCCTCAGCCCCACAGGGTAAGGCAGTTGGGGGTGATTGGGCTGGCAGGGGAGGGCAGTTGGGGATGGTCATGCTGGCAGGGGAGCAGTTAGTCATCAATCAGGCCAGCAGGGGAGTGGTTAGGGGGCTATCAGGCTTGCAGGCAGAGTGGTTAGGGGCCATCAGGCAGGCAGGAGAGTGGTTAGGAGTCAGCAGTCCCAGATTGTGAGAGGGTATCCTACTGCCAGTTTAGGCCTGACACGGGATCGGGCCTAAACCAGCAGTCGGACATCCCCTGAGGTGTGCCAGAGAGGCGAGGCCTGGTGCACGGATTTGTACACAATGAAATGAAATTAATTAGAATTCCTGGGGCAGCGCCGCAGCTTGAAGGGTGTCTGCAGAGTAAGGGGAGGGAAGAGAAGAAAAAAGAAAAAGAAAGAAAACTCACGCTCAGTTCTTCCAGCTCACAGCTCTGGCTCCAGTGCAGGGACTAATGCAGGTGGTCCTGGGTGGTGACCGGCATGGCGGGACTGGGTGAAATGGGCTGGACACACCCTGAAGCCAACCTCCTCCCACAGTCCCTCTCCAGCCAGCTGCACCTGGGGTGGGGGGTGCCGCAGCTCTAAGGGCATCTGCGGAGTGAGCAGGGTCTCTCCAGTAGCTGGGGTCTCTCGGCCTGGCCTGTGGGGATCAGGCCAAAACCGGCTCTCTGACATCCCCCAAGGGGTCCCGGAGTGTGAGAGGGCACTCTGCAAGGTTGCTGTTGTGTAGGGTATGGAACATAAACACAAATGTGCAGTAAACCAGATTTGGAGCCGACAGTGCCCCAGGAACAACATAAACTACAGTGGAGGGTGGAATCGTGTGGCCCCATGAGTAACTGGGCTCCCTGCTCTCTGGTTCCCGGGTACATCACCTGAGAACCGCTGCTACAAAGTCACCGCAGATTGGCAGCACCTGCATTGAGTGTCTGCCCCCGGTGGTCAGTGCATATCATAGGCACCAGCCAGTCAGACAGTCACTTAGCCAAATATATCGCAAACTTATTTCCACAGTAAGGTTAGTTAACAATTCCATCACCTTACTTGTTTTTTGTGTGCAATGAGACATTTAAGATCTAATCTCTTAACAACTTCCAAGTATATAATATAGTATTGTTTACTATAATCACCATACTATTCAGTAGGTTCCCTAGAACACATTCATCTGATTACTAGAACTTTGTACCCTTTGACCAACAACATATCCCTATTGCTTTTATCATGAAATTCGTGCACGGAGGGGGGTTGTCCCACAGCCCAGCCTGTACCCTCTCCAATCTGGGACTCCTGGAGGGATGTCCCACTGCCCGTTTAGGCCCGATCAGGGGATCGGGCCTAAACGGGCAGTCGGACATCCCTCTCACAATCCAGGACTGCTGGCTCCCAACTGCTCACCTGCCTGCCTTCCTGATTGCCCCTAACCGCTTCTGCCTGCCAGCCTGATCACCCCCTAATGACTCCGCTGCCAGCCTGGTTGATGCTTAACCGCTCCCCTGCCAGCCTGTTTGCCCGAAAATTCCCTCCTCTGCCGGCCTGGTCACCCCTAACTGCCCTCTCCCGCAGGGTTGATCACCTCCAACTGCCCTCCCTTGCAGGCCTGGTTCCTCTCAACTGCCCTCCCTTGCAGGCCTGGTCCCTCTCAACTGCCCTCCCTTGCAGGCCGGGTGCCTCCCAACTGCCTTCTCCTGTTGGCCATCTTGTAATAGCCATCTTGTGGTAGCCATCTTGTGTCCATATGGGGGCAGGATCTTTGATCACATAGGGGCAGCTATATTGTGTGTTGCAGTGATGATCAATCTGCATATTACTCTTTTATTAGATAGGATAGAGGCCTGATACAGGGGTGGGGGCCAGCTGGTTTGCCCTGAAGGGTGTCCCTGATCAGGGTGGGGGTTCCCTTGGGGCGTGGGGCAGCCTGAGCGAGGGGCCTGTGGTGGTTTGCAGGCCAGCCACGCCCCCTGGCAACCCAAGCGGAGGCCCTGGTATCTGGAATTTATTTTCCTTCTACAATTGAAACTTTGTAGCCTTAAGTGGGTGAGCCCCGCCAGGGTGTGCAGAAAGCTTTGCTTCCCCTGTTGCTGGCGGCAACCCTGGCCTGCTCTCTCAAGCTCCAATCTGCCACCATTTGTTTGAATTTGTTTACCTTTAATAATTGAAACTTTGTAGCTTGAGTGGAGGCTTAGGCCTGCAACGGCTATGGAAAGCTTGGCTTCCTCTGTTACCTGGGAAACCTTGCTCTCTGGCTGTAGCCATCTTAGCTGCGGTTAATTTGCATACTCACCCTGATTGGCTGGTGGGCATGGCTTGGCTGGTGGGCATGGCTTGTATAGCGGAGTGATGGTTAATTTGCATATTACCATTTTATTAGAGATGATAGAAATAATAGACAGTAATATTTTGTTTGTATGTTTTCATGTCCTTCAAAAAATTTAAAAGATAAGATGGTAACTTACATTGGTATTTTCAATTTTTTTTCTGAAAATGTTTTTTTGAGACCCAAGTGTTTGAAGAATAACCTTGAACTTGCATTGTGTTTCATAATTCTTGTATTGCAAATGGACAACACAGTACTTTTGTAGTTAGAAAACATTAAAATTTTATTATTAATAAAAAAATACCTGGAGAGTTGGCATTTATTTATACCTCCAGAATTTAAATTGTATGTGTAAGTGGCATATAGCAGAGAGAAAAGATGACATAATAGATTTGTCATGCCACTAATTCAGATATTTCTGGGGAGCATGGCTTAGAGGTAAAAAATTTAACTTTGTGTGATTAACTTTTATTATCTTACTATAGGCCCAGTGCACGAAATTCATGCATGGGGGGAGGGGGCAAGAATCCCTCAGCCCAGCTGGCACCCTCTCACAATTTGGGACTGCTGGCTCCTAACTGCTGGTCTGCTTGCATGCCTGATTGCCCCTAACCACTCTGCCTGCCTGCCTGATGTCCCTAAATGCTTGCCTGCCTGCCTGATTGCCCAAACCACTCTGCCTGCCTTCCTAATTGCCCCTAACTGCTTGTCTGCCTGCCTGATCGCCCCTAACCATCTCTACCTGGCCCCGCCACTGTGGCTTCATCTGGAAGGATGTCCGGAATGATGTCCGGAAGGTCGTTTGGCTGTCCAGTCTAATTAGCATATTATGCTTTTACTATTATAGATACCAGTGTTTCCCAATGTGAGGAACATGCCTAACAGGAGGGCAATTTGATTTTTAAGGGGGGCAATTTGAGAATGAGTTATTAACAGTGAATTTTTTTGCATTTCTTTTGGTTCTAGGGACCTCATGTACAGTATATAAATATATATTGTGACATATTTACGCATTTCAGGTCTCTATTATATATTTTGAAACTATTTGCTATTTTTTCATATAACTTCATGTTATTATTATTTTTTAATTATTTCTTAGTGATCTTTTTCTTGGTACTTCAACTGTCCTTTCATTCTTTTATGTTTCTCTTTCATCGGTACCATGTTATTTGGAAGCTTGTTTAGACTAAATTAATAGTCTTTTAGGCTTCTTCCATGTGAATAGAAGTTCACTTTTTGAATAATAAGAATTATATATGTCACAGGGTGGGCATCAGGATTTTAGAGATGCTTAGGTGGGGCATGGCCAAAAAAGATTGGGAACCACTGTCTTATACCAATATAAATAAAGTAGCATTATGATATTCTTTCTTATTTCTATACTGGTGGCCCAGTGCATGAAATTTGTGCATATTAAAAGGGAATTAATTAGAGGAAATATTTTAGGGTCCGGGGTGCAGGGGAATGGGATTCCTGGTTGGTAGGCCACTGACAGAAAGCTGACCAAAGGCAGATTCCATGAGGAATGGGGCTCCCTCCTGCCTCCTGTCAGGGTCCAGTTTGAAGGTCGGCCACGCCCCCGATCACGCAAGACTCGGAGCTCTGCCACACCCCAGCTGGGGCCCAGAGTTCCCTCCTGCTGCCGTAACCCAGCCAGGGCCCAGAGCTCCCTCCCACCAGCAGCCTGCTGTTTGGTCATCTGTCCGGTCATTTAGGTCATGACAGCCCCTGGATTTTTATATATTAGGATAATACAGAGAAAAGTCACTTATTAAAAATCGTTAAATACAATTCAAATTCTAATAGATTTCAAATCTAACAAGTATTTGAATAAATTTGAGAAAAAATATGTTGAATTTATATTGCAGTTTGGCTGTGCAAAAGGTTGTTTGTTGAGTTGATAAACATGTTAACCTTTCTCCTTCAACCTTTTCATTGGTAAAATAGGGTTATGTTATCACATTGAACTTTTGGAGTCATAGCTTTAGGAATAATCAATATTGTGAAGCCTGTAGTGCTAATGTCATTGCTCTTTCTGAAATGATTGATTGGAAGGGCTGTCTTTAAAATACTAAGCTGTCCAGTTTTGGTCCATGACAAATAGCTCAACATGATTATATCTGGAATAAGAAAATAAAATCCTCCTAAAAACTTAAGGTCTATGCTAAATAAAACATTGGAAACTATTCATCATTTTGTGTGCCTTAATGACTAAAATGTATTCAAGAAAAATTGATGAAAAAAAGGAAATAATGGCAATTTAAAAAATCAGATTCAATTTAAATGGCTTTTGATCAGATATCGAGCTTTGAGCAGCAAATATTTCCTACTTGGCAATTTTCTTAAATATATTGCTTTATGTTAGGCCACTGCAATATAAAGTGCTTATGCTGGCAATAAAACTAAAGAAGATTAATTAAGCTGTATAAAAGTATGTAAATATGGTATTGTATTGATTCGAGACAATCAAGTTTTGTTTTCTTTTTCCCCACTAGCCATGGTCTATAAAAATGCTTAATAGAATTGCAGATATCAATATATATAAAAGCCTAAGCAACCAAATGACCAAACGACCGAATGGCCAGTTGACCAGTTGCTATGATGCGCACTGACCACCAGGGAGCAGATGCTCAATGCAGGAGCTGCCCCCTGGTGGTAAGTGTGCTCCCATAGCATGAGTGCAGTTTAGCTGACTGACCCTTCCTGGCAGCCCACCAGCCTGGTGGCAGCCATTCACTCCTTCAGTGGTCCGGCAGGTCCAATCCCTCGAGAATGGGCCAGGTACTGATGGACAACACTGCCAGCACGATCCTGACAGCACTGCTGGCCTCCTGGAAGTCAGCCTTGGGCACCGTGGCTGCTTCCCCTCCCTAGAAGCTCTGCAAGGAAGAAATGATATAAAAGTGGCTGCCTGGTGGCTCAGGACAACCAGCGCGACCATCAGCAGGATGGATCCAGATCCTGGGCTGGCAAAGGCATCCCTCCTCCTGCCTGGAGTGCCAATCGTGCCTCCCCCCCCCCCAAACCTTGGGACAGGTGCCAGACACAGGACTTATGGCTGGTGAGCGCCGCTATGGTTGCGTGGGCCTCTCCCAATCAGGACTGACTGGGCGTGAGCCCGTGGCAGTTGCAGCAGGGCCTGGATGAGTGGGAGCAACAGGCAGAAGTGGCAGGTGGCCTTGGACTGCCCATTTCAGCCCAATCCCGCAGGCCACACTGAGGGACCCCACCTGTGCATGAATTCGTACACCAGGCCTCTAGTTTTACATTAAAAATTTAGTATGATCTTATTAACTATTGAGCTAACTCTTCTTTAAAACCAAGTTATCAATTTTAAGACCAAACTACTTGTCTCACCTCTTTTATAAAGTTCAACAAGAAATAAGTAAAACTATGTTTAAATTTTTAGATACAGATGACAGAAAAATAATGAAAAGCAGCTGAAATCTCAGGAATACAGTTTTCTGCTTCTTGATAAAACTCTAACCCATACACTTGAAATTTTATTTGGTGAAGTTGGTATTTAAATATTAAATTAAATATTACATATTTTGCCACTTTAGTCTTTTTTATTGTTCAGTGGTGAAAGTTTTTTATATATTCTAGATACAATTTATTTAACTAATACATTTTGCAAACATTTTCTCCCAGTCAATAGTTGGCCTCTCTGTTCTTTTAACCAGGTCTTTTAGAGAATAGACATTTTTAGTTTCTCATTCTTTTTTTTTTTTTGAGAATTGTATTATGCTTCTAGTGTCATAGCTAAGAAATCTTTCCATAATCCAAAAACATAAAGCTTTTTTCTGTGTTTTTTTCTAGAAGTATTATGGCTTTAGGTTTTACATTTAGGTCTGTGATATATCTTGAGTCAATTTTTTACACAGAGTAAAATATGGATTGAACTTCATATTTTTACAAATGGTTATCCAAATATTTGTGCATTATTTGTTGAAAAGACTATACTTGTTTAATGAATTGCCAATTTACCTTGAACAAAAATCAGTTGTCAGTTTTGTGGTTTGTTTAAATATAAAATAGACCTATGTGCATCTACTTTTAAGCACTCTAGTCCATTGGTTATTTATTTATCTTAACATAAATATCACACTGTCTTGAATAATGTAGCTTTATTTATGTCTAAAAATTAGGTTGTGTTAGTGCTTCACCTTTGTTCTATTTCTAAGTCATTTTGATTATTTTAGAGATTTTAATTTCCATATTTTGGCTGATTCCAAAATTTAGAATCAGCTTAACAATTTCTACAAATATGCCTTTTTGAATTTTGATTGGGAAGTCTATAGATAAATCTGGGGAGAACTGACATCTTAATAATGATTTAGTCTTCCAACCTATGCAAACAAGCCCATTTATTTTAATTTCTCTCAGCAATGTTTCATAGTTTTCAGTATATAAGTAATGCAGATTCATAAACTTCTTTTACCAGATTTATCTTTAAGTAATTCATAGTTGTGATGCTATTGCAATTGGTATTATTAAAGTAAACTTAAGGGGTATTATTATTGTTATTACTATTAAAATAGAAAAATAGGTTTGTTTTATATGTTTTATTGAAGATAATGCCAGAACACTTTTACTATATAGGATATTTGAATGAGGGATATAACAATTTTACACATAGACATTATAGAGGAGGAAAATACTTACCTCCACTTTCTGAGTTCTTGGCTGAACCTCACCCCCCAATAAAAAGACAGATTAACAAGAGAAAAACACATAGAAGTTTATCAACACAGATTTCTTATGTGTACATGAATGAGTGAATGATTCAAAGAAAAGCCTTTAGAATTCAGGGTTAAATACCATGTAATTAGGAAAGGAGGAGGAGGAGGAATGAAAACTTCTTAGGGGAGAGAAAATTATTTTTATGAAAGATGAACGGGCCCTGGGTAGTGTAGATGGGAGAAGTGATAGTTTGTGACAAAGGGTGTCTGGGTGTGGTATGGTTGATAGATTGATAAGAGTCATGCTGCCTGGTTGACGAAACTCCCAGGAGCGGATTTATGACACTGAGTTCCTTTTAGAGGATCTATCTTGAAGCAGGTGAAGGGAGTCCAGAAAAGGCCTCTTCCTATATGCTCTGCTTTTTCATTGTCTACAGCTCAAACAATCAATATACCAAAGTGGCACACTCTGTTACTCTTCAACATCAATGTGCCAGAATTTACCCTGGACTGGAAAGCAGTAGAGCCTGTCGATAGTCACTTCCATGGGGGAAGTTTCTGCAGCTCTGAGGCTGGCCAGTGCTCACCCCAGGCAGAGCCCACCTGGTCAGCAGCCTCAATACTAAAAGACTGGTATGCCAAGAATAGGAATTGGGAAACAGAAACAATATGACTGTGGTCAAATGGAAAAAGAGAACAATGTGTTGGTTAGAAGCAACAATGCAAAATATACATGGGTGTGGGCAGAGTCTGAAAGGAAATGTGTGGGAAATAAAAGTTACTTAACTTAAAACGTGGACATATGTGGGAGGATAATTTTCTTTCCACCTTCGCTCCGGCCAGGAGCTGCCTTCCGCCTCTCGCCTTGTCACATCAATTTGCATATTCCCTCCTTATTGGCTGTGGGGGCCACCATCTTTGTTGCAGAGTTATGGTCAATTTGCATATTCTGTCTTTATTAGATAGCATAGTTTTATAATAATGGCAATGACACTGATATTGTAGAAGTTGTTTTTTTAATATATTTTATTGATTTTTTTACAGAGAGGAAGGGAGAAGGATAGAGAGTTAGAAACACCGATGAAAGGGAAACATTTATCAGCTGCCTCCTGCACACTCCCTACTGGGGATGTGCCCATAACCAAGGTACATGCCCTTGACTGGAATCAAATCTGGGATACTTCAATTTTCAGGCTGATGCTCTATCCACTGAGCCAAACCAGTCAGGGCAAAAGTTGGTTGTTTTGCTAAATATCTGTACATGTTAAGAGTATTCACTTTTTAGGAAAACTGATTGTGTCAGGAAAGGGTAAATGTCATTCATGAAACAATATGTCTTCTGAAAAGTGGACTATTTTGCATAGCGCTACTTTAACTGAATACAAGCCATGTATGTAGAATCAAAAAGAAAGGAAGACAGAGAGAGAAGAAAAACCCTACCAACAAATGGTAACAATATCAAAATGATATTCTTTTTTTTTTTAAATATATTTTATTGATTTTTTACAGAGAGGAATAGAGAGTTAGAAACATCGATGATAGAGAAACATCGATCAGTTGCCTCTTGCACAACCCCTACTGGGGATGTGCCCGCAACCAAGGTACATGCCCTTGACCGGAATCGAACCTGGGACCTTTCAGTCCGCAGGCCGACGCTCTATCCACTGAGCCAAACCGGTTTCGGCTCAAAATGATATTCTTAAGCACATTTAAACATCCATGGATTATTTGTAATGACATTTTAATCTGAAATTTACTTGTAGCAATGTATACTTGGATAAATTTAATAATTTCAGATTCTGTTCTTGACCTTGATTTTCACTTTTAACTTCATACATTCACAGTAATATTTGAAGGTCTAGATGTTTTTGAAATGCAAATGCATGAAAACTTTGAAGTCATACATTTGGAATAAATAATTCTACACACACTGGATTTGTAACATTAATATATTAAAATAATTCTGCCATAAAACTAATTGAATTACATATTTCATATGGGAAAGTGAAATTTCATAAGATATAATTTAACTAAAATTAAAAGTAACATGGTATTGAAATAATGATTGGAAATATCAAATTACATGCTTTTAATATTCTGTACACAATTTTTGTTTTTTTTCAATACATTTCAGTGCTAGTATAAAATAAACTAGTAAAAAGGAGCATTTTAATTTTAAAATAAGTATACAACAGACTCAGAACATATACTATCATGCACAAAAATTTTATTATGAATTTTACCAAAACTGACAGCAAAATAAAAAATAAGAGAGATATGTGAAAATAATCAGAAATTTTATACTCAGCTAAGAGAAAAGTGAAAGTTGATTTTTTTTTTTGCATCTATTGTGTTTTCAAGAGCGCTACAAATAGAATATTACAAAAGAAGAAAAGAGGAAGATTTTTAAGAAGTACAGTAACATATAGAACACTTTTTTCTTACTGCGAGCATGCTTGGAAGTTATAACCAAACGAGCTCTTGACCTCATGAGCACCTCTACCTCTTGTGAGAGCAAAAATATCTCAAATGGCACAGTGCTGCTTTTCTGCCCCTGGTTTCGTTAATTTAGATATACCGTAAATGTTCTTTTTCAGCATTCTTGTTTGGTCCAGTCAAAAGACACCGTACTAGCAGTGCGATCACAGGGAACATGATGAAGAACTGGTGAAAGCAAAGTAAATCGGTTTCAGCATTGGCCTGTCAGTGGAGATGAGTCAGGACACAGCAGTCCTTCCTTTTACTATTCTCACCAAAAAATAAAGAATGCTATTCTTGAAAGAACTAGTTTCTCTTCCTTACTACTGATCTTATTAATTTTTAATATACAATCACAGCTCAAGATATCCTGGAAACGAAGTATACATTTCAAATGGTTTTAGTTCAATGTACTTGGAAAATATTTCAGTGGGAAAACCAGAATATTTTGCACCCTTCTCCTCCCTAAATTGGAAACAGTTTGGAAATATGTTATTTAATAAATACATTCTTCTATGAAAAAAAAAAAAAAAAACTACACAGATCCTCAATCATGATTAAATTGTTAGTTTTAAGTAAAAGAAAATAGCAAGCAAAATAAACGTTTGAATTTTACTTTTAGCTTCTAGACATAAATAATAGAAAGGATTTTTGTTTGTTTGTTTTTAATGTCTTTGATTAGCTCTACCGCTCTGCTATCATTCTCTGTGGCTTGTGTTATTAGCCCTAATCCAAGGAGATATAAAAAAAAAAAAAATCAAAGTTCCTCACCACTTGCCCAAGTGTATTAAATCTCCAAAAGTTAATACCAGGTTGTGCTCAAATTAATCAACTAAAAAACAAACTGCTGGATTTTTTTTCTCAAAAAGAAATGTTTTGAGAAAAAATACACATATACATCACAAAACAGTTACTGAGTGATAGGGTCCTCAAAGAGGTATATTTTTGTCACTGATTAACAGCTTTGCTTACTTGAAATTTTTCCCCAGTATAATTCACAGTTAAAAATTGCATACATTTAAGATATACAACTTGATGATTTGATATACTTATATGTTTTAAAATATTCAGCACCATAAGCTAAATAGCATAGCCATCACCTCAGTTATTATTTTATTTCTTTCTTTTTTTTTGGTGATAACACTTAAGATATATCTACCTTATTAGCAAACTCCAAGTGCAGAGTACACTATTGTTTATTATACTCACATAGTTTTACATAAGATCTCCAGAATGTATTCACCTTGCATGACTGAAATGTTGTAGCTTTGCTTATATTTTATTCTGTCAAGAATTTATAATTGTTTCTGAGGCAGGCAGAGTCAGACAGCTTTAAGAAAGGGAACTTGAGTAGTGAAATCAGGCGTTGTGGACCTCTGATGTGCTGAAGAGTTAACCTAGAATGGTCTTTATTAAAAGGCTAATTACATGAAAAGTGTAAAGAGGTTAATAACTTGTCACACAAATAAAATTTTATCGCTGGCCCTGACCAGTGTGGCTCAGTTGGTTGGGCGTTGTCCCCTGCACTGAAAGATAGGTTGTTGGTTCCATTCCTTGAACTCGAGGTGTTGGCTTGATCTCCAGTACGGGGTGTACAGGTGGCAGCCAATCCATATTTCGCTCTCATATCCATGTTTCTGTCTCTACCTCTCCTTTCCTCTCTCTCTCTCTAAAACTCCATAAAAATATTTTGAAAAAAAAGTTTTATTTTAGTTAAAAAGTCCAATTCTGAAGATTTAATTAAATTGTGCCATTTTTACTTTAATTTATGAAATTTTCCAAGTGTATAATGATAGTGATATTTTGACGTAAAGAAGGAAGAGTACATTCCCTAGGAGCTCTTCTAAAAAGGTGCAAACCAATTTCTCAGAAGAGTAAAGGACCTGACAAGGAATGAAGGGCTCTGTGCCGGTAAAACCACATTCATTAGTAATTGTTTTGCCAATCTAATGTCATCCTAACTCCAAAACACTGAGGCAGCTTGAGTCTTAAAAAAAAAAAAAAAAAAAAGAATTGAATAGAAATGTACTCACCACTCATTTTTAACTCTATTGGATTTAGGGAATTGATTTATGGCAATTCTGAGCAATTGCCCAATTTAAAGGAAATTATTTCACAGAGCGTTCTCTGTAATTTTAAAGTTACTGTCTTTTCTAGAGGTTACTATATCATTGATAACTGAGATTTTTCTCAGAGCTGTTCCATTGCAAATAAACAATTTGAGTTTCACTTTATTATTTATAATTCAATGATGTCAGGAACAATGAACGAGATATTCATCTACTTGGCAGATTTCATAGAAACATGCATTTATGAAATACTGATTTTATAGTTGCACTGCATAATGGCAATATGTGCTCAAGAATAACCTGTTTGGAAGACTACTGTATTATAATCTTACTCCTCTGGGGAGTTATTTAATCAAAATAGCTCTGCTTAAGTGCACTACAAGAGGAGACATGAAAAAAATGTCAGAGGATCAAGGAGAGACAAAGGACTAGAAATTGTAATACTAAAAGTAATTTAGAGCCTTGAGGAATGGTACTTTTTTTTCTTAAACTTGAGGTGGAAAAAGCTCCAATAAGTCAGGAATATTATAGCTACAACTGAGATCTCAATGAATGGCAAAATAAATTCTCAGACCCACGAATAACTAAACACCTAGATAAAACGTGTTAAATCAAAATGGAAATGTAAGCCACATTGTGCTCCTTGATATTCAGAGTTAGTAAAACACTAATTGGCATCATATGACTATAAGCAACCATATTAGATCTTATTCCTCTACCTTCTTAACTCTTTTTTGTACAATACAACTTCTACTAGGCTTTCTAGTAATTCTATGACCTAAATTCTAGCAATGCTCATGATTTGCAATAATGAGTTAAACAATTTAATGTTCTTGAATATTAAATCAGGTATCAAGATATACACTCTTACCTTACTGTGGAAATATATGGTAATTACTCTATTAATGAAAAGTATGTGTTTAACAAACATGCCTAATTATCTTAAATGTTGATTTATTGAAGTTAAAACAATATAGGAAGCACAGAATGCTATAGGGAGTTTTACTTTTTCTTCTGTTTATTTATTTTTGCATGTAAAATCATTATCTTTCTCTACAGTAAATGCATCCAATCAAAATTTCTCCAAACTATCATTACAGGGTTTTCATTCTATAATGTATTCTCATAATTCAATTCCAATGTGTTCTTTTTTCTCCTCCTTGGTAGTCAATAATTTGGCATTATACAGTTAATGATGTTTCTATATTAATATTTCCCCAAAAGTTTCAGTGTATATTACATACCCATGCGTGCCATCTTTTTTAAAATTTGTAATCCACATCAAATTAATCAAAGATAACACTTTGTCAACCTTCTCTGTCTCCAGTATTTAACTGTTGTTACTGAGCAATATTTTACTACCAACACCTCAGGCAACCATTGGTACTTGGTGGGTTATAAAATATAAATTATTAATAGAAAATTGGCCCTGTATTTCTGGTAAGGCTTAGTTGCTTGGTCTTTGAGAACTAACTTGCTTCAATATATTCCATGTACACTCACACCATTGCTCTGATTTCAAGAGCATTGCCAACCTCCCATGACAGTCAGTGGGTAGCCTGTGCTTCTACCTAACATGATTCAAAACTCACCTCTTATGAGTTGGTCTTACAACCATGGATGGTCATTTTATGACAAAATCTACTTAGCACTGATCAACTCCCTTTAGATATGCTTTCATATTTCATTTTTTTAAGGAAGACTTACCATTCAATTTGAAGTAATTTTAAGTGACAGTGATAATGGTAATAATGGGTAGGATTTTGAGCATTTACCAATGTCCAGACACTGTGCTAAGTGTTCCACATAAATAATTTCATTTAATTCAGCCACACCAAGACATAAGGACAGCTGTATTCATGTTTGACAGATCACGTAGAACTGGGATCTAATTCATGTTTTAGAACATGGGTTTTGTTGGCCTCCAGGGCTTAGCTTAATTCTTACTCTCTCTGAGGGGCCAACCCTAACCATCCAATACAAATACCATTTCTGATATTATCACAGCTCATGTCCTTTCAGCACATAGTAGCACAACTTATCTGCTTGTGGACAATGAAATTTGACTAAATTTTCTGTTTATCATTTCTATATGAGAGAATTTAATAACCAGTATAAATTTTGTTTAATCCCCATTTCTTTGGCACATTGGCAAACAATGTATCTGATGTTGAAGGCTTCATCAGCTGCTGAAATGTGAAGACATGGATCAGAACCCCTGGTTAATGTATAAATAAAATTTTATTAGAAGCCACTATGGTGTTGGTGATTTCTCTTAGAAATCAGGGTCTGATTACACACCATTAATTTATGTATTCATTTACTCAACAAGCATTTTTTAATGCTATGCATTAGAAATAAGCATTAAAAACCTTACAGTGAATGAAATGAAAACCCATGCTCTTTTGAAGAAAGACAGGTAATGAGATAAAACAACAAATCTATTTTCTAAAAATAGTGTCTGTTATTGGTGATTAAATGCTGTGGAAAAAAAGAAAAGAAAAGATGAAATTATAATTGGGAGTGATGGAAGTGAAGCTGGTGGTCAAAGAGTGAGTTCCTGATACAATGATATTTGATCAGAGCTAAGGTACAAAAAAATATTTTAAAAAGATAGAAAAAGAGGGCTTTTTATAGGGGTCAAATATGTGGTCACAGGAGACTAGACTTTTACCATACACTCTATTGGTAACCACACAATAGAGTATATCTTATATAATAAAAGCCTAGGTGGCATCATGCCCTCACGTGATGCCCTTATACAACATCATCACAAGATGGCTGCCACAAGATGGCCACCACAAGATGGCCGCACACTCAGCAGAGGCGGGGCCTGGCGGCTGCTTTGCATGGTGAGGCCTAGGGGACCCACGGCTCTGCACAGCACAGAGGAAGCCAGTCCCCGTGTCTCCGCCACCTTCTGTGGAGGAGGCGGGTCCTGGCGGAGGAGGCTGGTCGTGGCAGGGGAGGGTCCCAGATTGGATAGGGTGCAGGCTGGGTTGAGGGACACCTCCCATGCACAATTTGCATGCACTGGGCCTTTAATAGATGTTATATTATAATGTTGTACACCTAAAATTTACATAATGTTGTTAACTACTGTTATCCCCAAAAAGGTTAATAAGAAAATAAATAAAAGCTCAAAAATATAATTGAATTTATAATTAAAAAAAAAAAAAGAAAGAAAGAAAGCGTAGCCAGCCACTGAGGCTCAATATCTGCGCATCGACCCATGCACCAAGAGGTCACTGGTTGAATTCCTGGTCAGGGCACATGCCTGGTCAGGACTCAATCCCCTATAGGGGGCATGCTAAAGGCAGCCAATGGATGTTAATGTTTCATTCTCATAGATGATTCTATCTCTCCTTCTCCTTCCTCTCTTTCTAAAATCAATTAAAAAAAAAAAAAAAAATATATATATATATATATATATATATATATATATATATATGAAAGAAAAAAGAAAAGAAAGCCTGGCATACAGTTTTATTAAAGAAGAACATTTCAGGAAAAGGTAACAACTTTATGTCACTAAGTAACAGTAAGAAGGCTAAAATTGTGCGAGCATAAGTGAGGGGAAGTGCAGCAAAGGGAAAACCAAAGAGGCAGAGCAGGGTCTTGTAGCTATTGATATTTCATTTTACCGTAACTTACTATGAACAATCATGGCTGTTGCACAGATGAAAAGAAGACTTTTCATAATGACAAAAATCAAATATTCCACCTCATTCCACACAAATCAAAAGAAAACCTCACAGTTGGACTCACCAGGTCAACATCAAACAACTGCAGGTGCTATTAATAATTATTTACATAGGCTTGGTAGGAATAGTCTAATACCAGTTCTCACTTTCTCAAATTCTAATGGAAGAAAATTGAAAAATAAAAGTGATATCTCTAAAAAGTTTTTTAAGCTAGAATATAACCACTAACAGTAAAGACCCATTGACTAATCCTATCTAATAAAGAGGGAATATGCTAATTAACCATAATGTCGTCAAAAAGATGGCGGCGCCCACAGCCAATAAGGAGGGAATATGCTAATTGATTGCCTCACCCTCAAAGATGGCACCCAGTCCCCTCAGCCCTGCTGGGGCAGCAGGTGCGCAGCAAGGCCAGGCCTGCACCCAGGCGGGCCCGGTCACTCCATGCACCTGCCTCCAGAGTCCCCCAGTCCCCTCAGCCCTCCAGCTGCCCAGGGCCGGCCCAAGGCTCAGGTAACCAGGGCCAGCCAAGGCTTGTGCTGCTGATAGTGGCAGCAGCATAGGTGTGATGGGGCGTCACCTTCCCCTGATCACTGGGTTGCCTCCCGTCCCTGAGGGCTCCTGGACTATGAGAGGGGGCAAACCGGTCTGAGGGACCCCCCCTCCAGTGCATGAATTTTCATGCTCTGGGCTTCTAGTCAGAATATAAAATATTTTATGTACAGAAATAGATGTTTTACCAAATAGTTTTGAAACAAAAATTATTTTAGAATTTTATTAATAACTAGAGGCCCAGTGCATGAAAATTCTTGCACATGTAGGGTCCCTAGGCCTGGACGGCGATCAGGGTCAATCAAGGCCTTCCTTCCCTTAGCTGCCGGCTGCCAGCCAGGGCCTTCCTTCCCCCAGCTGCTGACTACAGCCAGGGCCTTTCTTCCCCCAGCTGCTGGCTGCTAGCCAGGGCCTTCCTTCATTCTGCACCTGCCCCCACCCTGGTGTCAGCGCATGTCATAGTGAGTGGTTAAACTCCCAGTCAGTGGAACTCCCAAGGGGACAATTTGCATATTAGCCTTTTATTATATAGGAGCATTTTGTACCAAACAAACCATAACTATTTTTAAAAGTAGCCAGCTGTGCTTTGAGTTAAGTTTTTATGATTCTTAACCCAACATGTTGTTTCAGTTATCCAATGTTGTGTAACAAATCATCCAGAAACCTTAGTTTATTATTTACTCACAATATGTGAAGCAGCAATTTGGACTGAATTCAACTGAGAGTTGTATCAGGGTCCTCAGATGGAATGGATCCTTATTTTCCATATGTTCATTTATTCATATATGCTAGCTAAGTCCTTTCTCCATGATTGTAGAACCATTCAGAAATTGCTGTCCAAAGACAATTCTTCATGAATCCCTTACATTTCTACATTCCTAGGCATTTATGGTCAATTTATGAATGTTTGTATAAGGAGATATAGCAAGATAGTACTTTGTTTTCAGAGAAGACTTTCTTACATCCCAGAGTAATAAACATTCTCCTTTGTAACACAGTTTGGGCAAATTTTTTAGCAGCCCCTTATGAGACTGGGGGTTTGCTAATCTTTGGACACAGATTAGGACAGTGCTCATAATTCACCTAGGACCATTTAGAATCATCTTTATGGTACCTGAGGGGCAAGAAAGTTTAATGATAGCATGAAGTTCATGCTGCCTGCTCTACCAGGAGTTATGAACTGTCTAAAAACATTTGGTATGTTTGTTTCCTTACTGAGTAAATCTGTGGAAGTATGATGAGTAAGCCTAGCAGCTGCTTGCTGCTTAGGGACAATTTGATTGCAAGACTTTCCAAATAGTAGTCTTGAAAGTAAAGCAATGGCCCAGATAGTGTTGCTCAGTGGTTGAATGATGACCCAAAAAGCAGGAGGTCATAGTTGGAGTCCCGTGTTTACCTCAAGTAAGAAACTAATGCTGTGCTAAATATTGTAACAAGAAATGGGTGGGTGCTAGGAAATAATAGTGGTCTCTGCAAGATGAAGATACCTTCTTGAAAAACGAAATGGAAGTAAATATAAGACTACTAGATGCCACTGGGGAAGGAGAAGAAACAAAAGAAGGCAGCTAAAGAAAAGGTAAGTGGAAGCCTCACCATAAGTGGATTATTTATGGAAAGTTGCATGGCAGCTTTTGCAGAAAAGATAACAAGGCATCAACAGGAGGAGAGCAGCAGTAGAGGGGGAAGGAGTCTGGCTTCAACAATCCTGAAAGCAGCTGCTGGGATGTATCAAGGCAGAGCTCCAGCTGCTGGTTCTGTGAGCAGAGTGAATGCTTTCGCACTTTCACACTGGAAGTGTGCATCACTACTCCAGAAGAACACCAACATTTAAAATCTGTATTGATGAGAAGTAAAGGAGTTAACAATCAGAAAAATGATAGTCTACTCCTAGAAATGAAATATGGTATTTAGTTATAAAATTTGTTGTGATTTTGTAACTTGGGGCAAATCACTCCCTCATGTTAACCTGGGAATAAGCCAGGTGTGACCAGTCTGAAGCTCCTTTTGTGGTTTGTATCATAAATGACCTCAGCTTCAACTTCCTAGGTTTCCTGGCTCCACCCAGGGGTAATCTACAATGTAAGCTGTGCCCATTGTAAAATATTACCACAGTAAGACCATGATTGTAGGCTCTAGTACATGTCCCATACTTGCTGGGCAGGGTGATTTACTCATCAACGGAAGTACTGTAGAAACATATGTCATGAGCAAAGGAATTTTCTGAGACTCATGCTGAAGGATGAGATATTGTAGAAAGTTTTACTTCTATGGCATCAAACCCCTGAGTTTCCAAAATCCTATTTCCTTTAGTCCAGCTGTGTCAACCATAGGGCTAGAATGAAAGCCAGGCCCAGTGTTTCCATTCCAAGTTGAGTCACAGCTTAGTCCAGCATCCAACTAGCTTAATTTGTGTTCCCAGTTCCATCAGTCTATTGCTTGGGGGGAATGGCCACATAGCTATGGAGGGAACATAGGTGAACAAAAGAAGAACCAGAGAACCCCATGAGCCAAGAGAAGGAAGAATTCCTTTGTTTTGTGATTATGCATTCCCCAAATTTTCATGAGCTTGGAGTGGCCCCACCCCCTCTGGCCAATGATCTCTATTCCCAGGTTTGACTGACAGGCACCCTCCCTAGGTCATCCCAATTCACTGTACATGGGCCCACCTCCCCTTAGTTGGACCTCTTCCTCCAGTGGTCTGCAGGGAGTGGACTGGGGGTCCCCTGGGGAGGGTACAGTTGAAGCTTGCTGGTGAAGCTGCTTTGATGGCCATGCTCATGCTTATAATGCCTGGCCTCCCCTTTTGATCCTTTCGCATCCTATCTAATAATAGACAAATATGAAAATTGACCATACCTCCAACACACCCACAAGCCACGCCCACAAGCCACGCCCACCATCCAATCAGAGCGAGCATGCAAATTAACCCAAACCAAGATGGCTACAGCCACAGAGAGCAAGGTTTCCTAGGTAACATAGGAAGCCAAGCTTTCCACCTGCCCTGGCCAGGCCTAAGCCTCCACTCAAGCTACAAAGTTTCAATTATAGAAGGTAAACTAATTCAAACAAATGGTGGCAGAATGGAGCTTGAGAGAGCAGGCCAGGGTTGCCGCCGGCAACAGGGGAAGCAAAGCTTTCCGCACACCCTGGCCAGGCCCACCCGCTTAAGGCAACAAAGTTTCAATTATAACCCCAACACAAATGGCTGCCTGCGGAGGGAGCCCCAGGCTTGGCTCTGCTCCAGGCTACAAAGTTTCAATTGTAGAAGGAAAATAAATTCCAGATAACAGGGCTTCCGCTTGGGTTGCGAGGGGGCGTGGCCAGCCTGCAAACCACCACAGGCCCCTCGCTCAGGCCGCCCCACACCCCAAGGGAACCCCCACCTGATCCGGTACACCCTTCAGGGCAAACCAGCTGGCCCCCACCCCTGTACCAGGCCTCTATCCTATCTAATAAAAGAGTAATATGCAGATTGATCATCACTGCAACACACAATATAGCTGCCCCTATGTGGTCAAAGATCCTGCCTCCATGTGGACACAAGATGGCCACCACAAGATGGCCAGCAGGGGAGGGCAGTTGGGAGGCACCCGGCCTGCAAGGGAGGGCAGTTGAGAGGGACCAAGCCTGCAAGGGAGGGCAGTTGGAGGTGATCAACCCTGCAGGAAAAGGCAGTTAGGGGTGACCAGGCCGGCAGAGGAGGGAAGTTGGGGGCAAACAGGCTGGCAGCAGAGTGGTTAGGGGGTGATCAGGCTGGCAGGCAGAAGCAGTTAGGGGCAATCAGGAAGGCAAGCAGGCAAGCAGTTGGGAGCCAGCAGTCCTGGATTGTGAGAGGGATGTCTGACTGCCCGTTTAGGCCCACCAGGATCGGGCCTAAATGGGCAGTCGGACATCCCTCAAGTAGTCCCAGATTGGAGAGGGTACAGGCTGGGCTGAGGTACAACCCCCCTCTGTGCACGAATTTCGTGCACCGGGCCTCTAGTTATTAAAAACTAGCTAATTACAATGGTATCAACACTAAGAAACCTTTAATATTGTATCAGGAAAATTACAGTTTAACATATGTGATGATTACCTGTCAGCATTTTTTAAAAAAATAATAATCACCAGCACTAAGATCTACACAAAATTGTTCAAGATGATGTAGAAGTTAACCACAATATGTCTTTCTCTGATATCTAAGGCTGATGGCTCTTTGCCTCCTAGACTGACATCAGTCACTGAGGACCTAATTTCTACCTAACTCATGAAGTCAGAGGCAAAAAATACCAATTATTTCAATGTGTGCATCATCTATCTTCATTTGTTCAGTGTTCATTCTGCTGATGCAATTCTAGTCAACATTATCATCATGCATTATCTCTGCATCAGCATAGTCATCTTAGCAGCCCCTTCATGTCCTTACACCAGCAGGAGTATCCTGGATGAAATTTGTCTTGTTTAGTCAGCATGGGCTGCCATAACAAAATCCTATAGATGAGTGTCTAAACACCAAAAATGTATGTTGTCACAGTCCTAGAGGCCAGAAGTCTGAGATCTGTGTGCCAGCACATTTGGCTTCTGGTGAGAACTTGCTTTCTAGCTTATAGAAAGCCACCTTTTTTTCTATGTCCTCAGATGGTGAAGAGAGAGAGATACAGAGCACACTCTCTGCTGCCTCATCTTACAAGGACACTAATCCCATTATGAAGGCCCTACCCTCATGACCACTTCTAAACTTGATCTCCCATAAGCCCCACCTCCAAATACTATCACTGTGAGAATTAAAGCTTCTACATACAAATTAGAGGATTTCACAAACATTCAGTTTATAACATAATCCTAAGTGCTCAGGTTTGTCATTTTTCTTTCTCACTCTTTAGAGTTTCTATAAAACATCACACCACTACATTTTCACTATGAAGATTATAGAACATAAACTGTTTATGAGGTAATATCAAAGACCAGATCAGTAAAAAGTTAGAAATTCAATGATCTTACCCAGTAAGCTTTACTAACAATGTCAAGGTTACAATTAATTTGAGCACTGGCAAAGCAGAGGCAGGGATAAAATCCCAAACACAGTCCCCCAAGACTTTTCTTGTCACATTAGAGCATCTGCTGGTCCTGATCACCATAAAAAGCCTCTAAGCTCCATATGTGATCACATCCTTAGAGAAGGGAGATGTTTTGGTCATGAACTATCTACATTTTACATTCTGATAGGTACATTTCTTTGATGGCATTTTCCACATAATGCCATAAGTGAGCTCAGTAAGTAAAACTTAAAACATTTGATCAATGTGTATAGTTGAGTGGAGTTGAAAATTGTAATAATCATGGATTTTTTGGTGTTTTGTACCTCCCAATGTAGCAGGACAGTTTTCATTTCCAACATCATTGCTTCTAGCAAATTTATTTTTTACCATACATCCATAGATTTGAAGTTTGGTTATAATAAGCCAGGGTTGGGATTTTTTTTTTTTTTCTGTAAAGGACCAGACAGTAAATATTTTAGACTTTGTGGGCCTCATATAGTCTTTAGTAGTCTTTGTATTCTATTTTTACAACACTTAAAAATGTAAAAACAGCCCTAGATGGTTTGGCTCAGTGGATAGAGCATCGGCCTGGGGACTGAAGGGTCCCGGGTTTGATTCCGGTCAAGGGCATGTACCTTGGTTGTGGGCACATCCCCAGTAGGGGTCGTGCAGGAGGCAGCTGATAGATGCTTCTCTCTCTCTCTCTCTCTCTCTCTCTCTCTCTCTCTCTCTCTCTCTCTCTCTCTCTCGTAGATGTCTCTAACTCTCTGTCCCTCTCCCTTCCTCTCCGTAAAAAATCAATAAAATATATTAAAAAATGTAAAAACATTCTTAACTCATAGGTCATACTTTGCTGGCCCCTGCAGAGGCAATTGTAGACAGAGTAATATATACTCTGTATATTATGCTATTTTGACAATTTACACAAACTTTCCTGCTGGGGAGAGACTGTTCCCAGTAAGCTAGCCAATTCTTAGAGATAGCCAGGGACTCAGTCTGGAGCATTCCTTTGATATGCAAAGTGAGCAATTCAGATCCTTGCCTCCTCTAGCTGGCTTTTACAACAAAGAAGCAATATCCTTCTAAGTCAGTCCTCACAGGGCCCGGCACCAGGCAACTGGAGACCACCCATACAGCCCCAAATTATTATTATTGAAACCACCCAATCCTAAAATATTTACCCTGCTTGCATTGTCTTTCTTTCTAAAGGTCATGGCCTATGGCTTCCCCTCACACCTGTTTTGTTTCCTGACCAAAACATGCAGTTACCCTGTGTGGTCAGCCTCTTATTCCTATGGGAACTATAAGAAACATTAAACTTTTTTTCAATGGCATTGATCTTTCTGTATCACCCAGTCATCCTTATAAATGAATACCCAGGCATAAAACACCAGGAGGTCTGGTTTTGTGACATGTTTGTAAGAAAACTTGGTGGGGCTACCTGCCTTCTTTCTTTTCAAGAAATGTCACCTGGTAAAAGAAGGGAATCCTTTGAAGGTTTGCTGCTAAACATTTTCTTTCCCATGTATTACACAATACTTCATATATTTTCACATGCATAAGAATAATAACAATTTTAAAAACCAAATTGTAAGTACTATACTTGTATTCCTTTATTAGTGATTTTAGGTTTCTTTTCCCCCTTTATGTCTAATGTTATATTTATTTTTTGTTGTTGTTCTGCAAATTATCTATGGTTAGAGCTTATGTGTCAAGAGGAGATTCTAACTACTACCTGGACTAAATGTTATTCACAATGGTGTGCATCTAGCTTCTTGGTGGTTTTTTATACCAAAGCAAATCTGAGTGACTCACAGACTGCATGGTTCACCAGTACACAGTGTCGAATATCATTTCAGCACATGGGCTCTGGAAAGAGATGTATCTTACTTTTGATCCAGTCTCTGCCATGAAAATATTTGGGATTTTAGTCTAATATTTCATTGCTTTATGCCTTATTTCCTTCACATATCAAATAGAAATACAACTCCTCATAGTTATGAGTGAATAAGATAATTCACACAATGCCTTTAATATAGTGTCTGAAACATAGGAAATGCAATTCAGGTTGCTGCTGTTCCAGCCCCTGTACAGGTTTACTGTCACCTACCTGGAGCCTGCAAGCCTTTCATATAAAAGTAGGGATCTTACAATAAGACCATAGCCTTTTCTCTACTACTTCTTATTCAACATCTTTCATTGGCAGTGTCCCTAGCAAAAACACTTAGGTTAGAGAGCAAAACTCTTCTGCCACATTGGGAGGTACAAAACACTTAAAAATTCATGATCACGTTACATTTTTCAACTTGACTTTGCTATACACACTCTGATCAGGGCTTTCAACTTTTACTTACTGAGTTCACCTTTGCATCCAACCCCAGTTGAAGTTAACACCATCCTTTTGCTGCACTGGCAACTCATGAAACATAGCCCATTCTGGAATTCTTCCCAGGTGTGTCTGCTAAAGTTCAAGTTTGAGGCTGCACCCCTCAGAAGCACCTGATATTCTTAATAAGGGGTGTTTCTCTTTGCCTGGGTCCCTTGCCTAGGAACTCCCTTGAAGTGCCTTCTTACTGGCACAAAGCCCAGTCCAGTTCAAAAGAGGTTATCCTCCATTCATATTTCTCCTCTTTATTTCATTTTTTGTACAGTAAATAAAGTTTCTTCAAAGTAGCTGCTTACAGAAATCAAGTCATCATGGCTGACTTAAAGAGAGCAGCTACTCTTTCAACTCTTCAACCTGTATTAAACACTAGAGGCACGGTGCACAAATTCGTGATTGGTGGGGTCTCTTGGCCATCAGGCTGATGCGGGGGCAGCCTGCTGGGGGGAGGGACCCTGGGAAGTTGGCCAGCTGGCCCCCTTGATCGCCAACAGCAAACAAGGCATGGCTAAGGCATGGCCGATTCCATGAGGAATCGGACTCCTTCCTCCCTCCTGTCTGGGTCTGAAGGCAGTTGAACCAAATTTGGGGCTGTCAGGGCCCCGGCAGCAAGGTCTGGGTCTCTGTGCGTCATAGCTGTTGGCGGGTCATCCAGTCGTTACAGTCGTCCGGATGGTTCAGTCATAACGGTCTCTTAGGCTTTTATATATATAGAAGATTATTATTTTCAAGTATATTTTTATTGATTTCAGAGAGAAAGGGAGAAAGAGAGAGAGAGATAGAAACATCAATGATAAGAGAAAATCATTGATCTGCTGCTTCCTGCACGCCCTCTAATGGGGACGAGCCCACAACCTGGGCATGTGCCCTTGACTGGAATCAAACCCAGGACCCTTCAGTCTGCAGGATGATGCTCTATCCACTGAGCAAAACCAGCTAGGGCTAAAAGATTATTTTTTTATTATGATCTTTGAATCCAATTTTATTTACATGTCAACATTCCAGGAGCTAATAAGACTGTCAAGGCATCTACAAATTTTAGCCAATTTTAATATCCTGCTTATATGTTATGTTTATATTAATATAGTTTTACCCCATAATTTCAAGGTATCAAAGCACTTCCAAGAGCTTTCTTAACATGAGTGAGAGGTACAAATGATAAGTTGTCACTGGGGTGTGGGGATGGTACAATTATAAACATAATTTCAAACATTCTTTCCAAATTAGCATTAATTTCAGTCTCTACTTAGGCATTGGACTACAGAGAAATTCATCTCTTCATAATCTCATTTTGCTCTAAATATACAAAAGCCTGTTTATGGGAGGACAAGATCAAAAGGGAATACTTTCCAATGCACTTAAAACTAACCACAGCACATCAGTTTGTGTCCATGGTTCCAGAATATCTTACAGAGACCCCAGCTTTCCCAATGGCAGAACTCTCCTGATGTAGATCTCTTGTATCACTCTTGGCTAGTGGCTTACCTGTGCCAGCTCATTCTCAGTTCTATAATACCATGGACCATCTCTCCTTTGAATTATTATGGCATAGAAAGCTAATCTCTCGTCTTCTCTCTGGAAGTTACAAAGTTCTATCTAGTGTGTACCACCTCCTTGGAATGCACTCATCTCTCTGTTGCTCCTCACTTATGACCATCAGCTGGCTATTTTCTTCTTCCAGTTAGGGGAAATTATTAATAACTATTATAAATAAATATCAGTGAAGTTTCTGAATCTGGAGGGAGAACATTATATTCTTTTTTTAAGTTATTATTTCTATTGATTTCTGAGAGGAAGGGGGAGGGAGAGGGAGACCAAAACATCAATGATGAGAGAGAATCACCGATTGGCTACCTCCTGCATGTCCCCTACTGGGAATTGAGCCCGCAACCCAGGCATGTGCCCTTGACTGGAATCAAACCTGGGGCCCTTCAGTACGCAGGCCAATGCTCTATCCATTGAACCAAACCAGCTAGGGCACATTATATTCTTTAAATGAAATTCCCATATGGTTTAGCATCGTCTAAGTTTCTTCCTCAAACTAGGAACTAAAGATAAAAGGGGAGTTGCCATGTATTTATCCTATGTTCTCTCTTTCTCAAATTTCAGGAGATAATGACAAAACAAAATTATAAACCTTCTGCTTATGACTCTATTTCAGCTACTCTATGCCTTACTAGTTTATCTTAAATGCACATGGATATAATGGAGTAAAAGGTATAATATCATGCATAATGTGTTGTCTATGTCTTCCTTTACAGAGCAGCCAGTCACTCCAAAGGATAGCCACTCATGTAGTCTTAACAAGATCCTAAGAATTTTTTTAAATTATTTATTTATTATTATTATTATTATTACTAGAGATCCAGTGCATGAATTCATGCACTGGTGGGGGGGGGTCCCTCAGCCTGGCCTGCCCCCTCTCACAGTCTGGGAGCCGGCCCTGGTTACCTGGGCAGCCACCATCTGAGGCTTACCTGTGCCTTGGGCCTCCCCTGGGCGGCTTGGGGGCTGAGGGACTCTGGAGGCAGGCGAGCCCTGCCACCCTGGCGGGGCTAAGGGGACTGGGCGTCCATCTTGTGGCTGTGGGCACTGCCATATTTGAGGGTGTGGCAGTCAATTAGCATATTTCCTCCTTATTTGTTGTGGGTGCCACCATCCTTGAGGGCGGGCAGTCAATTAGCATATTCCCTCCTTATTGGCTGTGGGCACCGCCATCTTTGCGATGGCGTGGGGGTCAATTAGCATATTCCCTCTTTATTAGATAGGATTATTATTATTATTATTATTTGCTCCAAAAAGCTTTATTGTTTCTATTTTCCAATGCATGGGACAGGGCTCCAGGGTGGTAAAAGGATGCCTAGTGGTTTCAGGGAGAGGCTCAGGCAAAAGCCAGACCCCAGGGGGATGCAGAGGGCCCCTCAAAGGCCTCTGGCTCTAAGGGCTCCTCTTCCTGCTTGAGGGTGAGCCTTTTGAAGAGATACTCATCCAGCCTGTGGAGGTGAGTCAGGTGTCACCCATCTTCTTGAGCAGTTTCACCTCCCCACCCTGGAAGTGGTTCTCCAGGAAGTCACGGAGCTGAGGGTCTGCGAAAGTAGAACCCAGGGCAGGCAGCTCCAGGAGGGCCTGGGTCAGGTTACTCTCTAAGGGCAAGGTGGCTTCTATGGTATCCTGAGTTTCACCCCACTCCTCTGGGGAGGCTTCAGCATGTCCTGGAAGAGAATGTGGCCACCATGCTGGTTTTGCAATTTTAAGAGAAGCTCAGAGCCCTCACGTTTCTTCTCAGCCAACTCAAGGAAGAAGTGGTCCATGCCCTCCAGTGCCACATCATCATGGTAAAAATAGAAGCTGAGAGAGAGGTAGGTGTGGAATAGAAGCCCAGAGAGACATAGGAGTGGAATAGAAGCCCAGGGAGAGGTAGGTGTGGAATAGAAGCCAATGGAGAGGTAGGTGTGGAATAGAAGCTCGGGGAGAGGCAGGTGTGGAATAGAAGCTCAGAGAGACTTAGGTGTGGAATAGAAGCCCAGGGAGAGGCAGGTGTGGAATAGAAGCCCAGGGAGAGGCAGGTGTGGAATAGAAGCCCAGGGAGAGGCGGGTGTGAAATAGAAGCCCAGGGAGAGGCAGGTGTGGAATAGAAGTCCAGGGAGAGGCAGGTGTGGAATAGAAGCTCAGGGAGAGGCAGGTGTGGAATAGAAGCCCAGGGAGAGGCAGGTGTGGAATAGAAGCCCAGGGAGAGGCAGGTGTGGAATAGAAGCCCAGGGAGAGGCAGGTGTGGAATAGAAGCTCAGGGAGAGGCAGGTGTGGAATAGAAGCCCAGGGAGGGGTGGGTGTGGAATAGAAGCCCAGGGAGAGGCAGGTGTGGAATAGAAGCCAATGGAGAGGTAGGTGTGGAATAGAAGCCAATGGAGAGGTAGGTGTGGAATAGAAGCCAATGGAGAGGTAGGTGTGGAATAGAAGCCAATGGAGAGGTAGGTGTGGAATAGAAGCCCAGGGAAAAGCAGGTGTGGAATAGAAGCCCACGTAGAGGTAGATGGGGGAGGCCTGCAGATGCAGGCCTGGCCAGGTGGTTGACTGCAACCTCCACCTGGGTGGAACAGTTCTGACGAATCTGGGAGCTCATGGTTGTTCAGCAATAAGGAGTTAAGGTAGAAAAAACAATGGTGTGTTGGCTGGTCTCAGAGGTGGTTCTGAAAGTGGTGACTGGATAAGATGCAGGAGAGTGGCCGGAGGCTGGAAGAAGGGGCGTCCTTAAGTCTGTTCCATCTAAACACTGTTGAAGCAAGAGACAGATCCGGGACTGCTGAGAGCACTCTAGGGTAATTTTAACTTTTGATTTCGCTGTTTGATCCCATGGAATGAAGGATAATGCTTGCAATCATCCTTGAAACACAGACAATGGCTATGCCAATGAGTCCTATTTTGATCCAGAATTATTCTACTCATATTCATGTTGATGAGTACTAGAAACATGCCAGACATTCTAGAAGTCATATAAAATAATGACTCCACAATATGCATTTAACCCTGAAATAGAATGGTGAGTTATTTGTTTATTATAGGTTGGCATGCCGTGTACATCTTACAAGAAAAACATGGAATAAATGAGTGAGAGAGGCAGTAAAATGCCAGCTTTGGCCTCCATTAAACCAAGGAGAAAGCACAACCAGAGTCAAACGCTGCTAAGGTGACAGTGGATAAATTAAACATAAAACATAATTTTTTAAAAAACACACAAAACTTCCTCTAAAGATATTAAGTGTAAAATAGATAATCAGCTGCACATTAGTCTTTACCTCCACATACAGAATGAATGGATCATCTTTATTCATTTAAACATTTATTGAGCAGTGACTATGTGCCAGGCACTGTGCTAAGAACTGGGGGTAAAGTGACAAGTGAGAAGCTCTGCTTTCAAGGTGACCTTATTTTAATATTCAAATTACAGCAATCTATGCTGCAACTGAAATATTAAATGTCAGCTTAGTATTTCCTCCTTTAATATGAGGTAACAGAGGTAAGAAATGGCTGTTTAAATCTGTATTTTGAATTCTGTCATTAAATAACTGAAACACCCTAATATTAGAATTTATTTTATGTATCAAGACTATTACTCAGCAGAACTGTTTTATGGATGTGTAATACTAGGCAACTATTTAAAATCAAAGGAGTTTATGTTGGGATGTTTATATTTCTAATTGAATGACTCACTTTGATCCTGCTGAGTCTAATTTTATTTGGAATCTCTGAAAAGACTCCTTAGAATGGTTTACCTTGACATGTAGTCATGAGTTCCTACTACATTACCAGTCATTTAAAATTTTAGACTCTCATTCTAATGGGAAACTTTAGCATAAAAGCCACAGCACTCAAATTATTGCTGTGAATACCAAATTATTCACATTACCATATTCCTATCAATAAATTACCTTATTTTTCTACCAAAATCATTTTCAATTAGTCTTTCATCAGAGCAATCAGAACTGTTTTGTCATTCTAAAATTAGAGGATTTGCCAATGTATTCTCCATTGCTACTACATTTTCATCATCCTTAAACTTACCCTTCCTTTTGAAATGTTCTATCTACTGCAGAACATGTTCAGGAACTGTTGAGAAAATCAAGCAGTGTTGATAGGAACTTGTCTAATTCAAGGAAAGAATTCCTGGTAAACCAAAGCTCCCTTAGCATTGCCCACCAATCTTTCTTATCTATCTCTTGTAAGCAATTAACTGATTTCACACTTTCTTATCTTTATAGCAGAGATCCCCAGCCTGGGGAAAGATTTTTCTGTTCTGGTTTACTCACATTGGCATACTTCTTTGGACCATGTAACCCAGGTATAGACTTGAATTTGACCATCAGATTAGTGTAAGAAAACACATGTAAGACTATGTATATCAGGCTGGGCCTCTTATTGTGTGTAGTGACATTTCTTAAAAATATACTTTTATTAATTTTAGAAAGAAAGGAAGGGCAAGGGACAAAAAGATAGAAACATCAATGTGAGATAAACATTGAGCAGCTGTCTGCCTCCTGCAGGGCCCCCATTGGGGACCAGGGATGAAGACCAAAACCAGGGCATGTACTCTGACCAGGATTCCAACTGGTGACTTCTTGGTTCATGGGTCTATGCTCAACCACTGAGCTACAAGGGCCGGGCAATGTGAGTAGTGACATTTACAGATCTGTTCCACCAACCAGTGAATACAAAGCCGGGTTAATTTCAGGTTCTTATCAATTCTGGGGAATCAATTTAAAAGACTGCATTTAAAGTATGGAGAAACAGAGAGAAAACAAGATGGTGGCATAGATAAACACCTGAACTGATGCCTCACACAACAATTTCAAAACTACAACTAAAAGCAAAATGGACATCATCCAGAACCACAGGAAGGCTGGCTGAGTGGAAATTCTACAACTAGAAGGAAAGAGAAAAGCACACTGAGACTCACAGGAGCTACAGAAGGCAGAGGTACGAAGGTGCGTTCAGAGAGGGCTGGCAACTGAGTATGTGGCTGGCTTTCTCAATCTGGAGGGAGACAAAAGCTCCCAACTGCTCTGAACTCCAGTTCCAGGCGAGACTCTGGGGACCCAGACTCCTACGAGGAGAAACTGGACTGTCTGGCAGTGGGCAGAACTCGAGGGCGGCTTTCTCTCAGAGGTGCTTGCAGCGATTACCGTGGGACACTGAGACCCAGGGGCCTCTTAGGGCAGGGCTAATGGGACAGGGGCTAATGGGACAGGGCTAATGGGACAGGGCTAATGGGACAGGGCCTCTCAGGGCAGGGCCATTGCTGTTTGCTCCGCCCTGAGATCCCACCCCACAAAGCCATTGCTGTTTGCTCCACCCTGAGACTCAGCCCCATCCAAGCTGAGCGCAGAGGCTTTTGCATATGAATGGCCTGGTCCTTTGAATTCTAAACTTACCAAACAAACTGCAGCTGAGTCAGTGAGACCCAGAACACCCAAAAGAAGGCCCAAGGCCCCGCAACAGCTTGCATTGCTTCACAGCTGGGCCTCATCTGGGTACGTCCAAAACCAAAACAAAGAAGAGGAATCTGCAGATCTCTCCGTAGCTCCTGCTGGGTGGCCTCAGGCAGAGGCTAAATTAGCACCTCCTTGGAGATCCAAGAGCCAGTGTACCCAGTGGTCAGAGTGGGACCATCCAGATTACAACTCCTCAGATCCATAAGGGACACACTCAGGGGGCAGACTCAGTGAGCACCAAAGCCCCACTGAAGGAAGTCCTGCCCCATAAGGGTGTCTCCAGCACAGAAGTTCTCCCAGCGTAGACACAACTGATCCTCACAGCCAATTGGCCTGGAGGTCAATTCCTCCCAGTGATACCAACAACAATCAAGGCTTAAATACAACAAGACTGTGCACACAGCCCACAAAGGGGTGCACCAAGAGTGTCCACCTCAGGTATCGGGAGGCTGAGCCACTGGGCCCTATAGGACACCTAGCACACAAAGCCACTCCATCAACTCAGGGAAGCAGCCAAAATGTGGAGACAAAGAAACAGGTCACAAATGAAAGAAATTGAGGAAAGCAAAAGACTGGATATAGAGTTCAAAACCACTGTTATATGTTTTTTCAAGAATTTTCTAGAAAAGGCCGATAAATTTAGCGAGACCCTCGAGGATATGAAAAAGGACCAACTAGAAATTAAGCATACACTGACTGAAATAAAAAATAATATACTGAGATCCAACAGCAGACTAGAGGATCGCAAGAACCAAGTCAAAGATTTGAAATACAAAGAAGCAAAAAACACCCAACCAGAAAAGCAAAAAGAAAAAAGAATCCAAAAATATGAAGATAGTGTAAGGAGCCTCTGGGACAACTTCAAATGTACTAACATCTGAATTATGGGGGTGCCAGAAGAAGAGAGAGAGCAAGATACTGAAAACCTATTTGAAGAAATAATGACCAAAAACTTCCCCCACCTGGTAAAAGAAATAGGCTTACAAGTCCAGGAAGCACACAGAACCCCAAACAAAAGGAATCCAAAGAGGACCACCCTGAGATTACCAAGACACATCATAATTAAAATGCCAAGAGCAAAAGACAAAGAGAGAATATTAAAAGCAGCAAGAGAAAAACAGTTAATTACCTACAAGGGAGCACCCATACGATTGTCAGCTGATTTCTCAACAGAAACTATGCAGGCCAGACGGGAATGGCAAGAAATATTCAAAGTGATGAATAGCAAGAACCTACAACCAAGACTACTCTACCCAGCAAAGCTATCATTCAGAATTGAAGGGCAGATAAAGAGCTTCACAGATAAGAAAAAGCTAAAGGAGTTCATCACTGCCAAACCAGTATTATATGAAATGCTGAAAGGTATTCTTTAAGAAGAGGAAGAAGAAAAGGGTAAAGATAAAAATTATGAACAACAAATACATATCTATCAACAAGTGAATCTAAAAATCAAGTGAATAAAAAATCTGAGGAACAGAATAAACTGGTGAATATAATAGAATCAGGGGCATAGAAAGGGAGTGGACTGACAATTCTCGGTGGGGAAAAGGGTGTGGGGGTGCGGGAAGAGACTGGACAACAATTGTACACCTATGGATGAGGACAGTGGGGGGGCAGTAAGGGCATGGGGTGGGGTGGGAACCTGGTGGAGGGGAGATATGGGGGGGGAAAGAGGAACAATTGTAATAATCTGAACAATAAAGATTTATTTAAAAATAAATAAAAATAAAATCAATAAAAACATTTAAAAAATAAAGTATGGAGAAACAAAAGTCACTTTCTCTATAGGTACATGAGGAGATATCATGTTTTCTCTAATTTTACTCTTCTTCTAAACTTGAATCACATTATTAAAGGCAGTTACATACCTATTTCTTTGTCTCATAGGTCAGACCATTCCTAGTATAAACACTTCCTTCCTAGTATAAACACTTCCTGTCGCTGAAAACTGCTGCAGTGCCTGGTGAGCCCGGTAACAACCTGGAATTTGCTGATTTCTAAAACTCCTCAGAGAAAGATGTTAAGAAAATGTTTTTGAAACACAGAACGGGATTCTGAGGAGTTTCAGAGTACTGAGGAGACAAAAGTTAGAGGTATGGAAGTGTTAAAGAAAACAGGTACTATTAAACATCCTGGGTTCTCAGTGGAAAACCTAGAAGGGTATATTCTGAGAGTAAGAAGAATACAGAAGTAGAAAGAATATTTCAAAATCTGCAACTCAAAATCCAGGTAACTGCCCTAGCTGGTTTGGCTCAGTGGATAGTGTCGGCCTGCAGACTCAAGGGTCCTGGGTTCGAGTCCAGTCAAGGGCACATGCCTGGGTTGTGAGCTCAATCCCCAGTGGGGGGTGTGCAGGAGGCAGCCAATCAATGATTCTCTCTCATTATTGGTGTTTCTATCTCTCTCTTCCTCTCCCTCTCTGAAATCAATAAAAATACTAAAAAAAAATCCAGGTAGCTAATTAGATTGAAATTATCCTTCCACTATATTTTTCTGGTTAAACTTTCTCTGAAGGAAAACAACATGATATAATACCTGTACAATTTTTCTGAAAAATATGCTATATCTAATAAAAAAGATTAGATTTCATAAAACAAAATCTAAATATAAAGTATAAAAATTAGAAATATATTGACAGGTAAATCAGATTTTAAAAGTACCAGACATAGAGTCTAAATGTAAAATAACTGTGCTTAATACACTCAAGAAAATATGTGATCAGATAAAGAATTTTACCTGAGAATTGGAATTATAAAAATAATTAAAAAGAAATTTTAGAACAAAAGAAATCCCAGGCAAAAACTGCAATGAAACCAGTCATGATAAAAAATATATATATATTTCAATGTGCTGAAGCAAAGGACACTATAATAAAAAACAACTGAGGAGAGTTGAGGAAAATACATCAGGGTTTTTAGATTTGGGGCGGGGGGTGGGGATAAGTCTTAGCAAGGATTAGTCAACAGGAAAATTGCTGTAGAAATTCGTGCTTATATTAAATATGTGAGTCTATACTGTGTCACTATTAATTCAGGTTGTTTGTGGTCTAATCTTAGAAAATATGTTTCTGAGCAAAGTGTTGTAATGGAATTTGAATTCATTCTGTGATATTATATATCATGGTTTAGTTTGGTATAGTTTTGAGAGTTTTTCTGAGTGTTTTTGAGAGTCTTATGGTCCATTTTGCAGTTGTGATTTCTGATTTTATTTACAATATCAACCAAATCTTAAGAAGTCTGTAAGAAAAATCTAAAGAAAAACAATTATAATACATGCTAATGGAAAAGTTTTTGATGAATTACAGGTTTGTGGCTTGGTTGCCAGGAGGAATGATCACTTAATGAATTATAATATAAATCCATGAAGGGGACAAGGTTAAAATTAGAGGCAATCATTAGTTTCCAACACTTAATTTTGATGTTGTTATGGCATATTCAGGTGGGAGATTTATTAAGAGACTGATACTTTCTATGTAATATCTAGTGTTAGGAAAATATAAAATTTAAACATTTATTTAAGTGTACACAGTTTACGTTAGCCAACTAACAGCTTTTTGTGCTTAGTTTTTCCAATAAACTATTTTATATGCCATACAGTTACTATCAGCATTTCCATGTAAAATTGAATTATTTTATAATAAATCTATCATCAACTCACTTTATATCTTTTGTTTTATGAATAAAACATTCAATATCAATGTTCATATCAACACTGCAGCAAAGCTAAACTGATCTAGACATGACAGATTCTTCCAGTGCTCCGTGATGTTTTAAATAATTCCTAAATTTTGTTTACTTGATTATAAAGTATACTATCGGGTTCTGATAATGAAGTAAATCTGCCAAACTAAAGATGACATGCTGAGTTATTAAATTAGCCTCTAAATTAAATTTTAAGTATGTCTTAGGTTGACTCTGGCACCACATAAGTTTATTAAGCTCAGAAGCACATTCAAGTACAGTTTAAATGGTATAATATTTTATTGAGAATAGTAAAAAATATCTGTAGAGTATTCCACCTTGTTTTTTTTAGAACTTAGAAATCAGCATTCACTTACAAAGTTTAACTGATTATCATCTACTTAAAACAAAGGGCAGTATCTTTAAAAATTATCCAACTAATAATCATGTAGGGTAGAAATCTCTTCACAATTCTTGTTCAATCTTATTTAGCTAAGGGTATGGACAGTTCATTTGCCATGGTTATGTCATCCAACGCCTTTTATTTAGTCTCCCAGTCTGTTTTGAGTTCCTTTTTTTCTCTCTCTCCTCTTGAGTTTCTGCTTATTTTTATGCATCATATTTTATACCTTCCCTTTTTTTATTGATTCCATTTTAATCTCAGTTCATGAGAGAGTCAAATACCATTTACTAATTGTCCACTAGATGGGACAGTATGCAGGATGGAAGATATAAAGTCTCTGTTTTTCATAAACATATGAACTAGTGATACATAAAGACCATGGCTCCTTAGCTGTCTCCACATGTTCACAAAGCAGAGTGCAAATATACAAGGTGAAAACCACACTCATGAGTGCCAGAGGCATTTAGAAGGAGAGTGTGAATCGTTAGAACTATCTGATTAAAAAAAGATCTTGGCGAAATTTGAAAGGAAGCTGGATCTCAGAGAAGGAGACAGAAGAATAGCAAGTGGGCAAAAATCACATGCACAATGATGTCTAGCACTGTCTCATAAATACCATCTGTTTGTTGAATTAGTTGCAGGTGGCAATGAGCAAGTGATATGCAGGGAAATCAGTCAAGGGAGTCTGGCTGAAGCACAGAATCTGCAATGGGAAAACAAAAATAAAGAGGTAAGGTTGAGGGAATATGGGGAAATTTTCAACATATTAGAAAGACCCATATGAATTTCACGTTATTAAAGAATCAAATTTGGAATATGAAGAAGGTAGTATTTGAAGTTTCAAAAAGTAATGAAGATTTTTATCTAACATGTTTTAATTCTGATAGAAAAGTAATACTAGACAGCAGCAACTTTTATACTTGAATTGGGAAAATATTTGCATAAGTAGTAGGCTGACTAACAGGAATAAAGGTATTGAATTAAAAGTAATTCTAATTAAATATGATAATTGCCAAGAATGAGCAAAAAGTTATGTTTAAAACAAAGCAGGTCAAATATTAATCATGAATTCAAACCCATGTGCATAGTATTATTTTTAAAAATTACAATATTATATGATGGTGAGATTAATGCTGGTGTCCTAAAATTTCTGTAATGTATTCAAGTGACACTTTTACTACATGAAATGTAGTGATGAAGCAAACCCAGTTCCATATCTCTTGGATTCATATTATTTTTGAAACAATAGCTTTATGGACATCAGATGAATTACTCAACTTCTCTGCATCAGTTTCTTTTATTAAAAAAAGATACTACTGAGTGTCTGATAGAGTATTTATGAAAATTAAATGAGGTAATATTTGGAATTTGGAAAACTTGTGATTGAGTAAACTATTAATAAAAGCTAGCTTCTATTACTATTGATACTGGTCTTATTAGAAAAGATTCAAATAATACCTGAAAATCCTACCTAATAATAGACAAATATGCAAATTGACCATACCTCTGACACACCCACAAGCCACACCCACCATCCAATCAGAGCGAGCATGCAAATTAACCCAAACCAAGATGGCTACAGCCACAGAAAGCAAGGTTTCCTAGGTAACAGAGGAAGCCAAGCTTTCCGCCTGCCCTTGGCAGGCCTAAGCCTCCACTCAAGCTACAAAGTTTCAATTATAGAAGGTAAACAAATTCAAACAAATGGCAGCAGAACGGAGCTTGAGAGAGCAGGCCAGGGTTGCTGCCAGCAACAGGAGAAGCAAAGCTTTCTGCACACCCTGGCCGGGCCCACCCGCTTAAGGCAACAAAGTTTCAATTATACCCCAACAGAAATGGCTGCCTGCGGAGGGAGCCCCAGGCTTGGCTCCGCTCCAGGCTACAAAGTTTCAATTGTAGAAGGAAAATAAATTCCAGATACCAGGGCCTCTGCTTGGGTTGCCAGGGGGTGGGGCCAGCCTGCAAACCACCACAGGCCCCTCACTCAGGCCGCCCCACACCCCAAGGGAACCCCCATCCTGATCCGGGACACCCTTCAGGGCAAACCAGCTGGCCTCCACCCCTGTACCAGGCCTCTATCCTATCTAATAAAAGAGTAATATGCAGATTGATCATCACTGCAACACACAATATAGCTGCCCCCAAGTGGTCAAAGATCCTGCCCCCATGTGGACACAAGATGGCCACCACAAGATGGCCAGCAGGAGAGGGCAGTTGGGAAGCACCCAGCCTGCAAGGGAGGGCAGTTGAGAAGGACCAGGCCTGCAAGGGAGGGCAGTTGGAGGTGATCAACCCTGCAGGAGAGGGCAGTTAGGGGTGACCAGGCCGGCAGAGGAGGGAAGTTGGGGGCAAACAGGCTGGCAGCAGAGTGGTTAGGGGGTGATCAGGCTGGCAGGCAGAAGCGGTTAGGGGCAATCAGGAAGGCAAGCAGGCAAGCAGTTGGGAGCCAGCAGTCCTGGATTGTGAGAGGGATGTCTGACTGCCCGTAAACAGGCAGTCGGACATCCCTTGAGGGGTCCCATGTTGGAGAGGGTACAGGCTGGGCTGAGGGACAACCCCCCTCCATGCATGAATTTCATGCACTGGGCCTCTAGTACAAAATAAAGCACAAAGTTTATTCTTTACCTATATAGAATCACCTCACTCTTTTTTCCCAGAATGGAGAATAATTATGTTTATTTTCTTTCTATAATTTTATTATGAATTTATTTAAAAAGTATTTGTTTATACCTGTTTAACCTTTTAATGTAAATTAAGATCATACTTTCCCTTCTGTTCTCAATTCATCATGTACCTGAGCATTCCATATTAGCAACAATAAAATATAGTAGTTCATAATGTTCATGTAAAATGATATAGTAAATCAATTTCCTGTTAGCAAGTATTTAGAATGTTTTCATTTGTTTCTATTATAAACATTGTTGTAGAGTATTCTTTTGCAAAAAATCTCAGAGTACATCTGAGAGTAAAAACTTTGAACTAGCAGTGCAAAAACAAACTAATCCTAATAGTTGCTAGATGAAAGTGTTGAAATAGGAAGCAAACAAACAAAAAATAACATCTCAAAATTAAATATATAAAACATTTCAAGACAAGAAATTAGTGGTTTAAAAATGTGGCCTTTAAAATTTTTAAGAATGTCATCAAATCTTTTTTTGAAAAGCATTTTATTAAAAATTAAATCTTAAGTAAATTAATCTAGGTTATTGTTTATAGGCACTAAAATTATAGTGATGACAAAGAGTGATAAGAAAAGGAGTAACAAATATTTAAAAAGTAAGTGATAGCCATTTTTTTAAAAAATTACAAAATAACAAGGCATTTTTGACATTCCTTATTGAGGTCATGATGGCAAAATTAAAGGAAATGTTTAATACATGTTAAAATGTTTAATACATATGTGTATTTTATAGAGCACTAGTTGTCTAAAAATCACAACTCAAGATTTTTTGTAGTATATTAGAAATAGTGATCAAAAAATTGCTATAGCATGTATTCAACACAGACTGGCCATTAAGACTCTGTTAACACTATTTATTTATTTATTTATTTATTTATTTATTTATTTATTTATTTATATTAATGTATTTTTTACTGTTGATAGTATTACAGATATCATTTTCCCTCCCTTCCCCCATTCCTCCCAGCCCCTACCCACCTGTGGGGCCCTGTCTAGACTATGTGGGATGCTCAAAGCCAAACAGAGTATAAAGGCTCCATTCAGAGTACACTGGATGTCCAAGGCCACTCTGAGCATGTGAATCTTAACCAGGGTGTCCAAGGACTACATGCAGGTGCAAGGTGTGGTAGTCCAGCAGAGTCTCTGCTTAGGGCTGCATGCTGGCTCCATGCTGCTGCATCCTAGCCTGTGCTTGGGCCCACATTGGACTTTCATTTGGAGCCATGTGACTGCTACAGAGAGAGAACACACTTGGACAAACAAAGGAATGCTGGGAGATGTATTTTTGTAAAGCTTTGATTATATTACCTTGGGCTTAGGAGAGAGCAGGCTTTCTATTAAACTTTCTTTTAAGTTCAGCAACCTATGCACTGCTCATGCATGCCCTTTTGTATCCCAAATGAGTAAGATCACTATTTGTCAAAAAACCTCTTTTGTCTATAGTATAAAGTATAGTACTCACCAGCAAGTAGCTAGCTCAAGAGATGTCTGACGTAGCTGCTTAGAGGGGTTGTAGCTCTAAGGATGGCTTCTGTATAGCTCCTAAGTTAGTGGCTACTATGTAGGAAAGATGTATTGTTACCTAGCTGGTGTGTGGCTACCTACCCTATGGGACTTTGCTTTGAAGAACTTGTCAGTTACCCCTTTTTAGCAATGGCTACATGGCCACTAGCTTCTACAATAAAGATTCTCTTATTCACCCACGATTTCTCATGGCTTCTCTGTGTACCACTGAGTGTCCAAGAAGGTCTAGCCCCTTGCAGAGGGGCTTGGACCCAACAGTTGGTGTAGTGGAGCAGAGGATAAAGGAGAATTGAGTTCCCAAGAGTTACTACAGTGAGCAAGGTTCAAGAAGGAACTTGCTTTGACAATTGGCACCTCGAGTAGGGTTCAGAAGTATGTGCAGATTTGAGGAGTGAGTACTCCCACACTTGGCCAAGTTGGCAGGATGGAGCAGTGAGAGTTCCTAACACCACCCCCAGTGAAGACTACTATTGCACATGTTCATGGGCTATGGACTATGCATATCCTATCTAATAAAAGAGTAACATGCAAATTAACCATCACTCCGCTACACCCACAAGCCACAACCACCAGCCACACCACGCCCATCAGCCAATGAGGAGCAAATATGCAAATAAATCCAACCAAATTGGCTATGGCCACAGAGAGCAGGAGGGAGGCTGGGGTTTCCCCGGCAATGGAGGAAGCCAAGCTTTCTGCCTGCCCTTGCCGGCCTAGGCCTCCACTCAAGGCTACAAAGTTTCAATGACAGAAGTTACATAAATCCAAACAGAAATGGCGGCAGCCATGGAGCTGGAAAAAGCAGGAGGCTAGGGTTGCCTCCGGTGATGGAGGAAGCCAAGCTTTCTGCACACCCTGGCCAGCCCAGGCCTCTGCATAAGGCTACAAAGTTTCAATTATAGAAGATACATAAATCCCAACAGAAATGGCTGCCGCCACGGAGCAAGCAGAAGGCTTGGCTCCACTCCAGGCTACAAAGTTTTAATTGTAGAAGATAAATAAATCCCAGATACCAGGGCCTCTGCTTGTGTCACCAGGGGTCGTGGCCAGCCTGCAAACCACTACAGGCTTCTCGCCCAAGCTGCCCCACGCCCCAAGGGATCCCCCACCCTGATCCGGGATATCCTTCAGGGCAAACCAGCCAGCCCCAACCTGTGCACCAGGCCTCTGTCCTATCTAATAAAAGAGTAATATGCAGATTCACCATCACTCCAACACACAAGATGGCTGCCTCCATGTGGCCACAAGATGGCCAGCAGGGGAGGGCAGTTGGGAGGGACCAGGCCTGCAGGGAAGGGCAGTTGGGAGGGACCCAGGCCTGCAGGATAGAACAGTTGGGAGGGACCAGGCCTACAGGGGAGGGCAGTTAGGGGTGACCAGGCCTGCAGGGGAGGGCAGTTAGGGGCAAACAGGCTGGCAGGGGAGCAGTTAGGCATCAATCAAGCTGGCAGGGGAGTGGTTAGGGGGTGATCAGGCTGGCAGGCAGAAGCGGTTGGGGGCAATCAGGAAGGCAGGCAGGTGAGCAGTTGGGAGCCAACAGTCCTGGATTGTGAGAGGCATGTCCGACTGCCCGTTTAGGCCCAATCCCAGGCCTAAATGGGCAGTCGTACATCCCTCGAGGGGTCCCAGATTGGAGAGGGTGCAGTCTGGGCTGAGGGATACCCTCCCCCACCCCATGCACGAATTTCGTGCACCGGGCCTCTAGTAAGTATATAAGTTCTTTGGTTTATCTCTTCTCATCCTCCCAACCCCACATGGAGGTATGTCAGTCTGTTTCACGCCTCCCTGCTTTGGGTCTTATTTTGTTGATCAATTCATTTTGTTTATTAGATTCCACAAATAAGTGAGATCATATGATATTTGTCTTTCTCCATTTGTCTTATTTCACTTAGCATAATATTAACTCTATTTGTATTAGAGCTACACCTTAAGGTAACAGGGTACTAAGTTTTCAGAGGAATTTTATATTTCTGTATATATTAGTAAAACAAATTTAGTGGCTACAATGGCCAGACTAAGTCTTTTTTCTTTTTTCAATTTGACTATGAATTAAGTCAATACTTAACAAATATTGATTAAGCTTATTTTTTGTCCCTTGTATGATACTTGATTCCATGGAATTAATGGGCAAGCAAGACACAATGACTTCCCCAAAGGAATTTAAAATATTGAGGGACAGCCCTAGCTGGTTTGGCCCAGTGGGAGGAGCATTGGCCCATGGAATGAAGGTTCCTGGGTTCGATTCCTGTAAAGGGCACTTACCTGGTCGGGTCCCCAGTGGGAGGCAACTAATCAAAATGTCTCTCTAACATCGATGTTTTTCCTTTCTGTCTCTCCCCATCCCTTCCACTCTCTCCAAAAATAAATGGAAAAATATCTTTGGGTGAAGATTAACAAATAAAAAAATAAAATATACAGGGACAGGCAGACATATAGACAAATTAAACAGAGTTCAATATTCAGAATGCTATGGGAGTAACTATGAGAAGCACTTAAACCAAATATTAGGTGGAAAGTGGCACTTTAAGAAATATTTTCTGGTAGGAATAATTGCTTATTAGAGTTTTAGAGAAACTTTGTTGCCAGTGCACATAAGATTCTCCCACAGAGTCACCAGAAAATCATTTGGGGGTCTGCACATAGGAGGGTGAGGTGTAGTGGTAAGATTGATTGGAGCAAAAACAAAGGACTGTTCCAGGTGTCCGGTGTCTCATCCAGGACCAGGTCACTTAGCTCCGTCTCACAATGGAATAAATCCCAGGCCTGGTGAGCATAAGTGCCCACCAGGAGAGTCACGATCCAGAACTGTAATGCCATCACCTGCGCTGTGGTAGTCTCTGCTGAGGCCTGCACTCTGCTGGCTCCATGCTGCTGCATCCAAGCCTGTGCTTGGGTCCACATGGGACTTGCCTTTGGAGCCATGTGGCTGCTACAGAGAGAAAACATACTTGGATACACGAAGGCACGCTGGGAGATGGGTTTTTGTAAAGCTTTGATTATCTTACCTTGGGCTTAGGAGAAAGCAGGCTTTCTTTTAAACTCAGCAATCTCTTTCCTGGCTCTCCAGGGGCTTGTGCTAGGCCCTCCCCCTAACTAATCCCTTTTCTGGATCTTTTGGGGTTTCCTGTCCCTTATCTAATCTGATCCATTTCCCAGATTTTCTTAGGCTAGGTTCTGCCTGTTTATGTTGCCATTTTGGTTCTTTCTGCACATGACTCAAAGTTTTGTCTCATCCTCTGGTTTCTACTGTGCATGTGCTTACATCCCTCTGAGCCATCTTTGTTTCTACTGCACAGACACCTAGCAGAAGGATTTACCCTTAATTGTTTATTCTTCTCCCCAGAGTCATGCTGGGTGAGTGGAGTCCCCTCCCCGCAAGAGACTGGAAAGCTGATCCTTTCTCCCTATACATGTGGTGGGGCAGGGATGTGGGTGTGAAACCAAAATGTGGGGTGTTTGAGTCTGAGTTCATTGTCTTGAAATATCAACGAATGAAGTTGTGGAAAAAACAGTTAGTGGAACTGAAGTTTATTGAGAGCATTAAAGCATTAATTAATTCAAATAAAAGTTTATTAGTCCATGTGTAAAGTCCCACGTGGGCACAGGGATGTGTTCCTTGGCCACAGGAACTTCAGGAACCCTTTGTGTACCAGGGGAGAAGTGAAGGTGAGAGGAGCATGCCATGTTTAATCTAGGGGGTGGATACAGCCTTGCTAGCTCCTGATTGGTTCTTTCAAAGAATTACTGCCTTGTGATTGGTTATTTGTATGCTGCCTGTCTTAGTAATATCCATACATTTTAAAGTCCATGCCTCTAGCACAGCCCTTCCTTCCCTGCCCAGTTGGTGCGTTAGTAACTCCACCAAGTTGGTTTCCCATGTTTTATTTCCTCCCTCCTCCCATGGTCCCAATTCCTGACTACCTAGCTTCCCTCTATCTCCTCAGGTGGAGGAGGGTGCAGGGAGGGTTGTGAATTCTCTTGGTGGGGATTCAGCTATACTTTGGGACGTCTGAAGTTGTAAATTCCAGTCTTGAGCCTGATTAAGTATAACTTCCAGACTCAATCAGACCATCCAGTCTAGCTCCTATCTCTTTATCTCTTTTGTCAACTCCAAGCTGCCTAAATTGGTATCTTTTATTATGTAAAGTAACACATTTACACATTTATAGTAGTAACAGCAGTGAGTAAAGGCCAAGGAGTCAAAATGTTCTGCCTATAACCTTTGATCTGACTGACAAGTACTTGCTGATATTTGAACAATTTTTACCTTTAAAAATGACAATTTCATATGGTTTGACTGAATATTATTATACTAGAGGCCCAGTGCATGAAAATTCATGCACTGGACGGGGGCGGGGGGGGGTCCCTCAGCCTGGCCTGCTCCCTCTTATAGTCCGGGAGCCCTCAGGGGAAGGTGACACGCCCATCATACCTCTGCTGCTGCCACTGCCAGAAGCACAAGCCTTGACCGGCCCTGATTACCTGAGCCTTGGGCGGCACTGGGCGGCTGGGCAGCCACCATCCAAGGCTTGTCTGCACCTCGGGCCAACCCTGGGTGGCTGAGCAACCACCATCGGGGGCTTGCTTGCACCTTGGGCCGGTCCTGGGAGGCTGGGCAGCCACCATCTGAGGCTTGCCTGTGTCTCAGGCATTGGCTGGGCAGCCAACATCCGAGGCTTGCCTGCACCTCGGGCCAGCCCTGGGTGGCTGGGGGCTGAGGAGTCTGAGGGACTCTGGAGGCAGGCACACAGAGCAGCCAGACGCCTGCCACCCCAGCGGGGCTGAGGGGACTGGGTGCCGCCATCTTGTGGCTGTGGGTGCCGCCATCTTTGAGGGCATGGCAGTCAATTAGCATATTCCCTCCTATTGGCTGTGGGCGCCACCATCTTTGTGAGAGTGTGATGATCAATTAGCATATTCCCTCTTTATTAGATAGGATAACAATATTCAGAATATAGTTATGGTCACTCTCTTCCCATATATACATAAATGGTAAAGCGTTAACTTGTATTGATAGTAATAAGAAAAAAGGAATTATAGTAAAGAATTATAGCTCATATATGTAAATTGCATTATAAACCTATTTAACTCTCATTGAAGCAGAATTTTTGGAATAGAACATGCAGTGTTTCCCTGGACCGGAACCTGTATTCTTTGTCTGCTGGAGTTGAAGAATGAATCCACGGACAGAAGGTGGTATAGCAAAGGTGGAAATTTATTAAAGAACAAGTACAGACTCCCACATGGTGTGGGGGAAGAGTCCCACAGAATGGACTCCCAAGTAGGGAGGGGGAAAAGTGTCCCACTGATTCATTTTCCCTTTGGGTTATCTTGGTGCTTTGATATTTCATTTGATTGGTCACTATTCCCTTGAACTGGTTACTATAGTAACTCCTGGGCTCAAAGGTGGAACCTCACATGGGACATGTGAGGTTCTCCCCTCTCCTTCCTTATTGTTTTCCTATTCCCTTTGGGCTTTCTTCCTCTCCTTCTGAATGAAGGGTTTCCTTCTCTTTATTTTGTAAATATAGACCTTTTGCTGTTCCCAGCTCCCTCATTCCATAGAAATGTACCTGTTGCAGCTTTTCAGCTTCCCTATTCTATGGAAATATACCTTCTGCTGCTCTGCAGCCCTATGCTTCTTCCATGATCCTCTTAATTCTAAAATTTCTAAAATGTCCTAAAACCTGTCTTTTTTGTGCCCCAAAATTCCTGTTTCATCACAACAACCCTATGAAGTTGGTAATATCATTTCCCTTGCTTTAATATTTTCATTTATATGGAATAAATATATTTTCATTTACAGTTTATTTTTCAAATAGTATATATAGTATGATATTGATTCTTTCCTATTCAGCACGAAATACAACACTTTCTTCACACTTACAACACCTTCCCATACTTATCTGCTACATAGAATTGCACGTCTATTAACATTTTGCTACTCCATCCATAGTGTAGCATTATTACCATGAAACAGCTGTCCAGTCAGATTCTATATTTCTCAGCCCCTGCAAGTGGTGAGTCAGATGCTCAATTATTACCAATGAGATATGAGATAATGTGAAATGAAACGTGTGTGTGTGTGTGCGCGTGCACGCGGGGGTGCTTTCATCTAGTTTTCCTTTCCTCTTCTTAGCAGATTGCTTGCAGTGACAGTGATGGAGGGGCTGAGACATGGAAGGGTTCTGTTTCCCCTAATCATCTTGTGGAGAAAAAGCAACCAAAGTCCAGGATCATCAGAAAAAAAAAAAAAAAAAAAAGAGACCTTTAATTTTCTTTATTACAGTAGCTAGGGTTACACTAATTAAGATAGAAATTGGTAATGGGGAGTTCTCTTTAAACATCACCTTAAGTAGGTGGCATTGGATAGGCAATTGGGAGGCAGGCAACAGGGAAATAGCTGGCCCTACGTAGGTTGATGAAGGCCTGTTACCTCCCTTACCTTGGAAGTCAGAACCAGTACTTACTCAGTCTGTACCTTCAGGATAGTGGTGAGGATTTAGATGGGATCAGGCAGTTTATGGAAAGGGCCTCAAGGAGGGAAGATGGCAGATAAAGAGGAGATGAGTCAGGTGGTCAGGATGTGAGCAAGATAGATAGAATGTAGCAGTCATCCGTGCAGCTGCCCTTCCTCCTGAACTAAAAACAGGGATATGAGGGGAAAGGAGATTGGCTAGTGTTTTTTGAAAGAGCCAATAGGAGACATGTGCAGGAAGTTTAAACCCCTAGACTATTGAGCTTCTGGGGTAACCATTTTCAGGACCCCTCTTGTGTGTCAAAAGCTTTGTTACTTTCACAGTAATAACCTTTGTTTCCATTTGCTTACTCCTGCCTTGTTCATGGAACCCAACAGCTCAGACTCAAGTCTCAGTAGTTGTAAAGCCAGCATACTAGGGTGCATTGTTTGTTCTTAGCGGCTTATAGCATAATATTACATGGAATAGATCAATGCAGTAATATCTATTTTGCTAGAAAGAAAGGAAGTACAAAATTTTAAGGTCTTGGGTTTTCCATCCACAAGGGCCTCTTTGCACATAAGACCCAATAAACTGTATTAAGGAAAATAATCCAGCATCAAGGCAAAGATCATGTTGAGGAGAAGATCATGTTGAGGGGTAAGAAGCTAGGTAGATAGGGGTGGGACAATGGGAGCAGAGATAGTAGAATTGGGGAACCCAACTGGGAGAAATTACTAGGGCAACCCAACTGGGTAGGGAAGGAAGGGCGAGTGTGGGAGACATGAGCTTTAAAATATATGAATGCTACTAAGACAGGCAGCTTGTGCTGTAAGGTACCCCTTGAGTTGAACAGAGGATACTTCAATCACGAAATTGAATCAAGGAGTCTCTTTATTTCAAAGGCCGGTGGCTCTCCAAATCTCCCAGCCCTGAGTGAGGGCAGTAGCAAGCTTATAACAGCAAAAACCACATCCTGCTAGACATTGGAATTTGGAATTATCTTGCAAAAGCAGTTTTATAGAAGCAAAATTGAGCAAAGTTAATAATCTCTAAAGGTTATCTATAGTTTCAGTTCCTGGAGCCACTGAGTCATTGAAAAGTATTCCCGGAGCCACTGAGTCAAGGAAAGCAATTTTGGAGTTCTGGTCCTTAGGCACATAAGAATGTCCTTTGTAGAACCACAATGGGGCTAGCAATAAAGTGGGGTGATTTATGTGAGTTTCCAGGTCTCATTCTGGAAACGGAGGTCAAAATAACTACCCTGTTGTTTAAGCAAGCAAATGTTTACAGAAGCCAGAATAGCAGGGTTAAAATTTAAAACAGCAGTTTTTATGAAGATGGAGGTAACCAATCATAAGACAGTAAGGTGTATAAACCAATCCCAAGGTGGTTGCTAAGGCAAAATTCTTTGAGAGTACCAATCAGGAACGAAAAGCATATATACAAAAAACACTTGTGCCTCCTTTTCTCCCTGGCACACTGGAAGTTTCTATGGCAGGAAATGGGCTCCACTGTGCTCAAGTGGCTGATGGCCATGTGGGCCTCCACACATGGGCTAATAGACTTTCACTAGCTTGGATGTTAAACTAGTCCTGACTATAACACGGAAAGGAAGCTCTGGACACTGGCCTGCTCCTGGAACCCCAGCTACACTTTTTCCAGGACTGGCTTCTCTCACTAAACTTTGGTTCTGATACTGAATTTTGGACTGGAACCCAGATTCTTTGTCCACCAGAATTGAAGAATGAATCCACAGACAGAAAGTGGTATAGCAAAGGTGTAGATTTATTGAAGAACAAGTACAGACTCCCACGTGGGGAGAGGGAAAGAGTCCAACAGAATAGACTCCCAAGTAAGGAGGGGGTAAGGGTCCCACTGAGTTCCTCTTCCCAATGGCTTATAAAGGCTGTAGATCCTGGTGCCTTGATTTCCCCTCAGATTGGTCACTATTCCCTTAGACTGGTTACTATAGTAACTCCTGGGCTCAAAGGTCCAACCTCACATAGGATATGTGAGGTTCTCACCCCTCCTTCCTTATTGTTTTTCTATTCCCTTTGGGCTTTCTTCTTCTCCTTCTGAATGAAGGGCTTCCTTCTCTTTATTTTGTAAATATAGACCTTTCTTGGCTACTTCCAGTTCCCTTGTCTTATAGAAATACACCTGTTGCAGCCTCCTTGTCTTATGGAGATGTAACTGCACCTGGCTGCCTTGTGTTATGGAAATGTACCTTCTCCCAGTCTGTAGCCCTGTGTTTTTCCATGGACCCCAATTCTAAAAAATCCCTAAGCCTGCCTATATTCCCCTAAAATTCCTGCTTCATTTTCACTAATTGTTTTTGTCAGCTACTTCATTCTTGACAATGAACTCGGACTCAAACACCCCAGATTTTGGTTTCAATGTTAAGGTGTGATATTTCTATGAAACACTACTGCTTAATATGCTTTCGATTTAAGAAAGAGGGACATGAAGAAAAGGAGCAAAATAAGCAAGAAAATAAAAAAAGGCAAACAAGAGTATTATGTCTGGGAAAGATTTATAGGTGCTTAATGACACAGGAAGTGGACTTTTCTTGTGCCATTCTTTTGTTATTTTTGAACATAGTATTTTTAAGATTTATGTAGGTGATAAAAACTTATTTTCATATAGAATGCCTTTAAAATAACATTACAAATGCTCAGAACCAAATTAAAAATCACATCATGAAAAAATCATTCTGAAATAATGTCCATTTTATGCAAAGTCAATCCCTAATCAACTAAAACTGATTTGGCTTTTAGAGGGTCCTGACTGGAAAGCTCTGACAGCTTCCCTTTAAATTTTCATAGAATTTCTAAGAATTAAGAGTATCTGAAGTGCTTAATCTTATTACCATATAGGGTGGAAATGCCAAGTTCAGCAATCTGAACTTTCTTATAGCTGACTCTGTTCTATTGTACTCTAGCAAACACTTTAGAACAAGTTAACCAAAAGTTAGTTATATAATGCCAACATTGATTGGAGAATCATTTATAAAATCTAACACTAACTCACTGAAAATTATCTGTGTAATTTTGTAATCCCAAAAGTAAACACAGTTTCCAATTTTGGGTCATTTCTAACTATGCTATGAACTCCTGATTTATAAGAACATTGTGTATTATGAAAGAACAGTACCTCCTCAAATTTTCACAATTGTCTCCAAACTCAGATCCATGGTTAGAATGAATGTCAAACAGAAACTGTCACTATAGGAAGGACTCTCAATAATATAATCAGCAGAAAATGATGAAAACATAATCACAAAATATATAGCCAGAGGAGCAAGATGTGACAAAACTGACAAGCAAATAGAATCCAACATAATTCTTCTCTGTGAACGGCTTACTTCCAGGAAGATAGAAACCAAGGAGCAGCAATGTTACTGCCTCCCTCAAGCAATGTCCCTGTCTGGTGAGTAACAAGAATGACAGACTTTGACTCTGTTCATAGATATGTGAGGCTTAGTGTTCGCTGTGTATATTGAAAGGACACAGAGGTGTAACTGACAGCATACGAGGACTATATATTTCAAGTGCAGGGCAAAGGTAGAGAAGCTTGAAAATGTATTTGCCCAGCTACTTTCAATGACAAAAGTGAGTAAAATCAAGTGAGACAAACAACATGATAATTTACTGGAGAATAAATTAGTTAAAGCTCTTTTCTTTACCTTGTGCTAAGGCACAAGCTTTCATGATCATGAATGAGTATTATCTAAAACACATAGGTGATATTAGATGATTAAAAATAATTGGCTCCTGTCCTAGCCGGTTTGGCTCAGTGGATAGAGCCTCAGCCTGCGGACTGAAGGGTCCTGGGTTCGATTCCAGTCAAGGGCACATGCCTGAGTTGTAAGCTCAGTCCCCAGTAGGGGAGCATGCAGGAGGCAGCCAATCAATTATTCTCTCTCATCATTGATGTTTCTATCTCTCTCTCCCTTTTACTTCCTCTATGAAATTAATCAAATATATATATTTTTAAATGGCTCCTGGTGACTTAAGAAAGATATATAAATGCACAAACCAAGAATTAGGAGGACAGTTCCATCAGGTTCATAAGTTTACTATAAATAAATTTGCTGTTTTAATGTGCTGATACAAGGTAGCTACAAAATAGAATTAGAGAGAATCAGAAAATAAAATTTAAAAAGTAGAAAACCATAAAAATTATTTGAATTTTATACTTAGGCTTCACTAGAAATGCAGGTTAAGATGAATTCTTGAATGCTTTGCAAAAGTTTTTAAAAATTAGATTAATTACAACAATTTATTGGTGAACCTGTATAGTTATTTTGAAATTTTTTTCTAGAATAAAAGCTTTAGGCTACAAATCACGTGTGTGTATACAAGTCTGTGTGTGTGTGTGTGTGTGTGTGTGTGCGTGTGTAATTGTAACCATGGCAGCTCAGCTCTACATATAACATTATTAGCAAATCTACTGAGAAATCAAAAAATTAACTTAACAATTGATTCAATACTTCATATTTAGACCTGAGCTAACTAAAAGGAATCTGAATGTTAGTGTTAGTTTATGTCACATTAACAAAAAACAGAATTGTTAGACATCTGAGCTTTGGCATCAGGCAGCTGTAGGCTCAATTTCTGGTTGACCTTGAACTCATTCAATTATCAGACAAGCTAGGTAATCATTTGAATAGATGCATGCTCATTTATGAAATGTCTGCAATAATACTTACTTAGCAAATACATTGTAAAGACTGAAACAAACAATTTAGGGTAAAATCCTTTGCATGATTCCTGTCATATGTTTTGAGTAAGATTTTGGCTCCCATGACCTTCACCGCCTGATGTTACACATATAAATATGCTCTCTTCATGCAAAAGAGACTTTGTAGGCAAATTTAAGGTTGCCATTGTACTTCTGACCTACAAAAACGTGAAATCATAAATTTATGTGTTTTTTGAAATCACTAAATTGTAGGTAATTCATTAAAACTGTAATAGCAAACTAAAATATTCACAGTTCTATGCATACATATGCATGTGTAGATACATAATTCCATAAATAAGTTTTTTGTTTAATTCAAGTACATAATAAACGGTATCCTAGAAGAGTAAAAAAGCTAATTCCTTCCCAGTTATTTCTCTCAGGGAGCATATTGCATATTAGAATGTGATTTAATTTAAATATTTCAGGCTACCTACAGTTTCATTGTTCCTCGGGGGTAACTGAATTCACATCTTTTGATGCTCGTTTTGCTCCAGAGATGGTGTCTTTGCATTATTCATGTTGTTTGCATCTATCTACCCGATGAGAATTTCAATAGCTCTGATTTTGTGTGTGTGCGTGTGTATTTTAATATTTTTCTTTTTAACTTGAGAGGTTATTTTGTAAACAGAATGAGTAAAACCATTTTACAGGTATTTCTATGTACAGTGACTAAAAATTAAATTTGTTAAATAGGAACCCAAGTTGAATTTTAAGCATGTTTTTAGTAATATTGGATATGTGTACTGATATCATGTAACACACAGATAATAGTGTGGCAATGGTCAGAAAGAAAGGATGACAGTTTTCAAACAAGGTTTCATGGCTGAAGTACAAAAAAGTTTAGAGAGCAACTATATAGCAACTGGGGGTTGTTTGGTAGAGGATATATACAGAAAGATTTTCAGAAAGATTGCCAATAAAAAATAAATGTAAGTAATAATTTAAAATATGTTTTAGCCCAGCCGATGTCGCTCAGTGGTTGAGCATCCATCTATGAACTAGGAGGTCACAGTTTGATTTCTGGCCAGGGCACCTGCCTAGGTTGTGTGCTCGATCCCCAGTGTGGGGCATGCAGGAGACAGCTGATCAATGATTCTCTCTCATCATTGATGTTTCTATCTCTCCCACTTCCTTCCTCTCTGAAATCAATAAAAATATATTAAAAATAAATAAATAAATAAAATATATTCTACTCCAAAGTAAGTGACTTTACTAACCAAAGAACACATTTCAAAGCATAATTACAATTTTCTGAAGTAATTAATTAAATTTTTGAAAGTTAATATGACAAAATTACCTTAGACATATTGATGATTTAATAAATCCTTTGAATAAATTACATTATTCAATTCACAGTATTTCTGTTTCCCTTCTTTTCCAGATAGAACCTGAGCAACAAGAATGTTAAAAATTTAAAGTAAAATGACTAATAATTTATATATATATATATATATATATATATATGTAATTCTTTATTGTTTAAAGTATTGCATATAGTATTTCATATGTCTTCTTTCCCCCCCCCCCCCCCCATTGATCTTAAGCCCCGGAAGTCTGAATTCAGAGCCTACAAGTAAAAAGTTTGCTAAAAACTAATGTTCTGTGTAAGAATTTTGAAATAAAGTGGATCACTTAGTAGGTTTTTGATGCTTTTAACTAAGTCTGTAACATTTAATAATGTGAAAAATATGCCACATCTTAAGATGAGTATGACATAAATATATAAATACAAGTAGTTTATAAATAAACATCCATAAACTATATGAACAATAAGATCAAACCTTTGAAAAAGTATTAAGACCATACAGTTTTTTAAGAAACACTATATGAACTACCACAGAATACAAAAAAATATATTCAATGTATTTAAATTTTAGAACATGTATATACATACAAATATGCATTTGGAAAATCAAACTTAAAGAATAAGAAGGAGCCCTAGCTGGTCTGGCTTAGTGGATAGAGCGTCAGCCTGAGGACTGAAGGGTCCCGGGTTCAATTCCGGTCAAGAGAAATTTGCACATGCCCAGGCTGTGGGCTCAATCCCTAGTGGGGGGCATGCAGGAGGCAGCCAATCAATGATTCTCTCTCATCATTGATGTTTCTATTTCTCTCTCCCTCTCCCTTTCCCTCTGAAATCAATAAAAATGTATTAAAAATAAATAAATAAAAAGAAGAAGGAAACATAACAAGTATTAACAATGCTTATACTGGGATATTGGATAATTATTAAAATTTTATTATATCTTTCTGTAGTTTTTAATTTTTTACATTGAACATAGAGGTTCCTAAGGGGTTTTATTTTTTTTTTTTTTTTTTACTTTTAAACTCTGGTTAGAAATAAACAAATGCAAAGTAATCAAGGATGTCAACCTTCACTTATTGAATAATTATCATGTGCTAGATACTAAGCATTTTAACAAACTCATTGAATTTCCACAATTTAATTTCAGTTCTAAAAAACTGTTATGTCTTTCAGAAATGTAAAAGTGGGTGAAGTGAAACATTCAAGGGAGTATAGAGAGACAGATCTTAAATAAAAGCAACACTGTGACAATGGGGATCACATAAAAATAATAAAATTATACATAACAAGTTGGAATAATTTTATATGAAAAGAGAGTGCATTATTTTAAATAACATTTCTAATCAAACAATTTTAGCTTCTTCTGGTAACTATGATTGCCAGCATTATTCAACAATTTTTTGATTTCCAAATATATTTCCTGATTTTAAATTTGTGCTTATTTGTTGTCCCAAGTTAGGTTTCTATAATCCTTTACTGTAACCCTTCCCATTTTCCTGGACAGAAAATCAGGGAAGTTTTTTGCTTACTGTGAAGGGGAGCACTACTGTAGCAGAGGCTTAGAGCATCTTAGAGTGGAAAGTGCAGTCTGCATGTTTATCATATTTGGCTTAAACTGGGTCTTTCCATTTAAAGGCTTGATTGGTATTGGATAAGGGTCCTGATATAAGAGTTTAAGATAAGGGAATATAGCAAGTTTGGGGCAAGGACTTGGTAGTAACATCCATTGCTTTCTCTTGAAAAATTGAGCAGTTTTAAATGTTATCAGGGGTTCCTTAAATGAACAATTAAGTTATTTTCATCCTGGTAGAGACTGCTTCAAAGTAGTAATGTTGTCATATATAAGAAGAGAATGGAATTGGAAAGTCATGATAGTGGAGATTGCCAATAATCATTATGTGAATAATAGTAAGTAAGGCATGTGTGTGTGTGTGTGTGTGTGTGTGTGTGTGTGTGCGTGTGTGTGTGTGTGATTGGTTTGGGTTCTCAATGTGAACAGCTACTTCTGATTTTAAAACTGACTTTTTTCTGTAATTCAAATTCAGCCAAATAAAATGAATATTATATAACAATTTAGGATACTATGAAAAAAGGATGATTTAGGAAATAAATCATCCTTTTTTCATAGTATCCTAAATTGTTATATAACCATGATAACTACTCATGCAAACATATATAGGTAATCTCAGAGAAGTGTATAAAAATATACTTTTAACAGGCATCTAATAATTTTGTGACTAATTCTAGAAGATTTCTTTACAGTGCTGAAGTTAGGAAGCATAACAACTACTTAACATGGTTAAAATATTAATTTCTAAGGATGCATTGATCTTGTAATAGTGTACTAATGATTATTTATGTGTGGATGTGTAAGCCTGTATACATATAAATATACCACACAGGTATATTTATTATAAAGGGTGGGCAACATGACGAAATATACAATTACATGAAATATTGTCTGGAAAACATTCACTGCATGCACAATGCCATGTTCCTTTCCTCTGGTGTGTTATTTTCTCTCTTAATGCTTCTCTTTTGCCACTGCTGTGATAGAGTACGTTCATACTCAGAGCTAGGGCCTTTCACTTTTTGCTGTTCAGAGGCAATTTAATTTTAATTGCTCCCCAAGCATAGGCCAATTTAGGATAGCAAGAGCAGAGCAAGAAGCCTTCTCACATCCTTTGAAGTTTGAAGAGCTGCTATTCACATTGCCTCGGGGTGTGCATTCCCACATTTGTGTGGAAATGTAAGCAGTTGAACACCTCTGTCATATGTGCCCAATATTACTACAATTGAAAACCTTGCGCAGATTTGAGATTTTTTTTAACTATCCATATAAACTTTAAAATAAGGATATGAAATAGATGTTGTGCTATATGCATTTAACATGGCATTAAAAATGCATAATTATGAAAAATAGCAGTGCTTGAAATAATTAAGGTAAACAATACACACATTGAACATTGTATATATGTGTGTGTTGAGTAGGGGGAGGGGGTTTAACGATTTGTAAGTCACCTTCCACAGAAAGAATAAAACCATTAATTATGCTTTGTAACTTGGCACATTTAATATATGCAAAAGTACACTGAATAGCACTGCTATTTTGTTAAAGGAATAATAATAACTTATAGCTCTCAATAGCATGGCTTTCGTCTATAGCAAAAACAAAATCCTGATTATATTTGTCCAGGTGTTTAAATGTAAAACAATGTATATACAACTTTCCTCCTGTATTTGTGGAAGATGGAAGATGAGATGAAAGGTAAATTCTTTATAGGACATATTGGAATTATACATTAATAACTGTAAAAAAATGATGCTTATTATTTTAAAATTCATTTGAAATAATTTAACAGAGGAAATTTAGACCAGGAGACATGTGAGGAGAAAATAATTTGAGAGCTATCCTTCATTGGTTGTTTCATAAGTAATAATTTTCCAGATACAAAAAAATTAAATTGGCCCATTCTTTACGCGATATACAAAAGTAAACTCAAAATGGGTTAAATACTTATATGTAAGGCCAAGATCACAAAACTCTTAGAAGAAAACATTTGTAGTAGATTATTTGAGATCAGTCTGAATAATACATTTTTGGATATGTCCCCCAAGCAAGGGAAACAAAACCAACAATAAACAAATGGGGTTTCATTGAACTAAAAAGCTTCCGCATAGCAAAGGAGAACATCAGCAAAACAAAACAAAAAAACAACCTACTGATTGGGAGAACATGTTCACAAATAATATATCCAATAAGACATTGATATCCCAAGATATAAGAATCTCATGCAACTTAATAATTACAAAAAATGAACAATCTGATAAAAAAAAAAATGGGCATACATGAAAAGACATTTGTCTAATTAAGAAACACAGATGGCCAGCAGAAATATGAAAAGATGTTCAACATCACTAATTATCAGGGAAATGCAAATCAAAGCTTGAGATATCACCTCATACCAGCCAGGATGGCTATTATAAAAAAGACGACACCTAGCATATGTTGGTGAGAGTGTGGAAAAAGGAATAATAATTCCTTTTGCACTTTTGGTGGGGCGGCAAATTGGTATCGCCACCATGGAAAACAATGTGGGGATTCCAGAAAACAACAACCCTAAGACTAGATACACCACATGAATCAGCAATTCCACTTGTGGTTATTCATCTGAGGAAACAAAAACACTAATTTGGAAAGACATATGTAGCTCTGTGCTCATCACAGTGTTGTCTACAACAGCCAAGATATGGAAGCAAACTTTGTACCCGTTGACAGCTGAGTGGACAAAGAAGATGCAATATACAGGGTGGGGCAAAAGTAAGTTTACAATTGTGCGTACATGGGGTTTACCCTTATAGCAATATTTATTTAATCATTTTATTATTTTCCATGCAAACAACTGTAAACCTGCTTTTGCCTAACCCTTTACACACACACACACACACACACACACACACACACAACACGAGTGTGTAGCCAACCCTGCTTTTATTTCACCAGATCTTGATGGCCCACAGGATCCAAGTTTTAGGATAAATGAGTCCAGCTTGACCTCCCCAGCCTTGATGTTCTCTAGCACTCTGTTGGTGACCTCAGGAGTGACAGGAGCACCAGTTTACACTCAATGGAAGCCAGATTTTGGCCTCAGACAAATTCTGTCCTCTGGCAGCCAGGAGCTGAAAAGACAGCCAGTCCTCTGAAAGGCCCAAAACAGCACTGACACCAGCTCTGCTCTGCTCTTGGGTATGGCACGTATCCTGGAGGAGCAGTCTCAGAGGAAGTGAACACTCATCAGTGTGTAAGTATATTTTCACATACCCCTGTATACCCTCCTTCTCCCTCATTGTCTTGGTCCTGTTAAAACAACAACAACAACAACAACCCAAAACTACATGCCGAAAAAGGTGTCACTTGTGGTCAAAGCCCCTGGTACCAAACCTGTTTGTGTATGTGTGTGTGTGTGTGTGTGTGTGTGTGTGTGTGTGTGTGTGTGTGTGTGTATTATTGATTTTTAGAGAGGAAGGGAGTGGGGGAGAGATATAGAAACATCAATGATAGGAGAGAATCATTGATCAGCTGCCTCCTGCATGCCCCCCACTGGAGATCGAGCCTGCAACCCGGGCATGTGCCCTGACTGGGACTAGAACCGTGACCTCCTGGTTCATAGGTTGATGCTCAACCACTGACTGAGCCATGCTGGTCGGGCCCCAACCTGGTTTTAATACCTGATATAATTACAGTTTCAACCTCTTCCAGAAATGTAATCTTAATCAACCAGTCTGGAATTTTGTGATCAAGCACTGATAAAGTAATCTATCACATGGGTCCTCTCCATTCCCCAAAGGAAAAAGGTTCAATCTACATGATGAAACCCTTGACCTTCCCTTCCTCTAAAAAAAAGATGTTCTGGTCTAAAAGGAATCCTTTGTTTCCCCTATTTGATAATATCTCCCTTTCTCCACCCTTCCTCCTATATAAAACCTTCCATTTTGTACAGCCCCTCTGGAATGCCCTTTTGGATGCTAGAGGGAATGCTGCCCCATTCATAAATTGCTTAATAAAGTCATTTAGATCTTCAAATGTAATCTGCTGAATTTTGGTTTGAGCAATCTTCAGCACGCTCTGCAACTCCCTGTCTGGGACCTGAGCCTCTGCTCCCACTTGATTCTTCTTTGTCATGATGTTGAAGAAATCCCAGGCAGGTCAAACTGGGAGGCAAAGGGTAAGGGTGGGACTACCTTGTGCTGTGGGTTAACTTGGCCTGGTCAGGCTTGGGACTTACTTAGCAGCTGCTGCTTGTGTCTCTCCAGGCTTTGGATCAGGCCCAGGATGGCCTGGCTCAGCACATAGAACTCTTCGGGGCTCTTCTGATCTGTAACCATAGTATCACTTTCTGGATGGCTCAGTAAACTCAGGGGTCCCTTCCTTCCAGGCAGTGAATGCCCTCCTGGAACACTGTGCTCCACACCTTAATCTTCAGGTGCTACTCCTCTGGATACAGAAGGCTATTGTCCAGGTGCTTGGCGATGGTGTCCAGGCTGGTCTTCATCCTATCCCACAGTCATCCTGTTGAATGTGTAGATATTTATGATGCAGGCGGTCACTGGATCTGTAGAAATGAGAGAGAATAGCTTCTTTGCTATAGGCATCCCACTGGTCTTTCCTCAGGGTGGCTCCTGAAGTGGGCCGTTAAGTAAACGCAGGCACCCTAGATTGGTCAAGCCTTTCTCTTTGGGCTCAGACACCAAGTTGAGCCTGGGGCCTCCAGGCTCCCTTTGATAGCTGCTTTAGTTTGAAATTCCTTTCTCACCTGGTTCCAGATGGAGTCCTGCAACATTGGATCCAGGCCTTGGGTTGCTTCTGCTCAAACCTGCATAGTAGCTGAGGCCACCATTTGCATGTCTTGGCAGGTCCCTGGCAGATGACTACATGAGAAATATGAACTAATACATTTATTATAGCATTAGTGGTAATCTTGAAAAACTGGAAACAAACTAAAAATTCAACAAAAATAAAATTATTAACCATAGACTACATGTCACATTGCATAAATTATATCAAACATATTATACCAAACACTACTGATCATAAGACATACTGTTATTTATATAACACTGAGGGGAAAAGAAACTTGAGCAAATTACAAGTATAAAACACTGTCAGTTAATGGCCATGTATAAATGTCATCAACACAGAACACAACAAAATCTATATTTTTTAAACAAATACAGTTTATGAGGATGATGATGAAAGATAATCATTGATCAGCTGCCTCCTGCATACCCCCCACAAGGGATCCAGCCTGCAACCTGGGCATGAGCAGGCTCGATTTCTCTGACTGGCTTATTTCACTTAGCTTAAACATTTTGATATAATGAAATGCTTCATATGTATTGCCATTCTAAAATGGTATGTGTGTGTGTGTGTGTGTGTGTGTGTGTGTGCCTGCATATGCATAGTAGGTGGTGTGCTAGTAAAAGTTTGAGAACTTGCTTTCCCTTATAATGACATGAAGCCATGCTCATAGTATAGTGTTTGTCAATTTCATAGTGTGAATATATTCACTGTGGCTTATTTCAAGCTCCAACATGATGTGACTTGATGTGAATTTGGGAAAAAATGCACACAACTGGCTTTTATAAGTTAGTATGAGTCAGTTCCTGCATACTACTATATTTAATTATAGATATAGTTCAGGGCCTTTCTTTTTCATTTTATCTATGTATCTATCTATCTGCATGTATATATCTGTATGTATTTACATGTGTAAACTTGTCTCCATGTTAAGTGTATATTTAAAGAAAGGTTTGCATATATACTGTGGAAGTTGGTGTAAATTTGGAGTTGTTGGTTTTTTGAAAGATCTCGGTATAACAGGCACAACACACTAGCAGTTGTTTCCTTTTCATCCATAAAATATATTGGCCATGGTTGCCCAAAGCAGGTGGGTTCCTGCCTAGGCCATTAGGGTTCCAGTTTGCTCTTGTTCCCTCCCACTTGCATTCATCTTCCCTTCCCAACAGTCTGGCCTGAAGAAGTCAAGCCCAACCTTAGATATCAAGGCAACTGGTAAACATTTTTCAGATTTTGGCATAACCCAATATGGTTTGAGTTAAAGTAAACTCATTTCCCTGTGATTCCCACTTTAGCTTTTTAAATTATTATTATTTAGCTGAAAACCACTGATCATTATGGTGCTAGATAAGAAGACTTCTATATATATCCTCAATAATGGTCATGGCAAACTGAGAAAAGTCGCTAACACAAAGCTAAATAGTTTTACTAAAATAAACACTTTTATAATATCAATTCAACAGCATGTATCTTCTCTTAAAAAATTTTTATCCTAAATTGTTAAATGAAGTATCTAAGCTGTAGGAAAATATTAGTGATTTAATTTAAGATTTTAAAATTCAGTCTTATACTTGATAACTTAAAGTGAGATATCAAACCGCATATATAATAACAATTTGTGCATATTTGGGCATTTCTGGGTTTAAGTTTGTGAGTGAATAAGAGGCTAAAATAAAATATTTCATATAATTAAGAGAATTTTATTTCTAAATGAGGGAATAATAGATTATAGTGTTGTATTAAAATTCTTCATTTTCCAAATTTTCTGTCTATTTCTTTTATAATGGTAAAAATATGACATTGTTTCAAAACATGTTATTGAGATTAGAAAGCTACACCATAGAGATATGTTTTATTTTTTATAATAAATATCATTTATGACACAAATTACTTTTTATTATTTCTCTTAGGCCCAGAACATATTATGGAATCTGAATATTGTAGCATCTAGGTGGCCTCATTTTTTATTTTTTAATGATTAGAACTGGAGGTATGCTTCTTCTCTGTGCATTCACAGAACATTATAAATTATCCCAGATCATTAATCTACATTTTTTAAAATCTGGGATTGGTCAACCCTCTATGGCTTTTTGAGACATTTCTCTAATCTATAATCACCCCAGCAATAAACCAGATAAATATATGCCTCATGTTATATAATATCATTGAAGGGTGCTTTCTTTATCATGCATTGTAATGGCTAGACCATGCCCCTCAAAACCACATTCTTCAATCATCTTATCTCTTTTTCTTGGGTCCTGAACTTAAACAAATTAGATATTAGACACCACCATTTTTTCCAAGTCTGCTGTACTCTTTTGGTTTTATGCATTTTTAAAATCTGCAATAAATCCTGAGATTCCTCACTTCAATATTTGTTTGGTAATACTAAGAAATATATTCACCCCATCCTACCTCTACACTCTGAATGCCATGGTTCAAGTAAACCATCTTTTCCCTCTGAAACTACACCTAAATCATCCATCAGGATGCCTCTCTCCAAAGCATCCTACTATACAAATATATTAGTCTTAAATTCTGTCTTACTATCAATACTTCCTGACAGTTTTTTCAATGGTCTCTTGTTTGATTACTCCCAATTTTTCATCAAATTTCTTATATTGAAACTCAAATTCATTGTTTGAAGAAGTCCTTTATCTCCTAGTTTCTCATGAAAACAGAGACAGTCAATGAAGCATAATTTCAAACTCTACACCAAAGTATCACATCTGCTAACCAAGACCAATCCATCCAATCACCAAAGCTTTTGCTTATCATATAGATGTACAAAAATTGTTGCTTAATGCTCTTTTTATGTCAGTGATGTATCTGGTACTCCAAAGCCTAACACTTAAAACAACACACTTTCATTATCTCACAATGTTTGTGGCTCAGAAACCCAGTGTGACTTGGCTAGGTGCCTCTTGCTCAGTCTCAAGAGGTTGCTGTCCATCTTCAGGAGGCCTTGAGTTATGATGGCTAGACTGTAAGGACTGGCTTCCAAGCTCACTCTGTCTTCTATGTTCTTGGTTTTGCTCTCAGAGCCATTTTTTCTTTCTTATGAAAGGATGCGTTGGCAGCTGAGTAGTTTGCTCAGCCTGCTTTCTGAGTGTAGAATTTTGGGGAGGGCCCAACTGCCTCTTTTTCAGTTCAATCTGTTGATATTTCTGTGTGTTTAAAGGACTTAGTGGGTTTTTTACAAATCTTCTTGGGGTTTGCTTTATTAGACAAACCACTTCTATATAAGTCCATCTCTATCTTTGGCTCCTGCTGAGAAGGCCCAGGGGCAACCCCCTGCACTTTATAGAAACCCTATTGTTTGACTTAGAGGAACTGTGTAACATATCCTTAATCCCTTTAAAGGGCCTTGTATATGACTGAACAGAACTCTGAGACACCACCTTTGATCTTTCTGAAGGCTTAAAAAAAGATTTCACAGTCACACCTTTAGCTTCAGCTTCATATCATATTTTCCTGGTGGTGCCCTGAATTTGATCTTGTGATCTTTATTGAAGCCTTTTCTTTTCTTTTTTCCTTTTCCGTTCTTTTCATTGAATTTATTGGGGTGACATTGGTTAATAAAACCATACAGATTTCAAATGTTCAACTCTATAATCATCTTCTGCATACTGCTTTGTGCACTCAACACTCAAAGTCACGTCTCTTTTGGTCACCATTTATCCCCACTTTGACCTCTTACACCTCCCCTCTACCTCCTTTACCTCTGGTGATCATTGTACTACTGTTGTCTGTATCTGTTTGTTTGTTTGTTTTTGCTTAATCTCTTTACCCTTTCCAACCAGCCCCCCCCCCAAGTCCCTCCCCTCTGACAGCTGTCAGTCTGTTTCTATTTTGTTCCTTAGTTTATATTTGTTCATTAGATATTCCACATATAAGTGAAATCATATGGTATTTATCTTTCTCTGACTGGCTGATTTCACTTAGCTTAATATTCTCCAGATCCATTCATGCTGACACAAAGGCTAAGATTTCCTTCTTTTTTATGGCTGATGTAGTATTCCATGCATAAATGTACCACAGCTTTTTTATCCACTCTTCTACTGATGGGCACTTGGACTGCTTCCAAACGTTGGCTATTATAAATAACAGTATTGGAATATAGGGATGAAGCCTTTTCTTCATTTTAGCACTTAATTTGTTTTTCCCAAAACCAGGAAGTCCTGGCTTCTTTTTAAAGTAGTTCTTCCCTCAAATTATTTTTTTCCTCTCACATTTTACTCTGAGTAGCAAGAATGAACCAAGCAGTGCCTTCCTCACTATGCTTTGGAATCTCCTTAGGTAGATCATTTAGATCATTCGGCCCGTTCCTGCTTTCTGCATAACTGCAGGTAAAAAGGTCTGTTAAATTTCTCCCACTTCATAAAAATGATTGCCTTTTCTTCAGTTTGTCATATTTATCTCACTCATTCACAGGCTCCTCAAAGCCCTGAACTGTGTCAACAATGTGCTTATGTGGTTTAAGCCTTCACAGTCACTCCTCTCTATGTTCACTGCCTGGTTCCAATGCCACTTCTACATAGAGGTTAGGGGACCATCCAGATTCTAGGTATCCAAATCTGTTTTAGTTACCTGTTGTGGTATATAATTACCCTTGATTTTACTTGGGGAAAACAACGAACTTTGCCACTTCATAATTTCTGTTGCTGAGGGATCTTGGTGCATCTTATGTGGAGGTTCTGCTCCTGGTCTCTCAAGAGTCTGTAGTTAAGCTATCTGCTGGGGATGCAGCTGTCTCCAGGGTTTTCTGGGCTAGATTCTGCTTCCAGCTCAATTATTTGAACAGCAGCTTACAAAATGGCAGGTGGATTGCCATGAGGCAACATTTAACCTGTTGTGATCTGTCGTCTTACTTATTATTTCACTGAAAGTGCTTGCGTTGTGAAACAATAACTGCCAAATCCAGTGGGCCTTCGTTTGTACTCTCTCTCAGAGGAAAGATTAGTCTAATTAAGATTCTCACCTGTTCCCCTCACAATGCATTGTATGACATCATTCTAATCTCAATTTCCTTTCAGTAACTCTTTATTCTTTGCTTCCTGCAATGCCCCTTTATTTAACTTCTTTTTGAATGTTAATGTTCCCCAAATCTATTCCCTTTTTCTATAGGTTTTCTTCAGAAACTATAAATTTCTTTCATGACTATATATTTTGATATTCCTGAATTTTATATTGTCATTCTATGCTCTCTACTCATAGTCATATTTATATTTCTGATTTCAACACCTATCTTGTGACCTGTCTACCCTTGTGTTATATAGGCAACTCAAATTTATATGTTCCAAATCATATATATGATTTTGAACTATCTGGGGACTGTGTTAAATATATTTAAATCAATATATCTCTAGGAAGTCTGAAATTGGAGACTTCTAACAAATTCCCAGGTCATGCCAAGGCTGTTGATTCTTAGAGCACTGTTTGAGAAGTGGGGTTTTAAATTACATTTATTGCTTATATATATATATATATATATATATATATATATATATAAAACCCTAAGTGATCTGTCAACCATTCAACCGGTCTACCATTTGACCGGTTGCTATGATGTGCACTGACCAACAGGGGGCAGATACTCAATGCAGGAGCTGCCCCCTGATAGTCAGGGTGTTCCCACAGTGGGAGCGCTGATCAGTGAGCTTACCGAGTGGCAGATGTGGCAGGCACAAGGGGGCCAGGATGAATAGGAGCGGTGCCTGGCCTGGGCTCGGGCTCCTCCTCACCTGCCTGCCACTTTGCGCACTAGTACATCCCTTAGGGGATGTCAAACTGCTGGTTACGGCCCGATTCCCACAGGTGGGCCAAAACTGGCAGTCCGATATCCCCTGAGGGGTCCCAGATTGTGAGAGGGTTCAGACCAGGCTGAGGGACCCCACCAGTGCACAAATCCATGCACCAGGCCTCTAGTCTTCAATAATAGCTTGCTTCTGTAAAATTTAATTATTTAGTAAAAACATAATTTATTTATATATGCAAGCTAATATCTGGGAGATTATACCATAGTTTTATTCTTTTGCTTTTTTAACTTGTCGAAAAAATCATGTACATCTAGTACATCTAATTTCCATAAATTAGTTGAATCTGGTCTCTGATATCTATTCATAGTCATTAATTTAGTACTGCCTATAGAAAAAGTTCACCTCGCCTGGACAGTCTGTCTCAGTGGTTGAGCATTGACCTATGAACCAAGAGCTCATGGTTCAATTCCCAGTCAGGGCACATGCCTGGGTTGCAGGCTCCATTTTCAGTAGGGGGCATGTAGGAGGCAGCTGATAGGTGATTCCCTCTTATCATTGATATTTCTATTGCTCTCTCCCTCTCCCTTCCTCTCTAAAATCAATAAAATATATATTTAAAAAATTCACCTGGATTGTTACAGAAAACTCTTAATTAATCTATGTTTCTTCTTTAAATACATCATTTATCTGGCTGCAATAGTAATTTTCCTATATACTGTAAGGCTTATTGTGTGACTATTATTTGTCTTCAGCTAAAATTCAAAGTCAAGCTTTAAATATAAGACATTTTAGTATCTATACTTTGACTACCTCCCAAGTCACTCTTTCCAGAAATTTATTTTCCATAATCAGTCTTAATTTTCAGAACTTTCCTTCCCAATGGTATTTTGAGCAGAAGTAAATCTGAAAGATAGCTATCAATTCCACAAGGTCAAGAGCTAGGATAAATTTGGTTCTTTAATGACATTTTCATTTTTCTCATATGTACACAATAAATATATATTCCACAAGTGCCTGCAGAATTAAACATTTAGGGTAGGGGTCTTATTTTTACTAGGTACAATAAAATACTACACATTCAGTGTAGTGTGTATAGTTATTGATAAACTATATATATATACTCTTCCTAATGTCTTTGCTTTGATTGTATCACAAGTGTCTATTTTTTATTTTATTTTATTTTTTTACTTTAGGGATATATTAAGTTATGGTATATAATTGTTCAGCCACCTGCTGCAACAGTGGCTCACATTATAAAGATATTTGGTCATTAGTCCATACAGTTATTTCACGCATGAGAATTATCATTTTTAATTTGGCAGTAGTGAACTAACACCCCAGCATGTGTTCAAAACTGCCACCTCAAAAGAGCAATAAACAGAGTTGACTAAGTTGATTAAGACAATAAAACTATCAGAACTGCTTCAGGGCTGACAAAAATGCTTACATCAACTCATACTGTTTATAATTGCTACTATTTTTTTTTCTATTTTTCTTAATGACCATATACAAACTACTAATTCAGGTTGTAAATTAAAATGTACACAAAATGATAATATACTAAATAAATTTTAAAAACCACCCATTGAAACTGTAATTATCAAGATATTTCAATGTACAATGTACAATGCAGCATGATAAGATATTGAGCTAAATCTATTCAAATAACAGGCATTCCTAGTAGTCCTAATAAAAGTGTACTACCAGGAATAAAAATGTAAATGAACTGAAAATGTAATTGGCAAAAATACATGTTATACAAGTACATTTTGCCCTTTGCTTAAAGACTGTTCTGTAAAATCACACTCTCGCCCAGCCAGCTCGGTTCAGTGGATGAGCATCAACCTATGAACCAGGAGATCTAGGTTCAATTCTAGTCAGGGCACATGCCCAGGTTGCAGGCTTGATCCTCAGTGTGGGTGGGTGCAGGAAGTAGCTGATCAATGATTCTCTCTCTCTTCCTCTCCCTTCTTCTCTGAAATCAATAAAAAAATAAAAAATTAAATAAAACCACACTCTCTTTTGATAGCATTTCACAGTACAGAGTGAAGTAGAGAGTTTGCTATTATTAGTGAATGTAGACCATATAAACAGTTAAACTACTTAGTGCAGGAGGGAAACTGGCATTTATCATTAACACTGTTAAATAGTTAATAGCATTTTCATTGACTATTATTTATTTATCATATTTGAAAATTTCAGTTATTGGGTTATTTTTTTATTTCTGATAAAAACATTAGTATAGCACACACAAATTTACAAAGTTAAAACTAAGTATAAAAATTGGATAAAATATTTTGCTCCATATATAGTCTAAATATATTAGAAATTTATCAATTTTTTGTCCTTTGTAAATTGAAATAATTTTATGATTAATATACTAGTAACAATATTAAATGAAAAGAAATAAACAGTATATATTTTATCAAAGTTTCCAATCAAAAAAAAAAAGCATGGTAATTTTATTAAATAGAAATGTGACAGAATTTTGAAAAGAAATAAATATTAGAGTAGCTTGTTTTGCTTTATTAGGTCTTCATCCTAAACAAATACTGACTATAAATAATAATCACCAAGGAGGATTTTACTCATTTTTTTCAGTCTTATTAGGTATAAGAGACAAACAGTAATTATATACATTCAAGTTATACAAATGGATGTTCTGATATATGTATACCTTCTGAAAGGATCACCACCATTATGCTAATTAAAATCTCCATCACCTCACATAGTCACCATTTTGTTACTGGTGTTTTTGTTTGTTTGTTTCATGGTGAGAACACTTTAGATCTCTTCTCTTAGCAAATTTTAAGTGCACAATATAATATTGTTAACTATTGATACCATGGTGAATATTGGATCCCCAGAACTTATTCTTCTTGCATATTTGAAACTTTCTACCATTTGTCCTGGGAGTATTTAAAGCAGCATGAATACTTGGTCCACTCAGACCAATCAAATCAGAGTCTCAGAAAGTGAAGCCCAGACATCAATAAAATGTCTATTAGAAGCTTTAGAATGTCTTTAGACATTTTTAGAAGCAATAGAATGTCTTTAGAAATTTACCAGGTTATACTAATGAGCAACCAACTATTACAGCTAATGTTCTGCATAGGCTCTTTACCTTTGAAATTTCCTACCATCCCTGTGTTAATAAATTATATGTAAATTTATTTTTATATAAAATAATATGATATTAACAACTTAAATATTACTTTTTATATTTTCTTCTAATTAATTTTCCTCTGATCCAAGATGTCTTTCAATGTTTATTTTTTAAATGAATGATAAATTATATATATACATACATACATATATATATATATATATATATATACATATATATATATATATATATTTCCATTGTTCAGCTCTAATTTTTATAATTTGTATATTTCATTATTTTCAATAGTGGAGAAAACATTCTAGTTGATTACATATGTGATATGACCAGCCACTGATGAAGTCAGATATCCTGACTGTCACACTAAAATTCTCAGATGTCCCTTAAGTTGGGAGAAATCTTTGAATTATCTGAGGCTTGAGGTAATAGACCTGTCAATCTTAGACATTTCTGCTTAACTGCAGGCAAAACTCCTTCTGTGCATACAAGTAAGTTTAAGTAAAACTAGAGTTTCTTTCATTTATTTGAAGTTCTAGTTTCTCCTGGATTATTGGGAGTGAATCCACTGAGCCTGGGTCAATTCAAAGGCCACATTAAGCAGAGGTCCCAGCTTCTGCTGGAATTACAACCAAATGGTTGAAATGTGCCAATGTAAAACTTCCATTGGAGTACAGGGATAGTGTAAACCAGTGGTCAGCAAACCGCAGCTCACAAGCCACATGCGGCTCTTTGGCCCCTTGAGTGTGGCTCTTCCACAAAATACCACAGCCTGGGTGAGTCTATTTTGAAGAAGTGGCGTTAGAAGAAGTTTAAGTTTAAAAAATTTGGCTCTCAAAATAAATTTCAATCGTTGTACTGTTGATATTTGTCTCTGTTGACTAATGAGTTTGCCGACCACTGGTGTAAACTACTTCTACTTTCTGACTTGCACCATAGTTTGGAAGCAGGTGAGGAACTTCTGCTTTAATTTCTGGTGCTAACTGTTCTTTTTACTTTTAGTTAAGTATCCTATCTAATAAAGAGGGAATATGCTAATTGACCATCATACCCTCACATAGATGGTGGCGCCAACAGCAAATAAGGAGGGAATATGCTAATTGACTGTCACACCCTCAAAGATGGTGGCTCCCACAGCCACAAGATGGCAGCACTCAGCCTCGCCAGGGTGGCAGGCACATGGCACAGCTGGGCCTCTCCCAGGTAGGTCCAGCCACTCCTCGCGCCTGCCTCCGGAGTCCCCCAATTCCCTCAGCCCCCCAGCTGCCCAGGGCCAGCCCGAGGTGCAGGCAAGCCTTGGATGGAGGCTGCCCAGCCGCCCAGGGCTGCCCAAAGCTCAGGTAACCTAGGCCGGCCGAGGCTTGCACTGCCGTCAGTGGCAACAGCAGAGGTGTGATGGGGGCATTGCTTTCCCCTGATTGCCAGGTCACCTCCCTTCCCTGAGGGCTCCCAGACTGTGAGAGGAGGCAGGCCGGGCTGAGGGACCGCCCCCTCCAGTGCATGAATTTTCATGCACCAGGCTTCTAGTAAAGTAAAATGCAAAATTTAGGAAGTTGAGAATTGCTTTAAGTAGGAATTGATTTATTGTCAAAGTTCCTTTAACACAATATGGTCAGTCTATGTTTGCAAGGATATTTTTTAAGTCACTAATTGGATAGAGAAGCTAATATAGCTGAAGTATAAAATGTACAATTTTGAAAGAGTAAAAAAATAATAAACTCATCTATCTAGAGATATAAAGTGTACACTATGCTACAATAAATTATGGTTCTTAATGGGATAAATAAAAAGTTGTCATTGTGTTTAGAGATTTTACACTTTAGGTGGCACAGAAAGATGAATAAATAGCTCTAGGTCATAACATGTTAACTTATACTACTAATTAGAATGTTTATTGCTATTTTAATCATATTTCTTTACTAAGTTCTAAATATATGTAGAAATATTAAATGATTTAGCTTCAATTAATTTTTGTATACGTACTTGCAATTATATATTTAGTTACAGACTGGCAATAAGACAAAGAATGTGACAGCCATGTTGACATTTTCTTTTTCAATTACAGTAATTGATAATATTTATTCTTCTTCCCTGACCTCTATTAAGGAGTAAATGGAGATAGTGTAAGACTATAAAAAGATCTTTAAAAACTGAGTAAAATACATAAAATGGTTTATGCAGTAGTTGTTAATTTTGTGTTAGAAGTTTAGGTTTTATTCAAGTTAAATGTCTCATGTTTCATTTACTGTATATTCTGAAAGGTTGAACATATATTTTTAATGTTCATGTCATTATCCTACCCCTATTGCCTGAACAAACAATAAGAAAAGCATTCTATTGGTTTATTTCTGAATAAATAAATACCAAATGTGTTCATTTTGCTCCATACCTCCTTCTCTTTTCCAACAAGTTAGTATAATTCATGTGATTACTGTAATTAAATTGTAACTTTGATGTTTACCCCCCTTAAGATTAAATGCAGTTTTGTTGAAGATGGAAGATGGAATGTATAGCTTTCATTTACGGCCACAGTGACCTTTTTATTGAGTAGATAGTTAGGTCACCCAATACAGGTAGAGGATGCTTCTCAAGCTGTGCTTATGTACATGTGAGCACAAATCCAATTTTATTCAGCCACTGGAATGTGAAACTCATTCCAGATGAATGAACTGGGAGTGCAGATCATCTTTTTTCCCCAACACCTTTTGTATTTTTCTCTCTTACTGTAACAATTTAAACTTCCCAATACAAAATAATTTTTTTTCTGTTTTGCATTAATTGCTAAAACCTTCTGGGCTGATTGTGAGAGAAAAATAATTAAGCTGGAAAATTGCACACTTGAAGGATAGCAAATATTAAGCTCTGTAGTCTAGATTGTCTCATCACATCGTTGAATAGCTATTTGACATTTAAAAATCTCTGGCTGAAATAATGTTGACATAAATATCCCCAGTTTATATAAATATCAGCCTCCTAATTTTTCTAAGCTTCACTTCATTGATCGTATCCCTATTCTTGAGATTATTATGGTGGAATCTTTTTATGCCCCCTCTACCCCTGTCATTTGATGGTTGTGTACATATTATCAAGCTTTGTCAAGGTATAAGCAAACCCAAGATTAATGCAACATTAAGAATGGCTTTGGGGGCAGAAGGGAGAGGGCAATGGGGGAAAAAGGGGACATATATATTACTTTCAATAATAAATATTTATTTTTAAAAAGAATTACACAATGACGATTGTCTATAAAGATATTATATTGGTTATAATATTTTAAGCCTGACTTGAAAGTTTTCAGAAAATTATTAGAGTTTACTTCTTCTAATTGACTTTATAAGATTTTTAAAAGTTACGTGAATTAATTAGTTTATTAAACACATACTTATTGGAAAGTATTATACACTTGTCACTGTTTTAAGTACTAAACATAATCATCCTTAACAAACACATTATTAATCTGGATATTTTATCAAAAATGATCCAAGGACCATCTCTTTCAGAATCTCCTGATGGAACAATTTTAAAATGATGATTTCTGGGTCTCTAAGATCAAATGAATCATATCACCTGCCCATTGTACCTAAAAATGTACATTTTATCGAACTCTCCAAGGGATTCATAGCATCCGAAGAACATCTTTTTGTTCTGGTTCTAAGTTCATATGATCTTGAAAAGTAGGATCATATTTACCTAGGTCCAGATTCAACATTAAAAGACATGTGAGGTCTGAAATAATAGAAGAAATGGAATGAATGGCCAGCTCTTGGCCATGTTTGAAGTTTCTGTCTCAGGCTCCACAAATAAAATATCAACTCTAGCATTTGATCATAATTTTATTCCCTGAATATTTTCTTCCTTGGATATTATTTCATGTGAAAGGGCTTTGGACTTCATTCATGTTTCTTCTGCAATTATTAATGGTCATGAAGTCTACAGGTATATTACTTTACAACTAACATCCAAGCCCAAATTGAGTCATTATAGTTCAACACAAAAATCTTAGTTAGGTGAAGCAGTTAAGTATTTCTTTAGATTTTGTTATAATTTTAACCAAAAAAATCTCATCAGTTGACACACTGAATATTTCAATGAGACTGATATTAATCCAGATAAGATACTCTTTTGTAGTCCCAGAGGAAGCTGAAAGTTTTATGGGTCGTAATGTTCCTCAATGAGATGAAATTACATTTTAATGGAAGGGGATGCAAGTATTTATAGTAAAACGTATTTATCATATATTTTAATAAAATTAACAATGTGCCCAGTGAATACTCACCAGACAATTAACATTTTCTAAGCAATTGACCAGCTTGAAGTAAACAATTTTATTTTTAATTAAAAGTGTGGCTCATGAGAAAAGTATAGCCATGGAAGAAAGTGCACACACACGTTGTGTGTGTGTGTGTGTGTGTGTGTGTGTGTGTGTGTGTGTGTGTGAGAGAGAGAGAGAGAGAGAGAGAGAGAGAGAGAGAGAGAGAGAGAAATATACTCTTTGAACAGTGCAAACAATTTTACCCATGCGGCATATTTTGTTTAGCCTTAAGGACCAAGAAATGACATTAGAAGTGTGACATTTTGAGGCATGTTGTTTGAGATGTAGGAGGTCTGAGTGAAAACAAATATATGCCTGTTGAGTTATGTAGTCACAATTATTCAAAGGTGATTTATTAGAGACATAATTCATATAAAATGAAAGATAAGAAGATGAAAACAACTTACCAGAACCTTATAGGGACCATTTAGAGAGCTCAGGACTTCATGGTCATAGAAATGTGGATTCTATTGGATTATAACTGCTGAGTAGAATGCTAAAACAAAAATAACCATTGTTTTATTATTATTATTTTTGATGGATCATGTGGTAGTTTATTTTTTCAAATCTTTATTGTTGAACACATAATATATATATATATATATATATATATATATATATATATATATATATATATATATATATATATATATATACACACACATATATATATCACCCTTTTTCCTCCGTTGACCTCTTCTAACCTGCCCCTGCCCCCCACCCTAGGCCTTCACCACCCTGTATCCATGGGTTATGCATATATGCATACAAGTTCTTTGGTTGATCTTGTTTTATTATTTAATGTAACTTGTCAACTGCCAAAATACACAACTGACCTGAAGAGTATATAATGACTTATTAATTTCAAATTCTTCTTTAATTATTCTATTCTTATTATTCCATCTCTGAGTCTTTGAATACATCTATACTCTTCATCATGTAATTAATTAGTTAAACTGTTAAACCTACAAAGAATGAAGATTGAGTTCTGGAAATTACTTTGGGGAAATAACCAAAATTATATAAATCACAGAAGGATTGGGTATTGCTTTCTCCACTAAATGATCACTCTGGCAAATATCAGCAGGTCACTCCTGGAAAAACTTGGTGTAAATTCATGTTTTCCTAAGGCCATTTTGCAATGATTTTTTTTCCAAAAGGACCCAGCTTCACTCTAGATCTGCAAATTGGTTTATACCAGGGAATGAGTAAGAAGCCATGAATCCTCACTGTTGTGAATTGTGTTCTTGATGTGAATTTATTTTTGCTGTTACAGGTCAAACAGCATATTAGTAGCTGACCCATGGTCATGTCTAGCAGTATTTTGATTGGTTAGTCAACACCATAGATGTTCAAAGGCACAAGCACTAACCACCATTTCCGGTTTATGGCTTACTGTCATAATTCCTCCCACCTTATAACTGACAGTTAAGAGTTGTCACCTCATTTCCCTGTTTATTATCTCCTTAATTCTAGTGAGATCAGGAATACAGTATAACATTTTCACAGTCACCCTGGCCCACAGAAGAAAGCCACCACTGGACATTCCAAAGCATTCCTTAATAACTTCTAGGGTAGCCCCTGATTCATTCTGTTGATGTGGAACAGGTTGCATATAACATTTTCTACTCCCCATGCCTTGAATTTTTTCTTACAACATGTCTAGGAAGTTTTGGCATTTCTACCTCATTGACTGTAAGCCATTAAAGAGTTTAGGCTTCATTTAGTACTGATGCCAAGCCAAAGATAACATATTAAATCTTGAATTTTCTGTTTGTGAAACCATGTCAATAAATTCAACTAATTTTAGCATTATGTTTTATCTTTCTTGACTCAGTACCCTAGAATACACTCTTATACATGCTTCCCCAAGTATGACACATAGAAATTAGGAAGTTTTTATAATTTTATGGTCCATAATCTCAAAAAGTTGGCCTTGACATTGTAATTGCATGGCAGAGATTGTCAGTGTTCACTTGCAAAATAAAACTATGGGTGCATTCTCAAATATATGAACAATCCAATCCCAGTGTCCCATTGCAAAAGTCTGATTCCTGTGAGCACTCCTAGGCACTAATTGCAGTATCAGTCAATATTAAAGCAGGAAGCATGTAGACCAGCTAATTCTAAATGAGTCTAACAAAGAAAATATGTGTTAGGCAGAGTCCATGAAAATAAAAAATATATATAGCTTTCAGATTGCAATGGTCTTCATCCTGAATAGTATTTATACCTACAATGCCTCTCATTTAAATTGAATATATTTTCTCTCCCCTTGAATTTGGATTTGCGAGGTGACTTGTTTTCATCAAACTGATGCTGTGCCATTTTTGAGATTAGTTCTAAACAGGTCAGGCAGTTTCTGCTTTTACTCTTGGAGACCTGAGCCTCCAAATAAGAAGCCTGAAGAAAAAAGCCTATTCAGGTCTCCTGTCACCACAGATAAAAATCCAGCTGAATTTTGCTGCATATGTTGCCCCAAACAATATTGTATGAAGCAAAAATAAATTAATTTTAATTGTCCAAATATCCCTGACACAATTGGACCATGAGCGAGGGAATGGTTGTTGTTGTGTTAAGTTACAAAGTTCAGGTTGTTTTATTATTCTTCAATAGAAAAGTGGAACAGCTAGTGAGAATGGGGCTCTGGACCACCCTCAGATCTTAAGGACATGCATTATGTATATCCCTTCAGGCTGTGCATAAATTCTAGCCTCTCTTTTAAATCCCATGCAAAAGTAATCTATGAAATCCCTAACCCTCTAAATCATTTACTTTCACCATCCTTGTATCCTTTTTATCTGATAACTCACATTGCAACACTTGTAATCAGTCTTTTCTCCCCAATTATAGTATTAACTAGAGGCCCAGTGCACAAAATTCATGCACTGGGGGGTCTCTGAGCCCAGCCTGCACCCTCTTGCAGTCCAGGAGTCCTCTGGAATGTCCAACCAACAGCTGGAGGAATGGGCCTAAGCCAGCAGTTGGACATCCTTAATGCTGCTGTGGAGACGGGAGAGGCTCCTGCCACCACCGCTGCTCTCACCATCCATGAGCCTGGCTTCTGGCTGAGCAGCACTCCCCCTGTGGGAGCACACTGACCACCAGGGGGCAGCTCCTGTATTGAGCATCTATCCCCGGGTGGTCAGTGCATGTCATAGGGACCAGTCATTCCGCTGTTTGGTTGATTTGCATAAGAGTCTTTTATTATACAGGATTTCTGGTGTGGGAGATTACTTTTCGTTTGACACTTGATATTGCTATACATTTAGTAAAATGTCTCTTTGAAGTAGAGTAGGCATTAAGATGGAGAAGACTGCATAAAGTATTCACCAAGGAGCTGATAAGTTAAACATGACATTAAATTACATCAATAGTGTAATGATTAAACAAAGCTGGTGCATTCATATAGTCAGTATTATTAACAGATAAAGGGAAACTACTAATTTCATAAAAAACAATATTTTTTCTCTACTATTTAATAATTGTAAGCTACTATCTTAAAGAATAATATGCCTCTTTAACTTTATATCACTTCCAAAGACAATTCTAACAAATTTACACAGGATTCATATAATTTACTGAATCATTATTGGCCATCAGTATCATGCATCGCACTGTAATGAAATAACTGTTATTTTTTTAGTATATATTTTATTGATTTTTTACAGAGAGGAAGGGAGAGGGATAGAGAGTTAGAAACATCGATGGGAGAGAAACATCCATCAGTTGCCTCCTGCACACCTCCTACAGGGGATGTGCCCACAACCAAGGTACATGCTCTTGACTGGAATCGAACCTGGGACCCTTCAGTCTGCAGACTGACGCTCTATCCACTGAGCCAAACCAGTTAGGGCTGGTGGTTTTATCTTTAATACGAACCTACCTTTAATCCTGCCTTATAATAGAGAAACATGCAAATTGACCGCACCTCCACTACACCCACGATTGGGCTGGTGGGAGGCTGGGGGGCGGGACTCCGGGTGGCCTATCCGGCCGTTGAGAAGATCAAGATGGCGGCACACAGTCCTCTTAGTTCTGGGGGTCCCTGGGGCGATCGGCACCCCGGGGGGGCGTGGCCGGCCCATGCAGCCGCTCCCGGGGGTCCCTGGGGCGATGGGCACCCTGGGGGGGCATGGCCGGGCCCATGCAGCCGCTCCCAGGGGGTCCCTGGGGAGATCAGCAACCTAGGGGGGCGTGGTCGGGCCCATCTAGCCTCTCCGGGGTGGGTCCCTGGGGAGATCAGCAACCCGGGGGGCCTAACCGGCCCATCCAGCTGCTCCTGGGTGTCCCTGGGGATATAGGCAACCTGCGGGGGCATGGCCGGGCCCATTCAGCCTCTCCCAGGGGTCCCTGGGGTGATCGGCACCCCGGGGTGGTGAGGCGGGACTCGCCCAGCTGCTCCCAGGGTCCCTGGGAACATTGCAGGCATGTGGTTGCTGAGACCCAGACCAGGCCTCTGGCCACAGATTCATAGCTTTGCGGAGACCTAGGGCAGGGATCTGCCTCATCTGCAGAGAGACAGAGGTTCTGCAGTGCCCCCCAAGATGTGGGTGGGCCCAGCCAGGGATCAAGGGGCATGGAAGGACTCCTGGCAGAGGGGCAATGACCCTCACCCCTGAGGCGGGGGTTGAGGGGTGGTGCCACCTCAGTGGAGGGGTGCTGCACTGCAGGGTACTGGACTGACTGATGTGATTCAGAGAAGCTCCCAGTGCTAATGGGCCTTGCTCAGGCGGCCTTCACACTTCAGAGGCAGTGACTCCTGCTCCTGCCTTGACCCAAAAGCAAGCTCGCTACACCCTGCCCCATAGCAGAGCATGCCTAGGCAGTGAGTGGGAAGCCTTCCACCTGCTTCGGAGAAGCGGGGGCAGTAAAGAATGGGGGGAGAGGAAAGAATGTGGAGCATCTGGAATGAAGAGGTGCTTGAGAAAGAGGCTCGGAAGCCTGACTGGAAGGTTTGTTCTGTTTGCTGGGCTGCTGCCCCTTAGGAAGCGCAAAGAGCATGGCTCTGAGGGCTTCCTGTGTGCTGAGTCAAGTTCCACAGCCAACTGGAATTGGCCTCAGTTTCCTGGTCTGTAAAATGGATTAAGCGTGTCCCAGTGCCTTCACTGAGCTTTGATGGCCAATTGAGATACTATATAAAGAAAATGAGGGAAGAAGTGAGAAAGAAAAAAGAAGGACCAAGCAACACAAAAGAAAGACTGAAAGGAACCTGTAAACCCATTGTCACTTAAATAGGGAATATAGTCAAGAGTGTTGTAATGATGGTATGATGCCAGGTGGGTACTAGAAATATCGGGGAACACTTTGTAAAGTATATGATTGTCTAACCACTATTCTGTAACTAATATAAAACCTGAAACCAATACAAAATAATGTTGAATGTAAAGAAATGAAAATTGGAGTGAAATTTTTATAAATTTCAAAATTTAAATAAAAGCTGTAAAGGAAGGAAGGGGAGAATAAAAAGTGTTTTTCATTTTGCCACTTCATTAAAAAGACAGTTGTCTTTATATGGTGCTTTTATACTTTTCTAAGTCATTATCTCATTTTAATTTCCGGGCAACTTAAAGACAAGATAATTATTCCCTCCACTATTCAAAGAAAGGAAATCTTGGTGTCTGGTCCTAATGACTCAATCGTCAAGCCCTTATTGTAAAGCAGGGTTAGTAAAATTTTCTGTGCAGGGTCATATCTATACTAATAAAAGCCTTGGGGGTGACCAGGCCAGCAGGGGAGGGTATTTGGGGGCAATCAGGCCCACAGAGGAGCAGTTAGGGGGCAATCAGGCCAGCAAGGGAGCAGTTAGGGGGCAATCAGGCAGGTAGGTGAGCACTTAGGAGCCAGCGGTCCCGGATTGTGAGAGGGATGTCCAACTGCAGGTTTAGGCCCGATTCCACAGGGATCGGGCCTAAACCTGCAGTTGGACATCCCCCAAGGGGTCCCATATTAGAGAGGGTGCAGGCTGGGCTGAGGGACACCCTCCCCAGTGCACGAATTTCGTGCACCGGGCCTCTAGTGTTATTAATAAGTATTCACTTTGATAAAATAAAGATAATTGCTAAAATTTGAATATACTTTATTAATGACATTAACTCACTTAATCTTCAAAACAGTCCTATGACTTCTTATATGATTACCTTCATTTTACTAATGCGGACACTAAGGCACAGAGAGATCATGAAACTTTTGACATATGATAATTTGTTATAGAGCCAAGAGGTGGAGTAAGATATTATCTTCTTCATACGCTTCCAATAGCCATGTGGTCACACCTTGAAGTACTAGCCGTTTATCTCTATTTTGTTTTTAAATGTTTATCCTTGAGTTACTATAAAACAAGCTACCAAAGAAACTCCGGGGTTTTCCTCCCCTCCTCTACTTTTTGTTTTTTGCATCATTTCTTTCTTTCCATGAAGAACATGTTATATACTTGCACAAAATGCAGGAAGACATAGCTCAAGTCTCTTAAAATTTGCTAGAAACCTGTTAATCAACTTGCATTTGATATACACAAATTTGCTTATATTTCTGGCAAGAAGCAAGACGATCAGTTAGATAAGAAGTTGAACTCAAGAGGATCATGATTAATAATTACAAATAAACTTCCAGTAGAGATTCAAGCCAGGAAAATATATGTATTTTCCTGGCGGGGGTTGGGGAGAGAAGCATGGAGGGGGCAATGTTCCCATTTAAAACCTACAGACCATATTATGGATTCCTCTATCCCCATTAAAGGAGATTAATACAATATGCTCTGTAGAAACTAATTTTCCCATACATAGCTAATTAAATAAAAATTAAGTGCAAAATATCACAGTGGTATTAAACAAATTTAAAATGCCTTATTTATTTTACCAAAATAAATTTAGTCATGTAACAACAAGTGTTCTTTATCTTTTTCTTTTATTTTTTAAAATTTCTTTATTGATTAAGATATTACATATGTGTCCTTATCCCCCCAATACCCCTCCATCCCCCCACTCATGCCCTCACCCTCCTGTTGTCTGTGTCCATTGGTTAGGTTTATATGCATGCATACAAGTCCTTTGGTTGATCTCTCCCCCTTACACCCACCTTCCCCTACCTTACCTCTAAGGTTTGATGGTCTGATCGATATTTCTCTGTCTCTGGATCTGTTTTTGTTCATCAGTTTATGTTGTTCATTATATTTCATAAATGAGTGAGATCATGTGATGTTTATCTTTCTCTGACTGGCTTATTTCACTTAGCATAATGCTCTCCAGTTCCGTCCATGCTTTGCAAATGGTAAGAACTTCTTTTTTACCACAGTGTAGTATTCCATTGTGTAGATCTATCACAGTTTTTTAATCCACTCATCTGCTGATGGGAACTTAGGCTGTTTCCAAATATTAGCTATGGTGAATTGTGCTCCTATGAACATAGGGGTGCATATGTCCTTTCTAATTGGTGTTTCTAGGTTCTTGGGATATATTTCTAGAAGTAGGATCACTGTGTAAAATGGGAGTTCCATTTTTAGTTTTTTGAGGAAACTCCATACTGTTCTCCACAGTGGCTGCACCAGTCTGCATTCCCACCATCAGGACTTAAACATAAGATGGGAAACCATAAAAATACTAGAGGAATCCACAGGCAGCAAAATCTCAGACATATGTTGAAGCAATTTCTTCACTGATACTGCTCTTAGGGCAATGGAAACTAAAGAGAAAATAAACAAATGGGACTACATCTAAATAAAAAGCTTCTGTACAGCAAAAGAAACCATCAACAAAACAACAAGAAAGTCCAGTGTATGGGAGAACATATTTGCCAATGTTATCACTGATAAAGGTTTAATCTCCAAATTTACATGGAACTCATACAACTTAACAAAAGGAAGATAAACAACCCAATCAAAAAATGAGCAACAGACCTAAATAGATACTTTTCGAAAGAAGACAGAAGGAAGGCCAAGAGGAATATGAAAACATGCTCAAAGTCACTAATCATCTGAGAGAAGTGAATCAAAACAACAATGCAGCACCATCTCACACCTGTCAGAATATGTTCCTGGAATCCTGGGACACATATGATTTTATATTATTTGTAAACTAGAAGCCTGATGCATGAAGTTTCGTGCCAGAATAGGCCTTCCTTTCCCTGGCTGCCTGCACCGTCTTTGCTCTGGCCAGAACCACCTTTCTGCCTTCCCATGCTGCCCAGAGGTCTGGAGCGGCCGGGGGTGGTGCAGAATGGTTGCGTAGTCACCATGGCGATGATGCAAGTGTCCCGCCCTGCACCCCGCCGCTCAGTGCCTGTGTATGCAAATTAACCCAACATCTTTGTTGGGTTAATTTGCATACTCACTACTGATTGGCTGGTGGGTGTCATGAAGGTATGGTCAATTAGCATGTTATTCTTTTATTAGGTAGATGCTGGTAGATATAATCTGTTACTTGTGTGAAAAAAGGAGGAAGAACACATTCTAATTTCAGTGCATTAAAAATGTTAATGTTCCATATAAAGTAACCTTGTGTATTCTTTAATAGAGTTTTTACCAGGCAGGTAATTGCCAATAAGTAGAGTTAACATATTCCATTTTATTGCATGGAGAAGATAAGTCTAATTATGATAAGCTGGAATGATTCACATTTGGAAATGATTGTTCATGAATAGACCAAAATTGCTATATATGTATATGACAATGATTTCTGTGAGCTTTGAATGGCTCAGGTTCCCAAATATCTTTGATACTCCCATTGTGGCTTCATCACAATGATTCTAAAGCAGACTTTGAGGCCTAATTTGTCATTAGGAATACCAAATTGGTTGTTGTTCTAATTCTGTTCTATTGTACAAGCTGCACTTCTACCTGGTCTCCTAATTCTCTTATGACTAAAATCCCCACTGTGCATTTTATTCCTCTGGTATCAATAGACTTTATCCAAACATCCATTAAATAGGTTCCTACTCATCTCTAGACCACATGCTGGAAAAAACATACTACAGATGTGATTACAGAAATCTGTATAAAGCTCCTACATTAACTCCTATCTATAGTTCTATGTTTAACTCAAACATGTAAGACAGTTCTCTATACTCAAATATAGCACTTTAGCCACAATAGAGTTAAGCAATAGAATTAGGCAACAGAAGAATGGTCATGTAACTGATTAGGACTTAATCAGACCTAAAATTTATTTAAAAAATTAAAAGAGTCCTCATAGGTTAGTTTGTCATGTGAAAATATTGCAGAAATGAAGCAAGGTGGATAAAGTATAAATCATGAATATCTTTCTTATTGGTTGTGTGCCTTTGTACTACTCAAATATGTTTTCTAAAAGTCAGTCTCCTTATTTTTAAAATGTGCAAAATAATGCTTATAGGATTATCATACAATTATAGATATGATGTTCATCACTAACCAGATCTACATTAAAACCTAAATAGAATAGGCATTCAATAATTGATTAATAGTCATTATTTTAAATATCAATAATAATATATGATAAAATAAGATATAACTTTATTTATATAAAATAAAAAGTGCAAATAATACTAATAATACTTGGATTTCTATGTCATATATTTTCAGCAACCTGTAATTAAGGAAACTTCTCTCTGTTAATTCATTTTTGACACTTATTGAATATCTACAGTGTGATAAGACACCTTTTTAACTATTGAGTTATTCAGTAGAAATGATCTTTAATATCATGGAGCTTTTATTCTAATAAATGTAGTCATAAATGAATAGTAATAAAATATATACGTAAAAGTAAATAGATAAGAAATTATTAATAAAAGCAGTAAGACTGACTAGGTAGCTACTTAAGATGAGTGGTTAGAAAAAGCCTATTCAAAGAATGGTGATATGAGCTAAGGCTTGCATGATGAAAAAAATCAAGTTAGGCAAATCTTTTGACAATGAGAGTTTTGTTCATTCAAGACATTCTCTAATATATTATCCAACTTTTTTAAATTAAATATTTTAAACAAATATGTTATGGATCCCCTTGAATCATATACATTATGTAGAGAGTGGAGTGATAGTATCCATCTTGTAGGAAAAAATAAAATGCTATAGTGCTTTTATTTACCATAACTTTTATTTAGAGCTAATTAAAATTATTACATCAAGTAAATGCATCACTCTACCCCTGGAACTGATCCACAATTAATAGAAATATTTCTAGTGTAATAAATATGTTCTTATTTATAGCTTTAAAAATTGAAACCAATTCTAGACCTAGGCAAGGACATACCAAGGTGCTAATCAAGTCAGTCTTGAAGCTGGTCCTGCTGATACTCCTCTGATTTTGATATTCGAATATCTCAATTGTTGTATGTCTGCCTTACAACATAAATTTCAAAGCACTGGGCTCTTATGGTATTGCCTCTATTACATGAATAACTTATCTGAGAGTCCGCATGTCTTGTGAATAAATGTCCACACTTTCAAAGTAAATACCACAAATAGCTGCTCCACAAATACTTATTTTTTTTGTCTCTTACAAGAAATTTTTATCTTTTATTTACTTGGGCCAGTTGGTTAATTATGTACACATTTTTGTGTGATGAATGCCTACCATGTTCTATTGACCAAAACACCATGGCTTTCCTGTCTAGACTGACATTCCATTCTTGAACCTACTTTGAAGCTCAAACCTATCATCAGAATAACTGTCCCAAGGGATATTTCTAGGAGACTTAATAATCTTTTTGCTTTGGGGAAAGACATAAAAACTAGCCACAACAGAGACTCATGACTATAAAACATATTATTTGATTTAGATCACAATAATTGTATTTGAACTCTCATTTTCATATGAAGGGGCTATTTAAATCTATGTTTCACATTCCCTAAGTGCTATTCTGCTTCTTTTTAATTTCAGCTGCTGAATTGATAGGGCTCAAAGGAAAACAAAATGAATTTATCCATCACTGAACACAATTAATTGTGTATTGGCCTCTTTAGGAATGGAGTTAGATAAAATTACTTAATATTTTTTCAGGGGAAAATTATAAATAATTATCCACTCTGACTATAACTCTGATAAGAAAAAGTGAAATTCAGCACATTCAAGCAACTGAAAATCAGTTAAGGAAATTACTTACAGGGAATATTCCATTATTATTATTTTTTTTTAAATATATTTTATTGATTTTTTTACAGAGAGGAAGAGAGGGGGATAGAGAGTTAGAAACATCGATGAGAGAGAAACATCGATCAGCTGCCTCTTGCACACCCCCTACTGGGGATGTGCCCGCAACCAAGGTACATGCCCTTGACCGGAATCGAACCCGGGACCCTTCAGTCCACAGGCCGACGCTCTATCCACTGAGCCAAACCGGTTTTGGCTCCATTATTATTATAACTGATTTTGACCAATATAACAACACCTTCTGGTTGAGCCTTCTAGTTAAAGTTACTACTCTTTATTATAGAAATAGATATAATAAGAATGGAAGTCAAGGTTCAGTACATAGCTACACAAATAACTAAGTATTTGTAAAAACCTCTATTATTTATTAGCATCTCCATTTTTCTTTCTTCACATCTCAGAAAACATAAAAATGACTATGAGATCCTGCATTATAATCAAATCACTGAAACTAGAGCAGTTTTTGCATGTGAACCTACTGCAGAATATGTGTTGGACATAGCCATGGAGAATTAAATAATTATTTGTGCAAAGATTTGTCAAGTACAACCATCTTTATTTACTTTATTACTAGAGGCCTGGTGCACAAAATTCATGCACTGGAGGGGGCTGTCCCTCAGCACGGCCTGCACCCTCTCATAGTCCATGAGTTCCATCTCAGAAGCACCAGAAATATAACATAATCCTTTCTGAATTATTGACTTAAATTGTTGAAATCTACTTATTTCCTTTTTTTTATTACATAATTTTCAATAAGAATCCTGGATATTTACCTAAATTCAGTCCTGTCCCTAAACACAATAATCAAATCTACAGTAACTTCTATTCAAGTTGTTTTTAAAATATATATTGAGGTAGTTGGAGTTGGATGATGGCGGCTGGCAGAACAAAGCTGAGAGAGAGGAAAAACTCATCACCACCCACCAAGACAGGCCTTGGAACAGCCCCGCGACCCAGCACCCACTCCAGCCAATATCCTGATACTCCAGCTGCAGACCTGCGGACCCTGGGACCTCCACCTCCAAAGATACACCTTTGGGAAGCTCAAGACACCCATGAAAAACACACATGGTGTCAAAACAAGCCAGAGGAAAATTATTTGGGCAAAATATGAAAAAGGATCTTAAGTCAAATTTATAGAAAATATTCCTTTATTAACTTTTGGTCGAGAATATGTTTGTATATTTTCAGAAAGCAACCCCAAGACCATGTGGATTCCTGCAACAGAGAGGAATTAACCGGACTTCTCCAGCCATGAAGACAGAAGAGAAACAGTCCAGAGATGAAAGACACTGACGACGCCTTGCCATACTAGCAGACAGCAGCTGTGCGTCGCTGAAGGATGCCCAGGACCAAACCAAAGATGGTCAGACCTGCATCACCACCATTTGTCCACCATCCAGAACTGAAATATCATTGCTGACATGTACACATAAGGAACTGTTTGACATTGAAATTGGGACTCAAAAGAACTGTTGGCCCAGAAAGAAACTCACTGCAGACTGATTCATTTGCCTCTCAGCATAAACATTATGGCTTGTCTCATTTTTGGTTCTTATAAGTGTATTTCTTATATCACATGATCTCACGCATCTAGGGAAAATAATGAACAACATAAAATGATGAACAAAAACAGACCTGGAGACAGGGAAGCATCGATCAGACTGTCAAACCTTAGAGGGAAGGTAGGGGAGGGTGGGGGGAAAGGGGGAGAGATCAACCAAAGGACTTGTATGCATGCATATAAGCCTAACCAGTGGTCGCAGACAACAGGGGGGTGGGGGCATACGTGGGGAGGGGTTTGGGATGGGAATGGGGGGATGAGGACAATTGTGTGATACCATAATCAATAAATTGAAAAAATAAATAAATAAAAATAAATAAAATAAAATAAAATATATATTGATTTCACCCAGTATTCTCCATCTCAGCTCTGACTACAAACATCTCTCACTAGGACAATGGCAGTATTTTCCTAACAGAAATCCCCACTTTCTGCTTTATTTGCTGATATTCTTTTTCTATAAAAAGTACCTAGAACTTTTAGAAATCTAAATCACAACAAATTGTTTTCCAGTTAATAACTGAGGGCAGCACTTCTGGAATGGTGTTGTGAGGTTCTTGGGGAAGCATTTATTAAGCTGGTCAAATTTAAGCAAAGACACTCATTCAAGTCAGTCAATTTTCTTGAATGAACTGACACTATTAAAATCCTAGCTGCCTCTTGGTCAGAAATTGACAAGTTTTTTCTAAAATTCATCTCTAGTTACCTACCCATCACTCATTTTCTCTAGCCACATTGGTCTCTGTTTATCTCTGAAATTCTCCCAACATTTGCGCATTCTTCCATATTAATACCATTGTGCACTATTCTCAAATATATTCTTTATATTCTCTTTATATTACTGTTTCTTTGGATTCACTCAAATCCCAGCATAAATATATCAGCTCAGACAGGTTTTCTCTCACCATCCCATCACAATCAGTTCATTCTGACCTTAGCTATCACAACATTGTCTTCATTATACTTCAGAGGATTGTTTAATTTTTTAATCTGTTCACTTTCTTCCACTAGAATGAGGGCATTATGAGTATAATGTGATCTTCATTCACCTCTGTCTCTAGTGTCTATTATTATACCTGACATGAAACAGTCTCAATTATGCATTGGTAAATAAAATAAATAAAAAGAAAACAGTATCTACTGTATTAGCTGTGCCTCCCTAGCACCAAAAATGTAATAGTACAAAAGAAAATGCTGGACTATCAGAATGAATAACAATTCTGCTATCAGCAGTAATGGATAAGTAACTTTGGAAGAGGTTTTTAGAGTCCCATGACCTTCTTTTTCTACACTCCAAAATAATGACCCTGATAACTGGTCCACCTACATTACAAGATGGATAACAATTTCAAATAAGATAAAATATGGGTTGGGCTTTTAGAAATCATAAAATGATGTTCAAATAAGAATGATATCGCAAAAATATACCAAGACACTACAAAGCAATTCTAATAATTCCTCTCTTGCTATCAATGGATTTATTTCTTTTATAAGAAATATCTTGATCACAGATAACCATCTGAAACCCATCTATGTTACTCTACTTCAAAACTAAGGTTAGCGTTTTCTTTGCCATTGACTTTCTTTTAAGAACACTATTAGCTTTCCAATAGATTATTATCTCTACCCACCTATATATTCACCATCAGAATTGTCTTTTTGGAAAATTCATGAGACAATACAATTGGACTTTAACAGTTATTTTGACCATTCAGTTTTCTTTCACAATTTATGTAAAGATTTCTTTATTCCTTTAAACCTGTAATTTAAAATGTTTGAATGGAAATGAAACCAATATACTCTTATCATTATTTAGAGTTATCCAAAGGCTGGTTAAACAGAACACTTTAAAATATATTATGATACATGATTGTAGCAATAACTTTATTCGTGCTTTACAGCTGGTAACATTGAGGATCAAAATTTTTAACATTTTTGCCCTGTTCACAAATAAAGTTAAGTAGAGTACACAGGAGTTAAGCCTTAAATTTATTAGTTCACCAACTACTATTAAAGAATTAAAACAGACGTTGGTTTTCCTCGTTATATCCCCTGCCTCCTTTCTCTTTTTGTTTTCCTTTTGTCACTCTTCCCTTTCCCTTTTTGTTTCCTTTTTATCCCACTTCCCTGACATTTAACTGGCATTAGACAGTTTATAGACAATTCATAGGCTTACAAAAATAGTTCTCAAAATAACTGTTCTGACAGCTGACAAAATAAGATTGTACCAATGATTCTAAACATGAGATATGAAAAACCAATAACCTTCCAACTGTATGAATCATGGAGCAGTTGAAGCAGATAGCAACCTGGGAAAGACCTCCAATCACACAGCCCACCTCTATCCTCCCAATATAAAACTCCATGCCTAAAGTGTTCTCTGAGTGCATCAGCTGATTAAAGCCTTCAAACAAAATTTGAGTAATTTTTACTGTTTTTGTTTGTTTGTTTTGTTTTGTTTTACCTTGACACTACTTGAGGGCAGAAAAAATATTTTATTTATTTATACATATCACACACCTTTCTCAGACCTAATCAAACTCCCTTGTTCAAAGGCTCTCCATAAGGTCAGATAGTTTCATAATCATTCCGTAGTTCAGTGAAACCACATCTTAATTCCATACTGTGTGCATTTTCTAAATAACATTAGAACTAGATAGAATGAATTCTTACTTTATGTGCTCAAGGTATTTTCTATCTTTCTCTAGCTAATATATATTAACTAGATGCCCAGTGTATGAAATCCGTGCACTGGGGGTTGTCCCTCAGCCCAGCCTGCACCCTCTCACAATCCGGGACTGCTGGCTCCCAACCGCTTGGCTGCCTGCCTGCCTGATCACCCCTAACCACTCCCCTGCCAGCCTGATTGATGCCTAACTGCTCCCCTGCCAACCTGATTGCCCCTAACTGCCCTCCCCTGCAGGCCTGGTCCCCCCAACTGCCCTCCCCTGCAAGCCTGGTCCCCCCCAAATGCCCTCCCCTGCAGGCCTGGTCGCCTCCAACTGCCTTTTTCTGCTGGCCCAATCGACCCCAACTGCCCTTCCCTGCCAGCCCAGGCACCCCTAACTGCCATCCCCTGTCGGCCATCTTGTGGTGGCCATCTTTGACCACATGGGGGCGTCCATCTTGTGTGAGGATCAATTTTCATATTACCTCTTTATTATTATAGGATATATTTTTAGCATCTGTGTGGTTGTGTGTATCATTTTATTTCACTATTTCCTCTCTCTAAGTTCAAGAATATAAAATCTTGTCTGGAATTCACACTTGAAAATCAATTACAGTTCTAAGAGTATCCCTGACCACTCCAAAAGTGGGATATGTATTAAAACTGCAACATCCTCATAAAAGTGTTATTACAATCATGTTACATAATTTATGTAAAGGCCCCCAATAATTTTGTAAAACCCTGCATTAGCATATAGAGCACACAATTGTGATTGATAATCATTTTTTAAAAGCTTCATAAAAGATGTGTGGAAACATGAGCTGAATAAATTGTGAGTAAAATGATATGCAAAGAGAAAGAAAAAGAAACAAGTGGATATTTATGCTTTTAACTAATCCTAGTTTTGTGTGATAATATTTAAGGATATTAACAAAGACTGAAAGCTTAACCCTGTAAATGTTCTAATATTTATGATTTATGAACCAATACAAAATGCAGTCATTGAATACAGTTCAATTCATAACTGTATGGAAGCATTTTTATAACTAAGAACAAATATTCTTAAAGAAAATAGAAAATATTTCTATTAGAAAGCTTAATCAAAACAGTGATAAGAAATGATCCTCCAAAGAGATCAGATTCTAGATTGTTGCACAGGTTAGGAAATAACAAAAATATATAAATATTTATTTACTTAAATATATTTTTATTGATTTCAGAGAGGAAGGGAGAAGGAGAGAGAGATAGAAACATCAATGATGAAAGAGAATCATTAATTGGTTGCCACATGACCCCCAATGGGGATTGAGCCTGCAACCCAGGCATGTGCCGTGAGGAGGAATCAAACTGAGACCTCCTGGTTTATAGGTCGATGCTCAACCACTGAGTCATGCTGGTTGAGCAGGAAATAAAAAATATCTTAATAATTACAGTGAATATTTGAAACATACTCAAACATACCAGTAGTTCTAATGCCCACTTAAGACAAACATCAGTATTAAAAAGCTACAATTTTGATGTGATTAAAAGAAAAAAAGTTCTGCTGTATGCTGCATCTGGTAGCTATGTGAGCCTGAAAAAAAATTATAAACAATGGTTATAAAGAGTGTATAGATAATCTGAAGTATATGTTTTTAAATATGTGTTAATAATAACATTTCTTATTAATTCAAATATATTTAAAGTACCTTAAAATCACAGTCAATAAATATCAGAGTGAGAATTCCAGCAGAAGTCTGTATGTTCCAGGGTCTGAGTGCTGGTGTGAAGAAGGATTTTGGTTTCCATTTTAAAGGGAAAGGAAATCTAAATATGAATATTTTTAAAGAAAACTTATATTTAGCCTCATTTGTTTTAATGGCTTGAAATATAAGCATGTCTTAGCCAGGTTGGGCTGCCATTACAAAATACCATACTGGGTAGCTTGAATAGAAGACATTTATTTCTCCATGCTAGAAGCTGGGAAGTCCAAGGGCAAGGCACCAGCTGATCTGGTTTTTGCTGAGAGCTCTCTCTCTGGCTTCCTGACAGCCGCTTTCTTGCTATGTGCTCACATGGCCGTTCCTTGGTGCATGTGCATATGTGGAGAAAGAGATCTCTCTTTCTCTCCTTATAAAGCCACCATCGGTTGAATTAAGACCCCATTTTATGACCTTATATAACTATCATTGCTTCCTAAAGCCCTCTTTCCAATTACAGTCACATTAAGCGTTAGGGCTCCGACATGAATTTGGGGAGCACATCATTCAGCCCATAGAGAAGCACATTCTGACTTTGGTCACCACGATATTATCTCTAAATAGTCTAAATAGATTCTGTCTGGGAGCCAGAGAAATTCCTGGAAGACATATGTATTATATGAAAATAATAATTTTAGAAGATCTTACATTCTTTTTTTTTAACCAGAAAATTAAGCAAGATAAAAGTTTGTTATTTTTAGATAAAATTGACCTTTCAGTGCAAAATGAATTGGCACTCAACTGTCTCTTATGTAAAGCGCAGTTTATAAGAGGGAAAATGAAGTGATTAAGGAACACTTCAGAATTAGGGCTTGGCCCATAATTATCTACAAGTCAAGACCAAAACTATGAATAATGAATATCATATAAGAGAGGTTAGAGATAATATTGGAGGGAAGTGTGTCTGAGTTAATTAACAATGCCAAGATAAAGAGACTTCAGTGGTTGAAAGATTTGAATTTCTCTTTTGCTGTGTGTATATTTCCTTATGTATTAAATAATAGCTTGGTTGGTAAATATATAAATGTGGCATTGTTTCATGAACCACAATTAGTACAGGGTAGTTAATGCTTTTGATACAGGATAATACAACCACTGAAATCAGACTGTTGATTAACAGCACTATTGGAATTTCAGCTTTTTTGTCATTTTGAAATAAACCTGTGAACCTTTACACTTCAAATTACATGTGTGTGGCATTCATGTGTTTATGGATTTGCATACCACTCTGTTTGCTTAGGTGAATAAAATAGTGGTCAGTTCATTGAATTCTAGAATAATTTATAAAGTAGAAATTCCAATTCAAAAGTGAAGGTAGCATGAGCCAAAAAAGCTGATTTTTTCCTCTCAGTATTCTGTGCATATGAGGTCAGACCTCAAGAGATATAATTTCTGAATGGCTACCTCTGAAAGTGTATTGCTGCTTTCTCCTGTAGAGACGCCTCCATTGTAGAATAAAGTTATCCAAAGTCCATCAGTATTATTCATCCAGTTTAAGAATAAACTTTCAGCTTCACATTTTATGGTGAAAACAATTTGCAAAGGGAAATATGTGTTTATCATTTGGTTTATGGAAGTTCAATACCATTTGGGATATTTACATTAAATTAATTAATAAACTAAATGAAATACTAGAACTGAAGAAATGGAAGTTCACTTTTCTGAAAGAGTTTGAATCTGATATAATTGAAAGAAAATGGCCTGGACGGCGTGGCTCAGTGGTTGAATGTCAACCTATGAACCAGGAAGGAGTCATGGTTCAATTCCTGGTTAGTGCACATGCCCAGGTTGTGGGCTCGATCCCCTGTGAGGGGCAAATCAATGATTCTCTCTCATCATTGATGAGGTAGAAAATCAATGATTCTCTCTCATCATTGATGTATCTATCTCTCTCTCCCTTTCCCTGCCTCTCTGGAATCAATAAAAACATATTTTTAAAAAAGAAAGAAAATGTTGAGAATAGCTTTTTATCTAATACAGTTCAACCTAAAAAAAAAAGATATGTTCTACACTAAAGATCATTGACTTCATTATTTTGCATTTTGAAAGCACTCAGGTCACCTCTACCAAATCGTACAGAAGAGTACATACAATCAAGGCAATCTTTTTTTTTTTAAGGCAAGTGGGAAAGCAAATATTTTTATTTATTTATTTTTAAATATATATTTTTTATTGATTTTTTACAGAGAGGAAGAGAGAGGGATAGAGAGTTAGAAACATAGATCAGCTGCCTCCTGCACACCCACCACTGGGGATGTGCCCATAACCAAGGAACATGCCCTTGACCGGAATCGAACCTGGGACCCTTCAGTCCGCAGGCCGACGCTCTACCCACTGAGCCAAACCAGTTAGGGCAGAAAGCAAATATTTTTAAAGCCAATTATTTGAATGTAACAGGTAGAAGTGTGGTTGAGGCTATTTGCTAAGGTACAGCTATATTATACTGATTTATTTTATAACAATATACATAGCTTAGTGTTGATATTAGGAGTATAAAAATTATATGTATATATTGAAAAGCATTTATTTTCAAACTAAACCATTTATTAATGACTACTTCTCACTAGACAGTAGCTACAGGCAAAGTGTGAATTTTGAAATTCACCCACAAAGAATTTTTGTGGCCCATGGACAAAAATTAAAATATATTTCCTCTAGTTTCCTAATTGGAGAGTTCTTCATGAAATTAATTTATGGTTTTGGAATTAATCCCCTCTGGCCTGGACCTAAGTTTGGAAAATATTAATTGCTATATAAATTTTAAGGAAAAACAAGTAATTTAAAATAAGGCTAAGATAAATCTTACCTCTGAAAAACTCCCACCTTGTGCTTTATAATCAATTTGCAGCAAATATTCATTCAAAAGTTAGTTTTAGGCACTAACTTTGTAGGTCCAGAAATGTGCAGAATAATATCCAAATTTGAGTAATAACTCGATTTTTTAGTAGTAATTTATTATTTTTAAAAAGTAATCAATGTGGAGCTAATAAGTAAAATATAATTTATTATTTAAAATTTTATTGATTTGTAGAAAGAGAGGAAAAGAGATGGAGAGAGAGAGAGACAGACAGAAAAAAATCGACATGAGAGCAAAACATCCCAACCAACCAGGGATCGAACCTGCAACCTTTCGGTACATGGGGGACGACACCCAACCAACTGAGCTACACTGAACAGGGCTTAACTTATTATTTTTTAGAGATAATCAAAATGGATCTAAGAAATAAAATATAGAATTTTGTCTATTTTTATATAGTATAACAATAGTATTATGTAGTATTGTTCTATAGTATTATGTAGTAATGCTATGTCCATATCCATTAAATTAAAATATCTTACAAAATTCAAAAAAAAGCCATTAAATCCAATGTTTAGATATACAAGAAAAAAACTAATGAGAAAGACCAAGAACATTTTTCTGATTATTCTATTCCCTCACCTTTTCTTTATGCTTGAATTTCTATTACTTGTGCCCTGAGTTAGCTGGAGTTTAGATAAAGCTCTATCAGCCCTGGACAAATAATCAGGTAACAACATTCAGCCCCTATACTTACTCTAGTTGCTTAGATACTAATAATTATGCATTTTAACTGAGAGGAGTGGGTATTCGGTAGTTTGAACTTTTTAGTATATGGGAAAATCTAGCATGCCCACATAAATTAACAAAATCTTAGTATAACAGTGCCCCCACCTCCATAAGACCATTTCAGAATATTTTGTAAAGTTTGAGATTTTCTACATTATATTTTATAAAGTCGTTTTTTCATGATAGGATTGGAAACTTAAAATGTTAGCATTTCCATATATTGGAGAAATAAACTAAATTATGGTAAATATTTCCCTAACTAGAATGCATTGCTTACCAGAGCTCTTTTTTTTTTTTTTCCTGTATCAGGCAATATCTTCTGCTTTGTTAATTTAAATATCATTTGACTATATGATAGCTTATGCATTCAGAAAATTATCATTTATTTAGTCTTAATGAAAAAAACACACATGTTCATAGGGGTACATTATTGGGATTATCGATGATACAAAAATGTAGTAATTGGACTCTACTAAGTTGGAATATTTAAAGTTAGGAGGAGTTCTAAAATTTGTCTCACTGGAAGTTGTAATTCCTCCATTTATTTCCTGTACAAATATGGAGAGGTCACTTTAAATTTTCACTTTAGCCTTAAATACCTAATGAATATCCCTATATAACAAATCTATAATAATAAAAGGGTAATATGCTAATTAGACCAGATGTCTTCTGGACGTCATTCCGGACATCCTTCCTGATGAAGCTGGGGCCGGAGGGAAGCCAGCTTGGGTCCTGAGTGCCTGCCGCTGGCCAGAGGCATGAAGCCCAGGTTCTGCATGCTGAAGGGAAGCCGGTGCCAGCAGCCAGGGGAAGGAAGGCCTACTCTTGCATGAATTTTCGTGCATCGGGCCTCTAGTTCAATATATTTAACTGTGTAGGAAAAACTGTTTTATATCATAAATTCCACTGAAAACATGATTGAAAAAATATTTTCAACAAATGAAACCACAGCTAAAATAAAATATCTGTTAGTTGTACAAATAGAAATAAAGAAAACGTTGTCAGGATCAGAAAAAAAAAAAAAATCTGCCATGATTTTTCACTGACAACCCAGCATAGAACCCTGTATATTCTTCAGCTGTATACTGAGTCTGTATACAGGTGAGGAATATAAGAGTCTGGAATCTCAAAATTTAATTTTCATTCAAAGTGATTTCAAATGCGATTTCATAGTAAAGTGATAACACGTTTGCCAAAATGCATATCCGTCTGTTTCAACAGATGTTGAAAAGAGCTGTTTCTGGTTTTATAACCACCAAAACATGTGTGTGTGTTGGGGGGGGGTTTCAAATAATTTTATTATCATGGCTTAAAAAAAGAAGAAAATATATGTAACAGAGACTGTACAGATTTGGCGCTATGTTACACTCAAATAGTCATTGAACTTAAAACAGTTGCCAGTGTTGTGGTTAATATAAAGCAATAGATATTCCAAACAAAGCAGCTCCATCTGGCTATGGACTATATTTTTTGTTGATCACCTATATGTCTGCATTTTATTACACCTCAAACCAAACCGCATGATACTGTGTTGGAAACTACTCTTTTCCATATTTTAAAACATTTGTAAATACTTCTACTTATCCTTGGAACAGAAGACATTTCTCAGAATATCTTATACCATACACAGTATCTTTAAGAAAGACTCTTAAATGAAACTGTGACAAAACAAAAGGAAACAACAATCTTAGAAGATAAAGTAATGGTGGAAAATGCTTGTGCATAACAAGCAACTTAGTTCAAAAAGCCAAGTCACTCAGCCTGTGCTAATAGGAAAAATGCTTTCAATGAACTATTTAATTGGGTTTAACAAGGCTGTTTAGATCTAATCCTGAATGTACTAATAGGAAACTGAAGGCCTATCGTCAATGTTGGTTTTGCTCCCTTTAGATCTTGTTCATAATTACAGTTTGGTCTTTAATTATTCTGCTACTCATTTTCAATGTATGATTAAGACCAGCAGCATGCCCTGGAGACTGAAAGTGCTGAGGTAGACAGAAATAAAACAAAGGACAGAAATTCCTATAGCCTATTGGCCCTGGTGGACAAAATGGACTCTTGTTTTGTTTCATTTTTAAACCAGTTGTTCCAGAATAAAAAATAAGATAATATGATTTAAGTTAACCAGTGGATATCATTTCAAATGCAGGCCAGAGCAATATTTTCTTAACATTTTAAATATATTTTATTGTAAGACTAGAAGTGAATAAGCCCATGAATCCTGTGCCCACCATGCAATCCAACCCCAACTCTATAACTTTTTGTGTTCATGACTTTGGAAAAGGGTCTTAGAATGTCCATGTTTAAGTCACCACACATTTAAGAATGATGTAATATAGCACCAAGAGCAAGACTTGTTTGTTGATTAATTCAATATGTGCAAAAATTTTTGAGGAGTACCTGGCATGCTATAAGCACTTAAGTTTATATAAGATGTTACTGTTGTTATTGGCTAAAATACTTTTGGAGATAATAAAACCTTGCCAATTCCAAATGTCAGATGTTTTCAATTGATTTCAACACCTTCTTCCATACAGATAGAACCATTCAATAATTTTAAGAATAAAATGAGTTTATAGAGAATATAAAATAATGCTTATAACTTTTAACTTTTTTTGTGTGTAATAGAAATCATGTTTATTCAAATAACCACTTAAATTCATTACATGCTTTAAAAACTGTCTTCACATCCTAAACTAGAAACATCTTTCTAAACTTTGTTTCAATATACAGATCTAGCCCTAGCCAGTTTGACTCAGTGGATAGAGCATTGGCCTGTGGACTGAAGGGTCCCAGGTTCTATTCAGGTCAATGGCACATGCCTGGGTTGTGGGCTTGATCCCCAGTAGGGGATGTGCAGGAAGCAGCCAATCAATGATTCTTTATCATCATTAATGCTTCTATCTCTCTCTCCCTTTCCCTTCCTCTCTCAAATCAATAAAAGTATGTTAAAAATATATACAGATTTATTGTAATCCTTATCAAAACCCCAATGGCATTTTTTAAAGAAATGGAACAAAAAATCATATTTGTATGTAACAACAAATATGAAGAGTCAAAGCAATCCTCAGAAAAAAATAACAAACTAGAAGTATCACACTATCTGATTTCAAATTATAATCTTCTGGGTATCTACCTGAAAAAATCATAAACACTTATTTGAAAAGATATATACATATCTATGTTCATTGAAGCATTATTCATGGTGACCATGGAGACGAATAAAATGGCCTTTGATAGAAGATTAGATAAAGATGTGGTACATATATACAATGGAATACTACTAAGCCATAAAAAAAAATGAAATACTTCCATTTGTGACATTTGGGTGGATCTTAAGAATATTATGCTAAGCAAAACACATAGATAAGAAAAGGCTAAGATCCATATGATTTCACTCATATGTAGAATATAAAATGGAAACTCATAGACACAGACTATATACAGTATGGTGGTTACCAGAGGGAAGAGGGATGGTGTGTAGTAAAGGGTAAAGGAGACCAAATACATGGTGACAGAAGATGATTTGACTTTGGGTGGTGGGCCCACAATGCAATGTACAGATCATATAGCATAGAAATGTACACTTGAAACCTATAAGATCATATTCACCAAAGTCACCTCTATAAATTTAATTAAAAACCTCTGCTTCAAAGAAATATTAGTTAATTTGACCAAAGGGAAATGGAAAACCCCAACCAAAGTATTAAAATGTAATTAGACTTTAAGAGCAGCACATATGCTGGACTCTTTAGTGATATGAATAATGAAATAGGTTTAAGAGATTAACTGGGCAGCATAAAGCAGCGAGGATAAAGCCGGAATCCGTTGAGCAGATGATGCTATTTTAATGTCAATCAGGGCAAACAAAAAATAGCTGGGGCATGATATAGGAACATTTTTAAGTCATTTGTTTTATTATGTGGTCTAAAGGAATAAAATATCGGACATTACTCATACCTTACAAAAGACTCACGTGTTCCCATTTGATGTCCTAAATTACATCCCATGTGAAATTTGCCAGCTTGCGCAGGTCCCCTTTCAATATTTGAATCAGTCCAATGTGTAAAGTATGGATCTTTCTGAGCCCTGATTTAAAAAAATCTCGCCATTCTGTCTTTCCTAATGTACTAATACCCACATGGAAGTAATCTTTCTCTTATCTATATTCATGTAGCATGATATTCATAAACCTCTCACTGCCTTTCATTGTCACATTCTAGACATTTATGTAACAGTGTTTGTACCTAGAATGTCATTTGCCCTCATAGATAGAAATGAGGCCTGATGAAAGCTAAGGTAACGCAGATGTAGTTGGCATGTTACTCCATCCTGAACACTGCTGCGCCTCTGCTTTTTCCCAGAAATGGTCCAAAGTCCTTTTGGAGTCTTCAGCCCTGAGTGACTGTGGTACCAAAAAGCACAGCTGTTTATGGCAAGTAAGCAACAGTGAGCATCTTCTTTTTATCACATATACAAAGGGCAGTCATAATACAGTCATATATTTCCCTGTTTCATTATAACTAGAGGCCCAGTGCATGAATTCATGCATGGGGGCAGGGGGTCCCTAGGCCTGCCCAGCGATCAGGGCTGATCAGGGCCATCTCGTCCAGTCCTAATTGGGGCCAGGCCCATCAGGGCCTGCTGGCCTGGGGGAGGGACAGGGGAAGGAACCAGTGGAGGTTGGCCAGCCATGGGAGGTTGGCTGTTGGAGCACACTGACCACCAGGGGGCAGCTACTACATTGAATGTCTGCCCCTGGTGGTCAGTGCACGTCATAGCAACTGGTTGACCAGTTGTTCCGTTCGGTCAGTCGTAAGGTCACTTAGGCTTTTATATAGAGAGAAATTTAGTAAAAATTACTGCTTCAGCTTTAAATTATAGTCTTTTTTTTTTCCTTTCAGAGTCTCCGAATAAAGAATACTGTTAATATTTATTGAGAACTCGCTGTTTTACCATGTGGCAAACACTATACTAAGTTCTTTCCATGGATTGATTACCTTGCTTATTCCAAATTCATACCCTTTGGGGTAGGCACTATTGCTTTTACTCCCTTCCCCCTTTTAAAAATGAAGAAACTGAAGCTTAGAAGGGTAAAGCATGTTACCTCATGTCATATTCTTTCAAAGTATCAGTGCCAGGATTTGTACCTAGGTGGCCTGACCTCTAAGCCTGCAGTCTTTGCTAATGGAAGGAAGGATAAAGGGGGCTCAGTTGGGAGAAAATTGGAGTGTCAGTCACTATGCTCCAGTTGGAATCTTTTTTCCCCTTCATTAACTAAGCTTATGTTACTGGGTGCATATTCATGGTCAGTTTTTATTCAATTAGATATCCTCTTAACTGCTCAAAATTTATAAATAGAGACATCAGAAATGATAGTCCATCTTTTTAAAAAATATTTTTATTGATTTTAGAGAGAAAGGAAGAGGTAGAAACATCAATGATGAGAGAGAATCATTGATTGCCTGCCTCCTGCACGCCCCACACTAGGGATCGAGCCCGCAACCTAGGCATGTGCCCTTGGCCAGAATTGAACCTGGACCCTTCAGCCCGCAGGTCGTGATAGTCCATCTTTTATCTAGAACTCCAAAAATTTAGGATTCATTTAGAAACACATCAGAATCCCTCTAAATCAGGGGTTGGCAAACAATTTATGGGAATAACCAGATAGTATATAGTTTAGGATTTTCAGGCCGTAGTGTTCTTGTGGAAATTATTCAACTCTGCAATTGTAGCATAAGAGTAGTCACAGATAATAAGTACATTAGAGCGACTTAAGTGTGATATATTCCTAGAACACACAAATTAAGGAGGCACTCACTTTCAGGGTCCTTTGAATGAAGAACCCTAAATATGATGGTTGCTTTCAATTTTGTGCCTTGGGGACCTTATTTGTCTCATGTTAGTTAACCCCTTTCCTCAGTACAGGAATGGGTGTACCTATATGCCAATAAAGCGTTATTTACAAAAAGAAATGTGCAAGACTATATGTGGCCTTCAGGCAGAGGTTTTCAGGCTCTGCACTGCATGCACATACGTTTTCATAATTTCTGACAGGCTACTCTTGACTCAAATATATGATTCATACCTAAGTCATCATATATCTCTCAGGTTATTTAGAAGAACATCCTGGACATGATAGAAAGTCAATCATTACAAATAAAACATGTGTCTGTACAAAGGCAAAACCATTTGAGCTTGTTCAGAGCTTCTTTAGCTCTTCATAATTAATAGAAATACAAATGACCCTAAATTAGAAATCTAATTTTGAGTAATAAATTGGAGGTAAGAAATCAGCTGTGTTGCTTCCTACGTCTTATGGAATCATGGATTTATTACAATTTTCTTAGAGGATATTGAAGAAGGAGGGGTAGAAAATTTAGTACTTGGGCTTTAGGAAACAAGTAGGAAAAAGAGGAGAGAAACTTGATTTCAAAGAGATGTGGATTGGAGAAGAACTTTGGGCAAAATTAAAAAAAAAAAAAATTATACAGATTTGGGCTGCTCTCCACAATATCACTACTCAGTCCTTAGTCAGGTGATTTAAACTGAACCTTACACTTGGTCTACCCCAGGACTGACACATTGTCACATACGTTTGTCAGATTGATGAGCAGGTTTAAAAAGTAATTTGTAAAACATTTTCTTTCATTGCAAGGAGAACACAAAATTTACAAAATACATTGAAGTATTTTGCCACCTAAAAAAAGGTGATTACATTTCATGGCTGGTGTTCATCAGGAGTGCCTATTGGAGATAGTGTTATCCAAGGACAGTGGAGGTAGAAAATAACTTGTCAGGACCTACCACACAAAGGGGCACAAAATAAGACGTTAAAGAAATGATAGATGCTGTGAAGTACTGGTGCAGGTTATATGTTCGCACTTATGGGGAAGCCCCTCAGGAATTTCCAGAAATAAGGAATTTCCAGGAAGATGGATCATCAGAAGACATTTTCTATGAGCATCTGAGATAAAATACCAGAAACCCTTTGTTTCATGATGATGATAAAAATATTGAATTAAACCTTATGTGTTTCTATTGTGAAGTGTCAAGATATTTAAAAACTCAGTGATATAAAAAAAATCCCTTTGTCTTAAGCCTCATTCAGTAAAATGTGGGAAATTACAGGCTAAAGTGCATTAAATATTACTTTTCAATACTCCCCATTCTCCATCCAGAATTGGCATCAGTGCATACTGGAGATTTGTGCATTCTTTCAGTGACCTGATTCTTAAGGACAGCAGAGAAATCCTCAGAAATTCTAAGGATATGAAAAGTTTTGGAGTGCTGCATACTAGCTCTTGAGCATAACAAAGTAAAAGTTGCCCAAAAAAGGATTCTGAGTAAATATTTATGTTTGAATAGCATACAAATTAAATCCTATCTGCTTAAGTTAAAAATGAAGTTTTTAAATTATGCCACTGGGCATTGTCTATTTTACATTCTGAACAGTACAGCAAATTCCAAGGGAAAATAATCAGAAGAGAACATGTATAGTACAACTAGGATGTACCTTAATATACCAATCATCCATAATAAGGAAATGTATAATTCTTTTTTCTTTTCAGTACATCTGCTCAATGACTCTCACAGCCACAATAAACTTGGATTTTGGAATCACTAGATTTTCTTTATTTTGAATTCTTGGAAGAGATTAAGACAGATCTTGCTAATGTCATTTGACAATTGAATAATATAATAATATATCTGAAATTAAATATGTAAGGCATGAACATAGTCATATGTATTATGTGTATGTTTTAATTCTCCCTGAAAAACCCGAGTAAGAGTTCGGGTTACCTTGGGTGCTCTTATCTACAATATTATTTAGACCCAGTAGGTAATGTTAATTGACCCCTGTGAGCAATCTGACCAATTCTCATTAGTGCGTCCTAATAATACACTGAATTTGGAGACCATCACTCATCGCATTCTGTCAGAAGAAGGAAAAAGGATGATTCAGAAGTCACCTCACAAAAATAAAAAATGCAGAGGTAAGATGGATTTTGATGTCTCCTAAAAATTCATTTTCTCTTCCTTTCTCCTTTCAGAGCTGACTCCTTCACCCACAGAAAGTGCATCCCTTCTTTTTCAAATGAGATTTTGCACTGTCTGCCTTTTCAGCAGTTGTTTAAGTTTCATGTCACTCCTTGACTGGCTGAAAGAGGGTCAAAAAGTAGTTCATGGCTTGCCCCGCCCACACTGTGGTGTTTGCTTCTTTTTTATTTATAATGGCTTGTGTATTGTGAGGAGAGTCCAGTGACTCTATGCAGAACAAGATGACCATTTCTCTTATTAAATCAAAGAGGAAGTCTCTGTCGCTTAGCTAACGGGTTTTAGGAAGTTTATTACAAATTTATATTCCTGTTCTTTTTAATAGGCTTAAAATAACTGGTCTCTTTTAACCTTCTCCTATTTGCCCTTATTTCTCCACTCACTTAACTGGTATAAATGTATAGTGTTGGAAAACTCAAATTGGGTCATATCCCATAGGAACTCAAGTTCAGAACCTTTTTTTCCCTTTTATATCATCTATGTTTTATGATGGGCATAAGAGAATTGATAAATGTGCCCCTTCTGAGGATGCCAGGTTAGCACAATACAATCTTTGTGTGTGTTTTTTCTTTTATCAGCCTATGTATTAAAAATTGCAGCAAAAAGTGGGATATATATCATATTTACCTGAAAAATCTGACCACTTTTCAAATCTGGTAAGACAGTAATAAGAGTTATAAGACTTTTGCAAGTGCAAAATAAAAAATAATTCTAGCTATAGCCTCATTCAACAGCATTGTCCTAAGGCACTGACTGTCTTTAACTCTACACAAATGCCAGTTCTGCGAGGAAGTCAGTGACTGACTACACAGCGTAAGTTGTGGAACCTCATGCCCAGGCCTGGGGTCTGTAAGCCAATCCAGACAGGCATCACGGATCCACAAGGGACTGTGCAGTCTGGTGAAAAGAAGGGAGGAAGATTGACTGCAGATCTATCCTTGACTGATTATTCATTATGATCTTAGGTCTTAACAGGCGTGTCCATTCCAGTTTGCTTTACCTTGCTCAAAACAAAAATTATAATTTCTGTTTTGTTTTTTCAGAAATCCTTGAGGAGTCACTGAATCAAAATATTTTGTGGGATCAAGGGTTCAGTGAGTCAAACATATTTGATGGAAATCAAATATGCAAGAGAATATGCATAGGAATAAACAAGGGCAGAACCTCCAGGGAGAGATTGTTACTATTTTTAAGTGGTTGACTTTTAAACTGAGCACCAAAATGAATGAATTTTAGCTTTTGTTCTATGGAAATTCAATCCCAAGTCTACTGAGGCTATTTTATTCATTCAGTGTGTGTTTTTCTAACACAGATCTGCCAATAGCTAGGGATTGAATATTGTTCAAATATGAACAAAATTCATGATTTCTGTTTGTGCTTCAGGCATCTTAGGCCCCTGAGCAAAAAAAAAAAAAAAAAAAAAAAAAAAAAATTATATATATATATATATATATATATATATATATATATATATATGAATCAAATAAACAAAGAATATATCATATCATAAGTGAAAAAGAAAGTTACCTGTCATGAGATTATCTAACAAAGAGTATCACCTAACTAATAAATATGGGAATAGTTGGTTGAGAAAGTGACATTTTAATTGAAACATAAAGGACAAATTAGAAAGTCAAAGGATGCATTGAATATAGAGGAAAAAAGCACTCTGGACAGAAGGAACAGAAAGAGAGCATAAGGCACATTCATGAAAGTGAAACAAGGCTAGTGTAGATGTGATGCAAGCAGTGGCAGTATGGCGCAAGATGAAGATTGAGAGATAGATAGGGGCCACACCTGCAAGTTCTTTTGGGCCATGTCTACATTTTCCTCTTTTCCTCTTCACAACAAAAGCAATAAAAAGACTCTGAGTGTTGTGCTTTTTCTTTTCTTTTCTTTCTTGCTCTTGAGTTTTCAAATCTACTCTGTCAGGAATAGTCTCCTCCCCATCTCTCAACCATTATCATGCTAAATAATATCCATCTTCAGTTCTCTAGTTGGAAGTGGATTTTTTTCCCACAGGCACCCACAAGGTCACTGCTCCAAGTCAGTATGACTCCATATCTCTGTTGTAGAACAGAAAGAGTTCCCCCACACGGAGCTGGCAGAGACACACACTAGACACTGAGAATTGCAGTGAAGAAGTATTGGCTATTTTATTATGAATGACACCACCCAGGAAACAGAAAGCTAATGCTCAAAAGCCTAAACTGCTGTAGGTTACAGATTAAATAGGGAAAAATCACAAGACACCTCGACCTGTGCTGGGAGATGATTGGTTGGAGGTGAGGTAGGGTGATGAATCATTTCTTCAGGTCTTGAAAACAGCTTTGAAGTCTGTTCCAGTGTCCCTCTGCCTGGGAAAATATCTAGAGTGTCATTCCACCTTAGGACTTAGGAACTAAAACATAACTTAGGTCAAGATGTTATCCCTAGCCTGCCAGAGGTCCAGACCTGGTGACCTATTCTGCTGCCTTGGGGGCTGCTGATTATCATGGGGAAGGCTGGGTCTGTGAGGGGTGTTGAAAAACATGATTTCTAGATCTAGGATTTAAAATTAAATTTAATTAAAGTCATAAAGACCCTCAGTTTTATCTCAGTACACTTAGTTTGTCAATACCCCCCTCTTATACATTTAAACTCATTGAGGATGCTGATTAAGACTTTTATCTCACTACTGGAGGCCCATTGCATGAAATTCGTGCATGGGTAGGGTCCGTAGGCCTGGCCAGCAGTCAGGGCCGATCAGGGCCTTCTGGCTGCCAGGCAGGGCCTCCCTTCCCGACTGCTGGCTGCCTGCTGGGGCCTTCCTCCATTCCGTGCCGCCCCCTGGTGGTCAGCACACATCATAGCAAGCGATAGAACTCCTGGTCTCCCAGTGAACTCCCGCGGGGACACTTTGCATATTAGCCTTTTATATATTTAGATTGCATTATATGTATATGCTAAATTCATGCTTCAAACTATACCGAGAGACAGAGATGATCCAGCTTTGTGTCCTACCAGCTGATTTTCTGCTGATGCTTTTCAATTGATTCAAACTTTTCTGTCCTTTATGCTTGTGTTTTCCATATGTACTCCAGAAAAATATTTATCAATTAAACACCTCCTTTATGTCTCTATACCTCAGAAATTATATCTTTACATGGAATAGAATCATCCTATATTCTGCTTGAACTTTTCTATTAATTACAATAATATGATGATGCATATTGCTATTCAGTTAGGAGTTTTAAGTGTCAAATTATATTTATGCTGTCTTTTCAGGTAAATGTGTGTTTTACCTTCATATAAATTGCAACCTCTAAACCTGGGGCTCAAAGAGGAAAGCTTTCTATGATGTCCTTTTGGTGTCACAAACAAACCTGTATAAATGCATTTTAGTATATGATCAATAAAGATTTTTAATTTTCAAAAAAATTAAATGTTATTTTTGAGAAGTTAATATAAACCATCAACTTGCATCCATACAATAGGGTGACACATTAAATGAAGTCCTCTCACTGTAGATATCTCACAACTAGACACTTGGAACAAATAGATGAAACTTACATAAATGAGATGAGCATTAGAATTTCCATGACTTATTGTACAGATGCAAGTTTCAGGGCATAAAAAGGAAATTAAAGCAAAGAAAAATGATCTTGGTGAAGAGAGAAGAGAGAGACGAGGATTCAGGAAGGCTCAAGTAAATGGGATTTGCAGGGTAAAGTGCTGGGGAAAAGACAATTATACAAAAACAGAGCTTTAGAAATATGCATGGGTCAATCCTTCAGACGGAACCTCTGATAAATGAGAACCCTGTTCACTGCATAACTTTCTTCTACTTTGCTAGAGAGACAATGACAGAAACTGAGATGACACAATGTGACAATGTGCAGTATCCATCAGGGCTAATCTTAATGCAACTCTTTGTAACCATATTTTCATAATCCAGAATAAATTCTTCATTTGTATCACATTATAAATTTAGACTGTCAGTGCAAGAGAGGGTATGTGCTCACCTACATGTGTATAAGCCTCAAAGGAATCAACAATGAGCACAGACTTTAAAAAGGAGAAAAATGAGGAAGAGGAATGAGAAGACAAAGGAGAAAAATAAAACAAAGAGAGAAAAAAATATGATATTAGGATGCCATAATGAAGATAGAGCCTCTAGCATAAGTGAGATATCACTGCTTTTTTCTAGTCAAATCAACTCTGTGCTATTCCATGGGAATCTTCTATTCACAATTAGATAGATAAAGTAAACTAACTACAGATCATGCAATAGTTTTGGGATTATGTTGAATTGAATCCAATCTTAATAAAGGAGAATGGCAAGGACCGTACAATGAAGTTCTTGCAGATGAATAGCAACAAAAGGAAATGGGAAGATTTGCTTTGCAATAAGAGCTGCTTTTAAACATGGAAAGGAAAGGAATTACATGTATACTAACGGTCACTGAGGGATTTACCTAGAGAGGAAGTGGAGCACAAAGAGGAAGTCAATTTTAATTTCACATAAGTGACAACTTTTCAATAGAAAAGTTGTTTAAAAATAATATGCACTGCTATGGAATGCAATAAAATGTAAGTTATTAATGTATCCATTTATTTCTTTTATGAATTAACATTTATGGAACATCAACTAATAGACAGGCATGATGAGAAAAGTGAGCAGTTCTGACACTCCAGGAACTTAGAGTTTAGTGGGGATATGACCACATAAAAAATTAAATTAAATATGTGTGTAGGACAGTATGTAGTCACTCTGTAGCCAGATGGTCTGGTATCAATTCCTAGTGTAATCACCTGTTTGCCTTTGGAGAAATTTAAACCAATTCCTATGAGCTTCTATGTCTAATCTTTATAACTGGGACAACAAAATTCATTATAAAACAAAAATGATAAAAGTTTAATGTGTTTTTTACAGAGACAAAGCTATAGAATACAAAAATCAGTATCCCTTTTTCTGGAAAAGAAAACCACTGGACTGAATATTGAAGGATGAGAAAAATTCAGTAAAGTTAAAAGGAGCATTTTAAGCAGAGAAAGTATCATACACAAAGGCATGAAGGAGTGGGAGCTCATGTTGCATTGAGAAATAAAACATTAAATTATCAGAAAACTCTGAAAAGAAGTATCTTGACATCTAACTTTGATGTTGCATTTTACAATTGTATACACATATGAAATAAAATTGTCACAACTATAGGCAACAACTTAGGCAAGCTATGTGGGAATACAAAAGAGTTTTTTCTTAAAATACTGATGTGCTGTTTAACTCAAAACATCTATTGTGTGTTCAGTTTGCAAAGCAAAATGTGTAAAGGGAGACTAGCCGAATTATGAGATGCTTGGATGTCTTTCAGGAAATCTTAAACATAGTTATGATTCACAGTTGGTATGAATATTGTGTATGCTGAGATATGCTCGCTAAGTAATTACACTTTAGGACTAGGATGATTGGGGTAACTTCAATCATGCAAGCTTAAAACAAAGCAATTCAATAATTTAGCCATATAATGAGTAATTAATTTATAGCCTTTACTACTCTAAGCTAACAATTATTATAATAATCACCACCTTTTCTTATGAGATTGCTATGCAATTATCTCATTTCATGATATACAGTTATATACACTGAGTGGACAGATTATTATGATCTCTGAACGCATAATAATCTGGCTACTCAGTGTATATCCTATATCATAAAAGGCTAATATGCAAATTGTCCCTTCGACTAGGAGTTCGACCAGCAGGCATGCTGGCCAACTGCCCATGTCCCCCCCACCCTGGCCAGGCTGGCTGGACCCCACCCATGCACAAAGTCATGCACCGGCCAGATTATTATGCATTCAGAGATCATAATAATCTGGCCACTCAGTGTATATAAAGAGGACCCATCTTTTAATTCACCATGAGTCTGATCCAGGATGAGTACTAATGCAGAATTAATATGCAAATAATACCCTATGTACAGCAGCTATATTTGAGAAATTAACATCACATAAGCTTTTCTACATTAAACGTATATACATCGCATAATATATTATCAATTTGAGATACTAACCAGGAATTATTTTTGAACCCACAGGATCCATTCAATGTATTCTTTAAAATAATATTCTTTTAAATATCATGCTATATCCTTGACATGACATTTTCTCTCACAAGTAGAAGTAAATTTGAGAAAGAGGATGAATTCAGTATTGCAGGTCAAAAGGCTAAATTACAAAATAAAAAACATGTGTGGAGTTATATGCTGTACACTATCTTAGTCTGATTTAAGAAATAAACCGTTGATTCAGAGACAATTTCCTAACTGAAGTGGTATTGCTTGATGAGTTTCTAAGCTACAAAGATTTTGTTTAATACTGCTATCTCCTGATCCCTGTAGGACTTCTGAATGCAATCATTAAGCATGGAATTGTAAACTCTATGAACATGCATTTCCAGTATATGGATGGAATGTTTTTTCTTTTCATCTTGTGTTTATTAGCAGGTCAAAATGCAGGTAAGAGGAATGTAGTCTTAGAAACTCCCATGAGTTGATTGAAGAGAAGTATAGTATTCCAAAACACATGGAAAAATAGAGGAAAGATATAGAAATTTAAGCAATATTTTTGCATATCATTTTAGACATGCACACAAAAAAATTAATGTAAAAATATCTCAGAGGGAAGGCAGGGGTAGGGGGTGGAGGGTGGGTAGGGAGAGATTAACCAAAGAACTTATATGCATATATGCATAACCCATAGACACAGACATTAACGTGGTGAAGGCCTTGGTGGGGGGAGGGCAGGGTAGAAGGGGTGATGGGAATAAAAAGGGGAACACCTGTAATACTTTCAACAATAAAGATAAATTTTAAAAATACAAATATGTTTGCAGATATTAAATAATTTTTCCATCTTGTGATATACTTCTAAATTCATATATGAAGAACAAAATAAAAAAGATTCAATTTTAAAGTGATTTTTACTAATTTATAAACTGTTCTTTTGGAGTAAGCAAAACCAAGTCATCTTGCCTGAATTGAGATCCGAGAAGCTGTGACAGGTTGCTGAATTGTGCCAGGGTGGGCTTTTGTCCAAATACTGGTGAATGGCATCCCCAGGGAAGTTATAACTAAGAACCAAGAGATGAGTACCCAAAGCCAATGATTTCTGAGTGGGGACAAAGTCATGGAAAGAAAATCTCTGCAAATGAGGACATTAACAAAGAGTGAGCAAATCCTATGTGGCCAAGCAAGAGAAGAAACTGCGCAGATCTGTCTGAGGCGGTAGTACACAGAGGAAGAGCATATTCCTTATAGAGTGCTCTTGACTTCACCCAGGCTCCACCAAGAGATACTCTAGTTCCATGAAATACCTCAGAGGAGAAAAATTAAACTTGTCAGTAAATGGGGAAAAATATTATCTTCCCCAAACCTATTAAGAAAAAAGAAAGTGGAATTATTTTATCTATAGAAAAAGTGGAAATAAAAAATCGATTAATATGCAGGAAGATACTGTCAGTGACATCAAATCAAATGTTGTTTGACTTTCATTAAGGCACCACAAACATTACCTTCTGTGATCTGTGAGGTTGACTGCCTTGCATATTAAATCGGAAGGAGGCATAGGTTTGGGATGTGAAATTGAGCTTACCTCTTTTTTTGTTAATGATTAAGATGTCAAGTAGTGGGAACACAGAAATAGCTAAGTAAAATGGGCACTTTTTTTGTTGTTTAGATAGGAGTAAGGATATTTTAAGAGTCAACTCCTGTAGTAATAAACATTGATTTACCATGTTACAGAATTGGGGTGTGCGTGTGTGTGTGTGTGTGTGTGTGTGTGTGTGTGTGTGTGTGTGTGTTTTCCATGACATCCTGCACACATTGTGGGAATATACTATGTATATAATAAATAAAAAGAAACATTAATAGAAAAAAAAACTAACTTAATCAATTTCCTCTCATTTTGCAGAGGAAGTGAAATCAACCAACAAACCAAAAAAACTACAACAACCAGCTTACCAAAATAAACATACAAAATATCGTTGTTCTTTTCAGAGGGAACTTTTGGCTCATGCATAAACTTGAATGAATATCACTTGGTTTCCAGTGGAGGCTGAAACAAGTAGTAGATTCTGAGCATATCCATGTTTAATAGCCACACCTTTTACCCCTATAAGGGATGTTTGAGGTCCAAAGCACATGAAGACTTAAAATTTTGTTTTCAAATTAATTTCTAAAATATGTATGCCATTGAGTTCCAGAACAGACCACTGAACCAGTAAAGACCCTGATCCTCACAGAGCAATTATTTCCAAGCAACATTTTCTATCTTGTATTATATTTAGTTACTCTAATGTGTGATGAAAGATTGATTTGGTTGTCCAACATAATAATATCTTTTAAAAGATGCTAAGAGGTAAAAAAATTTATGATCATTTTACAGACAATCCAAATTAGGGATAAACTAGAAAGTAAAATGATCATATGCTGCTTATTAGTACTAGGAAAATGTAATTCATGAACCTATATCGTCAATGCAAATCTTGTTTAATATCTTTGTATTTTACTCCTGATTTTATTAACTTTGTGCTAGGTTTATGGAATCATTAAGATTCTGGGGATGTTACTTAAATTACTCAGTTATACTGTCTCATAACTCTTGCAAATGCTGCCACGTTTCTTAACTTCCCATTATTGAAAAGTTATTGAAAAATTCCATAAAACAGTTGTCTGTTCTTCTGCTTTTAATCCTCCCATCCCATCTTTTTTCTTGAATGCACACCAATCAGGTTTTTGTGCTCATGTCTACTGGAACTATTTTGAAGATATCAATTGTAGACCCTGAAGCTTTCAAAATGAGGAGAGAGAAGCAAGCTAATTAGACAGGGACAGGACCATGGGGAAGGAGGGAGTAGAATCAAAGAACCCAGCTAGGCAGGGTTACTAAAAAATGATGAAGAAAGTAGGACATATGGGGGGTGCCAGCAGTCTGAATGGACATTCCTGTTAGCCTATAGTCTAGTCACTGCCCCTTCCTTAATTATCTGGTCTTGCAAGACTTGTTTATCTAAGTACTCCCATTTTACAGAGACCATAAACCATGAATAATATACAACCCCCAGAGCGGGTTATCAGTGCTGGCACCAGGCCAGGCCTTTAGGTGTGGTCTCACGGCCCCCATCCCAACACACGGGGCTTTTTGTAAAGCCCACGAAAGATCCAGAAGTCCCATCCATATTTGGGGGACAAAGAAACCAAATGGTATAAAGGGAGAACTTCCTCCATACTGGGGGGCTCAGGATTTAGAGAGAAACAGTCTCCCCTGAGTCACTGTATTAGTACATGCAAAACGTCTGAAAATAAATGGGATTTTCCTGTATCTCCAAGTACTTCTGTGTATTTTTCGGTCGTGTGGTAAATTCTATAACAAAACAACATAACTGGGTAGGGAAAGAAAGTCACATGCTGGAGGCATAAGCTTTAACATGTATGCATGTTGCTAAGACAAGCAACTTGCAAATAACCAATCACAAGGCAGTGATATGTATAAACCAATCCCAAGGCTGTATCTACCCTCTAAACAAAAAGCACACACTCCCTGTCTCTCTCTCTCTCTCTCTCTCTCTCTCTCTCTCTCTCTCTCTCTCTCTCTCTCTCTCTCTCTTTCTCACTCTCTCTCTCTCTACCTGGAGCACTGGGCTGACCCATGGTAGGAGACATGCTCCCTTGCACCTATATGGCTTATGGCCCTGTGGGACTCTACACATGGACTAATGGACTTTAATTAGCTTGGATGCTGAACTACATCCAGCTACAACATGGAACGGAAGCTCTGGGCACTGGCCTATTTTTTACTCACCTGGAACCCCAGCTACACCTTTCCCAGGACTGGCTTCTCTCAATAAACTTTGCTTCTTCTAACGGTTTTTGTCTGCAAATCCATTCTTCGGTTTTGCATATCAACGAACTTGGACCCAAACCCTACACTTTGGTTTCAAAAGCTCTGAGTAATTAATTTGCTTATGTTTCCAGAGTGTGTAAGTTGCAAAGCCTTAATTTGTTCACAGTTCTTTTGGACACAAGCCCACACTCTTAATTCACCTTGAGGGAGCACATTCTGTTTGCCCCAACCCTCACACAATTTTCAATGCTCTACTAAATAGCATGACCAACTGAAAACAGCATCTGAATGAAATCTTCAAATCCTGGCATGTTTACATTTGGAAATATCATAGGCAGTTGTTGTTTTTTTTATTTAAAAAAATTGAAATAAACTCAGCTTACACTTGTTGAGAGTGAATTCAACAGCTTATTTTTTTAAGTTATTTTCTTCCTAAAATTCATATCACTTTTGAAACTGAATAGCCTCCATTAAACAAAGGGAGTGGTTGAGCATTGACCTATGAAGTAGGAGGTTATGGTTCCATTTCATTCCCAGTCAGGGCATATGCTGGGGTTACGGGCTTGATCCCCAATCAATGATTCTCTCTCATCACTGATGTTTCTATCTCTCTCCCTCTTCCTTCCTCTCTGAAATCAATAAAAATATATTAAAAAATAAAAAATAAACATCAATGACAATTCCGGTTGTTCCTTATTAACAAACAAATAAACAAAAAAACAAAGGGAGTGAATTTTCAAAGAGAACTATTTAAATTTTGGGGGGTAGCATTTTTCTACACATTGAAATGTAGGCTAGAAATGTAATTAACCTAGTTATTAATAACAGAAAGGAGGAAAGGAAAGGCCAAATATTATAAGCATGTCATTTAGGAAGCTTTGCCAGGAAGCGGCAGCTTTACACTCCCCAGGGAGCCACTGGTCCATTCCCCATTCCCTGCAGATCTCTGGGGAAGGGCATGCTTGGACTGGGGGTGGGGGGGGGGGAGATAGTCACATGCCAAGTACAGTTTGGGGTACTGGTGACAGCGCTTTCCGTCAGTGGTACCTGGGAGCAGGTCATTGACCAGCACTGGAAAATTCGAAATATTTAACCCCCTGAACACCAGTGTTTGCTCTCTTGGATACTCTGGGCACTGTTGCAGGGGGGCACTCCCTTGGCTCCCCTGCATTCCACCACATGGTCCATGGTCATGTGGACCCCACACTCAATAGTCTAATGGACTGTAATTAGCCTGATGCCAAATTGGACCCAGCTGCAACTTGGAACGGAGACTCTGAGCACTGGCCTGTTTTTAGCTCTACTGAAGCCTCAACTACACTTCTTCCAGGCCTGAATTAGGGGAAATGGGACTTTGGAAACCCAGGGATGCAATTCCATGCAAATAAAAATCACTCATCCTCCCATGTGAGTCTCAAAAATTGTTTTTCTCAACATAGCATAAGGACTCCACCCCTAGCACTCAGTGGAGAAGGGATAACCCACTTCCACCCATAATATAGGAGTTATTTTCAATCTACAGTATTTAGTTAGAGGAAGATAAGTGTGCAGTACTTAATACTAAGGGTAAGGGAAAATGAAAGCATAATCTCAGAAAAATCTTGAATTAGATGAATTGAACCTTCTATTATGTTTTCTTCTATTAACATAAAAATTATTGTTTCTGCTTTCATTTTTCCTATTCCTTTTAAATACTTTTGATTAAGTAGTTGAAGAAATATTGCATTTAACATGCTTGATACAGTGTCTAATATAAAGTAAATGCTCAATAAATATTAGCTATTATTATTTTATTAGCCCTTATTAAAACATATATTAGCTCTGCTGAAAGCCAACTCCCTTAGAGTTTATGATTAATAGTATAATATTAGTATAATAATAGTGGTACCATACTAAGTAAATAGAAGAGAACACAACAGGAGAAAATGAAGCTTAAATTAAGCTAAAGATATTCTGAAGCTCTTTAAGAAACCATTACTGTAGGCCCTTATAAACTGGAACCACTTTCATTGGTGAGTCAGACCTGCTGAATATTAATAATGCAATTAATTTCCTGCAATTTGGTTCATTAATCTACAAACTGACAATGATGTTTTTGAATGGCATTATTCCAAAATAGATCTATAATGCTCTTGGGGGAAAGGAAGGAATGAAGAACAGAAGGAAGGAAGAGAGAAAAGGAAGGAGAGAGAGAGGAAGGAAGGAAGGAAGGAAGGGAGAAAGGAAGAACTGGGAAGAAACTCCTCTACTCCCAAATGTATCTTTTGGTACTCCTCCTGCTTCCTAATTGAAGTCTGTCTGCTATACTTTTGGCTTAATTTTTATTTTATAGTCTTCTGAGCAAGATTTGAATTACTAACAATTAAATTCTAAATGTGCTCTTTCTCTAACTTAATTTACCCAGAACTCCTGACTGAAATATGAAGTATAGAAATTCTATAATTTTTAATATGGAATAATTTAGATGTTGTCAGTTAGATATTTGACCCATCAAAAACAGCAATATGTTAAAGGACTAAGCCACATATTTCAAAAGCTAATAGAAATAGTCAAGACAACTAAAGCTCAGCTTGCACTCTATTATTTTAAGTAGAAGGATTTAGTTAGAGTATACTCAGTATTGCCTTAATCTCCTTTTATGATTTAACTAGAGGCCTGGTGCATGAAATTCATGCACTCGGGAGGGTCCCTCAACCTGGCCTGTGCCCTCTCGCAGTCTGGGAGCCCTTGGGGGATGTCAGACTGATGGTTTAGGCCCATGGGGAGCGGGCCTAAGCCAGCAGTTGGACATCTTTTGTGCTGCGCCACTGACGCGCCAGCCATGAGCCTGGCTTCTGGCTGAGTGGTGCTCCCCCTGTGGGAGTGCACTGACCACCAGAGGGCAGCTCCTGCATTGAGCATCTGCCACCTGGTGGTCAGCGCACATCACAGCAACCAGTCATTCTGCAGTTCAGTTGATTTGCATATTAGCCTTTTATTATATAGGATTTTGTGAAGAATAAATTAGCTATGGTTAACCTATATCAGCCTTGAAAACAATTGAAATATAGACAAGGATAGTGCTTAGTACAAGGGAAACTTAATTTAAGTTACAAGTAAAACAAATCTACGTAGTGAAGTGAATCTATGCATTTATATATAGCTGCATAATTAATACAAGTATATGAGATAATTACCCATATAGATATCTTGAAAGATGTAAAAAATTATGTTGCTTAAATATTTTCCCAAAATGAATATAGAAAAATTTCATTAGTTGGAAATATGAGCTGAAACTCAAAGAAATGAGATTGCATTTATTTTTGTACCTTTCATTACTAGAAGCATAACTCTTTACCCCAAAACCTTCCTGCTTCAAAATAATGCATGTCTCATGGTCTATCTGTTGTTATCCCTTCCCTCCTTGCTAGTTATTTAGCAGAGTTTAAAATACCAATTCACTCTGTCCTTGAAGAATTTCTTCTATTTGTCTTGCTTACAAAAAAAAAGTCATTACAGAGCACTTTGGAGTAATCCCAAATTTTCAGATATAATGAGAGAGAACAGGTGCACAGAGAATGAGAAGAATTCATTATGCACATTATTGGATTTTTTTTATAGCAGGAGTCTAATTCGTTAGATCCATCAAAATAAAGCCTGGTATCACAGTAAAGGAGTTATTTCTACATATTTATAAAGGTGCAGAAAAGAGACTGGATGAGTCAATCAAGCAAAGGACTAGATTTATAATGCCTGTGAACTATTTTTTAAGTCTATATTTACTAATTGGTCTTGTAACTTTAAAATGTGACTATTTTAGACTGGTGGTTGAATAGGGAGTTTCTCATGAGGTTATATCTGAGGAGGAACCTGATTCCTGTGTATTGAAGATGGTACACAAACAACTGTCTATAGGTCACCATGATAGCCCCTTTGTGTTTTCGTCAATAAAATTGAAATATTCCTCTGTTAACAGAGACACAATTTGACAGTGTCTTTTTTAAATCTTAAAACATCATTGCATCATTAATACTAAATAGGAGACATGGAAGTTATTTGTTATTTTATTTTGAAACTTGAATTATGCTAAGCTAGTGGAAGAAACTGAAAATAAATGTACTAAGAAGGTATTTTACAGTCCAAGACTTGGCGGCATAAATTTGATAGAACATTAGTTTTTCTAAGTGTGTACGCATGCTTTCTGGATTTTCTCTTAGCACTTAAAATTTTTCTTTGGAAATTCTGAAAGCTTAATTTTTTAACACCTAGGAAAAGTGTCTCAAAAGTGATACCCATTAGAGAAAGAATGGTAATCATGATGGTGCTAGCAGGTGGTGTCATAATGAATTCTCCTTACAGAAAAGTACATTCTTAATTCTCACTTGTCTTTAGAGTTCCATTATATTATGAGAAGCAAGAGTAATCCTCTCTGGGAAAAGGAAATGACTATTAAACAATTCCTAATCTCCAAAAAATATGATCCATATTTGGCATTATTAAATAAAGCAAAACATAAGTAAATAAACTTGAAAAACTTATCACACATGCTTTAAAAAATAATGTTCTGCTTATAATCATAACATATTTTTCCCTTTCAATTAATTGTTTATGGCCAAATTGTCTGAATGTCCATTGTTCTTTCACAGAAGGAAATGAGTAAGACTAAGAGAATGTACAATGGATTATTACAGGAAAGCTAACTCTGGCTAAGTGGAATTAAATATGTGTGGGAGGTATAATATCAAAACATTAGGGTTGTTCATTCATGAAAAAATATATTTATAGAATGCTTGCTATGTGCAAAACATTGTTATAGTTACTACACATTTAGCTATGGTTCCTGGCTTCACATAGTTTACGTATTTCTAAGAACAAATAAAAGGCATGAAGATAATTTAAACAGGTATATGAACAATTTCCATTTATATTTAAAATGTCCAGATGGCACCATTCTGAAGGTTGAATTAATGGAAAAGGCTGTATGTCTGGGATGGGGTTCCAGTGGATTCCGGCTAGATATGCAGTGCTTAATACAAGCTGGGAATGACAAGGTCCTGGGCTTGTGTGGTGGCATAGAAATGGAAGGAAATATATGGACTGGAGGGTTATTTTTGAAGACTTGTTCACAGAGTTGGTGGGATCAGGAATGAATCCTAGGTTACAAGTTTGAACACCTGGTGGATGATGATACCTTAATAAATTATGGGAGAGACAAAGAAAAAAGCAGGTAAATATTTGGAGGATGAAGACAAGTTTAGTTTTAGTTTTGAAATATGGGTATACAGAGTAAGGGAGGAATTGGACCAGGCAGTAGGATCTCTGGAACAGGCAATCTGGAGGTATGTGGACTAGAGACTGAAAGCCCTTTGCTGCTAGGTAACTGTGTTTTAGTTTTGCTTCCAGGATCATCTGTGTAATTTCTCAAGGGCAAAGTGCTTACTCTAAGGGCCTACCAAACCAAAATTAGCAAGTGTCTTAAGGGTCCTAATAAAACACTTTAATTGGGGATAGGAAAAGCTGGCTACTTTTGAACAGTTTGATCCCCTTGGAGCTAACTGTGAGCTGTAATGGGAAGAATGTTTTCAAAGACTCTGCAGTTAGAAAATGTTTTCAGCTTGGTTGGCGTGGCTCAGTGGTTGAGCATTAATTTATGAACCAGAAAGTCACCAGTAGGTCACGGTTCAATTCCCAGTCAGGGCACATGCCTGGGTTGCAGGCTTGGTCCCCAGTGTGGGGCGTGCAGGAGGTAGCCAATCAATGATTCTCTCTCATCATTGATGTCTCTCTCTCTCTCTCCTTTTATCTCTAAAATAAATAAAAATATTTTTTTTAAAAAAGAAAAGAAAATGAAAAATATTGAATCTGAGCTCCTGGTGATTTGAATAGTACAATTTTGACTTAGGACCTGTCACTTTTGTGTTGCTGGTCTCTAACAAGTTCAGGAATAGTAGATAACTCACAATGTATTTTTGTAATAATAATTACCTTTTAAAGTCAAGGTAACACAAATACTTTAAAAGGGTTCATTTCTTGGTGTTATTTTACACTGGTTTCAAGTTTTAACATGTATGGGTTGCTCATGAAGCAACCGACTTTTAGAAATACAACAAAAATTATAGCTCATTCCTTCTTTTCAAAACCTGCACAAGGAAAACTCAACCACTCTAAGCTCCTGCTGGCAATATCAAAGACAGAACGTCCACTTCAAATGCCCTTAAACTTTCATCTATTAAGTTACATTCTCTTATCTCAAAGCCCGCTCCCAGGAGCCCTTTTGGTCTGTGTGGGCAAAAGGGAAAGATCGCATAACTTTCAAAGCATCTACATCCTTCATTTTTCTGAATCATTTATTTCAACAGAGTAGCAATTTATACAAGAAAACATAATCTGAAAACACTGTTAAGTACACCTTTAAAAGTGAAGAGACTCTCCAAAGTACAACTAAATAAGAAAACAGAAAGATCTGTTAAAAGATAATATGAAAATCATCCTTCCTTTTAAATTCAGATTTTATATAAAAGAATGGTTAGCACCTGGTTTGAATCCCTCCAAAGGTTTATAGCCAGATTTCACTATTGACACGAGGTAGGAAAAAGTGAAATGACATTATTTCTACTATGTTTATTCTATAAAAAATAATCCATGCAAAATCGCATATATATTTTGTGATGTTCACATATTATGTGCTTCATTTTAGTTGTGAGATTGTTCATTCCTAGCTAGATAAAGAAACAGAATCAGATTTTAAAATTGGCTAGGCCCCTAAAAAATATACTTACTCCATAGTTAAGAGTAACTCCTGGCAAATATAATTTCTGGGCACGTTTAAATAATATTGCTTTAATTCACTTCCCTGACAATATGTATACTAAATGGGAGACATGAGAAAAACCCTATAAGACATGAAAAAAATCATTTGAGTTATCTTTAAAAAAAAATTCTGATTGGCAAGTTTGCTTTAGATTATGAGATTTTTATTTGTGCCATATAATATGTGATAGTAATTTCACTAATTATACTAATGACTTCCTGCCTGTTAATAAATACTTGAGATAGAGTAACACCAACAGTTTGACAAAATATTTGACACTGTAGTAGTTAAAATTTAAAAAGAAAAGCTTACTCCACATTATGCACTGTATTCTATATTCTTGCTGCAAACATATACTATTCTAAATAAAAATGATCACTTTAATTTGGAAATATTAAGTGCTTCAATTAAAAAAATCTAGGCCTTTTTACTTGTGAATCAGATGTGTGTGTAAATTTTTTTATTTATGACACATTACTTGGAAAAGACAAAAATATCATTTGGGAGACATATGTTGATTATACAATTTGACTTATAAGATAATTGCCAATTGCTAATTTGCACTGTTAAGAACTGATATTAGGCTTACATATTAAAGTAATACTCATCTCAATGGAAATATTTCCAAACTAATTATAATATAATAACATGAATGACGACCAATCAAATTTCCAGTTATACTAGGCTTCATGTGGCAAAAGAATATTATTCAGTATGTCTCTCACCCCCAATGTGCTCCCCAAAGCTAGCTCATTTAAATTCTGAAAGTTTCAAAGTTTAGTTTTTAAAAAACGACCTACTTGGCAGCTGTTGCTGTTACTCTGTGAAATAACTCACCCATTGTCTGGCTCTCAGTGGGGGATATGTGGGAGGTCCCCTAGTTTCTCTCCAGCTGTTACTTAGTCTGGGATAATGTTTTTGGTTACATACAACTTCCAGCATGCAGTCTGCTCCTGACAGCCTCAATAAAATTTCATTTCAGCAAAATGAATTAAAAGTTGGTGCAAACAAAGTTTAGAAAGAAACAATTAAGAACTCTTTCAGAACTGGTTCATGACATAAAAGTTTCATCTGGAGGAAACATGTCGCCTGGTAGGATAGAAAGCCGCAGACTGCAGGGGCACCTTTGCTGGAGCCTGATCCTACCTTTCGCTTTTCTGAGCAAACTCACAAGAGTTAGAACGTCTGCAGAAATATCTGGAGCTTAAGAGTTAGCAGCATCTGTTCAGTGTGATAACAGTAGTAGTCTTCTTGGTGTCAGTCTAAACCTGAAATTCCCCAAATGCCCTGGACCTACAATCAAAGAAAAATGATTTCATTATATCATTTTTTTTAAACTTCTCAAAGGGAATCACATCTGAGAACTCAAACTCCCTCCCTGTCCCCCACTCCTCCCTATCTCCCTCCCTCCCCACCATCCTTCCCTATTTCTCTCTCTCTCTCTCTCTCTCTCTCTCTCTCTCTCTCTCTCTCAGACACACACACACACACACACACACACACACACACACACACACACACACACACACACACACACACGGTCCGCATACACAAAAGACACAAAAATAAGATGGTATTGAACAGGCAAATGTGAAAGGAGTAGAGTGTGTTTTAGGAAATTGACTAAGGAGAACAGGTTGGGTGATTACCTAATTAAACTATGATAATTATGACTTGTGGATAATCAAACTAACATGGGGACAAGAATATACTTATAAATACATATTGCAAAGAAACCTTAATTTTCAACAGCCTTTGCCCATTCTTATATCAGTGTGTCTGAATTGGCTCTGACAAATTTGTAGATATTGTACTGTGTCTTCCTGTCTTCCTTAATTCTGTTACTCCTTATACAGATAGATTGCCTGAGGGCAAAATTCAACCGCTCCTTATTAACTGCCCCTGCGCCTCAATTCCCTCACCTGTAAGTGGGGATAACTATAACACCCACTTCCTGTGGTTACTGTAAAGATTAATGAGTTAATGTGCATACATATCTTAAAATAGTGCATAGCATATAATAAGACATGTAAGTGCTTGTTGTTAATCCTCTTTTTTTCTAATAATTTTTATTGTTAATTGATATCAATCATGTACAGGTTTCTCCCACTATCTGAAAGTACCCTTTCCTATGAAACCTTTCACAAGCCAAAAAACTTAAAGTAAAGAAGCATTTATCACTAATTTACATTAAACGTTTTTTAGCTTTTTCAGACCCAAAAAATAGTTTACCAAATCATAGCAAATAACACATAATAAAATCTAAAATAACTCTAACATCTAGTAAAAACAAGAATGGTTTGATAAATACACAAATACACAGACTATATAAAGTAGAAACAATGTAGTTTCATTTATTAAAAATACTGATTTCTTCTGAAGTATAAGATAACAACAAAATATCATGCTTTATACACTCATCAGTTCACTCAAGCAATGGGTTTTCCATTTCATACATTACTGGATGCTGACCAAAAGAGACCACTTTGCTACTGGCAAAACGAATAGTTACTTGGGCAATTTTCATGATTCTTTCTCTCTGTGGGTAAATAACACACATGATAGACACAGGCAAGTTCAACACACACAATGTCTTTATTTCCTTAAACACAATGGGAATGCTTATTTGCATCCAGTTTTACACTATAAGCCTAACACTCTTACAAGATGTTTTAGGCTTTTCTGATACCTTAGGTTAGGACGCAACTTGCTAACAGATGCATAAACTAGATCAAAATAAAGCACAGACGTTGAGAGACACAGTTCAAAACTATGGCCACCGCCTGAGTGTAGTTCCCTGGAAAGGCGCTTGGTGGCGCCACTCCAATTGCTCCATGTGCTGTTGCTTCCCTCCAGGCTGCTGCAAAACAAATGCTGAATGCTCTTTTCACCCCCCCCCCCCTTTTTTTTGGAGTAACAACAATCCTCTTTAGATTTATTTCAGTTAGCAAAAACAAGCATTAATGTAGGTCTTTCCTAAAAGCAAAGTAGTATATCCTAAACTTTGGAAAGTGGGGATACTTGTGCTGTAGTTAGATGAAAACATCAGAAAATGAGCCGCAAGCTGGTGAAGTACATACACATCTTATTGTTTCCCTCTAAAATGATGCTTTTATTCAAACAAGTTAATGGCTTATTAAAATTAGGACACATTGACATCTTCTGCAGAGGATTAATGTGTTTTGGATGCTGCATGTATGTAAGCATTGACAAGAAACAAGGCTTTATTTTCTCTGGTTTTGATTTCAGTGTTTGTAAGTGATATAACAGTGATTGTGTATCTTTTTTAAAAAATGGTGTAAGATAAGAGAATATCTCAAATTTTATCAATCTCTGAGTACCAGTTTGTCACTGATTTTTTTTTAAAGTCATCTAAGTATAAGTGGTTAAAAATTACTTCAGATACCACATAGATAGAATACAAAAGTAAATAAATAAAAACTCACTGTTCCTGGCTTTGAGCTAGTCTAACAGCTTACTTGAATTTTGCAGTAGTTCAATTAATTAGAAACTATAAGATGACTAAAAATAGGCCAATTCTCCTAAAAGTTGGCAAATTTCAGTGATTTGATAAATATTTAGTTGTTCATTCTTGGTCAATTATATTTATTGAGTTCCCTTGTTATACAAAAATTGACAGAAAAAACACACCTCTGGGATAATTAGTTATGAGGAAATAGACATAGCAAAATTTTACTTTAAGAAACATTCCTCTGAAAAATGACAAAGAACATAAACACATTGAAAAAAAGGCCCAATATAAAAATGGGCTTTATTGGTTCTCTATGTCTAATTTGTTTAAATATGATTGACTGTTTTAAATGTGGGAGGAGAAGGAGGAGGATGATTGTAACTTATAAATCATTAATATTAAAATAATAATATTTATTATTGATGTGAGGAATTCAGTAAAGCCACTTGGTTGGGGGCTTTGGGAGAGCATCCCTGAGAGTGATTTCCCAATGGCCAGCAGGGGTGGCAGGGTATGAGGGGTTCCAGACCTGGAAGGTTCACATAGAAACTTCTAGGCATGCCGAGCCCTCTTTCCACCTTCCTACCTGTGGTTTAGGTGTTCCTAAGGGAACTTTGAAGACTTCAAGATAATTCAATTCCAACTTCATGTCCTTTGTGTTTTCCCCCTAAGCTCCCAGTATCTAGATTTGATAAGTTCCAATTGTAAGTCAAATATCCAACCATCAGGAAGTACTAGGGGTTCAGCAGCCCGAATCAATGAGTCTTGTGCTGAAGCTGTTATCTCTGATTGCCTATTTGAGCATGTTGGTTATCCAGAAATACCTCTTTATTACGTGTTGAACTCCCTTTCATTCCAGAGTACACCATTTCGAATGAAAAATTACAAGGCTAATCTACCCATTGTAATTTAAAGTCTTAGCAGTTGTAATATGCATGTTTCCCTAAAAACATTCTTTCTTCCAAGCAACACTCTGAGGAGCACAGATGATTCCTGAGTTCCATGGCTCCCTTGCTTCTCTGTGTTAGAGCACGGAATAGGACTGATATAGTCTATCATCTTGGTTTGCCCTATCATACCCCAACCTCATTTTTAATAAGAATGTCCTGTCTTAAACCTCACCTTAGGGCTAGGGAACTTGGTTCTCCAACTTGCCTAACCCTTCCATTTCTGTAACTGTCTCAGATTCTCCATTGAGGTACAATTTTCTATTAATTGTCTAGCCTAGGTGTGTATTAGGAGAACATAGCTAATGAAGTTTACCGAAGTCTTCCTGTTTGGCAAAAATATCAGGACAGGAAAGAGGAAGAACAAAATAAGAAAGTCCCATGGTGCATTCTTATTTTGGTCTCCTTTCTTTTCTGGTGTTTTGCATTCTAGAAGTAGTTCTCACTTTAAATTTTCAGTTTATTTTGTATTTGTCAAATTTTGACCTCAATTTCAAGTTTGCTTCTGTTCACTCATTTGATTCTAACACCTTGGCCTCTAGATTCAAAGGGGGAAAATGTAGGCTGCTTTTGAAAAGCATAAATGAACAGCAATGGGATGATGATTTTGAATAGTTTCTTTCTACAGGAAAATTATTGATGGAAAGGGAAAGAACCAGTTCATACTGCATCTGAATAGATGGCATGGACCATCCCAAGTACCATTGAATTTCTTACAAAGAGCTCAAAATATCTTTGAATTTAGAAATCCTATATAATAAAGAGTTAATATGCAAATGGTCGTCAGGCTCTCGTGTCCTCGTGCCCTCACACCCTTGCGCCAGGGCCTGGGGACCTGAGGCTGAGCCAGGGGGACCTGAGACAGTGTCCCTGCCCTGGCGCTGGGGCCTGGGGACCTGAGACTGGGCTGGGGAACCTGAGGCCGGGCCAGGGGACCTGAGACTGCGCCCCCTGCCCTGTGGGGTTTGATGGGGGTGGGGCCAACCGTGTCTGAGTCTTGCGCGATTTTGAGGCGCATGTGGGTGGGCAGGGACTTGACTCTGGGTCCCATGGCATGCCCCAGACTCTGACAGGAGAGAGATTTTCATATACATTTTACTAATTTTCTTTCATCTCTGACACTTCTATTATAGAGAAAGGGCAAATAGCATTATTAAAATATTTCCTCTAATTTCCTTTTAATGTGCACGAATTTCATGCACTGGGCCACTAGTACATTTATAAAAGTCTATGATTCCCTGTTGTCTATCAAATTAAGCATACGTTTTAAATTCAAACATTTAAAGTGTTCCAGTGTATTAACTTTAAAAATAGGACTGCCCCTGAATGAGAAATAGTAATGGATGGTTCTAAGATATATATTTTTTATTTCTACACTTAGTCACTTTTACCAAGTAATTTTCCAAGTATCTTACAATATAGCCTAACATTTTCTATAAACAATTGTGTTGTATGTCCTTCATTTTATGGCTTCTATGCCTCTTCTAAAAGTAATCTGAGAATGCTGCTATCAAACTTCTATCTCTTGGTAAAAAGGCTGTCCACCCTTCACTACTCATTTCAATATCCATCATCTCCAATATGCTCTACTTGATGTCAATTACTTTGTGCATATTTTCTGAAAATATTTTAGGGCTTCTTTGGGGGAGCTTAAATTATTTGATAGCAAGGACTATCATTTATTTATCTTCACCCTCTCTAAAGTATGTAGAATGTGTTGTATTAAGAACTAATGTAAAGTAAATGACAAATTTTAGATAGTTGTTGAATTAAATGATGTTTAAAAAATATGTTTTTATTGATCTTAGAGAGAGAGGAAGGAAGAGGGAGAGAGAGAAACATTGATAAGAGAGAGAAACATCAATTGGCTGCCTCCTGCTGGCCCCCTACTGGGGATTGAGCCTGCAACTTGGGCATGTACCCTGACCAGGAATAGAACTAGCAACCTCTTGGTGTATGGGACAATGCTCAACCAACTGAGCACACTGGCCAAGGCCTCAAGTACTTTTTAAGTGAAAGTATACACTGAGTGTCCAGATTATTATGACCACCTGACGTTTGTAGGCAAATTAGCCAAACACTGCATCGTATGGAATATGGAAGCTAAAGGCTTGTTCAAACACCTTTGCTGTCTGCAGTTACCAAGATAAAATGTCTCCAATTCGCACAGGACCACAAGGATTGGACAGTCGAGCATTGGAAAAAAGTCATGTGGTCCGATGAATCACGTTTCCAGTTGCATCATGCAGATGGCAGAGTGAGAATTTCACGGAAACAGCATGAAAGCATGCACCCCACATGCATGAGTACAACCCTTCAAGCTGGTGGGGGCAGTGTTATGGTTTGGGGCATGGTTTCCTGGCATGATTTGGGTCCTTTAATTCGTGTGGAATAACGTCTGAATAGCACAACATACCTAAGTATTGTTGCTGATCAAGTTCATCCTATCATGTTGATGGCGTATCCCAATGGAGATGGCTTCTTCCAACAAGACAATGCGCCATGCCACGGTGCTTGTATTGTGCAGGAGTGGTTTCAAGAACATGAGGGAGACTTTACCTTGCTTAGGTGGCCCCCACAATCACCAGATCTCAATCCAATTGAGCATTTGTGGGACGAAGTTAAAAGAGCCATCAGGCAGCTGGTTCCACAACCATCAAATCTCACAGAACTGGACAGTGATATTCATCAGGCATGGTGTCAGATTCCTCGCATCACCTTTCAACATCTCGTGGAGTCAATGCCAAGAAGAATCGCCGCAGTATTGAAGGCAAAAGGTGGCCCAACGAAGTACTGATGGGGTGGTCATAATAATCTGGCTACTCAGTGTATAGTTTAAAGGTCAAATAGTTTGAAAGTAGCCTAATAATATATCACACTCCATGATTTATGAAAAAGGAATGCACCACTTCACACTGCTTCAGATTGTGCATGATTTATAGAGCAGTATAAGCAAAAGCTGCATAATACTGTATAAGCATATACCTATATATTTATATTAAATATTTTACAGTTTTATGTGATTATAATGTCTTAGAATTATGAGACATATTCTAAAAATTATGTCATAAATTCTTCTAATTCTCTTGAAATATTTTTATCTTCCTTGAGGATAAGAGGCTTAAAAAAAAAGATAATTGTCATTGAAATTTTTATAGTAAATATTTTTAATAAAGGCATTTTAATATAGTAGATTGTAAGCAAAATATGGTGCTCATATATTTGCTTTTTATACCTTAGATAATACAATATAATAATCTAATTTAAATTTATTTTATGAAAAAAGAAGCTGAGGTTGATGAGCCCTTAAGCTAATATTCATTTCTGAAAGAAGCTGAAGCCTATACCTTCAAGTCTCTCTCCTGGGCCTCATCTATCTCTGGCTCTTCTTGTCTACTTACTTAGTCAATTTCAGATGAGGAAGAAAACAATTGTTTTTCTTAAGAAAATAAATTATTATTTCAATATTTTTTAAAACTTGTTTTGGAATGTGTTGTAGACAATGTATAATAAATATCTTTAAAACTTTACTAGTTCAGGGAAGTTGTGTAGTACCAAATTTATCCTGGCACCTATGATGAATTTTTGATGTACCAAATGTTCTTTTGAAAACTCATCTTGTGTTTTGCATGCAGCAGTTCCATTTTCCTCTGAGAGTTTGAAGAAGAGGAAGTGAAGTCACTAAACAGTTTTTCAGAGGTTAAATTTGTTCACTTATAAAAATACTCTTAATCACTGCTTAAAAATATCCCAAATATACAGAAGAAACAAGAAACTTTGTGTGAGTACTCCAATTTGTTAAATATAAATTATTCAAAGCTTGAATGTCAAGATTCTGTAATTAGGAATCTCTAAACTGAATAATCACCTTGTATAGAAATGAGGATTTTTAAGCCTACAAGCTTTTACCTATCGTCTAAATATTATACCATAGGATGCATACTTATCTTTCAGGTTAGTAAGTGAAGTTTGACATTAGCTCTGGCAAAGGATAAGAATAAAGACTGCAGCCCTAACTGATTTGGCTCAGTGGATAGAGAGCCAGCCTGCAGACTGAAGGGTACCAGGTTCGATTCTGGTCAAGGGCACATACCTTGATTGCAGGCTCTTCCCTGGCCCAGGCCCTGGTCCCGGTTCGTGCAGGAGGCAACCAATCAATGTATTTCTCTCACATTAATATTTCTCACTGTCTTTCCCTCTCTCTTCCACTCTCCCTAAAATCAATGGAAAAATATCCTGGGGTGAGGATTAACAACAACAACAACAACAACAAAAAAGAATAAAGACTGCAGATCGCAATCTTAAAAGTTGATTTTAAAACTGTCTCCACCTATCTGTTTTCTTGTTAGACTTTTCTGGTAAATGTTGGAAAGCAAATTAGCATTATGCATATTATAATGGCATGTAGATAAGCATATATAATGGGGAGAATATAATGAAATATTAAACTGATATTTTTCTTTCCTACAGCAGACAAATTAGATCCTTCTAAAGCCATTCAAATATTAGCTACTGCAAGGGATCAAGGACAAAAACTACTCCATGAAGAAGGAGGAGATAATAGAAGGAAAGTCCTGCTCATACGGGAAGAAAAGTAAAAGAAAAAGACTGAGAGAATAAAAAGTAGAGGTGAAAGACATTTAAGACACATCCCATTGTCCTCTTAGTGTTATTGAAGAAGTCTGTTGTGTTCAGGTCCTTTCTAAAATAGGCGTAAAGTAATCAGGCATGGAAAAAGCCCCCACTACTGCTCACAAAACTCCTTTCGCTACCGCATTGCACAGGTCAAGTCAAGAAATCACATTTTTGCAGCAGTCACAGAAGATGCTCATAGCAGAGTTGGTGCCTTGGGGGCTGGCTTGGGCAAGGGCCCTCAGGCTTACCTGCATCTTGAGCAGCTTAAGTGAGAGAACAGGTAGAGAGTGGAGGTGTGATTCAGAAAAGTGGACAGTACCATGCAGATCTAAGGGTGGACTGAGCCAACAAACTCACTGTGCTCTAAGAACTCTCCTTCTATAATAACAATAGTGAACTGAGGCAGAGCAGTCAGTGGTTAGGTAGATGGGAGGCATCTCCCTGAGGGAAGAGCCAGAACACAATATATAGCCACTCTCACCTTTGATGACAGAGGTGGAACTCCTCCTCCACATGCCTACACACCTGGAGCTTCATCTTTCCCCACAAGTGAAATCTGATAGGTACCCCTACATAATGTTCATCCGTCCTTATTCAGATAACACTACAGAAGTGATGGTCTTAGTTAGTGAGGAATATTTATTTTAGGGTTATTGAGGAACCTGATTCCTCTATCTTGTGGTTCCTCAGTCCCCTAAGTACTAAGGCATTTTCTTCACTAACATATTTGAAATATTGGGTGCATATATACATAACCCGTGGACACAGACAACAACAGGGTGGTGAGTGCTGGGGGGTGCGCGAGGGGAGCGGGCTGGAAGAGGTTAATGGTGGAAAAAGGAGGACCTATGTAATACTTTGAACAATGAAGATTAAAAGGAAAAAAAAAAGAAAGAACATAATGAAACAAGTTCTCAAACCATTATGGTTTCTAGTTAAAAGAAGGGAAAATAAGATTTTGAGGTAAAAACATTTTTTATTATAGAAAGTGATACAGCCCAGCCAGCATGGCTCAGTGGTTGAGCATCAGCCTATGAACCAGAAGGTCATGGTTCAATTCTCAGTCAGGGCACATGCCTGGGTGCAGACTCCATCCCCAGTGTGGGGCATGCAGGAGGCAGCCAATCAATGATTCTTTCTCATCATTATGTTTCTATCTCTCTTTCTCTCTCCCTTCCTTTCAGAAAGCAATAAAAATTATTAAAAATATAAAATGATGCAGAAAGTTGCACACATCAGAATATGCACATCTTATTGGGAAGCTTGAATTACAACAAAGCTGTAAAATCTTGCTCCTAACGTTGGTGCCAATGTTTCCGCTCAAATTCTGTTTTTATGGAAGAAGAAAAAATGGGGAGAAATTATTCATTGACACACTTATTTGTCAAAACAACACACACACACACACACACAACACACACACACACAAAATATTGAGTTTGAAAGAGATTAACTTTCTACTCCTCTCTCCCCCTCTGTACCTTTACTATTCTTTACTATTTAGCAAGATGAAGGATAACATAGAAGATAGAATTGGGTATGTACACGAAAAAACTACATTTTATTTGCTGACTTGTTGAGAATAATGAAAATGGGTGAACCTATAACATATATATCCTATTGGCTGACATATTTAAATTAATTAGGATTCCTGGTGAAGTAGGTTTTTCTGAAAATTGACATCATTTCCATATCATCGTCTGATATTCCTGCACAATGATAGTTCTGTAAGTTTCTCCAATATGATCTCAAATCACCCTCCAAATTGCTTACCTTGGACCAGGCACATTGGTCTCCCTCTCTTTACTCACAGAGCATGCTAATCTTTCCTTTCTCAGAAATTCTTTACCTTTTCTCTCCTCTCTCTTTAGACACCTCATCTAGTTTCTTATCTACCTAGTTCCTAGGTATTACTCAGATATCTTACTAATGTCTCTAGAAAGAGCCACATCCTCCAGACCATCCTACCTAAAACCATCAGTCCCTCCACTCAGTTACATAAACCTGTGTGTTAATGTCCTTCACTGAACTTTTCACCATCTGTAATGGTTTCATTCAATAATCTATTTAATACTACATGGTTTGTCTCCCACATACAAGTGTAAGTCCCATAGTGTGTAAGGATCTGCTGTCTTTGTACCCCACTAGTCTACCTATTGTAGTGAGCTACCAAATATAAAAATATTTGTTCAATGAATGATGAAGATAATTTCCTTCAAAAACAAACATATAGATGTGCCTGTGTGTGTGCTATGAGTTAAATCTTAGTATTCGTCAAAGGATGGACTAAAGAATCTTATTTATAGAAATCTCAGGCAATTTTTTCATAACAAGAACGGATAATATATGTTTATGAGATACCATGTTGTTGCCCTCAAGGCACTATATGGATTGCTGGTGACTAAATCACACTGATTCACATTCTGCTCCATACTCAGAGGAGAACATATGCCATACTAGCCCCTTCTTTAGGTAATCTAATTATATTAGTGCTTTGAGTTTATTTTTATGTTTGTAAAAAAAGAACTTTAAGGGGCTTAAATGATCTAACATCAGTAACTACTCTTTAGACTACACGATAAACAGCAGAATCAGGGAAATGCTTAACGATGTCTCATGGAATAGTATAGCATCTGATTTTCTAATAAGCCCTAAGGTTAGACTTTCCATTTTTTTAATGACCTTAGGCAAGTCTGAAATCCCTTCAGATATTAGCTTCATCTACAATAACAAAACTAATATCAACTTTGATAACTTAGAATAGTTGTGAAAAAAGAGATATATTTGAAGATACTGTATAGCAGAGGGTCTGCCTCAAAGTAAAGGCTGAATGAATTTTAGAATATTACTGATGTCTTCCCAGGCATTTTCTGGCTAAACTTTCACCAACACTATAAAGGTGTCCTGCTTAAACCTGCTAAAAACTATTCAAGGTAGAAATTATAATCTCTACCCTACAGATGGGAAAACTGGAGCTCAGAAATGTCAATTTCCTACTGTTTTACTAGTTATGGTCAGCAAAGCCAATTCATTTTCAATTTACTTGCATTATCTTGTTATTAATTAATAACTTTCCTTCAGAGGTCTTTCATTTCAGATAACCAGGCTACCAGCACCATAAAATAAATCTATGAACAATTGCTTTTCTCATTTGAAACTGCTGGTGTGTTGATAGTTAACAAGATAGGGTGACAATAGGAGAAAGGAAGAAAAGAAAGGGAGAAAGTAGGAGAAAGTCAGTAAAGACATTCTAAAGTGCTAATGATATTGCTTGAATGTTTTAACAAAAGTGGACAAGTCCCCTTTTTTATCCTTTCTTTTTTTCTAAACATACCCCAGTAATAGAACCATTACTACTGTTATTGAAAGGATATTGTTAAGATATAGGAGTAAATTAGGGGAGTATGTGAAATAATATATGCCTTTTTTTCTTTACAAAGTTCAAATTAAAGACTGTTTCAACTCCAAAGATATGGGGTGGGGCAAAGATTTGACTATTCCTCTCTCTCTCTCTCTCTCTCTCTCTCTCTCTCTCTCAGACAATACACTCTGCAGCACTTCGTTTGCTGCCCTGTCTATGTGTCTTTCTGCACCACTTTTCTTTCATTCTTTCTGTTTCACTCAAAGGCAAAAGTAGCAGGTAGGAAAGAATGTAAAGGTGGAAGTTATTCCTATTATTGTGCAGCTCTGACATGCTTTCACTTGTGAATGTCTGCAAGTTCATATTGCTAATTAAAAATCGATTTCAGAAACACAATCAACATATTTTACAATTCATAGACCCAGGGTACACTAGGCATTGGAGATCAATGAAATTCTGATCCATGAAAAAAAAAAAATGAATGTGAGATATTTCTCTATATTTGTATTCTCCCCCTTTGGCAATACAATAGAGTTATTTCATCTAAGCATCACCGTTTAAGATTTAATATCCCTGTCTTTTTGGTTTCCCCTCTTACATATGTAGGTGAGAATGAATTTCTCATCTCTTATCCTGAAACCTCTCTACTTTAAACTTCCTGGCATCACTCTGCACAGTTTCTTCTTACAAGTTAACTGCTTTAGCTTATTCTGCCTCTCACCTCCAAAAGGGCACCAGGGGCAAATGGGATCTTGAATTATCAAAGATAAATAATTTATTTTCCAAATAGTTCTCTCTGGGAACGGAGGAATCTGCCTCTTACATTTACCAAAGGGCTTAAGGCTGTGCAACTCTCAGCACTCCCCACAGAGCAGTCTTGGGTACCAGCAGATCCTTAGCATCCTTCCTAGCAGAACAGAGGCAAAGTGGTCCAAAAATAGACTCCTTGCCTGCCCGTTGTGTTACTGTATTGCATGGGAACATGTTCTTAACCTGCATTAGTGGGCTGTCTTTTGAAAAAAAAGTGTTCTAACTTCTTCAACACTTTTTGTCTTCTACTGTACTCTTAAATCTGAACCAAAACATTGCTAACTTCTAATTGTTTAACTTACACAATGAAAATCAAAGGTCTTATGAAATTGGTGAATATGGATTTTTTAAAATGATTTTTAAAAGAAATGTAAGTAGGAAAGAAATGTAAGCATGAAAATAAGTAAATATTATTTTTTGAAAAATGAAGATCCTGAAAAAGCACAAATGTGGCTAGTCAAAAAATCCTCCCATTGTTCCATTACCATTGTCTGAAAGTGATCTATCACAAAAAAATAATTCTGGGCATCATTTGTGTAAATGAAAAAGGAGCCATGGGAAAGAAGATTTACTCCAGTGTGTGGCCATAGAATACAAGCATAACCACCTACAAAGAAACCTCAGCAGTTAAGACTCCCTGCACAACAATAACTTACAATGTGATTGCACAGCTCACCAACGATGTCCAAAACAGCAGCACTAATAGCTGCTCCAGGCAATCAGCTCTAGCGAGGAATAGCCAATTATGTTTGAGTTTTTGCAGAGATGGCTCTGTTGCCTCCTTGAGGCTACATTCATAAAAGCTTTCTAATCACACTCTGCCTATCAAAAATATGACAAAACACGTGCCAATGAGAAACCGAGGATGGGCCGTGGTGTTAGATAGAACGAGGTTGGATATCCAGCTCTGCCTGTGATTAGCTTGCTTCTTTGTGCTATTTTATCTTTCTGAGTCTCAATTTTCACATTTTTAACTTAAAAATGGCTTTACCTTATAATATTGGCACATTCCACTGCTTTTAAATAATCTCTCACATAGAAAATGCTAAATAGTTTGCAAACATTATTAGGAAGTGAGTTCCAAATTCTGAATCTTTCTTCTTGTTTTCTTAAATCTTATTTGTTGGAAGTTTAATGGACACTCTTTTAAGTTTAGATTTACCAAATGTATCAATTAAGATTAGGCGGAGAGTGACTAAAGAAATAAATAAATAACTATAAACTAAGAGCAGCTAATAACATTTTTCACAATTGTTTATTGGCTACCTGCATGTCCTTTTTGGAGAAATGTATATTCAAATATTCTGCCCATTTTAATTGGGTTGTTTCTTTTTATGATATTAAGTTGGTATGAGTTCTTTATGTATTTTGGATATTAACCCCTCATCAAACGTATCATTGGCCAATGGCTTGTTCTATTCAGTAGGTTGTCTTTTGTTTTGTTGATGGTTTCCTTTGCTGTGCAGAACGTTTTTAGTTTGATGTAGTCCTATTTGTTTATGTTTCCTTTTGTTTTCCTTTCCCAGGGATATGTATCCCCCCCAAAAAATAATAAGAGCAATGTCAAAGAGTTGACTGCTTTTATTTTCTTCTATGAGTTTTATGGTTTCAGGTCTTACATTTAAGTCTTTAATCCATTTTGAGTTTATTCTTGTATATTATATAGGAAAGTGGTCTAGTTTCATTCGTTTGCATATATCTGCCAGTTTTTCCAATACCCTACTGTATATTCCTGCCTCTTTTGTCATAAATTATTTGGCCATATAGGCATGGCTTTATTTCTGGGCCTTCTATTCTGTTACATTGTTCTCTGTATCTGTTTTCATGCCAGTGTTATACTGTTTTGTTTACTATGGTTGCCAATAAACATATGAAAAGATGCTCAATGTCACGAATCATCATGGAAATGCAAATTCAACCACAATGAGATATCACCTTACACCTGTCAGAATGGCTATCATCAATAAATCAACAAACAAGCATTGGTAAGGATGGGGAGAAAAGTGAAACATCGTGCACTGTTGGTGGGATTGCAAATTGGTGCAGCCACTATGGAAAACAGTATGAAGATTCTCAAAAAAATTAAAAATAGAACTACCTTATGACCCAGCAATAACACTTCTGGGTATTTATGTGAATAAATCCTAAAACTAATTAAAACATGTGCATTCTTATGTTTATTGCACCAATATTTACAACAGCCAATATATGGAAGCAACCTAGGTGTCCATGGATAGATGATTATAAAGAAGAGGTGGTACATATATACAATGGAATATTACTTGGCCATAAAAATAATTTAACCTTAATCTTAGTAAAAACATGGTTGGACCTAGAGGGTATTATGCTAAATGAAATAAGTCAGAGAAAGACAATACAATGTGGGCTCTAAAGAACAAATTAATAAACAACAATAACAAAAATGAAACAGATTCATAGACACAGAGAGTAGATTGGTGGATGCCAGAGGGGAGGGTGTTTAGAGAATGGGGTGAAGAACGTGAAGGGTTTAAGAATTAAAAATTGGTAGTTACAAAATAGACACAGGGATATAAAGTATAGCATAAGGAATATAGTTAATAATATCATGGTAATTATGTATGGTGCCAAGTGGATACTAGAAATATCAAGAGGAACACTTTGTAATGTATATGATTATCTAACCACTATGCTTTACCCCTGAAACCAATACTACATAATACTGAAAATAAATTATAATTTAAAAATGTTCAGAAAAAATAATATTGTAATAACTATGTGTGATATCATGAGGGTACTAGACATATTGGGTGGAACAATTTGAAAATTATATAAATGTCTAACCGTTATGCTGTACAACTGAAACTAATGTAATATTGAATGTCAATGTAATCTATAATAATAAATGTATACTGTGCTAATTAGACCGGACAGCCAAACGACCTTATGGACGTCATTCTGGACATCCTTCCAGAAAAAGCTGCGGTGGTGAGAATGAGGCAGAGGCAGTTAGGGGTGATCAGGCAGGTAGGCAATCACATAGGGGTGATCAGGCAGGCAGGTGAGTAGTTAGGGGCGATCAGGCAGGCAAGCAGAGGGGTAGGGGCAATCAGGCAGGCAAGCAGGTAGGCGAGCAGTTAGGAGCCAGCAGTCCTGGATTGCCAGAGGGATGTCCGACTGCTGGTTTAGGCCCTATCCCACAGTGAGATCGGGCCTAAACTGGCAGTCAGACATCCCCCAAGGGGTTCTGGATTGTGAGAGGGTGCAGGCCAGGCTGAGGGACCCCCCACTCCCCATGCATAAATTTCATGTACTGGACCTCTAGTTAAAAAATATATAAAATGAACATTGCATCTTTTTTTTCTTTCATTCATACAAATTAAAAACAGAAAATAAATTTAGGGCTAATAAATAGTGCTTAGAAGGCCAGACATTTTCTGTATTCTTACTATTTTACCTTAAACATATAACCTCAATAATAGCACTATGGGATATGGTTTTAGTGCTGTCTATGCACCAGACACATAATAACAGTTTTACTTGTATCTTATTTAATACCAATTAACATCATAAAATTATTCCAGTGTTATACATAAAGTAACAGAGGCACAAAGATAATATGTATATTGTCCAATATCACACAATAACAATATTTGTCTTGGCTGAAATGACTACTTTTTTATTTTTATTTCCTGGAAGTGTCTTCAGCTAACGGCATATCTTAGTCAACCATTCCCAGAAAGTGAAGTGATTGTGTATATTATACACGATATGTTATCCCTTAAACCAAGTCTCCTGCAAAATATTTGCTACTGGTGATCTTACATATATTTTTAAAATTAATCTAGAACATTTTTTTTACAGACAAGTTCTGTAACTTGCAATCATTCAATTCATTAAACATATTTAAAGCATGTACTATTTCCCAGGCACTTTTTCAGCACTATGCATGAATAGATAAATAACTCAAGTTCTTATTTTTCCAAATGTTACACTCCAGTGAGGGAAAACAAATAAAACAATAAGATCATTTAAATTTCTATATTGTTTACTGGATGATTGGTGTATAAGTTACCTTTCTTACTTATGAGTCATTTAAAATTCATAGGAGAAGTAAATATACAAACATAATTACAAACATAATCCTATGTTCTTAATGACATAAGTGCTAATCATTGTGGGTAATGTCAAGAATTATGAAGGATCTGGGATTTTATTCTATTTGCAAACAAATAAGTTAGTCTTCCAGAGTTTCATAGAGTTTTGTTGGACACACAAGAGTCCTGTGCCAGAGACAAAGAACACTGCTGTTCACAGCACAACATGTTTTACTTGTATCTTACTTAATAACAATTAGCATCATAAAATGATTCCCATGTTATACATGAAGATATATCTTCATATCAATTCCCCTGGCTTTCTAAGTCCCATGGGGTGGATGCAGCATATACAGTAGATCTATGACTGAGTAACCATGAGCTTAAGGAACCTCAATTCTTTAAAAGAGGCTACTAGGAAATCTTCTCCACCTTTTCCTTGAAAAGAGACATTATGTTTATTTTACTGGTTAGCAAACAAACCTTCCCTCTGCCCTGAAGAGAAACATTATCTCTATTTTACAAGGCAGTTCTCTACATAAACTTTTTGCAAAGGTAGTGCAGATCAGCAGCTGATTAAAAATGTTCAGAGACACCATGGAGAATTGTCTCCCAACAGATAGAGAAGTCAACTGAGCTGTGTCTGTAAGTGAGAAGTGGTGCAGGTATTTAAATAACACAAAGGAAATTCTATCCGGATGCATAACATGGAGATTTTATGGTAGATTTATAGAAGCTGGTTAGGATGAAAAGTAAAATGAGGGTATTAAGTGTATTAGAGAAATCACGTCATCCTGGGAAACACAGAGAGCCAAATAAGAAAAATGATAGTGAAAGTGAAATTGGGGGGAAAAGTAGGATGGACTTACTGAAATGGAATCATTTCTGTGGATCCTGGGAGAAACCTATTGCTCAGAGAGAATCCACCGATCCGGTAAGGCAGGCAAAGGCAAGGAAAACAACTACTGCATTTTCAATGTTTGACGCCTAAATAACTACGAGAAATACGGTATTGCAAGGAGAAACAGGTAAGTCAGAAGGAGTTGGGAGAATTAGTCTGGTTTGAATTACATTTAGTTTGATCTAGTTAAAAATATCCATGTGGAAAATATCTAGTAGAAAGTGGGAGATTTGAGATTGTAAAAATGTGTTGATGGATGTGTAACTATGGCAGACTCACATGTTAGCTTGCAAACAAAATAAAATCTCATAATCCTCACAGTTCCTGACAATATTGTCAATCTTCTTTGGGGAGGGGGGATAGAAATAGCCCAATTTTAAGAAGAATATTCTATAAAATTGAGATCAGTTACTGACATAAAAGAACTCTTTTTCTAACTGTTAATAAACTTCTATATTTTACAGAGTTGCACTTTATTTTTTTATTTTATTTCTCAATTACAGTAGACATTCGATATTGTTAGCGTCATGTGTACTACATGGTGGTTAAACATTTATGTAACTTACGAAGTGATCCCCCTGGTAAGTCTAGTACCAACCTGGGGCCACAGTCGTTGTTACAATATTATTGACTGTGTTTCCTGTACAGACCTGCACTTCAGTTTTAATTTGATGACAATGAAATGACACTTCACCAAGTCAGGCAAGAACTGCACTCAGCGTCTTGCTGCCCAAGCGCATGTAAGTACACTGGATTCAGTTAATTACAAACGAAATCTTCCCTGTCTAAAGAGTCCCTGCATATCTCTTCATTGCTTTCTGTCCTCTGTGGAGTCTTATCAGAACTGGAGGGAGATTTAACTTTAATTTGAGTTAGCCGAGTGGCACAGAATACTGTTCGACTTTCCCCTCTGGCAGTTCCTGTATTTATTCCTTCACCCTCACAATTATTTATACAAAAAAAATCTTCTTTATCAACACATGTGCCACAATACATGTTGCTAGGTATTGTGTATTAAACAATAATGAATCAACAAAGGTTATATCCTACTTCTTGTAAAAAAAAAAAAAAAAATCCCTGCATTGCATATTGGGTCTGGTACATGAAACAGTGTGGGTGTACCAAGAGCCCTGCCAACCTGCCCACCTCAAGCCAGAGTCATAGTATGAGCAGCATAGACCATCTGTAGCCAACTTAAGCAGACTTAATACAGTTTTTAAAAAGAAAAAAAAAAAAAAAAAACAAGAACTGCTATCACTCGGGAACAAGGGAGCCCACGTGGCCAGAGCCATAGCCAAATGTAAAGTCGTTCTGTGAGCCTGGTGTATGTTTCATAGCTGTATCCTGAGTGTCGCATAGCCCCTGTCAACAGCTAAACACATAAGAATATCAACAGCCATGCCCTGTGGATATGTCTGGACATCTGCTACAAGATATCTCCAACCTTTTACCAGACTCACCCCCATCCTCGGTCACTATCTCCTAATGTGTTTTCACTTAATCCTTTCGTTGTCTGATCCTCCTCCAACACTCTACCATTGGGACCACTCAAGAAGTTCCTAGAAATAGAAGATTGTTAACCACTCTTGAGTACACCCAATGTTTTAAACATTTTAACTCACAGTCCTAAATTAAAATTATTTTAAGTAGCCATTAACTTGCTACAAATATTTTGGAGTGTCTGATAAGCTTATGGGCAGGGATATATGTTTGGGACATGTAAAATTAAAGAGACTATCTTTGGCTTCAAGATAGTCCCTGTGTAGGGAGAAGAAGCCATATAAAACCTAACTATACTATGAAGCAAGACAGTCTCAGATGGACTTTGTGTGAAGAGTTATAAGAACACAGAGGAGAGACTAATTTTGCCTGCAAGTACTCAAGAGAAGCTGAAGAGAAAAAAAAAAAATGCACCCAGTTGTCAAAATACCATTTAGGCACAAACGTAATTTCTCTGCTTGTTCAGGGTGTGTGTCATCCATTGTGTTTTCAGTCAAGCATGCACATTTAATTTTCTCTATTTCACAGGGTTGAAGTAGTAAACTATGCCTCAAATGGACATAATTTGGCTAGTTTCAAACAGCATCCCCAAATCTACAGTCATATAGCATTTTGGTCCTATCCTCCCAAAGCCCTGGGCTACACAATAAATTTCCTTATATTACAGTTGTTGGGTGATAAGAGGAAAGTACATGTAACCAGAAAATAGAATTTTAAAAGCTGTTTTTAATGTACCAAGGAAACGTATTCTGGAAATGAATTCTTTATCTTTGAGATTTAATCTGCCTGAGGTACACTCTTGGGGCGAGAAGAAGACAAGGCAAAGGTAGCCATAAATGGAAAAGTATTCAAAAGTTTACATTTTAAGCTTTCCATTTGATATTTTAAGGCATTGTAGATATTTGTGTAAGCTCTCTGTGTGTGAGCTGAATACATCAGCCTGCTTGTCTGTAGAATGGAGCAGACAGCTCTGCAGTGTGCTCATTAAGGATCATGCATTTTTACAGAATTCAGAGTTTGATGCCACAAACCAAAAATGTCACTATACTTTGCCTTCACATTAAGAGGAAATATTTTAATTTTTTTTTTAATTTCAGAAAATTGAATTCCTAGAGTAATAGTCTCATTGGCATGTAGACAGACTCCTGCAGGAACTGGCTGCGAGCTTCAAACACTCTCACTTGTCCAGCTCATAATCTCATTCTAAAACAGTTCTGGATTTATTTTTCTTTCAGGATTATGAAGTAGGTGTCTGTTGTAAAATATCTCCTGTCATTTTTTACTTACCTTCAGTGAAAACCCTGATTTTGCTTCTTTTGAAACTAATTTCTTTGGATTATAGAATTGTCCCTAAGAATATACCTATAAAAATATAAATATATAGGAAGAATACAGTATTCTAGGAGGTAGTACTTTTCTAGATATATTTTACTCAATAATAAATTACATGCTATGTGTCAGTAGAATAAATTCAATAATAGACGTATGAATAAATGGATGGATGGAAATCAGTTGGCTATACCTTTAGAGAGCAAAGATTGGGGAAAGTCAAGATTGAGACTCAGGATACATCAGATTTCTACATTGTAAAAATGGGTAAATTTCTAAAGTAGGGAGCTTTTTCCAGAAATAATAGGCTCAGAGGATGTATCAAAATTGGAAGCAAGGCAAGATATAAATAACTTGTCTACAAGAAATAAGCTGAATTAAAAAAACAAAAAAGTAGGTCCCCTGATTTGACAAGTACATATTGAAGGATTTATGATGTATTGTGTGTGTGGTCACATTCATGTGTGCATGTGTGTTTAGCAATAAGTAGTGACAAAGCTGTTTGATTGCAGGTGTTAGTCCCAAAGTGTTGTGACCATATCCTTTCAGTTGCCAACTAACACTCTATTAGTATCTTCAATAAATAATGTATTCCCTTGATTTTTCTAAACTGATTTTTATAAAAATATCATCATGATGTTAAGGATTATTTTGAAATTCAGATGAATGTGTACACTAATGATTAGACATATGATTAGATTTGTGAGCCTGATTCCCCTTGCCATAGAGAGAACCTGCTTAAAGAGTACAGGATTAAAATTAATTATACAGGTTAAGATTCACAAGGAGACATGGGGCAGGTACCTGATCTACATTGCATGGCCCATTTCTGCTGGGCATTGTATTGCTTATAATATATTGCTTATAACAAACTAGAGGCCTGATGCATGAAGATTCGTTCAAGAATGGGCCTTCTTTCCCCTGGCTCCTGGCACCTCCTTTGCTCTGGACCGGAGCTGCCTTTCTGCTTTCGCTCTGGCCCGGAGCCACCTTCCACCTTCCCACGCTGCCCAGAGGCCCTGAGTGGCTGGAGCGGTGCAGAATGCCTGCTAAGCAACTGCATATGCAAATTAACCCACCATCTTTGTTGGGTTAATTTACATATTCACTCCTGATTGGCTGGTGGGTGTCACGAAGGTTTGGTCAATTTGCATATTTCTCTTTTATTAGTGTAGATGATCACAAAAACTTGTCAGATAAACACAACAAGCAATTATTGTATCACAGTTGTTGTGGATCAAGATTTGAGGAGCAGTTTGACTAGGTCAGTGGTCGGCAAACTCATTAGTCAACAGAGCCAAATACCAACAGTACAACGATTGAAATTTCTTTTGAGAGCCAAATTTTTTTAACTTAAACTTCTTCTAACACCACTTCTTCAAAATAGAGTTGCCCAGGCCATGGTATTTTGTGGGAGAGCCACACTCAAAGGGCCAAAGAGCCACATGTGGCTCGTGAGCCACAGTTTGCCAACCACGGGTAGGTGATAGTGAATCAGGGTGAGATTATGATCAAGAAGTATCATCAGAAGGTTCAACTGGGAGGTTATCAACTTGCAAGATCACTTCATATAATAGTGTCAGGCTTAGATTCTCACAGGCAGGAGATCTCATTAAATGGGGTTTTCCTTAGTCGGCTTGGATATCCTCATGCTATGGAAGGTAGCCTCTCCCAGAATGAGTTATGAGTCATGATATATACAAGTATAGATGTAGTTATAGATATAGAGAGAATGAGAGAGTTAAGCTGATAAAAGATGCTGTCTTTTGTAGCCTAATCCCAAAGTTGATATAGCATGTTCTGCCATATTCTTTTGGTCACATAAACTAATGTTGGTGCAATATGGAAGGGAACTACAAAAGGAAGTATATGAAGAGGCATGTAATTGGAGATTATTGTACTATTGATCAAAATATAAAGTTATATTTTGAAAATCTATAAAGTTAATCTCTAATAATTAACAGTAAACCATTAAAAATACAAGAAAAGTCATAGGAAGTATACTGCAACTTGTCTTGTCAAGCACAATAAAAATTTAGTAATCTCAAAAAAGATGGCGACCAGCAAGAAGGTAGGGAGAGAGAGAGTGTGAGTGAGGAACCCATAGAGGAGAGTGTAGACATGTAGACGTGTGTGGTGTGTGTGTGTGTATGAGCTAGGGTCACTTAGATTCTGCAGGTCTTCCAAGGGGCTGCCTAACCGGGCAGTCCTAGATGGCGGAGCCCTGCACACAAAGCAGACACTTCTCGGCGGCTGGTGTGGACGCGGAGACCAAGCCATCTTGAGAAACAGCTGCCTGAGACTCGGATCCTGGCTTCTGACACAAACCAGGACCCTGCAGCCACTGGAGACAGAGAACTGCTATCACAGCTTCAGACGAAGAAACAACAAGAATCCAGACTTCCCGGCAGATTCCCGTGAGTCAAAGAGCCTATCCCCCTCCCCGCAGGCGCTTGCGGATAGCGCCATAGTAACTGATAGACACGCCCCTCGCCCAAGCTGCAGAGCTTTGTGCAGGGACTAGCTCCACCTTAGGGAATTTGGCACAAAGGACAGAAGCAGCTCACCTTCGGGGAAATCTGTCAGTGCACACAGAGGGCTCCCCTTTGGAGAATTGGGGGGAATTTGGCTTGCGGGTCACAGCTCCCCTTCGGGGAATCTTAGAGCGTGCACAAAGGGGCTTCCCTTTGGGGAATTTGGCACGCAGGATGGACTCCGACCCTCTTCGGGGATTCTGGGAGAGTGCACAGAGGCAGCTCACCTTCAGGGATTTGAGAGTGTGCGCCCTAGCCGGTTTGGCTCAGTAGAGAGAGCACACACAGGACGGAGCTCCACTTCAGGGAATTTGGCACGCCGGACACAGCTGCCTGGGATCCCTGACTCACAGCGCATTCATACTAAGAGCCAACGACCCCAATTGTTGGTGCATGCACACACAGGGACCCTGATTCTCAACGAGAAACTGCACAAGGCAACAGAGACTCTGACACTCAATTCTTGGTGCAGAAACAGGGAAACTCTGACTCCTGGCACATGCTAAGGATCTCATTTTCGGCACATACCAACAGTGTGGTGCAGACAGGGCCCCTGATTCTAAGTGTGCACACGAGACCACACGGAACACTGGGGACACTGACCCTGGGCAAGTCTGGTTCCCACCAACCAAAGGCAGCCACACGTCCTAGTGTCAGAGCACTTCAGTGAAACTCGGGTGGAGCGAAGTCCCCACAGCACACGGCCGAGGTCCACACAAACAGAAGCTTGAGCTTTCTGGTGATAGCCAGAATGGGGAAACGAAATAACTCACAGAGGAAAGAAAATGTGGAGTCGCCAAGAAAGGAAATTAGTGATACTGAAGCTTGCAACATGACTGAAAAGGAGTTCAGAGTAATGGTCGTGAAATTTATACATCGGATGGATGAGAAAATCAACAACTTATGCAAGAATCAGGAAGAAATGAAAAGTGATATAGCTACAATCAAAAACACCATGGAAAGTTTCAACAGTAGACTACAAGAAGTAGAGGACCGAATTAGTGAGTTAGGAGATCAGGTACAGAAACAAGCTCAATCTGAACAGCAATTGGAGAAAAAAATTAAAAAGCAGGAGGAAAGCCTAAGGGAGCTTCGGGACAACATGAAACGAAGTAACATGCGTATAATAGGGCTGCCAGAAGGACAAGAAGAGCAGCAGGGATTAGAAAATCTATTTGAAGAAATAATGACAGAAAACTTCCCGGATATGGGAAAGATAAAAGTTACGCAAGTACAGAGAGTCCCAAGCAGGATCAACCCCAAAAGACCCACACCAAGACATGTCATAATCTCAATGGTAAATATAAATGATAAAGAGAGAATCTTAAAGCCGGCAAGAGAGAGACAGAGAGTTACCTACAAAGGAACACCCATCAGATTGTCAAATGATTACTCAACAGAAACACAACAAGCTAGAAGTGAATGGAAGGAGGTATACAAAGTGTTGCAAAGCAAAGGACTGAATCCAAGAATACTATATCCAGCAAGACTATCAATCAAAATTGAAGGGGAATCAGGAGCTTCGCAGACAAAAAAAGACTCAGGGAGTTTATCACCACCAAACCAGCAATGCAAGAATTGCTAAAGGGAATACTGTAAAAAGAAGAAATAAACAGGTAAGAAGGAATACAGACACAAAAATAGATATGACTACAAACAAATACCTTTCAGTAATAACTTTAAATGTAAACGGACTAAATGCTCCAAACAAAAGACATTGAGTGGCTGAATGGATAAAAAAACAGGACCCATATATATGCTGTCTACAAGAGACCCACCTCAGAACAAGAGACTCACACAGATTGAAAGTGAAGGGATGGAAAAATATCTTTCAGGCAAATGGAAATGAAAAAAAAGCTGGGGTAGCAATACTTATATCTGACAAATTAGACCTCAAAGTAAATGCCATAACAAGAGAGAAGGAAGGCCACTTCATAATACTAAAGGCAGAAATCCAACAAGAAGAAATAATTCTGGTAAACATATACGCTCCCAATATAGGAGCACCCAAATACATAAAAAAACTCCTGGAGGATATCAAGGGAGAGATTAATAGCAATACAATCATAGTAGGAGACTTTAATACCCCACTATCACCATTGGACAAATCCTCTAAACAAAAAATCAGCAAAGAAACAGCAATCCTAAATGATTCACTAGACCAGACGGAATTAATTGACATCTTCAGAACATTTCACCCCAGAGCCACAGAATATACATTCTTCTCAAGTGCACATGGGTCATTTTCAAAGATAGACCATATGCTGGGTCACAGGCAAAATCTCTTCAAATTCAAGAAGATAGAAATTATATCAAGCATCTTCTCAGATCACAGTGGCATAAAACTGGAAATCAACTACAATAAATACAATCCAAAGAAATCACACATGGAGACTAAACAGCATGCTATTAAACAAGGACTGGGTCACCAGAGAGATCAAGGAAGAAATAAAAAACATCATGGCAACAAATGACAATGAAAACACAACAATCCAAAATCTATGGGACACAGCGAAAGCAGTCTTGAGAGGGAAGTTCATAGCTCTACAAGCCTACTGCAAAAAACAAGAAACAATGGTAATAAATTACCTAACCCTACAACTCAAAGAGCTAGAAAAAGAGCAGCAAGAAAAGCCCAGTGTAACCAGAAGGAAGGAAATAACAAAGATCAGAGCGGAGATAAATGACATAGAGACCAAAGAAACAATACAAAAGATCAACAAAACCACGAGCTGGTTCTTTGAAAAGATAAACAAGATTGATGGACCTCTAGCCAGGCTCACCAAGAAGCAAAGAGAGAGGACCCAAATAAACAAAATCAGAAATGAAAGAGGTGAAATAACAACAGACCCCACTGAGATACAAAGGATTGTTACAAAATACTACGAACAGCTCTAGTCCAACAAACTGGACAACCTGGAGGAAACGAACATATTCCTAGAAAAATACAACCTTCCAAAAATCAATCAAGAAGAATCTCAACAGCTCAATAGGCCAATAACTATGGACGAAATTGAAGCAGTCATCAAAAAGCTTCCGGCAAACAAAAGCCTGGGGCCTGACGGCTTCACAGGAGAGTTTTACCAAACATTCAAGGAAGAACTAAAACCTATCCTCCTCAGACTATTCCAAAAAATTCAAGAGGAAGGAACACTTCCAAGCTCCTTCTATGAAGCCAGCATCACCCTAATACCAAAACCAGATAAAGACAACACAATGAAAGAGAATTACAGACCAATATCCCTCATGAACTTAGATGCCAAAATCCTCAACAAAATTCTAGCAAATCGGCTCCAGCAGTACATCAGAAAGATCATACACCATGACCAAGTAGGATTTATCCCAGGAATGCAAGGATGGTACAATATCCACAAATCAATAAACGTGATACATCACATAAACAAATTGAGAGATAAAAATCACATAGTCATATCAATTGATGCAGAGAAAGCATTTGACAAAATCCAACACCCTTTCTTGATAAAAACTCTCAACAAGGTGGGAATACAAGGCTCATACCTCAACATAATAAAAGCTATATATGATAAACCCACAGCAAACATCATACTCAATGGACAAAAGCTAAAAACATTTCCCCTAAGAACAGGAACAAGACAGGGATGCCCACTCTCACCACTCCTGTTTGACATAGTACTGGAAGTATTAGCTATTGCAATTAGACAAGAAGAAGAAATAAAAGGCATCCAAATTGGAAAAGAACAAGTAAAGCTGTCTTTATTTGCAGACGACATGATGTTGTACATAAAAAATCCAAAAGACTCTGTCAAAAAACTAGTAGACTTAATAAATGAATTCGGCAATGTAGCAGGATACAAAATTAACGCCAAGAAATCTATGGCCTTTCTATACACCAATAGTGAACTTACAGACAGAGAGACTAAAAAGGCAATCCCATTTACCATCACACCAAAAAAATTAAGATACCTAGGAATAAACTTAACTAAGGAGGTAAAAGACCTATACACGGAAAACTACAGGACACTGAAAAAAGAGATAGAGGAAGACGTAAACAGATGGAAGAACATACCATGTTCATGGATTGGTAGAATCAACATCATTAAAATGTCCATACTACCCAAAGCAATCTATAGATTCAATGCACTCCCCATTAAAATACCAACGGCATATTTCACAGACCTTGAAAGAACTCTCCAAAAATTCATCTGGAATAAAAAAAGACCCCAAATAGCCACAGCAATCCTGAGAAAGAAGAATAAAGTAGGAGGGATCTCAATACCAGATATCAAGTTGTATTACAAAGCCACTATTCTCAAAACAGCCTGGTACTGGCACAAGAACAGACATATAGGTCAATGGAACAGAATAGAGAATCCAGATATTGATCCAAACCACTATGCTCAATTAATATTTGACAAAGGAGGCATGAACATATGATGGAATAAAGACAGTCTCTTCAATAAATGGTGTTGGGAAAATTGGACAGACACATGCAAAAAAATGAAGCTAGATCACCAACTTACACCATACACAAAAATAAACTCAAAATGGATACAGGACTTAAACATAAGATGGGAAACCATAAAAATACTAGAGGAATCCACAGGCAGCAAAATCTCAGACATATGTCAAAAGAACTTCTTCACCGATACTGCCCCTAGGGCAATGGAAGCTAAAGAGAAAATAAACAAATGGGACTACATCAAAATAAAAAGCTTTTTTACAGCAAAAGAAACTATCAACAAAACAACAAGAAAGCCCACTGCATGGGAAAACATATTTGCAAATGGCATCACTGATAAAGGTTTAATCTCCAACATCTACAGGCAGCTTATACAACTTAATAAAAGGAAGATAAATGATCTAATAAAAAAATGGGCAACGGACCTAAATAGAATCTTTTCCAAAGAAGACAGAAGGAAGGCCAAGAGACACATGAAAACATGCTCAAGGTCACTAATTATCCGAGAGATGCAAATCAAAACAACAATGCGCTATCATCTCACACCTGTCAGAATGGCTATCATCAACAAATCAACAAACGAGTGTTGGCGAGGATGCGGAGAAAAAGGGACCCTCATGCACTGCTGGTGGGAATGCAGACTGGTGCAGCCACTGTGGAGAACAGTATGGAGTTTCCTCAAAAAACTGAAAATGGAACTCCCATTTGACCCAGTAATCCCACTCCTAGGAATATATCCTAAGAAACTGGGAACACCAATAAGAAAGGAAATATGCACCCCTATGTTCATAGCAGCACAATTTACAATAGCTAAGATCTGGAAACAGCCTAGGTGCCCATCAGCAGATGACTGGATCAGAAAACGATGGTACATCTACACAATGGAATATTATGCTGCCATAAAAAAGAAGGAATTCTTACCATTTGCAGCAACCTGGATGGAATTGGAGAACATTATGTTAAGTGAAATAAGCCAGTCAATGAAAGAAAAATACCACATGATCTCAATCATTTATGGATAATAAAGAACATTAAAAACTTGAACAAAAAGATAGATACAGAGGCAGTAAAGCATCAAACAGTCTGTCAAATTACAGCAGGAAGGTTAGGGAGAGGTGGGGAAGATAAGAGATCAATCAAAGGACTTGTATGCATGCATATAAGCATAACCAATGGACGCAAAACTCTGGGGGGTGAGGGCATATATGGGAGTGGGGGGGGGCAATGGTAAGATATGTACACATATAATACCTTAATAAAAAAATTGGAAAAATAAAAAAAAAAAAATAAATAAATAAATAAATAAATAAATAAATAAATAAATAAAAAATAAAAATTTAGTAATCTCATTTTCAGAAAAATACATTCAGGCCAAGAGTCTTAGCAGATATGAAAAAAAGCAGTAGTATCAATTTGGACCTTTATTGTATTAGTGAGTTTTCACTGCATAACGAACTATCCCCAAATGGGCATCCTGAACAACATTTAATATTCTTCACAATTTTCCGACAAGGCTCTGCAGTGCTTTTGGTCTGGACCAACCTCCCTGATCTCTGTGATTAGCTGGTGGTTCTGTCCAGCCTTGAGTGCAGAGATAGCCTCACTCACATGTTTGGCTGTGTGTGGAAGCGACCTGGATGACAAAGATGGCTTGGCCAGATGGCTCTCATCATCTAGATACGTAGACTACACTCACTGACATGGGCATAGCTTCAGAGTTCCCAGGAGCAGCATGAAAGAGGAACCCTTACCGAAGGTTCTTCTCAATCCTTGTCGGCATCACATGTATGACTGCCTGTTCTCAAAGGGAGTCTCATGGACTCTGCCTCCTAAAGTGCACTGCTGCAAAGTCATGTTGCAAAAGGGCCTGCACACAGGGCTGGGCAGAATGGGTTACTAATTTTGCAATCACTACACTCTCCAATTCATATGATATCCTATCCATTGTTTCTAGAAATAATCTAAGGGCATTGATCATTTTGTCTTGGTGCTGAAGACATCCCCACCCAGTAAAATAGAGAATGAGATAAGGACCTGCATGGAACAATTTAATTGGAAAAGTCATCCAGGGAGCAGGAGAGGGATTGGGAAGAAAGATAAATGGGATGGACAAAAAGCCAATGCAATGGTGAATAATTTAATTGATTCACTGTGGACAACTGAAGTTTGATCCAACCAAGATCTTCCAAGGAGATATGCACCATAAGTCTCAGAAGCATCCATCCAAGGAAAAGAAGAGGGACAATTTTCTACCAACCATCACACTCCTATTGTTCAAGGACTGCCCCATGGCATATGACACCATCACACTTTCTGATCATTTTGGCATTAATATGTAGATTTCCTCCTGTGTAAGTCAGTAAAGTTAAGAAATTCCCAGAAGAGGAAACAACATATGCATAGTGCAGCTCAGAGGTTGGTTGTTGCATCAATACCCAGAGGAAAATATGAAGTAAGATGTATGTGGAGCACAAAAGATTTCTGAACAGTACTTGAGCATAGTTATCACATTTTGTGTAGAGAAACTACGCACAACTTATTATATGTGTTATCTCATTTAACCCTCACCCCAACTACCAAATAAACTAAGTCAATACCCAAAGCTACAGTTGGTTAGTGGAAGAACTAAGATTTGAATGAGGTTTTCTAATACCAATTCTTTATCAATGTAGTTTACTTCCTAAAATTCTTGTGGGTGTGTCTTTTTTTGTGGAGGATGAAGATGAAGTGGGAATGATTGAGAAAGGCTACAGATTGTGGGTTCTTTGACATTGCCCTATAACAGGATGTAGTGCATCTTTTATAATTCATTCACTCCAAACCCTCATAGGTTTATTTAGGGGCCTTCCATGAATACAGAATAAGGGGTATGCAGCTATATATGTATGAGTTGACATTAACTGAGCTGGAATAATTTTTCTCATCAGAGTGAAATTGACTGATAGAGGTTTCTATCAAGTCACATAATCCTTGTCCCTCTGGTAGGGAGTCAGGCAGGAAAATAAGGAAATGGGACATATTTTATGATGTAGTGGGCATAACACATTTAAATGGAACTTGTATTTTTATGATAGTACAGGTTCTAAAAAGTTCATTTACTCACCAATTCTTCAATCAGAACTCCCCATGAATGATCATTTCTTCACATCTTTCAGTAAAACGACAGCAGATCGACATATAGTGTCCTAATATATTGTGAAACTATAAAAATGACTTTTTGGTTATCATGGCAATGAATAAATGTTCAACATAGTTTTTCTCATTGATTTCATTTTATTATAAGCTTGGAAAAGTCACTATATCATACACATGATAACTTCATTAACCCTAAGATTAGGTTAAAAAGAAAACCATTCCTCAGCAATACAATAAAACAGAGAATTACTATGAAGCAGTTAAGTGTATACATGTTTCTTCTGTGAATGAACAAGGGAGGTCAAATAGAGAAACCTACTGAATTTTATTGCTCTCTCCTAAAGTGTGTATATGGCACCCATAAAGAATATGGTGAGAAAGTAAATTATTTATTGTGAGGGGCTTGGCTGTGAAATCATTTATATAGCACTGAGGGATTTGCATACAGTGGGAGAGGAGAGCCTGGGAATCATATTTCCATGCGTTGCTTTACTTTTCCCATCTGAGTATAAGGCATTCAGTGAGCTGCTTTGATTTTAGACACACCATCAAAATGTCTATCATGAATTTTCTGGGTGATAATTGCTGAGAGAATGTCTGACATTTTAAATTTAACTGTGCTTTTCCTTGTTCCCCAAACAATACACTGGACTTTCTAGACCAGTGGTTCTCAGCCTTTCTAATGCCGCAACCCTTTAATACAGTTCCTCATGTTGTAGTGACCCCCAACCATAAAATTATTTTTGTTGCTACTTCATAACTGTAATTTTGCTACTGTTACGAACCGTAATGTAAATACCTGTGTTTTCCAATGGTCTTAGGCGACCCTGCTAGCTGTTGAGAACAGCTAGCAGGGTCGCCTAAGACCATAACAGCTAGCAGGGTCACCTAAGACCATAACAGCTAGCAGGGTCGCCTAAGACCATAACAGCTAGCAGGGTCGCCTAAGACCATAACAGCTAGCAGGGTCGCCTAAGACCATAACAGCTAGCAGGGTCGCCTAAGACCATAACAGCTAGCAGGGTCGCCTAAGACCATAACAGCTAGCAGGGTCGCCTAAGACCATAACAGCTAGCAGGGTCGCCTAAGACCATAACAGCTAGCAGTTCGCCTAACAGGGTAAGCCAAAAAAACAGGTATTTACAGTTCACGAAGTTAGAAGTAGCAACGAAAATAATTTTATGGTTGGGGGTCACCACAACATGAGGAACTGTATTAAAGGGTTGCGGCATTAGAAACATTGAGAACCACTGTTCTAGACCTTTCAGTGTGCTTAGAGATGTATCACCAGTCATTTTAAGTGTACTTGGTGTTATTTAAAATATTTACTAAATGCCTGCCAACGTGTTCCTTAAAGAATAGACTGAGACCCTATAAATGAAACATAGGAAGTCCATGCCATTGGGATAATAGACTATAAGGTTAAGTGAGTCTTCCTTATACCATTTAATGATACTCTAGAAGCAGTCCCACATTCTTGGGGGATGTATTCTGAGGACAGAAAAAAAAGTCATTTTGACAACTAGATTGTCTTTTCACTGAAAAGTAGAATGTTAATCAATGAATTATTTGTTCTTTTTAGAGTCACTAAATGTCAATACTTTGGCATATTTGAGAAGGAGCAGCAAAGAAACATCTTTGTAACTTTTCAACCTCATCTTTATGCACAGCACATTAAAGTTCTCATAATGCGTTCAGTGACTTTGCTTCAACCCGAAAGTAAACACTGGAATTCAAAATAAACGTTAACAGTCTCATCTTCCCAATGGAAAAGAATTGGCTCGGGGAGGAAAAATGACTTTTCCAAAGTCACAGAGAAAAGTAAGGAAAAACCAGAATTGGAATTGATTTATTTCATCCTGAGCAGCACCTCCCCCTCACACTCTGCCCTGAGTATATAAGAATGAGCAGGCTGCTCCCTCTTGCTCACCCCTCTACTAGTGCAAACCTCACTCTTTATTCATGTAAAATAACCTTGCTCTTGGGTTGACCAAAACTAGGTGAGAAATTCAGGAAGTTATTTTCTCAAAAATTTACATTACTTTTTCTATGCAATTTTATCAGTTGTCATTTTATGCACATTCTGTGGACATAAAAAAGTGAGATATCAACAAATTTTTTATTATACATTGACTATTATCAGAATAGCAAAACCAAAGTTGCGGATTTTGTCCTGGTAGGGTAATAAATGTCCCAGTTTAGGTGTCCAGGTGACTGATTTAGACACCACTGACAGAAAGATTAGTTCCTTATAAATTTCCAGACTAGCTTCTATCATCACAGTTGCAATACAAAGCAATGATATTTAGGTATCCTGATACTTGTCATACTAATGTATTTGAGGGAATCTATCTCTATCTCTATCTCCATCTCCGTCTCCGTCTCCATCTCCATCTCCATCTCCATCTCCATCTCCATCTCCATCTCCATCTCCATCTCCATCTCCATCTCCATCTCCATATCTCTATCTCCATATCTCTCTCCATCTCTCCATCTCCATCTCTCTCTATCTCTATCTCTATCTATCTCTACTCTCCGGCTCCGGCTCCGGCTCCGGCTCCGGCTCCGGCTCCGGCTCTAGCTCTAGCTCTAGCTCTAGCTCTAGCTCTAGCTCTAGCTCTAGCTCTAGCTCTCTGTCTCTGTACTGCAGACATTGGCTATTTCCAAAATTATATACATTCTATACATGCCTTGGACACTGGAAAACTCTTGTATATTTGTGGAATTGGGGCAATAGAAGAGGGCTAGGTATTTAAGGATGGGACCATGGAAGGGGAAGTAGAATAAAGAGCTGAACCCAGATGCAGAAACAGACAAAGTGACCTAGAGCTGAACCCAGTTGAGATAGAAAAGACCGTGAAGTCACCTGGGAACTGACATGGCAGTCCTCAGTCAGGTCCATCCTGCTGTGGGGAACTTGAGCTTTAAAAAGTATGGATGTTCAAAGGGCATGCAGCTTGCATATAACCAGTCCTCTCTCAAGGCAGTGAGGCATATGAAATAACCAATCCCAAGGAGGTTGCTAAGGCAGAATTCTCTGAAAGAACCAATCAGAAGCCAGAAGGGCATATATCTACCCCTATACAGAGTTTCCACAGCAACCCACTTGGATCCCCTCCCTGCTAGAGGAAGTCTGTCTAACTCTCAGTAAACTTTGCTTTTCCCTTACCTTCTTTGGCCGTGAACTCATTCTTTGATTTTTTGAGACCAGTAACTCAGACCTGAACAGATAATTGGTATCAGAATGAATGTATGGTTTTTGAAGCCTATTACAGACAAGACTTCATAAATTATATTTTGTACTTCCCCAGAAGCTAGAAATGATAAACATTGAGCACACACTATCTGCTTATTATCGGCACTTATTTTTAATTATAGATTTTGTAAATATTTGATTTATTTGTACTTCATATATATGTTAGATGTGTGTTCACACACATTTATATAATTTTACTAAGTTAGTGACAGAACCACTATGCACTTCTTTTCACATGGTAAATTAGGGATAATACAGCTTCCTGAGCATTGAGAAGCTTAACGTGTGTAAAACACTAGCATACAAAAAGAAAAAGAAATAATTTTTAGTATTTTTTATTATCATTACTCTAATACTTTAAACCAAATGATACTGAAGGATTTAGATTTAAGTGTATTTTATTATCAAATGATTATTATTAAGCTAATCTTCAATGTAGAAAAGAAAACCAGGTTTAATATGTTACCAGTGTTTTCAGAGTACACATATTATTCTTAGGTAAGCAATATGATAAGTGAATGGCTTTTCCCTTATATGTATAAAATCTCATTCTATTTCCCAAATTCTTAAAGTTGAGATTTTTAACATCCTAGGAAATTAAACTCACAAAGAAAAGCAGGAAGCTCGAGTCTGGCACCTTAGACCACTCAGCCATCCTGACACATTATTTTATTTTGTTATTAAATTTATTCTGGTGATATTAGTTAATAATATTATATTATTTGAAAATATATGCACCCCTATGCTCATTGCAGCACTATTCATGGTGGGCAAGATATGGAAACAACCTAAGAGTCCTTTGATGGATGAGTGGATAAAGATGTGGTACTGGTACAGGGTGTGCCCCAAAAAATGTATACACACTTTAACAGTTGATGACTCAGTTTTGAAATAAAATGTATTTTAATAAGCACTATCTTCATAAATATTCAAAGTGTGTGTGTACATTTTGGGGGGCACCCTAGATACTAAGGAATGCTGCTCAGGATACAACCAAGTCTTAATTATGAGAATGCATTTCTTTCCCTTTCATGTGACTTTGCATATCTCCCTTTGATCTTCACCTCAAAAGCCCATTGTACCCCTTTATTACCACGTTCATCAGGGTAGAGTCACTATAGCCAATTTGATAACATTTATTAAATAATTCACAGGTGCCAACATTTAATATTTATTGAAAACTTTGCACGTACATAGCCTTTTGCTTGGCACTGAAGATAAAAAGTTTCAGACTTTGACCTAATTGTTTTTGCCAGTTCTTGATCAAGACATTTTTATGAAAACGTTAGAAAGTAATGTATAAAGTTAAATTGCTCTAATATAAACAAGAAAAAGATGAAAGTTTATTTAGAAACTGTTAGGCATAAACAGTTATTAAACAGCCTCTCAGAAGGCTAAAATGCAAATTTCTCTATCACTGGATATTACAACCATACAACATGGGATAAAGTCTCTGAAAGAGAAATGAAAGCTAGAAACGTGGTTTGAAACAGAGTATTTTCTGGAAACAATCTTGTAATATAGGACATACTTTTGCAATAATAAAGGCTATAAATGGTCTTCCTATATTGATTCACCTATTCCCATATTCAATTTTAATATATTTCTAAGATACAAATATCACTGTATAACACCCAAGCTTAAAGCCTTTCAATAGCCTAACAGAGACCTTAAGATAAATTCCTGCCCTAGACAGCTTGGTGCAGTGAATATAGTGTTGGTCTGTGGACTGAAGGGCCCCAGGTTCTATTCTAATCAAGGGCATGTACCTTGGTTGCAGTCTCCTCCCAGGTTCTGGCCCTGGTCAGGGTGCCTGTGGGAGGCAACCAATCAATGTTCCTCTCACATAGATATTTCTCTCTGTCTTTCCCTCTCTCTGTTAGTAGCTCGTGCTACTTTGGTAATTAATGGGAAAATATCCTTGGGTAAGGATTTAAAAAAAAAAAAAAGATAAATTCCTCATTCCCTCATGCCTCTTTTTCTTCCTCTTCAGTCTCTCTCGCTATCCATTGCCTGGCATTATGCCATCCAAATGTCAACTGCTTCTTCCTTCTTGGGACTAAGCACACGTTTCCTTGGTTTTGATATGTTTAGTGCTTCTCTTCTCCAGGTAAATGACCTTTAATTACACAGAATTCTTTTTTCCATCTTTTTTTCTATCTCGAAGCTTTTCTTCATTTCTTGTAAGTTTCTTGATGCCTAAGATTTAGAAAAATGGCCCTGTGTCTCCAGTCCCTAGCACTTGGAAAACAATCAATTAGTATTTGTTGAGTGGGCGAGTCAGTGAATGAGTGAATGCCTGATGACTGAAAAAGACTAAGTGGACTTTCACCTCAGACCTTGATTCATCTCTCTTCTGTTTTTAGGCTTACCCCTGGTTGCAGAGAGAGGACAGGAGTCAATGATTTTCTGAAGCTTCAGTTAGCTTTGGCCTTGAACAATAAATTATGTATTTTTATTTTTGCCTTGCCAGGCATCAGGATGTCTCTAATCACACCTGGAAAAAAGCAGAATGATTACCTACACACTTCAAAATAAAATTACAAAAATTCTGCCTGCTTCCTAATCTGTGTTTTCAGCTCAGCAGCAGAAAATGCAAGCCTTTTGTCATCACCAGTTGCTGTCACTGAAGATAATAGCAATGCTTGGTTAATGATTCAAGGAAAATAAAATGAACCCACCAAGTTCCCTGTTTTATTTATTCTATTATGATATTTTATAGCATGCAATTTCATTTATGGCACTATTTATCATTAAGTAATATACCGTAAGTGATGTGACAGGGCTTGAAATACTGACAAACTATAAATACAATAGTTTAGCTGTTTTAACTTCAAATTTAGAATTAGAAAGGCTGCTAAGGCATCTGAAGGTGGCATTTCTGGGGGATACTGACGCCAGCAAACAAATTGGAAAGTTCTAGAGACAAAACTTGTTCTCAGGTACCTTCAAATGGATTAAACTAATAGCATATTGTCCACAGAGATTAATTTTAGAGAATAAATATACATTTGCTAAAATATTATAAAATATCAGTGCTAGTTTCTGCCATGAACAACTTAAAGAAACACACACTGTGCCATTAAACGTTTTTTAAATTACTGTTATGTCAGCATGTTGAAAGTAGTTTTTTTCTGTGTTTATTTTTTGTTTGCTATTCACAAGAACTAATGAATAAGCATAATTCTTTTACGGTGAGCATTTTGTCTCTCGATTCATGCTAATTTTAAAATTCTCTAGTGTTCTTTTGTACATTAAATTCACTGTGTACAAGAGATTATTACTCCTGCTGGTCCCCTATTCTATTTTGAGAGCCAGCAAGCCCTACAAGTTGTTCTATGGTCCAACCAGGAAGGTCATTTGCTGGGTTACTTTGGGGCTGCTTTTTCTACATGTAACACTGTTTTCACACAGCTGTGATAAGAAGATGCAGCACATGTTTGCTCTGCTGATGACTAAGTGTAGTGGTTTTTATTTGCATATGTATATATGCATATATATATATATATATATATATATATATATATATATATATATATTTAGTTAGGAAGAGAGTAGGTTTAATCAGATTGGTCATACTATCTGTTCTTTTGGTAACTATTATCCCAATTAGGTTTCTCTGAAACTCAAGTTCCTAATTTGAATGGTGGAAATATATTACTACCTGAAAATGGAAAATTAAATGATGTAACACACCAGGGACACAACAGATGCTTAACATGTACAATTTACTCTCTGCATATTGTATCCAAAGATAATTCTACTGCCTAATAAAAATCAAACTGTAAGTTTCAGCCAGCATCTTTAGAGTATCATTTCATACTAGAGGCCCGGTGCATGAAATTTGTGCACTTGGGGAAGGGGTGTCCCTCAGCCCGGCCTGCACCCTCTACACAGTCCAGGAGCCCTCAGGGATGTCCAACTGACAGCTTAGTCCCACTCCCCAGGCAGAGCAGGCCTAAGACAGCAATCGGACATCCTTTGCACTGCAGTGGAGGCAGGAGAGGTTCCTGCCTCTACTGCTGTGCTTGCCAGCCATGAGCCCGGCTTCTGGTTGAGCAGTGCTCCCTCTGTGGGAGCACACTGACCACCAGGTGGCAGCTCCTGCATTGAGCATCTGCCCCCTGGTGGTCAGTGTGCATCATGCAACCGGTCATTCCACTGTTTGGTCGCTTTGCATATTAGCCTTTTATTATATAGGATGATGAAAGAAAAGCAGAGTAGTAAAAATCTCTTATATAAAAGGCCCGTGGCCATCACGCCATAATGCCATCACGACCAAACGAGCAGCAGCTCTCAGGGTGGATGGGGTGGGGCACGAGCTACTAACAGCAGAGAGTTACAAGTGGAGAAGAGCTACTAGCGGCAGAGAGCTATGAGCGGTGGAGGGTGGGGTGCGAGCTATGAGTGCTGATGGGCGGCGTGGCCAACTGAGGAAAGCAGAAGTGAGCTACTCGTGCGCTGGGCCTCTAGTATCTATGTAAATGAATGCTTGTCAACTTCAACATTTTTGTTCTCCTATCTTTTTAGCTCTACATCCTTAAAGCAATGTTTGCCTTAGGTCTTGCTGCTAGATGCTGTCTCAGCAGCTCAGACTTCCAAGCAATATAATAGGATTTAGATGCCTTCTCTTCATCCTTCTTCATAGGTTAAGTTTGAGACTGCCTATGCAAAGCAAAAGTTAGGAGCTTTGTTAGATATTTTTTAAAAACTTAACCAGAGATGCTTAATAGGGAATTGTACATAGAGCTCTGCCCTAAAACACAATAGGTATCAGAACTCCAGGAGAGTCAATGCTTTAACCAGCATTAGGACTTTCTGGTGGATTAAGTTCAGTCATGATGACTGACCAATGGAGATGATGAGCCTGAGCTGGGGGCATGTGACCTGCAGTCCAATATCCTACCATGTAAGTGAGCAGGCCACCATATTTCCCAGTTCACCTATAAGAGCCCTCTTACCAAAACTGACTCTAAAACAAAATTCCAGTCCTCATGTAGCACTGGCTCATAATGCTTACATGCCTTGGTCAATTCACTTAAGGCCTATTTACTAATACTATCAGGCAGACTGAAGGTAAATTTGAAGAAAAAGGAAAACTCAACGTCTGCCTCACTGAAATCAATCTCCCATAGCTTGGGTTTTTGCAAGGTGTCTTTTGTTTTTTTTTTGGTAAGTTTTTTTGTTTGTTTGTTTGTTTGTTTTTTGGTGTGTGTGTGTGTGTGTGTGTGTGTGTGTGTGTGTTTTTAGAGAGATTATCCCAGTAATGGCTAAATTATTATATTTTGAAAAAATAAACATATTTTTAAATTTGTCATTTATTTAGAAAATGATGTTTATTTAGGAAAATACACTGATAGCCACTAACTTTTACTTAAAAAGTTTGGCTGGTCATGTTTTCTAGTTCTGTTTGTTTTCTTCATAGCTAATGTTAGAGCAGTGGTTGGCAAACCACAGCTTGCAAGCCACATGTGGCTCTTTGGCCCCTTGAGTGTGGCTCTTCCACAAAATACCACGGCCTGAGCGAGTCTATTTTGAAGAAGTGGCGTTAGAAGAAGTTTAAGTTTAAAAAATTTGGCTCTTAAAAGAAATTTCAATCGTTGTACTCTGTTGACTAATTTGGCTCTGTTGACTAATGAGTTTGCCGACCAATGCTTAGAGTATCATTTAAGTGAACCTCACTTCCAAGTCTGCTCAAAGAAAATTAGTAAAAAGAAATGTAGTGGCTCACATTTGTAGGCTTCGGTTAGCATAGCTGGATTCATAACTCAAAAATGATCATTTTAGTTGCTTCTCTTAGGTCTTCTGCTCTTTGTTTGGGCTTCAGTGGTAGCGTCTCAAAGTCTAGGTTTCATATATATACCTCCTCCCCAGGATTTACCTTATTGCAACAATCCCAGCAAAACTCTGACTGTATATTCCCAATGTTTGTTGGGTCCAATGGCTATCCCTGAAGCAAAGATGATAGCCAGAGGAATGACGTGCTCAGTGGACAGACCTGAGTTATTAAAAGGAACATGGAAGTATGATGAATAGTCTAAAAAGTAAGTTCACAAAAGATAAAGTTTAGAAATTTAACACAAATTTGTACCAACAATTTAAATATATATTAAGAAATATATTATTTTCTTAGAAATATGAATTTGTGTTTTTCTAACTAAAGTAGCTATGTACTTAACCACATCTCAACTTACCCTAAAAAAATATTTGTATAGTAACACATCTTTTTATCATCACAAAATTAGTTTTTCAGTGGATACTGATAGAGAGAAGATAAGAAACTCAAAAATTATTGACAAAATAAATAAAACAAAACAAAAATCTCAGAGACATCAATCTATATAATCAATTCCTTTGGTAAGTTGCTGTTATCTAAATTTATAAATGATCATGGTGTCCCATGGAACAATAATTGTATTAAAATCTAAATAAAATTATATATTTTTAACATGTATTCAAATTTCAAGTTTATTTCAGGACATTTGTTTAAAAAACAATGCTATGTGAGGCTTTGAATTTTTATACCCTACTTTAGTGAGGAGATGAATATATGTTTCCAAAAGTCTGACTAATGATAAGTTTCTGAAACATGATAACTAACTCAATCAACTGCTGTATAATATACCTGTTGTATAATTCATAAAATGTAACAAAAAGTATTTTGAGGAAAATAATTCAATATATTGATTAAGAAAATATATGTCACATTCAACAAATTACAAAGTGTTCAGTCATTCCAATTTTATTCAAGTAAATTTTGTTAATTTGTCATAACCCTACATTTGAAGCAAATTTTTAAATATTTCCTTATATTTCTATAATGTATTTCAAAGGATAGAGTGTTGGGTTGGCATAAATGTAAAACTTTGATTTATAATGACCAGAATTAGTAAGATAATGATGAAACATTTTTCATATCCTCTGAAAATTTTTTAAAAACAGAAAGATATTGCTACAAAGTTTATAAGGTTCTATATCTACAATGTTATTATGTACCGAACAGATATGAAATGGTATATTAGAATAACAAACAAAAAGGGAAAGTAGGTTATAGAAATCAATAAATACATGAAGTTTTCCATTAAAAGCTTTAAAAACAGGGTGTAATATAACTTTCTTATTGCCAAAATTGTCAGTGTGCTTAAAATATTTTTTCACATGCCAATAGAAGTCTAAGAGAATAGAGCATTTAAATCTTATTTATTTATTTATTAGTACAGACAAATAAATAGCAGATTTTTAAATTCAAAGAATGCTTCATTTATCAACCGAAATAAAAGACAGCTGATGCAATCCACAGCTGTTGGTTGATCATCTGGAAGAATAAAAGGATATATTTATAGGAGAGAAACATAATGTGCTGTGTTCCCAACCCATCACATAGTCTTATATTCTTAGAATTGATATCTATAACCTTCTGGGTAATTGTAAAAATAGTATGATTGTAAATAAAATGACATGTAAAAATAAATTATATAATGCCACATTTATTATTTTATTATTTTGCATGCATATTGAAGGGGTATAATCATTTTAATATGGCTATGGTTATAACTATTAGGTCAGTTAAATTAAGGAAAATAGTTCATATATTTTAAAATAAATTCTACATTGACTATTATGTAGGTTATCATCTATACTAATAAAAGGGTAATATGCTAATTAGACCAGGAGACCTTATGGGAGACCTTCCAGACGTCCTTCCGGACAAAGCCATGGTGGCAGGGCTGAGGCAGAGGCGGTTAGGGGCGATCAGGCCAAAAGGGGAGGGCAGTTGGGGGTGATCAGGCTGGCGGGGGGGGCAGTTGGGGGCGAGCAGGCTGGCAGGGGGCAGTTGGGGGCAAGAAGGCCGTGGGGGGGGCAATTGAGGGTGAGCAGGCCAGCAGGCAGAGTGGTTAGGGAAGATCAGGCAGGCAGGCAGGTGAGTGATTTGGAGCCAGCGGTCCTGGATTGCGAGACGGATGTTCGACTGCCAGTTTAGGCCCAATCCCTGGGTCCCCTGAGGGGTCCCAGGTTGGAGAGGGTGCAGGCCAGCTGAGGGACACCCCCCCCCATGCACAAATTTTGTGCACCGGGCCACTAATCTAAATATAAACTTTAATCAAGTGGTGTGGATATCATGTGCTACACATTTATATACTTTTATACATGTTTATAAATCCTCTCTAATAAAAGGATAATATGCAAATTAACCATCACTCTGCTACATAAGCCATGCCCACCAGCCAAGCCACGCCCACCAGCCAATCAGGGCGAGTCTGCAAATTAACCCCAGCTAAGATGGCTACCATTGGGTTTCCTCGGCAACAGAAGAAGCTAAGGTTTCCACACACTCTGGCCGGGCCGAGGCCTCCACTCAAGGATACAAAGTTTCAATTATAGAAGGTAAACAAATCCAAGCGGCAGCCACGGATCCAGCAGGAGGCTTGGCTCTGCTCCAGGCTACAAAGTTTCAATTGTAGAAGGTAAATAAATTCCAGATACCAGGGCCTCTGCTTGGGTCACCAGCAGTTTGGCTGGCCAGCAAACCATCACAGGCCCCTTGCTCAGGCCTCTCCATGCCCCAAGGGAACCCCCACCCTGATCCAGGACACCCTTCAGGGCAAACAAGCTGGCCCCCACCCTCGCACCAGGCCTCTATCCTCCTATCTAATAAAAGAGTAATATGCAGATTGACCATCAATCCAACACACAATATAGCTGCCCCCATGTGGTCAAAGATCCTGTCCCTATGTGGACACAAGATGGCCACCACAAGATGGCCAGCAGGGGAGGGCAGTTGGGAGGCACCAGGCCTGCAAGGGAGGGCAGTTGGAGGCAATCAACCCTGCAGGGGAGGGCAGTTAGGGGTGACCAGGCCAGCAGAGGAGGGAAGTTGGGAGCAAACAGGCTGGCAGGGGAGCAGTTAGACATCAATCAGGCTGGCCTGGGAGTGGTTAGGGGGTGATCAGGCTGGCAGGCAGAAGCGATTTAGGGGCAATCAGGAAGGCAGGCAGGTGACCACCAGGATCGGGCCTAAACGGGCAGTCGGACATCTCTCGAGGGGTCCCAGATTGGAGAGGATGTAGGCTGGGCTGAGGGATACCCCCCCCTCCATGCACGAATTTCGTGCACCGGGCCTCTAGTATTTTAATATATTTTATGTCTTTGCATATAAATAAGTCTTTGCATATCAAATCTCCATTCAATAAGCAAAAATTTAAACTAAACATAAGCTAAGATAATCATAACTATAAATAAGGCATAAAAATAATGTTTCGAGTAAATAGTTAAATGATCATACTTTTTCAGTGTTCATATGCTTAAATGATCTTATGCTTTTTAAATGTTTAGGAAACTCCTCTTATTCATATTTTGGGACTAATAGAAGTTGGTTACTTTTTTTCAAAAATGTAACATAAAGTTAGGAATCCTACTCAATGACATAAGATATACAATAATATTTTATTTTAAATTCACATATGGGAATGCACTTCTATTCACCAGTATTTGAATAGAAAACCAAGGACTTATCTCTTAGAATAGGCAAAGATTTGAGTTTAAAAACAACACTAAAAGATGATAGGTAACTTTTGAGGAAAATAATCCAATAAGTTAACTAACAAAATGTATGTCACAACCAACAAAATTCCATATATCTCTGAATCCAGTTTAGTCAGTTATATCTACTGGTTGACTAATAAATGACCTTTTCCTCCCAATCAATAACTGTCATAAATTACATAAAATATTTCATTGTCAAAGGTATAATATTCTCACATCTTAGACTGACTCCACTCTCATGATTTTTATAACATTACAGGGTGGAGCAAAGGCCGGTTTACAGGTGTATGGAAAATAATATACTATTTAATAAATAGTTCACAACTGTAAATGTTCTTTTGCCACAGCCTGTATATTCCCATGAGCATTGCATTTAAATTTAGTTTTTTAATATCTAATTTAAAGCACAGGTTTTCTAACACTTTTTACCCTCCACCCCCATGAGTTAGGCACTTTTAGTTTGTAGTGTAAGGGTTGGCTTACCTTTCACTCACATCTCCCTCAGTTTTCATGCCTCATCTGAGCCTTCTTTTTATAGTGGAGAGGAATAGAAGGCAAAATATTTTGTTGGTTTTGTTCACTAATATATCATCAGTGTCTAGAAGAGTACCTGACACATGGTCAATACTGAATAAATATTTATTAAATAAATTAAACAATAATCTAATTTTGTCAGAGCCCTATAATCAATATAGCTTCTTATAGACATAGTTGTTTAATAAATATTCCACTGATTCAAATGATTTTTATAACTACCTAAGATATAAACACTTTAGATGGTGAATTACTTTTCTTTACCTCACATTTATTTCTTTTAGCACTAAGGATTATATTAGACTACATTTTACTTTATTTATTTACTTATTTATTTTTTATAGTTACAATTTTTTAAATTTGTTTTCTCTTTAAGTTGAGGAAGAAAATGTTGCTTTTAATGTTAAGTGTCTGAAAAGTACATCTGAGTCATTTGTTACTTGATGCAACTGTAGGGATCAATCTACCTAGATCTCTCATTTATTCTTAAGTCATGGAAAGGTATTCAATACTACTAAAAAATTACTATAACTTTGAAGATATTTAATACAATCATGGAATCTTAGAATTTTTAAATTCTTGAGAAGTCTCCAACTTCTCAGCATAGGACATTTTTTTTTTTTCTAAAATATCCTGAGCACAGCATCACCTAGCTTTTTTCTTAGCATGCTAATTAAACCACTTACTACTACATATAAAATTTCTAAAGTACTTTAATTATTGCTAATTTTGACTCCATTTTTACATTTAAATATCCATTACTGTTGTATATATTCATTGATCCTATATTTATAACTGTATAGAATAACACTTCAAATATTTGCAATATGTTTCTTGTTTTCTTTTTAGACTACATTTTAATTGATGATAAAAACAGGGCTTCTTTGTTGTTCTTAGTAAGAATAACCTGTACATTTCATTTTCAACCAAAAGCTGCTAAAATTAAATCACCATTTTATTTTTGTATTAGTTAAAGAATAAACATTCAGGTTCTTCATAAATATTTATAATGAATTTAGCAACAGTATACTAAAGATGAAAAGTGGGAAATAAGGTAGAAAACAAGTGAAACCAAATAAAAGTGAACTGTTAAACATAAACATTTCTATCAATCCTTGTAACTGAATATGAAAGTGCAATTCTCATGTGATTTGGCAGAAAAATATATTTGAATCTCTTCTTATAATATTCTCTAAAATTATAATTTCCTTCTTTTTCATGGCTCATTAATATTGTTAAATATATCACAACTTCTTAATTCGTCCATTTATAGACATTTAGATTGTGTCCATATCTTGACTATTGTGAATAATGCTGCAATAAATATGTATTCATGATGAGTATAGACTTTTTTTGATATCATGTTTTAATTTCTTTTGGATATATGCTCAGAAGTAAGGTTACTAGATTATATTATTTTTCTATTTTTCAGGAACCTCCACACTGTTTTCCACATTAGTTGAACCGATTTACAATCCCACCAACAGAGCACAAGGATTCCCTTTTCTATGCATCCTTGTCAACACTTGTTATTTCTTGTTTCTTGATGATAGCCATTCTAATAGATGTGAGGTGATACCTCATTGTGATTTTGATTTGATTTTTCCCTGGTGATTAGTGATGTTAAGCATCTTTTCAAGTGTCATTTGTATGTATTCTTTGGAAAAATGTTTATTCATTCTCTCTCTGCCTATTTTTTAATTAGATTGTTGTTATTATTGCTGTTGAGTTATATGAGTTGTTTATATACAGGAGTGTACAAAACTAGGTTTATAGTTGTAAGTACATGAAATGCAGTGTATCCTTGCATTATTATTTATTAATTGTTGTATCTATTATTTTTATTATTACTAACCTACTTTTGCCAACTCCTGTATTTTGGTTATTAACCTTTTATCAGATACATAATTTGCAATTTCTTTTCTTCCATTCTATAGGTTGTCTTCTCATTTTGTTTGTTTCTTTTGCTGTCCAGAAGCCTTTTAGTTTATAGTCCCTCTTGTTAATTTTTGCTTTTGTTGTTTGTTCTTTTGGTATTATGTCCAAAAATAATTGTTGTTGAGGCCAATGTCAAAGAGTTTTTCCCATATTTTTCCTTCTAGGAGTTTTATAGCTTCTAGTCTTATGTTTAAATATTGAGTTAAAATTTTTATACCTAACACAATCATGGACATATGAAACATTTGATTAATACAAAGACATTTTTCCTCTTTTTTCTTTCCCCTTGATTTCACATATCTGAAATGTCTGTATGGATACCTAATTATATTATGCCTAAAGAGCACACTGTGGTTAATTTCAATGAGAGAGGAGAAAAACATTCCAAGTGTATGTAATGCTTTGTATAAATAAAAAAAAACAAAACTTCTGGCTTGATTAAATGTCAACAGATAAAAATATGTTTGCTTAGCTGAGTTCCCTGGTAATCAATTTAGGCTAGTAAAATTCAAAGACTTTCTTTGTATAGCTAGCAACATTATCTTTACCTTAGAGAAAGAAGTCCAATAGCAACTCAACAGTTAATTTGCTAATCGCTTTAACTTTCTGAACATTAGCTGGACACAATCCAGCTATTTTTTAAATATGTGTATGATATAGTTGATATTACCATGCCTCATTGACTGTTTCTTTGCTATTTTTTATTTTATGTATTCAATATAAAATACATAAATACAAGTCATTTAAATTTAATTCTTCTTTAATTCTATTTCATTAAAAATAACTTAAAATTAATGCATTCAAAATCTCTATAATCAATCAAATTTTATTTTTAAACAATTAAATTATGCTATTAGTTTTGTGAGCCCAGCTAAGAGTTATACAGACTTTTGAAAAATGCTAAATGTTGTTTGTAGATACATACTTATCCACCAAAACCCACTAAAACTATGCTCTTGCTAATTATCCTGGTTACCAACGGGCTCACTCAGGATTCATCACAGGTAAAGCAGGTACAGCCAAATGTCTGAGCAAGAAAAAATGAAATATAGAAGCATTATATTCACTAATGCAGGAACCCTGGCACGAGGTCTAAGATTTTCACTGCAATTATAGTTGAGTATGTTGCAAAGAAAAAAAATGTATTGCAAATCATCCTCATTTTCAGGGAGAGATGGTTTGGCAGTACTTTCAGTAATAAAGAATGTATATCTTTCTGCATGACCTCTTATTAGATCAGAGAATGCTGACCATACCATTAGGACAAATTGTAAATGTTGAGATCAACTTAAAATACAAAAAATGTGAGTGAAATACTGTTGGTATGCTTTTTAGAGCTAAAAAAGAAAAAGGAAAATCAATATCGCTGCCCCAACTGTAGAAGAAGCCAAGCATATCTTGACAAATTATCATAAGTAAGCAATGGTCCTATAGAACATAACTTAGAAAAATGTAATCAAGAAAAATAATCTTTTTTAAAAATGTTATTGTTTAAAGTATTATATATGTCCCCCTTTTCCCCCATTGACCTCTCCCAGCCTGCCCCCACTCCTACCTCTCACCCCAGGAATCATCATATTTTTGATGCAAGAAATCTTTACAAACATAAGAAAATACCTCTTGCTTTTATTAGATATTTGATATATCATAATCTGCCTATTGTGCTCTCTTGTGATTTGCTATTAAGTATTTTATATAAATACTAGAGGTCCAGTGTGTGAAATCGAACAAGACCCAGACCCGCTGTGCTGGCAGGACCCAGACTGATTCCCGCTGTGCTGCGAGACCCATCAATGTACCATCTGGTGACCAGTCGTTTGGTCATTTCAGGATTCTGGAGTTATGGCCACTGGCTTTTTATAATATAGACTAGAGGCCCAGTGCACAACATTCGTGCACTGAGTGGGGGTCCCCCAGCCTGGCCTGTGACCTCTCACAGTCTGGGACCTCTTGAGGGATGTCCGCCTGCCAGCAAACATCCTTCTCGCAGTCTGGGACCACTCGCTCCTTATCGCCAGCCTGCAACGGAGGCGAGAGAGGCTCCTGCCAGTCACTGTGCTCGCCAGTCATGAGCCTGGTTTCTGGCTGAGCAGCGCTCCCACTGTGGGAGCACACTGACCACCAGGGGGCAGCTCCTGCATAGAGCATCTGCCCCCTAGTGGTCAGTGTACATCATAGTGACTGGTCCTTCCACCATTCAGTTGATTTGCATATTACCTTTTATTATATAGGACTAGAGGCCTGGTGCACAAAAATTCATGCACTCGGAGGGGACCCTCAGTCCGGCCTGTGCCCTCTTGCAGTCCAGGACCCCTCAGGAGATGTCCAACTGCAGCTTAGGCCCACTCCCCAAGCTGTCAGTTGGACATCCTTAGTGCTGCTGAGGAGGTGGGAGAGGCTCCCAGCACTGCCAATGCACTTGCAGCTGTCAGCCTGGCTTGTGGCTGAGTGAAGCTCCCCCTGTGGGAGCGCACTGACCACCAGGGGGCAGCTCCTGCATTGAGCATCTTCCCCCTGGTATTCAGTGCAGGTCATAGCAACTGGTCCTTTCTGGTCATTCCATCATTAGGGTCAATTTGCATGTTGCCCTTTTATTATATAGGATATAGAGACATATATATTTACCTTTTGAATTGATTGTCTTTTTAAGAATTGATTTGTAGTCCTTTTCTGGTTACATCAAATGCAAATATCTTCTACACAGGAGTTTACTTTTTTACTGTCTTAATTGTATTTTGTGATAGACTTTTTCAAATTTTATTGGAGACCTATTAACCAATCTCTTAACTTATGGTTAATGCTTCATGTGACCTAGGAAATATTTCCCCCCCCCCCCCAAGTTCATGCAGTTATTCTCCTTTGTACACTTCTGGAAGATTTATTGTTCTACCTTTTCAATTTTCATCTGTTATCTACCTATAATTGATTTTTTAATTCAGTGTTAAATAGGGAATAATAAAGAATTTTTTTGTCTTCCTATATGGTAGAAGATTGAGCATGATGTTGAAAGCATGTAATAAAGTATTTCCTTGATTCCTTGAAATTCTGAGAAAATATTTTAATAATGAGACATTAAGTATGATGACTAGCAGATTTTTTAAATAACCTTTTTTGTATTATTGAAGCTCTTTTTATCAATAGTTTTATGAAAAGTATTTATTTTGAATGGATGTTATATTTATACAGATAGAAATGTGTTATATCTGATGTATTGGTGATATGCAAAAAATATTCTTAAAGATTGTTCTTTATTTCTGGTAATGTTTCAACTTTAATATCTACTTTTTCTGATATCCAAGCTCCTTTTGATTAGTGTTTATATTGTATGTTTTTCCATTGTTTATAGTTCATCCTTTCTGTTTAGGTAATTTAGATGTATCTCTTCTAGGCAGTCCATTATTCCCTCTACTTCCCAACCTGAAAAATTTGTCATGCAGTTGAAGAATCTGGCAGAATATACTACACACTTAATATTTTCTGCCCTCTTTAAGTCCCGTTTATCTGATTTTTTGTCTTCTTTTGGTTTAATTATTGTATTTATGATTCCATTTTTACTCTATTAGTTTTACTCTACTTATTTGTTATATATATTTTTAAAATACTATTCTACTTGAAGCTACCCTAAAATGTATAAGATACTTTTTAATCAATTCAAGTGTTATTTTAAGAACTATTTTTGTAACTTTCAAGTAATGCAAAAAATTAGATCATTAAAACTTCATTTACTAATTTCTTACCTTCTGTTATTGCTCTCATGTGTTAAAACTATAGATGTATTTAAACTCTAAGTTATTGGTATTATTGCATCAAATTTATTTAGATTTATTTAGATTTATCCATATATTTGTACTTTCTATTGCTCTTTAATCTTTTCTCTGCAATATTTTTATATTATATTTAGTTTTCACATCAAAGTATCTCAGATAGTACTCCTCAAATAATGTTAATTAATAAAGATCAGGGTAGATATCCTTGTACTGTCCTGGACTATGAGATGGAAAAATCTTCAGTGTTTCTCCATTTAGAATCCAGCTGACTTTTGAATATTTATATTTATGTATTCATATATTATATCTATGTATACCCATTGGATAAAAAGCCATCTGTTCTTATTTCATTAAATGAAAGTCATCATTGATTCCCAGTTAAACATTAAAAAGCTCTTTTCATCATTTATGGAGTCCATTGATTATTTTTTCTCTTTCAATTTATTGATTAGGTGAATGGTATACTTGTATGTCAATTAATAACCTTCAAATGATCAGATAACACATGCATATATAATCACTGTATTCAAATTACCAACCTTACATCAAAGAATTGTGCTATATTGATCATTAAGCTGAATCTAGAATGTCAGTTTTTCTGTCTTAATGGTGTTCCAATGTATAAATTTTGTTATTTATATGAAAGCTTGAGTTCAAAAATTAAATATAATCTTTCTTGATGTTTTGTGTATGGAGTATTGTCAATAAGCATCATAATTATTTTGTTAATTGAAATTTTGGAAAATTTGCCTGGGAAACCATCAAGCCTGGAATGTCTTTTTGGTAGTTTTTTGTATTTTTTTCTCAGTTTTCAATAGTTGCTATTATATGTAAGTTTTCAATATCTCCTTTAGCCACTTTCTTTTATATATGAGCAATTTCATGATGCAAACGAGGTTGAGTAGAGGCAACCTCATTTTTAATTTATAATGTAAGCCCTGGCAGATCTCCTGAGCAACAACCTTACATATTCCTCTACACAATCAATGGTTCTTCTTGCATGTCTAATATAATTGAAACCAAGCTATTCAGATTCCTCCCCAAACTAATTTTACACAGTGGCTACAATGTCAGTAAGTAGAAATTCTAAATACTTAGGCCCTTAAGGTGGTGAGATGATCCAATCCTCTTGGCTGGACCTTTAAAATATGTCGAGAGACCAGCCCTTACTAACTTCTCCACCCCCACACTATCGAAGGTGCCATGATGTCTCTGGAGAGCTGCACAAGACTTCCGAGTAGTGTTCTCACCTTGGTCTTGAACTCTCCACTCTGTGGCAAAGGCGGGATTCTTTAAAATGTAAGATCATGTCTCAACCTTACCCCAAACCTTATCATGACGATTCCTCTTCCCCATGCCCACTGGCCTTTTACCCATTTCCCTTTCCTTCTAGAAAGGTGAAAAGAAAAAAAAAAAAAAGTCATGATGGAGTGCTGCAGGCCTAGCAGCTGGGGATACTATGGTGACCCCAATCATGGTGTTTGAGGCTAATGGGGTTGGCCTCAAAGTGACAGAGTGCCAGGCTGCTGGGGAATGTTCTATCATGAGTAAGGTGAGAAGTCACAGGATAGGGGAAGGTAGGCAGGCCGACTATAGGGTTGAAGGGGGAGTGCTGGATGGGGAGCAAACAGTGCAGCGTACTGGCATTCTGACTGAGATGGAAGGGTGTCCAAAGTGGCATGGGGTGCAGAGGTTTGGTGCAAGAGAGCCTGGAGTGGTGTTAGAGCCTGAGCTATGTAAGAAAGGCCTCAATATGCGGGAGGAGGAGGAGCTATGACAAAAATAAAGATAACCATGGAACCACATTTAAAACATGTACAAAATGTCACATTTTCTGGCATTCCCAGCATCTATGCAAGTCTCATAGCCAAACCTAATATCACAATGGTGGGGATACACTGGTCACATCTAATCTATGGTTTCACTTTCCATGATTTCAGTTACCTGTGGTCAACAACAGTCTGAAAATATTCAATAAGAATTCCAGAAATAAACAATTCATACATTTTAAAGTGAGAGCTTTTCTGAAATCTCACACTGTCCCTCCACCCACATGAATCATTCTTTTGCCCAGCCTATCCGCTCTGTAAATTCTCTGTTCCCCATCTATTAGTCACTTAGTAGCCTTCTCAGTTATAAAATCAACTGTCCCAGCAAAATGCTGATGTTCAAGCAACCCTTAATATACTTAATTAGTGGCCTGGTGCATGAAATTTGTGCACATTAAAAGGGGATTAATTAGAGGAAATATTTTAATATTGCTATTTGCCCTTTCTTTATAATAGAAGTGTCAGAGATTAAAGAAAATTAGTAAAATGTATATGAAAATCTCCCTCCTGTCAGAGTCCGGGGTGGGCTGTGGGACCTAGAGTCAGGTCTCTGCCCACCACCCGCACACACTTTGAAAACGCAGGAGACCCAGACCCAGCCGGCCCCACCCGCATTGGGTGAGACCCAGACCAAGCCAGCCCCACACCCATCAAGCTCCTTCAGGCAGGGGGCATAGTCTCAGGTCCCCAGCCTGGTGCCGAGTGGGGGGGTGCAGTCTCAGGTCCCCCATCAAGCCCTGCCAGGCAGGGGCACAGCCTGGGGTCCCCATCAAGCCCTCCAGATGGAGGGCGCAGCCTGAGGTCCCCTGTCAAGCCCCACCAGGCAAAGGGCATGGCCTGAAGTCCCTGTCAAACCCCACTGGGTGAGGGGTGCAGCCTGAGGTACCCCGGCCTGGCGCTAAGGCAGGAGGCGCGGCATGAGGTCTCCTGGCCTAGCACCTGTCAAGCCCCACCAGGTGGGGGCCATGGCCTGAGATCCCTTGCCCCAGCCAGGCGTCATGCAGTGTCAGGTTCCTGCTGCTCAGTCGTGACATTTCAGCATCCCGGCTAATTTGCATATTTCTCTATTATATAGATAGATAATGGCTTCAAACAACAAGAGCAGTGATGCTGACAATTCAGAGATGCCACAGAAAAGCCATATAGTGCTTCTTTTAAGTGAAAATGTATGGATGCATAGGAAAAACATAGTATATTAGTGGCCTGGTGCATGGATTCGTGCACATTGAAGGGAAATTAATTAGAAGAAACATCTTAATATCACTATTAGCCCTTTCTCTATAATAGAAGTGTCAGAGATGAAAGAAAATTAGTAAAATATATATGAAAATAATATATAAATTGATTAATAAATAAACAATAACAACATGATATAACAATAAAAACATTATATAAAAATAACATTGATAAGAACAATGACTGATAAATTAATTAAACTTATACTAATATCTCCCTGTGTACCACATTAAGAATAAAAAAAACTTTCAGAGTGCTTGACTAATTTCCCTTGGGATGAAGTATTTACAACTTTAACTTTAACATCACACACTCTTCGAACTCAAGAGAAAGCAATATATAACTGACCATGTCCAAAAATGGGTTCAGGTAGGAATATTCTTAATCTGTCTAGAGTTTGTCCTTGTGATTTGTTAATAGCCTTCGCAAATGCTGGCATCATGGGAAACTGTCTTCAGATTAATTTAAATGGGAGGCCAGTGTCAGATGGGGACAAATCAATTCTTGGAATCAGAACAACCTCTCCTTCCGCAGATCCTGTTAATACCTCAGCTTTGATTATGTTAGGTCCCAATCTTTTGATAATAAATCTAGTACCATTACAAAGACCCCATTTTACTATTACAGTTTCTTAGTAGCATGATGATTGTGCCTATTTTCAATTTTAATTTATGACACGGCATTCCCGAAGGAGTAATACTATTAAGAAATTGGATGGGAAAGTTTTCCTTTTTGGCATCATCAACTGAATCAATGGAATCATCACTCAAATGGGTGTGAAAATCTTCGCTTTCTTTCAGCTTCAGAGTGTCAACAAAAACAACCAAATTCATGATCAACAATGACAGATTGTGACACATGCATGTGATTGGCACCTGCAAGAGCTTTATATGTATTGCACATGCACGAGTCAACATTTATTTTTAAATTGCCAGTGTGTGTCATATGTACTGGCCGGTTGGTTGGTCAGATGGTCAGAGGTACGTACAGTTGGTCACTTAGCCTTGTATATATACAGACATGGGATTCAGTACTATTTGTGGTTTCAGGCATCCACTAGGACTTTGGCACATATTCCCTACAGATAAGGAGGGAAGACTGTATATACTCTGTCCACTTTCTTAGAAATCACATAGCAAAAAATTATATATGTCTATTACACACTCAGGCTGAAGAATTTGAAATAATAAGGCTCTCTTCTTCATCTACCCATGTCATTAAACTCATTTTCTTCCATTAATTGTTTACATTTTTTTTTCAAGACTACAAACTTTACTTTTATATATATTTTGTGGAAAATCTGAACAAGTATCCTCCATTATACATGAACTGTATATGTATACAATATGCAGTTCACTATCTTGGATTTGGGTTCATTTTATATAACAATTTTATGAGAAATGTCTTTGCCTATTATTTAATGTTTTGGTCATTTTTTGTTTTTTGTTTTTGTTTGTTTGTTTGTTGTTAATCCTCACTTGAGGGTATTTTTTCCATTGCTTTTCAGAGAGAGTGGAAGGGAGGGAAAGAGGTGGAGAGAGAGAGAGAGAGAGAGATTAATGTGTCAAGACACATCAACTGGTTGCCTCCAGCATGTACAGCCACTGGGGTGGGGAGCAAACCCACAACCCTTTGGTGTGCAGGCCAACACTCTAACCACTGAACAGTACTGTCCAGGGCAATGTTCTTGTCATTTTTCATGGGTTTTAAGAAGTATAATAAAAAAATCTCTTTACTATGTCATCTTTTAGTCTAAAATTTTACCTTTAAATTTCAGGCTATCACTTAAAAGCAACAACATTAGACCTTTGGTTATGTTATCAGATCAAAATATTTTACTCTTTTAGGCCCTATTACAACAAATAGGCCTTTATTTACCTGTCTTTTATTACACATACACTATTTACTTAGATTTTTGCTAAGCATTTTCAATGCACTACATATTTTAGGCTACTGAAGCACTTTACAAAATGATTTCCTAAAGAATGCTGAAAGATAGTCTTTTCTGTGTAATTTTAGTTGGGGAAATTTAGTCTCAGATTTAAAAAAAAGAAAATTGCCAAGGTCAAATTTCAAGAATGGAATATAAGTTAGTTTCACTTAGGTCTTATGACTCTATGACATTCCTTTTCCAATGTCCTAAGCTTTTGTTGCTCAGACTTTGGCTGATGCAAATTTTCATATTGCTTCTCCAGCACTTACGAGAAGTATTGTCCTGAACAAGATCCAACATATCTGACCTCAGTATCATCATTTCACACTAAGGATAATTCTAGTACCTACTCCTGATGATTATTCCAGTACTAATTGATTTAACGTATGTAAAATGCTTAGACTATCAGTCCATAACGAACCTTTAAATGTTAGGTAATACTCTCATCTTTGCTAATAACATTTAATAACAATAGCTCCAGTGTAATGCCATTTTATGATGAACAGCTGACACACCAGGGGAAATAACAAACCCTGACTTGCTCATTTCCATTATCTAAATGCCTCCCTCACCCCCCGCCCCACACATGCACTGATTTAAAGCTGCCAAGGTGATGCTACTGAACGTGGAGTTGGGAACACATCCAATAATCTGTGTGACCTGGTTCTAGCACTGTCTGCATCACATTTTTTAGGCAAATAAATTGTGCTTATTGTAAAATATGTTGTGATAACTTGTCTTATGTGGCATTTGGATGTGGGCAAGAATAAGAGAGAGAGAGAGAATGCTGTGTAGCAGGGGAAAAAAGGCAAATGTGTTTTTTCAATGGGACAGTGAAGTGAGAGAAATGTAAGAAACAGGGAGGTTAGAAGAGTCAGGAGAGGAACCACTGAAGAAAACAAGGAATGAACCTGACAGTAAATGTTGTTGGCAAAGAACCCTTATAAGCAAGGTTGTGTAATGCTTAATCTGAGATTATTTTTTGAAAAGATTTTATATATTTAAACTCTTTATAATTCATTCCATGTAACCTGATGATTTACAACTCTCAAAATAATTTGCTATGTATTCTTGCACATATAGAGTAAAGCTTTCCTGAAACTCCTAAACATTTGCAGTAGATAGCAGTGACTGTAATTTTTTATAGTGATAAAATTTTTGAAACCATCCTATCTAATAAACAGGTAATATGCAAATTAACCATCACTCAAACACACAAGATGACTGCCCCGATGTAGTCAAAGATGGCCACCCCCATGTGGACACAAGATGGCCACCACAAGATGGCTGGCAGGGGAGGCCAGTTGTGGGCAATCAGGCCAGCAGAGAAGGGCAGTTGGGAGGGACCAGGACTGCAAGGGAGTGCAGTTGGGAGCTATCAGGCCTGCAGGGGAGGGAAGTTAGGGGTGATTGAGCCAGCAGAGAAGGGCAGTTGGGGGTGACCAGGCCTGCAAGGGAGGAAAGTTAGGGGCAACCAGGCCGGCAGGGGAGGGCAGTTAGGGGTGACCAGGCTGGCAAGGGAAGGAAGTTAGGGGTAACTAGGCCAGCAGGAGAGGGCAGTTGAGGGCGACCAGACCTGCAGGGGAGGGCAGGTGGGGGCAATTGGGCTGGCAGGGGAGCAGTTAGGCATAGATCAGGCTGGCAGGGGAGTGGTAAGGGGCAATCAGGCAGACAGGCAGGCAAGCGATTGGGAGCCAGCAGTCCTGGATTGTGAGAGGGATGTCCAACTGCCCGGTAGGATTGGGCCTAAATGAGCAGTCGGACATCCCTCGAGGGGTCCCAGATTGGAGAGTGCAGGCTGGGCTGAGGGACACACCCACCCCCTCCCCACCCCACATGCACAAAAATTTCATGCACCAGGCCTCTAGTATTTTTATAACTGTAAAAATTTACAATTGTTCCCATTATGTGTGGCCGCTATGACTTCTTTTTCAGATTTCTCAGGTGTAAATTGTTATTTTGGTGGCTTATCAATTTATTGGTAGAATTTCAGCCCTAGTGAGGGCTCTAGTGGCATCCTTCATGTCTTCCCACTGGTACTATTATTGCTTCAGACTGACTGTATTTTCATCTCTAAAAGTCTTTGCCTGTATTTGAAAAATATTTAGCATCCTATTCCACTTAATTTGCATCTTTGTTTTATTAGAATTTGTCTTATCAAGAAGGACAATATAGCTCAGCTGATGTGGCTCAGTTGGTTTAGTGTCATCCCATGCAATAGGAGGTTGCCAGTTTGAGTCACGGTCAGGGCACATGCCTGGGTTTCGGGCTCAATCCCAGGTAGGAGGCATGCAGGAAGCAGTCAATAAAAGTTTCTCTCTCATCAATGTTTCTATCTCTCTTGCCCTCTTCCTTCCTCTCTCTGAAATCAGTATTATTGTCACTATTAATGATATTTGATGTATTAGGCGTTTCTACCTAGAACCATATTTAATATTCATATCTTTCCTTCCTTCTTTAAACTTTTATTTATTGGTTTTCATGTTAATCAATTTAGTTTCTTTGGGCAAAACAAAAATGCAATACTATTTTGATAATTAAATAATTATTGAATGTAGTTTTCAAAGAAATCTATGCATTCAAGGAACTATTATGCTCACAATTCCAAAAAATTCAATTTTACAAAATAACTTTTTGCTACATGACTTCAAAATATGTGATTTTTTTTATGTTATCAAGACTTTACTCACCAGAAATGGTTCCTCAAATGCTCACGGAACTAAGTTCCTCAGAAGTCTAAATTTCAGTTCCATAGAGCAGTGTTTGTCTGATTAGTATCACAGACTCAGTAGCTTCAACAACAGATATACTAGCATATTTGCCCACAGTTCTAGATGCTAGAAGTAGAAGATCCATGTGCTGAAAATGTGTATTATTCCTTAGATCTGTATCCTTGGCTTGCAGATGGCCACCTTCTGGTTATGTCCTCACATGGCCTTTCCTTTGTGTGTATGCATTCATGTTGTCTCTTCTTCTCCTTATGAGAGCACCATTCCAATTGAATTAAGGAACCACTCTTATGGCCTCATCTAATGTTAATTACCCCTTATTAGTTACACTGGGGGCTAGGTTCAATTAGTAAATTTTAGGAGAACACCATTCAGTTCATAACAGGGCTCCTCATGTATGTTCAGGGCATAGGGGTAATACATTAATACATTTCTGTTATAGTTAGCATCTTTACACCTCATTAACAAGACTTTTTATTAAAGTATATTTGAACTAGAGGCCTGGTGCACAAAAATTCATGAACTGGGGTGGGGGGGGGGGACGGGAGGAGTTTGAGCTTCACCCAATTGCTTAAAATTTAGAGCTTCCTTAGGGTAGCTGAAGTCCTAAACAGAGCTGGCCAGTTGAGACCAACATAGATCTAGAAGAATAATTCATTGCTATTATAAATCACCAAAATTAGTGGTGGTGGTTACTTAACTCATTGTGCCAACAGTCTGCTATACCTTTCAAACTGTTCTTCTCTGTATTTTCCCCGAGTGGATCTTCTCTCCCACAGCTAGCATGTTCACCCCCAAAATATGACAAAGCTTAAATCAGTGTGTCTCAAATTGTGGTCAGTATATTATTCAGAGTGTCATTTACTATTAAACTTTCAATCATGAGTTAGCTATTAGGCTTTCCATATTAACTGTTAAAAATGCAGGTTATTAAGTTCCATCTACACTTTCAAAATGTCTGTGGTTGAGCCCAAAAAGTTACATTTTAACAAGCTTCCTTGTTGATTTCCAATGATCCTTATAATTGATAATCTTCCTGTGAATAATTTCTGATACTCACATACCATTTTAGTTTGTTTAGTTTTTTCACTTTTTCAAGTGTTCAAAAGCTGTAGTACTTAAAAATAGAAAAGATCTATTTTATATTAAATATATAACTTATTAGCCACAGTTTTTCTATGCAGGAACAGAGGGGTTCCTCGAGTGGATTTTCAATAAATGCTTGTACGAAAACATAGATGTTGAAAAGAAAGTAAATGATATAAATAGATGATTTGGAGCTGGCCTTGGGGGAAAAGGGAGGGGAGATGTCCTGACTTGAGAAAGTTTTAAAAGTAGTAGTTTGACAAGGATACATTTTTCAAACTTAGTAAATTTGTCTGAGACTATCAACACTGGATTAGCATTGACAAACAAGCAGGCCTCTGAAAAGTATGCCATTACTTTCCACTAACTACATTTAGGGAATCTGAAGTGATCTACCCAAAAGAACAATTGTGAACTTACTCAAGGGCATATAATTTAACATTTAATATTTATTGAAGAAATAATTTGGTAATACCATGTCTCATGTCTACTCTAAGAATTTTGGATTATGACACTACCTAAAATATGAATTAATATTTAGGTAGTATATATATATGCATATATATATATATATGTGTGTGTGTGTGTGTGTGTGTGTGTGTGTGTGTGTATTTAAAGAATTCTTTTTTAAAAATAATACGTTTAATGATTTTTCTTTTTTAGAGAGAGAGAGGGAGAGGAAGAGAGGATGAGAGAGAAACATCAACTAGGTGCCTCCTGCAAGCCCCCTACTAGGAATCAAACCAGCAATCTGGGCATATCTGCTGGCCAGGAATTGAACCAGCAACTTCTTGGCACATGGGTTGACATTCAACCAACTGAGCCACACTGGCCAGGGCTGCATTTTCTTTTAATAGAACCAAATCTGCACTTCAATTTTTATTAAATTCCCTGAAGATAGTTAAATCTTTCTACACTCTTGTTCCTGGATTCATACTTACATTAATGATATTATATCTCTCAAAATTTACACAATGTCTTACTGTTCTCTGCCATCATAAGGCAGATGGAAAGCATTATTCAATGTGTACTGACATTATTAAGTCACATCTCAGTTGTAGGAAGGTGAAAAGGAGTAGTGAAAGTACAGGGCTTGACCTAAGACTTTAACATACAGCCTATTTCCTTTTTGATAAATAAGCTTAAACTTAAGAGATTAATTCAACCTATTCCACTGTGGCCTGCAGCCCTGAAAGTGTACAGAAGATGCCAAAGGCTTCGCAATCAGATAAAAACATGTTCCTGTTATTTTCTATAGTGGAGCAATAGAGTGGCGATGCTATTTGTAAGAAAATCCCTGACCTACTTGAATGCTTACCTTTTTATCCCACTGAGAGCATTATTCAGCCTGGAGAAATGGATAAGCTGAGGCCAGCAGGAAGTTATTTGGTTTTACAGCATTATATCATGTAACAGACTTTGAAGGCTTAAAAAAAAAAAATCAGGAAGCTTCATTAGAATAGTATAATTAATCCCACAATGAAAATACTAAAAAGAGATAAACGAAATCGGAGGATTTACAACACAAAAGAAAATATGCCAAGTATATGGGAGGATGAGGGAATCTTGGCTAAGAAATGTGGTTAGAAATTTAATTGACTGGATTGACTGCACTCAGTGGGGATTAAGAGAAAAGAAGCCAAACATTTAAAAGGGATATTGTCTTAGTTCCACTGATATAGCAAACTGTCCTAGGAGGGGTGGCTTATAAACAACAAAAATGATTTTTCTCAGTTCTAGAGACGGGAGTCTGAGATTAATCAGGGTGTCAGTATGATTGAGTTCTGGTGAGGAGCCTCTTCTAGGTTGCAGACTGCCAACTGCTCCTGGTACCCTCCCATTGCCAAGAGCAGACACCAGAAGCATGGTCTCTTGTAGGTCTTATAAAGACATTAATCTCATTCAGGAAGACTTCAACCTCTTAACTTTATCTGATTACCTTACAAAGGCCCATTTCATGCCATCACATTAGGGATAGGGTTTCAGCATATGAATTTTGGACAGACACACACATTCAACACATAAGAGGAGAAAAAAAAAGATATAGGATGCTGATGAGGAATAAAAAACAGTTAAATTATCACAAAAGAGAGCTTGTATATTTTAAATGGGAAAAATTATTTTATCTTGTAAGGAGAAACCAAATAGTACATTTTGAATTTAACCAAAATTACAATTTATCTATGTTTAATATTTCAATATCAATAATCAGATGTGGACATTTTAGTCTTCAATTTTCATCAAACAGCATTCACTCTTTTTGTCAACTTTAGAAACTTTTATTCTTTTATTTTCAATGCTTTTATTTTTTAAATTTGAGAGTTGTTTTGACTGATAATGAAAGTTACAATGCAATTTTCTCATCACATGACAATAAAAGTTGTTATTTCTTTCAATACTAATAAGCTGAAATGATAATTTTCTTTCCACATGTATTTAATTATATGTTATAATTATACTACAGAAGCCAGTGTACTTTCATACAGAATTTTAAAACTTACAAAAGAACAAGCCTATCCTATTTCCTGTTAAAAACACATATTTATGAGCCTAAAGACTCCACCAAAAAATTATTAGACTTAATAAATGAATTCAGCAATGTAGCATGATACAAAATTAACACCCAGACATCTATGTCATTTTTATACACCAATAGTGAACTTACAGAAAGAGAGATTAAAAAAACAATCCCATTTACCATTGCACCAAAAAAATTAAGATACCTAGGAATAAACTTAACTAAGGAGGTAAAAGACGTGTACTCAGAAAACTACAAGACACTGAAAAAAGAGATAGAGGAAGACATAAACAATTGGAAGAAAATATTATGTTCATGAATTGGTAGAATCAGCATCATTAAAATGTCCATACTACCGAAAGCAATCTATAGATTCCATGCACTCCTCATTAAAATCCCAATGGCATATTTCACAGACCTAGAATGAACTCTCCAAAAATTCATCTGGAATAAAAAAAGACCCCAAAGAGCTGCAGTGATCCTGAGAAAGAAGAACAACGTAGGAGGGATCTCAATACCAGATATCAAGTTGTATTACAAAGCCACTGTTCTCAAAACTGCCTAGTACTGGCACAAGAACAGACATATAGACCAATGGAATAGAATAGAGAACCCAGAAATCAACCCAAACCACTATGTTCAATTAATATTCAACAAAGGAGGCAAGAACGTACAATGAAGATAAGACAGTCTCTTCAATAAATGGTGTTGGGAAAATTGGACAGATACATGCAAAAAAAAGAAACTAGACCACCAACTTACAGCATACACAAAAGAAACTCAAAATGGATAAAGGACTTAAACTTAAAACGGGAAACCATAAAAATCTTAGAGGAATCCAGAGACAACAAAATCTCCGACATATGCCAAAGCAATGTCTTGACCAATACAGCTCTTAAGGCAATGGAAACTAAAGAGAAATTAAACAAATGGGACTATATCAAAATAAAAAGCTTCTGCACAGCAAAAGAAACCATCAACAAAACAGCAAGAAAGCCCACTGCATGGGAGAACATATTTGCCAATGTTATCTCCAATAAGGGTTTCATCTCCAACATTTACAGGAAACCCATACAACTTAACAAAAAGAAGATAAACAACCCAATAAAAAAATGGACAACGGACCTAAATAGATACTTTTTAAAAGAGGACATAAGGAAGCCAAGAGACATATAAAAACATGCTCAAAGTCACTAATCATCCGAGAGATGCAAATCAAAATGACAATACGGTACCATCTCACACCTGTCAGAATGGCTATCATAAACAAACCAATAAATGACAAGTGCTGGCGAGGATGCAGAGAAAAAGGAACCCTTGTGCACTGCTGGTGGGAATGCATACTGGTGAATCCACTGTGGAAAACGGTATGGAGTTTCCTCAAAAAACTAAAAATGGAACACCCATTTGACCCAGTGATCCCACTTCTAGTAATATATCCCAAGAAACTAGAAACACCAATCAGAAAGGATATATGTACCCCTATGTTCATAGCAGCACTATTTACAATAGCTAAGATTTAGAATCAGCCTAAATGCCCATCAGCAGATGAGTGGATTAAAAACTGTGGTGCATAATGGAATACTACACTGCTGTAAAAGGAAGAAACTCCTACCATTTGCAACAGCATGGATGGAACTGGAGAGCATTATGCTAAGCGAAATAAATCAGTTGGAGAAAGATAAATATCACATGATCTCACTCATTTGTAGAATATAATGAATAGCATAAACTGATGAACAAAAAACAGATCCAGAGACAGAGAAGCATCAATCACACCATCAAACCTCAGAAGTAAGGCAGGAAAGGGTGGGGGAAGAGGGAGAGATCAACCAAAGGACTTGTATGCATGCATATAAGCATAACCAATGGACACAGACACTAGGGGAGTGAGGGCATGTGCGGGGAAGTGGGGGGGCACCAGGGGGATAAGGTCACATATGTAATACCTTAATCAATAAAGAAAAAAATCAATCCATTAAAAAATGAAACAAATAAAAACACATATATTTAATTCTGTGGGGGTTTTTTTGTTTGTTTGTTTTCTGATTCAGGGCAATCCCTTTATTTAACCTCATCTATTATTGTGATAATTACTAACTTTCTCTCTCTCTTTTTTACCACATAAGACCTTATAATGCTTCTCAGGAGGCTGTTTCTGCCTTTGAACGAGTTAATTGCTAATTTGATCTCTTCTAAAGGAAATAAAGCATCCACACACAAGTAAGCATGGGATGAATGCCTTTTTCAGAAATCAAGAGAGCATATCCTCCTCCAATATTTCTGATGAAGGGTGCAATTTAATAGAATTGGAATGCATGGTTAATTGCAATTGCTTGCATAAGCGAGTGCCCTCATGTCTGCTTAGTAGGACAAAGCTATTTCAGTGGGTTTGTAGATAATGTTCCAGAGTTTATGCATGTTTCCTGAAATAGTTTGCATTAATTATAATGATCATTGTTTAGATTATTAATATAATAATAGCAGGTATTTATTAAAGACTTATTTCATGATGAATTTTATGCACATTAATCCCTTTATGTTTACATTACCCGATCTACAACCCTTTCTCAATCAAGATGAAAAACCATTTTTTAGAGTGACAATTCAGGATAAAGTCACACTACAGCCAAGGTCACACTGGACAAACCTAGAAATAACACCACACTGTCTATCTGAATCCAAAAATAGTGTTGTTGAGCACTACAAATTATTTATAATAATACTAGTGGCTCGGTGCATGAAATTTGTGCACATTAAAAGGGGATTAATTAGAGAAAATATTTTAATATTGCTATTTGCCCTTTCTCTGTAATAGAAGTGTCAGGAATGAAAGAAAATTAGTAAAATGTATATGAAAATCTTCCTCTTGTCAGAGTCTGGGGCACACCACGGGACCCAGAGTCAAGTCCCCGCCTACCCACAGCACCTGAAAATTGCACGAGACCTAGACCCAGCCGGCCCCACCCCCATTGGGTGAGATCCAGACCGGGCCCGCCCCACCCTTGTCAAGCCCCACTGGGTGGGGGGCACAGCCTCAGGTCCCCTGGCCCAATGCTGGGTGGGGGCATAGCCTCAGGTCCCCCAGCACACCCTGAGGTCCCCTGGCCTGGCACTGGGGTGGGGGGTGCACCTTGAGGTCCCCCGTCAAGCTCTGCAGGGCGGGGTGTGTAGCCTCAGGTCCCCTGGCACACACTGGGTGGTGGGTGCAGCCTCATGTCCCCCAGTGCATCCTCAGGTCCCCTGGTTGTGTGGCCTGAGGTCCCCCAGCCTGGGGCTAGGGGCACAGCCTCAGGTCCCCTGCCCTGGCCCAGCACCACGCAGCCACAGGTCCCTCCTGATTGCTCGTTAAGGCTCATTACAGGAACTCAGCCATCCCTGTGGGTGCAGTCATCTTGTGTTATGGAAACCCTGCCTCCTCTGTGGGCGCCACCACTTTGCATTGGTGTGACAGTCAATTTGCATATTCCCTCTTTATTAGATAGGATGTGCCTCTTATTCTAAAATTACAGTACTTGTGCAAAGATTTGAAAACATGCATCATACTGTTGTTGTTGTTGTTGTCTTAAACATAGTTTTAGGCAAGAATTTCTAAAGAAGGTTTTCTCTCTTGCTTTAATAAATCACTATATTTTTAGTGGATTGTTGAATAAGAGTGTTCTCTTTAAAAAGTAAGACATGCTTCTTTTTTAAAAAATGAAATCTTTATTGTTGAAAGTATTGCATGTGTCCCCTTGTTTCCTCCATTGACCCCTCTTGTATTAATGCATATTGTTTAACGTTGATCAAACGAAAGTAAAAACCATCCTAGCTATGCCATTAAGATAATCTGGTTATTATTTAACAGGAAAGGAGTAAAGGGAAGACTGGGTAATATAGATATGCCATTTATACCACTTTGCTAATTTAACACTCTCCAAATCAGTTCCCTGCTAATTGTTGGGGGAAGAGACTGGCAGTTTGAACGCATGCCAGGAAGGTCTGAGTAACTTGAGAAGGTGCTTACCTATTTGTCAGTCACACCTGAAAGTGAGTCTGTGGCCAGAATAGGCAAGTGTGCAAAAACCTGAATATTTAAACTTCTAAACAAAGGAAGTTCTCTCTCTCTCTCTCTCTCTCTTCTCTCTCTCTCTCTCTCTCTCTCTCTCTCTCTCTCTCTCTCTCTCTCTCTCTGGTGTGTAGAGCTCCTGGCTTTCCTGTTACAGGGGTGCACCTGTCTGTGACCCCTTGGCTCACAGTCATGTGGGACCCACACAAGGGATGAATGGACTTTAATTAACTGATGCTCTGCTGGACCCAGCTACAACATGGGGTGGAAGCTCTGGACACTGGCCTTGCTTTTGGCTGTGCTCCACCCCCAGCTGTACCTCTTTCAGGTCTGGTTTAAGGGACATGGGACTTTGGAACCTGAGGAATGTAACTCCATGCCAATCAAGTATTTGAACTCAAAGCATTCTCCTGTGAGGCCTTCTGAAAATATTTATTTCAGCGGTACCCCAGGAGCCACCCCACTCTCATGAGCAAAGGAGAAATTTGATTCTCCAGTGACACTAGCAATACAAGTTATCATAGACCTGTATTGATAGCCAAGCACTTATTATGCCCTTCTCTTGAACATTTCAAACTAACCTATAAAATATGATGTACATATTTGCCGGGGGGGGGGGGTGGTCAGTTAACTCTCTAGGTGCATGTGTTAATTAAGACATTGGATATACTGGGTTTGAAGAGACAGGACAGAGTGAAGATACATATGTGGTACATTGGCAAAGAGATAATACTTAGGCTCTTGAGACTGGATCATATCATGAAAGGATTACTTAGATCAAAAAGGAGGGAGGGGAGAATTTGCTTTAGACCACTTCAATTTTAAAGTATGAGAGAGAGGACAAAGAAAACCTAAAAAGCAGACTGTAATGGAGTAAACCATGAAAGAAAGAGGAAAACCATTGAATTGTGGCGTCCTGGATGTGAAGACAGTTTTGTCAAAGAGGAGTGTTGTGTTAGCCAAACTTCAGGGTATGAAGGAACACTCCCCATACCACTGTCCTCACTTTTGATACCATCTGGAAATACAGGAGGTTCTAAAAACCACCCTCAGGGATGATAATGCACTAGAAGGATTCACAGAACTCAAGGTCATGGCTTACCACAGAGAAGGTATTTAATAGAGTTAGACAAGAGAAGAAAGTATTGGGCTGAGTCTGTGAGGCTTCTACATGTGAAGTGTCCATTGTCATTGGGGCACATTACTGCTCTGCAATTGATTTATAACAATACCCATAGAGTATTTACAACTAAGGAAGCTCTCCAAGATTCACTGTCCAAGATTTTTTATTGGGGAATCATTGTAGAAATAACTTATTGTTTTATTTTTCCACATGGTTGAACTCAGGTCTCCAGCCTCCCATTCCCTGACAATTGAGCTGATATCATAGGCCCACCATACATCACTTTATTAGCATACATTGTCAGGTGTGGTCCCAGAGGCCCATCAAGAATAACAAAGACAGTCTTATCACTCAGAATATTCCAGAAGTGTAGAGGTTATTTCCCAGGTGCAAGGGGAAAAGGCCAGACTTCTTAGGCAAAGCCAAATTCTTCACTGCACCTGGAGTGAGTAATTATGTCAAATGCTGCTGAAAGAACACATAACTATTGAAGAAATATAACAGTTTTATATGCTGATAGTGATAATTGTCTAAGGAGTAAATGTTGGCAATTATAAGGGGAAGGGGAGAATTTCTGGAACAAATTTTTTTAGTATATAAGATCAGATGGGATCTAACCCACAAGCAGGATGATTGGCAACATGTGATTCAGCCAAGGTGAAAGACAATGAATTGCTACAGATACTAAAAGATGGATTGTTGTGTAGAAATTCTTTACTGATGATTGCAATCTTTTTCACTGAAATATAAAGCAAAGTCATTAGATAAGAATGAGGATGGGAGAGGAAGTATTGAACATTAAAAAAAAAGTGAGAAAGTATGGAAAAGAGTCTTTGTAGTATAGGAGAATTGATGGATTAAAAAGAACATAGGCCTGGCTGGCATGGCTCAGTGGTTGAGCACTGACCTATGAACCAGGAGTTGATTCCCAGTCTGGGGACATGCCTGGGTTGCAGACTCAATCCCCATCAATCTCTCATCATTGATGTTTCTATCTCTCTCCCTCTCCTTTTCTCTCTGAAATCAATAAAAATATATTAAAAATAATGGTTCACTTGAAGTTAATAATCATATTTAAATGTTTTTATACATTGTGGTTTTTAGGTTTTCCTCCAGCCAAATTCACATGCATAGTGCAGGTATGGAATAGGCAGAGAATGGTGTTTACTAGAATTGTAGTTTTGTCAAGTGCACAAGTATTTCATCAGTTGTCTTGCTTTCTCCCTTACCCCAGGTTTATCATTTACATTTTAAATCCTTACTTTGGATCCAGGAAGGTTGGCCCCTCAAAATGGCATCACCAGGGCATTCTTTGAAACTGACTTTAAATTGAGGCTCAACCAATGAGAGGCTCAGATAGGAGACTAGAGAATAAAAACAAAACAAAACAAACAAAAAAATAAACAACAACAAAGAAAACCACATCAGGGTATTTCTTTATATGCCCTCTCTTCTCTAGAAGGTTTTTAATGATAGTAGCAGTGTTTGTGATGGTTTTAATTCTTAGTAGAATAGCTATGCTTTTTGCTTTCATTGTGTCAGTCTTAAGTCTTAACATCTTTCTGCAGTTGGTAGACCCCAGCTGCTTCAAGATCCTTAGCTGGTTAAGGATTAATAATTCTGAACACCTGTAAATCTTCCTCCATGAAAAGTCTTGAGATATGTGAATAAGAGTCAGTTTTTCTCAAAGTGCTCATACTTCATATGTGCATGACAAAACAAAAGCCTTTAGGGTATATTCAAAGATAGGATTATAATAACTGTTCATGGAATATATTAAGTGAATATTTGCTATACCTTTATCAAGACTGCAGATTTTTACAAATCTATACTAATAATAGAGGAATATGCAAATTGTTGGGGACACAGTCACAGTAATGGTAACGACCAAACAGCAGACTGCGTGGGGTAACAAGGCCAGCAGGGGGGGCAGTTGGGGGTGACCAGGCTGGCAGATGGGGGCAGCTGGGGGTGATCAAGCAGGCAGGAAGGTGAGCAGTTAGGAGCCAGTGGTCCCAGATTGTGAGAGGGGTCCAGGATTGGAGAGGGTGCAGGCTGGGCTGAGGGGACCCCCCCACCCCTGTGCACGAATTTCATGCACTGGGCCTCTGGTAAGCTAATAAAAGCCAAATGGTTTGATTGCTTCTAATTTTTAATTTTGTTGACTTTTTATTTGATAAAGATCTTAGACTAACTTAAATTACAGAAATAGGGCTAGAATTAGTGTATTCTTATTCTTAGTTCAAGATGTGTGTGTATATGTTTTGTTTTGTGTGTGTGTGTGTGTGTGTGTGTGTGTGTGTGTGTGTTTTAAGGATCTTCTTTCTCATCAAAGGACCGAAATATATTACCTTAGTTATAACACTAGAGTAATCCAATGTTTATAACAAGTAACGGACAGGGTTGATTCAGTTTATTTTTGGCCCTTTTTAGGGTCAGTAGATTCACACTCAATAGTTCAGAGTATGTGGTTTGTTTTTAGTTGTATGCAAATGGGTCAACACTTCTTATGGCTGTTAAATTCATATCTTAATTTTAGATATAAAAGCATTAAAGGCACATATAAAGTCATAAATTCATAAATCATTTTTGACATCTTGACTACTTAAAAATACTGCAAAAATTCAGTCCATATCTCTCTATTTTTTCATGTAAAATTCCTTTGACTAGCATTCAGAACTTGTAAAAAAACTGTTACAATATTTGCAACAACAAAGACATGTATTTTAAGGTTAGTTATTATAGTTATAGATGCAGTTTTAAAAATTTAAAAACATTTGGGACTGAACTAACTCTACAGCTTATTTTCATTGAATGTTTATTTTTCTTTTTTTTCGGGTTCCAGGTAACCAACTGAATTGTCAGAGGAATGAATTTTATATACAGAGTGCTTATTTATCTCAGATAAAATACAGTATTAAAGCAGACAAAAAAATAAATATTGCCTGTTGAAGTCTAACTACCGACTACTTCTCATTTAGTAGTCACACTATGTCCTACAAAAACAAAAATGATTGCATAAGCAAGCTTATATATTGCTGTGTTTCTTCTATCCATTGCTTTTGCACTGTACAAAGGACTGAAATAAATGCACATTAGTGGAACACAAAATGTAAATGAACCTAATTTTAAATGAGGAAAAACCAAATGGTAGAGAGTTAATTGCTTTGTTTATGTAAGGTGATTAGAATAGTGGACTTCTTGTTCAAAGGCATAACATACCTTGGAACTTTTATGTGTTTTGTTTTAATCTGCACACTGAAGTATTAGTAGAAGGAGTAGAGTGATCTGGGTGCTTTTAAGGGCATTCTGACTTGCTGCCTAAACACTAGGGCAGTGGTTCTCAACCTTTCTAATGCCACGACCCTTTAATACAGTTCCTCATGTTGTGGTGACCCCCAACCATAAAATTATTTTCGTTGCTACTTCATAACTGTAATTTTGCTACTGTTAGTGAATCGTAATGTAAATATCTGTGTTTTCCGATGGTCTTAGGCTCTACAGCAACGGTTCTCAACCTGTGGGTCGCGACCCACAGGTTGAGAACTGCTAGCAGGGTTGCCTAAGAACATGGGAAAACACAGATATTTACATTATGATTCATAACAGTAGCAAAATTACAGTTATGAAGTAGCAACGAAAATAATTTTATGGTTGGGGGTCACTACAACATGAGGAACTGTATTAAAGGGTCGCGGCATTAGAAAGGTTGAGAACCACTGCACTAGGGACTCACCATGTGGCTATTAAGCAGGTTCTTAGTTACATAGTTAAGTAACTAAGATTTCCACAACACAAGAGTACAGTTTAGGACTCACAAACCCAGGTCCAATAGCAGATGCAAATCAGTAATCATCTATGGGGAAGATATAGACATTAAAGATCTTAGACAGATTTTCTTACTAAATATACTCAATTTAAACAGCTACTATCATCTTACTATTGCTTTGGCTTTGCATTTAGTGTATATGTTTTTGTGGATCTGAGTTTGGATATGTGTGAAAATGAGCTTTTAATACTAAAACATCAATCAGAAAGAATATATGCACCTCTATTTTCATAGCGGTGCTATTTATAATAACCAGGATCTCGAAACAGCCCAAGTATCCATCAGTAGTGATAGATCCTCCCTTCCCCCAACTGATGGACGGAGTATGACGTAAACTCCACCTGCAGCCGGACATTCCTGAACACCTTATATGGACTGTACATTGAACCACCAATCAGCACCTGCCATATACCCTAAGCCCCCAATTCCTAAATCCCTAGGCCCCTAACCATGTACCTTACATGAAACCACCAATCAGCGTGTGCTGAGTGCCCTAAGCCCCGTCTCCTCTTTTCCTCCCCTTAAAAGTCACTCTCACCCCGGCTCTCTCTCTCTCTCTCTCTCTCTCTCTCTCTCTCTCTCTCTCTCTCTCTCTCCCTCCCCCTCCCCTTTCCCCTTCTGGAAGGCGGCTGGCATGGTGATTGCCAAAAAGCCTGTGTCCTGGTATCCCATGGTCTCCGGCCCTCTGTTTCATCTTTCAAGTAGAAAAGTGGATACAAAAGCAGTGGTACCTTTACATAATGGAATACTACACGGCTGTAAAAAAGAAGGGACTTTTACCCTTTGCAACAGCATAGATAGACCTGGAGATTGTTATGCTAAGCTAAATAAGCCAGATAAAGAAAGACAAATACCATATGATCTCATTCATATGTGGAATCTAATGAACAAAATAAAACTGATGAACAAAAATAAATGGATACATGAAACAGACGGACAGAGGTCAGAGGGGAGGGGTCTGGGGGGATTAGATGAAAATAGGTGAAGAGATAAGCCAAAGAACATACATGCATAGTCCTTGGACACAGACAACAGTGTGGTGTTGGCCGGAGGGAAGGGGTGTGGGCGCTATATTGAAATGGGCAAAGGGGGAGGGAAATAGGACATCTGTAAGAGTGTCAACAATAAATAAAAAATAAAAAAGTAAAATAAAATAAATAAAAATAGTAAAAAGAGGAAATCTCTGTTATCTCCCATTACTTACTTTATTTCTTCTTATGTATCAGCATTGGATCTCATTTTGTCCCATAACAAATGTTCAAAGGTAACAGCACCAATTTAGGCCTTTATGATTTTCTGGCTCTTTCATCCTAAACTTGTAAATTTGCCCTGAAATGATTCTAATGTGATTCATTTTCTTTTTTCAGGCATGAAAATCAGGCTAATATTAATAACAAAAGACTTCTTAATGAGACATATGTCTTTTCACAATAGAGTCCTCCTTGACTAGACAATTCCATGTACATTTCATTTGTTTGTGATTGTATCATATGACAACCCAACAGTTGGCTGCATAATATACAGCTTCTTTAGTACAAGATAAGGGGAAAATGGCTGTTCGGGGCTTTGGATATCCAGCCAATGGAAAGACAGGGTCAGCCTGTAAAAACCTGTCCCGATGTGTCTAATCTCCCCAAGACAGACATTCTTACTAAGAGTGATACCAGAACCAGCGATCAGGTATCACTCTTAGTGTGATACCCGATGGGTTGCCCCACAAGCATTCTGCTCTTTGTCTATCTGTGCTGCTCTCCGATTGGTTCCTGACCTTTTTGCAACATTTATTTTGCACTTGCAAGAAAAAGATCCTTGTTTCAAAACACCCTGTTTTTCTGCTACCCATCCTGTTTCTCTGCAAAACATTTTGTGGTTTCAGGTAGCTCCAGGAGTCCTCCTTCTTCCATCCTTACCTTGTCTATCTAATTCTGCTTTAACTCCTTTCAATAGAACAGGACACGTAGGGTAAACTCTCCCATTGAAACTCTCTCTTGAATGCAGCTCTCTCTGCATTTGACAGGGGCTTTCTTCACTTCTGATAAGCTCTCTCTACCTTTTAAAATGAGTATTTTCTATCTTTAAATATGTAAATGTGTTTAGGATAAAGTCTGATAGTACTGAGGTAAGAAGTCATTCTGCTTTGTTAAATTTGCATTCAATTATCAATACTGAGACTGTGTACTAAGGTTACCTGCCATAAGATCATCTGAGTTTGAAGACTCTGAAGTATGTACAATTTTACCTACCTGCAATCTAGCAAATTAACCTGACCCAGTTTTAAGGACGCTGCAGAGTATTCAAAGTTCTTAGCTTCGAAACTGAAGATAATTTATTTCTGACAACAAAAGCAGTAGCCAGATATCAACATTTTTTGCATTATTTCCTCAAACAACAATTTCCACAGTGACCAGGAGACAACTGCACTCCCATGGGTTAGTTACAGGAGGAGGATGCTGAGCACAGGGGACTGGAATATTCCCTCATGGTCAGTAATCATGCCTACCTTTTGCTCTGCAGAGTCACTATATCTTCCAAGGTAATTTGCAATAGAAGCATCTATAAAAAGATTGTCCAGATGAAAGGGAAGATAGAGCAACACATACAAGGTTTGCAGAAATGTAGGAGAGCTGTTGGGGAAATGTATCAATATAAGAGATGACCACCTCTGAAGTAGACAACTTAAAGGGATTGCTGAGAAGCGAAAATCAGTTCAGAGAAGAAACTTATATTACCAGGGACCCATTAAATTCAATTAAATTAAGTACATACTGTATATCTTAATGAGTATATTATTTAATCTTTTAAGAGCAGAAGGATAGTATCTTTTCAGGAAAGGAAAGGGAACTAACAAAATTTTCAAAATTTCTAAAGGCAGTTATTTATTTTCCCTAACTGCCATCGTTAATTTAATGTATAATCATTATTTTGTACATGGAATAATTTGTACCTATCATTTTACAGTTCAATGTAATTACAAGCTAAATGAAATTATGCTAAATAGCTAGATGAAATAAACAATATATAACAGAATCTAACATTTGCATACCACATAACTGGAAATAAAATATTTAACTACAAATTATACATTTGTTTAAAATTATAAAAGCAAAATATTACATGTTTCTTTAAAAGATATACCTCAGTTAAACTACTTTCTTTGAAGAAAACTTTTTCAATTAGCTTACATTTTTTTTTAAATAAATCTTTATTGTTCAGATTATTACAATTGTTTCTCCTTTTTTTCCCCCATATCTCCCCATCACCCGGTTCCCTCCCCCCCGTTGTCCTTATCCATAGGTGTATGATTTTTGTCCAGTCTCTTCCCATACCCCCCACACAGACACCCCTTTCCCCCTGAGAATTATCAATCCACTCCCATTCTATGCCTCTGATTCTATTATGTTCACCAGTTTATTCTGTTCCTCAGATTTTTAATTCACTTGATTTTTAGATTCACTTGTTGATAGATATGTATTTGTTGTTCATAATTTTTATCTTTACTTTTTTCTTCTTTTTCCTCTTTTTAAAGAATACCTTTCAGCATTTCATATAATACTGGTTTGGTGGTGGTGAACTCCTTTAGCTTTTTCTTATCTGTGAAGCTCTTTATCTGCCCTTCAATTCTGAATGATAACTTTGCTGGGTAGAGTAATCTTGGTTGTAGGTTCTTGCTATTCATCACTTTGAATATTTCTTGCCATTCCCGTCTGGCCTGCATAGTTTCTGTTGAGAAATCAGCTGACAGTCGTATGGGTGCTCCCTTGTAAGTAACTAACTGTTTTTCTCTTGCTGCTTGTAAGATTCTCTCTTTGTCTTTTGCCCTTGGCATTTTAATTATGATGTGTCTTGGTGTGGTCCTCTTTGGATTCCTCTTGTTTGGGGTTCTGTGCGCTTCCTGAACTTGTAAGTCTATTTCTTTCACCAGGTGGGGGAAGTTTTCTGTCATTATTTCTTCAAATAGGTTTTCAGTATCTTGCTCTCTCTCTTCTGGCACCCCAAAAATTCGGATATTGGTACGCTTAAAGCCGTCCCAGAGGCTCCTTATGTTATCCTCACACTTTTGGATTCTTCTTTCTTTCCGCCTCTCTGGTTGGGTGTTTTTTTCTTCCTCATATTCCAGATCTTTGGTTTGACTCTTTGGGTGCGGTGGTCTACTCTGTATATTCTTTATTTCAGATAGTGTATGCATAATTTATGACTGGTCCTTTTCCATTTTTTTGGCATTCTCATTTAGGTCCTTGAAGGTCTCTTCAAGTTTCTCAGCGGTTTTTAGAAGATTCTTGAGTAACCTTATAAATATGATTCTGAACACTGTGTCGTCCATTAGTTTGCTTTCATCTATCTCTCCTACTTGTGACATACTTCGATGTCTCCACATTTTGGCTGCCTCCCTGTGTTGATGGAGTGGCTTTGTGTGGTCGGTGACCTATAGGGGCCGGTAGCTTAGCTTCCCCAATCACCCTAGGTGGTCGCTCTTGGTACACCCCTTTGTGGGCTGAGTGGAAAATCTTGGTGTAGTTAAAAGCCCTGATTGCTGTTGGTACACTGGGAGGAATTGATCTCCAGGCCAATTGGCTGTGAGGACCTGCTGTGTCTATAACGGAAGAATTGCTGTGCTGGAGACACAGTAGGGCTTTGGTGCTCACGGAGTCTGCATCTTGAATGTGTCCCTTATGAGAGTGGTTGAAATCTGGTGTCGTCCACACCAACAGAAAAGTCACTCTCACTCTCCGACCGATGGCCGAGAGTCCCGTAGGCACCTGGGTCCCCCGCGTGTCCCCAGAAACTGGAGTTCGGAGTGGTTGGGATTGTTGGTATCACTGGCGGGAGTTGATCTCCAAGCCAGTTGGCTGTGAGGATCAGCAGTGTCTCCGCTGGGAGAGCTTCTGTGCTCAGCTTGGATGGGGCGGAGTCTCAGGGTGGCGCAGACAAGCTTTGGTTTCCCGTCTGCTCCGCCCTAAGAGGGGCGGTTTCTCCGTGCCCGAATTAATGGCTCCGCGCCTCTGAGAGAAGGCAGCTTTTGAGCCTCTCCCGCTGCCTAACAGACCAGTTTCTCCCCAGCTGGGGCTGGATTTCAGTGCAGACCGGAGGTTTTGTTTTTCTCCCGAACGAGAAATCCAGTGGCTGGGAGGGCTGTGCTCAGCTTGGATGGGGCGGAGTCTCAGAATGGCGCAGACAAACTTGGTTTCCGTCCGCACCGCCCTAAGAGGGCCGGTTTCTCTGTGCCCTAATCAATGGCTGCGCGCCTCTGAAAGAAGGCAGCTTTCGAGCCTCGCCCGCTGCCAAACAGACCAGTTTCTCCCCGACCGCCGCTGGATTTCAGTGCAGTCGGGAGGTTTTGTTTTTCTCCCAAACGAGAAAGCTAGCCACGCAGCGTCTGCTGCCCTCCCTCTCCGCAAGCTGCGAGCAAGCCTGCCGCGTATTCAGCCGCCCGCCCTTTCCGCGCTCACGGATCTCTGCACCTCCACAGCTCCTGAGGCTCAGCGTCCCCCTCTCTTTTTTTCTCTAGTTGTAGGTTTTCCACTCTGCCAGCTTTCCAGTGGTTCTGGACGGTATGCGCTCTGTTTTCCAGTTGTAGTTTCAAAATTGTTGTGGTAGGGAACAATTAGGTGTTTACCTTATGCCGCCATCTTGGTTTCTCTCTAGCTTACATTTTTGAATGATGATTCCATTTATGAAGCAAGACTACCTGGGTGAAAAGGATATGCCTGTGCAAAGCACAGATAGAATCAGGTCTTTTAATTGCACTCTTCTATCCAGATTGTCCAATTGTCCATCCAGCACTGTAAAGGGTCTGCCATTTTTCCTCGGTCTGTAGATAATAAGTGAGGCTGTAACAGTTTCATACATGCTTGCAAAGGACAAGAGACACCTTGCAAAGGACAAAGGCCTCTTAATCAGGGCACCCAAGGCAGTGTGAGCTTCATGTAAGTATCCTCTGTGTAGGAAAGGATTAACTCAGCAGGTCTAGGTTTTCAAAAACCTTCATAGTCCCAAGAAAAAAGCTATTTCATGATCCGTGGTTGCCTGCTGGGAACTGAACTCTTGGAATGGCCAGTCTGATAAGAGTTTCTGTATGCTTGAGGTCTCAAGCCATGCTCAAGTACAAGTTTGCCAAGAGAGTTTATGCTTAACAATGTGATTTCTGGTAAACATCTGCTTTTTTCTCCAAGGTCCTGGAGCTTGAGTCACGAAGGTCAGTCACTCAGGCACTAAATCCCTCCATAACTAAACCCCGATTTCAACTCTGCACATTCAAGCTCAGCTGAGTTTCTCTGGTCGGCAACACTTGGCGTGCGTTTCACACCATTGCGGGAGAAATAAGTGTGTCCTCTGCAATTCTAAGTGGAGAGGAGGGTCTGGTTTCCTCCAGGTTATGTTCTTGGAAGCTTGTACCTCGTTCCCTCCAGACATTGCTCTCTGTGCCCTTTCCCTTTGTCTATTTTACTCTATATCCATTAGCAATATAATAAACCATAACCATAAACATAACAACTTCTGAGTCCTGTGAGTCCTCCCAGCAAGTCATCAAGGTCTAAGGTGGCCTGTGGTGTCTCCTGACACACACCTCAAATCCCATGGTTGTGTTGCAGAGTAGCCCAGATCATGCTGTGAACACAGTGAGTCTGTCACAGTTAAGGAATATTGAGTTTAAGAGACTACAATCATTTACAGGGTGAAAGCAATTCTGCCCAACCATTCCCCTGAAGTAATGCTTAGTTTTATTACTGTGTTCAAGAAACAAATCTCCCCTCTGTCTTTGAGGAAGACACTACTTCCATTTTCAAGGCTCTTTCTTATTCAAATGTCTTGTTGAAAAGAATAGTTTGGAAGAAAGCTGCTATAGCCTGTGACAAACACACCTTAAGGTGACCATAACCCCCTGTTCTTGAGTGGGGCAGGGTCTGTGACTTTCTTCCAACCAATGTAATGTGGCAAAGATGATGGGATGCCACCCTTTATTAGGTGACAATACTACAACACAAATACAATGTGTATATGTTATATATTATATCATACATTGCATGCTATTAAATGATTTAATATGCTAATACAAGTTTACTCTTACACATTACATGTTTTCTGATGTATAATTATAATACATATGCTATTATGTTATGTTATATGATTATATACACTGAGTGGCCAGAATATTATGATCTCTGAAGGCATAATAATCTGGCCACTTAGTTTATATCCTATATAATAAAAGGCTAATATGCAAATTGTCCCCTCAACCAGAAGTTCAACCAGTAGGCAGACTGGCCAACCGCCCGTGTCCCCTCCCCCTGGCCAGGCTGCCCAGACCCCATCCATGCACAAATTCATGCACCAGGCCTCTAATGTGTATGTGTATGTGTGTATATATATATATATATGTATATATATATATACACACACACACGCACACACACACACTGAGTGGCCAGATTATTATGCATTCAGAGATCATAATAATCTAACCACTCAGTGTATATTAGTATCTGACTCCATTATAGCATGTTCCTGCTGGCCTTGAAAATGCACAGTGCCATGTTGTGGATGACCCATGGAGAAAGCCATATGACAAGTAACTATTGATGTCCTCAGGGTCATGAGGAGAACCTTCCACCAGCGCCCAGTAAGCAGCCTGGGCCTCCTTCACTCAGATTCAGGAAAAAGAAATCTGGGAACAATCTGAATGAGCTGGGGAGCAGCTGCCCCAGCTAAACCTTAAGGGGAGCAGCTGGTCCACTTTAATGGCAGCTTTGTGAAACCCTGTGCAGAGGGCTCAGCTCAGCTGTGCTTATACTTTTGACGCACAGAAAATTACTAGTGATGTATGTATATTCTTATAAACAGCAAATCTGTGGTGAGGGGTTACACAGTGAGAGCTAACCAATGCAATGCCTCTGTCAGACGAGATGCAGAAACACCAGAGCCCTTGAAGTATTCTCTCCCAACCAAACTGAGGTGCTCTCAACTATACATCCTATAAAAGTAGATAATGGACCACCAAATTCAACAAGACAATTGAAGTATGTTTCTTTCCTTTTTCCTTTTTTAAAAATATTTTATTGATTTTTTTTGCAGAGAGGAAGGGAGAGGGATAGAGAGTTAGAAACATGGATGGGAGAGAAACATCAATCAGCTGCCTCCTGTACACCTCCTACTAGAGATGTGCCTGCAACCAAGGTACATGCCCCTGACTGGAATCGAGCCTGGGGCCTTTCAGTCCGCAGGCTGACCCTCTATCCAGTGGGTCAAACCAGTTAGGGCTCTTTCCTTTTTTCCACACAAATATTGTAACACCTCTTTTTTTGTGTTATGATAGTGCATAATATAAAAATGAGTAAAACTTGGATACTAACTTGCAATCCAATGATCGCATTTGTTGTTGGGAAACAGTCTCAGCCCTACACATAGCTAAGTGTGCCCCCCATATATGGTTGTATAATGTGTCCAATTCAAACTTCATTAAAGAAAATGTGATGTATTGAGCATATATGACAACAAAAAATATCATTGTACTTAGCTTCAAACTTTTCAACTGCTCTTCCATCCCATCCCCATAATAAAAGGATATGTCGGAGGAGATATCACCCTTGAGATATATGGGAATGTGGTGCATAATCAATTGAAAGCTTTCCTAGAATCCTGGGTTCTGCCGATAACTATACAACTTTTGTTTTGTTCCAAGACATATGCAAGCTGAAAGATTGCACTGAATTATTTAGGAAAGAAGAGCTACTTTAGATGCTATTTGTGGACAGGGGAAGGAAAAGGTATATGGTAATGTCATGATATATAGCAGGTGGCCAGAGAGCCTCTACTGAGATTATACTTCTGTCTATGTACCTATCTAAACACCTATCATCTATACTGTGCTGTCATATAGTGTGCAAGGGAAATAATTTCCCATGGATGCCTTGACATTTCAATAGAATCTGTAATTCTGGTTATGATTTATTTAGATTATTTTTAGTCATGCAATCTTAGCAGGAATAGATTACTTACTAAAGGTTACTTTCACAAGGTCGGTGCAGAGTGAAGAAAACAAGGCTTCCATTGGGAGCCCAGGGACATCTGAACTACAATTGCAATGTATCTTTACATTTATGTGCCCCTCTCCTGCCAGATAAACCATGAACTTTTTTGGAATTATTTAGGATAATATGTGCACATGTTATTCATGTATGTGTGCCCTGCACTTGGCACAGCTCCCTGCATTGTGGCAGGCATGTAACAAGCACTGTGATTTTTAAAAAAATAGACACATGAAGACTTTATAGCCAACCTACATAGAGACTACTTGTTGTCCTTAACATACTTTGACTTCCATGGGTTTTCTTTCATTTTTCTAAATCATATTTATAAATATTTAATACATTGAATGATTAAGCTATCATGTCTTATTAAGAATAATTAATTTCACAAAGAAAAAGTACAAATCAAATGTCATATTTCTTGCCAAACGATGTAATGTTGTTTGATTCATTTAAAACAAGTACACGATTGTGTGGTAGAAAGTAAAATAATTAAGAGCATAATGAAGTCTGGTTGCTATCAGTTCCAAAATATGTGAGAGCCAACAAAAATATATTTGAGAAATCAAAAAATATATTTGAGAAATCAAATTAATTATTGAATTAATTTTTAATTTTTAAAACAATATTACCACAAAATTCAATTTTTCAGAACAAGGTAAAAATTTTAATATTTCACTTTGTATATGTTTTCAACCAAAACAGAATCATTATTTAGTTGAGAGCAGTGTTTGTCCTCAAAAAAACAGCAAGATGATTTACATGTCTGCACAGGTATTCCTTGGTATGATGTTCACTTAGGGCAATACAAAATCTAGGCTTCTCATTATAGCTATGCTATAAAACAACAAATACTTATTTTAATTGAGAATGTCTGAGTAATGTCTTAATAAAATCTAAGTGTAATAGTTTGAGGTTTTAAAAAAATTGATGGAAAAACGTATATACATTGTATGTATGAAATACATGCTATATCATAAATTATAAAAACATGTTAGGTAATAAATTATACATTAGATTGTATGCTATATTATAAATTATACATAACTTTATACAAATATGAATTATATATGTATTTCTCTTTGCTAGTGCTGAATACTGATCACAGATGATTATCACTTATATGCTACATAAATCCATATAAGATATCTGTAACAAGATTTCAAGCAATAGAACACATTAATTCTGCTTTTAGAAATCAAAGGTTTTAAATCAAAGAGTTTATATTATGTGCATAATTTATAATAGAGCAGACAAAAAAAACTTGAAAAATAAAATATGTGAAAACCAAGAACAGAATGTTTATTAATCCTTGTGTAAGTCACATTTTGTTGCAAGTCACTAAAACACACTGAACCCGTCTTGAGTAAAAATGGACTTTCATGAAAATAAAATGGGATTTAAGTCTGATGAAAGTATCAGAGCAACCCCCAAAATCTCAGGGAAAAGATGTTTGGACTAGAAAGCCAACAGAAAATTATAACACGAGGATGTTCTGTGTCTTACCTCCAACCATTGCATGATTTTCAAGTCTGGTTAAGTGACCTACTAAAGAAATAAACTACAGGAAAAGGAACATTAACTTAGTAAAACAATCAATGGGATTGCTCCACTAGCTGTATCAAGTTTTTGTTTTTGTATATATGTGTCTACTAATTTTTTTTGCCATAAAAATAATAAAAGCATTTCAAAATTTACTTTTTTCCATATAGATACATGGACAGGATAAATAAACCATTCAACGTCAATTTTGAGAAACACAAAAATAGGAGCTAAGAGTGTTCATAGTCAGATTAACTAAATGTGTTAATAAAATGCAATAAGAACTAAAATCTATTAACCAGAAAAATTCATGACAAAGATGGTTAAAATCTCTTTTGGTTTAGCTAATTATCTTTTAGATGGAATTCTATACAATTGTTATAATTTCAAGGATCATGGAAAAGTGAAGTTAACTAGATAAATCCCTTAATTATACAGTTGAAGAAATTGAACATCATAGAAATAAAATGGTTTGACGCTGACCATCCAGCTAGTTAATAAAAGAGACATAAATATGCCGAAACCGGTTTGGCTCAGTGGATAGAGCGTCGGCCTGCGGACTCAAGGGTCCCAGGTTTGATTCCGGTCAAGGGCATGTACCTTGGTTGCGGGCACATCCCCAGTAGGGGGTGTGCAAGAGGCAGCTGATCGATGTTTCTCTCTCATTGATGTTTCTAACTCTCTATCCCTCTCTCTTCCTCTCTGTAAAAAGAAAATCAATAAAATATATTTTTTTTAAAAAAAAGAGACATGAATATAGAATGTGTTTATAGTTGGAGAGTATGGAGAATATATATATATATATATATATATATATATATATATATATACACACATATATGTGTATATATATATATATATATATAGAGAGAGAGAGAGAGATAGATATATAGATATATAGATATATAGATATATAGATATATTCTCCATATATATATATATATATATAGATAGATAGATAGATAGATAGATATACACATATATATATAAATAATTTGGCAGTTTTCTTTACATTTCAATATTTGCATATATAAACATCTACACAGTGCTAATATTCTATTTAGAATGTTCACTTTGAAGACCATTTCAATATGTCTACCATTTTTTTACCCCTTTCAGATATAGTTCATTATTCTCTCATTCTGTCTCTGTCTGTCTATCTATCTATCATCTATCTACCTAACTGGCTGTGAGTTATACCATCTTATTTGACTAATAATGAGATGTAATGCAACCATGTAGAGAGAAATTACATCAATACAAAAACTGAGAGAACTATTACTTTATCACATTTGATTACTTTTTAAGATCTTAAAGCAACTTGTTTTAAAATTTCTTTACATAAACCCCAAAGGAAAATTTTTATTAATATTTAAGTATCATATGCATGCCTTTAAAAATAAGTTATAGGATATATTTTTTCTTTTTTTGGTTACTGCATCATTACTACACTAAAATCAGCCTCAGGCATTCCCTAAGGCAATCTATGTTAACAAAATTTAATGTATCCTAATAACTATCTTTGTATTGTTACACTTTTTCCAGTACTCAAATTATCTATGCAGATAAGCATGTGGGATATATATGTATACAAACATATACATAGATGTATGTATATATTTATCTATGTATACATATATACACAAACATATATATGACTAGAGGTCCGGTGGATGAATTTATGCATGGGTGGGGTTCCTAGGCCTGGCCATTGATCAGGGCCAATCAGGGCCGTGCCAATCAGGGCCTGCCCACCTAAGGGAGGGATGGGGGAGGGACCATAGGCCAATCAGGGCCTGCCAGCTGGTGGGAAGACAGGGTGCAAGAGGTTGGCTGCCAGCCCTGAGAAGGGAGCCAGCCCTTGGCCCCCTTGGGAAAGGGGCCGTGTCCACCACCACCCACCACAGGTTCCCCATCCCAGCCTGGGCCAAAGGCCCCAATGGGGTTGAGAGAGGAGGCTACCGTTGCCGGGCCAGGCGTGGAAGGAATGGACGCTGGACACCAATGCCACCAGCTGGCCATGGACGGTTGACTGTGGGAACACACTGACTACCAGCAGGCAGCTCCTGCATTGAGCATCTCCCCCCTGGTGGTCAGTGTGCGTCATAGCTTCTAGTCGACTGGTCATTCTGGTCATTCCAGTCAATCAGTCGTAATGGTAGCTTAGGCTTACATATATATAGATTCTTATTTGTGGCAGTTATACTTTATAAAGCAGTTTATCCTATAAAGTTACTCCAAACACTGGATTAATGAATACTTAACATTGAGTTCATTTTCTATGAGTTTCTGTTCACAACATTTTGTCAACTAACCAATGCATAACTTTGTTTTATGTGGTTTTGCACACACTCTATATAATAACCTCTTTGACTTTGAACTAATAGTGAACAGCACTTTACTTCCTGTCTGACAAAAATCTGTCTGGCACACTGGATAAGGCACATCACACCCATCTTGCACTTTAGAACTCTTGCTCTCTTGGAAATGCACTTGAGTACCATTTTCAACAGTGTAATCACCAATAAGAAGCACAAAAATGTGGGAAATGTGGCACTACATTGACCATGAAAACACTTGTTTATAATACAAGAGCTAAAACTGGAAATGTGCATGTCAGGCAGAATGAGTGTGTAAGCGCTGTGAGTATTGATTAGGGGTTAAAATTAATTTTAGCAAGTAGGTGGGTCTGTAAATATGAAATGTGCAAATAATGAGGATCAATTGTATCTGAGTCATATACATCTTCTCTGTTACACATACACTTATATGTGTAGCTCTATATAGAGTTTATTATCTTTCCTATAATATAATAACAAATGTATTAAGAAAATTGCTGGTTCAAGGGTATTTATATATACTTTTTTGCTTTAATAGATTTTACCATCCTGTTGAGCAATAGATGGTATACCTCTTTCACATTTCTACCTTAATTGAAATTTGAGAATCATTCCATTTGGTTGACCTTTGGATTTTATATTTTCTCTATATTTATTCACATTCCATGAGTATGCTTGACCATTTTTTTTATCCAAACAATTTATGAAAACCCTTGATATGACATTGACAGCATTCTTTTATCTTTACTCTACATGACTGATCATTTTTAATGTATTTATTGATTTTTGGTTTGATATATTGTCCATGCATTACCTTTTATTTCTATATAGTGCACATTTCTATGCTTTTTTATTTATTATGGAATATTGACCTGAGCTACTTCTCCAGGAGCATTAATATACATTAGACTTTCTAGATATCTTTGCACCAAGTAGTTCAGACAAGAAAAATGTTTCAACAAATGCCAGCTTTCTCTATCAAAAAGATCAGGAAAGAGGGAACACAGAAAGTCAGAGAAGTTTTATAGAATAACTGTTTACTTCAGCCAAACGCACAAAATATCATGCCCTATCCATACACACAATAACAAAAGCCAAGTAAGGAGCCTTGACTTTCACCCTTAACAAACTACAATGAAGTAACCCTTCCCCTCTGCTTGGATGGTATCAAAATATGCAAAATATGGACCCAAGACTTCCCATACTCTAACTTCCTTTCTCTGTTAACCCCCTACCCTGACTAATGTCAGTGGAGACAAAAGGGAGACCTGGACATCCACCCCTCTTCAATGGAAGAAAAATACACATTCAAGAAGTGGTGCTGCAGCAATTGGATGTGCATTGGAGAAAAAACATCCCTCAAATTAATTTCACACATTAAACAAAGTTAACTCAAAAAGGATTGCAGATTAAATGTAATTTTCCAAACTATAAGACTTAGGAAAAATAATAAGAGAACAATGCCTGGGATATAGTAACAGGCAGGAAGTTCTTTTACTTGACTCTGAAAGTAAGATCCATGGAAGGAAATATTGGTAAATCAGACTTGCTCTGTGAAAGACTGTTAAAAGACTGAATGATGAGAAAACAAGCTCCCTACTAGAAGAAAATACTTGTAATCCACATAACTGAGAAAAGACTAGTAGTTAAAGTATATAAAGAATTCAATAAAACTCAACAATAAAAACCCAAACGATACATTTAGAAAGTGAGCAAGAGCATGCAGACATTTCACTAAAGAGAAAATACAGATGCAAATTAAAACTATAGGAAGATTTCACTTCACATCCATCAAAATGGCTAAAATAAAAAAAAAAAATAGTGACAGCATCAAATGTTGGAAATTGTGGGGAAAAATGAAATACATTGTTGGTGGAATATAAAATGAACAGATTCTGGAAAATGAGAGGGCAGATTTAAAACAAAAACAACAGCAACACATATACACACAAAACATGTATGTACTATGGAACTCAGAAGTTGTACTCTTAGTCATTCAACACAGATAAATGAAAATTTTTGATCATGCATAAATAGCCTGTGCCCACATAAAAGTTCATAGCAGCTTCATATGTGATAGCCAAAAACCTGGAAAAAAGTTCACTTGTCCTTCAAAAAGTGAATGTGTAATCAAACATATCTTTGAATATTGTTGAGCAATTTTTAAAAACTGAACTGTTGATATGCACAAAAACCTGGATCAATTTCCAGAGAATGATGCTGAGTGAAAAAAGCCAAATTATTCCATTTATATAATTCTTGAAATGACTAAAAATTGTATGAAAGAAGAACAGATTAATGGTTTCCAGAGATAAAGGCAATCCTATTCATTTGTATTTTTGAATAGTTAGATGAATTCATTTCTTTTGATTTCTAATCCCTGTTATCCATATTTTTTTGTATAATAATCTCCTCTTGAATGGATTGGACATGTAACCAATAGAGAAAAATAATGGCGCATTAGTCCCCTAAGTATATCATATTATAGGCAGTGGTGAGGAAACTTTGTATATGCAATGAAGGCCCTAATAATTGACTCTAAAGTTATCAAAAGTGAGCCTGACCTAATTAGATGAGCTCTCAAAGAGAAGGTTTGCATGCCAGAAATACACTTCTATGCTGTCTTTGAAGAAGTAGGTGATATTAATGCTATGAATGTAATGCAATAAATCTCAACAGCTATGTGATCCTGAAGGAAGACATAGTGAGTTTCAAATATAGATAAAATGGAGCCTGTGATATCAGCAGAGGACCTAGTCAAGCCACACCCAGATTCCTGATCCTCTGAAATTGTGAGAGAGTAAACACATGCTCTTTTAAAATGTTAAATTAGCTACTATTTTTAATGTGGCAATAGAAAACTGATACAAAACCCAGCGACTTTCAACCGGTGTGCCACAAGAATGTATAAAGCATGCAATACCTGACTATTTAGTCAGGGGCACTGACCTCTTTTCCCTTAGATTGTCAAGTCAAAAATGAAAAACGGCCAACACAATAGCCATCCAGTGTGAATGAATTAAAATTATACCTATTTATTTTGTCAGATTGGTGAAAAAGATATCTTTTTTAGTGTGACAGAATTTTAGTAATTAGTTTAGTAATTAGTTTCATCCATGAGATGAAAAAGGTTGAAAATTGTTGCAATAAATACTTATCATTAACTACTGCTTTCCGTGTCTTTTTCCTCAACCTGATTTTTTGTTTGTTTGTTCATTGGCTCTTTGGTTAGTTTCTTTTTGAAGTATTTACCTCAGCTGAAACCGGTTTGGCTCAGTGGATAGAGCGTCGGCCTGCGGACTCAAGGGTCCCGGGTTCGATTCCGGTCAAGGGCATATACCTTGGTTTCGGGCACATCCCCAGAAGGGGGTGTGCAGGAGGCAGCTGATCAATGTTTCTCTCTCATCGATGTTTCTGACTCTCTATCCCTCTCTCTTCCTCTCTGTAAAAAATCAATAAAATATATAAAGTATTTACCTCACATAGTTTAAATTTCAGGTGAGTTCCTTGGATATCTTGAATATTCAAAAATCTCTTTCACCCTGATAGATGACAGATTTCTCTATCAACTACAGAATGGATTCTTTTTTTTTATTATTAAGGTATTACATATGTGTCCTTATCCCCCTATTGCCCGCCCCCCCCCCCCGTTCATGCCCTCACCCCCCTGGTGTCTGCATCCATTGGTTATGCTTATATGCATGCATACACGTCCTTTGGTTGATCTCTCCCCTTAACCCCACCAACCACAGAATGGATTCTTTTTTTAAAACATATTTTTATTGATTTCAGAGAGAAAGGGAGAGGGAGAGAGATATAGAAACATCAATGATGAGAGATAATCATTGATTGGCTGCCTCTTGCATGTCCCCCACTGGGGATCGAGCCCACAACCCAGGCATGTGCCCTTGACCGTAATCGAACCCGGGACCCTTCAGTCCACAGGCCGACGCTTCATCCACTGAGCCAAACCAGCCAGGGCCAGAATGGATTCTTGAGTGAAGTCTCATTTCCTTAAGATCTGACTGTTTTCCTTCAGTGCCCTGCAATGTTTCAGAAGTATTGTACCAACCTGTCATTTAACAAATATTTATTGACTTTACTATATATATATATTTAAATTAGTGCTTTCCCTCTCTTTACTCAGTATCTCTTCCTGGAGCTTCTGTATTTTGCTTCAACAATTCAAGTAAGTATATTATCTTTCTACTCAAGCTTATTGTTTCAGACACTTTCAAGGTAGATGCTATTAAATTGAGTGTGTGGAACAGGATGCTATGAAAGCAAAGAAATAAAAGAGTTAAAACCAATATCTGGACACCTGGACTGGACAGAAAGAAAATATTTAATACATTTCTGAGTTTTATTGGATAGAGTATTGCTAAAGAAACTGAATCTGAGTTTAAAAAATTGTTTTTGGTTCTGACAGTTTGACTTCTAAAAATATCATCCGTATCCAAACTTGCACTATCAAGAAGTAGGCTGTGAAAGTTGTATGGCCCACAAAGAAGGCACAGTCCCCAAATATCATTGTAGATATATCATGAAACATAATATGCAAGAAAAAAAAAAACTCTCAACTAGGACTATGGAAAACATGAACAATTTAGTTCCTTCTATTTGGAAGTTCCAGGATCTAACAAAGACATTTATTCCACTGCTTGGGCATAGAATAATGCAATACCTGTGTGGCAGAATTCAATTATTCCAGGGAATGGGAACTGCTGAGTATTTTCCATTATATTTATATTTTTCCTTTTTCTGAATGGGAATTATGATTGTGGATGTCATGCCCCTGCTTTAACGTTATTGTATGTACGTGTGTATTTGTGTGTGGGTGGGAAGCAAGAGAAAACAAGAACTCGGCTTAAAGTATAGATAGATTTGTTTCAGAACATCTGAAGGAGGAAGCTGGAATGAAATAATTCATGGCACAACAAAATATTTTGTTGTTCTACAGACAAAGGAGAATTATAGACAGTTTTTGAGCAGGAATATGACATGATCAGAGCTGACCTTTCAGAAGATTTATTTAGAAGTGGTGTGCAGAGATATGAGTGGGAAGAGCCTGGAGTTAGACTTTGTGCTAACTGATCTTCAAGGCGAATGTCAGTTATTTGTCTTGATTTCAAGACTTTGCCCCAAAAGTAAAGATTACCTGATATACTATATTTTTTTAGATAAATCTTTATATCTAATAGCTGGACTAAGCTCTCTAGATTAGGATAGTATGTTCCCTTTGTGTTGCTTTCAAATTATTAATTTGTACTTGAACATCCATAACTTTATCTCATGACCCACAAAATATAGACTATATAGATTTTCAGTTTTAACTCATCATATGTTTAATAGTACCTTTTAAAAAAGTATATATTTTTTATTGATTTCAGAGAGGAAGGGAGAGGGAGAAAGGGATAGAAACATCACTGATGAGAGAGAATCATTGATCATCTGCCCCCTGCAAGAGCCACCGCCTCCCCCTCACTGGGGATCAAGCCCACAACCTAGGCATGTGCCCTGAACAGGAATCAAACCATGACCTCCTGGTTCACAGGTAAACCACTTAGCCACACCAGCTGGGCAATAGTACATTTTTTTTAAAGCTCTTTATATTTTCTTAGGAGGAAATAGCTCTCTAATTTTATTGTTTGGAATTTTGTGGAATTTATATTTATTCTAACTTTATTTTTCTAATTGTATAAATTTCAGTAGTTTCTTTCAATCTCTTTTTAGTTAGAAAAAAATCACCCTTTTTCTGTCAAGAGTAACAGAGTATAATCTTGGAATAGACATGGGCTCTGATGTCTGTTCTACTTATGTACACATGCTTAACAAAAGACCCAAAACTTTAGTGGTTCAGGACATCAATGATAATATCATAGGTCGGGTTGGGGGTAGCCATGAGTTCAGGCAGAGCTCAATTGCAGGATTCTCCTGCCCCACAATAGATTGACTGGGTCGCTGTGTCACACAGCTGAAGGTTGGTCTGTTTTGTGGGCATTAAGACAATTACATGCATGCCTGGTACTTTGCAGAGATAGCAGGAAGGCTGGAATCAGACCCTTCTTTCTCTTAGGTCTCCAGGCTTCTCAGATGGACTCCTCAGCAAGGAAACTGCAATTTTAAATGAAGGCTCAGATATCCAAGAGCAAACGTTCTTTTCTTTTTTTTCCTTTCTTTCCCTGCCCGCAATGCTTCTGCTAGCCCTACTATCCATTGTTTCAAGAATGCTTTATTTATCATCACAGTATCCTGCAAAACCTTACTCTGAACAAAGGACTCTGACACATCAAAAGAAGTAAGATGGATCACTTTATGATGGATCCCTGATGTGCATGCACAGCCAAATGGCTTGGTGACGCAGACATCACCCAGGTCATGACTGCAGCTTGACCTGCCTACTGAACTGGTGTCCCATCATCAACCTTTCAGTCTCTACCAGAGCCCATTAGTAATCCTGGAGCTCTTTCTCAAAAGCATACATTATCACAGTTATCTGTGAACAAAATACAGATTTGTCCAGGAATGTTTTGGCTTTCCAGAGATTATTGTTAACATGTATTTAGTGCTTAATAAGCCCTTGAACGTCTCATGTTTCCTTATGCTAGATGGATGTTCATGCTGGTAAATGACCTCAAGTACCCTTAGGGAGGACTTGAAAGATGATATAGATTATTGTATTTCTGACAGGAAGAGCGAGTATTCTAAGAGCATGAAGGGAGAGTGGCTGTCTCTTGAGAGCTGGGCCCATGAACTGGCAGGGCATCCCTTTTCCTGGTTGAGAAGTCACGGGACCCAGATTCAAGGAGAAAGGGCATGAACTTGACTTTTCAGCAGAAGCATAGCAAGGAATTTGTGGCATCTGTAAAGTAGCAGTACCAGTGCCAGAATTGAGTGTCTGCATCTTCAACAGCTAACTAGCTTTTGACATTAAGCCTTGGGACAGCAATAAAAGTCTTGTGTGAGTTTATGTCTTTGTTTTATTTTCAGTCTTGCTGATTAAAATTAATCTTTTTATTTACTTTTTAAAGTGAAATTTAGCAATAGCTAATATGACAATAGGTGATTTAAAGGAACAAGATATCCCTGTCCAGTAAGTTTGGTGCAAAATTGCCTTAAGATATATTTAGATGAATATCTATCCCAGTAGAACAATAAACACTTAATTTGTAAAAAAATAATAATTTCTCAGATTTTAGTTTTTAATTCATAACAAGAATATAGTTTTGATGAAAGCTAAAGGAATAACATCTATAAAAACAGCATACCACCTTTCACATGGCAATGCTTATCACATCTGAGTTTTCTTCTCGTTATCTTCACTCTATCCTTATACAGACATTATCTTACTTTGTTTCTTTTCTTTGCACTTGCTGGACTTTTATAAGTATATAAAAGATTGATGTTATTAATAAAAAATTTGTTTTGTTCCTGTGCTAATCTACTATTAAATTGTATATAGACATTTGCCTAGAGATCATGGAAATATTCTATGCAATATTATATGGTATAAAATAATTAAACATAAAATAAAAAATAGTTCACTATTCTGAGATTAAGAAAAAGTTATAATCTTCAAGGTGTTCTCCACCTGTAGTAAACCTAGTTATGGGACAAGGCAATTTCTATAAGTAATGGAAAATTGAATTATCTATCATGGCCTCTGAAATGCAAATACTAACAGCAATCAGCCATTATCAAAGCCAACTAATTAAAAGTATTTAATAGCGATAGCTCAAATAGATCTATGGAGGCTATAAACCACACAGAGGTATCTTAAATCAAAATAGTCGATGTGCCTTTAAGAGTATTAATGCTAGTTGACATGTGAATTGAGAAGTTCATGTAATACAATGATTTGAGATGAGAGTTGTTATACTCTCTGGTATACTCGTCCTAACAAGCTTTAGAGGAAATTAAATTTATAAGACAAGCTTTCTGTCTGTGAGTTTATCATTCTGCTATACAATTAAGATTGTAGATATTGTCCCTCTTCTTATTAAATCCAGTAAATGTGCCCAGAGGCTACTGCAAAGGGAATAGCCACAAAATGAGATCAAGAAATACATAAATAAGAAATGTGAGTTTAGTATTCATTACTCATGATTTCCAAAGTGTATATGGAGAATGAACAGAACATTTATATTTATTTCCCTTTACTAATATTGACTTAGCAGAGTGTTTTCAGCATTGTGATGTCAGGGACTATAGGCAAAAAGAACTTAAAGATCATTAATCCAGGACTTTCGTTTTACAGATGAAAAATAAACAAATAAATAAAAACAAACAAGCAAATGAAATATTGAGGGCTAGAAAAAGAAACCTAAAAATTCTGAAAATTCAAAAGTCTAGTAAATGTCAGAGCTGAAATTTGAATCTGAGTATGTAGTTTACAAGTTTAGAATCCTCTTTACTAAATCATTGCTAATTCTTTATTCATAAGTGTAATTTATTAAGACACAACGTACATTCCAATATTATAAACTGCCTTTAACCCACCTTAATGGCCCTATTGATAATCTGGATAATACAGTAACCTATCTTTTAATGAGAACTAAGGTTTCTACATATTTAGAATTATTAACTATATTAACTGTATTTTTTCTCACAATTTACAATTATAGAATTGCATTGTTCCAGTAACAATTTCACTTCTAGTCTAAGAAATAATTGGAATTAAACATTCAGATATTCTAAGGTAACATTAAGCTAAAACAAGATTAAAAAGTCAACAATCTCAGAATACCCAAAGCCATGAAATGTAATCAGAAACATGATTTTAAGAAATTTTCCATATGAAAGGAATTTATGTGATATTTTAATATATTGTGATTAAACACTAACGATTATGCACATGTCAAATTTAAACTATAACTCATCCTCTTACTAATAAAATGGTATTGACTAGTTATTTTGCCTACTTAATTTTTTATTGCATCATCTAAGTGGTAATTATATCTACCACATGAGATTGTGTGTTTAGCTGTTCTGTGTGTGTTCCTGTCTGTGTATATGTGACAGAGGGGAGCGGGGGGGAGGAGGGCTGAAATTGCTTGCTCAGTGATAAACACTAAGGTTTAAACAGGCAGCATGTTATAATAGGTTTAGAGTTTGGTTCCAGTCAAGTAAGCTGGGGTTTTAATCTTAATTTTGTCTTCATCACAGTGGAACAGGATACAAACTTAAGGGAAAACTTAATTCCTTGAGTTTGTTTTCTTCTAGGAATAATAGAAATAATTATATTTTTACAAGGATTAAAAACAGCTTTCTCATTTAAAATGAACTAAAAAAATAAAAGTTGATGCATATAGATATTGAGCAAACAGGAAGTATCTCAGACCTAAAACTCTCAACATGCTTTATAGAATTCAAGTTCTTATTTACTAGTAGTTATCATTCTTTCCTAAACATTGTTTCTTCCATAAGAAATTAAATATTTATCTTATCACAAAGTATAATTATTTCTTTGTATTACTACTTATAAGTATTATCTGGCTATACAAATATGTATAGAATTTGTAGCCATATTTCAAAATATTAGTTAAATTAATATCATCTTATATAGGAAAATGAATATTTTTCTCGTTCAAGGGCATATTTGCACTTAGTACCAGTCAATATAACTATAGTTTATATAGAAAGAACATTAAGGTGTTTACATTAGTAAAACAAAATGGCCAGATGTTTAGATTAACTACAGATGTTAAGGTAGATTATAGAAAGAAAATAATCTTGTGGAATTTTGAAACTATATGTAAAATTATAGGATGTTAATAAATGAATATTCAGCTTTCCTTGGCCTCTTGAAATTGTGATGAGCATAACTCAGATGTAGGGAACATTATTCATCCGTTTAGCAAACATAAATCAATGCCTATTATGTTCTAGCCATTTTTTTTCAAATACTAAAAATGAGGATGAATAAGATACAGCACCTGTTATGAATTAACTTCCATATTTGTGAAATAATCCAATATGGAAGTAGGTGTGATAGGAACAGGAATAAGGAACAAGTAAAAAGCCCTTCTGTATGGCTGGTGTAGCTCAGTACTTGAGCGTTGAGCTTGCAACCAAGAGGCCACTGGTTCGATTCCTGATAGGGCACATGCCTGGTTGTGGGCCTGATCCCCTGTATGGGGCTTGCAAGAGGCAGCTGATCAATGATGTTTCTATCTCTCTATCCCCGTCTCTTCTTCTCTATATATAAAAAAAATCAAATATATATATATATATATTTTTTTTTTTAAAGCCCTTCTGAGTTTGTTTTGCCAACTCTGATCAATCAAGCAGGACAAAGATCTGATTTTGCAACCATAGTCTATTTGTGATGGGGTACTCGGCAATTAGATTGGTTTGGTTCTGGGCACATCAGTTGGATGGGAAAAATAATTTTATTAAGGAAAATTGGAGACCAGGAATTCTCTACAGATTAATAGTAAAGGGAATAATTCATCTTTGCCTTGGAATGCCCCCTCCCTGTAATGCGGCCAAGCTGAGTGGAGATTAAACTGACTTCGCCCATTGAGAACATCACATTTTTAACCTCATTCTGTCACCACCAAGTACTGGAAATATACACATCTCTTTTCATTTTTTAATAATTGTTTTTTAAACATATTTTTATTGATTTCAGAGAGGAAGGAAGAGGGAGAGAGAGATGGAAACATCAATGATTAGAGAGAATCATTGATTGGCTGCCCCCTGCACACCCCCTATTGGGGATCAAGCCTACAACCCCGGCATGCGCCCTTGACCAGAATTGAATCTGGGACTCTTCTGCAGGCTGATGCTCTAGCCACTGAGCCAAATCTGCTAGGGCAATGTACACATCTCTTACGTTAAGTGCCAAATGTGCTTCCCAGTGTCTTTCACATAAATATTTCATATGCGATGATAGTAATAATTATTGTCTTAAATTATTTTTTGCTTGAAATTAAAATAGCTGACCTACTGAATTAATGGAGTTGTCAAGAATGTTAAAGAAGTAGTACTTTTTTTAAATTTGTGTATGCTTCATAATAATAAGATATTTTTCCATGTATTGTATTCAAATAAAAGGAATGTTGTAAAGGTACAGTTTTCTCCATTTAAACATAAGGATACTACGACTGCCCGGCTTGCATGGCTCAGTGGTTGAACGTTGATCTATGAACCAGGAGGTCATGGTTTATTTCCTGATCAAGGCATATGTCTGGGTTTTGGGCTTGATCCCTAGTGTGGGGAGTGCAGGAGGCAGCTGATCAATGATTCTCTCTCATCATTGATATTTCTATCTCTCTCCCTTCCTCTCTGAAATCAATAAAAACTTTTTAAATAAGCCGAAACCGGTTTGTCTCAGTGGATAGAGCATCGGCCTGCGGACTCAAGGGTCCCGGGTTCGATTCCGGTCAAGGGCATATACCTTGGTTGCGGGTACATCCCCAGTAGGGGGTGTGCAAGAGGCAGCTGATCGATGTTTCTCTCTCATCGATGTTTCTGACTCTCTATCCCTCTCTCTTCCTCTCTGTAAAAAATCAATAAAATATATTTTAAAAAAAAAACAAACAAAACTTTTTAACTAAGTAGCCCTAGCTGGTTTTGCTCAGTGGATAGAGCATCAGCCTTCGGGATGAAGGGTCCCAGGTCGAATTCTGGTCAAGGGCACATGCCTTGGTTTCCGGCTGGATCCCCAGTAGGGGGTGTGCAGGGGGCAGCCGATCAATGATTCTCATCATTCATGTTTCTATCTCTCTCTCCCTCTCCCTTCCTCTCTGAAATCAATTTAAAAAATATATTTTAAAAATTTAAATAAGTAAAATGAAGATACTAAGACTAAGAGCAGCTCAGCTCCCTGTCTGAAATATTAGATGTAGTTATGTCTATGATGTCATAAAAGAGTTGCCATATTCTTTGTTCCGGGGCCTTTTGTCAACTAAATTATAGAAAATGTTTAAGCAAGTTAACATGCCATTTTTCTTTATGGTTGTTTACTCATTCTTTCATCCAAGATTTATTGAGAAACCAAGTGTTCCATATCAGGGATCAACAAGAGAGGATAAAAGATAAAAACTGCACGACAGGAGCTTTTATTGTAACTGGGGCGAGGGAAGTACAGATGAGAAGTCAAATAGAATGTATAGCAGTTAGGTAGGGATAAAAAATATTAAAGCTGAACAAGGTGTACTGGGGATGAGTGTCAATTATATAGAGAATGTTAAGAAAAGTTTCCCCAATGAGCTGACATTTGAGACCTGTAAGAATTGAGGAACAGAGTAGGAGCAATGCATGTAGAGAAAACTGCAATTGCAAAGACCCAGATGTGTGTGTGTGTGCTGGTTGTTTTTAAGGAATAGGAAAGCAGACAGAGGTAAAAGAAAAGTAAGAAAAGAGAAGAGGTCATAAAGCTAAAAAATGAAGGCCAGAACTCATGTATTATTAGATCTTGAAGGGTTTTATTTTATTTTTCCAGAGTAAAATTTGAAAACAATGCAAAAGTTTGAGTAACATAGTAGTATATTCTAAATAAATTTTAACAGATCACTGTAGCTGTAATATTGTGTGTAGTCTAGTCACACAATAAGAGAAGAAAGAAGAAGCCATATGAATCAAGATAGCTACATTCTTGTATTTAGCTGGAATTTAACACAAAACAAGGTTTTAAATTGATAATATTGGGAGGGGTTAGAGGAAAAAAAGGCAAAGATTTAGTCTAGGATTTGGAGCCTGGTCATGTGTAAAAGTAAAATTAACATTTTTTAAGCAGAAGGGACAGAATTGAGGTCAAAGGTAAGGAACTCAGTTTTGAGGATTATTAAACTTAAGATACTATTAAACATTTAAGTAAAAAACTAACTAAGTAGAAATATGATCTCTCCTGTAAAGAAAATCAATGAATATAGACAAAAGACAGAGGCATGCTGGTACAATATATTTGAGAAGTGTACTATCTATATATATATAAAAAGCCAGAGACCATAAGGGCCATAACGACCAGTCACTATGACGCCCACTGTGGCCAGCGATCAGGGGGTGGGGCTGGTTGGCCACTCATGGCCCCTCCCCACTGCCAGCCTGCCCCTGATTGGACTCTCCCACCCCAATCAAGAGCAGGCCACCAGCCAAATGCCTCCTCCCTTCCCCTCTGGCTAGCCCTGCCCCTGATCAGCCTGCCCCACCATGATAGGCCTGCAGCCCCTCCCCCTGGCTACCCACCCCTGATCTCACACCCCCACCCCAATAGGGAGTGGGGCTGGGTGGCCAACCTCCTACAGCCCCTCCCCTTGGCCACCCCACCCTTGATTGCACTCCCCACCCCAATAGGGGCCTGGGGCTGGCCAACCAACCTCCTTCAGCCCCTCCTCCTAGCTGATCATTCCCCCAATGGGCCCCCACCACCCTGATCAGCCCACAGTCCCTCCCCCCACTGGTCCCGCACCTGATTGCCCTCCCCAACCCAATAGGGTGTGGGGCCGGCCCACCAACCTTCTGCAGTACCTTCTCCCACTGGGTCCCACCCCAGATCAGCCCCCCACACCATCAGATCAGAGGCAGGGCCGGCCAGCCAACCACCTATGGCTCCACCCTCAGGCCTCTGGCCCCCTGAATGGCACCCTCCACCCCAATCTTGGGCAGGGCCTGCTGGCAAATCACCTGAGGCCCCTTCCCCCAGCTGGCCCAGCCCTGATGGGGCCCCAATAGGGGAAGGCTGACTGACCAACCTCCCGCTATCTCCTCCTCCCAACAGGCCCAGCCATGATCTGCCCTGATTGAGACTGAGTTGGTTACACCCCACCTATCCACGAATTCATGCCCTGGGCCTCTAGTTACAAATAAAATAACAACCCCAAGTAGAATCACTTATGCTAAGCCTCATTCACAAATCAAGACTTAACTCAATTACAATTTCAATTGTCTCAGAAATGGAATCTTTAATCAGTTAATCAGGAATCATCCGATCAGCACTAGTTAGGTAATCTGCCTCGTAGACCCCTGCCGTGTCCTAAAGGGAAGTAACATTGCAAGAGGAAACATGTTTTTTTTCCTAGTATAGCTTCTTTGTTCCTGCTCTTTTCTGCATATAAAGTCTTTCATTTGGTACAGTTCTTTTAAGATCATTTCTATCTGCTATAACATTTAAATCAAATTTTTGCTCAAATAAATTCAACATTTGTAATATGCCTCAGTTTATTTTTTAATGGTTCAAATTGAGAGTTTGGCCTGAACTAGATTTTTATCCATAAGAACAGAAGAGCATTCCTGTAGATAGAGGAGCACAAGTGTAAGTGGGTAGAAGTTATTTTGTATTTATTTAAATTTCATATTATATTAGGCAGTGCAGTTACCCAGGTGAAAGGAAGGAGAGGGAGATTTTGAAGAGTTGGGGAGAATTGAGAAATTTTGAAATAGATGTTTGAGAAATTAGGTAAGTGAATGCACTAAGGAATGCTTACTAGTTAATGATAAAGTCTTGTTTAGGTAGAGAGTTAGATTTAAACAGGGTTGAAGTTTAGCCATATGAGAACAGCAAATACTAAGAAAGGCCAAGGAGTTGATTTCATATACAAAGGAATGATTGAAATGACTAACTATGAAGTTGAAATAGGATTTTAATTAATTTTGCAATAAGCACTTAATGATTCCTTTGATGTGTCCAGTATTATGTGCTGGTGGAAAAATAAGAAGATAATGTTGGCAAGTTTTCATACAAGACTTGGTCTGTGCTTAGAAAAACTAATTTCTATCACTCATACCAAAATATAGGAGAATTTTGAATGAAGAATATGAGAAAATATAATTAAATCAAATTATAATTAAAATATTGTTGAACTAAAACAAAATAGTTAAATACAATTACATAAAACAGATTTGATAATTGCAATAAAAACTTTCATTACACTAGACATTAGATTGTGCTTGATAGCACTGAAAAATTCTACATAGTTGTGTGATAGATTCACTAACTCATTTATTCATTCATTAAATAATTATTGATTTCCCGGTCTATGCCAAGCAATTGTATTAATGCTCTGTTACCTGCTGTAACAAATAAATTACCACAGACTAGTCTGTTAAACAACACAAATTTCTTATCTTACAGTTGTGTAAGTCAGAAGTCCAAGACAGGTCTCACAGGCTATATATAACCAAGGTATCAGCAAGTCTAATTTCTTTTTCCTGGGAGCTTTAGGGGAAAATTTGGTTCCTTTACTTTTCCAGCTTCTGGATGCATTTTCTTTGCTCTTGGCCCCCCTACTCTGCTTTTGAATAAAGTAATATCATATATTTCTGTCCTTTCTTGCTGGCTGACCATAGCTTGGGAAAGTTCTCCACTCTTATGGATTTACCTGTCTAGACTGTGCCCACCAGGATAATCTCTCATGGAAATAGTGTTGATCTTAATGACATCTGCAAAGTACTTTTATTTAAGGAAGACAAAATATTCCTGCATTCCAGAGATTAGGATGTGATCATCTAAGGCAGGGAGTCACTTTGCTGTCTACCATAGCATTAGAAATATTGTTCTGCTTTCATAGACTTTACATTTGAATGGGTGAGACTATTTATAGTGCATGATTACAATTAATTTATGTGTATACTAATTACGAGCTATCACAGTTGGATGTTATATTGTTTTAGAATTAAAAATGGGGTGAAAACTAACTGTGTTGCTACATCAATGAGCAGAAGCATAGATATCTATTTGGGAATACTGTTGAAAACCAGAAGATCAGCAACTGCTTACGGTGACAAAGTCATAAAATTCAATTTCACCAGTTTTTTGCTATATCATAATTAACAAAGTTCTTGCATTTCTTTTTTTAGAGAGAACTGAGAATCCCTAAGTGGAAAGAAATGAAGAATTCACTCCAAACAACACCCATCGCACTGAGTGTGATGCTGAGGGAGCTGGGACCTGGAGATTGGTGAAGTGGAATAAAGGGAAGGATTCCAGCACACTAAGAAATAGGCTACATTTCATCAAGGACCCTGAGTAATGTAAATGTGCAATTCCTATGCGAGACAGTGCATCCTTGAGAGAACATGGTGTTTTTCTCTGAAAAGATCCCATTTCCACATGGGTTGAGATAGGTAAAGTCATTTGTTACCATGTTTTCTTTTTTAAAAATATATTTTATTGATTTTTTACAGAGAGGAAGGGAGAGGGATAGAGAGTTAGAAATATCGATCAGCTGCCTCCCTGCACACTTCCTACTGGGGATGTGCCCACAACCAAGGTACGTGCCCATACCCGGAATCGAACCTGGGACCCCTCAGTCCGCAAGCCGATGCTCTATCCACTGAGCCAAACCTAATTCCACTCCCTTGTCAAGTGTCCTCTCTTTGTCTCTCCCCTGACCTTGAGGAGTTAGCAATCTCCTTCGGAGACAGGTTACATTAATAAGCATTTGGAATAAATACTTTTATAACACAGGTATAATGAGTTTAAATGTGATTTGAGAGAAGTTAAGAGAAGGGAAATGCCTAGATGAGGAATAATTAATCTTTGGATGCTCAAACTTGTGTGTATTTGAACACTTTTCCTCTATAGCCTATCATTGGAAGAGAGGAGGGGGTATAGAACTTCATCAGATATAAGGGATTCATTCTCATTATGTTGAAGGATTTTCCATCTTGCCTAACCTGATACAAGTTTTGTTTTTCTGCCGTGAGACACCTCAGCAGATTTGTAAAAGAACTTTGGCGAGCACACTTGTCTTCATCAACAGCAGCAGTGGCAGTCAAACACTTGATCTCCAAGTTCTGTCATCTCCCTTTCTGCTTTTCCTGCACTATATTGCATAGAGAGTTATTACAGGTACCTTCAGACAAGCCCAGTGTTTCAGGTTGACTCAAGCCAATTTGGTCTTGACAAGTCCTGATAGTATTGTCTGCCAAAGTGAGAGTCTGGTGAGAGTTATACACTTTCCCAAAACCTCACCAACTAAATTCTGTTGCATATACAAACATGTATTAAACAAACCTTTTCACAAAGGTGTTACAGTTTGTCCAATAAAGATGATGAAATTCCATCTTTCTGTTGTTTCAAACTCTCCCACTATACTTTTTGTGTAAAGTTGACTTGTGTCAGACACACTAATATTTTGGAAGGAGGGATATAGTAAGCAGAATGAGACACCAGGATTCTACTAATCAATAGCTGGGCTTAGACACATTTTGGGGTGAATCCTGTCCACCATCCCAAGAGATCCAGATCCTAAAGATTGTTATATATGTGTGAAAAATATCTCTAAAATCATCGAGCCAATCCTGAATACCAATAAGTTTACCAATAACAGCCCATTTCTAAAATTTGTTATGATAATTGATAGTCTTCTGATCTCATAAAACAAATTTTTAAAATTTACTATAAAAATTAACAAAGCTGTGGTTAATAAAGATAGTTAAAATAGTTTTTACACTACTATTCTCTGGATGTGGGCTTTCTGACTGAATGTTAGATAACTTCCCTGAAAATGTGGATATTCCTAAGTAGAGCAAATAACAACCCTTGTATAGACTGACATGGAGTTATCCTCACATATATTTTATATCTTATTCAACTCTCCCCTGAAATATAGACTTGTACACTTCTAAATTATACTTAACTTGCTACTTTACTCCACAAGAATCTCTAATAGTATGCCAATTCCAACATATCCAAAGGACATTTTGATTCTTAGTCAATATTTTTCAAACTCGCCTTTGGACTGTCCCTATTTTAGTATATAAAATCAGTATGCACCAATTACTCTGGTAAATAACTCATACGTGTTCCTCATTCCTCTCTTTCACTTGCTCTCATCTTCTCATTCTAATATACAAATCTACAAATCCTGTCCATGCTAAACAAACGTCTTCCTACTTCGCTAACACCCTAGTAGTGGAAAACACCATCATTTCCTCTACGGTTCATTCAAATGCTCTCCTAACTAGTCCCCTTGTCTCTGTCTTCACCTAATCCCTTCACTACATAATGGACAGATTGAACTCGTAGAGATTTAAATCATATTATACCATTCCAAGCTTTCAAGTAATCAAAGGTCTTTATTATGTTTAAATTAAACTCAAGACTCTTTATCATGATCTATACATTCCAGTATGACCAGTTCCTGACTCATTTCAAGCCCATTTCATTTGATTCCTTCTTTCTCATTGTGCTCCCACAATATTGACTTTGTTTTTAGTAATTGAAAAATTAATTTTGACTCAAAATGATTCTGTTTTACTCTGAGAAAGAAAAAAAAATAAGATTACTGTTTTAATAAAATTGAAATAGACATGATTTTTTTAGAGAAATGCTTTCTTTGAAACACATCCAGTCAGTCGCCTGTATTCACAGGTTTAAAACACACTGACTCATCTCTTAGCAGAATCTGCTCCTTTCATTATGATAGCCCCTCAACATATAGAAGAAGCTCAGTATAGAAACTGTACTCACAAAGTCGCTTTTTTTTAAGTGATAAACATGCTTTTTAAAAGGTAAAAATTGAGAAATATATCTATGCATAATATAATAGAAGTATAATCTTTTCTCCCCATTGATTAAGTTTAAGCTTATTCATGCCAAACCCTCATCCTGAAATCACCCTCATTATTGTTATTACTGTCTTTTTTTGGTTGAGCATAATTATCATTACAGTTATCTCATGGAAAAGAAGGTGGAGCTTGAAGGCCACTGTCTATTAATGTATATATGTAAGCTGAAAATTATCAAGATACTGGCAAATCTATTATACTAAGTAAATTGTAAATGTCCAACATCTCTTGGATAATAAAACTCTTCACATTTGATAGTGAAACTATTAGACCACAGGAGAACCTCAACTTGCAACTTGAACAGTGCCTTTGTAATGAAATGATATTAATTACTTCTGTGGATGGAACTGGATATCCAATCTGAGTAAGTAGAGAAACATCACCTGATTTTTCTATTAGACCAAATTCTTCTGAAATGCAATGAGTGTCAAAGCATTTAAAGAGCTTTAAGTTGAATTATATGATGCTATAATATGTTTCATGAGAAATTAGTTTTCTAAACTAACATTATTTTACCTTAAAATTGGTCATCATAATTAAGCAATGATTATCATACACTTAAGGGAATAATAAATTTCAATATACCTAAGATCTTCCTCCCTCTTTATTTTAATGTACCATTAAAAAAAAAAAAAAAAAGAACATGCTTTTCCCTGGTGTCTGGGTTTTACCTGAGCCTCTCCCTGAGACCACTAGGTAACCCTTTAATCAAACTGGAACCCTCTCTCATGCATTGGACCAAATGAAACAGTAAAGCTTTTTGCAGCAAGAAAGAAGAAAAATAAATAAATTAATGGAACATGCTAACAACACATTTTCACCCAGTACTCTATTTCTTCATTGCTTCTACCTTTGAATTTGTTCTTTAGGGTACTTTGAAAAATTTCTGTCTTAGTGCAGAATTGTCTACCACCTTTTTAAAAAAATTGGTGACAACTTTTGTGTTAGTGAAGGCTTCAAATTGTTGCTTAAATTTAGTACCAACTTGTAACATTTTAATTGGGAACTAAGCTCATTTTACACTTGGGTCGGGATTTTGCCAACTGTAGTGTTTCAAGGACATTTAAAAAGTTGGTTACACAAATCTCTTTTCTTACAATACAACTAGATCTTTGTAGGAAATATTAGTATTCAGGAGTTCAGATTAACAAACAAAGTAGAACTATTAAAGATAATTATTTGTACTAAAAACAAATTCATGAGAGGACTGAATTGCTCTTTCCTTTCATTCATATAAAATATGATTTGATTATCATAGTTAATTTATATTTTCATTAAAATATTTATTAATGAATTGAAGTAATCATGCAACATATTTTTATTTCAATTTAATTTTTTCATTGTCTTATTAAATGTTCAAGTGATTTAAGAGAGTTAAGTAAATGACAGCCCTCATTCTTGCTAAATTATGAGTATCAGAGTATACAGGGATTTACCCAGTTTCAAGTTTTATTCTTTTTTTTTAAAATATATTTTATTGATTTATTACAGTGAGGAAGAGAGAGGGATAGAGAGTTAGAAACATCGATGAGAGAGAAACATCGACCAGCTGCCTCTTGCACACCCCCTACTGGGGATGTGCCCGCAACCAAGGTACATGCCCTTGACCGGAATCGAACCCGGGACCTTTCAGTCTGCAGGCCGACGCTCTATCCACTGAGCCAAACCGGTTTCGGCTCAAGTTTTATTCTTAATTTGATTCAGCTAATTCTCAAAGATTCCCTGCTGAACCTAATGTAATTATTTATTTTATTTTATTTTCTTACAAAAAAAGCCAAAAGTCCATTGCTTAATTCAGTCATTATATGTAGAAATAAAGACATATTTCATCATCCAATGGGTTAATTTAATTATCCTTGTAGGCCCTGCATTTTAACTTTATTAAATTTTCTACTGGTCTCCAGTATATTGCCAAACTCTTCTAATTACTTACTTTTCCCTTGACTTTTCTTTTGCCACTTTCCATTATAATTTATAATGGCCACACTTTGCCAGTATTAATAGGAGGGACCACAGGGCCCGAGAGTTAAACGCTTGGCTTCTGGAATCTTACATCTTTGCTTGAATGTCCTAGCTCCATCATTTTAAGAACTGTGGATGAGTTCCTTAACAAACATAAGAACCACTTTTTATTTGAAAATAGGCATCACAAAAACATCTAAACTCACAGGACGTTTATTAAAAATTAAATGAAACAATGTACATTGGCATAGAGTGAGAATTTAATATGTTTTTAATAAATATAGGTGGGCAAAAAAGTAGATTTACAGTATATATATATATATATATATATATATATATATATATATATATGAGCTTAATATGCTAAGTGTCCGACCATTTGCTTGACCATTCAACCAGTTGCTATGATGCACACTGACCACCAGGGAGCAGACTCTCCAGTCTAGTAGGTTAGCTTGCTATTGGGGTCCGGCTGATCAGGACTGGGCAAGACAGGATGGACATGCCCTGGAGCCCTCCCCAGCTGGCCAACTCTTGCGGTCCCTCCCCAGCATGCTGGCCCCCATCAGCCCCGGTGAGGATTGGGCAAGACAGCCGGATACATTCTGGAGCCCTTCTGTGGTCCCTCCCTGGCCCCGATTGTGCACTGGTGGAGTCCCTCAGCCTGGTCTGTGCTCTCTCACAATCTGGGACCCCTCGGGGGATGTTGGAAAGTTGGTTTTGGCCGGATCCCTGTAGGCCAGACCAAGGGACCCCACTGGTGCATGAATCCATGCACCAGGCATCTAGTTTATAAATAATAATACAAGAATAAAGCCTGTGATTTGCATCCTTACAACTGTAAACCTACTTTTGCCCAACCTTGTATATTATAGATGTTTTAAAATTTGACGACAAACATGAAAAATCATCTTGAAAAAGTTGTAATCTATAAGTTGTTTTTTTATTGACGTAACTAACTATTCTCATTTTATGCACTTAAAACAGACAGATTCAATGAGTTTTATCTAAATATTGTTCATGGGAAAGAGCACATCTGATAAAACCCTACAGAAGTAAACTGCACAGTAAATCAAGGTTCATCTTGATTATTCCTGAAAAGTGCTTTATAATCACAAAAACTAACAAGCGCATTAATGAACACCTGAATTTCAGATGTGCCAAAATGCTTTCCCGAAAGTAATACAACAGAGTGACATGATTGACATGGAAAAAAAATACAAAACAGATCTGATCTACAATTTCATATTTTTATCTTTGAGGACTTTTTGACATTTCTTCCATTACCATTGTCATATACTGAGGATCAACTATGAAATATTTAAAATTGTTGTTATATATCTTGGAGACAAATTTGAAAAATCATTAACTGATCAAGGAAAATGAAGTGCAGTGATAAAGTTTTGTGCATTGACTATCATGTTGTTGTTTATTATTTTAGTAATGCTACTTGAAATGAAAACTAGACTCTGGAAAAAGAGAAAAAGCCAAAAACGTATTCAGCTTGATATGGACTGAAGGATAAAACCTAACATAAACCATTACCAAGTGCTATCATTTCTTGGCAACCGGTGCATGATAATCATCAACTGACCAAGATGATCTTATTGTTCCTCTCAGCTTGACTAAACTTTAATTTTTTTTCCTGTCCACAAACCCTTGACCTTCCTTTTCTTAGAACAATTGGTTTATAAAACTTACAATTGTAAATTATCTCTTTGTATATCTTTTTAAAACCTCTAATTATTTTACAATCCAGGAATGTCTTTCTCAGAATCTGGGGCCATCCCTTTGGAAAGTAATCATCAAGGAAGATCATGCCTCTACCTTCCAGGCTCAGTGGGAGGGTAGGCTGTTGACTTCCACAAAAGCCTATTAGCAAATACAAAAGGCCTAGTCACGCTGAACAATTTCCCCAATAATATCCTCGAATACTTTTTAACTATCTCACCCAGTGCTTCAAAAACTCACTCACCTGACTTCTGTTTCAGCAATGGTGAGTTCAACCCCCCTATCTACTGCAATAGTCTTGACTCTATTGCAATATTCTTGAATAAAGGTCCTCCTTGCTTTTTTACCTCTATGTGGTACAAGATTTCTTTGACACAATCATAGGTAAAATGATACTTCATATTGAAATATGACCCAAAAGTTGATTTCTTAAGACTTATTTCAGACAATCAGTAGTTTGATCAAAGCTTCCATGAAGGTATACTTTTACGGCTGAGTAAATCTTATGCTTATTTGTTCATGAGTATAATATTTTTGTTCAGGGATACTTCTATGTGATGAGTAAGCCCTTTTAAAAATTACAGGAATGATAAAAGAGTGAAACCATTTCCCTCACTAGTTTTAATAAACCAAGGTTATAAATGGATGCTGTAACTGAGAATAGTCTACATTTGTTTTTACTTTGCAGGTCACTGCTCAAGCTAGTAGATGGTCAGCATCATTGTTGATTTGTTGATAGAAGATTAGAACTTACTTATATAGTTCTAGAGGCCCAATGCATAATTGAATCATGCACGTGTAGAGTCCCCTACACGCTTTCGCTTTTCGCGGTGGAGCTGGGTGCCTGTACGCTGGTGCACCAGGCCTTTCAGAAGCCTCTGGCGTGGCGGAGGCTTCTGAAAGGCCTGGTGCTGGAGCAGACAGGCATCAAGCTCCCACGCTTTTGATGGCCCGCGACCGCTGAGGGGGGCTACCCTGCTGTTGAGAGGTGCAGAGGGTGGGACTCCCGCCCCCTGCGCCTCTCAACGGCCGCTGAACGGACATCTGGCTACCCTGCCGTTGAGAGGCGCAGCTGGGTGTCCGCGGCAGCCCCCTCAGCGGCCGCGGATCTGGCCGTAGAGAGGCACAGGGGGCGGGAGTTCCGCCCCCTGCGCTTCTCAAAAACAGGGTAGCCCCCGTCAGTGGCAGAGGATCCGTGCCTCTCAATGGCCAGATAGGCCACCCCGAGTCCCGCCCCCCAGCCTCCCGCAGCCCAATCGTGGGAGTAGCGGAGTGATGGTAATTTACATGTTACTCTATTATTAGATAGGATAAGAAAGAAAGCATGTACTCCATGAGTTTAAGAAAAATTCAAAGTTAAACTTAATTCAATCTAAATATTCTGGAAAAGTTTTCTTTGTAGAGCCAAGTATTACATTACCAAGAATATTCTATTTATCTCTCTTTTTATATTAATTGCATATATTCTTTTTTTAAGCATCACATCCAAATTTGTCTGTATAACTAAATTTTACATTTAATATTTAAATATTTTTTGTGATTATAAATCCAAAAGTACGGTGTGCAGGTTTATTTTTTTATCTATGTACTAATCTATAGTGCTAAAATTTGTGGAATGACCATAATGGTCTTACTTTAGTTAAATACAACTTGATTCATATATGTTTTGGGCCAATGCCTTAGTTATCATGAAAAATAAATGCTCATTTATTCTCAGAACTGATCAGTGTATCATCAGAAGTGAAAAATGCTCAAAAACTTAAAACTAATAGCAATTCCAGATGCCTTTTGTACTTGTTTAATTAGAGCAGATTTAAAGACCATTGTATATCTCAAAACCAGGGATTCTTTTCTAAACCCATACCTCCAAAAAGGATCTGGCACATATAATACATGCAGTAAATAAGGATTGAACTATTGATTCCTCCTTCTCAGTTTTGGTCAAATTCTTACAAGTGATTGTGCTCTATTATATTTTGTACTTCAGAAAGAGAAGGAACTTGAGCAATCACAAAACAGATATGAACATAAACCTTATGAGGATATATTGAAGTAAGGTAGACATTTAAGAGTTCATAGGCAGGTAGCTTTAAAAAGACAAATACACAAAGCTAAAACGAGGGGCCCAGATAAATAAGAATAGTGTGATGGGAGGTTGGTGGCTATGAAGTAGGCTCTAGAGTGGAAGGTACTGGTGAGGAGCTACTGCATGGAGTCTCCAAGCACCTTTGTATATTTTACCTTTTAATTGCAAAGAGATGAAAACGTGACTTTGTAATGGAGAGGCCTTCTGGAGACCCCACATAAATCAAGGAAACAAAGTTACAATCACCAGTACTAGGACACATTCAAATTGGAGGTCCGTTGTTAGGTTGCAAGAAGACGTAGCCTCTTTGACACTTTTTGCTAATGTGAGAAAACATCAGACAAACCCAAGTTAAGTGTCATTCTTCAAAATAATTAGCCTGTAATAGTCAAAACTGTCAGCACCATAAAAGTCAAGGAGCAACTATTCAAGCTGGAAAGAAATAAAGATTCCTACAAGCCCTAGCCAGTTTTGCTCAGAGGATAGAGAATTGGGCTGTGGACCAAGGAGTCCTGGGTTTGATTCTCGTCAAGGGCATGTACCTCAGTTGCAGGCTCCTCCCCACCCAGGCCCTGGTCAGGGCACATGCAGGAGGCAACCAATCTATGTGTTTTTCTCACATTGATATTTCTCTCTGTCTTTTCCCCTCTATTCCACTCTCTTTAAAAATCAATGGAAAAATAATCTCTGGTGAGGATAAAAAGAAAAAAAAAAAATTCCACCAGAATGCAACACAGATTTTAGTGTATATTTCCTATAGAGGAGGTTATTAGGATAATTGACTGAATTTGAAATTAATCTAAAATGTAAATGTTAGTAATGTGTCAGAGTTGACTTCTTGACATACATTTATTGTGGTTAAAAAATGCATACCCTCTCTTGTAAGAAATGCACTTAATTTTTTAATATTTTGGGACATCATATCAGCAATTTACTATCAAAAAGTTTAGAAAAAAACCCTTTGTATTTTTTAACATTTCTCTAGATGTAAGATTGTTTCAAATACAAATATTTTTAAAAGCCAAAATGTAGTATGAAAAGGCTATTTATACACCATCCTCATATCAGACAAGTGAAATTATGTATGCTTCAAGAGATATTATTAGAAACATGCATTAGATCAAGTGTGGAAGTTAAAAGCATACTCTTACTTTAGGGTGAACTGAAATGTCTCCTTATGTGCTATTATTTTATAAATAATAGCTGTTAAAGGTTCTAATCAGATGTAACACTACAGTGACTTATTATATGATGAAATACCTCTTTTTTTTTAATCCTTCAAAGATAATAGGTATATAAAAGTCCATCAAAAAGATGTAAACAAGGAAAAATTCCCTAACGGAACTACTGTGTATGTTGACACCACAGGGCTTCTTTGAAATTCAAGATAGGAGGAAGTGTGTGTGTGTGTATGTGTGTGTATGTGTGTATGTGTGTGCGTGTATGTATGTGTGTATGTGTATGTATATGTGTGTATATGTGTATGTGTGTGTATGTGTGTGTATGTGTGTATGTGTGTGTATGTGTGTGTTTGTGTGTGTGTATGTGTGTGTATGTGTGTGTGTGTGTATGTGTGTGTGTGTGTGTGTATCTAGGCATATATAGCATTGAAAAGGTGGGGATCAGTGGTACCTAAATAGTTCTATTCTTCTCTAAAATGGACTCCTAAGAAATAATTGTTTTTATATCAGGAGTGGAGTAAAAAAGAATATGACCATAAACATTACAGTAAGCCAGAAAGCAAGCAAACAACGTGGTCCAACAGTACTAAGGATATGTCAATAGGATGCAGGCCTTCAGTGAAAATGGCACCGTAGCCAAAGTCTGCAGAATTTGAGCATCAAAAAGAATAATGAAAAATTATATAGAAGCAAAAAGATCAATAAGTACATAATAATTCAAACAGTTAGGAAGGAATGCTTTTCTTTAAAGAAAAATATGAGCCCAGCTGGTGTGGCTCAGTGGTTGAGCATTGACCTATGAACCAGGAGGTCATGGTTCAATTCCTGGTGAGGGCACATGCCTGGGTTGCGGGCTCTATCCCCAGTATGTGGTATGCAGGAGGCAATCAATCAATCATTCTCTCTCATCATGAATGTTTCTATCTGTCTCTCCCTCTCTCTTCCTCTTTGAAATCAATATAATTGTATTTTTAAAAATATTAGTTAAACTTAGAAGATCATTCTTTTACATATTTAACAATTCATGCATATATCAAGAATTGATTATAAAAATCAATATGTTCATAGGTTTGAGAAAACAATATCCATACCTCTTTGAGCTTATTAGTGTTCTTACATTTACATAGAAGGGAAATAAATGCTTATCTTAGGATGGAGAGTTCTTAAAAGGTGTCTCCTTATTATTTCTACCAGAAATTTTTAACCTGAACCTATTCTACCTTAATAATCAAGTACAGCTAAATTGTTGGAACTTCCATAAGCCAAATGGACTGACCTCTTCAATGGTATCCATGTCATAAAATATTAAAAATATGGGAGCTCTGCCAGATTTAAGAAGACTAAGGATACAGGAAAATCAAGTGCAATGTGTGACCTTTGATAGCATTCTGGCTTGGAGACAAAGCAGATATAATGAAAAATTGGGGTACAAATGAGAGATTCTGAAAGTGAACTATATAGTTAGACATTATAATATCAATATCAATTAGCATCCTTTTGTGTATAATGCCATTATAGTCACACTGCAGACTGACCTTTTCTTAGGAGAGAGGTACTAAAGGATTTCAAATATTTCGGTAAAAAAAAAGAACAGGGAGATAGGCAGGAGAGGGAAAGAGAGGGATAGCAGAGAGAGAGCAAGAAGGAGGGAGACTAGGAAGATATAAGAGGTAAAGCAACTTGGCAAATGTTAGCAATGGTGAATCTTAGTTAAATGGTATACAAAATTACTTTATACTTTCTCATTTTGGGTAAGATTGTTATTTTTCAGAATAAAATATTGGATATTATATAAAAATGTGGGTCACCTATTTATACCAAAGCTTAACACATGCAGTTATTCATAATGTTTCTAACTTTGTCCACTTTAAAATATTCTTAAAATTCAGATATATATATTTACCTCTATTAAAATATGCATTTACTTCTCCTTTATCAGGGATATTTATATATACTCATAATTTCTATGAACAGGAATTGCTATTTGTCTAGCTGTGATCTTCGTAGTGTCATGCACATTTATGATGCCATTAGATAAGTAAAATTATGCTCTATTTGGTATGCATTTTCTTGCACTCCTCTGAAATAAATTAAGCATTTAAAATTGATGTCCCCCATAAATATTGAGCTCATTTTTATTTATTATCTTTGCCATACATTTATAATAAAATAATTTATTTTTATTCTATATTTCATGACATTTACGTTTATAATCTGAAAACTCACTTTAATGAATCTATGAAATATTCACAACTACTTTATAGCTGGAAACAAAACTCCTATATTTTGGAAGCATTTCACATCCTTAAATCTTCCCTGTTAGAAAAATTGATAGGGTTAATTTCAGAAGTCTCTTTTTCTCTAAAAATAAAATTTAATGCAATTCTCTGGCCCCTTTTTCTGCAGTCTGTGCTTTAGAGAACATTCCTTTAGTATTTTACAACAAAGAAGAGCAGGGCAAATTCATTTTCTATGGTAAGTTGCAAATATGGCTACAATTCTTCACTCTTTTGCATTCTGATGGCAATTTTCCCTAACTTAAAAGGCAATGTCTGTTTCCCTACCACTGGAATCTGCGCTGGCCGTGGGAGTGGCTTTGGCTGATAATATATGGCAGGAGAAACTGCATGGCAGTTCAGAGGCGGGGCCTCAGGAGGCCATGTGTGTTTCCCTGAGAGCTTCATGGCTAGTGGAAACTGATCCCCGTGAAAGCTGCAATGTCTCAACAAAGTAACACCAGCATGGTCAGCTATAAACATCCAAAAGCTGTCCCTACATTATTATTCAAGGTCCTTTTCTGTTGTTTTTCTATTTTTCACTTCTGTCTTTTTATGTGTAAATGTTATGATTCTGTTTTATATACTGCATAATAAGTCACAAGTACATTTAATTAAAAAACCTAGTTTATGCTACCTATCTTAACCTTTAACACCTCTGATATTTCCTCAAATTATTTACATATAATATATAACTAATATATATAAATAATGTACACAAATATAATAATGTAATAATTATGTATTATATTAGAGGCCCGGTGCATGAAATTCATGCATGGAGAGAGGGGTGTCCCTCAGCCTGGCCTGCACCCTCATGCAATCTGGGACCCCTCGGGTAGGGTCTCTGGGGCTGACTAATGATCAGGGCCTATCGGGACTTCCCTTCCCCCAGCTGCCAGCAGCTGGCCCCATCCCCCTCCTGCTGCCACTGCTTGCCATTTGTGCAGCACTGCCTCCCCCTCCCCCACCACCAGTTGCCTCCTTCTGCAGGTGACAGGCATGGGTTGTGATCACTTGGCTGTCCTGGGCCTCCATCTGTGGGGTGATCGCTAGCTGGCCACACACACTTGCCACATCGTTGCTGGCCCTGGGCCTCCCTCTGTGGCTGCTGGCAGGGTGGCTCCATAGAGGGAGGCCACACCCACCCACCACAGTGCCACTGGCCGGGTAGCCTGGGCCTCCCTCTTTGGGGCAATTGATTACCCAGCAGAGGGAGGCCCTGCCCAACTGGCTGGAGCTCCATGATTGATTGCCGTGCAGAGAGTGGCCTGGGCCTCCCTCTTTGGGGTGATCGATCACAGAGTGCCCACATTTTTCTTAAAAAGTATCATGGTCTGGCATATTTGTATGTTCATCCTATCACTCAGACATCTGACTCTTCATTTAACATTTTTGTGCTAGGGACCAAAGCAGGTTCTGGGAAGAACAAAGAGACAATAAGACATTAATTGGTAAGGCTTCTGTTTGAACTAAAAAAAATTAAAATATATAAGCGAGATGTTTTTGCCTAACTTCATATGTGTTTGTTTTTTTTTTAGATATGAGCCCAGAAATATATAACAGACTATACATTTTTAAAAAGTGTGTTTGTTTTCTAGAGATACAGGTAAGTAAAATAGGGAAAGAAAATTAAAAATAAGTTATGTTTAAGTATATGATATCAAAAGTTTAAGGGTCAAATTGGAGTAACTAGGAAAGGGACTTTGCTAATTTCAAACTCATTTTTTTAAAGTTTCAGTTATAAGCATATATGCATAACCCATGGACACAGACAATAGTGGGCTTAAGGCTTAGGGGGATACTGAACTGGGGTGGAGGGGATCAATGGAGGAAAAAGAGGGGAATCTGTAATACATTCAACAATAAAGATACATTTTTTAAAAAGTTTTAGTGATATTCTTGCTAATCCTAAATTGTTATTTGATATATATTACATAGCACACTCAGTAGAATTAATAATGTAATTTAACCATACAGTTTAATCTATTGCTACATATTTTGCATATATTATATTAAGTGAGCGCCAACCCAAAGTATGAAAAAGTCTGCAGATACCTTTTCCATGGTGATAAGTATATGTAATTACATATATTAAATATTTCAAAAGGTTTTCCTAAGGAACAGAGGAACAAGTTCACAAAGGTAAAATAAACAATATACTAAAACTTCTAAATGTATTTTTACAACCTCTTCTTATTAAAAAAAAATAGTATTCTGAAAACCCTAATAGTGTCAATTAAAAAAATAAATTTTCACCTCATTATGTTGTAAAAGTAGTGAGAAAATGCTAGATTGCGCCTTGGGGACAAAGTATATTACAGGCATGAAAAATGTTTCATTTATGATGCTACTCTCAAATGACAGCATAATATGTTATGGATCATTTGATGTTTTTGTATAAAAATGCAATTCAGCACCCAAAAAGGCATATGCTGCTAACGGCATGTGTTGCATACAGTCCTTACTATGACAGCTGGCAACAAGCAAATGGCAGTCAAAACACAAAATGTCAAGCAGAAATTTTCCCAATAAAAGTAGTAAAAATCATTCATAAATAAGCTCCATTATATGGCTAGCATTAATTCCAAGCATCATTAACCGAAAAGCAGTTTTAAATAATCTGCAAATTATTACCTAGAAGACCAGAAGGAGCTCAGATAACCTAACTACATTGTCTTGTTATTTCTCACAAGATTAGGTGCCTTCTTTTCATCATCTCTCAGTTCACTCATGAAAGCCCTATTTTAAATATGCCAAGTTGTGAGACTTCAACCTCCTGAGAACTTTCTAACAAACGCAAATTAACAATATTAAAAACTATACATCTTATTTAATTCTTTCCTAAAGTTCAAAGACAAAAAAAAAAGGTTTTAAGCTTATTTTTCAGCCATCTTCCATGTAGACATTTTTAAAGTAAATATTTATTGACATTTGGTTTGCCTAAACGGTTTGGCTTTTGGAGCCAAGTTTCTTTGTAACTCCACAAACTGGTCCACGTTAATTTGTGAAGATTCATGGCTGCTTTGGAGTTTTATTATTTGTTGGAGCCAAGGCAACAGAGAATTCCACCTGGTAGGTGAGATTATTGCTACATTTTACTTCTACCTCAGCACCTTTATTCCTAACTCATTTAATTAAAAAGTACTAGGGAGTTGAAATGGAAACACTAAAATGAGCCAAAATATAAAAATACAATATTAGCTAACCAAGAAAGCATGTTTCCTAGTTATAATTATCTTCTCTAGCGAGAGAAAAAATATTCCTATAGACTAGGTTTTGAGCCCTTCTGCAGAGAGAGCTAAATGCAATGTGAGAGCTATGATGGCCTCATCCTGTTGGCCCCAAACTTATTTCAGAGGTTATTTATTTGAATTGGTTAAATATAGATTTATTTTCTTCTTCTCCATCTCTTTCTCTCTATATGTGTGTATGTTTTGAGTTATATGTAGATAGCAGTTTTGCTTATGCAAACAAATTTATTTATGTAGTATTTGTGTATTTTATGTAATTTGTATTATATTTGTCATGATAGTGTCATATCTATAATAATAAAAGTGTAATATGCAAGTTGACCAAACAACTGAACAGCAGAATGACTGTCCAGACACCTTCAGGACGACCGCACTATGACAAGCACTGGCGCGAGGGCAGCCACAAGGCAGGTGCAGTGCGATTGGTCAGGGGTCCCCAACATTGCCCCACAGGATGAGAACCGCTAGCAGGGTTGCCTAAGACCATCAGAAAACACAGATATTTACATTACGATTCATAACAGTAGCAAAATTACAGTTATGAAGTAGCAACGAAAATAATTTTATGGTTGGGGGTCACCACAACATGAAGAACTGTATTAAAGTGTCATGGCATTAGAAAGGTTGAGAATCAATGGAATAAGGTATTACATATGTGTCCTTATTCCCCCACCTTAACACCCACTCTCTCCCCCCCCACAATCATGCCCTCACCCACTGGTATCTATATCCATTGGTAGGCTTATATGCATGCATACAAGTCCTTTTGTTGATCTCTCCCCCTTACCCCTACCCTCCCCTACCTTCCCTCTGAGGTTTGAGAGTCTGATCGATGCTTCTCTGTCTCTGGATCTGTTTTTGTTCATCAGTTTATGTTGTTCATCATATTCCACAAATGACTGAGGTCATGTGGTATTTATCTTTCTCTGACTGACTTACTTCACTTAGCATAATGCTCTCCAGGTCCATCCATGTAGTTGCAAATGGTAGGAGTTCTTTCCTTTTTACAGCAGGGTAGTATTCCATTGTGTAGGTGTACCACAGTTTTTTTTTTAATTTATTTATTGATTAAGGTATTACATATGTGTCCTTATCCCCCCATTGGCCCCCCTGTACCGCAGATTTTAAACCACTCATCTGCTGATGAGTACTTAGGCTGTTTCCAAATGCAACTCTGTTTTTAACCTATTCTCTTATTTTTAACACACATAACCAAAGAGAAGAAAGTCAGGATAAAGTGACAAAGGTGCTTCTGAATTAAATATATAAATATGTAATACAAAAGTATTTTTAACATGAATAACCTAAATGATAGATGTGGTGCATATGGGATTTGATATCTTAAAGCCAAGTTCTCACATGCTAACTGAAAGCATTCCAAATAGATCGTAAGTAAAACTTTGTATTTAGAATTAACCAAAACACATTTTGAACATAGGAAATAATTTAAAAGTTTAATTAATAATAAACCATGACCTTCAAGCAGGCAACTAGCGAGTGACCAATCCTGAAGATTGATGTATGACAACTGTTTCTGGTTGAATGGCTTTCTGCCATCATGCTTTAATTACTGTTGTGTGCAAACGAAATAAACAATAGGAAGATAAAAAGTTAAAGAGTGACAAAGTGATAAGGGTTTTTACTATGACAATTATTCAAAAGTTATTATCTGTGCATATACAATATGCATCACTGAATATAAAGAAAAATCATTCTCTCTCCTGTCTTTAAAGAAATATATTAAGATAAAGGATAAAAAGAAATGTTAAATATTCAATTGAGGTTGTCATCTATCACTATATTTCAAAGGAAAGATATCCTATATCTTCTAAGTTATGAAATCCATCATTTTGCAACTTGTTGTCAGCTATGGATAGAAGGAAATAATCATTTCTAGCTAAAATATTTATAAAAAAAGTAGGGCTTAGGAAATATGAATACTTGAAGAAAATACAGATAATTTAGTGAGAAAAAAATGTTAAAGAACATTTGATTTAATTGAAAAAGAAAATAATAACAATTAATCTGCCATTCAATCAGTTTTCAATAGTAACAGATTTAGTTGGTAAAGTCATGTTATATGTATGGACAAAAGCAAGAACAAGCCAATTATGAATGTATTTTCTAAGAGGGTGCTATGACCAAAATCCCAACTTAAGATATAGGGAATGGGTTTTTAAAAGATTTTTTAGCCATTGACCTCTATCATAATTTCTGGTGATAGAAAAATATTCAGATCTAAGAAGAGATATCCAATAGACACTTTAAAAAAAGGAGTAACACTGTGATATATTTATGTCATATTTCCCTATGAGAGACCAAATATAAAAATGGACAATGGTCGGACCTTATGTGGAAACTAGAGGCCCAGTGCATGATTGAATCATGCACGTGTAGGGTCCCCTACACGCTTTCGCTTTCGATCGCGGTGGAGCTGGGTGCCTGTCCGCTGGTGCACAAGGCCTTTCAGAAGCCTCTGGCGTGGCAGAGGCTTCTGAAAGGCCTGGTGCCGGAGCGGACAGTCACCCAGCTCCCCTGCTTTTGATGGTCCACGGTGGGACGTGAGCTCGCTGCCCCAGAGGCCCCTTCTGTTCCACAGCACAGCCATGGCTCAGTGTCCTGCTGGCCCAATCGGCTACCCCTGCCACCCCGAGTCCCGCCCCCTGCGCCTTCCTCTGGCCCAATTGTGGGTGTAGCAGAGTGATGGTAATTTACATACTTACCATTTTATTAGGTAGAATAGAACTCTGACTCAACAACCAGTGGGGAACTCCAAACCATCTCTTCAGCAATTGGCCCAGAATGGCCAGGAAATGTTCACTAACTGCCAGCCTTGCTCATTTTTGTTCTCTCCTTCCTAACCTCTTCACCCCCTCCCTCTGCCCCATCTAGCTCAGGACTAACCACCAAAAAACAAATATACTTTCCAGATCCATCACATAAAATGCCTCATGTTTCTTGTTTGCGTGATTCTAGCTTCTTCATGCCAACAACTTCCACTCAGAGCACAACTGAAGCTTTCTCTTTTGTTCATTGTAAAGCTTTTCACTCTCCTGCCTGCCTTTGAGACTTCCAAATGAAACTGATGATGGCTGGCTCTTTTGATAAAGCAAGCTCTGAATAAATACTCTCTGCTCATTCTTATCTGGGTGGACTTGTTTATTTCTACACCTAAAATCTCCTAGAAATTTGTATTAATTCCTAATTGACTCCACATCTGTAGTATAATTAAAACAATGGTATAAAGTCCTCATAACTTCATTTTGAACCCTTAAATAACCAATATCCACTTATTCATTTTTTTTATTGAAGCCCCTAAAAATTATGGTTGCTTTTCTTCCATGATTATAGATTGTATGTATATGACTAGTTGAGTCACAAGGTTGCTTGTGAGAAGTAGTCACAACCCCCTGTAGGCCCTCACCACCCCATTGTCTATGTCCAGGGATGATGCACATATGTACACAGACCATTGGTTGATCTCTTCCCACCCACCCACCCTCCCCCGCCTTCCCTCTGAGGTTCCACAGTCTATGTCTTAATTATTTCTTGGGTCCTTTTTAACAGGCATTTCTTTTCAACTTTCTGGGGCTCTGTTTATCACCTACAAAATAAAAAATTTGCTTATATTATATCTAACTTTATTTTTTACAGCTCTAAAACTTATATTTCAGTCAAATATCCATGTCCTTTTTTTTAAACATATTTTATTGATTTTTTACAGAGAGAAAGGGAGAGGGATAGAAAGTTAGAAACATCGATGAGAGAGAGAAACATCGATCAGGTGCCTCCTGCACACTCCCTACTGGGTATGTGCCCATGACCAAGGTACATGCCCTTGACTGGAATTGAACCTGGGACCCTTGAGTCCACAGGCCGACGCTCTATCCATGGAGCCAAACCAGTTAGGGCTCTTTTTTCTTTTTATTTAATAACTAGAGGCCCGGTGCACAAAATTTGTGCACGGGGTGGAGGGGGGAATCCCCCTCAGCCCAGCCTGCACCCTCTCCAATCCAGGACCCCTTGGGGGAGATCCGACTGCCAGTTTAGGCCCCATTCACAGGGCAGCAGCAGTTAGACATCCCTCTTGCAATCCGGGACTGCTGGCTCCTAACTGCTTGCCTGCCTGCTGGCCTAATCGTTATCTAACTGCTCCCCTGATGGCCCCAACTGTCCTGCCCTGCTGGCCTGATGGCCCCCAACTGCCCTCCCCTGCCCACCTGATTGCCCCTAACCACCTCTGTCTCAACCCCCACCACGGTGGCTTTGTCTGGAAGGAAGTTGGGTGTCCAGAAGATGTCTGGTCACCTAGTCTAATTAGCATATTACCCTTTTATTAGTATGGATGGTTACTGAGCAGTCCATTCTGGGAAACATGGGGAAGCGGCCTTATGACTCAGAGACCAGGGACTCGACAGGAAGCTGGGAGGTCTGGTCTCACTCAGCAGAGGATGGGCCTGGGATCATGGGTGAGGCCTGGACTGTGTTTAGCTCCGAGGAGCCTCCCTTCTCCAGGCACCACTTGCTCAGTGGCCTCCCACACACACCCCGACATGGGTTCAAACACGCAACCTTTCAATGTACAGGACGAAGCTCCAACCAATGAAACCACCTGGCCAGGGCAGTTATTCTTAGCTTTTATTTTATTTTTATTTTTTACTCTTTTTTATTAAATTTTTATTATTGAAAGGTTTACATAGGTCCCCTTTCCCCCCATTAATCTTTTCCAGCCTACAACCCCCTCTAGGCCCTCACCACCCCATTGTCTGTGTCCAGGGATGATGCATGTATGTACACAGACCATTGGTTGATCTCTTCCCACCCACCCACCCTCCCCCACCTTCCCTCTGAGGTTCCACAGTCTATTCATGCATTTGTGTCTCTTTTTGTTCATCAGTGTATTTGGCTCATTAGGTGTTAAAAGTGCTCTGGTTGTGATCACTTGGGTTTTCTAAAGATGCAGTCATATCATGTACAAATCTTTTTTCTTTTTCCAAATTTACTTGTGGACACATTGGGAATACAGATACCAGAAACAGAAGTCTGTGAATAAGTTGGGAATAGGATGCTTTTTCTTTCGTTACATTGTGTATGTGATCCTGTGCTCCCACCGTGTTGAGAACACTGAGTACTCTGGCTGCAGGGAAGCTATCATTGGCAACTCATCCACATAGAGCCATAGCCTCCCTGTCCATCAGCCGTAGCTCCCAGGACAGATGCATGCACCCCTCAGCAGAGGTGGGGGCACTTGGCCACTTCCCGCAGGCTTGCCCCCTATCATCACCCGGTGGGGCCCACCTTCTACATATCACCCTCTTGTTCCTACTCCCAGGCCATTCCATGCACTTCCTCTCAACCAGCCCCCTCTCTCCTCCCATCATGTCCAGAGCCCCAGGTGCTGTCCCTGCGAGGCCTGTGACACTCCCTACCAAACCATTTCATCTCATTCTTTCATGGTGTCCAGTGTTTTTTCTGCCTTGTTAACTTGGTTTGAATCTGAATGGAAATGGCTCCATCTTCTATTCCATTTGTGTCCTTTCCACCCCTAAGTTAATGCCGTGTCCTTAGTGGGTGGCTATGAGATGTTTCTATGACTGAGCTAGGAAACCTTTCATGTTTCTCTTTCCTTTTCTTTCATCTCAGGATAACTGAGCTCTGTGGTTTGTGTGGGACCAAAGACTCTGGGAATACAATGCTGAACCCTCTGAACTCATTTTATTCTTTATTGTATTATTTAATTCCTGAGGTTGAATTAAACATGAAAATACAAGAAAATATACCGTTAGATATACAATCTGAGTTATTACCCGGAGATTTCTGCGGGAGCTGACACTGAGTTATGAGACCCATGTGTTTATTGGTCAATTTCCTCACCTATGGAATGAAGGTTGAAACTGCCCCTCGGATCCTTTGGAGGTTGGATATGATGCATCCAGAAGGATTAACTGGTGGCTCGGAGAGTAAGATCAGAAGTCAAGAGACACTTGCTTCCTTTACCTGGACAGAGTTAGAAAAACACAACTCTTTATCATAACACCTGGAAGGGCTATGCCTGTGGGAGGAGGTACAGGGAACCGGGGCTTCCCCCTTGCTCCTGCCCCCTGCCCTCCCTCCCTCCATCCCTGCACTGGCCCAGCCGCCATCAGGGAACCGCCCATCTCTCAGGGAGGAGCATGTGCAGTTTCTTGAAGACACTGAAGCAGCTGGGGAGTAGGGAGGTGGTGGTTTTTCCCCTCTGAGGAGGCGCTGAAGTCCTTGTTGAAGTCTCTGCTCTGGAGCCTCTCACAGCTGTGAGTCCTCGTCCAGGAAGGCTGTGCAGTGGAGGCTCCACGTGCCTTTCAGAAGAATGTCAGCTGGGGGAGGGTGCAGGAGGTCTGCCTTGCGCCTGCTTGCCAATCCCCAGTCCCGCTTCGCTGCCACCCAGCCCAGTTCCCTATGACTCTCCATTGGCCATCCAGCCTGATGGGAACCTGTGGGCCAGGGGTGGGGGAAGTGGAGGGGAGGGACCAAGAGGTGCTCCATGTACTTCCTGGTTACCGGTAGGCCTTTCTGGTCGTGATGACCCTAGGCTTTTGGCCTGGAACCGGCGTGGACACCCAGCTCCCCGCCTCTGATGGCAGGGGAGCCGGGTGTCCGCGGCAGCCCCTCTCAGTGGCCGCGGATCCAGCTGCTGAGAGGCGCGGGGGGCGGGAGTCTCAACAGCCAGATGGGCCACCCCGAGTTCCACCCCCAGCCTCCCACCGCCCAATCGTGGGCGTAGCGGAGTGATGGTTATTTGCATATTACTCTATTATTAGATAGGATTATAAAACCATTACTTTTCAGTGAAAATTTCACTGAAAGTTTTTACTTACCTAAAAGGCAACATAAAATCCTTAATATATAGATATTTCCAAAACATTGCTAGTTGTTAAAGTAGACTCCAATTTATCCTACCAAAGAATCACTCCTACAATCATCATCCACACTCTCACTAGTCTTAAAACACATATATTTCACTTAACAAAACCTTTATGAGATCCTACTTTATGCAGGATAAATCCACTCTCCATATCTACTCTATAACATTATAAATAAATATTTGTTAATATGTCTACCTTGTAGACCAAGCCAGAGATCCTTAAAGGTAGAGATTTATTGTGCTCATCTTTGTGTTCCTTAGGATCTGACAGAGTGGGAAATAAATACTCAGAAATTAAGTGAGGACTTATGGAATGAAGCAGAAATTTATCTCTGAGTTTTAACATGATTTGAAGATTCTCTGTAATTAGTGACATTCAATTAGATTTTCCCTATTAATGGTTTGATTAAATACAAGTTATCACCTACATAAGAGACCTTGCAAAGATTCCTCAGAATCAAGGCTGAAAACAACACCCCACTGACATTTTGATCTTCAAAGAATGCTAATTTTGTGTGTGGCCCTGTTTATTCCAAGGTGTTAATAATTTCACTACAATTAATAGAAAGCTCATCCTTAGTGTTCTGAAATTTCACTGATAACATACTCTAAAAAGTATATTTTATTTGTTTTTAATTATTAGGTTTTATCTAGACAAAATATTTGTATTAGAAACTTACTATGCAATTATTTATTTCTCTGATCATGCATAATATTGTTAGAATAGAAAATAGACCTAAATAATATCTTAAGAGGTGTTTTCAGATTAAAATTCATAATTCATTCACATTTAATCAATCTCATTAATTTGTTATGAGAGTATATTCTTGAAATTGTGTATCTGGGGTCTTTTTTTTTTTTTTTAACCAAGATTAATTATTTTGTCTTGGGTTAGTGTAAAAATTACATGAAGATATATGGTATATAAAATAAATATTTTGAGATCCATACACACACATTTAAACACAGTTTATTACCTAAAATACTTTTTATTGATTGGTTGCTTTTTTTTAGAGTGAAAGAGGAAGTGGGAGAGAGAGAGAGAGAGAGACAAAGAAAGAAACATGGATATTTGTTGTTCCACTTATTCATGCATTCATTTGTTGGTTGATTCTTACATATCAGGATGACACTCTAATCCATTGAATTTCCTGGCCAGGGCCTAAAATATTTTACTATAGCAATGATTTAAATACTGATTTGTCTGAAACTACATATATGTATATACACTGAGTGGCCAGATTATTATGATCTCTGAACGCATAATAACCTGGCCACTCAGTGTATATCTTATATAATAAAATACTAATATGCAAATTGTCCCCTCGAACAGGAGTTTGACCAGCAGGCAGGCTGGCCAACTGCCCATGTCCCCTCCCCTTGGCCAGGCTGGCTGGGCCCCACCCATGCACGAATTCATGCACCAGGCCTGAATATATATACACTGAGTGGCCAGATTATTATGCATTTAGAGATCATAATAATCTGGCCACTCAGTGTATATATGAACTATCTGATTTACCAAGTGACTATATAACTGATTATTATATCTGGATATGTAGACAGGGCCATAAATTGAGAAGAGCTTGGCTTTCTTTTCTTTTTTGAATTTTTGAAAAATCTCTTGGCACACTCAGCATGAGCAGGTGTCACCAAATGTGGAGAGACATGTGCAGCCACTGCGGAGAGTCTGTCAAGAAGAGACTTGCCTGCACTTCCAATTTGCCAATGTCATAAGAAAAGTTCTGCAAGATGCTTTTCTAAAACGTAGTATTACCTGACACCTCCGGCTGTTGCCACCGTTGCCAAGGGTGCTACCAATCCTTGAGTAGGCAGTATGCCATGGAAACACAGAGGCACAAACATAAGACAGAAACATGTAAATCCTAAAGGTGAAACATATATTTCTAAGGATTATTATCTGAGGTGGACACAGTGACAGACTGGTACTTATAACAGTGTCTAATGAGTTATCTTTAAAGGAAACCAAAACAAAGGGGGAAAAAAACCACGGAATTATAAAACCACTTGCTGTATGACTCAATCTGATTGCTACTAGTTGCCCCAGGTCTCAGAATACTAACAGCATCCATCCTTCTTCCATAATTCCAATTATTTACTTTGCTAACGTAAAAGTTATTGCTTCTGAATCAGTACCTTCATTGTTTCCACTCTTTTATTTCTCCTTATACCTATATTACTTACTCTTGCTTTATTTGACTTCATAAAGCATAATACCATCAATATCACTTTTATTCACAAACAACATTGATTTTTTAATTTAGTCTACAGTCTTTAAGATCACTTTATTATAAGCCAGCTCCTATAGGTAGGACAGCTAGAGTACCGTACAACTTACCAAACTCTTTACATAACCATAATTTTTGCCCATTCTACCCTAGGTGTTTTCTTACTGTTTTGTTGTTGACACATTTGAACTCTTTTCCATCCTCGAGATCCAATTCACATGTTATTTTTCTTGGCCAAAATAACCCATATTTTTTTCTTTATTCTCATTGTATTTTTGCTAAAATGTAAACAATAATTTTTATTTCATTCTGCTTTATATTGTATGCATTTTAATATTTCTCTCTACAATGTGTAATTCTGTTCTTGCAGGGAAGTTGTTTAGCTCAACTGCATGTCTTAAAATTATAAGGCGGATTGTTGGTACATTTTAATTATTCCATTTGGGAAATCTCATAAAATTTTCAAACGTGTAATTTGAGGATTTTAAGAACCTCTATAAAGATGTTATAGGCACATTTATTAATTTGAGTTAGCTCTCAAAATGATTGAGGGCTAAAGGTGAATCAAATGTATCCATAAAGGTGCTGAGTTTTATCTTGACCATTAAGTATTTGCTTGATTTTTAGCATAGCTTTAAAAATATCCAAATTGAAAAAAAGAAGATACCTATGAAATATAAAGTAGTAAAAATGAAGTTACATAACATTTCTTGGCAAGCATAGCAATGTATCTAAAAGAAAGAAAAATAAAACACTTTATTATGTAAAACAAATTAATGAAGTCATGAAAATATTCTACTCTTAACATGATTGCAGCTGAAATTTTTCTAATATAAAAAGTTTCAAATACTTTTGAAAACAAAAATATATTCTATTTCTTGTTTATATGCATGTTTTTTTCTGTTATTTCCTGAATTTTGACAATAAACAAAGAGGTAGGTAATACTTTTCCATGTTACAGTTGGTAGAACAGCATTAATAGCAGTCAATTTTAATGCTCAGGTTTATATATCATCACTGCCTCTGCGTAAATTCTTGCCTCCAATCTACAACCTATTTTTAACAAGTTCTAATAGAACTTTTCAACTCTGAAATGCCACAAAGCTGTGTTTTCACAGTATCCCCACTCTCCTTTGTTAATAAGAAACATTTATTTTATTTCCTGTCCCAAAATATATTGAAATAACAATCATACTCAAAAACATTAGGGCTATATTAAAAGTGTTAGCTCTTTACTTTTTAATATAAATCAAAATATATGACAGTGCTAAAATATTTTGGATATTTGAAGATATTTTGGATTCTAAGTCAGTTTCCCAACATTGAGTCTTTTAAGTTATCCCCACCAACATGAGTGCCTTCCTGCAGAAGCTTCTGTAACTCATATCAAGACTCTTTTTAACATTATTATTTCAGATAGAATGTTCAAAACTTGACTTCTAGAATACAGATCTACTGCTGGCATAAAAACGACTCTCACTGCAAAATAATTGTCTGTTAAAAATAAGCAGAAGAAATGAAGTGGCTTGTTGTGTGAGCGACTGACTGTATGATTAACTGAAGTCTAATAGCCTCAGTGAGAAGAGGGAAAAAACGTTGGAAGACATTAAAGGTTAACTTCTACAAAGCGGGGTGACATTACAGAAAGCAGGAGAGGAGAATCGCAGTAGATATTATTCTCCCTGGCAGGCAACAAACAGCTTATTTAAACACTGCCATCAAGTAACCACTGTGAAAATGTGCATGATTTTCCCTCTCAAATTACAAACATTTCCAAAAATTACATATAAATTTTAAAAAGATGTGAGATTGAATGGCAGCATCCTTTAAGTGAAAACTAGAACACACCTTAAAATAATGACTAACCAAGTAAAACAATGTGTGAAAATAAGTACTAATGGTAGCCTCAATTATTGACCACTTACTACTAGTATATAGCAATTTATACACCTAGGACATTAAATACATTCATCAACCTAATTCTGTAACTAATCTGTGAAGGTCGTGTCAGACACATACTCCTATAAATAAATTTTACAAACGAAGGAAGAGATTCACAAGGTTTGGGTAGTTTCTCAAGAAAATTTGTCTACATTGAACAGACTGTCAAACTTCAGCGGGAAGGCAGGGGAAGGGTGCGGGGGTAAGAGATCAACCAAAGGACTTGTATGCATCATACAAGCATAACCAATGGACGCAGACACTAGGAGGGTGAGGGCATGTGCCAGAGGGTAAGGGAACTGGGGCGGGGGGAGGTCAATGGGGGAAAAAGGAGACATATGTACTACTATTTGTAATACTTTAAGCAATTAAAAAGAGAAAAGAAAATTTGTCTAGCATATTGGAGATTCAAAATTTTAACTCAGATGAATTGATTCCAAAACTTTTACCCTAAATCTAAGTGGTAGATGCAAAGAATTACTCATTTTCATGAGTGGATTTGGAGGGGCAATACACTGGCAAAGACTTTCAGTTTGTAAATGTAATCTACTGCACTTGTCTATTTAATCTATTTATAACAGTGTGCTTGGCACAAAGTAAAAATTCAAAAATATTATTTTAATTTGTATAAATAATACAATGCTGAACATTTGAAAATGTAAAATTAAAAACAGAACATTTTGATCAGGCCATATACTTTCTAAAAATTATTTTGGTCAAAAATAATTTTGGTTCTTAAATTATTCTATTTAGTTGGGTTAATGACCAACATGAAGCGAATACTGGCCAGGCATTTGCTTCCTTCAGAGGTGTTTATATAGTTTATCTTGTTACAGTAAGAGAGAATTAGTATAGGCTAATACATCTCTCCTTAGCTCCCAAGAAAACTGACTGATGAACGAGGACTAGGGAGGCTCAGGGAACAGACTCGATAGCATAGAGTCGGTCACTTGCTTTAATGTTGTGTGTACGTGTAAATTGTGGTGGCTGCAGAGACCTATAATTTATAGTCACTTCTTTCACTTAATCTACTAAATATTCATCTTTTAAAAATTTTATAGATTCTCATGAAGATGTAATGTTTTACATTTATGTGTAAAATGACCATTTCTATTAGAACAAAATTGTTATTCTTTTTACTTATCAAAATGTAGTATTAAACATACTAATTGTTCTTATAATCTCTAGTATGTGCTTTCTGAAGAATATTAGAGGATTTCTGCTCTTCGTCTCTTCTATCCGTGCAAACACAAAGAATCAAAGTTAAAAAGAGGGCTGTTCGGATTTCTTTGAAGAATGTAACAGACTCAATTTTTGCTACCATGGCAGTGAAGTGAAATAGGAGGTTAGCTACTGAAGAGAAATCGGAGGTTATACCTGAGTAACGGGGTTTTAAGGTGAGACATTCAAAAAGTTCTGTTTTTTGAATATACTGGTTGTGCTTTTGATCCTTTCTGAGAAATAGAAAAAAAGGAGGGAGGAAAGAAAAAACTATTGTGTTATCCTGAATATGGTATGTGCTCCAGAAAAAAAACAAAACAAAAAACTGGAATTGTACTGTATTAAATATATTGCATTAAAATAAACAAATAGTGCATAACTGATGGACTGGCAGTAGTTTAATGGTAGTCAAGTATAAAATGCACTAGCTATTTTTATTTTTTATTTTTTTGCACAATTTCTCAAATGGCGTGAGCAATGCAGCATTCAATGTACTGGATGTAACCAATTTTATGAATTTAACAAGTGAAGTAGTCTTAAAGTCAGATATATTCTGGCAGCTGCCCTCTGATTTTGCATGCTTTCAAGATAGCAATCAAATGAGAGCTATTATTTTTTTCACCAATGCTATTGTATTTTCTGTGGTTGTAACAGCATCTAGATATTCTGTTATGGATACTGAAAATAAAAATACATAATCAGACCACCTACTGCTCTATTTTATTTTCAATCTGTAAATAAACAATGGAGGTAAATTTACTTTTCTTTTACAAAATCTTCTGTGCTGTAGTTTTTTTTTTTTTTTTCTCTTCCTGTCATGCATGAGGAAATGTCAAGGATAAATGGGGTTCACTATAAACTTGACAATCAAGAAAGTTACATGCATCTAAATTGCCACCCCACTGAATAGGCTATTTCAATAAAAAAAAAATCCCATTTGAAAAGAGAATGGTTTTAGTCCCTGTTATACGCAGTCATGATCACTCAAGGAAGATTAGTCTCATCAGCTCTTGTAGGAATTACCCTTCACAAATCTTCTCTCTTTTTGATATTACAAAAAAAGTCTCCTTTTCCTTTGAAACGAAAATGAAAAAACGTAATAACTTTAGAGATCTTGACAAACATTTCCTTAAACACTGACTGGCAGACCTGTGCATGGTTCTTGCAAAAAGGTTACAATGAAAATGCATTAGAGGAAAGAGGAGAGAAACCAATTGCTCAAGCGCTGGTGGGAGGATCCTCTGTTGAGGTCAAGTCAGCTCCGGAAATGCACTTCTGAAACACTGGCAGTTTCCAGCCAAAGCCAAGGTGAGTCCCGAGCTGGGAAAAGACAGCATGCCTCTCCCCTGGCCAGCAAGGTGCAATCTGCATCCAAATCACCGTGGCAGCGCATGCTTAGGAGACAGAATGTGAGTGCATGTGAAGCTGCGTCAGCAACTGGCAGAAAAGTGAAACATTCAATCACAAAGTTGTTTTGCTTGTGAAATTTCTACCAGGCATCCTGCTACCTTGGAAATAAAGAGGCCTTTTTAAAATCACCTTTTAGGATGACTGGCAGCATGTGGGAACACAGGATACATCTTGTGGCCACTGCTCTAGGCACCAGTTCTCAGCAGCTTGGACCACTTGCAAGTAGCTGAGGCTTGATTTTGCCTTTTCTAAGGCTTTCCTCTTATGTCCTGTCCTGGGCAGTTTCTCTACACGGCCTTGGGGAACATCTGCAGGAGTCCTTTAGTGTTACCACCTGACCAATGAGGGACAAAAGCCAATGAAGAAATGTGTCCTCTTATGTCCCCCGGGGCAAGTAGCTTTGCGATTCTTAACGCTTCTCAGACCTTCTGGTGAGATGGGGCACTGGGCACATGCAGGCCAACAGGAATTCCCTGCACACAGTGTTTCAGTTTCCTAGTTTTTCATTCTTAGCATATGAGAATAGCTTTCTTAATGAACTAGTCTATCAGCCTTTGATTCGGTCTCTGCCTTTGGGAGAACCCCCAGGTAAGTTAGTAGATGATCTTGTTAGAGTAAGTGGGAGCATTTATTTCTAGGTAATGACTTTTTTTAAAAATGAACAGTCCATGTGGTGATTTTGTCTGTATTTGAAAAACTATGGATAGTAATAGTTTTTGTTTATTTGTTTCCTTGAAATGGCCAAACTACATTAAGCTGAGCAGGTTTAAAATAACATGTATACCTTGCCATTGTTTATGTAACAAAGTTCAAGATTTTTAACAAGGCTTACAAACCAACCAGGGTCCCCAGGATACCATACAGTTCCTGTTATCACCAACTACCACTGCAACACCCACACGTGCACACACACACACACATTCACACATACACACGGTACTCATATACATACTCAGAAAGCCAACATTTTACCAAAACGAAATTGCCCAAAGTTCTCACAGTTCTCATGTTTCTTAGTTCATTGGCATCTTCTTTATTCTATATAAAAACTAAGGGCCCAGTGCACAAATTCGTGCACCTTGAAAGGAACTGTGGGCTGCGAGGCTGCAGGTCTCAGCCCGTCTTTTGTGCCCCCACCTGGGCCCCCCACCCAGCCCCTCCTGCCGCAGCTCCCAGTCCCCCATCTGCTGGCAGCCCCGCTCCCGCTGCCGCTGCTCCCACATGCTGACGATGCTGGCCCTGCTCACACCCATTGACGGTGCGGAGCCATTGGGGCCGGCGCCAGCAGCGGGTGCAAGTGGCAGCTGCTGCTCATATCCCCCCTCAGGAGCAGGGGGAGGTGGAGAAGCCCTCAGGGGTGATCAGGGCTGGCAGCCACTGCTCATACCCACTGATGGCGCTGAGTGATTGGGACCGGCTCCTGGCACCGGCAGCGAGTGCGAGTGGCAGCTCCAGTGCTGGCTGTGGGTGCTAGTGGGGCCAGTACTGGCAGTGGATGCTAGAGGGGCCAGCACCGGCAGCAGGTGCGAGCGACGGGTGGGATCGCGGCGGGCAGGAGCAAAGAATTTTCAGTAACTACCAGAGGCTCACCCCGATGACAGTGACGCCGCTCACCTGCACCACCATCCCGCTGTGGCCAACACCCGCCATGTTCCACACACGCCCTCTGGTGGTCAGCACATGTCATAGCGACCAGTTGTTCGGTTGTTCTGGTTGTTCCACCGTTCAGTCTACTGGTATTTGCATATTAGCCTTTTATTATATAGGATTATTCCCCTACTTGTCCATAATATACACTTACTATTTCTTTTGAATATCCTTCACTGGATCCTTTTATCTATGTTAGTCAAACAAACGTGATTCTCACTGGGTTTAAGAAAAGGTTCTCATATGTGAAATTTATAATGCACTAGTTAAGTACTTACTTTCGTGTGATTGGTGTAAGACTGAGGGCAGGAATTCTATTTATGTGTGTATCTCCATTGCATAAGAGCATATGCTTTCTAAATATTTGAGTATAAATCAATAGCTGAGTTATAATAGTATTTTGCTTTCCCTTGAATATATAATCTCTTTCTAAGGTCTCAGAGCAGTCATATTGGTTGAACTCTTATTAAAAATATCAAGCAGCACAGCTCCATATTGGTGCCAAGCAAAAGAAGTTTATTTTACACTGTTCAATGTCAGCCCTTTTAGATTATTTTCCTCATTTCGTTTCCTCATTGAACTAACATTGGTGTTGTGTCCATTTTATATCAGGCACTGCAACCAGCATTTGGGAACAAAGATATAGTAGTGTTTCCTTTTGTAAGACATACATAACAACCTAATAAGAAAACCAGGAATTAACATCCAAAGAAGTAACTGCAATTTTTACATTGAAAAGTTGTGATATGTAGTATAAAGCTTGTCAATAGAAAGACCTTCTTTAGAGAGGTGAGGGGCAGCTTAACTTAAACATTGACTTTTACACCCTATAAAAAGTATGGAGAAACATTTAAAGCACAGGGAACAGCATACATGAAAAATTTGGCTGGGAAAGAACTGATTATCTTCAAAGAACTAAGAGTGTTGTGGATGTACTTGGTGGGTTAGGGCTGGTAGGAATGAATACAGAGATGAACACAAGGGCAAGAGCAGGCTCACAAAGGACATCTTCACAACTGGGTTTCATTTGCATTGCAGTGAGAAGTTATTGAAGGTTTTAAAGGACTGGAGTTATAAGATGTAATGAATACCTTATAAACAATTAGGCTTGCTAATCTGTGGAGAATTGAAGGGAAGATATTAAGAGTGGAATTGAGAAGAGAGCAGTTAAATAAATGTGCCTGCAGCTTAGCAGAGAAACTGTACCTGAGATACACATTTGTAAGTCAATATTTTTTTTTAAATATATTTTATTGATTTTTTACAGAGAGGAAGGGAGAGGGACAGAGATCTAGAAACATCGATGAGAGAGAAACATTGACCAGCTGCCTCCCGCACATCCCCCACCGGGGATGTGCCCGCAACCAATGTACATGCCCTTGACCGGAATCAAACCTGGGACCCCCCAGTCCGCAGACCGACGCTCTATCCACTGAGCCAAACAAGTTTTGGCTGTAAGCCAATATTTAAAGCATATTTCAAGCAAACAAAATAACTTAGATTACGGAGAAAAGAGGAGGATGAGAGAAAGAGGAGAAGTGGAAACTGTTCCCAGTATAAATTTAACAAAGGAAATTTCAGCTAGTCAGAGGGAAAATGTGGAATATTCAGTGTTCAAGAAATTACAAGATAAACATGTTTTAAGATGTTGAGGAGCATTAACTATGTCATATTCTCCCAAGTGTTCTAGGAAGTTTATTACCAAAGTGCATTATTTGAAATTAGTAGCATGTAGGTCTTTGCCAGTCTTAGAAGAAAAATGGTTGTTGTGAGTTGGGGTAGAATATGCAAAAAACAATGATAGGAAGAAGTTGTAGTATCAATGAAAAAATGTATATGTATACTGTAAGTTTAATAGCTGCAAAAGACATTTTTATTTTTACCTATAACTCTGTCTATGAATTGGCAAATACTGGGTGCTTGAGTAGTATTGTACTAAGGATATATAAATTAGGGAGAGGAAGGCAAAGAGTTAATGAAGACTACTGTTGACCTTGAATAACAACCTGGGGGCTAAATAATATGAACCCTGGGCAGACAAAAATCCCTGTAAAACTGCTGATTTTCCAAAAACTTAATTGTCCCTCAATATCTGTGGGGCTTAGTTCCAGGACCTGCCACAGATACCAAAGTCAGCAAATGCTCAAGTCAACATTATAGAAAATCATAGATCAATGCAAACAGCTGTCCCTCTGGCATATGTGGATTCCCCATTGTGGCTCAAAAATAGTATAGACATTTATTGGAAAAAAATTCATGTGTAAGTCGACCTGCACAGTTCAAACCTGTGTTGTTCAAGAGTCATTTATATTTAGAAGAGGTGATTGCTTAGCTAAGTCTCAAGGAATGAATAGGAGGTAGTCAACCACTCTACCAATAGAGCAACAATATGCCAAAGTGAAGGAAGAGGTGGGCTTATATTGCATTGGGGAATTATTAACATAACCCTCATCCATCAATGTCTTGAAAAGTAGAGCTTACCACTTCCTTAGAACAGTATCTAACTTTATAAATTCATTAATTTCAGCTCCACCTTCTTAATATATTATTCTTATGCTGTATGGGAGATTACAGAGGATTTAATCTTTATAGGAAAAGTAGATCACAAAGTTAACTTGCAAATTAATTTTAGTAAGTATCCTTGTTCAAATATTTAACTATATTTGATCTTCAACTTTTTGTGCTTTATAAATTTTTCTTATGTTTTTTAGGTTCAAATAAAATTTCCCTTTTTTTTTGCAAGTTATAGTTTGATTTATGCTGGCTCAGTTCAATTTGCAACCTAGCTCTATAAATTTATGCAATCATTTCAAATACTAAACCAAAAACCTCATACAAATTTCCTCTATAAGTTTTTAAGTTCTTTATTTGAGAAGAATACTATTAATCTAAGTGCAAGTTGTTTCTACTACTTTTCTGAAAGGACCAGCAATAATAAAATGTCCAGGTACACTAAAGAGTAAATGGTATGCTGAATTTTTAAGAAGAGCATAGCAGCCACTAAGGAAAAACTACACTCTCGTGAGTTTTTGGGGGATGTTCTGGGGAAAAATTTTACAGTTGTCACTCATGTCTTCGATAACAGAAAATATTTTTTAGGAACTCCTTTGGCTGTAAATTCCATATACAACAGGATTAATTCATTGACTTTGACTCAGAACCCAATAAACTGAAAAGAGAAAGACTCATTTTCATTTCAATGCTCTGGAGAATAAGGCAGTTGGACACCAAAGTCATACAACTACTTAAATTTATATTGAGAAAATAATATGAACAGAGAATACTGCCAATAGTTATATGACTTGGGGTTTATCATCTCTCATTCTCAATATAATACTGAAATGTACCTTATTAATTATTGTGAATTAAAGTAAGAAGCATACGGAAAATCATTGGTAAACTGATCTTAATTAATTGCTTCTCTGTCCTTGTAAAAAGGAAAGTTTAATAGCTGCAAAAGACATTTTTATTTTTACCTGTAACTACTCTAGAGACAACATTTGCATCTAAGTAAAAATCAAAGTGATTTCCTCTATTTTATAAAGGCAAGAATTCTTACCTAGATAGTTTAAAAACACTAATGTGTAAATAATTAAAACACGAGGACATTATATACTGTGGCTTTTAAAAAGTTCTGCAGGTCTTTAAATAACTCATATAGTTAGTCTAGATACTTGTCTATTGAGAAAGGTCATGCGAAGAACAAGCAATTACTTGTAAACATCTGCCATTGTTTTCAAAACATAGGAAAAATTATTACTTTAACTGATATATATGAAATTTAGTTATAACATATTTTGTACAAGTAAAGAGTATTTATAATACTGAGTTGCATATACTGGGAGTTAGATATACAGTCAGAGAAAAGTAAAAAATCTAAAGATTCAAGGAGGTATTGGAAGCTAATACCTATTTTCCCAGGGAGCAGAGTGTGCAAATCAAAGAACAAGCATTACTTGGTGAATTAGTCTGCTTGGGCTGCCATAGTGGAATACTAGAGAATGTAGGACTTGCACAACAGAAATATTCTTGTTCTCAATTCTGGAGACAGGAAGTCCAGTACCAGTACGCTGGCAGAGGTGGTTTCTGGTGAGACCTCTCTATTTGGCTTGCAGATGGCAACTTTTCCCTGTGTTTTCACATAGTCTCTGTGTTGTCACTCCTCATGTTTCTTCCTTAGGAGGAAGAAACATGAGGAGTTTTCACATAGTCTCTGTGTTGTCACTCCTCATGTTTCTTCCTTAGAACCCTGAGAACAGCATTCTATTCTACTGAATAGAACCCTGTTCTCAGGACCACATTTGATTCTGATTATCCTTTTGAAAAACATCAGTAAAGGCAATGTGACAAATATATTCACATTGGAAGTTAGATTTCAGTTGATGTATTTTTTGGGGGTAGGGAGGTGGCATAATTTAGTATACAATTCTAAATTGTAAATTTGTCTTGGTTCGATAGTCCAGTGAAGTTTTCATTGATCAATGGCCACAATAAGTGAATGAATTGTAGGCTTAACAAGCAAACTGAGCATTATATTCACTTGCTGCCTCTAAAGTCATAAAATTATCTCAACTTCACATTTATTTAAATATCTCTTTTGTGTTGCTTACATTGCTAGACTCTCCATTCTGGTCAAACGTGTAGGAACTATTAGTAATTCTGTCCAGAGTCTTAATGATTTTCGAGATTGTAAACTACTTGCAGCTACAAATTTTTCTTCCTTCATCTTTCTAAGGGTCATAATTATGTATTCCATCCTAAGTTACTGTGTAGATCATTTTTATTTTTTTATATATAGGATATTTTATAGTGTTTTTTTTTTGAACATTTTAGTATTGCTGCTTCAAAAAACTTTAAAATAGTGGGAGAGAACATTAGATAAAAAATATAGAAAACTGATTATTGTCATAGTGCTGTAAAATGTATCAGCGATAAGGGTGTCAAGATAAATTCTAAAAGATGAAAAACTTGAAGAATTATTTTTTATGTTTTAATGTTTTAACATATTTTTATTTATTTCAGAGAGGAAGGGAGATAGAAAAAGAGAGGTAGAAACATCAATGATAAGGGAGAATTGTTAATCATTGATTGACTGCCCCCTCACGCCCTACCCTGGGGATTGAGCCCACAACCTGAGCATGTGCCCTGACCAGGAATTGAACCGTGACCTCCTGGTTCAGGAGTTGACTCTGAAGGAAAATATATGACAAGTATAAAATGATGTTTCCATAGCCCAACTGTACTACTCTTTATAGTTGTTAAAGATACCTCTACAGCATTAAAAAGCAAAAGGCAAACTTTTTTTTTTTTAATATATTTTATTGATTTTTTACAGAGAGGAAGAGAGAGGGATAGAGAGTTAGAAACATCGATGAGAGAGAAACATCGATCAGCTGCCACCTGCACACCCCCTACTGGGGATGTGCCCGCAACCAAGGTACATGCCCTTGACCGGAATCGAACCTGGGACCCTTGAGTCCACAGGCCGACGCTCTATCCACTGAGCCAAACCGGTTTCGGCTAAAAGGCAAACTTTTATTATTCTCCTGAAACAAGATCCCATGAGCATAAACTTACCCAGAGGAATAAGATAACTTGTTTATATTGAACAATAAGGGGAAAAAGAATTGCAGGGAGAAATATTGTGAAATATAAATAAGTTAATGTACCCAGGAAACATAAACTGCTGCAAAATTTGAACTGTATTTTTCAAGATCTATGAAAAGAAATGAGAATTAAGCTAAAAATAATTTTTTCCTAAGGAAACAGACTCACAATATCTGCTTTTTTTTGTACGTATGCACTTGAGATCAGAAAAAGAATATTAGTTCAACTTTTCCTAGTTTTTATTAAATTTCGGCCTTCTAATATTAGTTATATTATCTGTTTCCCTTTTAAAGTGTGAAGACTTATCTATCTAGTTCCTTTGAACATATATAGAAACTTTCGCTCAGAGCAATCTCATTGCCATATAAATTCTATAAGGCTGCTCTAGTCCATTATATTCTACAAAAATTATTGAAAAATAATCTACATAAAAATTGGTACAGGTAAAATATGTTAGAATATGCTAAGGTAATGGATACATAATCCACTCACAATATTGTGAAAATTTTTGTTAAAATGTAATTTTGTTGCTAATTGCTTATGTGCCTGAATATAGACTAGGCAGACTATGCATGTAGTCCTGTTATATTTTACTAGAGACTCGGTACACGAAAATCGTGCATTGGGTGGTGGGGTCCCTCAGCCCGGCCTGCTCCCTCTCCTAGTTCGGGACCCCTTGGGGGATGACCACCTACTGGCTTAGGGAGATTGGGCCAAAGCCAGCAGTCAGGCATCCCTCTTGCAGTCCGGGGCTCTCAAAGTCCAGGACTCCTCGCTCCTTACTACCTGCAAGCAGCTGAAGTGGGAGAGGCTCCTGCCACTGCTGCTGTGCTCACTGCACTCGTCAGCCATGAGCCTGGTTTCTGGCTAAGCTGTGCTTCCCCTGTGGGAGTGCACTAACCACCAGGGGCAACTCTTGCGTGGGGCCAGGGAGGGACGCCAGAGTTTGGCCAGCCGGGGAGGGCCACAGGAGGGCTACAGGGCATGTCTGGCCTGTCTCACTCAATCCCGATCAGCCGGACCCCAGCAGCAAACTAACTTACCAGTTGGAGTGTTTGCCCCCTGGTGGTCAGTGCATGTCATAGCAAGCAGTTGAGCTGCCTTAGCATATCATTAGCATATTACACTTTGATTGGTTGAAAGGCTGACTGGATGACCAGACACTTAGCATATTAGGCTTTTATTATATAGGATAGAGTTTCAATAAATTTGAGGATTTATTCAAAGTACCAGTGTATTCCAAATTATCAGGTTTATTTTTCTGTTTTATTGAATTAAATTCAAGAAACCCAAGAATTTACTAATCTATTGCTAAAAAAAAGTACTGAATTTTATTACTAAATATATGATGAAATCCATATAAAATCAAAATGATTATCATAAGAACTGTTTTTCAGAAAACATTTTTCTTTGTAATTTGTTTCTCACCATTAATATTATACATACTGATTTCAATTGATGTGTATTGGTAAACATTTGGTGCTTGATTTTAGCAATCATATTAATAATTACTTCATTAGCCCCAGCCAGTGTGGCTCAGTTGGTTGGGTGTCATCCCCTGCACCAAAAGGCTACCAGTTCAATTCCTGTTCAGGGCACATGCCCAGTTTGTGGGCTTGATCCTCAGTAGGGGTCATGCAGGAGGCAGCTAATCAATGTTATGCTCTCACATCGGTGTTTCTCTCCCTTTCCCTTCCTCCCTCCGTAAAAATAAATTAAAATATTTAAAAATAATTGCATCATTAAAATATCCATATGTGTATATATGTACATATAATTTCAATATGTATGTCAACATATTAAATTTGAATAGAATTAATACTTGTTTACTCTTACAAATCTGAATAAAAAAGAATAACTACAAGAACTTTTATTACTTATTTTACCATGATAATATGAATCTTCTCCAGTCATCAATACCAATCTGAAATGTTAAAAAATTGTTTCCAAACTATGATTTATTGACCTGGTATAACTACACAAGCAAACTGAATCAAACTAGAGAAAGTAAACCATGGAGTAGAGGAGACTCATACCATATTTTTCATGGCTGCATCATATCCAAGTATTTCTTCTGCCCTAGGCTGTATTTCCCTTTGCCATGACTCCATTTCTTCTCTTCTCAGTGACCAAAATGAAGATTTGGAAAAGAGACCTGAAGTAGATGACAGCAGAATTATTCTTCAGTGCCAAGTTTTAGAGAATACTTCATTCTAAGTCTCACGCTTTCTTCCACTTCCTTCTCCCCTAGCGTGCTACTTCTGAAATGGCTGTCTTCAATCTCAAACACTGGCGAGTAGTCAGTTAACAATCATAGCTTGGAAACATTGTGCTGACTCTTTTTTCTTATGTAAGTTTAAATATATTATATATAATTTATTCTGTTAAATGTTATAGCTCAGTATTATATATTCAACCTGCATTATACTGAGAAATAATGGTTTAAAATTAAAGAACTTCCTCTTTAGATATAATAGCCATAATAAAACAAAACTATTTAATATTATAGAAACATATCAGAAATCTTGTTATTATTCTATATTTTCTTCTTCTCCTCGCTTTCTTTCTCTGGGAGCTGGTGATTAGCTGCCACATTTCGAAGGTTGGGGGTTTGGGAAAAGAAATACATTTTTTTGGTTATAATCACAACCCTACCTGTTACCAAAATTGATTCAGCCATTGTCCCTCCATCCACAACCAATAATCATTAAAATGACGTCATCTCACCTATACAGAGTAGTTTATTTTAATATACTAAGGGGCACAACTAAAATATGTCCCAAAATAACTTGAGAATAGAGAAAAATAACATATAAACCAGGCGTCCTCACACTACGGCCCGCAGGCCACATGCGGGTGTTTTTGCCATTTTGTTTTTTTACTTCAAAATAAGATATGTGCAGTGTGCATAGGAATTTGTTCATAGTTTTTTTTTAAACTATAGTCCGGCCCTCCAACGGTCTGAGGGACAGTGAACTGGCCCCCTGTTTAAAAAGTTTGAGGACCCCTGAACAGATAATGAGAATGATGAAGAGATGAGCAATACAGGCAAAGGAGATAGTGAAAGCAATGAAACATTGGTAAGAAACCAAACAGAACATGCAGATTTTTATATTATTGGAGCCTAATGAGCAAGGTAGAGAGTCAGAAATGATAAGGCAGGACTAGGTCATAATTGCAATGTTGATTCAAAAAGCAGAGCTTGTTTATAAGTATGTAGATATTGATTAAACAAATTTACACAAATATTAATATATTAATAGACCTACATCAAATAGACTTCAGAAAAAGAGATCTACATGTGATTAATGTAAGAATCATAATCATTTGTTTAAAATCTATCAATTGCAAGCCATACAAAGTTAATTCAGTAATAAAGTATTTTGTTTAGAATATTTTATGGTAAATTAATTTTTATAAAGTACATAATTTTTTAAGTAATGTAACAACATAGAATAAATGAGAGTGCAAGCTTTTCTCAGACTAAAAAGTGAGTCTTGTTATTAAGTTATTAAGCCAATGTAAGCAATGATTCTAGAAACAGGCTCCTATAGAACAGGCTGACAGCTGATAGAGAGGTGGGAACTGGGAGGCTGGGTGAAAAAGGTGGAGGGATTAAGTAAAAACAAAACAAACAAAAAAAACACACTACAACAAATAAAAAACACAATCCTAACTCAGACACAGACAACAGTATGGTGATTACCAGAGGAACAGGGGGCTGGGGAGGTAAAAGAGGTTAAAGAGGGATAAATGGTGATGGAAGAAGACTTGACTTTAGGTGAACATACAATACAATGTACAGGTGATGCATTATGAAAATTTACACCTGAAACCTATATAATTTTATTAACCAATGTTACTACAATGAATTCAATAAGAATTTCCCTCCTAAAACTATATAGCTTATTTTATTTTACATTTTATATCTATAATTTTAAACTGATTCTAAATAAAAAATTCTATAAATTTGCACTTGAACTTCAAGTTTGCTTGCCTTTTGTTCAGTTTTTAAAATATGTATATACTGTAAGAATACAGAGTGCTTGCAAACAGTTGCTCTACCTACACATAGCTGTGTACTTCCAACTGTTTTATAAGGCATGTCTTTATTTTTCACATGAATTCTTTATACCACTGAAATTCACATGCTTTTATATTGCCACAACTAAAATGAAAAGAGTCCCTTGCTGTGAGAGACATAAAAATATGTTAACTGAGAGTTATTGTAAAGCTATTTTTTCTAAGCAATATATTTGGTATAATTACCTTTGCTACATAAACCAGACAAACTTAGAATTTCAATATTTATGAGAAAAATAAAATAAAACATTAATCCTTGTAAACTGGAAATTATCAGAAAGTCCATTTACTCTTATAAAAAATATACTGCAACCTAATTTCCTCTAGCAGGAAGACATGACTCGGATGGAGACATGGAAGATAAATATTACTAAACTAAAAGCAGACATGGAAGAAGAAAATAAGTTATTGTATTTAATTATTTAGAAATATAATCAATATTAAAAATAATTTCCTGCCAAAAAAATGAAAATGTTGAGTTAGAGCCATTATTACTTTGCCTCCAAAAGAATGTCTTTTTATTTGAAAATTGGATGAGAAAGAGAGAATGTGAACTAAGAATGCAACAAAGGAATGGGTCTATACATTTTATATCATGCATATCAAAACTATTTTGAATAGGAAATTAGAAATTCCACTTTTAGTGTCCTGATAAACTTGATATTTTGAAACACAGAATTTAAAATAACTCTGAAATATACCTATATGTTCTGAATATATTGCAACATATATTCTATTGAATGCATAGCTAAATAAAAAGGTGTAAGGAAATCCCTTTTGCAAAAATAAATGTTTAAAATCAGTGGTGACTAAGTACTCAAAGCCCACAAGCATTTACCAATATCTGAAATCCTGAGCCTTGATGCAAATGTTGGAGAAAGAAGAAATGTATAAGTTCCATTCATGGTGGGAATTATATCATTTCATAGACATGGAACCCTCAAAGTTTATGTTCTACTAGAGGCCCAATACACAAATTCATGCACCGGTGGGGTCCTGAGGGGTGTAGGGAGGGGCTGGGACACGATTGGCCCTGTGGGTGGGCAGTGGGATGCCCTTGCCAGCCCAGGATCTGGATCCATCCCGCTGACATTCCTGCCAGTTGTCAGGAGCCACCTGGTGGCCACTTTTATACTGTTTCTTCCTTGTGGAGTGTCTAGGGAGGGGAGGTAGTGTGGTGCCCGACGCGAACATCCAGGAGGCAGTGCTGTCAGGATCATGCTGGCGGCACTGGTCCCTCGTGCCTGGCCTGATCTCTAGAGATTAGACCTGCAGGACTGCTGAGGGAGTGAGTGGCTGCGCTGGGCTGGTGGGCTGCCTGGATGGGTCAGTCAGCTGAGCAGCAGTCCTGCTGTGGGAGCACACTGTCGACCAGGGGGCAGCTCCTATGTTGGCTGTCTGCCCCCCGTGGTCAGTGCAGGTCATAGCAGCTGGTGGTTCTGGTTGTTCTGGCCATTCTGCTTGTTTGGACATTTGGTCGCTTAGGCTTTTATATATATATACTAGAGGCCCAGTACACTGGGGGAGTGTCCCTTAGCCCAACCTGCACCCTCTCCAATCTGGGACCCCTGGGGGATGTCTGACTGCCGGTTTAGGCCTGATCTTTGCAGGCCATATTGTGATAACGTGGGGGCAGCCATCTTGTGGTGGTCATCTTGTGATGACATGGGGTGGCCATCTTGTGATGACGTGAGGGCATGAGGGTCACCTAGGTTTTTATTAGTATAGATAGATTTGTGAAGGTAGGTGAGGTGCAATTTGCCTCACAGCAAAAGGAGACAACTTGGTAAACTGTGTCAGCCTGTATTGTCCTTACATTAGTATCACCCTACTTCTTGGACCCATTTTTTTTTAAAAATATATGTTTATTGATTTCAGAGAAGAAGGGGAAGGAGAGAGAGAGACAGAGAGAGACAGAGAGAGAGAGAAACATCAAAGATGAGATAGAATTATTGATCAGCTGCCTCCTGCACATCGCCTTCTGGGAATTGAACCATGTGCCCTGATCTGCAATTGAACCATGACTTCCTGGTTCATAAGCCAATGCTCAACCACTGAGCAACTGGCCAGGCCTTTTTTTTTATTTCCAGTTAACAGATCACTGTAATTCATTTAAGGACAAATTGAGTTTTATACATGTTTCTGACAAAGTTGCTCTCTCCATTGAATATTTCTTTAAATGTGAGCTGCCAGGTTGCCAACACTGAACAATATTCACTTGTATAAAAAACTATGGAGAAAGAACTGCTTTGAACAAACATGTTGACACTGCCATCAAAACAAGGTGAGCCTGCTTCTTCTGCAAATCCCAGAGGGCATGTTAACCCCGGGAAGCCTGAAGGAAACAGCAGTTTTTGCAGCTCTCTGGCAGCTAAACTGGAAAGAAAAAGAGGGAAACCTCATAGCATTTACAGCTGCCTAATGAAAACCACAATAGTCTGAAGAGCTATGTGGAAACAGAACTTTAGGATTAGTGTTACAAACCAACAGTTCCCTGGGCTAGCACTGACTGCAGCATGCATTTGTTCTTGCATTGTTTAGGATTGCAGCTTGCTGGTAGAATGATCTTCTTTTCCTACCAATCACCTTCTGTACCTCTAGTTGTCTCTTATGTCATGGTGAACAATCACAATCCCTGGATAGGCATTATCATGGTCTGATATAGATATGGATTTATATACTGAGTGGCCAGATTATTATGATCTCTGAATGCATAATAATCTGGCCACTCAGTGTATATCCTATATAATAAAAGGCTAATATGCAAATTTTCCCCTCAACCAGAAGTTCAACCAGCAGGCAGGCCAGCCAACAACCCCTGGCCAGGCTGGCCGGACCCATCCATGCACGAATTCATGAACCGGGCCTCTATTTTATATATATATATATATATATATATATATATATATATATATATATATATATATATATACTGAGTAGCCAGAGTATTATGCGTTCAGAGATCATAATAACCTGGCCACTCAGTGTATATACACCAGAGGCCTGGTGCATGAAATTCGTGCACTCAGGGGGTCCCTCAGCCTAGCCTGCACCCTCTCACAGTCCGTGAACCCTTGGGGGATGTCTGAGTGGAGTGGAGGCGGGAGAGGCTCCTGCCACCACCACTGCATTCGCCAGCCATGGGGCCGGGGAGGGATGTGGGAGGTTGGCCAGCCAGGGAGGTACCCTGGGAGGGCTCCAGGGCATGTCCATCCCATCTCGCCCCGTCCTGATCAGCACGACCCCAGCAGAAAGCTAGCATATCTGTCGAAGAGTCTGCCCCATGATGGTCAGTGTACATCACAGTGAGCAGTTGAGTGGCCTTAGCATATCATTAGCATATTACACTTTGATTGGTTGAACGGCCGACTGGACAAACAGACACTTAGCATATTAGGCTTTTATTATATAGGATATACACATGGGAGGAATATCACTAACCTCCAAACAAAAATGTTTTATGTTTTCAAATACAACTATTTTTTTTTAAAAGCAGGCAAACAATACTTTATCCCTTCTACATAATTCTACCTGAACTATTTGGAACAAATGTATAACTTTTTCTTTCCAAGATACATCTGAATTTATATATATATATTTTTTCTCTCCTTAATTTCTAAGTATGTATCAAACCGCTATTCAAATAAATTTTATACATTTATTTAGTTATGCGTCAAAGAATCTTTGAATCTCTCCCCCCCAAAAAATCTGGAAAGATGAAGAGTGTGCAGTATAGTAGGGGCATAGATAAAACCATAAGCTGTAATCATGAAGTGTAGAGAACCCATAAAACTAGTGTGCTACGGACTTATGGCTAGTAGATACTCTCATTTTTCCTGAAGGCAGAATTTTAGTAAACAAATAGAATCATATTCTTAAAAATATATTTTTTTAAAATAACTTTCAGTATGTAGTCTGTTTTCCACAACAATCCTCAATACAAACACCTCAATATTCTGATAAAGATTCATAAAATATGGGCTCAGAATCTAAAAGTAGACAATAGATAAGGAAAGAATCTACCATGAATAAAAGTTAGCAGAGAGAAATAGGCTTCAAAGGACTTCACATATTAAAATTAGAATGGATTAAGATGCAGATTAGATGCATAAGAAGAAAGAATAATTGAAGGGAAAATTTAAGTAGGTCTTATGGTTATTTTAGCACTACATTTGGACAAAAGTTGAGACTTGTTAAATATAACCACAGCTGTGAAAATATTTTTGTTTGTGGCCAAACTAATGATCTTTGAAGTCAGATATACCTAAACAATTAACTTCTCTAAGTCTCATATTTCTCATTTGTAAAAACAAAAGTAATAAGATCATGACATACTTCTTCATGAGATTATTATAAAAATTAGTGATCTAGTATGAAAAATTTATTGATACATTTATTTGTCCCCAGAAAAATCATATTTGTTAGCTGCTATTACATCATAAAGTTCAATAATTAAAGTGTCTTTAACCTTGAATCATTTTTGTTGGGTATATATCATTTCACATAACATTAAATTGTATTTCAAAAATAATGAAACCTCATCATGGACCATTTGATTTGTCCAAAAATGCTTAAAGTACATTTTAAGAAATAAACTTTCAAATAGTACTAAGAAAGAAACACTGTTGACAATTTGGTGTTTATCTTCTACTTAAAAAATGTATATTTATGTGATGACAAACATTTTAACAACCTGAAATATCTTCTTCATATACCTTAATGTTCTCATCATAAATATTCCAAATTGGATTTTTAATAGCCACTGAATATCTTATTGTTATCAGTATTATTTGCCAGTAGTCAATTATCAGATTCCAAATGTCTTTTGTATATAAATGTATACAAATGTATAAGTATTTGCTTGGGATACATTTTTGATAAAGGAAGTTCTATGCCAAACATTATAAACAATTTGTAAAAATTTGGACATATGTTAATGTATTTCACTCTCAAATCTTGAACCAATTTATACTTCAAATGTGGTATGAAGACTTTTTTTTCCTGCACCCCCACCAACACTGAGAATTATCCCTGAACATTTGATAGACAAATGACTTTTCTATTTAATACAATGTAATTTATTAATTACAGAACTTGTTAAAAACTGAATTTTCTTATACTCAGAGAAGTGTTTGATTCACAGTAATTATTTGATAAATATATGTTGAATGCATTCCACAGCTTCAAAGACATAAAACATAAATTGTTGCATCTCCAAATAATCATTAAACACTTCAAAGTGAATTCCTGAATAACACAGATTAGTATAAATTAAACTCTCTTGGTATTAATCTTATTGGATTTAAAATATACCATCATCAGTATCAAGAAAGTATTTATAAAATAATTAAGAAAAGCCTTTATCTTGTGATACAGTGGTTATTTTTGTAAGATAATGTTATATATCTTGGACATGTCATTTTGGCTCTCATCTTTATAGCTGACATAATAAAAGTACAAAAATATTCTTTGAAATATAGGAATAAAGCATCCTTTACAATGTTGTATCTATGTTCATTTGTACAAAATAGAATGAGGACCTGACAGAAGCTCTTTTAAGTCGAGGAAACATCTTTGTTAATTTCTGAAATCCTATGAGTTTTATTTACAGAGTAACAAAATACTAAGGAAGCATACAACAGTTTTCCCGACTTTATATATTTCAGTGTTTAACCCACCAAAGGAGAAAATCACAAAGTAAATGGGCACTCACAAGAAAGTAAGTTAAACTAGTAATAGGTAGCATATAAATAAAATATTTTAATATAGACTGAAATGCATTGACTTAATTATATATGCGGCAGGTTTTTCACATCTATCATATAGTGGATATATATATATATATGTACACATATATATATATCAGATGCTTTAGCAACTTGGTTTAAGTTACAACTACAAATTTGATATTTTTAAAAAGTCAAAAGATATTTTCATTTGTTGTAGTAATGGGAAATAATTGGGCTAAGCTTAGAAGGGGACAAGATAGAGTAATATTTTACATTGGGGTTATCTAGAAGAGATCCTGAGACAAAAACACAAAGTAAAGTAATTGGGGGAAGTGGGTGTCAAATATGAGTAGGGGCTAAAAAATGAGGAGGCAGTGACTGAAGTTTGTATTATCAAGGTAGCTACATTGTATATGAGTAGAAATTAATCCAGGAGAGAATACTACTCTGGGGCCCAATGTGAAACATTTACCCCAAATTTGCTGGAAGAGAACTGGGTTGCTTATGCACCTTTTCCTGTCAATCATTAGTTTAGGGCTGCTTTCAAGAACATTCAGTGTTGAGCACTTCTAGTCTACCATTATATAATTTGTAATTATGCAAAGACTCTAACAATAACAACAAAAGCTTAGGAAACAAAATTGTAGGTTATTCCATGTTGAACTTATATACAAAGCATCCTCAAACTCTGTTACTACTTCTTTCTCTGCTTTCACTTAAAAGCTTTTAGAAAAGCTTTTATAAAAACACTAGTGGCCTGGTGCAAGAAATTCGTGCATGGGGTGGGGGGAGGGTGTTCCTCAGCCCGGCCTGCACCCTCTCCAATCTGGGACCCCTTGAAGGATGTCCTACTGCCGATTTACAGGGATCGGGCCTAAACTGGCAGTCAGACATCCCTCTCACAATCTGAGACTGTTGGCTCCAGCAGTTCACCTGCCTGCCTGCCTGCCTGATTGCCCCTAACCACTCTGCCTGCCGGCCTGCTCACCCACAACTGCTCCCCACCACTGGCCTACTTGCCCTCAAGTGCCCACCCGCCAGCCTGCTCACCCCCAACTGCCCCCCTTGCTGGTCTGCTTGCTTCCACCTTCCCTCCCCAGTGGCCTGCTCACCCCCAACTGGCTCCCCCGTTGGTCTGCTTACCCCCAATGGCCCCACCCCCCACCAGCCTGATCACCCACAACTGCTGTTCCATCCTGGCCTGATCACCCCCGGCGACCCAAGCTCCCAGCCCCTCCTTTTTTTCTTTTTTCTTTTTTTTTCAGTGCCTCCTTGAGCAGAGGCCAGGGCCAGCTGGAAGCAAGTATCTGAGATTTATTTATCTTCTATAATTGAAACTTTGTAGCCTTGAGCAAAGGCCAGGACTGGCCAGGGTAGGCAGGAAGCTTGGCTTCCTCCATTGCCGGGGGCAACCCAAACCTCCTGCTTGCTCCAGCTCTGTGGCCACCGCCATTTTTGTTGGGATTTATTTGTCTTCTATAATTGGAACTTTGTAGCCTTGAGCAGAGGCCAAGGCCAGCGAGGGTGGGCAGGAAGCTTGGCTTCCTCCATCACTGAGGCAACCCAAGTCTCCTGCTCACTCCAGCTCCATGGCCACTGCCATCTTGGTTGGGTTAATTTGCATACTTGCTTCTGATTGGCTTGTGGGCGTAGCAGAGGTATGATCAATTTGCATGTTTCTCTTTTATTAGTGTAGATCTGTGACGCCTGCAGGGCGTAGATTGCATTTTAGGAAAACTGATAACATGCAAGCTTTTAGAGAAATAAAAGGATTAATATGACTCTTTCTCAAGAGAAGTAGAAATAAATGGCTCTAGACTCCAGAACATGAATAGGAATACAAACCTACGAAAGGAGAATTTAATATGTCTACATGAAAACAACAACAACAACAATGAAAACCCAGGAGCTATCTCTCCTGGGCTACTTGTCCAACTTTACTCCAAGAGTTTTGAAACTGGGTTTAAGCCAGCAATCAAAATGAATCAGATAACATGATAGAGTAGCAACTCAGTCCACAGATCCTGCCCCTGCCACAGTGACTTGGTCAGATTTTCAGTGTCTCATTTGTGGGTATGATTAGTAAGTCAAATAGTGCAGAGATTTCAGGAATGCCAAACATGGGAAAGTCAGATATTGGAGATTAAGCATGAAAAAGGGAAAAGGTAATACCCAGCAGAAAATCATCATAAAATACTATCACTGGTAGTATTACTGTTTTCAATTTCTGAGAGTTCACATTTTGAATGAACTACTTTTTTAAATGTTAAAATTATGGATGTAACTATTTTTAAAATCTTATTCATACTTGGAGGAACTTTGAAAAGTATGGGCATAATACTTCACTACTGGCTCCAACTCATGGGTATAAACATAATTCCCCTACACAAATTTACTGAACATATAAGATGTGCTACAGTACTACCAAGTGTTATGGGTTTTCAAGCAGTGACCATCCAGACTGCTTAAAGTCTAACACTTTTTAAAGCATATATTTCTTTAGTCATTAATTCCAATTCACTATGACCACTATTATGCACTTTTGCAAGTGATAATGTATTATAATTTATAATTTAGCTTACCTTCTCTATGTTACTGGGTAATATTTGCTCCCCTCCAGAAAGAACTCATGGTGAAAGAATAACTCTAAATGATCTTGATTCTCAGAGCAATTTATATTAACCCTTTGCACTCGCTTGATTTTTCTCGATTCCTTTATTCTAATGCTAACCGTGTCGAGTCACACTTGACATCCGAGTGCAAAAGGTTAATACTAGAGGCCTGGTACATGAAATCCGTGCATGGCGGGGGGGGGGGGGGGGAATCCCCTCAGCCCAGCCTGTGCCCTCTGATAGTCCGGGAGCCATTAGATGATGTCCAACTGATGGTTTAAGCCTGCTCCCATGACCCTAGTGGGCTGAAGGTGAGCGGCTGGCCCTGCCCCCCAACTCCCTGCCACTGCTGCCACCAGTGGCCTCCCTCTGCAGGAGGCAACCTGGCAGGCTGATCAGGGGATGGCGCTGGCTGGCCCCACTCTCCGTGATCACCCCTCTGCCACCATTGTTCGCCACCGCCCCCCATCTCTGTCCCCTCCCTCTGCCCACTGGCACACACCTTGGCTGGCTTAGCACTCCCAGCTCACCAGCCCTGCCCCACAGCAACTGGTTGTTCCAACATTCAGTTGATTTGCATATTACACTTTTATTATATAGGATTGGTGTAATTATTTTTTTCAATTTATTATAAAGTCTGTTTGCTTAAGAAGAACTCCTTCAATAATATAATGACAGATGAAGTTATTCTTGCCAGAAAGTCTTGAAAGCCAACATTCAGCCAGACTATACTTTTTTAACTGATTCATAAAAAAGAGGAAATCTATACTAATAAAAGGGTAATATGCTAATTAGACCAGGAGACCTTCCGGGATACCTTCCAGACATCCTTCTGGACAAAGCCATGGTGGCGGGGCCGAGCAGAGGTGGTCTGGGGCAATCAGGCCGGCAGGGGAGGGTAGTTAGGGGCGAGCAGGCTGGCGGGGGGAGGCAGTTGGGAGTGAGCAGGCTGGCAGGGGGGTCAGTTGGGGGCAATCAGGGCAGCAGGAGGGTAGTTGGGGGTTATTAATCCAGTGGGGGGGCAGTTAGGGGTGATCAGGCCAGAAAAGGGGGCAGTTGGGGTTGATCAGGCTGGCAGGCAGAGTGGTTAGGCATGATCACAGGGATTGAGCCTAAACTGGCAGTCAGACATCCCCTGAGGGGGTCCCAGATTGGAGAAGATGCAGGCTGGGCTGAGGGACACCCGCCCCCCCTCCCGGTGCACTAATTTCATGCACCAGGCCACTAGTAATCTTATAACTTTTAAACTATATAATTAAGATGAGATGACTAAGAATAAACAGGAATGAGTGTTAAAAATTTATTCCAAACATTGACATATTATAAATACATTTTTCTCTTAAAAATATTATTGATTTCTGAAAAGAAGGGAGAGGGAGAGGGAGATAGAAATATCAATGATGAGAGAGATTCACTGATCAGCTTCCTCCTACATGCTCCATACTGGGGATCAAGCCTGCAACCCAGGCATGTGTCCTGAAGGGGAATCGAACCAAGATCTCCTGAATCAGTGGTTGACACTCAATCACTGAACCATGCCAGCCAGGCTCATAAGTACTTTTTTTGTTGAATTTTCCACATATATGAGATCTTAAAAAATAATAATAAAAATATAATCAAATTCTATTCATTAATTTATTTACTTTCATTCTGTTATTTTCTTGTATCCAATAATATTAAGCATTATCCATCATGTGTGTGAAGTACTTTCCTGTACTCTCCATCATACTTATTACTCATACACTACTATGGTTAATACTTTTTTTTAATACCTTAGGACATTTATAATTTACATAATTTCCTATTATATTTTGATACATCATGATGTATTTTAACATGTAAATTTATGTACTGACAAAGATCAAGAAAGTAAACAAGCAGAATCTCCTTAAGCACTCTATTTATACTTTTTATGGAGGTATTCACATTGATTTAAACAAATTAAATTAAATGTAGCTTTACTGAGACAAATCTATGACATAGCAGAATTAGTATCAGACATAAATATATTAACTCCAGACATACTTATATAGTTCAAATTCCTTATATGTTTAATATCTTGCAATAATTAAGAAAAATGTGGCAACCAAACTAAACTTAGTAATAAAGCCAACCAGAGCTAAGAATATTAAATTAGCCAGGGGACAGATCATGAAAAACTCACACTACCCAAATCCTGTTAAGCCGAAGAAAGACACACTGCAGATATGTCCACTTATTACATCATAGCCTCACTGGCTTCTATCCCAATAAAAGAAGCATTTTGCTTGTCAACAAACATCTCCCATTAAGAAGCACCAATCAAATAAAAATGCAATAAATTGGAATTGGTTCTAGCATCAGCAAGTGCAGGATCCCAGCACCATTAAGTACACAAGTCTTTTCTGGGTTCAGAGCTTGAATGGGGATCAGTTTATATTTTAAATCTATTAACACTTTTTTTGTCTGAATTCCTTTTCCAAGACCAATTAGGTTTTTGTATAACTGCTAACCTGACCTTGGGGAACCTTATGTTTACTCACCTATGTTGGCCCCCATCTATGATTAGATGGCAAAGGCACAGAAAAAGACATATACAAACATTTAATCTATAATGTGGCACCCTTTTGATAGGGCATCAAACTAAAGTTTAGACTGAAATATTACTTTAAATCTTCTGAGACACATCATAATATTTAAATCCAGAATAATACATATAACTCTGCAGAAGGTGTAATGATAGACTTTACCACTGTAAGAGATTTCCAATAAAATAGAAATGACTCCATTTGTATGTCAATATCTCCAACAGACTACATTATCCATTTATTTAGCTGAAGTAAATCTTTAGCAGAATCCAATATTATTCATATGGAATTGTGTTCAGCTGCAGAGGAAACAAAGAACCCTATGAAAACTGCAATTTCCTTATATAGCGTCATGCCTATTATCTCTCACCAGCATGTGGCTAAAATTTCTATTCACAGCTCAATTACTTTTTTATTCTCTTGAAAATTCATTCACAAATATGGATTTAGTCTCTCTTACACATAAGGCATCTCTCTAGTTACCTAGTTACAATAATGGACAAAACGGACATTATACAAGTTATCTTTGATGTCAAGTTTACAGACTCAGAGTTTCCCTGGCACCAATTTATTAGAGTGTTCTGAGTCTCACGTGATTTCTTCCTGCATTATGTTAGTAATAGTTCCACAGATGTGATTCTTTTCCTGCTCTGTCTCTGGGCACATGTCACAAATTCTTTGATATCTGGATCCCTCTCTGGTGAGCAGCTCTTCTGTATGATTGATGGATTTCTCAGGCTGCTTTATGGTTGGATTCACTTCTCTCCACATTCTTTTCCAGTATATTGATATCATACAGTCAGCTCTTATTGTATGTATCTATAGTAGAATTAAGAGTAGGTTGCAGGAGGTAGAGAAGGAGTTCCCCTACACTCCAGGTGAGACCAACTCCGTGATAACAAGTTGTGTTCTTGGTCTTCCCCTGAAATAAAAGGGAATCTAGTTTCCAACTGTGCAAACTCCCAAAGCAAATAAAATAAAATAAAATAAAATAAAATAAAATAAAATAAAATAAAATAAAATAATCTAGCCAGGCCGGTGTTGTTCAGTGGTTGAGCATTGACCAATGAATCAAAAGGTCACTGGTTTGATTCCTGGTCAGGGCACATGCCCAGGTTTGCAGGCTCAATCCCTGGTCAGGGCTTATGCTGGAGGCAACCAATCGATGATGTTTTTCTCTCATCGATGTTTCTATCTCTCTATCCCTTCCTCTCTCTCTAAAATCAATAAAAAACATATTGTTTTAAAAAATACTTATCACAGTCTTTGTTTCTAGTGAAACTATCCTAACAATATTATTTAAAAATTTTTGCACAAAAAGATATATGTTTCACTTCATTTTGAAATGGTAGCCAAATTAAATCTATGTGTTGCCAATTTTATTATTTGTTTATATTATTATTATTATTATGGATAATTATTAATTCATTTTTTTATTTCTATGAATTTTTTAAACGCTTTATTGTTGAAAGTATTACATATGTTCCCTTTTCCCCATTGACCTCTCCCAGCCAGCCCCCGCCCCTCACCCCAGGCCTTTTGGCTAAGATTAAGTGTAGTATCTGTTCTTATCAGTTTCATTCACTTTTAAATGGTAAATGTGTATGTGTAGGAGGATATTTCTTTAGGTTTTATTCTAGATTATACTAATATTTTGTACAAAAATGTTATTATTTATTATTTTCCCTTATTAGAAAAAAATGTTTGAGTGTGGCAGGCAAGACACAGATTAAATATACTGTTTCATGAATCACTAAACCATTTCACACTGTTGAGATCAGAATCCAACACCTAACCTGTATCCATTTTGTTTACAAATTCAAACTTGGCAAAAATTTACTGAATGAGAGGCTAAGGGCCCAGCAGATAAGAAATGCTCATTTTGTAGTTATTAATTAAAAAGTGCATAATCAGTGAATAGATATGTGGATTATGACGCTATCAGACTATAGTACAACAAAGTACTCCCTTCACCTTGCTTCTCGTCTTCTCAAGAATTGTTTCAGCTCTTTAACCTACTCTAATTTCTTTTATTGCCTGTTTAATTTACTCAATTTAGAGGTAACTTTCACATTTTGTTCTCTCAACATTTCAGAACATGTCTAATCAACCCATGTATTCAGTTCCCTCTGTTGGAAATATGTAGAGTGATCCATGTTTTCTTGATTGAAACTGTTATAGAAAATCAAGGTATCCAAGTACATTCATGCTTCTAATAAGGGAGTTTTGCAAATATCATCTGGGTATTTAAATTAGGGCAGGATTCCTATTCCCATTCTTTTACAAATCTGTGATGAATTTTTAAAGAGTGTTTGCTATTTTTTGAATAAGTTTAGAATTGCACAACCTCTGTAATTAAAAGCATGTAAGACATATTAAGTATACCCGACTTTATTCAAAGAGTCTTTGGGAGCTGGAAAAATTATGTTCCCTTTGTTTGTATGTGTGTGCATCTTCTGTAGCTTTGCTCAATTAAGGCTTTATTCTCTTCTCTTTTATTGCCCAAATTATGACATTTCCAAAATTTTTTATCTGCATCAAAGAGCACATGAGTAATTTAAAATCATGTATTATTCTCATACTCTAGTGTTTTTTTTTGTTAATTGGGAATATACTTACGATGTAATGTAAAACAACTAGCTCAGCCTTTTTCTGATATTTCTTTACTGGGAGTTTCATAGAAAAAAAAAGATATTGATTTTTTTTTTTTTTGCTATGAAGGGAGGACAACACATAATTTTTTAAAAAGACTCCAAAACTGTTACACAGCTTATGTACAAATAATCATCTTTTTGTTTGCCCCAAGTGTCTCTAATCTATGGGCCAGAGAGTAATTAAATTTTTATGCTCATTATGGTGATAGACACTCGGTTTCAGGGGAACATATAGGCCATTTACAATAATGTCAAACTTTTTAACAACCTTTAGTTTTGTTTGTTTTTAGGCTTTTTTTTTTTTACTTTCCAGTAAGTGATTTAATTAAAAAAAAAATAATAAGAGAAGCTTCCTGGAATGCTTAGAGGGATAACATTTAAAACTTTCTTTAGGAGATTCTTCGAGGGCAAAGCTTATTTAATCTGACCACCCATTGATGTTTGAGATAATTTCTAAACTTCCTAGGCCGAAAGTATTTCTAACTTCATACCATTCCAATGATGAGGAAATCCTAAGTGATACATTCTAATCTTTCTTTTTTTGAAAAATTATCTATCCCTTGTGACTTCCATTCCTTTAGGGCAAACAACTTGACTCTTTTATTTGACAACTCTTCACATATTTGAAGAAAATCAACTTAACCAAAAAAGAACAGCAAAAATGCAAGAAATATATGAAATAAAATTTTTAAGAGTTTCCAGGACTTTTAAGGTATCCAAGTACATTCATGCTTCTTATAAGGCAGTTTTGCAAATATCATCTGGGTATTTAATTTAGGGCAGCATTCCTATTCCCATTTTTTTACAAATCTGTGATGAATATTTAAAGAGTGTTTACTATTTTTTGAATAAGTATAGAATTGCACAACCTCTTTAATTAAAAGCATGTAAGACATATTAAGTATACTCCCCTCCTCTCCCCAAAAATAAATCTTGAACCCTTACAAAGGGATATGTACACCCGTTTAGCCTCTGTGTGAAATGAACAACTTTTGGGGAAAGAGAAATTAAATTGAATTGCTCTTATAAATTAATTGAATTTAATAACCAACTAAATCACCAATCACATACAGAAACTTGCAGATAATTCCCATATTTACAATAGAGATGAAGTAAAGACAGCATCGCCTAATGAGTTCATATGGGAGAAAGATTCCTTCTAAATGAACTTTATTCCAATTACTATTTCTCTTAATCTAATTGATATTCTATTGTGTGTTTTTAAATGTCTGCCCATTTTCTTGTTTTCTAATTTGTTGCTCTTTTATTGGTGGAATTATCCCATTTATTTTCTTGAGTATTTTAAATGTATTTTTTCAAAGACTGAAAATGTCCCATAAATTTCATTTCATGAGGAATACTTTTATATTCAAATTTTCAAGGTTATTGACTATTTCTTAACAATTCAATCTTTCATGTTTTTAAATTTACTTTCTGGGATAATATTTATTGCTATAATTTGAGGAAAATCATCCTTTAACATGGCTACTTCTTTGATATCTGGGATCCTTTTTAAACATCCTAGCCACAGTGTAATTCTATCATCACTCTCAAACTATTTCAGTGATCCCCAAAATCACTAAATCCTCAGTAATACTTTCAAGTATTCTTTTTTAAAAAAGTATCCCTCGTGTTTTATTTCTTCTTTTTTATTCTTTTTCTGTAATCACCTTTTCATGGCCAATAGTTTTATAGTTGGTCCCATCACTTCTGTGCTGTTCCCTGTCATTCCAGATGGCATTTCACAGCTCCTGCCTACAGTGGCATTGGGGATAATATAACCCAATCAAAAAGCCAGTGGGCAGCTTGGTTTACTTCCTGAGTGTGGCCATGGGTGGATCTGCCTGCTTCACAGGGCCAGCAGCTTGCTAAAATCTGTAGTACCAGGTAATTGGACACAGTTGTTTTGTTTTTGTTTTCCATCAGACTTCTTTTTCACTATGGGAACACATACTCGGGCGCTGTTAAAACCTCTTCTGGCTCACTTCCACCTTTGAAGGGGTTTTAGTTCCTTTTTCCTGCAAATGCCAAATTCTGAGCTACCACGGCCTTCTCCTTTACCTGAATTGGCTGAAGCTTGAGTTCATCTCTCAAGCTTCATCCCTGCTTTCCTCTTTATAGTGTTCATGCATACGTTAGCTTGTGTTCTCAGCATTACTTTAGTTATTTGGTCTTCAGTTTGATATTTTTTTCTATCATTGTTATCCATTGAACACAGAAAGGATGTATCAAAAAAAAATTAAAAACATCTTAGCTGGAAATCACTTACTCTGAATTTTCAAATTTGAGTCATGATTTTCTATGGAAAAACCATGAGGTAGACACTAAATACATAAGTTAATGGTTATGTTCAGCAGCAAACAAGAGAAGATGAGTCAGAAACCAAGCTGACACTTGAAATACAGAGGTATTCGGGCCTCAGGAGGACAAACAGGCTAAGGCAGCACCAGGGACCATCTGCTGTGTAGTCAAGGGTAAGCAACAACAGCAACAATTACAGTTTATGGCAGAGGCTTAGTATCTCAAAGCTTATTAAGTATATTCCATGGAAGTAAGGGGTGGGAAAATAGTAATATAAAAAATCTCTGTACATCAATAGCGAGGCTGCCAAGATAATTCTCTGGTTACTTTTGGTCATGAAATGTGGTCACGTGATGTCAAATGTCCCTCATCTGTGAAGCATCACAATCTATCACAGGGCCAAGATAATAGGGGTAGACTGTGCTTTTTGTTTCTATTACTCCATGGTGCTGCTGCTGTCATCATTGTTTGTATTAGGTGGTCTTATCCCTCAGGTTGTCCTCTTCACAGCGTTGTATTTCAAGAAAATATCCACAAGGCTACAGTACTTTAAATACATTTTTTTTAGAGCAGAAGATTTGAAATTGATCCTAAACTAGGGGGCTTGCCTTCTTATTTCAGTTTGTACAAAACTGCCTGGAAGTTATAAACCAATCCTAATAAACTAGTCTGGCAAAGTTCAAGAGATAATATTTTAAGATTTGTTCAGAGAAAAGTACTCAATATTTTCAGATTAAACACTTTATAAACAGTATATTTTAATCAATGTTGTGTTGAAATTGATTTTTTGAGCTTTGATTTCATGTTTGAGATAATAACAAAGTCTATTTCCAGGATATTATTACCAAAAATGAAATATCTCCAAAAGAGATTTTTTTTTAAATCATGCACTTACTTAAATTAACAAATTTGTCATTTATATAATATACACATGTGTTCGGTAATTTTAGAAATGTCTCCAGTTGCATTCTAATATCCTCAACAATTTTTGAATTATTAATAGCAAAACCTAGAAAAGATTAAAATCTATTGTAAATTTTGTCAGGGTGACAACCTCCTATTCTTGAATATTTAAAGGAATTAGCTGATAAAGTATGTTCTGTAAGTGTGGATTTCTTCAGCTTCAATATGTAGTATACTTTTAAAAATATAATCTTTACTTCCCAGATTACAATATTGTTACTGTAATGAACATCATTGCAAACTTTGAAGAAAGAGGGAGACGCATGAGTAAAAGTAGATGATGGTATCTCAATCTTATTTTTTCTGAATGCTAAACAAGAAAGATTTTGCACAAGAATCAGAAATATATATCCAGGGACTAAGAAATTAATAATATAAAGAGTGACGAAGTCTTTAGCATACTGGCAGGGTAGAGTGCACATATACCCAGAACGCAATGAAAAATTTTTGAAGGAAGTATAGAAAAATAAAACACATTTAGGTCCATACTACTTGGTCCACAGATTGCTGATTTTAGCCCCTAACAGACTTACAACATTACAAAAAAACATTTTGTAACATCTAATCTCCACTGTTAATCTAATATAAATCTATGAATCTCAGATTATTTATCACCCTGAAATGTTGTATAATAACATTGCCCCTTAATCTTCTATGAAAATTAACTTAGGACTGATCTTATATCCAAATTTTATTTTAAAATGTAAATAATTTAAATGTATTGAAATTTATATACTTACTGTGGCAAGGGTCAAAGCATAATAATTTCTTTCTTGTTGATAGTATGCGTTTATTATTATGAACCTGGGTATACTTAAGATGCAACTAAATTATTCCTGCTTTGGACACAGGTTCAGCAGTGTTTAAATACAAATCTAAATAGTCTTAAAAATGTTACTTTTTAAACAATTACTTGTGGTTGCATTTTTGTAGCTATTTCTAAGTCAAAAAAAGATGTTACTTTAAATCAAGAATTCTCAGATGTGAACCATAAAGAGATTCTTATATAGTCAAGAAAGTCAAATCATAATATTTGCCATTTTTGCACTCTGCATGTTATCTTGTGGCCTCTGGTGTTAATGGCTCCTAATTTTTCATGTTGATGCACACTTTTAAAAATAAAAGCAAAAATATAGATCAATAGAACAGAGATCAATAGAACAGAGAACCCAGAAATCGACCCAAGCCATTATACTCAATTAATATTTGACAAAGGAGACAAGAACATACAATGGAGTCAAGACAGTATTTTCAATAAATGGAGCTGGGAAAATTGGACAGGTACACGCAAAAAAAGTAAAAAAAGAAACTAGACCACCAACTTACAACATATGCAATGATAAACTCAAAACTGATAAAATACTTAAATGTAACTTGTGAAACCATAAAAATCTTAGAAGAAACCATAGGCAGTAAAATCTCAGACATCTCTCTTAGCAATATGTTTACCAATACATCTCATAAGACAATGAGAAATAAACAAATGGGACTACATCAAAATAAAATTTTTCTTCACAGCAAAAGAAACCATTAACAAAATGAAAAGAGAGCCCATTGCATGGGAGAACATATTTGCCAATGATACATCCAATAAGGGGTTAGTTTCCAAAATATATAAGGTACTCATACAACTTAACAAAAGGAAGACAATCCAATTAAAAACTGGGAAAAGGACCTAAATAAATACTTCTCCAAAGTGGGCATACAATAGGCCAAGACACACATAAAAAAATGCTCAAATTCACTAATCATCTGAGAGATGCAAATCTAAATGACAATGGGGTGTCACCTCACATCTGTCAGAATGGTATCATCAACAAATCAGCAAAGGACAAGTGTTGGCGAGGATGTGAAGAAAAGGGAACCCTAGTACACTGCTGGTGGGAATGCAAATTGCTGTAGCCACTGCAGAAAATAGTATGGAATTTCCTCAAAAAATTAAAAATGGAACTCCCATTCAACCCAGTAATCCCACTTCTAGGAATATATCCTAAGAAACCTAAAACCCCAATTAGAAAGAATATATGCCCCTATGTTCATAGCAGCACAATTTACAATAGCTAAGATTTGGAAATAGCCCAAGTGCCCATCAGCAGATGAGTGGATAATAAAGCTGTGGTAAACATTACACGATCTCACTCATTTGTGGAATATAATGAACAACATAAACTGATGAACAAAAACAGATCCAGAGACAGAGAAGCATCGATCAGACCGTCAAACCCCAAAAGGGCAGGCAGGGGAGGGTGGGGGTCAGGGGGTGAGATCAACCAAAGGACTTGTATGCATGCATATAAGCATAACCAATGGACACAGACAGCAGGGGGGTGAGGGCATGAGCTTGGGGTGGGGTGGGAGGCAATGGGGGAATAGGAACACAAAGTAATACCTTAATCAATAAAGAAAATTAAAAAAAAAAAAGCTATGGTACATTTACACAATGGAATGCAATACAATTGTAAAAAATAAAGAACTCTTTACATTTATAGCAGCATAGATGACCTGAAGAGAATTATGCTAAGTGAATAAGCCAATCAGAGAAAAATAAGTATCACATGATCTCACTGATATGTGAAATCTAATGGACAAAATAAACTGATGAACAAAAATAGATCCAGAGACATATAATCATGGAACAGTCTGTGGAACCTCAAAGGCAAGAAGGGTGAGGATGAAATCAGACTCCCAATAGATAGGAGGGAACCATCTTCAGCATTTAAAATAAATACAAAAATAGTAAGAGATTACTATAAACATATTAACAATTGATATATCATTTATTAATAAAATTGATTTTATATATCATTTATTCTATAACATATTCCTTAGAAAGAATATTTATCTAGTTTTGAAAGAACTTCTGGTGGCCATAGAGATTCATTAGTTCCTCAAAATAACTTGTAAATCACATTTGTTTGGCTATCATATATTTCTGGGACTACTAATTTCAGATGGCTTTATAAACAAATCTAAAACTTTACTTTTCTTCTCAATCAGGCATAAATGATACTCAGGAAATCACTGTCAAAAGCCATGTTAATATCCATTATGAGGAGAAAATTACACAAACTGATTTTTGCTATGTAGATGAGAAGACCACAAAAAAGATCAACTAAAGAACCAAAGATAAACCTCAGAAGAAATATGAAGACATAATATAATTCAAAATAATATGCCACATAGAGCCAAAGATAAACCTCAGAAGAAGTATGAAGACATAATATAATTCAAAATAATATGCCACATAGAGGAATAAAAATAAAAATCTCCATAATATATAAATTACTTAAGAAACAGAGCATAGGATATATAACAAGAATATGCAGCCTTGAAAAATAAAATCTGTTAGATTAAAACAAACTATCACATGAAGAAAAAAAATTATATTTGAATTATTTGAAATGAATATATCAAATCAAAATCTTCAAATATATTGGCATTATATTGTTCAGTGGATAGAGCATCGGCTGCAGACTGAAGGGTCCAGGGTTCAATTTCGTACAAGGGCATGTACCTAGGTTACAGGATCAATCTCTACCCCAGGTGGGGTGGATGCAGGAGACAACCGAGATGTGTCTCTCTCACATCGATGTTTCTCTCTCTCTGCCCCTCCCTTCCACTCTCTCTAAAACTTAATAAAAATGTATCTACAGGTGAGGATTTTAAAAAAAGAGATAGTTCTTAAAGAATATCCATCTAAGTTATTGTATAAAAAAACTCTAAAGAAAGTCTAATAGAGCTTAAAAGGGAAAGACACAAATTTGAATGGTCACAAGAAAGAGAAGGGGAGAAGAAGGGAAGAGAGAAGAGGGAATAAGCCACAAAATGAATCCAAGATAGAGTATATTTATAGTTAAGTAATTTGAATGACATTTGGGGACAATTTATTAAGATTATTAAGTACCACGTTAAATTGGAAATAATCACTTGATCACTCAAACACCATAAATAAAATAAAACAAAATACTTGAAAAGGACTAATATTATTTAAAACCAGATGAGGAAAAAATTATCTTTCAAAAATTCTGCAACTATACTTCTTAAAAATTACATTTAAGAATTAAAAACCACATGTAAAAAGCTTAGAAATTTCCAGTCCATCCTAACAGTGAATAAGAAACTAAACAGAATTTAAAATAAACTTTTCTTGGAACCTTAAGATAGGTGAGTACACAGGGCAAATCTCTGCCATCAAGATTAGAGAAGCAGATGGAGAACCACAGAGCAGTGTCCCACGTGGCCACTGCTGTGGGAGCCGGCGCCAGTGGTAGGCAAACCTGAACTGTAGTTTATGAACTGCCGGAGGCTCTGTGTGGACAACTCTGGGAGTTAAAACCTCCAGGACATCCAGTCAGAGGACAATGAAATACCACTATAAACCTATTAGAATGGATAAGATAAATAAAATAGAGAGCTGACGATAACAATACCAACTGCTTGCAAGGAAGCGGAGCAACAGGAACTCTCATTGCTGGTGGGAATGAAAAAATGATACAGTTCACTTTGGAAGATAATGTGGTAGCTTTTTACCAACCTAAATATAATCTTACCATATGATTCAATAATTGTGCTTCTAAGTATTTACCCAACAGATTTGAAAATCTATGTTCACACAAAAATCTGCATGGCAATGAAAACAAGAAGTCACCCAATAGGTGAATGAATAAAATAACTATGGTATATTTACATGATATAATATTTTTAATAATAAAAAGAAATGAGCTATTTAAACATGAATATGCATCAATGGACCTTAAACAAATATTAATAGGTGACAAAAGCCAATATGATTTCAAATATAGGCCATTTTGGAAACATCCAAGTTGTAAATACAGTCACCAGATCAGTGACTAGTTATCACAAGTGTTGGGGATATAGGCAAGGTGAAATAAATAAAGTACAGGGAATTTTTTAGGTTGGTGAAAATATTTTATATGATACAGTCATGGTGGATACATAACATTAAGCATTTGTCAAAACCCAAAGAACTTTATTGTACAGGAAATGAACCTTAATGTATGTTTAAAAATACTTTTTGCAAAAATTCTTATAGGATTTTGGGGAGTGTAGGCAAGAATGAAGTCTGTGACAGATGATCTAAGTCAATTACAAATGTATGCACCAACTTTCCTGAAGCAGATAGAGGAAAATGGTGCAAACATATACTTTTAGGAATGTCTGTTATACTGAAGGCAAACTGGTGTGTACAAAGGCACTGTATTCTAACTCATAAAGTTTTTTCCATGAAAGTAGAGATTAATACCTCTAATACAGCCATAAATGTATACTGAAATTAGAAAATTAAGTAAGAGGAGAGTGTATGGTGGTAGCCAGTTTTCTCACTGTTGAATGGGACTTTATAGTTAAGCAAGGGGAGGAAGTTGGGGTGATCCATGTGGTAATGGATCAGAGTTGGAGACATCAGTATGAACACATGTTCAACTGAATAAAAGTACATATTTCACATTAAAATATTTATAAATATGTATATATCCCCAAGTTTATTAACACGTATTGCTTTGCTGTGCCAGCTGAGAATCCCTAAAATCAAAGACAACCCCCTAGCAGCAAGCACACACAGCACTCATACCTAGGTTTCTACTCAGTCTTCAATAAAAGAGTCAGAGTTTCTTGAAGAAACAGATGATTCTAGGACTAGTTTTGGAACCTACAGGATGAGCCTGGAGCATCTTGAGCTAGGAGAGGAAGAAGAAAAATACAGGAGACTGACACCATATAGATGGAGGTATGTCAAAGGGACACATGATCCAAACAAAAATATTTCCACTGGCTAAAACTGGAAAAATTTGAGCAAAACAACAACAAACAAACAAACAAAAACAACAATAAGATACATAAAGTTGCATTGAATTATATGTCAAAATGTAAAATAAATATCCATGAGTCTATATTAATATAGATGAATGATTGAATAAATAAAGGAGTTAGAACAGAAAAACCTTCCATGCAGAAACATTCTGAATACCGTATGTAATATGCTCAAGCTGGGGTGCATGTTTCCCTCTTCTTAATGTGGGCAGTGCATAGTGACCCCCTTACAAAGTGTACATGGAAATCATGAAAAAAATAGGGCTGATAAACACTACATTAATCAAAAGGTCAAGGTCAACATCAAATGAGATAAATCATGATAATAGTATTTACACAACATATGATATGATTAAAATGGCACTTTATACTTCTCCTCTCTAAAACTTATAACCTAAGTGTAACCATGACAAATATATCAAAAATGTTGATTTAGTAGGGGCATTCTACAAAAAAAAAAAAAAAAAAAGACAACCAAAACAAAACTGACAGTACTTCTCAACAATGTCAAGATCAACAAAAAGAAAAAAAGAAGATATGACAAATATCTCTAAGGAGACATGATGGTATCATAAGGGAGAAAAAAAAAAAGGAAAGGAGGTAAACCAAGGAAATTTCCATAAAATATGGATCTAATTAATGATAATTTATCAATCTTGGTTTTGATGCAACAAATGTATCATGCTAATATAAGATTTTAATAACATAAACGGGTATAAGAGATATTGGGTGCTCTCTGTACTATTTTCTTTTTTAAAATAAATCTAACATTATTCTTTAAAAAAGTCATTTAAAAAATAAGTAACAAAACAAACTTACATACAAGTGTAACAGCAAAGCCTAATTTTCCAAATCAATTTCAACCTCTTACCCTCCCAGCTCTGGGCCCCTGGCCTGCTCTGCTAAAGGCTAGAGGAAAGCTTATTCCTCTTCTACTCTTTCACAGCCATTTGCTTTGATGCTTTTTGCATTAGAAGGTAAACAACAACAAATAGAGATAAAGATAATAAGATTCTGACCCTTAGGGACCACGAAAGAAGAAAGAAATTGAAGTGTGGAAAAACTACTTTCAGGGGAAAAATGGACATTATATATGTGGCCAGTATATAAATAATGAACATTACTTATATTAGCCTATGATCATATAGTTAATTAATTTTGTTCCTGCTGAGACTTCTTATATTATTAAACTTAATATAACATAGAATGAATTTTATTTCTTATTTCTAGGGCACCACTAATCAATTCACATAGCTTAATATTTGCTTCATGACAACTCTAAATGATGGATTTCTGCAAAGTTTAGAGAAGATGATTTTCAAAATTACCCTAGACCATTTCAGTTTTCTTTAGAATATTCACTTTTCAAAAAAGAAAGAGAATTTGAAGGCTTTTGTCTCAATAATAAAAGACAGAAGCAAGTTAGAAATGTAATATTGCCTCCAGTATGCTAATATATATTTTTGGAGACTGTTTTGCTGTGCACAGAACATAGTTAAAATCCTGAGGACACAAGAGACAGCAGTTGGCATGTGCTCTTCAGTTTGACAACTCAACGTAGGTTTCATACAGCTCAGCACATCTTTATTAATCCATCAAACACTGCTATTGCTCAGAACAGTGGGAGCCCTGTTTTGGTATTTGTAAGAGGTGAAGCAGTTAAGTAGAAAGGTTCTATAAAATGTAGACTGTTAAAGTGACATAAATTTTGTGTTTTCCTTTTCTCCTTCCCCCACCCTGCCAAATGGTAATTCCAAAATTAACTTGTTAAAATAATCATGTTTATTCAATAATAAAATATATATTTTTAAGTACTTAATATGTAAGATACTGTGTAAGGTTTTAGATATGCAGAAATATATGCATTTTTCATTAAAGATATATGCTTTCTTAAACATCTTCCTGGTTTATATCCTTATGGAGTGAATGGATTTTCATTTTTTTTCTCTTTTTGTATTCATGTAGAGGCTTTTGTTTACCTTTTCTATTTTAAGATTTTGTTTAACTTTTATATTTTGCTGATTTTCAACAGCAAAATCCCAGTTTTGCTGTTGAAAATCATATTACTCGCTTTAAAAGAAGGCATAATGATGTTATAATTCAAATAATTGCAGATATCATAAATTTGGATTCATTGCCTTTTGAAAAAAAAATCTCAGGGAGTAAAGTATATGATTATCTAATCACTATTCTGTATACCTGACACCAATACAAAATAATTTTAAATGCAAACTGTAATTTTAAAAAATTCCCAATCTTGCAGTGTAGCCATTCAGAGATTGCATTGTCATGCAATGAAAAACAGTATGCATTCATTGTTTTGCCAAAGAGATATTTGAATTCATCTGCATATTGTCATAATCTATGGAGGCAGAACTTGGATGCAATAATCATTAATATAAGTTATTGCCCACATTGGTGATAACATGATCATCAATCTTCTTAGAAGAAGAAGCTGAAGCTCAGGAAAAGCTCAGTACCTTAGTCACCTCTATGACAAATGGAGGCCTGCTGAAGACTTCAGGTAAATTCAATGCCTAACCCAATTCATGAAATCCCTGGGAATTAGTTGGTCTTGAGTAAACAGAGACAATCCTCAAATTGTGAGGAATATGTTGGACAGACCCTGGCAATAATCAAGAAGCTCAGAGGGTAGGTGGTTTCTTCGGTTTTTTGGCAAAATCATATTCCATAAATAGAAATCCTGTTGGATCCAATTCATAGAGCCCTCAGAAAGTTATCTGAATCTGAATGGGGCAGAGGCAAGCACTAAATAATTTACAGAGTGGTGGCATGGGCAGTCCCACTAGGAGCTTGTGGTCCAGCAGCTCATACAGTATGACAAATATCTGCATTCAAAACATATGCAGATGGGAATTAAAAAAAAAATAGTGCTACTCTTGGATTTGGACTTAGAATTGGCCATTTGAAAGATAATTGCTAGTTTATTATTGGGCATTGGTCAAAACTGTCAACACTTTTGAAGGGTATCAGATGATTCTGAGCACAGTAATACATAATCATATCTTGGGAAATGTCAGAGGACCTATTCACAGAGTCAGGGAGGAGCACAGCAAAGCTCACCCATTATGTTGAAATAGTATATTCAAGAGCATGCTAAAGAATACATTTCAGGGAGTGGTACACTACATATATGAAAACATAGGTTCACTGTCAATAGATGCCAACCATAGTGCCTTCCAAGTACATCCCCCATACCATTGCTGTGTGGTCTGAATTCTATGATTCTCTCCCATCCAAAACAGAACAGGCTTCCTGGTTCACAGATGGGAGTGTCCAGATTGAAGCCCAGGTCGTTCTTTTGAAATCAGCACCATTATGACTGCATGCAAATAAAACTTGATGGAAGACTGTTAAGGCAAGTCTGTGCATTGGGCAGAGATACAAGCTGTTTACTTAATAATGGAACAAAATTATGTTCCCACTTTTAGGGGATCATTCATTTTACAAGCTCTTGGGCTCTTGGGCTCTAGCCACTGGATTTGCTATGCTATTGTACAAATAAGCTTTAATGATTGGGCATAAATGAACCCAATATACAGTACTAATTTAAGGAAAAATTTTTTGATATTTAAAGGAAGAAGTAAAGTGAGTTGTGGAGGTGCTCCCCAAATAAATCAATAAAAAAGTAGAAAAATACAAAGAAATGTAAACCACTTCCCAGCTCAGACAGAGATTGGAATGTTAAAACTGAATCCAATTTCTTAGTAGCTACAAAGATTCATGAAATAACCGGACATGCTGTGTTTAGTCTGTGCATCTATGGTCATGAACATGACATCTCTCTTGTCCTAAATGAAATTACTAATACAAATAATATATTCAATGTCAAGAATAAACAATAATTTAAAAATAGGAGGGTACTTTGTTTATTTTTTTCACAATGTTCATTACTTCCTTATAGTGCATAATTTACTCTTCATTGTTTATTGTTTACTGCCTGTCTCTCTTCATTGGAATATAAAATTCATGAAAACAGGAATCTATTCTTGCTTCATTGATTTATACTAAAGTCCTTCAATAATTACAAGAAAATAATAGGTGAACAAAATATTAAATTAATGAATGTGTTCAAAGTAAATTATGAATCAGTCTAGAGCTACTATGGACCATGTGCAAAATAAAACTGAGGATCCTGGATGGAGTTATGAAGTTGTGATTGTATGACTTGTAGAAATAAAAAAGGAGACAGAGAAAAACAGGAAAAGTTGAAAAGAAGAAAAGGGAGAAAAGAAAATAGCAACTTATGGATATGAGGAGGAGAAGAAGAAAAGAAAAAGAAGAGTATAAGATTAACTCATTTCTAGAGCTCTTTTAGTTCCTGTCTTTATGGTCCTGGGTTGTTTATGTTCCTAGAATCCTAATGAGTTATCTAAGAGACACCTAAATATCACTCATTAAATCAAATATTTCTCAACCATTTAAAAAGTGTATTGAGCCTTAGCTGGTTTTGCTCAGTGGTTAGAACGTCAGCCCACTGACTGAAGGGTTGCGGGTTCAATTCCAGTCAAGGACACATAAATCATTTGCAAGCTCCATCCCCAGTCCATGTGGGAGACAACAAATCAATATGTCTCTCTCACATAGATGTTTCTCTCTGTTTCTACCCCTCCCTTCCTCTCATTCTAAAAATCAATGGAAAAAATATCCTCAGGTGAGGATTAACAAAAAATAAAAAAGTGGATTGAGCTCAGTTGGTTGAGCAAACTCCCAAGCCCTGAAAGGTCTCTGAGTTTGATTCTTAGTCAAGGCCCATGCCCAGATTGCAGGATAGATCCCAGGTCAGGGTGCATGCTGTAGGCAGCCATTTGATGTTTTTCTCTCACCTCAATGTTTCTCTCTCCTTCTCCTTCTCCTTTTTTTCACTTAAAAAAAAATATAAATAAATTAAAATATTTAAACAATTAAATAAATAAAAAGTTGATTGACACACAATAAAGCAAGGGATAAAAAAATATGAGTCCCCTGAAATCTACCATAAAATATTTTTCTCTAGTTTAATAATAATAACAATAATAATAAAGTCATTTTAATAGCAAACAAAATTGTTCTCATTTTTCTTTTAAAATGAATGCCACCCTTGAAATTCAAATGTTTTATATTTGATAATTTTGGAGATATGTGCATTTTTCTCACCTATATATATAAAAGCCTAAGTGACCGTCCAACCATTCTACCATCTGACTGGTAGCTATGACACACACTGATCACCAGTGGGCAGATGCTCAATGCAGGAGCTGCTGAGTGACAGCAACTTTGCAGAGTTCCCTCTTGTACTCTGGGACCCCTCAGGGGATGTCAGACTGCTGGTTTCAGCCTGATCCCCATGGTCCAGGCTGAGGGACCCCATCTGCTGGTGGGACCACGCTTACTCCGCAGATAGCCTTCGAGCCCCAGCACCGCACCAGGTGCAGCTGTCCAGGGAGGGACCGTGTGAGGTTGGTTACAGGGCATATCCAGCCCATCTGGCCCAGTCCCACCCTTCCGGACACCTTCTAATTAATTTCCTTTCAATGTGCACAAATCCATGCACCGGGCCACTAGTTTTCAATAAAATCCATGAAAATAAAGTTGAGGATGTTTTTCAGTAACACATCACTTCTAATCTACAATAGATATAATCAGAGCTGACTATGTTCTCTTTTTAACCTTGCAGAAATAATAAATGTTAATGAGGCACTCTTATTTTTTGTGTGTGGTGCTGTTCACATGCAAAAAAAAAAGAAAACATTAAAAATTTACCAGCTAACATCTGTGGTGCCCACAGACCTTACACAAGAGTTCAACATGTTCTTCTCAATGATGTACAAAAATAATCTTATGTTGACAAAACATAAACTTGAAGCTCCAATATCTCACTTATTTTAAAAAGTTAATGAAAAGATTCTAAATTTGATATAAAATTATAAAATTTAGCACAATTTTTCATCAATGTAAGTGTTCTATGAAAATTCTTTTAAAAATCAGATCATAAGGTGAGGGACATTTAATACTTTCATTGAATTATATTATCTAGTCAGCACTCTACAATTAGAGCTTGAAGTGTTTCCTTCTTCATTTGTTTTTAATATTAAGGAATTGATATTTTAAAGGTTTATCTGGGACACATGTGTTGGATCTATTAAAATGAAGCAAATCAGACAGACTAATACAGATTAAGATGAGTGCCAATAAAGTTCACAGTACCATGGAGATAAAATAGAATGACTAAAATAAGTATAATAAACGAAAATATTTATAATTTAAATGGCTTCTCTTCTACCCATGTGTGGTAAGCAGAATAATGGATCCAGAAAAATGTCCACACCCTGATCTTCTGAAGCTGCCATTATTGTTCTTTTTTTTTAATTTTACTATTTTATTTGTGAAAAAAAACTACAAGCAGAATTCATAAATAGATATTTCTATTTAAAGCAGGAAAATGATAAAGTGGCTTCTAATAACACAGTCGTGCACATACCAACAATAAGAATACATTAACATCTTTATTTGCTAGATAAAAGCAGTGTCCAATATAAATTCCCCAGAACATTGCAGACCTGTGAATTTCTGACCAGTTCACAAAAACACCAACTGTCACTTTTGCATGAAGAAAAATCAGACCTAAGACTCAGCTCTAAAGACAGAGCAGAAACCTCCAAAGTCATTATTGTGCTTACTAGAGGTCCAGTGCACGAAATTCATGCACAGGAGGGGTGTCCCTCAGCCCGGCCTGCACTCTCTCCAATCTGGGACCCCTTGGGGGATGTCTGACTGCCGGTTTATGCCCGAAGCCTGTGGGATCAGGCCTAAACCAGCAGTCAGACATCCCTCTCACAATCCAGGACTGCTGTATCCTAACCGCTAGCCTACCTGCCTGCCTTATTGCCCCTAACCACTTTTGCCTGCCAGCCTGATCGCCCCCTAACTGCTCCCTGCTGGCCTGATTGACGCCTAACTGCTCCCCTGATGGCCTGATCAACCACAACGGCCCTCCCCTGCCAGCCATCTTGTGGTGGCCATCTTGTGGCAGCCATCTTGTGGCGGCCATATTTGTGGTGGCCATCTTGTGATGACGTGAGGGCATCGCGCAAGGGCACAAGGGCCAACTAACCTTTTATTAGTATAGATGGGAAAGGGTAATTAAAGTTGTGGATGATCTTAAGTTTATTTAACAGCTAAGTTTATAATGAGATTATCTGTAAATATTCAAGTAGCTCAATGTACTTTTAAGGTTGCTTTAAATTGAAAGACGGAAGCAGAAGCGGTAAGAATGAATAGATATGATAAGAGATCAAACTTCCATTGGTTTTGCAGATGGAGGAAGAGTATTAAACCAAGGAATGTGGGTGCCTATGGAAAACACAAGGCCGTGAATTCTCCTCTCCATCCTCCAGGAAGAACATATCCATACTGAGGTGTTGATATTAGCCAAGGAAGACCAATTTTGCACTTTGACCTTCAAAAAGTACAAAATAATAAATTTATTGTTTGAATCCCTACTTTCATGATACTTTTTAAATCACTGATAGAAAACTAATTATCATTCAAAACTAGAACTCTCCTCTGTATTGCCTTTTTCCAGGCACTCAGGTGTGGATAACCTTTTATCTTTTATTATTTTTCTTTATTCACACTCCTTATTAACAATGTTATTCAAATTCCTTCTTAATATACATAATTTCTGAGGTAAGTAATCTCAGGTCACAATTTTCTAGTTAATAATTTATTAATTTATCAATCTGAAATGAATGCCTGAAGTATCCCACACTTCCAAATCTGTCTTTTAAAAATTGATAAAGTGCTCTCTCTTTGTTTGTTGTTGTTGTTTTAAAGAGAATTCTCTTCCAGATTCTAGAGGTCACCTTCCTCCATTCTTTTTTTTTTTTAATAATATATTTTATTGATTTTTTACAGAGGGGGAGAGGGATAGAGAGTTAGAAACATCGATGAGAGAGAAACATCAATCAGCTGCCTCCTGCACACCTCCTAATGGGGGTGTGCCTGCAACAAGGTACATGCCCTTGACTGGAATCAAACCTGAGACCTTCCGGTCCGCAGGCCAACACTCTATCCACTGAGCCAAATCGGTTAGGGCTCTCTCTTTGTTTTTATCTACTCCTACCTATTTCTAAAAGGTACATTGATTTTTATTAGTTACACATATTGTTTTAAATACTCAGCCCAGCACTCAAAGTTTCTCTGATAGACAGCATTTCATATTTCATATTTCATATTTCCTGTTGCAAATGCTCTGTATATTTCCCTCTAATTTTTTATAAATTTGACTTGTGAGTATGATGGGACATCACTAGCATAACTGTAGCACTTTATATGGCAGAGGGATTTTGCAGGGCCAATTACCATTCCTAATCAGTTGACTCTGAGTGTATTCAAAATGGACATTATCCTGGGTGAATCCTTTAAAAAGGTTCGGGAGAATTGAAGTGATTCTTGAAGGAGCGACCTGCCATGATATGTGGAGAGAGACATGTTGCAGGAATGGTTGCAAGCATGTCAAACTCACAGCTGGCAGGCGGCATGCCAGGAGCTCAAAACAACCCCAGCTGACAGATAGCAAGAAAGCACAACCCTCAGTACTACTCCAAAAGTAATTTCATACTCTCAATAACCAGTGAAGATCGAAAGGACTTTGAGCCTCAGATGACATCACAGCCTGGCTCACACCTTGATTCAGCACGGTGACACCTTGAACAGAGGACCCAGTGAAAGTGTACTAGACTCCTGGTGCATGGAAACTGTGAGATAATAAATATGTGCTGTTTTAAGATTCTAAATTGGTGGTAATTTTACATGTGGCAGTAGAAAAGTGTACACTCATAGTATTTTCCTAAAAAACTTCTACTTTATTTCCTTCTCACCTTTATGCAACCATCCATTGCACAAGCCAAAATGATGCAGCGAATGGAGATATGATAGAAGCCACCCCCCGCCCCCCGCATCTTGCAAGTCTTTGATGGCAGCACTCATTAGCAAGCCCCCAGGAATGTGATTTGCTTTGGATTTTCTGTTTTTTCTAGTGAAGGGCAGTTCTAGTGGCTTCCACTTGGCCTTTCTCCCCATAAGAGCCCTCCCTTCACAAGTCACGGACCAAATGCTGGGATTCTACCAATTTCTGAGTATGTATATGGCAATTATGAATTTTGGAACTGGGTAAATAACCAACAAGTAGGCTTGGGACCCACTGAACTTACTGTGAAATGAATCTGAGCTAAAAGTCTGTTGGACACCTGATTTTCTTAATATTTTCTCTGACTTTTGAACCACAGTAATATTTCAGATCTTCTGGGAAAAATTTCAGTTCAGAGTATGTGTCCAATAATCCCCCCAAAAGATTAATTCCTTTCCCCCAAAGCACAGCACTCTGGTAAAAGGATGTAGGTTTTTCTGGGGAAGGTTGAGAAAAACATTGATGGTATACATTTTTGCTGTGTACTGGGTTCCTTCCTCTAAGGGAACACACCCCCTTTTATTCAAGGGATGCCAGGTCTGTAAGCAGTCTAATTAAAGGTCTAGAAGCAAAGTGGATTAGAAAAGGTGGCTGCTGTTAAGAATCAAAAGTATCTTGAAAACGAACTATCTAAAAGGAAGCCATTACAGATTCCTTGGAGCAGCAGTATTAACCTCTTTAGGGAAGAACTTGGCTGAATTTGTAGGTCCAGTGTCCCCAGCTATACCAGGGTCTGCTCCTATGTACCCAATCTGATTTTCCGGATAACGTCCCTTCCCAATCCATGCAGTCACTTCAACAGCAGACAGCCTGTAAGGTTGGGAACTCAATATGTGTTATAATTCAACCATGCACAGGAGGAGAGTGGGTTTTATTTTAGAAATCTCATCTCTATAGATACAGAAGATACAGGTTCCATTCAGGGCAGACCTGGATACTTTCAGGTCATCCATGCAGGAAATTTGGAGCTCTAAGCTCATCCCTTTTAATTATTTTTCAATTAAAATTTTTATTTTTGTACTTTGTCCAGCACAGTTAGCAGCAATCAGCTTATCTTACTGTAGTCGTAGTCATTAATTTGACAAAAATGTTCTGAGATAGCAAATACATGCTCACTCAAAGCTTTGCCTCTTCTAAGTATTTGATTAGGAATATCCAACAGTGGAAATTTGTGTATCTCTATTGCCACATCATGTGATGGATAATCAGTGTTCTCCTTACCATTAGACATAATTAGTGTTTTTAATTATGGCCACATAATCGAGGCAATTCCATAAATCCCAGAACTAATTTATAAACCTCATCCTTAAGCCTTTGTTCCTCTAGAACCATTTTTAGGACCAAAATCCGTAATAATCAATGTTCTCCAGAGAAACAAAATATTTGTCTATCTATCTATCTATCTATCTATCTATCTATCTATCTATCTATCTATGTATCTATCATCTATCATCTATCTTAATCATCATCATCTATCTATCATCATCTACCTATAATCTATCTATCTACTCTATATACTGTAATCATTTATTTATAGAAATTGGCTCACATGTTTACGGGGGCTAGCAAGTCCAAAATACAGATAGAAGGTTGGGAGGCTGAAAACTCAGGTAAGAATTGGTGTTTTCATTTTTTAGTTCAAAATCCATAAGGCAACCCAGCAGGCTAGACACTCAAGCACAATTTTTGTTACAGTATTGATTCAATATTCCTTTTGTCTGAGAAACCTCAGTTTTTCTCTTAAGTGTTTATCCGATTGAATAGGTACACTTATTTTGTTAGTAAGATAATCTCCTTTATTTAAGTTTATCTATGGTAGATTTTAGATGTTAATCACTTCTACAAAGTATTATCTATATATTAACATTCAGACTAGTGTTTGACTGGGCCTATACCTTCTGTATCATAGGCTAGCAAAGTTGACACATAAAACTTAACCATTGCATTCAGCCAAGATATGGTTAACTGCAACTGGCTTTATTTTTCCTCTGAGTTCATAGCAGTATAAAATCCAATGACTGTTAATAGAGTTTGATGCCACTGACTTCATCCCTGCTAAGGTGCTAGCAATTTAACCAACATTATTTCTGACCCAGAAGTGCAAATGTCAACATACTGAAAAGGACAAATAATGCCTTAGTATTTTAATAAAAATAGTTTTAACCTCATGGACCTTCTCAATTGGCTGGATAAAGCCATAAAGGTACACAGAACTACTTTGAGAATCCTTGTTATAACCAACTAGAGGCCCAGTGCACTAAATTCATGCACAGAGGTGTGGGTGTGTGTGTCCCTAAGCCCAGCCTGTACCATTTCCAATCTTGGACCCCTCTCAAAATCCAGGACTGCTGGCTCCCAACCACTCACCTGCCTGCCTGCCTGATTGCCTATAACCACTTCTGCCTGCCAGACTGATCATCCCCTAACCTAACTCCCCTGCCAGCCTGATCAAAGCCTAAATGCTCCCCTGCAGGCCTGGTTACCCCTAACTGCCCTCCCTTGCCAGCCTGGTCACCCCCAACTGTCCTCCCCTGCAGGCCTGGTTGTCCCCAACTGCCCTCTCCGGCTGGATGGTCACCCCTTACTGCCCTCCCCTGTTGGCCTGATTGCCCCTAACTGCCCTCCCCTGCCAGCCTGGTCACCCCCAACTGCACTCCCCTGCAGGCCTGGGTCCCCCCCAACTGTTCTCCTCTGCCAGCCCAGTCACCCCCACCTGCGCTCCTCTGCTGGCCCAGTTGCCCCTAACTGCCCTCCCCTGCCAGCCTGCTCACCCCTAACTGCCCTCTGCTGCTGGCCTGGTAGCCCCTAACTTCCCTCCTCTGCTGGCCTGGTTGCCCCTAACTGTCCTCCCCTGCAGGGCTGGTCCCCCACAACTCCCTTCTCCTGCAGGCCTGGGTCCCCCCAGCTGCCCTCCCCTGCTGGCCTAATTGTCCACAACTGCCCTCCCCTGCTGGCCATCTTGTGGTGGCTATCTTTTGACCACATGGAGGTGGCCATCTTGTGTGTTGTAGTGATGCCCAATTTGCATATTACTCTTTTATTAGTTAGGATTATTATCAGCTTATTTCTTGAAGTTTAGTTATCAGCTTCTTTGCAGAGAGATAAAATCAAGAAAGTCTGTATTCTTTCTTTTCTTGAAGAACTATATCACAATTACTTAACTCATTTTTCCCATGGTTAGTAATTGTGAACAACATCAAAAAGACATCAGATATAATGTTTAGTGTGTATAATTTTAAAATTAATATTATAGGTTTTCAATAGTTTTTAAAAATATGAATAGAATTCATGAAGAATAAGTAAGTGATCTCATAGTTCATTAGTAGAAAACAATTCTTAAAATGTCACAGGTTACAATTTAATTGGAAGTGTATCCTAGACTAATCCTTTTAATACATGTAATTTCTTTTAAGATTCATTTTAGACTCAGGGTAAAAAGTCAATAGAATAAAGAACTAATAATTGCACTTACATATTATTTTTAAATGTTCTTTGTTTTTTTAAGTGACTTAAAAAAATCCTTTCTATAATATAGAGAAAGAATTTTACTTATATAGGTAATAGTTTGTAAGGTATGTTTACCCCTTTTGTCTTCCAGGCACTCATTCAGCTGCTTCTTTTTCATTTAAGATTATTCATTAAATATTAACTAGGTTCCAATATACTTTTGATTTCAGATACTTTTTTTCTGTTACCCAAGGCTGAAATTAAGAATGTGTGCCAATGCTATTTTATAATACTTTCAATAAAGTAAAATATTTCTTACAATATTTTATCATGATATTGAAAGTGTACAATTATTTATTAGTATTTAATACATTATAAAGAATCATTTTGGTTGAATTATTATTTAAAATCTTATTATTATGTTTTGAGATATGATAACTCGAAATCTAATATAAATTTATTGTAATATTTCATTTAATGGCTACTCCAGCTGAAAATCATAGTTCATAAAGATATGCAGATACAAATAAAAATAAAGTATTTGGTTTTCTAATTAAATCATGGTTCTTTTTTCTTCTATCTAATACACCAATTAAACAGGATTTTCTTTTTAGAGTTGGTTACTTATTTTTCACCTGGGCATGTGCCCTGACTGGGAATCGAACCATGACCTCTTGGTTCATAGGTTGACACTCAACCACTGAATCATGCCAGCTTGGCAATGTGTATGTGTGTGTGTGTGTGTATGCGTGTGTGTGTGTGTGTGTGTGTGTGTGTGTGTGTGTTTTATATATTTTTATGAGATGCTGTTATGAGGGAGGCACAACACTTTGGGGAGGAAAAATCCACAATGAAAAATTATTTAAAACACCCATTTTCAATACATTTTAAGTTACTACTAATTTGTATTTTGTTTGTATAGATTTAAGTATATTTTTTTCAAAACTGTGTTACGTAGTCATAATGCCTATTGTCTTTTATCTTAGGAATAGTCAATCTCACTATATTTTCTTTTTTACATAATCACAGTTTGCTTGATTTTAGTGAGCATAAAGTCTTATTCCACAGTGGATAAATTATGACTGGTCAGTAATAATTTGGCAATTTCATTTAATATTTTTCTATTGATCTTAAGTGACCAATCCTGACTCTTTTGAGATATGATACTATCTTCTTTTGCTTGTTTCTTCTTATTCAAAAATAATAAACAAATACATAGATAAATATAGAGAGACAGAGAGATAAAGCAAATAAACCAAGGCTTCCTGAAGAAAATCGTTGTTGTTTCTACTCATTCTTTATGCCTGGATTCAGATGTGACTGACTAAAGGCATGGCGCATGTCTTGTGATTATGATGCTTCAACAAAAGAAAGAGGACAACAACCTCCACATAGATGACAGAGAAGTAGACAAGTAGAAAGTGTTTGTGTCACAGATGACCTCATGGAGCAGCTAAGGCATGGCAAGCACGTGCATTTTTCCAGTGACCCCTATCTTATTTCTATCACAGAAAGCCTGATTTCATTGTCTTGGCATCAAAAGCATCTTGAAGCATTTTAAAAGCATTTCTAACAATGGAGATTTGTTCCACTAAAGAACACTTTTTATCATAGAGAAAACTTCTACATTGGGTAGGCTTGTCTTTTTATAAAGAACAACTGTAACGACTCATTTTTATCTTTGATAACTGTTTAAAGTAGGATTGCCAGGAGATTATTAATAAATCCTACAGTGGTTTAAAAAAAAGTTTTGAAAATTCTCCATCTCAGAAAAATTATAACATAGCCATATGTTTGCCATCTATGATAATACAATTGGTCACTCACCTAAAAGGACATGAATAAACAGAAATGCGTCATGATCTCTGGAATAAAGTAAGAAATAAAAATTCTGCCATCCTGCTTTATGTAACCTGGAAATATTATTTTATTTTCCATTCAGGTGACTCATTTAATACATATAATATATAACTGTGACAGTCAATCCTAACAAGGGTTCTTGTGCTAACATGTATATCAAATATGAATAAGTTTTTGTTCCTTTTGTATTTTAGTTTAAAAAGTAAAGTAAAACTAACTTTAGTTCAAAAACGGTGGACTGAACACACATCTTTTTGAATTTCCTAAATCTTTATGAATTTCCTAAAAACACAACAACCAAAAAAAATAGCAAACATAGTTCAGAAAATGGAAGATGGAAGGCAGTAGAAGTTATTACTGATTTAGCAGTCTCAGAGAAGTTAAATTCTAAACTCAAAATAGTGAAATCTGAGAAGGATTCCAATAGGCACAACAGAACCTGTACAGGGCCCAAGAATTTACAGAATGTACTGGTAAGAAAATAAAAGTGAATATAATTGCTTGGGAGGTGGGGCTAAGATTCATTGGAAATTTGTTTAATAAGGAGTTAAAACCCCAAATACATCATTATTGTGTCCCTCCTGCACAATGACAAAAAATAGTAAACTCTATTATACTCCAAATAGTAAAACAATAAAAGTGAAAATAGGTCTCTTGATTAGAAGAGTAGTATTTCAAAGAAAATTAAGAAACCACATATTATTTCTCTTAAGAATCTCATCAGCCCATGAGAAAAGTTGCAAAGGTGTTATTGTCTCTAGGTTCTATTAGTAGACACAGATAGGAAAAAAATTATATATATATATATATATATATATATATATATATATGTATGTATATATATATATATATGTACTCATACACACTTATATACCTCTGCATTTATATTTTTCTATTTATCTGTAATGCAGTAATACCTATAATTTCAATTCAACACTTCAAGTTTCTAACTTTCTTCTTGTTATGTTTAAAAATATCTTTTCTGGAAATGAGAAATTTAACTTTAATTATCCTTAACATCTTAATTATTTTGTTCAATTAAGTTATATATTTATTCAATGAAAACAATCTCCGTTATCAATTATCTCCATGTCCCCACCTCTCCCATCACTGCACATCTTTGAACTCTGAGACCCCAGGCTTCTAATTATTTGAATTTAAATGAGTTATTTTGAATGCTTCTTTGGTTGTTTACTCAACACTTACTAGAACTCTGGTATAGGTATTATATCTTAATGACAACTTTTCATGGTAGCATTGTTAAGTATTTATGGTAGCCTAAAAAAATCATATAAAATAGTAAGTACAATTGTTGCAATGATTTTATATCCATAAAATTTATAATACATAACAAATATAATCATAAGTGCAGCTAGTATTAGCTGAGAATTTTGTACATGATGATAACATACTGAGAAATGATTGATGTATCAAAACATAGACCTCACTATAGCAAAGTATTAAGAAGAGTAAAATTGTTGAAAATTCAATCTATTTGTATATCAGCACAAAAACTGAAGGATACCAGAATATATAGTTTTGTAAAATGTTAATATTACACATTTTGACAAGTTAAAATTGGTAAAAGATCAAAGTAAGGAGATGGAGAAGGAACAAATGAGAGAAATAATAAGTGTGCTAATTCCACATATGTATACTCAGAACCTAGTAAATGATTTGCAATGTATGATTTAAAACAAATAAAGCCTCTTGAAGTAAAACAAACACATAATATGGGAAGCTATCCATTGTCAAACACCATCATGAAAGTGCAACAAGGAACTTGGAAGGCTGATGAACCTTGAGCTTTAGCAAGGGCTAAAAGCTATGCACTGATTGTTCTGTCGAGATAGTGGTGGCTCAAGCAATTTACTGACCTAATAGTCTCAAAGTAAATCTTTACTGATATTTACTGACCTTTGAGATATTCAGTCTGCTACCGGATTGCCATGCCTAACTGAGAGCAAGATGTGTATTCAAAAATTGAATAAAAGCTAACAGGTCCAGGGCTTCAGAAAGCCTCTCCACTAGAGGAAGGTTTCCGCCTTGCCCCCATGCCTTCTAAATTAATATTTCTTGTCTAGTGTCTTCATTTCTTCATTTGTGCATCAGCCCTTTCTCCAGATCCTGAATCCTTGCTGCAAAAGGTTGCGGCAACATAAAAAAACTAAAACCTAACTTTTAAAATACAAGAAATTTGATACAATACATATTAATTCATTAATTTTTTATTTTAATTAATGAATTACTAGTAATTGTGTGTCAGCATGTATGCCGTGGTGTCATTTTCTTCTTTTTAATTTAAATTCTTTATTGTTTAAAGTATTACATATGTCTCCTTTTTCCCCTATTGACCTCTCCCCAGCCACTCCCACCCCCCTGCACATGCCCTCTACTGTCTGTGTCCTGAGGTTTTACAGTCTGTTCCATGTTTCTATGTCTCTGGATCTATTTTTATTCATCAGTTTATGTTGTTCATTATATTCCATAAATGACTGAGGTCATGTGATATTTATCTTTCTCCAACTGGCTTATTTCGTTTAGCATAATGCTCTCCAGGTCTATCTATGCTGTTGCAAATGGTAGGAGTTCCTTCCTTTTTACAGCAGTGTAATATTCCTTTGTATAGATGTACCACAGTTTTTAATCCACTCAACTGTTGATGGGCACTTAGGCTGTTTCCAAATCTTAGCGATTGTAAATTGTGCTGCTACGAACATAGGGTTGCATACATCCTTTCTGATTGGTGTTTCTGGTTTCTTGGGATATATTCCTAGAAGTGGGATCACTGGGTCAAATGGAATTCCATTTTTAGTTTTTCAAGGAAACTCCATACTGTTTTCCACAGTAGCTGCACCAGTCTGTATTCCCACCAGCAGTGCACACGAGGGTTCCTTTTTCTCCACATCCTCGCCAGCCCTTGTTGTTTGTTGATTTGTTGATGATAGCCATTCTGACAGATGGGAGATGGTACCTCATTGTCATTTTGATTTGCATCTCTCAGATGATTAATGACTTTGAGCATGTTTTCATATGTCTCTTGGCCTTCTGTATGTCATTTTCTAAATTTATATGAAGCTGTCTCTTGCTTATCTATTTTTTTCTTTCTGTAGATATACATTGAGAGATAAAAGATATGATGTCCACCTAGTTGCCAATGATTATTTCTAGATGATGGGATTTAGCAAATTTTTAAATTTTTATTTCTATTCTTCTGAAGTTCTTAGAAGTATTTTGGTTAGTTTTTAAAAATTGTTCATCTAAAATAAAAGGTTTGCTTCATAATAAAATATTGTTAACATCTGAACAGCCCATGATTGACTTTTTAATGGAAAAAAATAATATAAACTTCCCCTGAGTAATTTCGAAAGCCTTCTCAATTAAGAGATAATAGTTTTTTAATAAAGAAGGCTTCATATAGGTATCAAAGAAATTTGTATACTAGTAAGTGATTCTTGACATATTAGCAGTTATTGAATTTAGTTTGGGCTAAACTCACAAAAATAATATTCATTTAGATCTCATTACAAAGTATTAGTATTGTTTCTAAGAGCTTTGGAAAAATTAAAATGTTATGTTTAAAAGTGACTTAAATTTTCTAGGATTTCAACTTGCTAGGATTTGCTTTAACAGGTCACAATTATTTTTCTTCAGATTTTCATAACTCTTGTGCTCTCTATTCCTTTAACTTCTTTGAATGAAAAATTTAGTATTGAATACACATCCACTTAATTTTCACTTACAAATAGTACCCTGTTATCCTTGGTTTCACTGTACACATTTTTAGTTACCTATAGTCAACTGTGGACTGAAAATATTAATTGAAAAATTCCAGAAATAAACAATTCATAAGTTTAAATTGTGTGTTGTTCTGAGTAGTATGATGAAATCTTGTCCCTTCTTGTTCTGTCCTGCCCTGGATATGAATCATCCCTTTGCCAAGCATATCCATGCTATACAGTACAATGATATATTTTGAGAGAGACCACATTTACATAACATCCATTACAGTATATATATATTTTTGTTTTTTTAATCCTCATCCGAAGATATCTTTCCATTGATTTTTAGAGAGAGTCGGAGAGGAAAAGACAGAGAGAAATATCAATGTGAGAGAAACACATTAATTGGTTGCCTACTGCACATGCCCCAACCAGGGCCCAGGACAGCCTGCAACTGAGGTACATGCCCTTGACTGGAATCAAAACCGGGACACTTCTATCTACAGGCAGATGCTCTATCCACTGAGCAAAACCAGCTAAGGCCATTAAGGTATATTCTTATATTTGTTCTATTTTATCATTAGTTATTATTAATCTTTTACTATGCCTAAATTATAAATTACACTTTAACAAGGGGTTATATGTATAGGAAAAAACACAGTATATACAGGGTTCAGTACCATCCATGGTTGCAAGCATCCACTGAGGGTCTTGGAACATATCCCTCATGGATAAAGGGGGACCACTGTATCTCCAGACAAATTGATTTTAAATAATTTTTACCTCTTTTAGGTGGTCTGTTTGCTTAGGCATTTTTTACTAGCAACAAAATTTTCAGGTATTGCATTTATCTTTTTTCTAACCTTAAAATCTAGTCTTTCTTTCTAAGCTAATGTCTATTTCAAAAGAAATGTTATTCTATTTCCCTAAATTAATTATTCTTATTCTGCAAAAGACATAAAGCTTGCAGCATCAGGTCTAAAAGCTATATTTAGAATAATATAGTGAACCTCACTTTTGCAATTTTATATTGTCAATATTTATTTATTTTTACTTTAATGACTTCAAATTTTGTAGTGAAAGAAATAAAATGATGTTTGTTGGTAAAAGTAAACCAGTACTACTTGCATAAATCTTACTGATATGTTCAATACCTATTTTACTTTCTTTTTTTTCTTTCCAGTAGGGCTTTTCTTCATCTCTTCTATTCAGAAAATAGATGGTTTTAAATCTGAATATTGCTATTTCCTCCTGGTACCAATAAATATATTTACATAAGTGAGAAATAATTAAATTTCACAACAAATTTTAAGATACCATATAACCCTGGAAGAATCCAGGGTGGGGTGGGGGGGGGAAGACTATCTGTCCCATGATTTCAGTTCCACCATATAAATCTGATCTTTTAGCAAAATCCAATTCTGTGGCTATTATCACAGTTGTGATGAAAATGTCCATTCAATTTATTAGCTTACTTTTTATAAATGTCCTTATACTATCATAATGCTTTTTAATGAAATTATTTCAAAATAACCATGTGCTATAATTTTCTTCTTGTATACTATTTAATAATATAGATATTATTTTGTTTTCATGTTGCTTTAGACAAATATAAAATACATTTTATTTGTACTATGATTAGTAAACAGTCTTGAAAATATTAATTTTCAATTAAGCTTAAGATGCAAATTATCTAATGATAAGTGGTTAAAATATTTAATGTTTTATTTTATACAATGGATATTTTTAAAAATACCCATTTTCCCACTAGCTTACTTAAGAACTATATTTTCTGATATGAATGTCTTACTTCCTCTCACTTTCCTAGAGATTAAATAGTTGATTTAATTAATTAAATTAGTATTAATTAAATTATTAATCATACACATTAATTAAGTAAATTTACAAGACCAGTTTTGAGCAATAATATAATTGAAATAGAATATAGTACCAGAGAACTAAGGAGTTAAGGTATTAAATCTTTGAGATAATAAAGATTGATGTGACTCAGTAATGTGTCCAACTGGTAGATTAAATACAGACAGCTACAGAAAAGTTTTCCTGGGCATTCCATCAGCACTTTGAGAAGAGTAGTAGCAATTATTTCTCTGGAATAGTTATTTATAAAATTTAAAAAAAATGTAAAATAAAAAATATGTTTTAACAAAAACCTATACCTAGAATCCTGACTTTACTAAAGTTTTTCTTACCTATAGAATAGTAATTATTCATTTACCACATAACATTGTGGTAGTTTTTTAAAGATATCATGCACCCTATCAGGTACTTAGTCATTAGTGAATACAGATCAGTTTTTTCTTGAATTCTTTTTTTTTTTTAATATATTTATTGATATCAGAGAGGAAGGAAGAAGAAGAAAAAGATAGAAACATCAGTGGTGAGAGGGAATCATTGATTGGTTGCCTCCTGCATGTTGGACTGAGCCCACAACCCAGGCATGTGCCCTTGACTGGAATCGAACCTGGGACCCTTCAGTCCACAGACCGACACTCTAACCACTGAGCCAAACCAGCCAGGGCTCCTTGTATTCTTTTTCTTTTTTTAAAAAATATATTTTATTGATTTTTTACAGAGAGGAAGAGAGAGAGGGATAGAGAGTTAGAAACATCGATGAGAGAGAAACATCGATCAGCTGACTCTTGCACACCCCCTACTGGGGATGTGCCCACAACCAAGGTACATGCCCTTGACCGGAATCGAACCCGGGACCCTTCAGTCCGCAGGCCGACGCTCTATCCACTGAGCCAAACCGGTTTCGGCAGCTCCTTGTATTCTTTATAATAGAATCTTTATACTTAAAACTAACCTACACTCAATGTCTTCGTACTGTTTTCCTATCAATGCACTGTCATCATCAATAAATTCCTGGTTTTCTAATAATTAAATGTGCAAGGCATGGTTATTACAAAACTTTTTATATTAAATGTAGCAGAATGATTGAGTAAAAGTTTGAATTCATTTATTCATGCATTCATCTATCTATTTGTGTGAGAAATATAAATTTCCATTATCATAACCATTATCAGTCATCACCCTATATATAAGAAGTTAAAACATAGGAGTTGAAATTATCTCTATCCTCATGAAGACTATAAACTATTTTTATTTTAGCCTTTATTAAAAGCTTGAGATAAATTCAAAGATTCCTGAAATTTTGGACATAGAATAACAGTCATGGAGGACTGCAGAAATGGGAGGTTGTCTCAGGGCCTCTAAACTCACATTACATTGGAAATTTAATACTTAAAACTTGTCTATAACTTTATTAATAATGTAATATGGTTGCAAGTCTTCTCAGTGCCCTACTTCTGTTGACAATACTTGTAATAACCAGAATTTGCTGTTTTCTTATATCCACTCAACTACTTGTGATTGAGTGTATATAAGGAGCAGAGTTATAGGTACTGAGGATATAAAACTGAAGATGACAAAATTTTCATCCATAGAATCATATAGTCTAGTATAAGATGGAGACTTAAACAAACAAAATTTTAAAATCTAGCATGATGAATGTTATTGTTTATAAATGTTATGGCCAATTTGTGAAAGTAGATATAAAAATTATAAAGATTTTTTAGTATATTCTATTAAAACTAAAGTTGTATCCTCAAAAATATGTTCCTTGAAGATTTTTTATATCAAATTAGAGGCCTGGTGCACAAAATCATGCACTGGAGGGGTGTCCCTCAGCCCAGCCTGCACCCTCTCCAATCTGGGACCCCTTTGGGTATGCCCGACTGCCAGTTTAGGCCCGATCTCACAATCCAGGACTGCTGGCTCCTAATCACTCACCTTCCTGGCTGCCTGATTGACACCTAACCACTCCCCTGCCGGCCCTATCACCCCCAACTGCCCTCCCTTGCAGGCCTGGTCCCCCCCAACTGCCCTCCCCTGCAGGCCTGGTCTCCCCCAACTGCACTCCCCTGCTGGCCATCTTGTAACAATGTGGGGTGGCCATCTTGTGATGACATGGGGGTGGCCATCTTGTGATGACATGGGGGCAGCCATCTTGTGATGATGTGGGGGTGGCCATCTTGTGGCAGCCATTTTGTGATTACATTGTAATGGCCATCTTATGGTGGCCATCTTGTGATGAAGTGGGGGCAACCATCTTGTGATGACATGGGGGAGGCCATCTTGTGACGACATGGGGGCAGCCATCTTGTGATGATGTGGGGTGGCCATCTTGTGATGACATAGGGGGCCATCTTGTGACATGAGGGCATGAGGGTCAATTTGCATATTATCTCTTTATTAATAGGATAACTTCCTATATTATTGTTGTCATGTACTTTTTAACATAATTACAAATAGGACTTCATTTCTGTTTATTTTATCTAATGCTTCAGAGAAGGTGGAGTAAATCTAGAAATAAAAAATACTTTATTTTCCATAAACATTGAAAATATTAATTGGCTCTTGAGTCATCCTCTCTAATAAAATGGCAATATGCAAAGTAACCATCACTCCACTACATAAGCCATGCCCACCAGCCAATCAGGGCGAGTATGCAAATTAACCCCAGCCAAGATGGCTATAGCCACAGAGAGCAAGGTTTCCCAGGTAACAGAGCAAGCCAAGCTTTCCATAGCCATTGCAGGCCTAGGCCTACACTCAAGCTACAAAGTTTCAATTATAGAAGGTAAACAAATTCAAACAGAAATGGGGGCAGAACGGAGCTTGAGAGAGCAAGCCAGGGTTGCAGGTGGCAATAGGGGAAGCAAAGCTTTCCGCACACTTTGGCCAGGCTCACCCGCTTAAGGCTACAAAGTTTCAATTGTAGAAGGTGAATTAACTGCCACAGAAATGGCCGCCGCCCCAGAGGGAGCAGCAGGCTTGGCTCCGCTCCAGGCTACAAAGTTTCAATTGTAGAAGGAAAATAAGTTCCAAATACCAGGGCCTCTGCTTGGGTTGCCAGGGGGCGTGGCCGGCCTGCAAACCACCACAGGCCCCTCGCTCAGGCTGCCCCACGGCCCAAGGGAACCCCACCCTGATCCGGGATGCCCTTCTGGGCAAACCAGCTGGCCCCCACTCCTGCACCAGGCCTCTATCCTACCTAATAAAAAAGTAATATGTAGATTGACCATCACTCCAACACACAAGATGGCTGCCCCCATGTGGTCAAAGATCTTGCCCCATGTGGATACAAGATGGCCACCACAAGATGGCCAACAGGAGAGGGCAGTTGGGAGGCATCCGGCCTGCAAGGGAGGGCAGTTGAGAGGGACCAGGCTTGCAAGGGATGGCAGTTGGAGGTGATCAACCCTGCAGGAGAGGGCAGTTAGGGGTGACCAGGCCAGCAGAGGAGAGAAGTTGGGGGCAAACAAGCTGGCAGGGGAGCAGTTAAGCATCAACCAGGCTGGCAGCGGAGTGGTTAGGGGGTGATCAGGCTGGCAGGCAGAAGCAGTTAGGGGCAATCAGGAAGGCAGGCAGGTGAGCAGTTGGGAGCCAGCAGTCCTGGATTGTGAGAGGGATGTCCGACTGCCCGTTTAGGCCCGATCCCATCAGGATCGGGCCTAAACGGGCAGTCGGACATCCCTCCAGGAGTCCCAGATTGGAGAGGGTACAGGCTGGGCTGAGGGACAACCCCTCTCCGTGCACGAATTTCGTGCACCGGGCTTCTAGTTAATAATATTTCCTGTCAGGCTTACCTTTTGTTTATATGCTAAAATGACAGAATGATCTGTTAGCTTTCCTCAAAATGTTACTCTTTGGTGTCATTTTAGTAATGCTTTGCTGTCACTTATGCAGAAGGAGATAAAGGAGCGATGAACACGGATAGCCATGTAACCTCAGGTGTCCATTCAGGTGCCTGAATCTATGACCCATATATTTAAAGACACACTTAAATGTTTTTATATTTTTACTAGAGGCCCGGTGCACGAAATTTGTGCACGGGGGGGGGGGATTTCCCTCAGCCCAGCCTACACCCTCTCCAATCTGGAACCCCTCAAGGCATGTCCGACTGCCAGTTGGATATTCCACTGGGATCGGGCCTAAACGGGCAGTCAGACATCCCTCTCACAATCCAGGACGGCTGGCTCCCAATTGCTCACCTGCCTGACGTCCTGATTGCCCCTAAATCGCTTCTGCCTGCCAGCCTGATCACCCCCTAACCACTCCCAGGCCAGCCTGATTGATGTCTAACTGCTCCCCTGCCAGCCTGTTTGCCCCCAACTTCCCTCCTCTGCCAGCCTGGTCACCCCTAACTGCCATCCCCTGCAGGGTTGATTGCCTCCAACTGCCCTCCCTTGCAGGCCTGGTGCCTCCCAAATCCCGCCCCCTGCTGGCCATCTTGTGGTGGCCATCTTGTGTCCACATAGGGGCAGGATCTTTGACCACATGGGGGCAGCCATATTGTGTGTTGGATTGATGGTCAATCTGCATATTACTCTTTTATTAGATAGGAGGATAGAGGCCTGGTGCACGGGTGGGGACCAGCTGGTTTGCCCTGAAGGGTGTCCTGGATCAGGGTGGGGTTCCCTTTGGGCATGGAGAGGCCTGAGCAAGGGGCCTTTGGTGGTTTGCAGGCCAGCCAAGCCCTTGGTGACCCAAGTGGAGGCCCTGGTATCTGGAATTTGCTTACCTTCTAAAATTGAAACTTTGTAGCCTGGAGCAGAGCCAAGCCTCCTGCTGGATCCATGGCTGCCGCTTGGATTTGTTTACCTTCTATAATTGAAACTTTGTATCCTTGAGTGGAGGCCTGGGCCCGCCAGAGTGTGTGGAAAGCTTAGCTTCTTCTGTTGCCAGGGAAACCCAATGGTAGCCATCTTGGCTGGGGTTAATTTGCATACTTGCCCTGATTGGCTGGTGGGCGTGGCTTATGTAGCAGAGTGGTGGTTAATTTGCATATTACCTTTTTATTAGAGAGGATAGTAATAAAGAAAATACTTAGAATAATGTGGTGAAATATAAAATCATTATTGCATATTTATTTTATCTATCAGTTGTAAGATATTGATTAACAATACTAAGATGATCTTAAATTCTTATATACTGATGAAAACAAAAGAGAAAAATGTTTGAAAAGATAATATATCTAGCACAGTGAAATTTTATATTAAAGCAATTCAATTGGAATTTTAAAATGTGAATTATGTTAGCATTTTTCTTAGTTTTACTTAATGTTATGTATATTTGTTTAGGTATATATATCTATAAATATATCTATATTTGCCATCATGTGTGCATATATTTTTTGTTAAATATATAAATATATGGATACCTGCAAATATATGTGTGTATATTTTGTATCTTTACAGCTTACATGTCTTCTGTGACATTCTACTGCATACTATATTGCATCTAGACCCTTCTGCTATCAAAGTCCTTCATAACTTTGTTTCATCTTACTATTCTGACCTGATTTTCCACTAGTGTCTATGCATGTCCTACCTTGTTGCCAGACTGAGTGGCTGCTGTTTGGGTGAACAGGTTCTGCTCTATGGCCACTACTAAACATTCTACAAGTGTTATCTAAGGCCAGTGGAGATTCAAAGTGCAGGCAATAACATACTAACTTCTAGGTGAAAGAAGGGTGGAAGAACATGAGGGCATTTAGAAATCACCTCAGTCCTGGCTGGTGTGGCTCAGTTGGTTGGGGACTATCCATGCACTGAAGAGTTGTTGGTTCAATACCTGGTCAGGGCACATACCCAAGTTCTGGGCTCAAGGCAGCTGATTGATGTTTTTCTCTTGCATCAATGTTTCCCTCCCTCTCCATTCTTCTCTCTCTAAAAAAAGTCAATAAAATATTTAAAATTTTTAGAAAATCACCACAGATCCGTCTATAACATTCTAACAAACATAATTGTATTTTCTGAGATTTTTGTTTTAAGTGTTGTGGTTGTTTACTGTGATCTCTTGATCTATAGTAAAGCACTTTGAAAGCTTAGCAATTTTCTGCCTTCTTAATCTTTGAGTGGCCATCACCATAGTATACATACCACTTCTGGTTCATGAAATCTATAGTCTAATGCTGGTGACTAATATTCAAATAAATCAAGAATATATTTGAATTACGGAATAGAGAATAAACATAGGGTCTTTTAACAATTTAGTTAGAAAATTTTGTATTTATTTTTGAAATGAAAATTATATTTCATAACATTTCTATTAATGAATATTTTGTGCACCATAACTAAAGGTACTGAAATTGCATATTCATATATATAATATTCATTACAAGCAAGAAAGGCAAAAATCATTTTAAATTCTGACATTATTTTAACTAATTACATTAATTTAGGTCTTAGAAAATTATTTCCGCCGAGGCCGGTTTGGCTCAGTGGATAGAGCATCAGCCTGCGGACTCAAGGGTCCCAGGTTCGATTCCGGTCAAGGGCATGTACCTTGGTTGCGGGCACATCCCCAGTAGGGGGTGTGCAAGAGGCAGCTGATGGATGTTTCTCTCTCATCGATGTTTCTAACTCTCTATCCCTCTCTCTTCCTCTCTGTAAAAAATCAATAAAATGTATTTAAAAACAAAAAAGAAAGAAAATTATTTCCATAAGATCATTTCTACATAAAATGAAGGAAAACTTTGAAAATTATATGGGTTTTAAAATCATGTTTTAAAACTCAATACATGTCCTGCAATCATAATTAATTTATCTTTCTTTAGCACAGAAAATAATTATATATCAACTCAACACATTTATTTATCTAGTTTTGCCTTGAATTCATGGCTTTTTTATTATTATATTCTACTATGATAAAATAGATTATTATTCTTATCATATGCATTGAATGAATCATTGACTATACTAGGAACTTCTTTTTTTGGCTAGCATATTCTTAAATTTTTGGAAGACAGGTTTTTTTGTCACTATATTTAAGTTAAACCTGGGCCAATATCACTGACACAAATACCAGTAGATGATAATTTTCTCATATGCAATGCATACACATCAACATGCATTGATCTAAAATAATCTACTTTATTTGTTGTCAGTATAAAAGTAAGCCTTAGTGTTAATATTGTTTTTTTAAACAAAATTTAAAATTTGTTTTAATGGTCTACTAGCCAGTTTCATCTTGAAATATAAGTCAGTGTCTAATAACCATCAGACTATGCTTTTACTTAATAGATCAAAAGCAATTTATGACTAAAACTAAATCACGAATGATTTAGGTATTAAAACAATTTAGCCTAGATCTTGATATGTGTGTTTCATAATTGCCAAAATGACTCAAAGAGTGTGGATTTTGATTTAATGCTGCAGCACAGCCAGCGAGAAGGTGATGATAAATAGAATTGGCAAAGAGAATCGCAGGTGCCTCATTGTTTTTCTCTACCGTTTTACAAAATAGTATAGTTGCAAACATTCTTTAACAGTGCATTTGCAACGATGTGGATGTGGATGGAACTCCTAATTATGAATTCAACTGGCTGATCTCTCTTACCTTAGAAAAAGATAATGAAACCTGTGAGCATATGACAAGGCAAATCTGAAGCTATGATTCATGGAACAACTTTATTGTTCTTGAAGCTGACCAAGTTATAGTTTATCTTTAGTTTACTTCATTTAAAAAAAATATTTATTTTATCTGTTTGGTTTAAGAGAAGTCTTGTGGGTCTAACTTGCAAATTTACATTAAGAAGAAACTATGGAACTTTATACATTAAATAAAAGAAAAAATATTCTGGATTCAGGTACTTGCTTGTACTTTGTACCTGGTATCAATGTAAGGGGAAATTGGTGCCAAATTGTTTTCTCACTTTGAACCTAGGAAATTCAATGTTACCTATTGCATTTGGAATATAAAATAATCTGTCTTTAACCTATAATAACTTTATAACAATTTTGAAGGCTTGCCTCTTTAAAATTTTTCAGTGGATAAAAATAAACCCTCGTACACTGCTGGTGGAAATGCAGACTGGGGCAGCCACTGTGGAGAACAGTATGGAGTTTCTTCAAAAAAATAAAAATGGAACTCCCATTTGACCCAGTGATCCCACTTCTAGGAATATATCCCAAGAAACTAGAAATACCAATCAGAAAGGATATATGCACCCCTATGTCCATAGCAGCACAATTTACAATCGCTAAGATTTGGAAACAGCCTAAGTACCCATCAGCAGATGAGTGGACTAAAAAACTGTGGTACATCTACACAATGGAATACTATGCTGTGGTAAAAAAAACATGAACTCTTACCATTTGCAGCAGCATGGATGGAACTGGAGAGCATTATGCTAAGCAAAATAAGCCAGTCAGAGAAAGATAAATATCACATGATCTCACTCATTTATGGAATATAATGAACAACATAAACTGATGAACAAAAACAGATCCAGAGACAGGGAAGCATCGATCAGACTGTCAAACCTCAGAGGGAAGGTAGGGGAGGGTGGGGGTAAGGGGGAGAGATCAACCAAAGGACTTGTATGCATGCATATAAGCCTGACCAATGAACACAGACACCAGGGGGGAGAGGGAATGAGTGGGGAGGAGGTCAATGGAGGGATAAGGACACATATGTATTACCTTAATAAAGAAAAAAATAATAAAAATAAATAAATAAATAAAATATAATAAAATAAAGAATATTATAAGTAAAAAAAATTGTTTTCAGTGGGAAAAGACTTGAAGAATTTCATAGTGCTGATGACACCAGGAAAATGAGTGTTAGACCTGCCTTTGGGGAGAATCAATGGAAAATTCTGGATTAAATGTGATAGGAGTATAACACTTTGTCTAGCATGGACTATTAAAAACAATGAGTGCTTCCCGAGGAAGAAATTATTCTACCTTACTTTGTGATGCTGCACTATGTGACAAAGAATTACTTGCAAGTTTCTTGAATGGCAAGATCAGGAATGTAAAGGTGACCTAGGTGTACAGGATATACACAGCAGCCCAGCGGGAATTAACTTCTCCAAAGCTGTGCCTTTTAGTAGAGGCTTGCTAAAAGTTGCTACAAAGGGTTGAGGCCACTCTTTTCTTTTGGTACCCATAATTAACACAAAAGTTTTCTAATGTAAAAGATGTTCAAATCTATGTGCCTGTATAAAAAAATAAGCAAGCAAATAAAAAAACACCATTATTTTTTATTAAGAACAGAATGTATTGAATAAAACAAGAGCTTATATTATTTGAAAATTAATAGTATAAAAATTAATATGATTATTAAATTATTAACTAACATTAAAATTATGTGATTCCACAAAAAGCAATAAGTAACAATACTGAATGCATTTCATTATTTAAACTGTAGTGTGTAAAGAGCTTGAAATGTAATAACATTATATGTACCATTATGTAGATAAATATTAAAAGAACTGAGTTTGACCTACTTGCAAATAATCTATATGAATATTACACTACTGTTATCCTAGAAGAGTATTGCTTTGGAGGTAAATTTTTTATTTTGTCTCTTTTTTGTTTTCAAAATATAACATTAACTAATAGTCAACTCTATGCCATCATAACTGTTGGAATGTTGAGGTCTTTTAACAGCAATTAGGGGTCAGATATAGATTATAAGCTAAAAACAGGTATGAAAAACATCCAAGAGGTAATAAATTTTTGAAAAAAGTTGCACAAGAAATAACACAGAGCATACGTTAAAAGTCACCAACATCCAGATAGATCCAAAGAGATAGTAGACATAAATCTTGGGAGTCCTTGTTAAAGGAAATTCAAATTTCCATTTCTTTCTTGCTAACCAATGATAGCTTGCAATAAATCACCCAAATGTCAGATCCAGAACCAAAACACCCGAAAATTCTCAACTAGTTTTTAAAGGCACACTTGATTGTGTGTGTGTGTTTCTTATGTACTCTAAAATCATTTTAAATTGCCCCGTATAAAAATGTCATTGCAGTAAATGTGCTTATTCTGTTGATTGATAATAAGTTGTCTACTCAAGGGATCTTTATTTCTTTTAGATCTCAAACATATACAAGATCCAAACATGTGAATTGATTAGATTAGCAAACATCTCAGAGATGCAGAGATGAAGTTATTTTTAATCATTTAATGTTATATACATGGTACTTATCAATCAGCATTCTTTGTGTCCTCAATCTTTCAACTCCTATCAGGTTTAATGATATATTGCTTGACTAGTTGTTTTTAATAGAGGTGAAATAAATTGAAATTAGAGGGGATTATATTCATAATGATGATTTATATTTTTTAACATAACACAGGACAGTTAAATCATACAATAGGGTTCATTAGCTTAGCTAGAGCTAGCATTCATAATTATCCAGCTTCTGTTGATTGCTATTTCCTCTTTGCCCTTACGGTATATATTTGTATAAATTGAAATGTGCAGCAGTAAAACAGGCTCCACAAAAAATAATTTAAATCAATCTTATAAATGGTGTTCAGGCATACAGAGGCATATGTAAGGTCAATATGGATTAAAGGATAATTAAAATTATAGATAATAGGGCAAAATTATGAAGACAGAGTAAGAACCCTTGAAATACATTTTCTTAAAGAAAAACAAAGCTCTTATCTTTATCCTCAAAAGTGGGGCTAGGGGTCAGGAGATTGCAAGTCTCATAGCAGACTTAATTTTAGCAAAAGCAACAGCAAAGAGTATGGTTGAATATTGTGTCAACAGAATAATGGAAGTTGCTTCGAATGGCACCTTGGTTTGCCAGAGCTTACTTAGCAATGAAAATGGTGTCAGGAAACCACTTAAGTTTATTTAATAGTGAATGTAAGACTATCTCTTAGACACAACATTAACTGAACAGAAGCCCTTCTGTTTTTCAATCATATCAGGAGGCAACAAGGCAAACACTATCCTGGACATAATATGACAGTGTTGACATTTGCAATTTTGCTGATGTTTGGGGGCATTTGGAACAATTATATAGAGCAAAGTTTATATAAATCAGTTTGATTAGAACAAAATGGTAATAACTGAAATCACAAAATAGGACAGAATTGTTATTAGAAAACCTGGTCTCTTTCATGATCTGAGCTGGAAAATTATTTCAGCAAAACAGTGAATTTCTTAAAAAACCCTTTTCAAAACCTTATATATTTAGAATCAAATATTTCCTTCTAGTCTATGTCTTATGATGAAAAAATTGGAACTACCTAAACAATTCTTAGCAATTATATATAATAATAAAAGTGTAATATGCTAATTAGACCAGACAGCCAAACAACCTTCCGGATGAGGCCAGGGCTGTGGGTGCCGGGGCAAGCCGCCATGGCTGTGGGGGCTGAGACCTTTGCACAAATTTTGTGCATCAGGCCTCTAGTTATTACTATAAAAATGTAGTGATGCCCAACATTTCAGTTTTAAACATAGACTCCCAAACCATACCTTCTCAAGAGACTCCTTTATCTTTGTTTTGAATATGTGGTTTTATCGATCTGTGCTGAAATGAAACAACACATAAATATTCTTTCACATTGATACTTCATTTTGTTAAGTTGCAAAAATAATTAGTATGTGTGTTGAGTATAAATCTTACTTCAAAACTTATCTTTAATCTCATTCTGCTGCCACTATGGAAATACAATTTTAACTTGGAGTCATTCTTTTCTCTTAGCCTTAGTTCTGGGTGAATAGACTTTGTGTTGAGATCTGTAAGGGGAGAGTAGTAAATCTTTTTCTCTAAGTCAAACATCCACACTATAACATTTCCACAAGATATCCATCATTACCTCAGGTGACTGCTTATTATATTGATTCACACAAAATGCTGCAGAGATTCTCTTCCTTCCCATCGTTAGCTCTTCTAGGTTTTGTAGGTACCTTGACCACTGTCTTGCCCCTAGTATCTGTATTTGAATCATTTTAACTCCCATTCTACATTAACCAATAAAGAAACACTGTTTAAAGCTCAGCATGCCTATACACATCATGCAGACAATTCTCTGTTAGAGTGTTGCCATGCCTTACCTCCAGGATCTATGGCAGTGGTTCTCAACCTTTCTAATGCCGCGACCCTTTAATACAGTTCCTCATGTTGGGGTGACCTCCAACCATACAATTATTTTTGTTGCTACTTCATAACTATAATTTTGCTACTGTTATGAATCGTAATGTAAATATCTGTGTTTTCCGATGGTCTTAGGCAACCCTGCTAGCAGTTCTCAACCTGTGGGTCATGACTGCTATAGAGCCTAAGACCATCGGAAAACACAGATATTTACACTACGATTCATTAACAACAGCAAAATTACAGTTATGAAGTAGCAATAAAAATAATTTTATGGTTGGGGGTCACCACAACATGAGGAACTGTATTAAAGGGTTGTGGCATTAGAAAGGTTGAGAACCACTGATCATGGGGTCATGTAAAATTATCTTTTTCCCTTAAATTCTTCAATGCTATAAGAAGTGGTTTCAGACTCGCTTTCCCTGGAATCTCATACCTTTCAGTTTTCCCACTGAATTGATTTCTCAAGCCCAGGAGAGTTGTTTCTCTTTTTGAAAAGACAGTGTTCCTTTCACTCATTCTCTATCCTGATAAATACGTTGTCCCTGATATTAAACTCCTTTATTTTCATTTAGGTGAATAGAGATTAGAAAATTAAAATTCAGGAATGAATTCCCATTTTTACATGCTCTATTCTATGACATATATTCCCTGAGGCAAACTATCATAGAAGGCTCTAGATAATTTAATAGAAAAAGGGTAGTGGGGGTAATAAAAATCATATTTCAGAAACACAATCTTGAGTCACATGTAATACATTTGAATATTGATAAAGGAAGAGGAAATAGGTAAATAACGTTTGAAGTAATTATAAAAATGAATATTAGAGAATCTCTAAATAAACTTAAAAGCCTAAGAAAATTGATATGGAACAGGGATATAAAGAATGAGTAGTCATAAATCCTAGAAATAAAAACATAAAGAAATCTGCTAAATTAATAAAGATTATATGTTAGGCACTATGCTGGTGCCTTGGAATCACAGCATCAGCAAGACAATTTCTTTTCCCAAGGAGTTCAAAGACTAGTGGTAAAGACAAGGAAGAAAAATAGCAAATATGATGTGTTATTGTAAGTATCAAATATAAATATAAACTGATTTAGAAGACATTCTCAGAGAGTTAATGTAGGAGTGATGGTTATGATGACAGGGAGTGTGTTTATATGTATTTGTTTGATGGTTTCCAAGTTGAATGGCACCTATGTTGAATCTTAAAGGGGGACAAAAAGGCATGGAAACATAATGTGGCACATTTACAAATCTACAAGAGATATGTATATAGACAATCTGTATACAGGCCATCTTAGAAAAGCGCTGTCTGACAATGACATTGTATTTCTCTCTCTCTCTCTCTCTCTCTCTCTCTCTCTCTCTCTCTCTCATTTAATTATTATACTTAACGTTATTCTATAAAATTCAACTAATTTCTTTCTTTTTAAACACAAGTATAAATCATAGGCATTAACTGTTGAGATTATCAGCTTGGATTATTCACTTTCTTATTTCTAACTGGTGATAGCTGAAAATATGTCAAGGAAGAGGAAAAAAGTATATTGCTTAAGGAGTGAGATAATTCAGTCCCATTCCTCCATATGCTTACTGTGTACCAGGATACTTGTAAAGATAGACAATTTGAGGTTATTGCCCTATCATGATTATGCTCACAGTGTAAAGGAAGATTAGAAAGATCTAAATTGATAATTGTGTAATATGAAATTTGTAGACATGGAAAAAATTCTGAGGAGAAAGCAGTTATTTCACTGGGATAGATCTTAAAGTATTCACACAGAAGTCTATACTTGAGTTTATACTTTGTGAAAAGGCAACAAGAGATAGTCAAAGAGGAAGGAGTACAAACAGATATTCCTGGCAGAGGAGAACACATGGCTTGTGGAATTTCTGATTCTAACTAGACTGGAGTAATGAGTATTAAATCAATCCTATCACTGTAGACAACTACTAGTATATAATTGGATGAAGTACATGAAACAATTGTTTGCAGACAGTTTATTATACTCAGAACAAAAATTGTTTTCCATGGGAGAAGGGAAACAAACAAGATGAACCCCAATAAATGTACTGCAAAGGAGGGAATTATTATTGATATAATAATTTAAACATATTCCAACAATTTTTATGAAAAAATCTTTATTCTCCTTTCATTGTTACTGAGGAACCAATGAGTTAAGTAAATGAATGCATAACTACGTATGCTATTTATTTCATATTTATTACATGACAAGATTTATACACTTGTGGTCAACAACTGTAGTTTATGTGGATGTAAAAAAGTAGTTGGATTTAGAGTATTAACTCAAGTGGAACTTAGATAATGGGACACATTAGAAGAGATGGATAAAATGTGAAGCTTATCATAACCTCAGGGATATTGAAATCATCTTTTAAGATGGTGAGAATGTGTGCGTGTGCAAGCCTTTTAGAATGAAACTGTACGTTTTTATAATATGGAAAGGTTAATTTATATATTCTTTACAGTTGTGAGTAAATATTTAAGATTATTCTTGTGGTCCATAAAGTAACAGCTAAAAAGTTGCAAGGATATTATGTAGAACACCTAAGTCAAAATGCCTTTTAAGCAGAGGCAGAAAAGGCTGGTAACTGAGATAAGTAATATTTGGGACAGAAGTTTTAGGTACAGTAGTTCATAAATTGTGGTATTATATTGCCCTCTTAGAACATCTGTTCTTTTCAGACCAAAAAAAAAAAAAAAAGCAAGGAAGAACATTTACAGCACAGCATGTAAGAAAAGATATCATATTTTAGCTTTATCTGCCCATTGGTAGACTTGAGTAATTATTATATTACAAGGAAAAATGAATCCAGAGAGTCAGATATTAAATCCCTAACAGGGTTCCAAAATGTCAGTTGGATTTTAAGCTTAGCAGTGTTCTTGTGTAAGCTCCATAAAGGGATTGCTGAACCTGTGTATTGATTAGCCACCTGTGGGAGACTGCACTCGGCAGGAAAGATAAACATCTACTTGGGGTCCTATTCCTTGATGGAAGGTACTTATTTAAGTGGGGAAATCTAAAGCTATTTTTCTGAATTTTGACAATGACATTTTTTCTAAATTATTTTCTTTTTATTCTGTATGGTTAACCAAAGGAAAACAAAATCTGGTTCATCCTTTCCCTCACTTTTACAACTGCTGCTATCATTACATGTTAATATAATATCCATGAAGATATCTTAATCTCACAAATAATTGACCTCATCCATTCTGATTACCTTCAACTCAATTTTATGTGAGCTGCAAATCTCCAAGGCCACAGTGCTACATGTAATATATTCAGACAGAATTCCAATCTGTGACCATCACTTCACACTCTTCCAGGTTGCAGTCTGATACTTTTAACCCTCTCTACATATTTCTTTAATTTTTCATTCATTCATTCATTCATTCATTCCATCTACAAGGATTAGACCCCTACTATCTATATATATAAAAAGCTAATATGATAAGTGTCCCTTCGCTCATTTGACCAGTCACTATGACACCCACAAACCACCAGGGGGCAGACGCTCAATGCAGGAGCTGCTGATCTGCAGTGACTTAGCAGCTGCAGTTCTTGGATGACACACCCCAAAACCAGAGAGGAGGGAGCCCGATTCCTTGGGGGACCATGCGATTTTACCTTTGGCAGTGGGTTATGTTGTTGCTGAGGCACTGTAGGCCTAAATTTGGTTTACTGCACACTTGCATTTGCATTCCAGACCCTGTAAGACAGCAACTTTGCACAGTGCTCTCTCTCACTGCGGGACCCCTTGGGGGATGTTGGAGAGCCGGTTTTGGCCTGATACCCACAGGACAGGCCGAAAGACAACACCTGTTGGAGGGACCCCGCTCACTCTCCTGCGGTGCCACCCCAGGTGGAGCCAGCAAGGAGGGACTGTGGGGGGTTGGCTCCAGGGCATGACTGGCCAGTCTCACCCAATCCCACCCCGCAGGCCACCTTCTAATTAATTTCCTTTCAATGTGCAGGAATCCGTGCACTGGGCCAATAGTATGATAATAATTCCCTAAACTCTTCAAGTTGGATGCTGAAAATATAAATATACTTGACCAAAACCATATCTTAATGAGCTTTATGTAATGTGTTTATTTTTCAAATAACTAGATGTTATGCGTATTGAAGAAAATATGTTTTTTCTGTGTGCTGTGGAAACAGAAAGAAAGAAATAGCAAACTCAGCCTAAAGGGGTCATTAAGGATCATTTTAAGAGAATATTATCTTTGATCTGAGTCTGAGGTTGGTGGGAGAAGCAGAAGGATCTATGCTGAATAACAGTCCGGAGCCTGAGATGTCCTGAGTTCAGCATAGGTATTCTTGCTTCTCTCACCTACCTAAGACTCAACTCAGAGACGCATTCTCTTAAAACATGCCTGTGCTCAGATCATAAAGGGCCCTTTCTATGTGCTCTTCCAGCCCCCTACTAAAGATTAGGGTTCACGTGATACATTGCAACCATTAGAATTTGACTTTAGTTATCATTCATCAGAACGGGAGTCAAATATATAAAGAAGATATAAATCTATCTCTCTCTGTCCTTCATCTAACCTATTCCGACCTTCAAATTCTATTTCATCAGTGTGAACCACAATACCTGGCTGAATGATGGACTAAAGTTTGAAGTTAGACAACATAATTACTCCATTGTTAAAACCCATTAATCAAAGTGAGCTTCCATCCACCCTCTTGATTATTAAACAATAGAAATATTGAAAGATTGACCTCTCATTCAAATGGAAAGAAAAATGACAAATTTTCCCAAGAAAGCATATGCTGGCATTTATTATCAGTTAAGGCCATGCAACAAATAAATATTTCCCAAAAATATTAAAATTATAATTTTTTAAAAACTATTAGTGTCATTTATCTGAGATCATATGTGGGTTTATAAAAGCATATTTATTTCTCTTTTTAAATTTTGTTTAGTAATTTTAGTGAGAGAGGAAAAGAGAGAGAGAGAAACACTGATTCATTGTTCCATTTCTTTGTGCATTTATAGGTTGACTTTTATATGTGGCCTGACTTGGGATTGAATCCCCAACCTTGGCATATCAGGACAGTGCTCCAACCAACTGAGCTACCCAGCCAGGGCTATTAATTTATCTTTTCATCTCTCTCTCACTCTATCTTTTCTCTTATTGTCTTGGTACCTACCTCATTTACTGATAAAAACCACTTCACTATTCCCCTATGAATGCTTTTTCTTCATCAGTTCCTCTTTTGTTCTGTCCCCTTAGATGAAATTTAATGAATTTGAAGATTGTGCACTGAAGTCCTGTTGACATTTTTGTTTTATATTTTCTAGAGTCACGATCTTACAGGCTCAACGATTAATGAATGATAAATATATTTTTAACTTCTCTACCTTCTTGTCACACATGATCTATTTCCTGTCTCTCTGAGCTAAAAACAAAACTTATTTCATATGTCTTCACATGTGTCTTGTTCTTTTGCCACTGTCCCCAATCCCCAATCTCAATCCACTCTTCTTCACTTAATTAGGCGTCCTCAAACTACGGCCCGCGGGCCACATGAGGGTGTTTTTGCCGTTTTGTTTTTTTACTTCAAAATAAGATATGTGCAGCGTGCATAGGAATTTGTTCATAGTTTTTTTTTAAACTATAGCCCGGCCCTCCAACGGTCTGAGGGACAGTGAACTGGCCTACTGTTTAAAAAGTTTGAGGACCCCTGACTTAATTCATCCTTCAACCTATGAGACAAGGTGTTCTAGGAGTATTCCCTGAAACCAGTTTTGTGTTTTTAAACTATAATGGATTGTCTTTAAACTTTCTCTAAATGGCACTAATAGTTTCAAACAAAATTTTCTATATTTATAAGCATATTTAGTCTTTAAATTATATGGAAATTTAAACTTATTCACTTACATATTCAACCTGTAACTGTTGGGTTTGATTACAGTACTGTCCAGGATCCTTCAGTGGTACAGAAAATGGTATCCTATATAATAAAAGCCTAATATGCTAAGTGTCTGGTCATCTAGTCGTCCATTTAACCAATCAAAAGGTAATATGCTACTGATATAATAAGGCCACTCAACCACTTGCTGTGACATGCACTGACCGCCAGGGAGCAGACAGTCAACCAGTCGACCAGTCGCTATGATGTGCACTGACCACCAGGGGGCAGACAATCGACCAGTAAGTTAGCTTGCTACTGGGGTCCGACCAATCAGGACTGAGCGAGATGGGCTGGACACACTCTGGAGCCCTCCTGTGGTCTCTCCCTGGCTGGCCAACCCCCTGCATCCCTCAAAGCCCTGAATGTGCACTGGTGGGGTCCCTCAGACTGGCCTGCACCCTCTCGCAATCTGGGACCCCTCAGAGGATGTCAGAGATCTGGTTTCAACCTGATCGTCAGGCCAGGCTGAGAGACCCCACTGGTGCACAAATTCGTACACTGGGACTCTAGTATATTATGATAGTAAGACAATTCTACAATGGAGATTTGTACATTTTCAACAGGGAAATTGTCACAGATAAACTGTCAGAATAATGTGTTATAAAGTTTTATTTTCACAATGTTGTTCTTTATGTAGCTTTAAATAATAAAAATCCCTAATCTATATATATAAAAGTCTAATATGCTAAATGTCCAACTGTCTGACTGGGTGCTATGATGTGCATTGACCACCAGGGAGCAGACACTCAACACAGGAGCTGCCATGATGCACACTGGCCGTTTATAGAGAAACCTGGTGCCCACAAAGCAACACTCTGCTTCCCCCAAGTGGAACTCAGGCCCTGCCACCACCCTGGAGTGACAGCCCACCAAATCAAAGCTGATGCTGCTGAGACCCCATGGCACAAAATGTGGCCCACAGCCTAGCCCAGTCCAGAAACAGTGTCTGTGGCTTCTGGGTAATGACTTCACATAGCAACACCTGGCTTACTCTCCCTAGCGACAACTAGCCTCCTTGCAGTTTCTTCAGCCCAGGAACATGACTTGCTTTATAGCCAGGTGCAAAAATTTCACACTTTAACCAAATGTCTGTGAAGTGTTTTTCCATGCCTCATCTCATTTGATCCTCACAGAAGTCCTGGAGTAGGTAGATAGGAGACTCAGTGGAATCCTATGTTCTTTTCATTAGCTGGAAAACAAGATTTAGAAAGCTTAGAAACTTGACCCAACTGAAAAGAAGTAAGAAATGGTGGACCTTGAAAATGACTTCAGATTTTCTCACTGTGCAGAATATAGTCAAACACTGTTGCAGTTAAATATTTTACCTTTTGTTCTCCCTGAGTGATCTACAATAATAATTTGCTTCATGTTGATATTTACTGCTGTGTTGCTGACAATTACCTGAAAGAGAAGTTGGGGTGCTTCACTGGGCTGGAAAAAGTTTAGCTAAATCAGAAAGCAGGTCTAATTAAGCAAGTTTATTCTATATATATATATAAAGGCTAAATTGACTCGCACATGCACAATACAAATAAAGCTCTTGCTGGCACCAATCACACACGTGTTTCAATCTGTCATTGTTGATCATGAATTTGGTTGACACTTCTATTATAGAGAAAGGGTGAATAGGAATATTAAAATAGTTCTTAATTAATTTCCTTTCAGTGTGCATGAATTCAATGTACCCGACCACTAGTTGTTTAATAAAAATAGCAGTGACATTTTAATGCATAGATGGAGAAGTGGTAATATTTTCCTTTTATTGTGTTACCATGGACTTCTTTTTTGGGAGGGTTAGTGGTAAACTGCTTTATGTGTTCCCCTTGGGATCAGCCATTGGAGTGACTAGAGGACCCAGGAAGACATTATCCTCCTGACTACAGGGATTAGTCCAGGTATGGGCTTGTGACCTAAATGATGACAAAAAAAATTTCCCTTTCTAGGCAATTACAGGATGCTGGCCAAAATGAGAATCTATATGTTACTGAGGTTATAGACCTTAAAGGTCACAAAAGTCTGAAGTTCTCTGGAAACATCTTGGCTACTCAGCGAGGCTATCCATCAGAAGAACAAACTGAAGGAAACAAATGGGAGATAGTAAGAGTTGCGTGAAGCCACCTCTACTCCATTTACTCAATCAGAATACAATAAAAAAAAATATATCAATTTTTTCCTTTAAGCTGGTTGGGAATAAGCTCCTGTCATTTCTACCAAGTGTTTTGAGTAGTACATAGCAATATGCACAAAAGGTTCTTGAGCTTTAGGAAACATGGAATAAGAAATTTGTTTAGAAAAAGAATGGAATAATTGGACTAATAAAATATTTTTTTTTGCTTCAACATTTTTTTTATTTAAAAATTATATTTTATTTAGAACATGAAGAGGAAACTTTTGAGGAAGTTGACATGGCCATATGCATATATTAAACCTGTTGTGGTTTTTTTGTGTGTGTGTGTGACAACTCTTATCCACAGTTACAGAAAAGGATTTGTACATCACATCAACATTCACCAAAAAGACCATAGTGAAGTTAGAAATGTGTCTCATGCTTGCAGTGAGGAAGTTGACAGACATATGCCATGGGTGTGCCACTCATGGTATAATTAAAAGATTATGGATTTTAGAATCATAATAATCATAGAGTGATATGTAGCCACTATGTTATGTGTGTTATCACAACAACATTGCCTGACAGTGATTTTTACCCCTATTTCAAATATGAGAAAATCCAGACTCAAATAGTAAAATAGTTAACCTAACATCTCAAACTAGAAAATTTGGGAGTAAATATTTAATTTCAGATTTTTCAGGTAAAATACTCAAATTGTGTTCTTTTTTTTTTTTTTTTTTTTTATGGTTTACTTATTTATTGACCAACGTACCAAAGGGGGGAAAACTGTGTCATTCTGATATTGAGGGAGAAACAGGAAAGGCAATCAAATAAAATGTGTCAATAAAATATCTTGAGTTGAGTTGATACAGCAGTTGCCCAAAAAGAGGCATTTTTTGAAATCAAAATCAGTAATAATGACAGCACCTGAAGAAAAGTATATCTGCTTCACAACTGTATGTAAGTTTTATTCCTTTCTGTGTATTGGATGGCACCATAAAGAAACATTATCAGGGCAATTTCAAGAGAAAATGACATTTTATTTTAATAGCTGCTGTTAAAATTATGTCTTTGTTTTTATCATGTTATATTCAACCTCAACATTTGTTTTACTTATAAAACTGCATATAAATGCAAAAAGAGTATCTTTCTAAATTAAAAGAATTTAATAGTTTTTTCCTTAATATCCATACAAAGTTGTCAGAAACCTTTCTCCCTTAATCTGTAATACAGTGAATTATGAGAGTTTCTAGATTACCACCATATACCTAAATTCCTTAAGAAGTTGTTATAACTTCTATACTATAGGGAACCATGTATAGATTTATGAGTTGTTGAAACTTTATATAGCTTTAAAATGAAAACAGTATGTTGCTGAATAATGCCAAGAATATATTTTAATACTCAAAACACCCTATAAAATACTGTCCTACCAAAAAAAAATCAAGGTCAAACACAGATGAAATAATATAATTTTAGTTATAAGAATGACTAATAAACTAAAACTTGAAATCAGGCATGATAATATTAATGTGGCGCTCAAATCCATTAATCAAAATCAAAATGTGGATAAACATAGAAACCATGACAATAATTGCGAGATGGAAATAAACATGCATATAAGAATTATTACTGATAAAAAATTTGGCCAAAATCTCAATGATTTGAAGTTTTATGTAGTAAATAGATAAATGCATTTAAGTGTCCTTTTTTTTTAAGCCCAAGTATAGCTCTTATGGTTTATAATACATACAAAGGCTCGGCTTTACTGCTAGGTTCCTATAAAAATTATAGAGGCATATTTTCTAAAGAGCAGCAATAAGTTGCAATGCATTTGGAAATTGGTCTCAGTTGAACCATCAATAATTATCCCATTAACTATACTTTGCACAATAATTTATCTCTGCCTTTTTTTTCTAAGTGGTAAAATAAACTATAGAAAGATATTAGAGCAAGGTACATCCAGGAAATTTTCAGACTCTGTGATATACGTTTACCACACTCTGGAATAATCAGGGATGAGTTGTACATCTTCTCAAATGGTAGTGTAACCATTTTTCTATGCCTTTATTAACTGAGTGCTGTTAATTTTGATGGTTAATACGTTCAATACCCCATTTGAAAATGCACCCCAAGCTTACACATGGAGAGTACCTTCCAGTGAGGCACACTGCAGGGAACGACTGAGCAAGGCAGTATTTGGAGTGTGATTTCCATGGAAACAGCACCTTTCTGTGTCCTTATTTCTCATCTCGCTTTTGTTGAAAATTTTACAACTGCTTCTTCTACATATGGCAAAAATCCCACTAAAGTTGAAATAAAAGAACTTATCCTTATTGCATTCATTGGTTCAGATCAGCACCAGTTGGAATTTTTATGGTCTCTGGTTCTACAAACCAACATATTGAGGTCATTCCTGCTTTTTACTGTCAGTTGCAAATGATGGAAAATGTCAGTTCATGATGAGCAACAACTCCAAAAAGTGGCATGGCCATCTAACTGAAGGTGACACATGTGGCTACCATTCACTTGGATGGTTTGATATATGCCCAGACATAGTGTGCCTTCAGAAAATGCTGAAATAGTTAACTTTTAACCTTTGCTTGTGAGAACACTTTACCTCACCGCTTCCATGGATTATTATAGTTTCAGCCATTAATAAAAATCTCAAAATGTACTTCATATTGTAATATTTTATATTTGATTTTAACCAAAATATTATTTTTAAAAAATATTAAATTCTCCTCCTTCTATTATTAATGTCCTCTAAAGTCCAGCACAGAAATGAGAGTTAGAAATGAAATTACAGAATTTCCTCAAATAGTTTTCCTAGCACAAAAGAGAAAATGTGATCACAATTGCCCTCCACGTCTTCTTAATAACTAGTTTTTAACTGGATGAAAGACCAGTTTCCTAGTGATGTTGATATTAACAAATAATTTTCATTCTGGAGCAAGTTATGTAATAGGCTGAAAGTAAATTCTGTTTAATTACATATTTAACTCTTTAGCAGTAATCTTTTACTTTTTGTTAATTCTTGAAATGGGGTTTTCCATCATTAAATTTAACAAGGGAAATATCAGTATTTACTGAAAAGTGGAAATTACTATATCACACCAAGGAAATATATAAAGACATCATAGAAGCAAAACAACAACATACGTTGAAAATGCAAAAGCATAGGCTACTTATAATTGAGGCTATGAGACAGCATATTCTTCTCCAAACAACATAAATAATTTTATATGTAGGGAGAAAAATTTTGCAGAAATCCAAATTACAAATAAAATACAGAGAGATGCTAGTCCTTTTTTTTCCTTTATAATTTATTAGGTTGTAATTTGTGAAATATCAACCTCAAAGTAAATCAAATCAAATAAACATATATACAAAAAAAGAAAATCTACCTAATATGGACAATTTTTTAAATTATTTTAATGAACTATGATAAAAACAAATGGAATAAAAACCTATTTTTTTTTTTTCATACCATGGTTATCTTAAACTTCAACAGCTCTCCCAGCCAGCTTGGCTCAATGGTTGAGCATTGACCTATGAACCAGGAGGTCATGATTCCATTCCTGGTCAGGGCACATGCCCGGATTGTGGGCTTGACCCCAGTAGGGCGTACAGGAGGCAGCTGATCAATGATTCTCTCTCATCATTGATGTCTCTCTCTCTCTCTCTCTCTCTCTCTCTCTCTCTCTCTCTCCTCTCTCTGAAATCAATAAAAATATATTTAAAAAAAAACAAACAACAAACAAAAGCCAAAACTGGTTTGGCTGAGTGGATAGAGCGTAGGCCTGTGGACTGAAAGGTCCCAGGTTTGATTCCGGTCAAGTGCATGTACCTTGGTTGTGGGCACATCCCCAGGAGGGGGTGTGCAGGAGGCAGCTGATCAATGTTTTCCTCATTGATGTTTCTAACTCTCTATCCCTCTCCCTTCCTCTCTGTAAAAAATCAATAAAATATATTTTTTTAAAAATAAAAAAAAATTTTAAAAAAATATTTAACAGCTCATTTAGCTCTTCCAAGGTAAAGGAAGCAAAACTTAAGTGAATGTAGAATGAAGATAGAGAACACAGAAATTTACAAGTAGAAAGAAGACTGACTTATTTACTAGAGTTCTGTGAAAAATTAAATTAATATTTCCTGTTCTAGTTAATATCTCTTATTCCTTCTCTCTGTCTCTCTGTCTCTCCCTCTCTCTCCCTCTCTCTCTCTCTCTCTCTCTCTCTCTCTCTCTCTCTCTCTGTGTGTGTGTGTGTGTGTGTGTATGTGTGTGTGTTTCTAAATACTACTTTTACTATTTTCTTTTGAGGTTAATTTTTGCAGTCTCTCGCTCCAGGTTTCCTCCATCAAAGGCTGTCACGTTCAAGCATGCCCTCAGTCAGGTTGTGATTGGAAGTCAGACTCTATGCACTTCTCCGTGTGGCCTTGTAATTGCCTACAGGAGAGCAATCAAACATATCAGCTAGAACAATCTCCTGTATCAGCTGGAAACCTTTCTTTAATTTAAGTGAACACACCAGTTTAAACACATTTATTTGAACAGTTGTTTCTTTTGGAAAGAAATCATGTGTCTACCCAAGGTTTCTTGAATTGAAGAATGACCTGCCTGGTTTTAGTACCAGAATGTGTAGAGATAATCAGAAGACATGCCTTGTTGCTAAGTGAAAAAATTTGAAAATCAGTATTTGGTGACCTCTTTGAGGAAATCTTCAAATCCCACCCTGTCAAATATGGTTTAGTATTTTGCAGCTTTCCTTCCTTCACAATACACTAAGAATTAAAAAGCTAATTTGTATTTACTAAATAGACTTCTTCATTTCTGAAAAAAATTTTTGAATTGCATAGATGACAATAACTTCAGGTCAGTGTTTTTACTTAGTTCAGCAATAACAGCAATTACTGTCAGTGACACCAATACACTAGGTAACACAATGTAAATAACTGGTTAGTCTGGAATATAGCTTAATGGGACACTGCAGATTTTGGTAAATAAGAACTGGCAATTTAATAGCATTACTGATTCTCCTTTGATATTATAAATGTATACAAATAAGGAAAATTAAAAAAAATAATTAAATCTTCTCTGTGATTTTTATATACCCTAAAAATGCAAACAAAAATGAAAGGGCTAAAAGGATACAATTAAAACATTATATCCTTTGTTTACCCTATAAAGATATCTCATTTCAGAATGCACAAAACTGTCCTTAAGTCATTAAACTACTGAGAAGTTTAGCCACTTTTCAAACCATGTATCAAATCACCAGAGATCATCCTTATCAAACCAGTCTCTTGGTTTCAAATTCATAGTTTTCCAAAAATTGCTAGTGTTTGATAACAGGGCTAGTTTCATTCATTTTTAAATTCTAGCATATTTCTGAAGATATAAGAGATATTCAATGAATGCGTCTTTAATGAATCAAATAAAGCACTGATTCTCTCACACACACACACAGAGAGAGAGAGACATACACAAAACACAATTATCAGAGACATAATTAATCCACTGTTCTTGGGTGGATCTTTATATTTATAGTAACTCACCAGGCTTATTAACTAGAGAACAGGAAAAGTCATATGTACCATTGATAAATAAATATATTTAATGAGACCTTCCAATATCTTCTCTTCAATTCAATTTGTTATTTTGGTGCTGAATCAAGTGTGTACTTGTTTGATGAATATATTATAATAAGCAATCAGCAGGTTGTGAAGAGTACCATTGCATATTGTTCCAGACTTTTCAAAAAACAATGAGGCAGAAGAGAAGAGTTCTGAGATACATTTTCAATACTCTAGCCAAAATGAAGTTAAGCATTTATGTTGCATTAACATCTCATACATCTTCCTATTTCAGCAAGATGACTATAATATGAACTCTACTTTGCTAGTGTACTTTAAAGAAATAAAGACAAACAGGGTGAAGACACTATCTTTATTCTCACTTATTGCAGAGAATGACTCTTGCAAAATCATTGGCAAAATAACAGGAATTTAGGAGAATTGAATTAAGAAGCTCGTTTTAGCTATCTATCTTTTGCCTGAACAGAAAGAAATATTTATATAATATGTAAGGTATAGTGGATATTAAATATGTTTTTATTAAATTGTATTAAGATGATGATTTTCTCCAGACTTTGTCTTTGTTTCTCTGAAGTAGAATACACTTCAGAAACATGTACAACTAGAATATCAATTTCATCTTAGTTGAATGTAGCTCACATTTTAAAGAATCCCAACCCCAAACCTATTAGTTAGCTAATTCCTATTTTAACTCCTTTCTTCCTTGACAATTTTAATATCTAGGCTAAAAAATTAAATATTTTAAGATAAGAATAAATATGTACCATGACTCTGGCAACTGAAATCTAAGTGGATCTCTCCTGTGGGCATGCTAGGAGAGCTTTAGCTCCCTGATAATTAAAAGGGACAGATTCTGTCTTCAGCATGGCTTGAACATGAATTAACATGTGGCTCTGTAGCATACATATGACTGATAGGACCAGAGAATACAGGGATGATGAAACACTACCAGCTACTGCCTATTTCCACAGACTTGCTATTTGGGCAGACCTTCTATATAAGTTGCTATGTTATCAAACATTAATTATATTTAGTTATCATTTACTTTATTAATCCATTCTCATACCTGTTGACTAAATTTAGTTCTTAGTAAAAATAGGAAAAGCAAGAGTATGGTCAGGTTACTCTTTTTTTCCCCTAAGAAATATTATTAAGTGCCCCTTTTATTTTTCAGGTCTATTCCAGGCCTGATGATGCATGAGACAAAAATGAACATATATAAAACACTTTTATCCTAATAACATATCAACATTTACTGACATTGGAAGATATTATCTAACAAGATAAATATTTTAAATGCCAAAAGGTGTGGAAATTATATGATTTGCTCTAACAATAAAGTATTAAAAGTAGAAATCAATACAAATCAATAACTATAAGAAATATAACAACTTGAAAACATTTTAATAATTGTCAAAATATAATTTAAGTTATAAAGAAAATACAAAACTTATTTTGGATAGTTTAGACATTAATAAAAGTTAAAATATTATATATGAAAACCCATGGTACAAGGCCAAAGCACCAGTCAAATAAAATATATAATTTTAAATACATTATTATTAAGCCAAGATTAATACAATTAATGTTGGAAGCATTTAAATTAAGAGGTTAGAAAATCCCTTAACTTATAAAGTAGGATACTGTAAAAAAACAAAGCTAAATTTACAAAACATAAGTTAGAGAAGAACATGAAAATAAAAACTGTAAAATGAACAAATAAAATTATTGGCTGGTTCATTAAGAAAAGACACATAACTAATTAAGCTGTGACCACCTGATGAAACACACACACAAATTTATTTTATTTTTTGATCTTAGTGTATTGCTAGCCCTACAGATACCAAAATAAATAGGTAGATAAATAAATAAATAAAACTGTTCTGTAATTGACAGGAACCAATAATATTACATGTTACAGAGGGTAAAACCTGTCCTATTATGATACATACTAGAGGCCCGTGCATGAAAATTCGTGCACTGGAGGGGGAACTTTCTCAGCCCAGCCTTCCCCCTCTCACAGTCCAGGAACCCTCAGAGGATGTCCTACTGACAGCTTAGACCTGCTACCCACAAGGAGTGGGCCTAAGCTGCAGTCTGGCCTCCCTCTGCTGGAGGCGACCTGGCCCATCAAGGGAGGCAATACCCCTATCACGCCTCTGTTGCTGCCACTGCCAGCCACCACAGCCTGCCTGAGGCTTGGGCCAGCCCTGGCAGTGGCAGCCGCCATCTGCAGCCTGCCTGAGCCTTGGGCAGCCACTGTGACTTTTTCTGGAAGGACGTCTGGAAGACATCCACCCTAATTAGCATATTACCCTTTTATTAGTATAGATTATTTAGCCTATCTTGTTTTAGACATCCCTCATTCTATATAATAAAAGGCTAATATGTAAAGTGTCCCCTTGGGAGTTTAACCTACCAGAAGTTTGACCAATCTCTATGACATGTGCTTACCACCAGGGGGCAGTGTGGAATGAAGGAAGGCCCCAGCCAGCAGCCGGCAGCTGTGGAAGGAAGGTCTTGGCCAGCAGCCAGGGGATGGAAGGTCCCAATCAGCCCTAATCGCCCGCTAGGCCTAGGGACCCTACCTGTGCATGAATTTCATGCACTGGGCCTCTAGTTTTTACATAACATTGTATCTGACAATGTTAATATTTCTGTGTGAAATATACAATATATTTTAAAATAAAATTAAACTATTAAATTAATAGAACTTAGTAAATTTTCAAATTTGAAAAGCAAATTATCTTCTGCTGGTCTTAAATGTCAATAGACAACATGTTGCTAAAAGTACATTTCTAATAGCACATGATCTCACTCATCTAGGGGAAATAATGAACAACATAGACGGATGAACAAGAACAGACCCAGAAACAAGGAGGCATGGATCAGACTGTCGGGCCTCAGAGGGAGGGTAGGAGAAGGTGGGGGTAAAGGGGAGAGATCAACCAAAGGACTTGTGTGCAAGCATATGAGCCTAACCAATGGTTAAGGACAACAGGGGGGTTGGGGCATGTGTGGGGAGGGGTGTGGGATGGGAATGGGGGGATGAGGACAAATATGTGATACCTTAATCAATAAAGAAATTTTAAAAAAAGTACATTTGTTAATAATAATTGTGATGTTTATAATTTTACATTTTTGTGTTAAATTTCTGCATCAGAAGGTGAGGGGTATTTTTCTAGAGCTATAAAAGGATATTAATCTTATTGTTTTCCAATGGATCCATTTGGGGATGGATATGATGGTGGGAGGTAGAGGGAGGCTATCTGGTAGAGCAATAGAGTGTCTGTCTGCCTATTTATCCCTGAATACTTGGTTGATCACTATTACAACCTGCTTGTGCAGGAGGAAATTACTTTTCTTGTCCAGAAAGATCTTTGTTAATTTTGAAGTAGGTAAGAGTGTGGCTATCAAGTAATTTACAAACTCTAAATGGCTGATTTTTGTAGAATTTCCCAGACTGTCAATGCTTCTGTCATTCTAAAGGACACTGGACTATGCCAAGTTATATTCGATAAAGAAGAGATAAACATATTTTATTTCCTTCATTTCCATCAAAGATTTCCTGGAAATTAGAGGTATTGAAACAGAAATTTTAGGGGAACATAGGCAGGTTTAGGAAATTTTTAGAATTGGGGTCCATGGAAAAAACATAGAGCCAAAGACTGGGAGAAGGTACATTTCCATAACACAAGGAAGCCAAGTTCAGTTACATTTCTATAACACAAGGGAGCAGCAACAGTTGCATTTACGTAAGACAAGGAAGCAGCAAAAGGTATATTTCCAGAAGACAAGGAAACTGGAAGCCAAAAAAGGTCCATATTTACAAAATAAAGAAGGAAGAAAGCTCAGAAGGAATAGGAGGACAATGAGGGAGGAGGGCCTCGGAGTCATTATCGAAACCAATCAGAGAGTATATCAGGACACAGGAATGACAGCCTTTATAAATCATGTAAACAGGAAGTTGGTGGGACCCTTTCCCCCTCCCCACGTGGGAGTTCATTTGGTGGGACTCTTTCCCTCTCCCCACATGGGAGTCTGTGCTTTTTTTTCAATAAAACTCCACCTTTGCTATACTACCCTCTGTCCGTGGATACATTCTTTGACTCTGGTGGATAAAGAATCAGGGTTCCAGTCTAAAAATCCCCTATCAGTATTAGCTCATCTCCCACTTCTTGACAACTTTCATGGGACTTTATGCTCCAGATTAGGTTGAATATCTACACTAATAAAAGAGAAACATGCAAATTGACCATCACTCCACTACACCCACCAGCCAATCAGGAGGGAATATGCAAATTAGAAGGACAAAGATGGCGGCCACACAGCTGCTCCAGGCATGGAGTGGCCGGGTGGGGCAGGACACCTGCTATGAGAGGGAGGGCAGGGGGCGAAGGGATCTACAGGAGCAGCACTCCAGCCGCAGCGAAGAAGAAGATGGCAGACTCCGGCCGGAGTCTGAAGCGAAGACAGCAGACTCTTGCCAGAGTCTGCCACAAAGGCGGCAGACTCCAGCAGGAGCGAAGGCCTGGGTCCCGGGTGCCAGAGGAAAACCGGTGCTGGAAGCCAAGGGAAGGAAGGCCTATTGCACGAATCTCTTTGTGCAACGAGCCTCTAGTATATTATTTAAAAAATGTGGTTTTTAGAAAGATCAAGGCCATCACAAAAATATGGAACATGGCATAAAGGAATTGATAATGTAGCCAAATCCATTGTGTTGCGCAGTAAGTGGGATCTCTAGTTTTACACTTTGATGATGACAGAATTCTCAATGGGTAACCTATCCTAACCTTTGTCTTTTTTCTCTGGTATCTCCCACCCACATAGAGTCCTCATTTTAAGTCCTTCTGCATCTTTGCCTCATAGATGTTCTTGAGCAAACCTCTAACTCTTGCATTGGAAGAAGTTTTACATCTTGCCTTTTCCTAACTTTCTGTTACTTTGAGCAATTCCTCCGATTTGAGCCACATGACTGTGCATATTTTCTTCTCAAATTTTTTGGACTCAAAAGAGAAGAAGCACTTCCAAGAATGAAATCTAATGCAATGACCCAATTATTCTGTCTTCCTACCAACGAAAGTTATTTTTTGTGTGAAATAAGCACAGCTTTAGTGACACATTTTTTAGTGATTCAATTAACTCATACAGAGTTAATGATCTTTCTCCTTTTCATATGGTTCTAGTTTTGTCAGTGAGAAACAAAAGGCATCATTCCCATTATTGTTTTCTTGAAATGAATTTGGATCTTTTCTCTCTCACATAAAGCCTGGCTGAATTACAATAGAGAGTACAGGGACCATTAAGTGTTTTTCTCTCTTTGTTATTCAGAAGAACTGGTAGCAGATTGAGTGAACCAGCTCAAATGATCATATTTTGATTTGAAACCTTCTTTCTAAAAAAAACATAAGGAAGAAGAGCATGATGCCCTCTGTTAATGTTCTCAAATACCCTTTCAAAAGACCCCACCCCCTGCAACCTCTCTCTTATAGAAACTGAAGAAAAGGAAATTTCTCTTCTTAAAAAATGTAAAATGATATATTTTATTTTTTCTAAAAGCATATTTTATCTATTACAATATACATAATGATGCTTTCACATTACTTCTATATCTTTAAATCTGCTTAACTATTGTTAATAATTATTTTGGAATAAATAAGTGGCTGTCTACCAAAGTACCATCAATAAGATAAAGAAGTTATCTGGGTTTTCAAACTCTACCAATATTTTTCCCAATTCTTTGTCCATCTATTAGAATTTCCTGAGTGCTAGGATATAGAACTTTTTGTTTAAGAAGGAAGGGAGAAGGAGGGAAGGAAGGAAGGAAGGAAGGAAGGAAGGAAGGAAGGAAGGAAGGAAGGAAGGAAGGAAGGGAGGGAGGGAGGGAGGGAGGGAGGGAGGGAGGGAAGGAGGGAAGAAGGGAGGGAGGGAGGAAGGGAGGGAAGGGAAGAGAAAGGGAGGAAGAAGAAATTAGAGAAGAGAAGGTGGGGGGAGTGTTACCATACTATAGGAGTTATTTTGTCTACAGGCATCAAAGCCCAATAATACATGAACAGGAGTTTGCAGCAAAGAAGGCACAGGTTTATTTTTAGGAAGTAGCCCACACCTAGAGACAAGTTAGCTAATGCACAAAGACCTGGATCCCTGAAGGCTTCCAGGGAATGGGTTATATAGAGACAAAATTTTTATTCACAGTGACTAAAGGAGTTAGAGTCATGGTAAGGGTCATAGTCTCTACTGACTGGTTGGTGCTAGGTTTATGGGTAGTTCATCAGTGCATCCTAGTCCTGATGTCAGTCATGGCCTCCCTTCATCTGGTTTCACCACTTTTCTGGTCCTGGAAATGAAGCACAACTGAGGCCAAGATGTTATCTCTAGTTTGACCAAAACTCTATTTCTTGGATCAGCAAACCCAAGGCATTGTTCCTAAGATTATTTGATTCTGATCAGAACCTTATAGTCCTGCAGGCTTAATGACTAATGGAGTGGTCTTGCAAGGGAGAAGGCAGGTGAGTTAGGGTGCTTGAGGAGGCCAGTTTGAATCAAAAGGAAAGAAAGAAGAAAAGATCATATTAAACAAATGAAGTTTCTAGGTTGTTGTAAAGGGAAAAAAAAGATAAAACAAGAAAAACTCTTAGAGCCAGGGGAATGCTTGGCACTTACATCAATCCAAGAAGATATCTTAGTTTGGTCAGCTTTTTACTTGTTGTTAGGAGTGGTGATTTCCAAACTTATAAAATGCTGACGTTCAAATCTATATATATAAAACCCTAACATGCAAATAGACTGAATGGTGGAACAACTGAACAACCAGTCGCTATGACATGTGCTGACCACCAGGAGACACACATGGAATATGACAGCCATCAGCCCCACTCCCACCTGCTGCTGGTGCCGGCCCCAATTGCTCTACGCCATCAGTGGGTGCGAGTGGGTCCGGCGCCATCAACACATGGGAGTGGCAGCAGGAGCGGGGCTGACAGCAGACAGGAGACTAGGGGCCACAGTGGGAGGGGCTGGGCAGGGGTGTAGAGAATGGGCCAAGACCTGCCCCTGTGCCCACCTCGCAGCCCACAGTTCCTTTCAAGGTGCACGAATTAGTGCACTGGGCCCCTAGTATAATTATATTTCTCAATAACTTATAATTAATGGCAATGACAGTCTTTTTTCAGGAAGTATCTTTTTAATAAACTTGTAAACTGAATGGGTGGTCATTTAGAGGAATTTATTTATTTAAAAGATTCACTTTTATTTATTTAAAAGATTCTTAAGTAAAAAATTGGACTACTTTTTTCCCTACCTCTTACGTCATCAATAAAATGTTATAGTAGGCTATTAATTTTAGGCACATATTCTGGAAAAAAATTTTCTAAATGAATAAAAACTCAGCAGTACCAAATAACAGGCTGAGAATTTTTTTTTCTGGCTTTTAATTTAGTACAAAAGCTTTGCCAATTGATGGCCCAGTACTACAAAAGGCTCAAGCAATTATTGGTATTTCCCATGAAGAAATTAGATTGATAGAGAGAGCATTGTCCAGAGGAAATATAAGACCTGAGCTCTGAGCACTTGTCATTATTGCCTGATCTTGGTTGTCCTCACTCATGAAACTGCAGGAAACTATGATTCAGCTGCAAGTTGGATGCATAATCCCACACAGGCTAACCTACTCTGCACATGACTATCTTAGAATGCCAAGAGCAAGAGCAGAACTTTTTGAGACTTAGATTTATAACGGTACAACAGCAATTTCGTCACATGGCTATTAGCCAAATCTAAACACAAGGCCAATTCAGATTTCAGGGGAGGAGAAATAGGCTCCAGAAATAAACTACAAAGAATCACAATCATTTTTGCAATATACCACAATCTCTTTCCTTCTGTCTGATTTTCTGTGTCATGCTAGAATTTTTCATCAGAGTAAAAGCTTTAGGAGAAGATACTTAAGAATTTCAATACTGTATTATTTTTAATAAGTTTATGAAACAGTGAAAAAGTTATAAAACTTTTTTTATAATTTATGAAAACCATGGTGTATTGATGAGATTCATTTTTTATATGTTATAAAAAGTGTTTTAATCTAGGAATGTCCATCCGAAGATCACAAGTACCACAGGGCCCTGAAAGGAAGGAGCAGAGTCATCACAGCCCAGATCCAGAGAGCATCCTCTAAGCTAAACCAAAACTTAGGAGCCGACCATTGCTCTACAAATGAATGATAGGCATCATGTAGAGGAGCCTCTGTATGTATGCGTATTTAGGGAGGAGGGGCATATTGTTAACTGCTGGCTGTGCCGGCCTATTGATCTTCCATCAGAAATGGCATGTGCCCATACCCAGAAAATTTCCTGAGCCCTATTTTAGCTATTCTGTGTAAGTGCAATTCTTGGCGTGCCACAAGGAAAATAATTTTAAGCCACTCCGGGAGGATGGGGTTTCAGGGAAATCTTTATTGATGATGAAAAATTAAGAGGACTCCCCTCTCAGGTCTCATCTCTGTCTGTCCTGCCATGGAAGAAGTCCATTTTTTTCTTCATCAGGGTCAGAAGTAAGGCCACTGTGCAGTTTCTTTTCCATATTACAATCCAGTCCAGTCCAGCATCTGGCTAGGTTAACTTACATGCCCAGCTGCAGCCCATTAGGTATGGGGTCCACATGTCCATGGGTCATGTGGCTGCTTAAGGCCACATGGCTCTAGAGAGAGAGCAGGCTAGCACACTGGCAAGTCTGGGTCAAGAGAGAGCAAGAGCACAAGAGGAGAAGGAACTCTTTGGGGATTTTAACCAGGAGCTTTTTCAAACTAACCAATTAACTCTTCACAATTTCACATGCTTCTGATGAGGACTACGCCACAGCCAATCCATTATTTCCCAGGCTAGACAGACAGGCAAGAACCTTCCTTATGTCATCCCGACTTCATTGGCCATGTGTCTATCTCCCCCTTTGTTCAATCTCTCCCTCCAGTGATTTGCAGGGAATGGTTCGCTGGGGAGCATGAAGCTGTAGCTTGCTGGTGAAGCTGCCCAGATGATCATGCTTATAAGGTTTGACCTCCCCTTTTCTCTCTTCCTATTATTAATATTAATAACTATCCAATTATGATGATAACAATAATAAGTCCATGGTGCTCTTTGGGAGAGGTTATAGAATTGTAGAAGATGAAGATCCAGGCCCTTGAATTTGAGTGACACTACATGGTGATACAATACACCCATATTATATGGTTAACATTTGCTTTTCTGTTTGTTTTCATTTTTTAGTTAATCCTCACCTCAATTTTTCCATTTATTTTTAGAGAGAATAGAAGGGAGAGAGAGAGAGACAGAGAGAGAAACATTGATGTGAGAGAGACACATCAATTGGTTGTCTTCACACATGCCTCAACTAAGGCCAGGAGTGAGCCTGCAACCGGGATACATCCCCTTGACCAGAATTGAGCCCGAGACCCTTCAGTCTGCAGACCGATGCTCTTTCCACTGAGAAAATCAGACTCCGGCTATCTGGTTAACATTTGAATTGTATTTCATATTTTCCAATCTGTCTTATAAACTTAATGAGTTATGTGGGTCATTTCTTCCTCAATGTTTAAAAGACTCACTCATTAAAATATGGTAATTTTAATAAAGATAAATAATTTGGGAAAGGTAAGCTAAGGACCAAGCACAGATAGCTGTCCAGATATAGCATGGTGTTTCTGCTTAGGGCCATCAGTGTCAAAAGGGACAGGGTACATGGAGAGGAAATGAAGCACAGAGAATGTTTGTCTTTTGGAAAAAATGTACTTCATTGGGCTACATAATGCAATCAAACATAAAGGTTCTTTCATTCAACAAACTCAACAGATGCTTAAGCTTAAATGTGAATATTACATTTTGGCAAACTGTAAAATAATATCCACTATAAACTGTGCTTTTGGCTTGGTTTCTGATGAAATCTATCAGAAAAGAAATAGAGTAGAATTTTTAAAAGTAATGAAATACAGAAATCCAATTAAAATTAACACCACTTTCTCTCATCAAGTAGGAAAATGAAAGTCTAACAGTTAACTTAACAGCCTGAGACACTATTGAAGTCTAGAAATAAGTGAAGAAGCAGTAACATTGCTTACTCTATACATAAGCTAGGGTACTGACACAGTGATAATAAGAGTATTTTGCATTTAAATGGTGCCTTATTTGTGGAAACCTTTTGTTTCAATGACAATTATCATTTTCAGAATGCTTCTCAAATGAAGATAGGTAGAAAAAATATTATCCTTGTCTTGAAATGAAACTCAGACTAGAGCTAAAATGCATATTAATTTTAATTCACTGGGGCTTGTAGTTTCTAGAGTTCATTCAATTACCTGTTAAATATTTTGGGAAATTGGAAATATAAATTCCTTGAGAATATATGTTTTAACCTACTTTGGAACTAGATGAATACATAACCTTTAACTTGACTTTGTAATTTTGAAATCCCAAAATGTTTATAAAAACTATTTCCTGTTGTGGGAGCATTTCTGAATCAATAATAAAATTTTTTCTATTGCAACTTAAGACACAGAAAAAAAAAAGCCCCCAAACTTATCATAGAATTCTAAAGAATATAATATGATTTCACATTGAATAAATCTTATTCCTTCACTGATGATTATGAATTGAAACTGGGATCTATAAAATGTCTGTAACCTATGTCATTTTACATGGCTTACACTTAGAGTGAGAAATTAAGGTTGGGTTTTGCTCTAAGTTGCTTAACCTTACCCTCAGTTTTCTGCTACAAAAAGTTCTCATATCCATCCTCTATCTTCTTTCACAGTTTTAAGACTAAAATAATGGGACTTATTTTTTTAATTTTAATATTATAAAAATATAAACCATTTTAGTTACTTCTTATACCATACTTTTAACCATGAGAGCACTCCAATATTTCCTTGTAACTCTCATGCTTCATGGACATCACAAGATATTTGTTCTAGAGGCACTGAACCAAGAAATTCTCAGCTCTGTAGATTTCCATGAGCAAAGTCACCTTTACAATCTTCCCATAAAACTGATGTAATACAAATTATTTTCATCTGTGCTATTTCATTGATAGAATAAATAAATATTTCCATTGATAAATAAAAAAATGTATGGACAAATGTTTCCTGCTATAGGGACAATCTAAATAAAAAGTAGATCAAAATTAATAAGCAGTTAAATGAAAACAAATAACTACTAAATTCAGGACACTGTTACTATCCACTCAGTGCAATGACCTTCAGCAACACACTTCACTTTGCTGGGGCTGGAGTTCTCTTTCCTGATATTAAAGAGTTACCCTAGATAATTTTAAGGTCTCCTCTAACTATAAATTCTGTGAAGCTTTATGTCGTTTTCTCACAATGCTTCATATTTTGTTGACATATCAGCAGGGAACTTCACACTTCATTGGAAATCCATTAAGACAATTACCATGTCATTAGTGAAGACTTTTAATTATGAGCTTAGTAACCTAAAGTATTCACTGTGATAGGCAAGATTAGCTCTGTGAGCATGTGCTACATTGGGATGCACTGAGCGGAGAGATTTTCCTTCCCAGAATGTGAAGCTGTCATTCACAAAGCAGTCAGCAGTGTTGATTAAACATGTCAGCTGAAAAGTCAGAGAGTGGGGGGAAATTGATAACCTTGCATATAGTTTCATGACTAGAACACCCTCCCCACAATGAACGGAACCTTGTCTCACTTAGCCTGATTCAATGAGAGAATAGAGGGTGACAACACTAGGAAGTGACATTCCAAAGATGACACGGAGGAGAAAGGAAAAGGTGAACATCCAAATTCATAGCTAAAATAAGATCAGAACCATGATTATAATTCTGCTGAACTAGAATTTGTAGCAAAGTCCTAACAATAACTCCCTGCATGCCTGTTGTGTTTTCATATATTATGTGCATTCATTAAAATAAGATGAATCTCCACATAGCCCAAGCCATTGATCAAATAATATTTTTCTTCTTCTTTTTGAACTAAAATGGAATATGTGTAATATACAAACCTAAAGCCAAATATAAGGTCTAGAAAAATGTCTGTCTGTCATCTGACAGATTCAAGGTAGTACTGAATGTGACTGCATTTTCCTTATATCCTTCTTTGCCTTATGTTCAGAGAACTTTTACTTCTTTCCCTTACAGAAAATTCCTCTGCCATCCACAACTAGAAAATGGAGATTATCCAGGGCTAAATTCATTGTTGAAAATATTATATAGGTCCTCATTTTTCCCCTATAAACCTCTTCCAGCCTGCTCCTGAATGCATTCCCTCCTCCCGCCCCCCCCTGCCCGCCCGCCACCTCCAGGCTCTCACCACCCCATTGTCTGTGTCCACTGGTTATGCATATATGCATATAAGTTCATTGATTGCTCTCTTTCCACCCACCCTACCCTGCCTTTCCTCTGAGGTTCAACAGTATATTCATGCTCCTATAACTCTGGCTCTATTTTTTAAAATATATTTTATTGATTTTTTACAGAGAGGAAGGGAGAGGGATAGAAAGTTAGAAACATCGATGAGAGAGAAACATCGATCAGCTGCCTCCTGTACACTCCCTACTGGGGATGTGCCCACAACCAAGGTACATGCCCTTGACCAGAATTGAATCTGGGACCGCAGGCTGACGCTCTATCCACTGAGCCAAACCGGTTAGGGCTCTAGGACTATTTTTCATCATCAGTTTATTTGGGTCACTAGATCCCACATATGAGTGAGATCATGTGACACTTATCTTTCTCTGACTGGCTTATTTCACTCAACATAAACTCTCCAGGTCCATCCATGATGTTGCAAATGGTAAGAGTTCTTTCTTTTTTATTGCCACATAGTATTCCATCATGTAAATGCACTTTTTTACTTCTTTTATTTCTTCTCACAATTTTTCTGACTGTTTAATTAAAACTATTTTACTTCAAGGTAATATACAAGCTAGTTTAACAGCATAGAAACAATGATTTTGTGAGACTGAAAGGAAGCATGAGGTAATAATTTTAAGTATGGGCCCAGGAATTAAATTTCCTCAATCCTGGGTCCTTTGATTTACTCTAGAAAATGTGTCACAGTATCAATACTTTCCTAGCTTTGTTTTATTACCATGTAAAATCAGAAGTTTCTATAAACTTGGTTTTAAGAAATATCTAATTTATAGTTAGTGCTCAATCCACTTTAGCAAGATACACTGTATCACAAAATCTAAATATATTTTGGACTCTAAGAACTGGGAGCTAAGGATCAGGAAGACTCTAGGATCTAAAGTAATTTCATTTCATCTCTTTCTCTCTCTCTCTCTCTCTCTCTCTCTCTCTCTTTCTCTCTCTCTTTATTGTTTAACTAGAGGCCTGGTGCATGAAATTCGTGCACAGAGGGGGGTTGTCCCTCAGCCCAGCCTGTACCCCCTCCAATCTGGGACCCCTCGAGGGATGTCCCTCTCACAATCCAGGACTGCTGGCTCCCAACTGCTTGCCTGCCTGCCTTCCTGATTGCCCCTAACTGCTTCTGCCTGCCAGCCTGATCACCCCCTAACCACTCTGCTGCCAGCCTGTTTGTCTCCAACTTCCCTCCTCTGCCGGCCTGGTCACCCCTAACTGCCCTCTCCTGCAGGGTTGATCACCTCCAACTGCCCTCCCTTGCAGGCTTGGTCCCTCTCAACTGCCCTCCCTTGCAGGCCGGGTGCCTCCCAACTGCCCTCTCCTGCTGGCCATCTTGTCGTGGCCATCTTGTGTCCACATGGGGGCAGGATCTTTGACCACATGGGGGGCAGCTATATTGTGTGTTGCAGTGATGATCAATCTGCATATTACTCTTTTATTAGATAGGATAGAGGCCTGGTACAGGGGTGGGGGCCAGCTGGTTTGCCCTGAAGGGCGTCCCGGATCAGGTGGGGGTTCCCTTGGGGTGTGGGGCGATCTGGGCGAGGGGCCTGTGGTGGTTTGCAGGCCGGCCACGCCCTCTGGCAACCCAAGCAGAGGCCCTGGTATCTGGAATTTACTTTCCTTCTAGAATTGAAACTTTGTAGCCTGGAGCGGAGCCAAGCCTGGGGCTCCCTCCCAGGCCGGTAGCCATTTGTGTTGGGGTTATAATTGAAACTTTGTTGCCTTAAGCAGGTGGTCCCCGCCAGGGTGTGCGGAAAGCTTTGCTTCCCCTGTTGCCGGCGGCAACCCTGGCCTGCTCTCTCAAGCTCCATTCTGTCGCCATTTGTTTGAATTTGTTTACCTTCTATAATTGAAACTTTGTAGCTTGAGTGGAGGCTTAGGCCTGGCCAGGGCAGGCGGAAAACTTGGCTTCCTCTGTTACCTAGGAAACCTTACTCTCTGTGGCTGTAGCCATCTTGGTTTGGGTTAATTTGCATGCTCACTCCGATTGGATGGTGGGCGTGGCTTGTGGGTGTGTTGGAGGTATGGTCAATTTGCATATTTGTCTATTATTAGATAGGAAGTATTACATGTCTCCTTTTTTCCCCAATTGACATTCCCATCCCCCTTCCACCCACCCACAAGGGAAAGCCCCCACTGCCCCAGGGTCTGTGTCCATTGGTTATGCTAATATGCATGCATACAAGTCCTTTGGTTGATCTCTAACCCACCCTCCCCCTTGCTTTCTCTCTGAGGTTGGATGGTCTGTTGAGTGCTACCTTGTCTCTGGATCTATTTTTGTTCATCAGTTTATGTTGATCATTATATCCCACATATGAGTGAGATCAAGTGATATTTACTATCTTTCTCCAACTGGCTTATTTCACTTAGCATAATGCTCTCTAGTTCAATCCATGCTGTTGCAAATGGTAAAAGTTCCTTCTTTTTTTAGAGCATAATATTCCATTGTGTAGATGTACCACAGTTTTTTAATCCACTCATCTGCTAATGGGCACTTAGGCTATTTCCTAATCTTAGCTATTGTAAATTGTGCTGCTATGAATGTATGGGTGCATATGTCCTTTCTGATTGATGTTTCTGGTTTCTTGGCATATACTTCTAGAAGTGGGATTACTGGGTCAAATGGGAGTTCCATTTTTAACATTTTGAGGAAACTCCATACTGTTCTCTAAAGTGGCTGCACCAGTCTGCATTCCCACCAGCAGTGCACGAGGGTTCCTTTTTCTCCACATCCTTGCCAGCACTTGTTTGTTGATTTGTTGATGATAGCTATTAAGGCAGGTGTGAGATGGTACCTTATTGTTGTTTTGATTTGCATCTTTCAGATGATTAGTGACTGTGAGAATGTTTTCAAGTGTCTCTTGGCCTTCTATGCATCATCTTTCAAAAAAGTGTCTAGCCCTAACCGGTTTAGCTCAGTGGATAGAGTGTCGGCCTGCGGACTGAAGGGTCCTGGGTTCGGTTCCAGTCAAGGGCATGTACCCTGGTTGCGGGCACATCCCCAGTAGGGGTTGTTCAGGAGGCAGCTGGTCGATGTTTCTCTCTCATTGATGTTTCTGGCTCTATTCTTCTCCCTTCCTCTCTGTAAAAAAATCAATAAAATATATTTTTAAAAAAGTGTCTATTTAGGTCCTTTGTCCATTTCTTGATTGGATTATTTATCTTCCTTTTGTTAAGTTATATGAGTTTCCAGTAAATTTTGGATATTAAACCCTTATCTGAAATAGCATTGGCAAATATGTTCTCCCATGCAGTAGGCTTTCTTGTTTTGTTGATGGTTTCTTTTGCTGTGCAGAAGCTTTTTATTTTGATGTAGTCTTATTTATTCTCTCCTTAGTTTCCATTGCTCTAGGATCTGTATCAGTAAAGATATTGCTACTACATATGTCTGATATTTTGCTGTCTATGGAATCTTCTAAGATTTTTATAGTTTCCCGTCTTACATTTGAGTCCTTTAACCATTTTGAGCTTGTTTTTGTGTATGGTGTAAGTTGGCCAAATTTCTCAGCACCATTTATTGAAGAGATTGTCTTGACTCCATTATATGCTATTGCCTCCTTTGTCAAATATTAATTGAGCATAATGGCTTGGATCAATTTCTGGGTTCTTTGTTCTGTTCCATTGGTCTTGTGCCAGTACCAGGCAGTTTTGAGAACAGTGGCTTTGTAATATAGCTTGATATCTGGTACTGTGATCCCTCCAACTTTGTTCTTCTTTCTCAGGATTGCTATGGCTATTCAGGGTTTTGTTTTGTTTTTGTTTTTTATTCCAGATGAATTTTTGGAGAGTTCTTTGTAGGTCTGAAATATGCCGTTGATATTTTAATGGGGAGTGCATTGATCTACAGATTGCATTCGGTAGTGTGGACTTTTTATTGATGTTGATTCTACCAATCCATGAACACAGTATGTTCTTCCATTTCTTTATGTCTTCCTCTTTCTCTTTTTTTAATGTCCTATAGTTTTCTGAGTATAGGTCTTTTACCTCCTTAGTTAAGTTTATTCCTAGGTATCTTAATTTTTTTGGTGCAATGGTAAATGGGATTATTTTTTTAGTTTCCTTTTTTGTGAGTTCATTGTTGGTGTATAAAAAAGCCATAGATTTCTGGGTATTAATTTTCTATCCTGCTATATTGCTGAATTCATTTATTAAGTCTAGTAGTTTTTTGATGGAGTCTTTGGGGTTTTCTATGTACAGTATCATGTCATCTGTGAATAATGACAGTTTTACTTCTTCTTTTCCAATTTAGATGCCTTTGATTTCTTCATCTTGTCTGATTGCCATGGCTAGCACTTCCAATACTATATCCAACAGGAGTGGTGAAAGTGGGCATCCCTGTCTTGTTCCTGTTCTTAGGGGAAATGGTTTTAGTTTTTGCCCATTGAGCATTATGTTGGCTGGGGAGTTCTACCAAGTATTCAAAGAACTAAAACCTATCCTACTCAGACCATTCCAAAAAAATTCAAGAGGAAGGCACACTTCCTAGCTCTTTCTGTTCTATGAAGCAGGCATTACCCTAATTCCAAAACCAGATAAAGACACTAAAAAAGAGAGCTATAGGCCAATATCCTTGATGAACATAGATGCTAAAATCCTCAACAAAATTCTAGCAAATCGGATCTCGCATTATCTTAGAAAGATCATATACCATGACCAACTGGAATTTATTCCAGGGATGCAAGGATGGTACAATATTCACAAATCAATAAATGTGATATATGGCATAAACAAATTGAGAGACAAAAATCACATAATCATATCAATTGATGCAGAAAAAGCTATTGAGAAAATCCAATACCCTTTCTTGATAAAAACTCTCAGCAAAGTGGGAATAGAGGGATCATACTTCAACATAATAAGAAGCCTTTATGACAAATCTTTTTATCTCTCTTGTAGTCCATGTGATGTGACTTTTTTTTTTTTAACAGCTTTCTTTATTTTCCTTTCCTGGGAATATACTCAGCTTTTCTAGAATCAATGTTTCCTAAATGTAGCAAGGAAAACATATGGCACAAATAAGGTCCATTAACACTTTTCTAGAACTTCAAAACAAAGAAGAATGTGTTTAGGAGTGCCTCCTAAAGAAGGAATGTGTAGACGTAAACCTCATAAATATACTGAGTAATCTCTGTTAGGTGTACTTCAAAATCTATGTATCTCATTTAAATTTTCTACAGATCTCTGTTAATTATGTCCTCCAAACTAACATTAATGTTTGTAAAAGACAAATAAAACTCTACTTATTTTCCACTTAACATCTTTCAATTATTTATCTCTTACTGAATAATATACAGCACTAAATCCTGCCTTTAAAAGGTCTTTGGTAATCTAAGTTTAGAATATCTTTCCTGCGTCATTTTCTATCACTTGCCATCACTGAACTCTGAAAACTCTAGTACTTGTAGATGTATAAATGGGTTGTGCCATATATCTGTGTCTCCTCTCTGGTATATCCTTGTCTCTGTGTCCACCTACTGAGAACCTATACATTTTGTTTCATGTTTTTAAAACATTGTTGGAGGAGGTCATTGGGAGGATATGTCTGCCAAGTTGACCCTGGAGCAGAGAGGCTCCTCACCTCCTCCCTTAGAAGGTATGTTGCACCCACCATTCCTACACTAGGAGCTGTCTCAAGGACATGGCTTTGATAGAGTAAGGTATTGTGTAAACCATCTGAATTGAATACATGACTGAACACAGTTAAGGCTTCTATATAAACTTTTATGATTCTTGTAGACAGGGTCAGAGATTTACTTGTCTCTCAGCTGTCCAAGACAAGACTTGTATACTAGTGTAAGTTCCCTTGCTTATTAGACCTACCACTTTCCAGTCTGGAGTGGTCTGACTTCTACTTTGGTCTATTTTTGTCCTCCATATATGGGGACCAGTTTATAAAACAACAAAAATGGTAACTTATTTAGGTCAGGAAATTTCCCAAAATTAAGGTAGGATTTGAGGTCTACCTTATGGAATTCATAAAATAGGAATTTTTAAAAATCAAATAAATATTTTTTAAAATAATTTATATTATTAATTTTATAATTTAATTGCAACTTACAAAAGATCTTTGCATTGAGGAAATATTTTTACTAATAAATAGTTATTTTAGTAAGAAAATTATTAATAAGCCTGATTTCTTCTTTTTAAATCGTAGTTTAACTTTTTATGGTAGAGTATTTAAAATATAACACTAATCATAACACCTTTCCTAGTAAATAACATTCCTCACAAGTAAACTTACACAGGATTTTATCTAAGTTGACTTTTGGGGGCAAAGTAACAGGTAAAAGGATTAAACTTCTTAACCAGATTGATATCAGCAAAATAAAGATATAAGACAGAATAAAAGAAAGTAACATGGGTTTTCAGCAATCACTAGATATCACCACAATTTGAACATGAGTTCATTTCCCTGTTACAAACAATTTCAAAACTCATAGACATATACATAGAGCTACAATAGCCTTACAGCCAAAGAAATGGGTAACTGTAAACAAAATGATTGAAGAGTTTTAGTTGTAAGATCTTTCTTTAAAACTAAGGACAGCATAACTTTTTGATATTGCACACGTAATACTTTTTGTGTTTATATTATTTGAAAATGTATACAATTTACTGATTCTTTCTCTATAAAATTATAAACTTATATGATCCAAATGTAATGTTTTTAAGACACAGTGGCTCACTAAACAAAATAACTATATGTAAAGAAGGTGCTGCCTAAATGAGCATTTCAAAAATTCTATAAATTAAACATATTCTATGATTTTTAGGACATTTAATAACGTATGAGTTAGAGAACATTGAGTTAGTTGATCCCCATATATAAACTTTTGGTACAAATTTTGGGGCATATAAATGTTAAGCATTGTTATTTTTTCACACATTGAGAAAATAAAGCAAAGAAATGGTATACATATGCTCTAATATGGCCTTAATTTCTATGTGAGTAATTGCCCCTATCGTTTTCATTACCATCATTGCTTATTTTGCATTTTTCTACTTTTTTCTTTGTATTTCTCTCTCTCTCTCTCTCTCTCTCTCTCTCTCTCCCCCCCCCTCTCTCTCTCTCACACACACACACACACACACACACACTTGTACATTTAGGTCCTCTCTTTTATTTGTCCTGCATCTTTTATACTTTGCTTTTTCCTCTTCTAGTACATTTGCTGATGTCTATAGAAACAGAAGGATATCAGAAGTTCATACTTTGAAAATGCATTCTTCTTAAAAACACATTAAGGGCCACTCTATCTTGGGTTATAAAATATTCTTTCTACCAACCTGTGGTTATATAAGTCTATCATAATTTGTATATACTATTTAGAAATAAAAAAATAAGAAAATATAGGGGATAATAAAGAAGAAAGAGAAGAGGTAAAATAAAAAGGGGAAAGAGGAGAGAAGGGATAATGTAGTGTGCATGGTAAGTAAAATCCAAAGGAAAGCTTGGTTCCACTCCACCATTTCTTACAGGTCAGAAATCAATAGTTGAAAACAGAGTTATCTTGGACAGAATGTTATATTGTGTCTCCTATGATCAGGTCCTGTAAAGTCACTTGTTTGGGGGCATAGTGGTCATAAAGAATAAGCTCAGCATCCACTGATCTCAATAAACTCACTATATCAGAGAGACACCCTACATTGTTGGTGAGTGAATCATAGCAAGGTGAGATAAGTACTAGCAGAATACAATGGACTAAGCAATTTATTATTTCCAGAACATTATGAGAAGATTTCCAGTGTATGAAAAGGTATTTGAGTTGAAATGTAAGGAACGATAAAATTTCTTCCAACAGAATGAAGAAGAAAGGCAAATTAAACAGTTCAAGCAAAAGCAATAAATATAGGGTACCTAATGTTAATGGCAAAATAAAACAGACAAGCAAAACAGATTTATTGGAGGAGACTGACAGATAAATCCAAATTGGATTATATAAAGGTGTTGCTAATACTGGATCTGTGTTCAGGTTTGTAGTTTGATGGTGTTTTTTATATTTTAGAAGATCAATAAATATCGTTGAGTTCAGGCATTGAAACAAGTTCATCTAGTTTCCACATTATACTTTTTACTTTTATGCTTCTAAAGAGTATATTATATACCAAGGTTAGTTCTATATTTTGAAGTTAATCAATTGCTTTTCCAGGACTTTTTTCTATCATCAATCTGTGCAAAGCTTACTGCTTTTCTTGGCTCTGCCTAGACCAGAACCGCATTGCCAGAGCTGGTCAGCATGTGTTTCATAACTTGCACACAATTTTGGACGGCTTGTTGGCATTGCTCCCTTGCATGCCACGATTATTGGGCACTACATATGTTGGTTCTGCTCTGTGTTTTAATACCGTTCATTGTATCCAGCATGTTCACAGCACTTTCTAGCTCTTTGGTTAGCAGCTGAAATGAACTGGAAAATAAATTAATGCTTATAGAGCACTCACTATGACCTATCTCAATTAATTATCATAAAGCTTTTAATTGCAGAAAGAAATGGTCATGGGCAAAGGTACTTTGCACCAAATTATACAGCAATGAGTGATTATACTGAGACCTAAACAAATTATGTCAAAATGAAGGCATTTTCTCTACATTGAGCGATTTTTCACGGAGAGGAATTCAATGTAAGAATTCCAAACACACAAGGAGTGTCAAGATAAAGGGTATAGAAAATATGATCCATTATATTTTCCAGGATTGCTTTTTATAAAAGGAGAAGAGCTTAATTGGGTTAATCACTAAAATCTAGTAATAATTCAGGAACAAACTGGAGCAAATGAGAAAAAAAAAAAACACCTTATCAGTGACTGGCAAAAAAAATAAGGCTTTTTAGGAGCAAGCATGATAATGTTTTTATTATGCAGGATGTTTCACTAGGGCTAGAACAGTAGGATTATAGTATATGAAAGAAAAAGGACAAATGCATTTGTCATACTGTAATATTTTAAAGCTTTAATTAAGAAATCATTTGGCAATATCTTAAAAATGAATTTGAATCTATATCAAAGATATGGTTAAGAGGGATGTAAAAGCATGAGGTTACCTAGTTCAAAAGAGAGGGAGAAACCTGGAAATGTAATAACATTTTAGGAAATAGTAAAAAATAATTAGCAGATATATAAAATTTATGCATTGTTTATAGTGCTACTCTGCATAAAGTATAAAATATAGTATTATTCTAGCTATTGCTTTTGCATATTTATATTTACATCCATCAATAATTCACTTGATGATAAATATATTTGTGTCAATTATTAAATTACTAGGGGCCCAGTGCATGAAATTCTTGCACTAGGGAGGTGTCTCTCAGCCCAGCCTTCCCCCTCTCACAGACTGGGAGCCCTCAGGGGATGTTTTCTGTGGGAGGCAACAGGGCTGATCAGGGAAAGGCGCCAGCCCCATCACTCCACTGCTGCAGCCACTGCCAGCCACTGCAGCTGACAAGGTGTTTTCATCAACACGGACTCCAGTCCCTTCACCGTGAAAAAATGACAACTTGTTTTATTTTATTTTATTTTATTTTTTTATTTTTTTAAAATATATTTTATTGATATTTTACAGAGAGGAAGGGGGAAGGATAGAGAGTTAGAAACATCGATGAGAGAGAAACATCGATCAGCTGCCTCTTGCACACCCCCTACTGGGGATGTGCCCGCAACCAAGGTACATGCCCTTGACCGGAATCGAACCTGGGACCCTTGAGTCCACAGGCCGACGCTCTATCCACTGAGGCAAACCGGTTAGGGCGACAACTTGTTTTAGGCATTTTCAAGATGTCTCTTTCATAGGATATGACATTTCTTTCTTTCTTTTTTTTTTTTATTCTCACCTGAGGATATGTTTCCATTGATTTTTAGAGAGTGTGGAAGAGAGAGGGAGAGACAGAGAGAAACATCAATGTGAGAGAGACACTTTGATTGGTTGCCTCCTGCATGAGCCCTGACCTGGGTGCTGGCCAGGGAGGAGCCTGTTACCTAGGTACATGCCCTTGATCAGAATCGAACCCAGACCCTGTTGTCAGCAGGCCAAGGCTCTATCCACTGAGCCAAACTGGCTAGGGCAGAACATGACATTTCTTAGCCCCTCCAGCAGCGGACCTTAGTTTCTTCCAAAAGGAGTGTGGTAGAAAAACCCTAGATCACCTTCTTAGAGTCTTATTACCCAAGTTACCAAGAACACTGCAAGTGGCAGCATACAGGGAGCTTAGCCAATGCGTGGTCAGAAAAGGTATTTACACTCAAACTGGTTTGGCTCAGTGGATAGAGTGTCGGCCTGCAGACTGAAGGGTCCCAGGTTTGATTCCTGTTAAGGGTATGTACCTTGGTTGGGGGCACATCCCCAGTGGGGAGAGTGCAGGAGGCAGCTGATCAATGTTTTTCTCTCATCGATGTTTCCTGTCTATCCCTCTCCCTTTTTCTCTGTAAAAAAATCAATAAAATATATTTTTAAAAAAGAAAAGAAAAGGTGTTTCCTCTGCAGCTCATGCACAGAGGACCCCCTGCATTGTGTCCAATGGGTTAGGGCCGTGTGCCGTGGCCCAGGGGGGGCATGCCCCCAAGGCCAGCAGCCCCGCGTTGTGTGCACCAGGCTGAGGGGCATGGACCTGGGCCGCCAGTTGGCACCGGCTGGTGCACGCGCAAGCGGCCCCAGGGCGGGAACATCCACCCCGCCCTCAGCTGGTTGGTGCCTGTGCCCGTAGGCCCAGAGTGGCCAGGGGCATTCTGGGACCCCAGCCGCTCAGGGCCTATGCACGGGCCTACAGGCTAGGAGCAGCCTGGGTCCCAAGGATGTTCCCAGGACCCAGGCTGCTTGGCACCTGCATATGAAACTAACCCACCATCTTTATCGGGTTAATTTGCATACTCCTGATTGGCTGGTGGATGCCACGGAGGTACAGTCAATTTGCATCTTTCTATTTTATTAGTGTAGATAGAACATACATACTTTGAAATTCTATTTTATAAATAAAAATAATAAATTATAATTATTACTTTGTTTTCACTCCTTATTTCAGTTCAAATCTAGGTGAAAATTAAGAAAAAAATTTCTTATTTTGAAACACTAAATAGAAGAATTTGTGTGTTTGTGTATGTGTGTGTGTGCCTGTGTGTGTGTGAAAGAGAAAGAATGTTTATGCTAAAAGTATAATACATATTTTAATAAAATCACATTTTATCCTATTTCTCAGAAATATAAGCTATTGATCTTTGTCAGTCTGAACCTTTCTTTGCCTCACAAATATATCTTTCCCTTAGTTTTAACATCTTTCTCCTCTCCCTGACTTTTTCTAATTCTCTTTAAGCAGTTACTGTAGTTCTAATACTATACCTATGACCTAGACAAACAGAATTCCTGACCCAAGTTTGACAAAGCCATATTTTGTTTTATCTAGTTGGATTCTGTATTGCTATAGTGAGATTTCAGATTATTACTTATTATAGAGTGAACTCTAAATTGGAATACAAAAGCTCATCATTCACTAAAGAATTTCTTTTTGCTCTTCTCAAAAATAACAGATGATTTATATGGACTTTTATGAAACGATTTCCCCCCCCCCCCCAGAGGATTTTTATCTTGACTAACAGCATCTTTCATCTCCTAATCTGCCTTTCTGATTAATACAATAAAATTCAAGTCCTATGAAGTTTACCAATTAAATTCTCTATTAAAAAATGAGAAAAATAAATTAGTGCCAAAATCAAGGAAATTTATAGGGTTTCCATAGAAATATTCTCTTATCCTCTCAGTCACATGCAACCTTTGACACTATATTTGAATTAAAGGATTTGGACCAGCCAGGAAACCATAGGCCTCTCCTCATTATGCTCTCATTCATCACACAATTATGATATTTTTTCTTAAGTTATTGTAGTTTCATAAAGCAGAGTGGCTTTTAGATATGGATCCAGATGAGATAAATCTGGATATCCATGTAATGTGCTCAGGATCCTGGATTTAAAAATTCTCCTAGTGATTCTTATGTGTAACGTGATCGGGCACCACTGACATACATTTGTTCCTTCTATACCTCCATGCTCGGCCAGAATCACTCTGTCTTTGTACTCTCTGAAAATATGACTTTGTTTTCAGAATGCATATAGCATAAAGGATGTGGAGAATGGGTATGGGTAGCTCTATTATGGAGAAAATGGGAATAGCTTTATAAAGAGATGTAACAACTAAATCCTATATAATAAAAGTTTAGTATGCAAATTGTCCCCTCAACCAGGAGTTCGACCAGGGGGCGGTGCCAGCCAGGGAGAGGGAGGGAGGGAGGCCCCAGCTGGCAGCCAGCAGCCGCTAGAGACCCTTCCAGTACACGAATTTCATGCACTGGGCCTCTAGTAAATAAATAAGATCATAGAACAGAAAACGAATTATTAGTGAAACACTGGTAACATTTCAATACGGTCTATACTTTAGTTAATTGTACTGAACCAATGTTAGTTTCCTGGTCTTGATCATTTTAGTATAGTTATGTGCTGATCTTGGGGGGAGGGGCGTGAAGAGGGGAACACAATAACTTTCTGTACTATTTTAGCTACTGTTCTGTGTTAAAATTAATTCCAAATTTAAAATTTTAAGAAAATAAAATGATAAACTCTATATTTTTATTAGTGAATTAATTTGTAAGTGGAGAAGGAAATCTAAATCAGCAAATACACAAATCTCAACTATTATCCTTTGATTATGAAATTATATACTAGCACATTTTATCATAAGTGAGGTGGACATTAAAATGGAACAATGACATTTCACATAGCTGTCATACTGATAAACACAAAGTCTTTATCTACAACTTCTTACCAGATGATAAAATTGATTAATAGAGACAAAACAATTAGATCCGTGTCTGACATGTAATAAGCGTTATACAAGTACAGCAGTTCTTTTAATAGCTAAAGAAAAAAAACAAAAGTAAAAACAAGCCTCTTTTAAAAAACTCTACTGTATTACTGAAGACTATTTTCCTAGACATTCAAAATGAAAAGCAAATTACTGGAAACTATTTTATATAACAAGGAGAAGTACAATTAATTGTCTTAAATAATTGTAATTACATTTAATAAACAGGTACTCTGCATCAGACAATATTCTGAGCACTAGGAATATTAAGGTGAGCAAAATCCTAGTCTACACTTTCATTAGGATTACACTCTACTGGACAGATTTTTTTTTTTTTAAAAAAATAGCTGGTTTATTTTGTGGAAAATAAATCATGGCTTCTCTCCCATTGTAGTCAGTGGCCTTTTTTCAGAAGAGATATACTATAGCAACATAATTAAGCACATTGAATGAGACCAATGTTTATAACATTTTACAGTGAAAGTTTTTTTGCCAACCATGTAGAGTCTACCATTAATAACATTTGAGTTATTAACGTATACCTATTATTCATTTCTCTATTTCTCTATCCAAGTGTTTATTTCTTTTATTTTGGATACATATCAAGATAAATAGCAGACATCAATACAATTCCCCTATATCTTTTAGCATGTAATTTATTAAGTAGAGCTCAATATTTGTTTAAAGTGTTTTTTTAGATTTTAAATTTGTATAAAATGAAATAATTCACTCATTATTTTAATATTTTCCCTTTACTTAACATTTTATTTTGAAATAATTTTATGCTTATTATCTATATCAAAAAATAGAATAAATAATTCACATAAACCTTTTACCTAGCTCTCCGAAGGATTAACATCTTACCTAATCACATACAGTTATTAATATCAGCAAAATATCCTGATAAAATATCATAAATAATCTATTTAACTTATTAAAATTGTGCTAATTTCCAAATAATGCCCCTCTTTAGTCAAGGATCCAATTCAGGACCACAAATTGCATTTACTTATGTCTGCTTAGCCCCCCTTGTCCTTCCTTTTTTCACATGACCTTTACACTCTTGGAGAATGGTCTTCAATTTTATGTTTGCAGCGTCTGCATGATTAGATTCACATCTTTCTGCCAGAAAAGCACCAGCATGCCTTTGTCGGTGCAGCCTGAAACAGGTGTCCATGGAGAAACTTGACACCCACTTTTACCAGTAGTCTTACCTTTTGTAAGAAGAATTTCGAAGAGGGCCACGACTTTCCAGTAGAGAGTATGTATATTTGTAGGCTCCTCAAGACAAACAACATATATTTTGCCTCTTGAAAACGATTTGTATACTGAGGGTACTGATTAAAATGGTTCTGACTGCTGAGTAGCTACCTTACTAACAAGTTTAAAGTGGAAATGCCAGCTTTAGAGTTCAATGAAAATATTTCAATTTTTTCAAAGAGCTCACAAAAATGTCTCTATAGGCTACCAAAGCAAAGAGACTATAAACCAGCAATTCCATTTTTTTCATTCACAATTTAGAAAACAAATGGAATTGTGTTTCAATTATACTTTTACACTGCCACTTTAAACTTTTTTAAATCACTGCTATTTCTTTGAAAGCATTATGCAAAAGATGTTCTTACCCAGTTATCAGAGAAATAGGGAATAGAAATAAAATCAGCTTAGTCAAATCAGCAAGATACAGTATTTTTATTTCTTTATATTATCACACATATTTTAGTTTAACATCTGTTCAATGACATCTCAGACTATATTTTGGAATGTGTGACAATTTCTTTTTCACAAATTCTTTACTCACAACTCGGGATGTTCTCATTAATTGTGATTTGTAAAGGAAGTGTTTAACTCCTGGCAGATGCTGAGCAGCATGAGTACGGCACTGGGTTCAAAATGACACGTGAGATTCGCAAGTGGTCACGGATGGCCAGATGGTATTGGCATCTGAGAGATTTATTACACCAACTTGGCAATAAAACATGTGTGATCACTAATTTAACATATAAAACCGGTCCAGAAAAAAAAAGTTTATGTTAAACAGATTTCCTCTCTAAATATGAGGTGCAACATATTTTATTACATAGTTTTATTTCTCTATTGAGAGAACCAAATATAGAAAAGTAAATCTCTTTTTTGACAAGAGTCCCATTCATTTAGGGAAAGTCTTCCCTATATAAGCAAATTGAAGTTAAATAGATGCACAGTTCTCAAGATAGCGCAGGCCATTGAAACCAGAGTGTAGGCAAATAACATATGATTTGGTTTGGTTTGTTGAAATTATTACCTTGGTCCTACACTTGACTTTGTTTGGAGAGATGCTCTGTTTTTACATATCACAGTAGCTGAAATGCTGAAAACTCCATGTCAAGAAATGTAAACTTGGTTTTAGATTACTGGAACTCTCTTTATGTTATTTACTAAATATTTTCTTAGGAAACCAAAATGTATAAGAATTTTCCAAATTGAATTTATAAGCAAGAACCTCCCTGGAATATGTTTTCTTGTTTTTGCCTCCTAGCTACCTACAACTCTTATTACTATCTCAAATGTCATCACATATATGAAGATTTCCTAATTTCCTCCACCATGGTTGGATGCACTCTTCTTAGAGTTCCCTGGCAACTACATACAGCTCTGGTATAGGCCTCCTTCAGTCTACCAAAACGGCATGCTAAAGCTAACTTGGTAGCATTGGTGTCAGGTGTAACCGGTTTCTAAGCTATGCAATGACAGATAAGATGTTTTCTTACTCACTTTCCCATTTGGTAAAATAAAGATGATAATACCAGCTCCACAAGAGCTTTACTTTTTAAACCACAGTATATAATATACACAAAGATTTAGCAAAATGTGTAGAACACGAAACATAATATTTATTGTCTTTTGTATTGTGGATAGACCTCAACATCCCACTACATTCTTAGTATTTTGGATAGCAGAGACAGTATATCCATTTTTTTTTTACTAGATTACTGGTTTATAATAAAAGGATATGGCTCAGGAATGGCAAATGGAAGAGAAGCATAGGGCAAGGTATGGTGAAAGAATGTGGAGCTTCTGTGCCCTCTCCAGGTGAGGCACTCTCTCTGCACCTCCACATGTTCACAACCTGGAAGATTTCTGAACCCTGTCCTTTGGATTTATATGGAGACTTCATAGCATGAGTATGATTTTTTAAAATATATCTTTATTGATTTCAGGGAGGAAGGGAGAGGGAAAGAGAGATAGAAACATCCATGATGAGAGAGAATCATTGATTGGCTGCCTCCTGCACGTCCCCTACTGGGGATCAAGCCTGCAACCCAGGGATGTGTCCTTGACTGGAATCGAACCTGGGACCCTTCAGTCCGCAGGCTGATACTCTATCCACTGAGCTAAACCAGCTAGGGCAGCATGAGTATGAGGGAATTAATCATTGGTTCATTGACATGTGATTCATCCTCCAGCCCTTCCCTCCTTCTTGGAGGGTCAGGAGGGTAGGACTGACAGTTCCAACTCCCTAACCACAAGGTTAGTTTTCCTAGGCAACCAGCCTCCATCTTTAGGTGTAGCTCAAAATTCACCTCACTAACCTAATAAAAGTACCTGAATGGCTCCCATCACTTAGAAATTCCTAGGGTTCTGGCAATTCTGTACCAGAAATGGGAATGAAAACCAAATATGTATTTCTTATAAATCACATTATCACAATCTACTCTTGATCTTTAACATGGATCCTTTTTAGTGAAACAGTTATAAAGATCAAAGGACACTAGCACATTACTAGAATCCCATTTTGTCATTAGTAACTATCCAGTCCATTATCATATAAAAAAAAAATGTCTTCCAGAATGAGGCCTCTCAGGTTTTCAAGCTTTCATTCAAATTGTCAGGTTCCAAAATGAGGGGTGGTATCAGTAAGATGTGGCTTCACCCTTTCAGGCATTGAGCATAATAATCATCTCTTGCTCTGTGCCTCTTTTGATTTGTTAATGTAACATTGATTTTTCATTAGTACATAACCCATGTATTCATTCCCTTACCATCAGTAGCAGCTATTTTTCCTTTTCTTCATTGCCTGCCTCAACTATAAAATAGGTAGTCATTTAACTAGCAAAATTACTTGCTTCTGGAATAGCAGAGAACATTGCAATGTGGGACAATAGGCTATGGCAAATTATAGAGAGACAGAGGGAAGGTTAGTTCTTATTAGGTTTTAGTAGAAAATTGAAAGGATTGTTTTGAATAAAAGTTTATTGGAGAAGAACTAGAGTTGGAGTTTGTGGTGGTTTCTCATTGGCTAGTAGTTGTGGTGAGTAGGTTGTTGCTGGGGCAGGGAGGGAACTTCCTTCTTTTTCTTAAAAGAGAAAATTCCTATGTGAAAAATATCCCTCCTTATCAAAATAATTGTTATCTTCCTTCTTGCTGCTGGTTATATAGGCTGAAACAAGCTGTATATTTGTGAAAGCTCTCCTGTAGGACTCCAAACTCCATTTTAAATGAGGCTTCCTTTATTTATTTTCACACCATTTATACCTACATGTTTCCACCTTTGGAAAGGTCTGGCCACTGTGCTCCTCTGGATAGCAGGAGGCAATACTAGTCTAGCAAGTCCTTCCCCTCAGTGCACTCCTGTTCACATGGAGTAAGGTTATATAGAAGCCACCAGTGGGCTCTCTTTACCATCAGGAAATATAGCTGAATTCACTGTGAATCCTAATTTGGCAGATGGGGTGAAGACAAATCCTGTCCCACCAGGCCCGCAGTCACTGTGACATAAAAGTTAAAAACATAGTTATAGTATTTTGCTCAGAATGTATCTCAGCCCTGACCAGTTTGGCTCAGTGGATAGAGCGTCGGGCCACAGACTGAAAGGTCCTGGGTTCGATTCCAGTCGAGGGCATGTACCTTGGTTGCAGGCTGGATCCCTAGTGGAGGGCATGCAGGAGGCAGCTGACCGATGTTTCTCTATCATCAATGTTTCTAACTCTCTATCCCTCTCCCTTCCCCTCTGTAAAATAAATAAATAAATAAATAAATAAATAAATAAATAAATAAATAAATAAATAAATATTTTTAAAAAATAAGAAGAAAGTATCTCAGCTTCCGGCCCCTGTAGTTGCAGCCCTGGTTCTGTAACCACTGTTTCCAGTAGGGGAGGAAAAAACAAGTTGTGGTGATGGGAGGATGGTATATCAGCACCTTCTCTGTCCCATAATCCCCATATCCAACAGGAAAAAAAAGATAAGTCTATTCAGGGGGACACTCCTTTAGCCCTCCTTGCTCATGCTGAGTGTGAGCACACACTTGTGAATGCATATTAGCCAGGTATTCATGCTTTTATTTCTCCCTGTTTTAAACAACCAATTTTTTAATGGCCTGATCTAGTTTATCAAATGAGTAGCCTGAGGAATATGTCTCTTTGCCCCTTGTTGGACATTATCAGCTATAAAGTAAGTTTCTTGGTCTGAAGAAATGATGCTCAGCTGCCCAGGTTGGGTTCATATCTTCTGTCTGGTTCACTTATGGCTCAGAGCATTTACATCCTCCTCCAGCTAAAGAAAGCTCAGTCTGGAGTCAATGTCTATTCTTTTCAAGACTCATTTGTAGCCCCTCAGAGCCACCAGCATCAGTCTCACCTGCCAGCAAGTTGGAGCTTCCCACCAGAGAATCTGCCACATGGCCATCTGCAGTCTCTGTCTTTTTTTTTTCTGACAGACAGTTCTTATTGGGATTTGTTCCTCGGAAGGTGCAAGACAAATATGTCTATATTAAGCCCATCTCTGCATTGCTTCAGATACTCAATGTCTACTTATTTCATGGGCCCAGCTAGCCACCTTAAATCAGCACATGAAATATCTACTTGTTGATTTCAATCACATTCTAAACCTGGAAGGAGGTTCTCCTGATGGGTATCAATGTGTTCTACTTTAATGCACCTGTCAAATCCATAGGGCTGTGCCCATATGGGGATGCTTGTAATAAGCCAAGTTTTCATTGCCCTTCTGCCAGACCACATGGCCAAGGCATTGGCTACTGCCCATCAGTCACCAAAAACCCAAACATCGAGTCTTTTATCACTGTTCAGTTCTATCTACAAAAACATCACGCTATTCAGCCTGCTAAGCTGAGGTATTTTTACCTTATTTTATTGGAGGGTAGCCTTCCAAGCAGATGTTGGCCATTCATCTTGAAACTTCCATTTATAAACCAAGAAGCTCTGTTGTAAGCTGTTTATAGGGATACTAGAGGCCTGGTGCATGAAAATTCATGCGTTGGAGAGGGGTCCCTCAGCTGGGCCTGCCCCCTCTCACAGTCCAGGAGCCCTCAGGGGCGGGAGGCGACCCAGTGATCAGAGGAAGGCAATGCCCACATCACACCTCTGCTGCTGCCACTGCTGGCAGCACAAGCCTCAGCCAGTCCTGGTTACCTGAGCCTCGGGCGGCCCTGGGTGGCTGGGGAGCTGCCATCTGAGGCTTGCCTGCACCTCAGGCCTGCCCTGGGCAGCTGGGAAGCCAACATCCGAGGCTTGCATGTGCCTTGGACCAGTCCTAGGTGGCTCGTGGGCTGAGGGAACCGGGGACTCCGGAGGCAGATGCGTGGAGTGGCCAGACTGGATGCTACCATCTTGTGGCTGTGGGCACCGCCATCTCTAGGGCGGGGCAGTCAATTAGCATATTCCTTCTTTATTGGCTGTGGGAACCGCCATCTTTGTGACAGCGTGAGGATCAATTAGCATATTCCCTCTTTATTAGATAGGATAATCCAGCAATAGCTCACACAGTTCAAGAGTCAGTCCTAGGATAGAGAGGCTCCCTGCTTATATATCCTCCTTGCATTCCACAGGTAGCATGATCCTGTATGAACCACTTCCATTTTATTGTGAAACTCTTCTGGTCAATGACTCTTCTTTTTGCATACAATATTTTAGTGCGATTTCTACATTGGACATGAATTACCATCATCATAAAAATAAACTTTATTTTAATAACACAATTTAAGCAATTTAAAAATTAACTAGAATGTCAAACTGATCAACAGAATCTTCATAAGTTGCTTTTAAGAGATGAGATGAGAAGCTATTGAGATTTAGAGTGACATTAAATTGAAGTACAATTTTTTTTCTCATAGATAAACTCATTTGTGTTGTGATTCTAAATGATTTAAGACTTTGTAAATTATTTTCTGTTCTTATGATTCTATATCTAAAACATAGATGATAATATTTGATCAAAGAAATTAATAAAACAAAGATTAAACAATATCCAATAAATGTATATGTGCTCATATAAATGTAACAGTATCAATGCACATTATATTTGCATACATGTTTCCTGTCAGGTGAAATCCATTGTATGTCTCCAGAAGACTCCAATAAGTTTATACTAGTCACAACAAATACTATTGGTATGACTGATTTAATCATGAAGAAATTGCTTTAAACTACTTGAGTTCTAATTATAAAATTAGGCCAGGTTGAAGATTAACTTTTGATGTAATTATTTTTAATAAGTTGTTTTGGCTTGCCAACCACTGAGAGACACAATAGGTCTGAGAATACAGGAAGAAGAGACTGTTGTTTTTTGCACATAAAATTGTTTCTAGCTAAGAAGTACAGGTAAAATAACCATCACAACCCAATAATGCATTTTATGAAATTGTAAAGAAATACAAAGCATAAGGGTATTATCTTATGAAGTAGTGCTGAAATGTGCCTTAGGAAGCCAGCACAGGTTTCTGGGAGAGTTTATCAGATGAAAACTCAGGGCTAGAACTTCCAGGCAGGAGTAACTACAAGTGCAAAGACTTGAAATATGAGAAAGCATAGTTTGTTCAAAGAAACATAATAGTTTTTCAACTGTAAAAAGTGAAGATAAGGCAAGTGGAGATGAGTTTGGTTAATATTCATGAATCATGTTGTATGTTATATGTAGACTTTAAAATGTGTTCTGAAGGTTATGGTTGGCAAATGAAGAATATTAATGAGGGCACTGAAAAATAAGATATATATGATTGTTGAATATATGTATGAAAGATGACTCTGGTGACAGACTTGGGACTATAAAGTAGTAAGTGGGTCCTGACAGAAGGAAATTATTACTCTCATTCAAAAAATGGTAGCAAATAACTTGGACTTAGCCAATGTCAATGGTGATGAGCAACAGAGCTGAGTTTTTGTGATATTCTAAAGTTATAATTGTAAGATTTGGTTATTAATCCAAAGTGAAAGAAAAGTGATGTGGGAAAATCTGATAGGACATCAAAATTTAATAAATATTGATTTTCTAGAAAGGATGATAAATCTAAAGACTGAGTAAATTGGAAGGATGTTTACACAAACAAATAAAGGTGAGTAGATTTGCAAATAAAATAATAAGTACAATATCGGATTTAATAAACTAGAGGGGCTCTAGGCTCTCCAGGTAGACACTGTTGGATATGTAGATCTGAAGTAGGTTAGAGGTAACTATGTAGGTGAGAATCATTTTTAAAAAAGTAAAAGCATAAATGTTGGGGTTAAATAAAAATAGCATGAAGAATGTGTAAAGTGAGAGGAAACAGGGGATGAAGACAAAAAGCCTTTGAAAGGTTCACTTTTATGATGTGAACAAAGAGAATCTAACAAAACAGAAACAACTGAGAACCAGAAAGAGAAGTGATGATAATACTCCAGAAATTAAGAACATAGGAAGTTTGAGGGAAGTGTTAAATGTGCAAGAGAGAAATGAGAAACACTGAAATAATTCCAATTGATTTATAATGAACTAGGGGCCCAGTGCACGAATTTGTGCACCTTGAAAGGACTGTGGGCTGCGAGGCTGTGGTGGGCAACGAAGCAGGTCTTGGCCCATCCTCCGCACCCCACCACCTGGCCCCTCCCGCCACGGCCCCCAGTTCCTTCTCTGCCAGCAACCCTGCTCCCACCACTGCCACTGGTCCTGTGCGCTGATGGCGCATGGCCCTACTCGCACCTGCTGATGGCGTGGAGTGATTGGGGCTGGCACCAGCAGTGGGTCCTGGCATCTTCAGGAGCAGGAGGAGGTGGAGAAGCCCTGAGGGGTGATCAGGGCCAGCAGCCGCTGCTGGCACCCGCTGACAGCGCCAAGTGACTGGGGCTGGCGCCGGCAGCGGGTGCAAGCAGGGCCAGCACCAGCAGCAGGTGCTAGCGCCAGGCAGGACCGCAGCACACAGGAGCAAAGAATTTTCAGTAACTACCAGTCTTGCACTGATGACAGCAACCTGCGCGCCACCTTGGTCTAGTGTCCCTGCTCACCTGCTCCACCATCCCACCGTGGCCAACGCCTGCCATGTTCTGTGTCCTGCTGCCTGCTGCTGATGCCCGCCATGTTCCGCATGTGCCCCCTGGTGGTCAGCACACATCATAGCTACCGGTTGTTTGGTGTTTGGTTGTTCTGCTGTTTGCTATATTTGCATATTAGAATATCATATATATATATATATATATATATATATATATGGATGGCAGGTGAGGTTTCATGAAGTGGCATTGGAAACTGAAGTTTGGTGTGTTGTCACGTGAAAGGAAGGTATAGGGTTACAATTATTTTTACAACTTTGTAGAAATTTGGAATAGTGTGAAGCTGAGAAGTAAGTTAGTAACTAGTATTTAAGTCCACATTCATTTCTTACTAGACTGTTGCACTTAAATACATTTAATATTGAAACAATGCAACTATTCCACATAGAATCCATATTCTAAGTTCCTAACTAGCCAAATAAGGTCTTTTAAACTCTTTTCTTTATCCAAATGAGGATCTAATTTCTTATGTTTTCAGTCTCTTTGATCTAGAACAGTTTATTAGCCTGATGTATTTATTTTTATATTTTTTCAGAGCAATGTTAGCATTGCTATATTTTTAATGTTGCAGGTAATCTGTTTTGCACAATGTTTCTCAATTTAGCTTGCTTGATTGTTTTCTTGTAATTAGATTTGAGTTAATTTTTTAACAGATATATCTTCTAAGTGATTTTGTGTTATTCTCAGGGTATCACATCCTGAGGCCTGTGATGTCAGATTGTTTCATTATTGCTGATGTTAAGTTTCATCACTTAAAGTGGTGTCTGTCTGTCTAATTGTTATATCAAAAGGTACAGACTATCCCTTTGTAAAGAATTGTTCATCTGTGAGGTGATAATTTGAAGTTATGTATTCTGTTTAACAATCTTTGTCTCAATGTTTAGCAACAATTTACAAATCTTTCCTAAATTAATTGTTTACTGTATTTTTGTGAAATGCTGATTTTTCAAATTCTATTATTGATTCTACTCTTATAGTTGGTATTTTATTTGACAGAAATTTGAGCAGGATTTAACCTGAAAAGAAAACTTAGCATTGCCAGCATAGTGGAAAATACATACCATTGAAATACTTTATCATAATACCCAGTTATACTTTCTATAAATTTCAAAAGATAGCCCATCTTTATTTTAGAAAAAGCATTGTTTCTAAGTTTAAAACTAATTTAAGACAATTTTTTTCTCTAGCACCAGTTTAGTCACCACTTGGTTAAACTATGAAAAAAAACACACATAATTTTTAAAACAACATAATTTTTGAAACAAACATAAGAAATACCTACTTTCCAGAGAGGGTGTAAGGAAAATTCATTTACTTTAGTGAAGTGTTAAAAATGAGATATGACGCAAGTTCTAAGAACTATTTCTATCTCTTCTGGGCTGAAGAACAAAATTGAAAACAAACTATGTCCTCCTACATACTTTTTGAGGCAATCAAAATATTTTTCCTTTCTCCATGGTAACAATTATAAAGACCAAATAGAGTCAAATAATCAAAATGTTGTAACATCACTGGACTAACAATATGTTGGGAAACACTCCTGTCACCCATAACAACAAGTGAATGTGTTACTGCTCATTAGCTCAGAAGGCTGCGTGAGACTGCCTAGAGAACTCCCAGAAAAAGCTTTAAAGTAAATTCATAAAATTAGACTAAATTAAACAACTTGAAAATCTAATTGGAGTCCTATGAAGAAGAATTAAACATAGTAACTGCAGATAGATTCTTGTGTTGCTGCTATGCAGACTAACATCTGGAGAGCATTTTTATTTTCCTCCATATGTTGGAATAAAATTTTTTCTTGAACAAGTTGACCTAAGCAAATATTTTCAAGAATAATTATAGTTTGTGAAACTTTAAATGGAAATATGGTCTCAAAGTTGGCAATATCTCATTTTTACAGTGATACGGCTAATGGTATCCCTTACTTTTCCTTACCTGGATTATATTAGAGTCCTACTTATTCTTTTTTAAATATATTTTTATTGATTTCAGAGAGGAAGGAAAAGGGAGAGAGAGATAGAAACATCAATAATGAGAGAGAATCATTGACGGGCAGCCTCCTGCACACCCTACACTTGCAAAGCTCATAACCCGGGCATATGCCCTGACCGGAACTAGAACAGTGACCTCCTGTTTCATAGGTTGAAGCTTGATCATTGAGCCATGCCAGCTGGGCTTAAAATCTTACTTCTGATTCCAATTTTTTCTTTTTTTCTCTATTTACCCCTCTTGCAGATTAATAGTTTTGCAATTGTAACTCTGCTCACTATTTGCTGCTTTATGAAAAGCCCAATTCTTAAATGTTCTGTAATCTGATCACATTATATCTGTTGTGTTAACTAGTCTCAAATGATTTCTGTGCAATTTATTAAAATCATTATTGCAACTATGTGTTTTGCCAGACGATGTGTTAGAGCTTGATCTCAACACATGCCCCAGTAAAAAATAAAAAATAAAAAGTGTATATGCTTACATAAGAATTACAATACACGATGAACATGCACATGTAATTAATTATATCACAAGGGTTGCATGGAGAAGAAATAGCTATTTTCTTAGTGGACGCAGGTAAAAAGTCAAATAGGAGGCCACTTATGAGTTGTGTGCTGAGTGATTAAAAAAGACCTTACCAGGCAAATGAGCAAGGATGTTGAATCTGAAAAGGGCCTTTCAGCTGAAAGTTTATGTGTCAGGGTGGGGAGTGCAGAGACAAACTGGGGTAGTACGTTGAATAGCAAAGAATTCTTGCAGGTTTGGTGAACTATTGCCTTAGTTATTTCTAGCTGCTATCACAAGCTATCAGACTGGGTAGCTTATACGTAACAGCAATTTCGTTCTCACAGTTCTGGAGGCTGGAAGTCGCAGATCAGAGTGCCAGCAGAGTCAGTTTCCAGGCTGGGCCCTCTTTTGGGTTGCAGATTGCTGCTTTATAGATGTACTAGAGGCCCAATGCATGAAATTCATGCACTGCGGGGGCAGGGAGGGCTGTTCCTCAGCCCAGTCTGCACCCTTTCCAATCTGGGACCCCCTGATCCCAGTAGGATCGGGCCTAAACAGGCAGTCAGACATCCTTCTCACAATCCAGGACTGCTAGCTCCCAACTGCTCACCTGCCTGCCTTCCTGATTGCCCCTAACCACTTCTGCCTGCCAGCCTGATCACCCCCTAACCACTCCCCTGCCAGCCTAATTGATGCCTTACTGCTCCCCTGCAGGCTTGGTCACCCCTCACTGCCCTCCCCTGCAGGCCTGGGTCCCCCCAACTGCCCTTCCCTGCAGGCCTGGTCGCCCCCAACTTCCCTCCTCTGCTGGTCCGGTCACCCCTAACTGCCCTCCCCTGCAGGCATGATCGCCCCCAACTGCCCTCCCTTGCAGGCCTGGTCCCTCCCAACTGCCCTCTTTGCTGGCCTGATCACCCACAACTTCCCTCCCTTGCAGGCCTGGTCCCTCCCAACTGCCCTCCCCTGCTGGCCATCTTGTGTGTTGGAGTGACAGTCAATTTGCATATTACTCTTTTATTAGATAAGATTCTCACATAAGGGCTAGAGATCAAGAGAGCTCTTAGAAGTCCCTTCTATAAGGGCACCGATCCCTTTCATGAGGGCTCTCCATCCTCTTGATCTAATTGACTCCCAAATGGCCCATATTTGAGGTTAGAATTTTTACCATTAATACTATCACATTAGAGGTTAGAATTTTTACATATGAATGTTGGAGGAAAACAAGCTTTCAGTCCATAATAATTGAAAAATTCCATTGTTGTAAGTTTTTGCAAGATAGGGGAAGAGACAGTACAACATGTTACAAAAGTAGCCGCTTCCACAGTCATGATAGCTTTTTCTTCTAGGGCATATTATTCAATAATTATCAGATCACGTCCAAACTGGACTGCTTCCAAATATTCAAGTGTAGTCCAGGCGGCATGGCTCAGTGGTTGAGTGTCTCCCAATGGACCAGGAGGTCACAGTTCGATTCCCAGTCAGGGCACATGCCTGGGTTGCAGCTCAATACCCACGGGGGTGTAGTGGGCATGCAGGAGACAGCTGATCAATAATTCTCTCTCATCATTGATGTTTCTAGCTCTCTCTCCCTCTCCCTTCCTCTCTGAAATCAATAAAAATAAATAATAAATATTCAAGTATAAGTGTGTGTGTGTGTGTGTGTGTGTGTGTTACTACATGTGCATTGTTTGCTGAGTTGTGTTTAGGACTTGTTAAATTTGAGAAGTCTGTGTTTAAAGGAAGTTTTAGTTAGTCTTTGAAATTTCCACCTAAATCATTAAATAAAAACTTCAATTTACTGTTAGGCAAAAATGATGCATTTTCTTCAAAACTTGACCCTTGCGTATTTTTTCTGAAGTCAACAGGCTACAAAATATTTAGAAGGAATGGATAATGTTTTGTTTGTCTGGGGTCTAGCACAATAGCTGATATACAGCAGAGTGTTAATTAGTATTTTCAAAAAAATGGTTGGAGAAAAAAAAACTACATGTAGTGGGAATTTTTATTTTTGTAATGACATTTGTTGCTTATGATTTCTGGCATCACTTAATCTACCTCCAGTTATCAGATCAAAATCATCAGATCATGTCCAAACTGGACTGTTTCTAAATATTCAAGTGTAGCCCAGCCAGGGTTCAAGTGGTTCAAATCTGCCAGTAATTAAATCTGTGATAATACTCTGAAGAAAGCATGTTACTTCTAGAGAAATTAACAGCATTTTCCTATTTCCCATTACCTTGACTTGGGTTTCTCCAAAAGCAGATCATGAAACAAGAATATTACTGCATATAACAGGGATGGAGAAGCAGGGAGATTAAAATGGGGAAAGAGAAAAAGCTAGAAAAAGATGCTTAATTAATCTAAGTTTCTGAATTAGGCATACCAGCAGGTGCTAAGAAAGTATACAGAATGCCTTAAACATTGGTATGTCTGAAGGCTGGCACATTTATCCATTGCAGTTATTCCCCATTGGCTGAAAGCTGCCCTCTGGTTCATTAATTTCCCTGCCAAGTTAGGCTACACCTGCAGGCAGAGCAGACTCCCCAGGCTTCAGAGAAAGCCCTGAGGCAGAAAAGTGAAGACGCTGGTGGAGTGCTAGCTGGAGGCAGGTCACTGTCAGCATACACAACTGTGACAACAATCATAGATTAGCCCAGGGGATGTGTTGTTGGCCACCAAAACCCTGTTCCTCTTCTTTATAGGCCTGGTCTTCAGCAACTATCCTTTTTGTGACCTGACCAATATTCTCTTTTTGCTTAAGTAAATCTGTCAGTTATTTGGAGCTTGCAAACAAGAACCCTAGTTGGTATATCTTCCCCAAGTAATTTTTCTGAGTTTCAAACCATTCTTTTTTTCTAAATTATCTTACTCTTAATCATTTTAGGCATTATTTAGCTAAAAATTGTTACCTTGGTTTCTTGAGTATTTCACATGAATACTCAATGCATTCCCTTCCATTTTTCTGATTCACTTATATATCTCTTACATATAGTGATGATGTCAAAAGTAATTTCAAAAGTGTCTAGCCAGGCCAGTGTGGCTCAGTGGTTGAGCATTGACCTCACAGTTCGATTCCTGGTCAGGACATATGTCTGAGTTGCAGGCTTGATCCCCAGTTGGGGACATGCAGGAGGTAACCAATCAATGATTCTCTCTCATCATTAATGTTTCTATTTCTCTCTCCCTATCTCTTCCTCTCTAAAATCAATAAAAATATATTTTTTAAAAAATGTTTAAACTACAAAATCATAGATAAGTTTAACATTTTATAAAACTTATCAGCACCTCACACTGAGTCTGAAGCATAAAGAGGTGCTCTATAAATGCTTATTGCATGACTGAGTAGAATTTAAAAGGAAAATATTCTATTGGGTTGTTCAGGGTCTACAGTTGGTACTGACTAAACAGAAAACACAGTTATCAGTAGTGAGAGAGGGAAAAATCTCCTAAACAAAATTGGCAAGTTAGTATTTCCATTGGAAATAGGTCAAATATATTCCAAATTCTCCATTGCCTCATTAAATTGTATTTCTCTGTCTTTTCCTGTGAGTTTAATTTGAACTAAAATACCAGAGGGAAAAATATCAATGGAAATAATTCAGATATAATTATTTGCCAGTGCCTTCTTGTTTGGAATTATTTTTTCTATTGATCCATTTTATGTTGTACTCGGAAGAGAAAGGTTGCCATGAGACAGTACATCATGCTGGGTATTGATCTGCTGTGATGGACTGCTTCACCCATTCATAGTCCTCATTTATGAAGAGCACATTTCTACCATCAGGGACACTTTTGTGCAAAATTCCTAAAGCTTCATGAATCTCTTAAGAATCTCTTCCTTCAGTGAACATATATTATGACTACACAGATGTGACTCGATGTAATTTCCAAAAGCTGCACTTCAGAAATACAGCTAGTCCTCAAACAATAAACACATAAAGATCTGGTAATAAAGTTAAAGAATAATGAATTTTTCAGTCTATTTACTCTCTCCAATGTACTCAGATCATGCTTGATCATCCCTGTGCAACAAGGATGAATAGCTCTTAAAATAAAATTAGTCTACAGTTTGACTATAATGGATGCATGTCCAGAGCTTATGCACAATTCATCTTACTTTTGTACATACATCTTAATTGAATAAAATTAATGTACTCCCCACATTGTGCCTTATAATTAGTGAGTATTAATATTATATTTTTATGCTTAAATTAAATATTAAATCACAAATCAGGCAGATTTTACGACATACCAATTTTTGCCCTTCAGTAAAACATTAAAAATATCAACAAATTTTGATTAGGGATATTTGGAAAAATGTTTTCAGAAAAGCATACAGAAGTTAATATCTATTCACCTATTAATTGTTGTGATATTACTTATATTATATTATATTATATTATATTATATTATATTATATTATACTAGAGGCCCGTTGCACGAAATTCGTGCATGGAGAGGGGGGGTGTCCCTCAGCCCAGCCTGTACCCTCTCCAATCTGGGACCCCTCGAGGGATGTCCGACTGCCCGTTTAAGCCTGATCCTAGTGGGATTGGGCCTAAACGGGCAGTTGGACATCCCTCTCACAATCCAGGACTGCTGGCTCCCAACTGCTCGCCTGCCTGCCTTCCTGATTGCCCCTAACTGCTTCTGCCTGCCAGCCTGATCACCCCTAACCACTCCACTGCCAGCCTGATTAATGCCTAACTGCTCCCCTGCCAGCCTGTTTGCCCACAACTTCCTTCCTCTGCCAGCCTGGTCACCCCTAACTGCCCTCCCCTGCAGGGTTGATCGCCTCCAAATTCCCTCCCGTGCAGGCCTGGGTCCCTCTCAACTGCCTTCCCTTGCAGGCCTGGTGCCTCCCAACTGCCCTCCCCTGCTGGCCATCTTGTGGTGGCCATCTTGTGTCCACATGGGGGCAGGATCTTTGACCACATGGGGGCATCCGTATTGTGTGTTGGAGTGATGGTCAATCTGCATATTACTCTTTTATTAGATAGGATTACATTAATTTATAGTAGCACCATTTCTTTAATACACTTTATAGCATTTTGTTTTAACTTGTGTTTTTAGTAATCTAAACATAAAAACTACTCTAGGGCAATAAATAGTCTATTTTTATGCACATGCTACTCTATTACCTCTATAAATAAATCAAATTTCCAAATAAAGTACAGTTGATCCTTGGACAATATGGGAGTTAGGAGCACCAATCCTCTTGCAGTCAAATATCCACATAGGCAGTGGCTGGCATGGCTCAGTGGTTGATCCTTGACCTTTGAACCAGGAGGTCATGGTTCAATTCCCAGACAGGGCACATTGCCAGGGTTGCAGGCTCAATCCCCAGTTTGGGGCATGCAGGAGGCATCCAATCAATGATTCTCTCTCATCATTGATATTTCTCTCTCTCTCTCCCTCTTCCTCTCCCATCCTCTCTGAAATCAATAAAAATATATTTTTAAAAAGTCCACATAGAATTTTGACTTCCCAAAATCCTATCTACTAACAGCTTATTGTTGACCAAAAGTTTTACTGGTAACATACGCAGGCTATTAACACACATTTTGTATACTATATGTATTAAATACTCTATTCTTATAATGAAGTAAGCTAGGGAAAAGTAAATATTATTTAAAACTCATAAGAAAGAAAAAAAGTACATATTTACAGTATTTATTTTTAAAAATTCTGTGTATAAGTGGACCAGTGCAGTTAAAAACTGTGTATTTCAGGGGTCAACTTTAGATTCTTTGGTCTCATGATTTTTTTCTACAAATTAGTATAAAGAACCTTATTATTAAGCATTCTCCTGATGGTAGCATTGATGAGTTTCATTATCTAATGATTTAGGGCTTGTGGGATGAACAAATCAGCTGTCTTTTGTGAATATTTTTATAAAATATAATAAAATAAAAAAGTCTAAAGCATGAGCTCATTACTTCATTAGTTTTATTATAAATTAGATGTCCGGTGCATGGATTCATGCACTGGTGGGGTTCCTTGGCCTTGCCTGTGCCCTCTCACAATCCGGGACCCCTCGGGTGATGTTGGAGAGCCCGTTTGGCCTGATCCCTGCAGCCCAGGCTGAGGGACCCCACTGGTGCACAAATCCGTGCACTATACCTCTAGTATGCATATAAGATCTTTGATTAATCTCTTCCCGCCCTCCCCCATGTCCCCTTCCCTCTGAGATTCATCAATCTGTTCCATGTTTCCATGCCTTTGCATTGAGTGTCTGCTCCCTGGTGGTCAGTGCATGTCATAGCTACCAGTTGAATGGTCAAATGGTCAGACGGTTGCTTAGGCTTTTATATATATAGATAACATATAAAGAGAGTTGGCCGTAACTCATTTTTTCATTTTAGGGTTCCAAATAGTACATTATAGTGTATACAATTGTGGGGAAGAGTGACTGCAATAAGATGGATAAGTCAAGCTATTTAACATATAAAATTATCAGCAAGATTTTAATCTAACTCCCACCCTTCTGAAAGTCAGCTAGTTACACCAAAAATATGGCATACTATGTATACTATAAGGTATGTGTAACAAAATACACTGAGGTATTAAGGGTAACTGAATCTGTTATGAGTCATTTTATGTAAGAAGGTATACATCTTTATTTAAACACAAGGATTTTAACAATTGATTCATATTAAATTAAATTAAATAATAGATTTTACTTTACATTCTAAATTAAAATAATTTGTGATTCAAGGAAAATTTATAAAAAGTAAATCTTGTTAAATATTTTAGGATTCAATACAAATTTTTATTAAGGCAAAATAATTATGAATTCATAAAAATTAAAGCATCATTAAACAATAATTTAATACCAAACCTGCAAGGCATTTCTAAACATTTATAAAAAGAAAAGGTTCATAAAATTTAATGTATATCTATTAAACTAATCTATTTCCAAAATAATGTCTTAAAATAAAACAAAAATGACAATTTGAAGAAAACCTTTTTTTATCATAAAGGGTAAATAAATCAACAAAAACTAAATTTTTAAAAGCTGCTTAACAGCTCTCATGCTTTTCAGGTAAACAAATAAATCTTAATATCACTGCTATATTAATTATCCAAAATTATACACTTTGGATAATTTTATATTCTACTCAAGAACCTTCATTGGATCTCCATCTCTACCTGTATTAGATATACTTTTATCTGTACCACATTTATGATACTCCAAAATATGGCCCTAACTTTCTATTCATATTTCCTAAAGCTTAATTTGCACAAAATGTCCTGTTGTTTTCTAAAGACATTTCCTGCATTCCCAACATTGCTTAAAATTGTCTTCACTTAGAGCAACTTTTCTTCATTGTTTCTAAAATCTCATTCATTAGAAATGGTCATAATGAAAAGATGTGGTTAACAGCAACAACAAAATGAAAAAATAGTATAGTCTGTATCATCTAAGATTTATTTTTAAAGTTGTTCACATATACATGATATAAACTATCATACATTACTTTATCCTCTTATTGACAGTATTTTTTATAGAATATTACTACCATGATGACATTTTCCTCATATTTTAGAATCAAAAGGAATACATAGTCAAAATACTATTCATTTTTCAAGTCATTCTGTAATAGCTGCTTTCATGCCTCAATTCACCATCATAGAAAACTATGTTCTTTCTTGTTTTTATATTAATATCTGTATAATTTCTTATAAAGGATCTCAATATCCCTGAGAAAAGGGATGTCCTGCCCCTCTGTATAAGCCTTCTTTGCCTTACAACATAAGGTGCCAGGTGCAGAAGTAAGACACACATATTTTTTTGGAATATAACTTTAATGAATTGAATGAAACGTCAGCAGTTAATGTGTAGGAAATGGTGACATGGTTAATTTTTTAACGTCAAGACAAATAATGAATATTTCTTCTTGAGAAGGGATTTTGACTGAGACTAAAGAATAAACTTAAAATGACACAATATTATATGTTGAAATAACAAAGGGAGTTAAAAGTGATAGTCAAAAGTTCAAATTATTTAAATAGATATAGAATTATGCAAATTAAAGCAGGGACATCATTTTAAGAATTCCTCAACTACATGAATATCCAGTGTGTCAGTATTTTTAATGGAACTTTTCCCTATAATGGAAAAAGATTTGTTCATTTGAGAGAAATAAAAAAGAACAAAAAGCAGAGTTGATATTATAGAACATCATGAAATAAATGTCCGAACCAGTGATTCACATACAGTCCCCGTATGCTAATTTACATGTGAGTAGTATGGGTTGCATATATCAGTATTGTGACATTCACTTCAGGAGGCTTTGTAAAACTTCAGCTCTGGTTATGGCATTCACTCTGAATTTCAACTCAATGATGGTGTCACTCCCAAACAGAGAAATTGCTGCCCGTATTTTCTGTTGCAATCGCATTGTGATTCCATGAAGTTGTGTATTTCTGCATGGTAACATTATCCCTTGTCAGTTGCATATCAAGTATGATGACACTGAAACAAATGAAACATAATATATGAATTGTTTCTTGCAATTTCATCCAATCTCAAGGTATATCCACAACAAAAAATGAAATTAAAATATTGATGGGAGCAGCTTCCCTCTGGATCATAATATATTAGATAGGGGGAAACTGCATTGAAGTCGTATTCTGGATAGCTAACTTCAAAAATAATTAATGAGGTAAATATATACTATGTGTTAAAAAAAATAAGAAGTTCCGCCCTAGCCAGTTTGGCTCAGTGGGTAGAGCTTTAGCCTACAGACTGAAGGGTCCCAGTTTGATTCTGGTCAAGGGCACAGGCCCGGGTTATGGGCTCAATGCCTAGTGGGGGGCATGCAGGAGGCAGCCAATCAATGATTCTCTCTCATCATTGGTGTTTCTCTCATTCTCCCTCTCTCTTCCTCTCTGAAATCAATAAAAATATATATCTTAAAAGAAATAAGAAATTTCAAATGAGCTTTATAAAATAAGAACATTACATTTTCAAATTTTGCATTGATTTGTTTTTAAAAATATATCCATTTTGAGTTATGGGAAAGGTTAACACTGCAAAGTATTAAATCCTTAGCAATTCATTTTTATTAAATGGCTAAAAACAATTTTAGGAATTAGTATCCTCCCCCCCAAAAAGGTGAAATTAATTATACATTTTTTTATGAGCAAAGTTGCTTTATGACTATTTCTAGCTTACTTGAAAAAAAAAAAAAGAAGTAGTTTTCAGTTTATATGCCATAGGAAAATCGAAGTTTATAATAAAAAACCTACAATGGGACTAACTGTTGTGGTGACATGACTAGAAATCTATAATTACCCAAATGCTTTATATTTATGCCGTTCAAGCTACTTGCTCTTCCCCCCCCCCCCCCCGCTTTCTTTGAGCATAATACAGTATCCTGATTCAAAAGAAAAGATATTTGGTTCTATTCAGGGATTAGTAGAGGTTTAAATGTTAAGACTCTGCAACACTATTTCTTCTGATGAATGCTCATTTAAATTCTTACAGGGGCCCTCAGAGTACATACTGTGCTTAAAAAAGGGCATTTGTGGGAAAAAATACTATCTTGGGAATGTAAAATGCAACACACCATAATAATCTTTGAATATTACAGCACTCTGCCGTTTACAGTTTCTGAGTACAGCAGAGCAAATATAGCTTAGTGGATGTATTTTGCTTAAGCAAATATTTACTAGAAGGTAAAATATGATTGTATTCATTTTAAATTATATGTATAAAATAAAATGTTAGTATTTTCAAAAGGAGAGATCAGCTTTACATTAATATATAGGGTAAGAAATTTCACATAAGATTTATTTTAAGCAGATTAAACAGGTTGTCTCTCTCTCTAGTCTCTCTCCTTCTTTCCTTCCTTCCATTATTTTTTTTCATTATTATTATTATTAAACAGAGGCATAACACCTTAATTCAAGTAGAAATCTTCTCTCTAAGAGGAATGTGTATTGTACATGGGTTAAAAAAAAAAGAACAACATGACTCCTTAATTTTCATTTGATTCTTGTTTGTATTTCTCTGAAAATGAATTACAATTTCCATTTGTTCTGTGTGCCTTAGAAAATGAAAATGCATAGAGAAATAATTATCCTCTGAGCTTTTCCAGGGTTTGCTTCAGAATCTAGTGTTTGCTCTAATCTGAGTCATACACACTAAGCAATAGCTGGTTTGGAGGCATCTTTGGGTGTCTTAAGATTTCTGGACAAGTTAGACTGAAGCCCTAGAATCAGTGTCTTTGCCCTAATAATAATCCAAACGGTGCACACAAATTCATTTCCAGAAAAACATGTGTTACAGGGGCTACTGTGATTCTCTGTGTTCCCAATTACATTGCGTTGTTTGGTTCTTCAGTTCTAGTATAATCTGCAATAAACATGACACATAAATCTTAGATTTTTAAATTATATTTTTTATAATGTATTTGAGGTATAAATAAGGACCCCAAAGTTTGGTGTGGTGAAAGTATATTTCTGAGGTCATGAATCTGGTTAATGACAACGTTTAGGTTACTATAAACTTAACTGGCACCTAATTTTCTTATCTGTACTCTTAAAATCATTTTCTGTTCCTACATTAGATATAGAAATGAAGGATGGTCCATGAAAGCTAGTCGTTCTCAGCTCTGCACTGAAAACATTCTCTTTGCTAGAAGAGCATAAATTTCAATAACCCAAGTGACAAGGTCTTTGAGTGACTACTCACCCACCACAGACAGTAGAGCAATGCTCAGCAGATCCACCGACTGTCAAATATAGTAACAACTTATTTGACCATTGGTAATGGCAGTTATACCTTATAAAATAATGTTTAGGAAAAACTACCATATGCCAATTTATTAACAGAAACTTATGTGTATCCCCTACCAATATAAATAATAGCTTTGTTTTCTTCTACATTTTTTCTCTGCACACCACTTGTAAAGAGGAGTGTGGTATTATTTTTTATCAATATGAAATCTCCTTTCCTAATATTACCAAGGCTTATGTTTCCACTGGCTCTAACAAATATACCTTTCCAATTATCAGGGGAGGGAGAACTACTAGTATATCTCTTAACTTACTCTGCCTATATATGTGTCCCAGGAGAAAAAACATAATCAGATATTCTGAATGATAATGTGACTACTGAGAAGCATTGGCAGAAACATGCAACATAGAAATAGAGTTTATCTGATAATAGAACTCAAATAAAGCATATTTTGAGTTATCTCTGAGTTCCATTATCCAAAATGGAATAATAACTATCTTACTAACAGTATCTAAATGACTTAGTAAGAGAGAAAAAGAGCAGAGTAGAACAAAGTTAACACATGAAAGAATTCTTTCCCCCTTTCTCACCATGTAAGCTTTTTGGCACCCTATGAAAAAGTAATCAACAAATTAAGACCCTGGTACCAATCTCAAAAAGTAAAACATTCTCACTTTCATTGTAATGCCTGGTGAACACACAGTGTTCCAAAGGTCAGTGTAACAATGAAATATGACTGTTGTCACCCGAGAACACCAAGAAAATGAAGTTGACATTGATGAAGAGCAAAGATTACATGACACTGAAACCTTGACCATAGATTTCTAAATAAAATATATGCCCATCTTGACTTTTACATTTTTTTATTCTAATGTTTCTCACTTTCATATATCAAAACTAATTAGAACATTAGAGAGTAATGACCTGAAATACAGTAAAAATAATGAGTTTTGATTCTTCCAAGTCAAGGTAAATTTTCTGTGAATTGTTTGTGTTTTTAGGGGCTGTGCAAACAACAACCAAAACATATTTGCATTTCAAACACCTGATGAGTGTATTTATAAAATTTCCAGCATAGTACCTTTCACACAACAGGTGCTCAAAACTTAAATGTATAGCAAACAAATAAATACTGATGCTGAACTTGTACTCTGACTTTTTTTATGACACCAAATTAATCTTCAAGTCTACACTAACATTCCACTTCAGGACAAGTTGTCTACTAATATTTTCCCACACCTTTTACTTTTTTCACCTTTGTAATTTTCTTCTCTTCAAAGCACCCAATTCTCTTCTACATTTCGCCTACCTAAATTGTATCTCCCTCCACCTCCTCAAAACTCAGCTCATCTGTTATCCATTGAACTTTCCCTGTATCTTCAAAATGGAGATTCCAGAATAGTGCTATCTCAACCAAGTTGTCATGGAATAAACTCATTTTAGGAAACACTTCCCCTTCATATGTGCCTCACTGCTCATAAGATCTGTGCCCTTTAATGATTGCTTTTTACTAGTAGGACAAGATATATAGTGTGTACACAGTGAGCTCTTTCCTATCTAATAAAGAGGGAAAAGCTAATTGACCATCACGCCCTCACAAAGATGGAGGCACCCACAGCCAATAAGGAGGGAATATGCTAATTGACTGCCACGCCCTCAAAGATGGCAGTGCCCACAGACACAAGATGGCGGTGCCCAGTCCCGTCAGCCCTGCTGGGGTGGTAGGTGTGTGGCACGGTCAGGTCCAACCCCAGGTGTGTCCGGCTGCTCCGCACACCTGCCTCCAGAGTACCCCAGTCCCCTCAGTCCCCCAGCTGCCCAGGGCTGGCCCGAGGCACAGGCAAGCCTCAGATGTTGGCTGCCCAGCCCAGCTGATGCCCGAGGTGTAGGCAAGCCATGGATGTCTGCTGCCCAGCTGCCCAGGGTCACCTGAGGCTCAGGTAACCAGGGCCAGCCGAGTGGCAGCAGCAGAGGTGTGATGGGGGCATTGCCTTCCCCTGATCGCCGGGCTGCCTCCTGCCCCTGAGGGCTCCCGGACTATGAAAGGGGGCAGGCCGGGCTGAGGGAGCCCCCTCCAGTGCATGAATTTTCATGCACCGGGCCTCTAGTTAGTAAATATTAACCATTCACACTCATGCTTTCCACTGCTTTGTATCAAGGGCATATGTAAGGGAAATACAGTTGATTGTGGAGACTGTGGTGACCAAATAAGTAGAAGCTTTAACTTTTCTGAGATAATGTCCTATTTGATATTCTGATCATTGGACCTTATAAGCAAGTCTGCTGTAAAACTCTTGGTGTCAAGAGCTCTTAACTCATTTTTTTTTAAAGCACACAAATTAGAGAGAAATAGAAAATTGGAACTAGTGCTGAAAGTTATAGCATCTGGCACCATCTGTTGCAACTTATTTGATTACATTGCCTTAGAGTTGTCTCCTTTGTTACTTTTGTTGTCTTCTCACATATTTCTAGAATGTCAACTTTGGAAGAAAACCAAGAAGCAGACTTTGTTATTCCCTCTCCTAGTATTTCTAAACTAGTACAATAGAGCACTTATGATTCATGATCTAGAAATGAAAAACTACACTACACGCACAACCAAGTTTAAGAACTAGTGCACTCCACCCCTCTGTAGGAGATTCATAACATCCCTATAGTCATACATGGTTCTGAGACATGAGTCAGATTGATGGTTGATTGAGACACTACACAAACTCTTTTGCAATATCAGCCCATTTAAACTTAGAACAAACCTGTCAGGGCTATTATTCATATTCCCATTGTGTATAAGGAAGAATAAAATTACATTTTTCAAGATCACAAATCTAGGATGAGGTAGAACCCAGATTCCTACCCAGGCCCTCTGGTTCCTGAGTCCATTCTCTTATTCACTGTCGAAGCTTCTTCTCATCTAAACCAACCTGCAAATGACTGTGAGATCCTTCCACGGATTTACAGTCTAAATGATCAGTAGCTTCCGTAAATTGGTCTTGCCAATATTGGAAGTCACATTTTACTGCAAGTTAGATTTTTATATTAATGATTATTAAATTATTTCTTAATGGCACAATATGGAAAAAAGAAAAAGAAAAAAAAAAAGAGGTAACTCACCAGTGGCCTACAGATGTGATATGGCCTGACTGTAGGTAGGAGATTTAGGGAATCAGTGTTTGATAACATTGGTCCTACACTACTATAGGGCCACAATCAACCAGGAAAGAGGATCCAAATTTAGATTTTTTTTATGGTAACTTTACATTTTCTACCTGATCTGCTGAACCCATTTTATGCATGTGTGTGTATATATACCTGTAGTGTATACACACAGTATTGATGTTTTAAAACAATTTTCATGCTAGATTTAGCCTGTGGATTACTACTGGAACATGCCTATTTCATCCATCACCTAATAAGCCTTCTTTGTCCAATTCAAACTAGAGTCAACTCAATCAGGTTAACTAAATTAGTTTTAAGTTTGTGTTTGGCAGTCTTGTGTAAATGTTGTTTCTATCCAGATTTTATGTTGAAGAAAGGCAAAAAGCATTACTTAACCCTCAGCAGCAGGTGCAATAGTATGCTTACTTAAGTAAATGATTTTGATCTTTTAAAATACATCTATCATAAACTTCTTTGGGAAATACTTAACTCTTTTTCAAAAAGGGACTTTCATTTCTCTTTGGGTTAATCGATTCATTTCACCACTTTAAAATACAAAATAGCTCCTTATAATTGTATATGAAAATGAATCTGTTGTTGTAAACAAAGACATCTCTAGTGAGCACCCCAGATAGAAACATGAAAGCATGACATATTTATATTGTCAATTTCGATATTATTCATCCCTTATCAAAATCAACCTACTCACAATAAATTGTTTTAACATTGGTTTTAATCATGTTCTCTGGCATAACTTTCTTGAAATATATAGAGGTGATAAATAAAATTAAGCTTGTAAGTGCATTTCCTCTGAGCTCAATTACGTTTCTTCTCTCTTAAAATAAATTTGGAGAGAGAGAGAGATTTAATATAAAAGTCAGCCTCCTGCTGCCACGAAAGGCAGATTCCCGGCGCCATGAGGCTCGGGGGCAATTGTAGCCCTGTCAAAGCTCTGGGTTGCAGAACATCAAATAAAATGGCCCTTCCAGGTAAATCACTCAGCAAGCCAGTAGGTAAGGTCTGGCATTCCAAGACTTTACTCAGGAAAACCTACTATCATGTAATTGCCTGCCACCATCAGTGACTATTTTGGTGAAGTAGAAAATTCTCCAATTTCAGGGGGACATGTAGAGATAAACAGTACTGTGCTACCCACAAAAACAGAGACAAAACCAGTATCTCTGTGTGCAATCAGCAAACATCCCCTCATTATCAGGCACTCAATAGACTTTGGCTATTTTTAAAGTCAAATACTATCAGAGGCAGGAAAAAAAAAGGAATTGCTTCTAACAGTGAACACGCCAGTATCCCGCATTCTTAAACCAATTGATCTCCCCAAATTTTAACTGTCTAAATCTACATGGGAGAAAATGTCACAATTATGTCATCAGCAAGGCTATGCTTACTAACTTATTGATTTAGTGTGGGATGGGGAAGAGCACTCTGGGGTTCAGGCAGCGCTGGCAAGATCATTCTAAATGAGTTAGACAGCCAACACATTTCTTACTAAGTTGACTAGCATAGGATTAATTGCAAAATTGTAAAAAGGGCAAGACTGCTGCCTTGACTTCCAGCTTGGAGGCAAATGTCTGTTGAAGGAACCACAGTCCCCCTTCTCTCCCATTCGCTCCTTGGTGTTACCAGTCACCGAAGTAATTGACCATTTATTGCATGTGTTTAAAAATTCAGTATACAGGATGTCATAAGATGAGCATTTGTGTAATCGCATTAGGCTCTAAGACTCTTACTTAGAGACAATTGCCATCCATCACATTGTCCCTTAATCCATTAGTGTTTGTTCTGGTGATGCAGTATTCCAAAACAAATGAGGGGCGTTACTTTTAAAAATCGTAACTTGGGGTATTTGAAGTGGAAATGTGATAAAAATTAGCATTTGTCACAGTACAGAAACAATATAAGTAGGGGGGAAAAAAACCACAAAAATATCCTAACATTAAATGAAAATGGCGCTGAAGTTTTTCTAGAGGCAAAAGAAGAAAATGAGATCACTTTTCTCTACAACTCTGTTTAAAAGATGAGAGCCCCTGTGGTCTGATGGATGAAACTCAACACATGTGTATGTCATTAAGCCCTAATCTCTCTGCTGTGATGAATTTCTAGCCTAAACCACAATGCATGGAAATATACCTACAAAAGACGTACCCTTGACTCTTTGAGATCAAAGAAAAGAAGGGAGAAGCGCCATCATTACCACTTGGTAGCTGTGTGACTTTTGGCTTGATACTTAAAACATTCTGAAGTTTTTTCCCCCCTAGATTTGCTGTGTGGATTCAATTGTGTTTCATGTCATATGGATGCTACCAGTTATAAGAGGTATGGTTAAATTCTATATTTATATACAATATACGTGCATCTATATAATTTTCTTTATGCCATTCTCTGTTCTGAATCATTTCTCAACCTCTCTGTCATGAATAGCTGGTAGTACATTAGCGATAGGGCCTGGGTAGTTTTAATGGTTAGTAATGATTATTCACATTGAGCCAGGGATAAGATATAATCTTCTTCTTTCTACTGAGGTAGTGACAGCTTAAAGTAAATAACTGAGTTTGAGTGAGATAAGTATTAATACAAGAATGATACTGACAAGCATCCACGCCTCTAATTGTGCCTAGGGTAATGCGCAACCCACGCCTTCCAATTCTAACAACAGAGGAAATTTAATGAGAATGGAGGATAAGTGTTATGAATTAATCAAATAGAACAGGCAACACCATGATCATATATTGTTTCCTGAAGAAAAGGATGCAAAGGTCTACATTTACCTGATGCCTGTTTCCTTTGTTCCTCTTCAGAGTCTTGCTCTTCTTTTTGTCATGTACACAGTATAGAATTCATGAATTTCCTCATTCATTATACTTATAAAACATTCCCCAACTATGCTTAAACTCCTAAATATCTCTAGTAAAGAAAATGATGAATATTATATTTTACTCTATTATTACCTTTGATTTTTTCCCAACTGCTTGTCAAATTGCTCAATAGGGAAAAATAGAAAAAAAAACCTTCTAAAGTAGTGTGAATAAATTTCTATATATTTTTTTCAGTCTCAATTTCTTTCTAAAGATGTGTAAGGCTCCTTTATATGCAACCATGCACATTCGTATGCCATTCCCCACCCAGGATGTGCTACATTCTCTCTGAGCCCTTTGAATATGATATTATTCCAAATCTAATTTTGTACTTCTTATATGAAATAGGCCATAATTCTTTATCTCATTCAAAATTCCATTTGAATAACTTCCTTCTAGAATGATCTTCCTAATGGTGGTCATTCTCTGGAGCTAAATGTAAATAGAAACCCTTCAGGACACAGCTCAAATGCTCCTTCTCCATGGAGAATTCACTTGTCTTCTTTGATGGGAGAGTGTGTGCCTCTCTGAGTCTCTCCACATTGCACTTTTACTCTGTCTCTTTTAAAGCATTGTACTTTGTCACGTAATTGTTCATATCAAGAGAAACAATCACTCTAAGTACACAGAATGCTTCCATTTATAAGAACATTTTATAAACCTCTCATTCTATATCTACAACAACCCCACCAGGCAGGGGTTGTTATACTAGTCTTATTAGTTCTGACTCAGAGGATTGCTCACTTTGGTAGATCATAAACTATTAAGTAGCAAAACCAAGAATTAAACTGATCATTTTTTAGATAGTTTTTTTTTTTCTTTATTGATTAAGGTAATACATATGTGTCCTTATTCCCTCATTACACCCCCCCCAGCCCCCTGCTTGTGCCCTCACCCCCTTAGTGTCTGTGTCCATTGGTTAGGCTTATATGCATGCATACAAGTCCTTTGGTTGATCTCTCCCCCTTACCCCCACCCTCTCCTGCCTTCCCTCTGAGATTTGATGGTCTGATAGATGCTTCTCTGTCTCTAGATCTGTTTTTGTTCATCAGTTTACGTTGTTCATTATATTCCACAAATGAGTGAGATCATGTGATATTCATCTTTCTCTGACTGACTTATTTCACTTAGCATAATGCTCTCCAGTTCCATCCATGTAGTTGCAAGTGGTAGGAGTTCCTTCCTTTTTACAGCAGCTTAGTATTCCATTGTGTAGATGTACCTAATCCACTCATCTGCTGATGGGTACTTAAGCTGTTTCCAAATCTTAGCTATTGTAAATTGTGCTGCTATGAATTATAGGGGTGCATATATCCTTTCTGATTGGTGTTTCTAGTTAAAGTGATCTTTTAGGACCAAATTAAATGAGCTTTCTTTAGCTCTTTGCTGTAACCCTTTTAGGGCAAAATTGATATTTGTGGACACTGTGCAACCTTCCATCTAATACTATTCAATAAAAAAAAAAATAGTAGCTCAGGCAGTGTTGCCCAGTGGTTGAGCATCGACCGATACACCAGGAGGTCACTGGTTTGATTCCAGGGCACATGCCCGGGTTTCAGACTTGATCCCCAGTGGGGATGTGCAGGATGCAGCCAATTGATGATGCTTCTTTCTCATCAATATTTCTTTCTCTTTCTTGCTTTCCCTCTCTCCCTAAAATGAATGAAATAAATTAACAACAAAAGACAAATGAGTGAAGAAATAAATAGGATCCAAACTGCACATATCATTTAAATATTCTGCTCACAAATATCAGATAGCTGGATTCAATTCCTCCATTTGGTCATATTCTACTAGTCATTTGCCATTATTTGTTTGTTAGTGATTCTAAGTAATTTATGCATGCTTTTTTTTGTCTACAAAGTCCTTGTATGTTCATCAAGGGCAAGAAGTAGTTACTTGTTGTTTTTCTTAGGCATTTTTTGCATTTACTCTTATTTCACAGTATAAGAGTGAGAATGTATGCATATTGCTAGCCTCCCTTGAGGAAAGAAAGAATAACCCTTGCCCTGACTGGTTTGGCTCAGTGTATAGAGCATCGGCCTGCAGACTGAAAGGTCCCAGGTTCTATTCCAGTCAAGGGCATGTACCTTGGTTGCAGACAGTAGGTGTGCAGGAAGCAGCTGATCAATGTTTCTCTCTCATCAATGTTTCTAACTCTCTATCCCTCTCTCTTCCTCTCTGTAAAAAATCAATAAAAATATTTTAAAAAAGAAAGAATAACCCTTGAAAGCTGAAAAATATGTTCCAAAGGAAATTTATTTCTAGAATTATAACTTACTAGAGGCCTGGTGCATGAAATTTGTGAATGGGGGTGTGTGTCCCTCAGCCCAGCCTGCACCAATCTGGGACCACTCGAGGGATGTCCAACTGCCCGTTTAGGCCTGATCCCCGATAGGATCGGGCCTAAACAGGCACTCGGACAACTGTCTCACAATCCAGGACTGCTGGCTCGCAACTGCTCACCTGCCTGCCTTCCTGATTGCCCCTAACCGCTTCTGCTGCCAGCCTGATCACCCCCTAACCACTCCGCTGCCAGCTTAATTGATACCTAACTGCTCCCCTGCCAGCCTGATTGCCCCTAACTGTCCTCCCCTTCAGGCCTGGTCCCCCCCAACTGCTCTCCCCTGCAGGCCTGGGTCCCCCCCAACTGCCCTGCCCTGCAGACCCAGTCGCCCCAACTTCTTTCCTCTGCCGGCCTGGTCACCCCCAACTGCCCTCCCTTGCAGGTCTGGTCCCTCCCAACTGCCCTCCCCTGCTAGCCATCTTGTGGTGGCCATCTTGTGTCCACATAGGGGCAGCCATCTTGTGTGTTGGAGTGATGGTCAATTTGCATATTACTCTTTATTAGATAGGATAGAGGCCTGGTGCACAAGTGGGGGCCAGCTGGTTTTCCCTGAAGGGTGTCCTGGATCAGGGTGGGGGTTCCATTGGGGGTGGGGGGCAGCCTGGGTGAGGGGCCTGTGGTGGTTTTCAGGCTGGCCATGCCCCTCAGCGACCCAAGCAGAGGACCTGGTATCTGGTATTTATTTATCTTCTATAATTGAAACTTTGTAGCCGGGGCAACCCAAGCCTCCTGCTAGCTCCAGCTCTATGGCTGGCCTCCATCTTGGTTGGGTTAATTTGCATATTTGCTCCTGATTGGCTGGTGGGTGCGGCTTGTGGGTATAGCAGAGTGATGGTTAATTTGCATGTTTCTCTTTTATTAGTGTAGATTATTGTAAATTTATAATTTTTCTAAAATGTGATAAAATTCATGTCAGTGTAACATCAGAGAATATGAATAGTGAAATACTGAATTGATTCTTAATTAAATGCATTTTGATCCCAAACTGAGAAATGCATTGTGAAATTTCTTGACTGAATATCTATTGTTTGCTAATTACACTTCCTAGTACTTGCAAATCCACTTAATAAGTTTACTTTTAGTAAAAGATTTTAAAAAATAATTGAATAAGACACCAGGCATAATTTATTTAAACTATTTATACATTTTAAAAAAGATAAATTTTTTAATAATTTATACATATAAATTAATATACTTCATCTTTTTGTCATTTTGAGTTGGGATAGTGACAATTACAACAAAATATTTTTATTTTATGAAAAATGTTCAACATAGTGTGAAACTTAATTGTTCTGTGCATGCACTATTTATATTCTTTATATAGGTCAAGAAAAGGAGTGTAAAAGCAAAAAAGAAAAAAAAAATGAGGTTTAACATTTTTTTTCCAGTACAGGCATGTTCTGACCATTTTTGATCAGTGTATCTTACAGGAAATTTCCAGATCTTTAAGTGACACACACCTATAGAGCTTTGTTCACTTCCTAAATAAAAGCTTTTTTCTTTTTTTTCCAAGTGGCTGAAAGGTTTTAAATGGGGAGGTTCCAGATGTCAGCAGTTCCAATCTTTTTAGTGCAACTATAATAGAGAACAGCTTAGTGATTACTGCTGTGGAATTTAACCTTCAGGTCACTGATTCAATCCCTCAGTGCTGCTGGCCTTTTGATAATAATAGGTCTCCCACACACACACAACACAAACACACACCACGTACATGAACAAAGGGGCCAAGCAGTGAAAACAATGTATTAATAGAATGTAAAAAATATTTTCTTGTAAAGACTTAAGGAGAAGCCAAAACCGGTTTGGCTCAGTGGATAGAGCATCGGTCTGCGGACTGAAAGGTCCCGGGTTCGATTCAGGTCAAGGGCATGTACATTGGTTGCGGGCACATCCCCGGTGGGGGGTGTGCAGGAGGCAGCTGGTCGATGTTTCTCTCTCATCGATGTTTCTAACTCTCTGTCCCTCTCCTTTCCTCTCTGTAAAAAATCAATAAAATATATTTAAAAAAAAAAAGACTTAAGGAGAAGAAAAACAAATGCATTTAATAGTCCTCATATAAGAGTGTTAATGGGCATCATAATGTAAGTTTTGAAAGCTCAAAACTATTTTGTGACATCATGTAGAATAATATTCTGGATTTGGGATTTTCTTAATACTGTGTCACTAGGATTTAAGGGAATATGTTTCCACTTATTTATGCCAGGTTACCTTTGTTATGATTGTAATCTGCAAAACAGTATGGAAGGTTAAAGTTAAGGAAATCCTGGATACATGTGGATATTCGGTGGATACTGTTCTTCCCTCTGAATAAAAATAAATGGTGATCATTATATAGCACCTTTTTTTTTTTTTTTTTTTACTGTGAATGCATTGGGTTCCACTTCAGCATGAAACCAGGCTATATATCCACACAAAACTAATGAAGCAGAATACTGCGGTTATTAAAGAGCTACCTTAGGTTGCACAGCAAGTTACCAGTCCCTCAGTAATGACATTACAGCATCGAAGACCTAATCAAAAAGATCTTTGCTTATGTTTAAAAACATTTCAAGAAATTTTAAAATTTAGAAAATAAAGAATAAATAAAAAGAAACAGCAATAATCATCGTATTTGCAATTGACTGACAATTTGTACTAATCAGGGCTCTACTCAAGAGGTTAATTTTATTTTAAAATATTTTAAATCAAGGACACAAATATTAAATACTTCATTTTTGGTAGAAACATTGGTTTCCAGTAGTCAAATAACTTGCTAAAGGTCATATAGTCAATAAATAGAAAAATCTAAGGCAAGGTTCCAATACAGGTACATCTAAAACTAATATTCTCAACCACATTGCTATATTGAAATGTTCATTAAAGATGTGCTCAGGAAAAGTGACTTCCAGTATGTATCAAATGTGGAAGCCTCGATGTTTCAGAAATGTCATTGACATGAAGAAACGCAAAGAAAGACTGCATACAGGTCCAGGTAAAGTCATCTTAACCTGAAAGTATCTATCAACAAGATATAAGAAACATTTAGCCTTTAAATTATCACTCAATGTTTAAGAGAATTGCTTTTAGTTCACTGACATATCTGTCCTTATGAAGGGAATAGACACTACTCATTCTTCTCCTTGGTGCTGCATAACTTTGGGATACTGTTTAATTTATGTATCTACTAGAGGCCTGGTGCACGAATTAGTGCATGGGTGGGGCCCTGCTGGGTGGCCTGTGGGGATCAGGCCAAAACCCACAGTCCAACGCCGCCTGCAGCTCCTACTTGCCATTCCCGCTCATCCTGGCCCCACTGTGCCTGCCACGGGCTCGTGCCCAATCAGTCCCATTCAGGAGAGGCTCATGCTGCCCCAGCAGCACTCACCAGCTGTGAGCCCTGCGTCTGGCACCCTCCTAAAGGGGGTGTCCTGCAGGATTGGGCTGAAACCAGCTCTCCGACATCCCCTGAGGGGTCCTGGATTGCAAGAGGGTGCAGGCCAGGCCAAAGAACCCCACCAGTGCATGATCGGGCTTGGGAGGGACCATAGGAGGGCTCCAGGGCATGTCTGGCCCCATCTGGCCTAGTCTCGATTGGTCGGACCTCAGCAGCAAGCTAACCTACCGGTCGGAGTGTCTGCCCTCTGATGGTCAGTGCACATTATAGCGAATGGTTGAGCGGCCTTAGCATATCATTAGCATATTATGCTTTGATTGGTTGAGCAGTCGACCAGTCACCAGATGACCAGACACTTAGCATATTAGGCTTTTATTATATAGGATACCTTCCTTCTCCAGATTCATTGTACAGTTTTGGGACCTCTTGTTTCTCTCTTTTTTCTTGTCTATGTTTTATATACATTAAACAAAAATATTGTTACATGAACTATTATCTTTTAAAAAGGAGTAAGAAATCATTCAAGGCAATCATTGTGTGTCTTTACTCAAATGTGTAATCAACCTCACTTGTGGCATCTACCACTCTACTCTAGAACCAGAAGGATTTATTTTCTATCTCTTGAACCTCTTATCATCTAGAATTATACTCCCTTCAGAACCAACCTAGGTTCACAACAAACCCTCAAGTAAAATGGATAACAGTGAGCCATTTAGAATTATTGAATCACTTGAATTTCTTAAAATAATGAGTCAAATCTGTGAAACTGTAGAGCTCCAGCTATGAACTAATGTTAAGTTTCATCTTTCCTGTCATCATTGACTCCCACATGGTTTTGTGTGTGTGTGTGTGTGTGTGAGAGAGAGAGAGAAAGAGATAGTTTATGTGAATATCTCTCTATATATGTATATATATGGTGTTTGGTCTACATGATGGTTCTGACAGCACTGAAGTAAAACCGTTGCTATATCTAGCAATTTAGAGTGTAATTTTCTAGGGTAGATTTTGTTCTTACTAAAAACACAGAAATAAAGATTAAAGTAACCTTGAGTTTTTTGCTTAGGAAATTCCAAAAACTGCCCTATTATATTAAGGAAAATCCTCAGAGACTCACTCTGTCTTCATTCAATAACATTACCTACGGTAAAAGAACTTTTATATAAACAAATAAGAGAGTCTCTGTTAAATCTCAGAGAACTTTTTTCTTTTTTCTTTTTTTTTTTTTTTGCATTTACTGCATGGCTCATTACATAACTCTGTATCCTTTGCCTCATCTGATGGAGAATGGAGCCATATTTCAAATGTGAAATAGGAATAGCTACAGAACCTCAGGCAATTTTCACAAAAAACAAACACAAAAATGATATAGAGCCATTAAATCCTAGTGTTTTGGTCATATACCAGTTTGGGTAATATGTTGTTCTTGAAGTTTTACCCAGCTAGAATTTTCTTTTTTTATAATATCCCATCAATTTATGTTGAATTGCTTTCTGTTTTACTAAGCAAACTACAAATTTTATTCTACATCAGAAGCAATGTATTCCAGTATAAAAAAATGAAAAAAAAGCCACAGAATGCATACTACATATCATGCTCAAAATTTTACTCCTATTAACTGTACATTTTTCTCTTCACTGTATTTAAAAACCATTCATATGATATTTACTATTAAAATTGCTAAGCAAAATATTTTAAAATTACAATAGTATTATTATATTCTAAATATACTGTAGAGGGCAAGTATAAGTCCACAGATGAACTTTTGTGTTCTGGAAAATTTTGACACCTGACCATTAATGATAATTGGTGAAATATTCATTAAGTTACTATGTGGAACTCATGAGGTCCTAGACTCTTGCTATGTTACAATACATTGTAGCTTGAAATTTGGTATAACATGAGTTTGTCTTAGACCTGAAGGATGAGAAATAATATGTAACTGGTTCCATAATAAGATATTCTCTTTTAATATTGTCTTTTAAGATAGATCAACAATATCTAGATATGTTTTATTAGATCTTTTTTTCAAGGAAAACTTGACTGTTCCTTACATTTTATGTATACACTATAGATAAATACAGAATGGGGCAAAAGTAGTTTTATAGTTATTCACTTGGAAAATAATACAATAATTAATAATAATACAAGAATAAACTGTGTTTTGCATACTCATAACTGTGAACATACTTGTGCTTCATGCTTGTTAAACTAGATAACTTCAACAACCTTTTGCAGGAGAGTTAATACTAAAATTTTGGCTACATAACATTTACAAAAATCCTAAATAATGGTTTAGTCAATGGGATGATAGATAAAAGCCAAACATACTCAGATCATTAAATATATGAACTTAATTATTACATGGATCAACGAAGTGTATAATCTTGGAAATAAATTATTGACAATTAATGATTTAAAAACAGAGAGTGTGGTTCACAGGCTAAAGCACTGGGAAATATCACCTCCAAGAGTCATAGAAAATCTAATAACACTTAATATTTTTAAGTGTTATACAGTTGTATGGAATACATTTCTGTAAAAGATATCCCTATTAAATTTCATAGTACATTTGTGTGGCATTAATAATGGTATTTTATTTTATTAATAATGAAACAGAGACCCACAAAATCACCCTAGTCAAATAACTAGAGAGAGTCTGATTGGTATTTTCATCTCTATTTTTCTTTTACTTTGGTTTGGCTCCAAACCTCATCTCTCATATCTGTTACTTATCTAGAAATTTTAAGGAACAGAGGGTTCTTCCTATTATTTTTAAATGGACACAAGAAAAAATTCTATCAAAATTATTTCACATATTTAAGATTGTTCTTCCATCCTAGATTAATATTTTTCAAGATTTTTGGTCATTTTTTCATGCAATTGAAAAAACAATCTCATAAACACATTATAAAAATAATAACTGAAAAATAGTTATCTGTAATAGTAAAAGCATAATATGCTAATTAGACCAGACAGCTGAACAATGGAATGACTGCCCAGATGATCTTCTGGATGAGCATCCAGACGACTATCCGGGACCATGCTATGACACCCACTGGTGCCAAGGCAGGTGCAATATGATTGGTCGGGGGCCTAGCCATTGCCCGATGATTGCCCCACAGAGAGAAGCCAAGGTCCCAGGTGCCAGAGGGAAGCCGGTGCCGGCAGCCTTGGGAAGGAAGGCCTATTGTTGCATGAATTTTATGCATTGGGCTTTAAATATTACAATAAAAGCAGTTATATTAGTTTTAATGCAAAGTTATAATGCAATAGCATTATAAAATATGTCTCCCAAAATATTTTTATTTGTCGGCTAAGTTAGTAGCCAACAGCACACAGAGTGCTAATATAGCACCAGTAATAAATATGAAAAATTTTTTTTACAAGTGGGAAAATTAGTCAGCATTTTTAAGGCACTGTATTGATACTTGCAATACAGTTTTAAATAACTTGGCCTTAGAAGATCCTGCAAATTTAAAAATACAAACTGCTAGCAATAAATAATTATACAACAATGGCATATTAAATTGGGATGAACAAGAAAGAAAAAACAATTTCCAGTATCATTTATTTACCATTATCTCTCTGTTTCTTAGTCAGTAAAGCAGGAATTTCTGTTACACATATGGAATGCATTCCATTTCTAATGTGTTATCTGGACTTAGTCAAATTTTCTTTAGATGATGAATCATCTTTCAAGTGTCAATTAATACTTCTAAAAATTCTGCTCAATATAGTTCACTAACTTAGTACATGTCAACTTGAGTTTGCCAGGAGATTGGGTGCCATTCTGTAAACAAACAAATAAATCACTAGTTAATGGAAGATGAAATTGTGGATATATACAGTTATTCATGAAAAGACTTGAAATTGACAAAGGTAAAGAAATCCTGGGTGGACTTGAGTTATATAATGATGCCAGACCTTTTTTCCAAATATCCTAAAACCAAAGACTAAATAAATACATACATAAGTAAAGTTTCCTTGCTGCTAATATTGTGTAATTGTATTAATATAAATTCCTAACTACTATTTCAGTAGTAACAAATATGGTGTTATTACTACACACACACATCTATATATATAAAAGCCCAGTGACCAAATGGCAGAATGACTGGAATGACCGGTCGACGAGTCGCTATGATGCTCACTGACCATCAGGGGGAAGACACTCAATGCAGGAGCTGCCCCCTGGTGATCAGTACACTCCCACAGTGGGAGCACTGCTTGGCTGACCGGGATGAGTGGCTGCTCCCACAGTGGGTCCACAGCCACTCGGCTGACCGGCCATGCCCTCTCTAGTTTATGATATAATGAGTTATTTCCCCTTAGTTAAAGCTTTGTATATTTCCTCTTTAAGATTAAGTTAATGAGATTTTAAAAATAATTTATTGCAAAATTTCATCACACATCAACACTATATAGATCAATGCTTTCTTGAATGTAGTATCTGGAACACTTATAGTCTATTAACATAGTAACTGACATCCACAAAATATATTTTAAAAAATCTAACACTTCATCATTATAAAGGTTAAAACACTTCAAATGTGAGAAAAGACCACATGGTTAAGGTAAGATGTCAGCTTTCATCTAGACTAAAGCATGTACCACAGAGACTAGGTGAGGATAATGAGATGGAAAGAAACACATTTAGAATGTATGCAGAATGGAAGCATAATGATATATCTATTTTTAAAAATATTATCCTTAGAACTTAGCATAGACACAGTGATTGTTATATAATCTCATGAAATATTTAGCAACATTTTGATGTAAATATAAAATATTTCAGATCAAACTTTTACTTTTGTCATAAATAAAATTAGACCAAACATTCTATTTTACTTTTCAGCAAATGAATTAAGAAAGAAAAGAGCCCTGCTGGCGTAGCTCAATGGTTTCATTCCTGATCAGGGCACATGCCCAGGTTGTTGGGCTCCATCTCCAGTTGGGGCATGCAGGAGGCAGCCAATCAATAATTATCTCTCATCATCAATGTTTCTATCTCTCTCTCTCCCTCTCCCTTCCCATCTGAAATCAATAAAAATGTTTTTTAAAAAGAAAGGAAAGAGATAGAAATGAATTTGCAAATATCCTAGTAGAATTTTGCTTAAACCTATGTTGGAAGTGTAAAAGGAAATTCAGACTGACCTGGATAAACCAATGGTAAGAAAGGGGAAAGAAAAGAAGAAAATGAGTTAGTATTAGGACCAACCTTGATGTACTAACATTTCTCTTAATGCTCAACTTCACTAGCTATTAAGGAAATGCAGATCAAAACTACAATGAGATACCTATTGCCTCACACCTGTTAGAATGGCTATTATCAATAAGGCAAGTAATAACAAGTGTTGCAAGAGGTTGTGAAGAAAAAGGAATCCTCATTCACTGTCAGTGGGAATGTAGACTGGTATAGCCACTTTCCAGTCTGGTAATTCCTCAAAAAATGAAGAATAGATTTACCACCTGATTCAGCAACCCCTTTTCTGGGTATCTACTCAAAACATTTGAAACCATTTATTCGCAAAGACATGGACTTTTATGTTCATTGCAACATTATTTATAGTGGCCAAAACATGGAAACAACTTAGTGTCTTTTGATAGATGGTTAGATAAAAAAGATGTGGTACAAATTAAAACAATTATGAGATATTACCTCACACCTGTCTGAACGACTACCGTCAATAAGTTTACAAATGACAAGTGCTGGCGAAGATGTGGAGAAAAGGAAATCCTAGTACACTGCTGGTGGAAATGCAGACTGGTGCAGCCATTATGGAAAACAGTATGGAGTTTCCTCAAAAAATTAAACATGGAACTGCCATTTGACCCAGTGATCCCACTTCTAGGAATATATCCTAAGAAACCTGAAACACCAATCAGAAAGAATGTATGTTCATAGCAGCACAATTTACAATAGCTAAGATCTGGAAACAGCCCAAGTGCCCATCAGCAGATGAGTGGATAAAAAAGCTGTGGTACATTTACACCTTTACACCATAGAATATTATGTAGCAGTAAAAAAAAAAAAAAAAAAAAAAAAAGTATCTCTTACCCTTTGAGACAGCATGGAGGGACTTGGAGAGTATTATGCTATTTTTAAATAAGCCAGTCAGAGAAAGATAAGTATAACATGATCTTACTCATATGTGGAATCCAATGAACAAAATAAACTGACAAAAAAATATATCCAGAGACACAGAAGCATGGAATAGATTGTTGAATCTCAGAGAGAGGGTGGGGTTGGGTGGGTGAGTGGGAAGTGATCAACCAAAGAGCTTATATACATACTAGAGGCCCTTTGCATGAAGAGATTCATGCAATAGGCCTTCCTTTCCTTGGCTTCCAGCACCAGTTTTCCTCAGGCACCCGGGACCTCTGCCTTCACTCAGGCTGGAGTCTGCAGCCTTTGCTGCAGGCTCTGGCCAGAGTCTGCCATCTTTGTCTTCGCTGCAGACTCCAGAGTCTGCAGTCTTCATCTTCGCTGCTGCCGGAGTGCCGCTCCTGTAGATCCCTTCGCCCCCCGCCCTCCCTCTCATACCAGGCATCCTGCCCTACCTGGCCACTCCGCGCCTGGAGCAGCTGGGCAGCCGCCATCTTTGTCCTTCTAATTTGCATATTCCCTCCTGATTGGCTGGTGGGCATAGCGGAGTGATGGTTAATTTGCATGTTTCTCTTTTATTAGTGTATATATGCAAAACTCATAGATACAGATAATAAGATGGTGAAGGCCTGGGATAGGGGATGAGGGTGGGCTAGAAGGCGTCATTGAGGAAAAAGGGGACAATTGTCATACGTTCAACAAAAAAGATTTAAAAATTAAAAGAAAGGTAAACATCCAGGGAGATAACTCCCTTATCTCCAAGTTTCTGTGAGAAGGTAGAAGTCAAATTTGGGTAGATGCCTGGCTCCAAGTTGCAAAGCTACTTTCTGTCAAAAATATATAAGAAGTTTGCTTCTCCTCTAGATAAAGTTAAGTAACTAACACAAATGGTTACCCTCAATTACTGGATAAATTTAGGAGGTCTTATCACATCCTCTTACTGGAGTACAAGTTCTCATTTATCTTGAAGACATGTATATAATGGATTGTATCTCCTTGGCCTATGAAAGGTTAAAATTTCTTGCTTTCTTTGCAATGTCTTCATGAATTGTCCATGATGTATGTCAAATCTGGTTTAATGCTTATTCAATAATAGAACATTTTTTCTATAAAAAATGTAAAAATTAATAAAAGATGTGATACATATGTACAATGGCATACTACTCAGTCATAAAAAAGAAATACTGCCATTTGTGACAACATGCATGGACTTTGAGAATATGATGCTAAGTGAAATAAATCAGACAGAACAAGTTAAGAACCATATGATTTCACTCATATGTAGGATATAAAACTGAAAGCCACAATGAACAAAGAAAAACAAACAAAAAACTTACAGACACGGACAACAGTATGGTGGTTACCAGAGTGAAAAGGGTGCGAGGGTAGTAAAGGGTAAAGGAAGTCAAATAAATGGTGATGTAACATGAATTGACTTTCCGTGGTGAGCTCACAATACAATATACAGATCATTTATCATAAAATATGCACTTGAATCTTATATAATCTTATTAACCAATGTCACCCCAATAAACTTAATAAAGAAAATAATCCTCATAAGAAATCAAGTGCCAGAAGTTAGCATTTTCCTTTCGATGGATACTTCTAGAGAGATTTTGCTTTGTTTTATTTTAGACATAGCAGAAAAGACTATCACAAATTAAAAAAAAACACATTACTTTTTATTAAACAGTGATTATTAAGCACAACTATAAAATCTATGTTGCTTGTTATTTAGCCACATGTATTTTCAGTTAGAGCATGACAGATCCTGTATCACTGTTTTGATTTTTGTCCCAATAAACAGGCAGGCCATTTCACTTTGCAATGAAAATCTAGGCAGCTCTTCAACCTTATTTCCCAAAAAAAGGCTTCATGTGATGGAATTTATCAATCTTCCTCCTAGATGTGCATAACATTTTCTGAATGAAAAGGTTTTGTTGTTCAGCAGCTAAGAATGAAGACCATGATATGGTATTCATTATGTGAATATTTATAATATGACACTATCTTACTGAGGAACCAGGCTTTAGAATCTGAAGACTCATGTGTTATCTGCCTGTGACATTCAGCATTATAACCTCAAATTATTTAAATCTGCCCAGTCTGACTTAGGGTAAGATGCTTCTCCATATCTTTGTGTTGTACTACTATGAATAGGATGGAATTAAGGGGAACAAATAACGTGATCATTATATAAGAAATTTTCATTGGTGACATTAGCTGGGTAAACCCTATATATAGTTGCATATACATATGTCATCTCTGTCTTTTATATCAAAGTATAAGCTTTAATATATTAAGAAAATCTACTTAAGCAAATATCCACATACAGATATTATTAAAAATCACAAGGTACTAAATCTTCTAACCTTTGGAAAATCTTGGCCTTTAATATCTACCTTGGAATTCAGAAACTTCCTCTAGTAATACTGAGGAGCCTTTGTTTAAAGCGTTAGTGCCAATCTCAAGCCAAGAGGACCCAACCTACCATTGAGGCTAGAATAAGCTAAGGAAATAGCCTCAAAAGCAAATTCAAAGGCCTGAAAATATTTTCGTTTAAAACGAAAAGGCTAAAAACACCAACAAAACATTAGAATAGCATATCCAAAATTATTTTTTGTGAAAGAATAATTCCAAGTTATAAATATTATTATCATTTAGAGAACCAGAAAATGTTCTTAACCAAATAAGTTTAAGCCATGTTGTATTAGATGAAGTTTAACAGCTTTCTTTACTATAGGACTTCGCTTACCAGACTTTAGCATGTCAATGTGTTATGGAATCCAAGAAGAGAACAAATCTATATATTTTTTAAGACTCAAATCACTAATTTTTGGTCAATGGGTTTTGTGTGATCATCACTCCATAAAGTCACTTGAAATCCATATCCTATCTAATAATAGACAAATATGCAAATTGACCATACCTCCAACACACCCACAAGCCACGCCCACCATCCAATCAGAGCAAGTATGCAAATTAACCCAAACCAAGATGGCTACAGCCACAGAGAGCAAGGTTTCCTAGGTAACAGAGGAAGCCAAGCTTTCCACCTGCCCTTGCCAGGCCTAAGCCTCCACTCAAGCTACAAAGTTTCAATTATAGAAGGTAAACAAATTCAAACAAATGGTGGCAGAATGGAGCTTGAGAGAGCAGGCCAGGGTTGCCGCCAGCAACAGGGAAGCAAAGCTTTCCGCACACCCTGGCCGGGCCCACCCACTTAAGGCAACAAAGTTTCAATTATAACCCCAACACAAATGGCTACCGGCCTCGGAGGGAGCCCCAGGCTTGGCTCCGCTCCAGGCTACAAAGTTTTAATTATAGAAGGAAAATAAATTCCAGATACCAGGGCCTCCACTTGTTTATAATAAGCATCACATTTAAATATAGATGTAGTTATCCTAAATAAAGTTATAAAAATGCAACTCTAATAAAAGTACATATAAGAGTCATTCATGACATACAAGTAGGTTTTTCTCTCACAATTGAACTCTTGAGAGCTGTAAATAAAATATTTTTACAACTTTCAAGAATTCCGATATTACCTTTAAAAATGTGCTAATGTTGTCAATGTGTATGGCATTTTTGACATATTGATGTTATGCATATAGAGCAGAACATTTAAAAAATAAATGTTGGATTGCTTAGCTTTATATTGATAATTTTGCATTTAATGTGTACCACATGCTATAAGCTCAATTCCATAATTTATTTAATAATAATATTCTGCAAAGTGAAGTCAGATAATGATGATAATTATGATACTAATACTGGCACATTTTAAAAACTTGACATTACTAAAGCAAATTTTGATGCATGTAGATAAAAAGAGTATTGACAGAAGGGAAAATTAAAAGATGATTTTAAACATACTTGACTTTAGCAATAAGTTCTGTAATTTTATTTTACTTTATTTTATTTTTAAGTATATACATAGATGTGTGTGTGTGTGTGTGTGTGTGTGTGTGTGTGTTTTATTGATTTCAGAGAGGAAGAGAAATATAGAATTATCAATGATGAGAGAAAATCATTTATCCTCTGCCTCCTGTATGCCCCACGCTGGGATCAAATCGAACAGTGACCTCTGGTTCATAGGTGGATGCTCAACCACTGAGCCATGCCAGCCGGGCAAAAAAGTGTAATTTTAAATTCCTCTTAGAAACATGGCACTCTTGAAAGTACACAAATTGTAGTACACAATTCCTTAAATCTAGAACCTAAGGTTTTTCAATGCTTTGCATCTTTATTTTGCAGAGGTTAGCACAATGCTGAGGACGCAAAGGAAGATTTTGATAAATGTATTTTAAATTTTAGTTTAGTTGAATCAAATTACAGCAACTCAAGATCCAGTGATTTCCAGCCCTTAGAAGTCTGTTATTTAAAAGCTGAGATGTGCACTGTACAATGTGTAACCACTAGTGATGTGTGGCTGTTTAATCTTAAATTAATTAAAATTAAACAAAATTAAAAATTCAGTTTCTCAATCACATTAACCACATTCCAAAGGCTCAATAGCCACATGTAGTTAATAACCACGATATTTAAACAGCACAAGTATACAACATAAACATCATTAGGAAAAGTTTTATTGGACAGTCCTGGCTTAGAGGATGTGAATATTAAGACGAAGAAAAACTCTGAAGAAGAATTCCAGTAGAATCTAGAGTATGGTTCAATATGAATCAAATGTACTCTCTGGACAGAATTTTCGAAACTGAAGTTAGAATATGTACAATAAATAAAAGATTATGAATTTTCTTAATAAACTAGGTGATTAGACACTAGGCCTTAGAGATAGACAATAGCAAATATTTTATGGGTAAGTCATGAAAAATGGTAACTTGAAGACAAGTTTGAAGAAGAAGGAAAAAAAATCTATGAAAGTATGGTGTCAGGAGAACCAAAAAATGGTATCAGGGGAACATCACAGAGGAGGAAATGTGGTAAGCAGAATTCTAAGATATCCCCCAAGGTTCCAGTGGTGTAAATGCCTAGTTGGATCTCCTCCCCTTGAGTGTGGGCAGAACTTGTGAATATGATGGGTTAGTCTCTCCTATTCCTGATTAGGTGAACTAATGGGAAAGGTGATGGTGTAAACCTCTTATAATAATAAAAGCATAATATGCTAATTAGACCAAACAGCCAAACAACCTTCCGGACATCCTTCCAGATGACCTTCCGAACTAAGCTGGTTCTGCAAGGGCCGAGCCCCTTGCATGGATTTCATGCATCGGGCCTCTAGTTTTATATATGTTTTTTTCAGGCTGGAGTAAGATTCTCCTGCTGGCTTTGAAGATGAAAGCTACTATGTTGTGAGAAAGGTCCAATGGCTAGGACATGAATGCATCATCCAGGCGCAGACAGCAATCTCTGGTCAATACAGAGCAAGATCCAGGGAACCTCGTCCTTCAACCTGAATGACCTTGGAGGAGGACCCACGACTTAAGATGCAACTCTACCAATGTTTTGATTTCAGTCTTGTGGAACACTTAGTAGAGCATCTAGAGATGCCATAGCCAGACTTATGACCTACAGAGCTATGACTTATGACCTATGGAACTGCATATTGTTTTAAGATTAAAAAAATGTAAAGTGTTGGTAATTTGTTAGAAAGAAATATAAAATTAGCACAGGAATATTCCCAAGTACTGAAGAAATAAGAAAGAAAATGTTTCTGTTGAATTCATTGGCAAGTTTTTTGGTGATACAGATGAAAGCAGTTTCAGTGGAAAGGTGGGTGAAACACAAAATTGTCTATTTAAAATAGGGACAGGGATGGAAGGGGGATGAGTACTAACTATAGCTACCCTTAAAAAGTCCACTATGCAAGAACCAGAAACCTAGAATAATATTTAAAGTGAGATCATCTTCCCTTTTATATTTTATCTGAAACTTGATGATGATTATTAACATTGTTGTTGTTTGATACAAATGGAGAGGATCCAGAGGGCAAATTGAAGCCATAGAAGAGGAAATGAATTATACAAAAGAGAATACATGTAGGCAGATGAGCGTAATAGGTGCTCATAAACTCGGGAGCTAGAACAACTTTGACCAAGCGAAGAAAATGAGAAACAGAGGACACATGCATTTAAAATGAAAATGCAGGAGAGAAGGCAGTTCTTATCCAGTAGGTTCTCAGTTCTCAGTAATGAAGGGGGCATATTTTTGTTTGCTTGCTTGTTTGTTTGTTGTTGTTGTTTCTGCTGGAGGAGGCAGGTAAGATCATGAGGTTACTAGTTTAAATTCAAGCTTCAACTGTTATTCATTAAGAAACCTTGACATTACTCTTCATCACTCCGACCTTCAGTTTACTTCAGTAAATGAGAACAGTAAAACCTCTTCTGCAGGCTATCGGGAGGACAAAATGAGGTGATCTCTGCAGAGGGCTCAGTAGATTGTTCAGTACACTATGTACTCAGGAAATTATGGCCGTTTTATTACTGAGATTGAGCATGGTTTGGCGGGATGAGGAATTTGAGGTGAGCGGAGAGTTTGAAATGACTTTGTTAAGCGTAAGAGAGGCAGTTTAGTGGGAAAATATGGAATAATTCCTAAAATGTTTTTAGGGCTCAGGTGAGATAGGAGACAATGAGTTTCTTCTAAGTCCAGGTTCCATGGTTATTTTGTGCCGCCTGGATCAGGATGCCAGATACAGAAGGAGACATGCAGGGAAGTGAATCTCGGATAAAATTTTTATGGGCTAATTAACATTCAGGAACAATGGAGCAAAGGACTGGAGAGATGAGCAAGGGAGTCATAAAAGTGATAAAAATGGATAAAGTAGAGAAGCCAAGGTACACAAATGCCCACTGATAACAAAGATAAGCTGTCCTAGAAATAACACATTAGAAAGGGAGAAAAACTCAAGGCCATCACTGACTTTGATGCTCAAATTTCAGTTTTTAAAGGTAAGATAAATAAACAAAGATTAAGAAAACAATGATCAGCACTAGCCGGTTTTGCTCAATAGATAGAGCATCGACCTGTGGACTGAAGTGTCTCCAGTTGGATTCTGGTCAAGGGCACATGCCTGGATTGCAGGCTCGATCCCCAGTGGGGGTGTGCAGGAAGCAACCTATCAATGGTTCGCTCTCATCATTGATGTTTCTATCTCTCTCTCCCTCTCTCTTCCTCTCTGAAATCAATATATATATATATATATAGTTTAAAGTATTATACATAGTAGTACATATGTCTCCTTTCCCCCCCATTGACCTTCACCCCCAGCCTCTCCTACCCCCCAGCACATGCCCTTACCCCACCCCCACAGTGCATAACCAATGAATTGGTTGATCTGTTACCTCCACTCTCCCTCCCCAGCCTTCCTGCTGTAATTTGACAGTCTGTTCAATGCTTCTCTGCTTCTGTATCTATCTTTTTGTTCATCAGGTTATAATGTTCTTTATTATCTATAAATGAGTGAGATCATATGGTATTTTTCTTTCACTGACTGGCTTATTTCACTAAGCATAAAAACAACAATAAAAAAATATTTAATTCTCTCCAGGATGATGGCAAGGACTGAGGTAATAGGGAAAAGCATAAAACCAGGTACCAAAGAATTTTAAGCAAACAGAAGAGACTTGTACATTGGAAAACAGTGGCAAGAAATGGCTGGAGCGATGGAGTCAAAAGTTGTTTAACCTCAAAGGGGTATCCTATATAATAAAAGGCTAATATGCAAATCAAATGAACAGCCGAAGGACTGGCTGCTATGACGCTCACTGACCACCGAGGGGCAGATGCTCAACACAAGAGCTGCCCCCTGGTGGTCAGTGTGCTCCCACAGGGGGAGCACTGCTTAGCCAGAAGCCAGGCTCACAGCTGTGCTAAGGACCCCTTGGGGGACATCTGACTGCCGGCTTAGGGGAATGGGCCTAAGCCAGCAAGCAGACATCCCCCGAAGGGTCCCGGACTGCAAAAGGGCCCAGGCCATGCTGAGGGACTCCCCCCCCACAGTGCATGAATATGGTGCACCAGGCCTCTAGTTCATTATATTACTGTAATTTTAAAATTTAAAAGTATTTGAACTAAATTGAGATTAACATACACATGATTTTGTGTCTAAGAATCTTATACTTCAGGAAATATTAAAGTTATTGCTTTGTTTTTATAATTTTCTTATTTTATTATGTTTTGTGAAGTGTTTTTCAGTAAGAATGACCATACTATTGAAATACTGCTACTACTGCAAATAAGTGTGGACACAGAGGTGAACTACAAGTAAAATAGAGGCACTTTCTGAGTGTTTAATGTATACAGCACAGGCAGAGATTTTCAACCAATGTGGCGCACAATGTTCAAACATCGCTGGTATAGGGAATTAAAAAAATGGAATTCTTACCATTTGCCACAGCATGGATGTAACTGGAAAACATTATGCTAAGTGAAATAAGCCAGTCAGAGAAAGATAAATATCACATGATCTCACTCATTTGTGGAATATAATGAGCAACATAAACTGATGAACAAAAACAGATCCAGAGACATAGAAGCATCGATCAGATGCCAAACCTCAGAGGGAAGGTAAGGGAGGGTGGGGATAAGGGGAGAGATCAACCAAATAACTTTTATGCATGCATATAAGCATAACCAATGGATACAGACACCAGCAGGGTGTGTGTATGAGTGGGGGAGTTGAGGGGGGGCGGGCAATGGGGGAATAAGGACACATATGTAATACCTTAATCAATAAAGAGAGAGAATTTTTTTTTTCTTTAGACTATTTGGTCCTCAGATAACAACAACAAAAAATCCTGAGTTCTATAAATAGATGTACAGTATTAGTTTCTTCCACTACTCATTTAATAGAACATAAAACAATACATGAAATATTTTTAAATTGATCTACAGATCCAAAGGTGTTTAGAGACGCATTATAGAAACTTCTTCATAATTTATTTTGTTTTCCTCTTCCAACATCAGGAGGAATGTTGGGGAGGGAGATGCAGAAATGAAAATCTCTTTGGGGTACCTCCTTAGAATTATTTTCAGAAACGTCAAATTCTGCATGGTTTTCTTTAACTTAAGATGGCACCTGCAACCTGTTCTTGTCTGGGTGGTAAAACTGCACAGCCTCACAGAAACATGCTTACCAGGGAAGGCTGGCAGCCTGAGACACACACTTTACACCTGTTTACACATCTTGCACTTCACAGAGCTGCTTGTGGTTTCCACCTCAGCTGACTAGCACTCTTTAATAGAAAGCATACTTGAATTTTGGAACTTGATTGCTTTTTCTAACTCAGCTGCACCTTCCACATTAATTTTTTTTCCCCAATGCCTGTTTTTATAACTGGGTTCTTACAACAGAAAAGCTACCACTGTATGGCCATGTAATCAGTCAGCTATGTTCCCTACCCTGTCTTACTTATAACTGAGAATAGCTTTTGATATTCAAGCTTAATTACTTTTATAGGTTCAAGGACTCCCTTAATAAGCTTTGTTATGGCTCACGCAGTAGATGCTATTTATTCTGCATGCCAAAGCTACATAATCTGGGCTCTGCTCTCAATTTCTGAAACGATTGCTTCTCTCAAGATTCATAATAATAATAACAATAATAATAACAAAATAAAACTAAGGGGTATTTTGTTTCTCTCTATTTTCTTTTCCATTTTACCATTTGGAACTTCACAATAATAAAGTTTACAAATTGGACTCATTATGATAATGTTTTAAATTTATTGGGAAATTTTCTGGTTTTTGATGTTCATACGATTATAAGGTATAGATTGAGGTGTGTTTTTGTTGCTTTGTTTTTGCATCTGACTATCCATTTTTTTAGCTTTATTTTTTGAAGTCTATCTTTTCTCTATCCAATTCCTTTTACACTTTTGTAAAAAATTAATTAAAAATCTGTTTTTGGATCCTATTGTGCTTAATTTATTTGCCTGTCATTATGAGTCAATAAAGTAGTTTTAATATGCATTAACATTGTATAATGTAAGTCCTCCACCTTTGATCTACTTTTTCATTGTTTGGTTATTCCAACTCATTTGCATTTCCATACAAATTTAAGAATCAACTTGTCAATTAAAAAAGAAAAAAGCCTTGTAGAATTTGGTTTGCGATCACATTTAGTGTATGAATCAACTTGGGAACTGTTTTAAGAGCAATAATAAGATTTTAAACTTTTATTTAAACTCATGCTCATGAATAACAATATTTTAAACATCATCTGTTAGATTTATTTGGAACAAAATATATTGATTAATAATAATCACCGATTCTTACTGAACATGCATTTTGCACCAGATGAGAATATTTAATATATTCCTCTTCTAAAAATTCTGTAAATTTGTTGTTAATATTTTGGCCACTTTTTCCTTTAGTGTCATTATTCTCTTTGAATGTAAGGCTTTAAATTTTATATCAATTCATAGCTATAGTTGTTACATAGATTTGTTTAAAAATATTTTTTTATTGATTTCAGAGAGGAATGGAGAGGGAGAGAGAGATAGAAACGTCAATGATAAGAGAGAATCATTGATCGGCTGCCTCCTGCACGTCCCCTACTGGGGATTAAGTCTGCAACCCAAGCATGTGCCCTGAGCAGGAATTGAACTATGACCTCCTGGTTCATAGGTCAGTGCTCAACCACTGAGCTATGCCAGTTGGGCTACATAGCTTTCCATAGCCTATTTCACCATTATGACTTGTTATTTATTTCATTTCATTGGTACTTAATATCTGTATGAGGGAAAATATTTGGCTTTCTTTGTTTTGTTTTTATTTTTGGCTTAGAAAACATTCTATATTCTTTACATAAAGCACACATAAACAAACACACAAACAAATATTCTCCCATTTCTAAAGCGTATTCACTATCACAATAATAAATATAACAAACATCTTCAAAATCGCAGGCACTTTAAACAACACACATTTATTTTCCATGCTCATAGGCCTGTCGGTCAGCAGGAACTCTGCTAGGCTGAGCTGTAATTCATTGGTTTTGGTCCGGAGTGTAGATTGGGTTCAAAAATACTCTAAATATGTTTTTACTAGAAGCCCGATGCACAAAGATTTGTGCTAGAATGAGCTTTCCTTTCCCTGGATGCTGGCACTGCCTTTGCTCTGGCTGGAGCCACCTTTCTGCTCCAGCCCAGAGCCGCCTTTCCACCTTCCTATGCTGCTCAGAGGCCTGGAGCCACCCCTGGCTGCTCAGCACCTGCATATGCAAATTAACCCACCATTTTTTGTTGTGTTAATTTGCATACTCACTCCTGATTGGCTGGTGGGCATTACAAAGGTATGGTCAATTAGCATGTTACTCTTTTATTAGGTAGATTCTAGGACCAAAGTTCCCCTGGACAAGTTCCTGCAATAATATATGGTAAGGTATGAAAGCACGTCAAATTGTACCATCACAGGTAAAGCCCCTGCTCATATCTTGCCTACTAATGTACCACTGGGCAAATTAAATCTCAGGTTCAAGTCCAAATATAATGGAACAGGTATGTGCGCATTGCCAAATCTAAAGCCAAGGCAACGGAAAGCAGGAGAGAAAGAATTGCAAGTCTATAATCCAGTGTGCCCAAATTTCAGATTTTCACTGAAAGTCCACTTTTATTTTAAAGTATGTAACTTTATATTTATTGTGATATTATGCAGAGACCTAATTTTTTCAATGGTATTTCTTTATATATAATTTAAATTATTATAATATATTAAATTTATATTATATAAAATATAATATATTATTAGAACATCCTATATAATAAAAGGCTAATATGCAAATCAACTGAATGGCGGAAAGACCAGTCACTGTGACTCACACTGACCACCAGGGGGCAGACAGTCAATGCAGGAACTGTCCCCTGGTGGTCAGTGGGCTCCCACAGGGAGAGAGCCGCTCAGCCAGAAGCCGGGTTCAAGGTTGGTGAGTGCAACAGCAGTGGAGGGAGCCTCTCCCACTTCTGCAGCAGTACTAAGGACCCCTCGGGGGATGTCCGACTGCCAGGAGCGGGCCTAAGCCAGCAGTCGGACATCCCCCAAGGGGTCCCAGACTGTGAGAGGGCACAGGCCAGGCTGAGGGTCTCCCCCGCTGCTCAGTGCACGAATGTTGTGCACTGGGCCTCTAGTATTATTATACAATAACATATTATTAATATGAAATATATAATATATTGTATTAATATGTGACATATTATATATTACATTAATATATAATATGTTAAATTATTTAATAAGATTCATTGAATAGTTTATTTCTTATCCATTGTTTAGAAATGATCCCTCTATCATGTAGTGAAACATCATATATTCTTACTTTCTGATCTTTCACTGTTACTTGTATATATCTATGATACACAGTATTATATTCAATGAAAATTTAGACTGGATAAAAAGGTGACTTGTCTTTATACTTTTCTCAGAGTATTTATTGCTTCTCTGGGATCCATTCTCTTTATAAATATGACAATTTTATGTATGAATGTATCTAGGCTATAGTACCTTGTTCTTTAATAATCAAACACTAATTTAGGTAGTGTTTAATACTATTTTGAAGATGTGGCTAACAACTATAATTGCCTCCAAGGAAAAGGATAAATTATCCTTGATATGTGGTGGGTCTCATTCAATCAGTTGAAGGCCTTAAGAGCATACACTCAGGTTTGCCAATGCAGAGGTGGAAGTAGTTTCCTTCTTCCCTTCTAGATTCTTTGGCTTGTCTAGTAATTAAATTAGCATAAACTGGATTAACAGGGGAAAAACAAATTTAATATTATACATATGCCAGTCCCATAAATCAGGTGAAACTTCCAGGCAAAGTCAAGCAATTGAGGCTTATATAGCATCTTGAGCTAAGGAGAAAGGAATAGGCCCTGAGATTTCAAAGGGGAGAAAGACAATTTACAGGAAGATGAGAAGAGCCAATGTTTAGTAAACAAATATTTACCATGCCATGTAGGTATGTGTTTTTGATTAAAAAATTATCTCTGGCAATTGTTGCACACACCCCTTCTAAATTATTTTACAGTTAAGGGGGAGGTCTCCATTTTCTTCAGCTCAAAATAATCCACATCACAGAGTGATGCTCTTTGGGATGACATATGCTACTCCCCTTCATCAGAGAAGAAAATACTGCTTCAGAACTGCAACATCAACCCCTGCCTGAGTTTCCAGCCTAAGAACTCTGCCTGATCCACTGGATCAGTAGACACATTTGTCAAGTTTCACATGATAAACTTATTGGCAATAGATTGGGAGGTACATTGGAATATAGAGAAATTTGGAGATAATTGACATCATAACAGTATTACTTTTTCTTATAAAAGAAAGTGGGATGACATCATGTGGATCATTTTATATTCTTTTAATAAAATTTTATGTATTTCTGGGTCAGCCCTGTCAGTTCATTACTAGATATTTTACATTTGGTGCTCTACTATGAATAGGCTCTTTTATTTCTATTAGGTTTTTACATTGTGGCTGGTATCAAATTAAGATTTTTTTTCCGTATCTATCACTTATACCTGTCCATATAGTCAATTTTTAAAACTATTTTACAGTTGAACATTTTTTATTTTTTAAAAATATGTGGGCTATTTTTAAGGAAAACATAATTTCCTGAGAATATGCCCTTCCATTTAGAAGTAGCTCTCTGAGACCAACACTCCTGCACTTGCTCTGGCCTCTCAGTAACTCAGTTCAGGGCAGAGTAACTTAATACGTGTGATAAATTTGGGGGAAAATGTGTATCACATACACTGAGTAGCCAGATTATTATGATCTCTGAATGCATAATAATCTGGCCACTCAGTGTATATCTTATATAATAAAAGGCTAATATGCAAATTGTCCCCTCGACCAGGAGTTCGACCAGCAGGCAGGCCGGCCAACAACCCATGTCCCCTCCCCCTGGCCAGGCTGGCCAGACCCCACCCATGCATGAATTCATGCACCGGGCCTCATATATACACTGAGTGGCCAGATTATTATACGTTCAGAGATCATAATGATCTGGCCACTCAGTGTATAAGTTGCTTTCTCCTGGAATTTAAAAAAGCAACAACACAGGAGCATTTCTCTAAACTGCGCTTGACCATATGGTACATATAGGGTGTAGGCTCTGCCCATGAGGAAGCCTTATGATTGTCCAGCAGATTTTTGATAGGCATGTAATACTATTTCTGAGTTTCTATAAAAGCAAAGACATTCACTGCAATTAAAACTACCAGTATCAGCTTTATTAGTAGAGAAGGTACTATATCTCTCTCTCATCTGGTATAGCTCTGTTCCTTTCTCAACGTTTTCAGGAGCCAGAAGGGAAAAATAAGTTATTAATTGACTGCCCTACGTATGCACTAATTTAGAAATCATCTGTAATTAATGACTACATTCTCTTATTTTATTTCTAGTCTTATTGCACTGAGTATGATTACTAGTAAAATTGCAAAGAGCAGTCATTCAAGACAGCCTTTTTATATTGTTCCTGGGATAATAATGAAGTGAACACATCAAAGTATAATATTTTCTATATGTTTCTGGTAGATAGTATTTATCAATATCAAATTTTTTTTAATCTTGCTTGTAAAAATCTGACCTTATTGCTACAAAAGACAGGATGTCCCCCAACAATGTATACACACTTTAACAGCTGATAGCTCAATTGATGTTTCTTTCTTTGCAGATTTAACCCATTATAATTAATAAATGGTTTAACATTGTGTATACATTTTTTGGGGGATACCCTGTAGTTACTTTATCTCCTAATTATGGTGATAATTTTCTTTAATATAATGAAATGTCAGTAACATGTAAAAACAAATTATTATAATAGGTTGTCTGAATCAGACAAATTTGTAAACATGCATTGCCAGTTTGGTACTTTATTTGACTATTTTTTCAGGTAGAGTTTTAGCATGAAGAGAAAAAATTGTAATTTAAAAAATTGTAAATTCTTTTCTAGATCCATATCTTACTTTCATGTTCCTCTTCCTCATTTACAAGTGTCTTGAAAAATGTATATTGCTCTGAATATAAGTAATTTGTAATTCACATAAATGTTACTGTAATTTCTATTATTTTGAAATTATTCATTCATGTTGCTGTGTATACATCCAATCTGCTGCTTCTATCATGTGCATGTTACTCCATGATATGCATTTGATGGTGGACACCTATTAGGCGTGACTTACCAAATTATTACTGTAATAAAAAAAAATTCTACCTGTTTTTTTATTAAGTATGGAAAATTGCTTCAAGATATAAATCGATGATAGGAAGTGCGATAATTAAGTTTGGATGAATACTGACTGTGAATTTTCAGTGCCAGATTATTCCAAATTTTTTCACAATTCTACAATCCCACCCATAGGATAAACGCATTCCTATATATGTACTACCCTGTCAACACTTGATGCTATCCAGTTTCCTAATTTTTGCTACTAGTAGTCTAATAGCTTTATTGCATCATAACTGCAAAACTTAAATTTAATGCCTGTGATTCCCAATCATTTTAAGCATTTTTTTCACAATAATGTTAACACTTTCTTTTCCCACAGATTTCTTTACTTACATAAATTATGATGTTCTTATTTCTTGTACATTTTTCTTTTGGAATTGATGCCTATTATTGTTAATACATTATACACAAGAGTTTTGAAGTTGCAAATGTCTTTTCTTATCTTCATCATCTCTTACTTTGTTAATGATTTATTGGCAAAACAAAAATCTTAATTTTTATATAATCAAATTCATTACTTTGTGTCATATAATCTGGGTTTGAGATTTTCTTTAAGACATTTTTTTTCTATCCTAACTTACATAAAATATATATTTATAAAATATGTAATGTGAAAACACAACAAGATAATATTATTTATTTTTAACTGATTATAAACCTTGAGGAAGTATTGGGTAAGGTATTTTTTTTCTGAATAAGTGTATCTCTTGAATATACAATAATTAGTTTGTATCTCTGTCTTCTTGTCTGTATAAGGTAAACATTGCTAATTCCCGAAACAAATAAAAAATTAATAACATACATACTGAACAGTGAGTTAAAATATGAGAAATATGAATTAGAATGGTATTCTAAGGAGGAATGAGGTTCCATACCACTCACTCTGGCTCCCTGCCATTTCACTGACCCATTTCCTGCTCATTTCATCTTCCACACTCGTTGCCAGTAATACTGGCCTCCATTTTTTCAAACCCACCACTTGCTCCTGCCTCAGGGCCTGTGCTCTTGCACAGCTCTGGCTAGAAGGCTCTCCTTTCAGACTGAAGCACAATTTGCTCCCTCACTTCCTTCAGGTCTTCTCTCAAATGGCACCTCACTGTCATCCTTCCCTGAAATTGTACCCAATACAACTTCTCTTCTCCCTTCCTTATTTTTCCCTTCCTCACATATTATTCTGTAACCAATAATTATTCTACTTGTGTATGTCATTTACTGTCTGACTCCCCACCTAGAAAATATGTTCTATGAGGACAAAGACTACTTTCTTTTCTTCTGTTTTCTTAGCACAATGAACAAGAACTCAATGGACATGGATGATCTCTCAAATGTTTGCAAGAATCAACTAATAAATCTAGGTTACACCCTGACCAACGTGGTTCAGTTGATTGGGGCATTATCCTGTGCACTCAAGGGTCTAGGATTCTATTCCTAGTCAGGGCACATACCGAGGTTGTGGGTTCGATCCCCGATCAGGGAACATACAGGAAACAACCAATTGATATTTCTCTCTCATATTTCTCTCTCTCCTTCTCTCTCTCTCTCTCTCTTTCTCTCTCTCTCCTTTGGCTTCTCCCTCTCCATTCCTCTCTCTTTAAAATCAATTAAAAAAACACACACCAGGTTATAAAAATTAATTACCCCTTTAAATATAGATTTTGAGGTATGATTAAAAGCTATTGGTACTCATTGATGACCCCACAGGGAAAAACATAGCAAAACAAAACAAACAACAAAGCCAACCTTTTTGGTCATCTTGAGCAATCCCTTTATAATTTAGCAATGATTGTAAGTATTTTTATGTATGGTATTTTGACATTAAAAAGGAAGTGATTGGAGATTACTAACAATTAAAATAGACACAATTTATTCCCCTAGAGTCTCTAAAAGCATATGTGATCAGAGACAGGATTAACATGTATATTTAAATTAATAGGTCTTTCAAATTTATACTGAATATCTTTCTATTTTCAAAGTATTATATATCTATACAACTTATACTCAGATACATACATCTGCATTACATGTACAACGTGTGTGAAATGAGGCAAATGTGTTTTCATGAACCTTATTTTCTAGTAGGGAAAGTAGACAAAAACCATAGAAAGAGTAAACTAATACCACATAATATGAGATCTAGTTTTCTAGACTAAAAGGAGTACCAAGAAAAGTAATACAAAACATACTAAGTCACTGATTTATATTCTTCTCCTAAAACTGGGACAGACTAGCAAACAATTTTTTCTAAGACTTCATTAATTTCATAAAATACGCCAATGTGTTTATTAGCATACTGTGAAACATTACCATAGATGATTATAATTAAGCTACACTTATCAAAATAATGAATAAAGCACATTTTGTGGTACAGCAGCATTGATGTTTTTCATATTTATTTGTTCACTAACTGATCTGCCAAATTTAGTAATCTCTAGTGAGTCTCCCAGTTATTAGTGTAAATTACTGAGGGTCTACTTTGATAATAAATAATAATAGCAATTCTGGGAAACAAATCATTAGCAGTTTAATGTCTAACCATTTTTTGTGGATAATATAAATTAAGAACACAATGCAACATTTTTCATTCAATTACAATATGTTTCCAGAGGGTTATAATGCAATTTAAAAGGCTGCTTATAATGGATACAACAATGCACCTGAATTTTAATGCTATCAAAAAGTGTTCAGATGTTCAACAAGAGGATTAGTTATATAATGTACTAAAAGGAAGTTCATAACATGAAAACACCTATAAGTCTAAGATGTCTAGAATGTCTTTGATGAAGCCATCCATTTCCTTAGACTCTGAAACTGGAAACTATTATGTGTAAATTTTTCTTTTAGCTTTTGTGTGTTCATTTATTGATTTCCTCCATGAATGGGTTTGTCTCTTTTTTTTTTCTCTTTAAAAAAATGTTATTGAATGTGCTGAGGTGACATTGAAAATACAATTATATAGGTTTTCTCAAAAAATTAAAAGTGAAACTGCCTTATGACCCAGCCATTTCACTTCTGGAAATATATCCAAAGAAATCTAAAACATGAATTCAAAAGAATATGTGCACCCCATGTTCATTGCAGCATTGTTGTGCTATGTGTAAATTTTGTTATGTAGGGGCCAAGACCAGCAATAAAATCCATACAGCATATTAAATAATTCATTGAATAATTTATTTATCCAATAATAATTGAGTAACTACTATGTACGTGGTCCTCCCCAAGGAACTGGGGGTACACCATGGAGAAGAACAGAACAAGTTCTCTGCCTGTGTGGCAGTTCTCAATAAAATTCAGAGAAATAATAAAGTAAATAAGGTAAATAATAAAAGGATATAACACACAGTCCTGAGAGTTCCTAAATCCACCCTCCTGAACGTATGTCTATCTTGCATTTCCAAGCTCACCTTGATGCCTGTTGTAGCCATGTGACACATTTCTCAAGAATTACGGTAGGCAGAAGAAATTTGTCTTTCGGTCCTGGTCAGAAAAACCTGGAAATGGGTGTGCTTATGAATGAATTGTCCAAATTGGTTCATCTGAATATTCTCTAGATTATATCCTAGGGTCTAGCCCAAAGTTACCCAGTGACTATAGAGTTTAAACTCTATGAATCTGAATGGCCCTCATTAATTATATTTGCAGTGAAAAATAACTTTCTATTTTGTTTAAGAAATTTAATTACTGATTAGGAAAAAAAGATGGCGACCGGCAAGAAGGTAGGGAGAGAGAGAGTGTGAGTGAGGAACCCATAGAGGAGAGTGTAGACATGTAGACGTGTGTGGAGTGTGTGTGTGTATGAGCTAGGGTCAGTTAGATTCTGCAGGTCTTCCAAGGGGCTGCCTAACTGGGCAGTCCTAGACGGCGGAGCCCCGCGCACAAAGCGGACACTTCTCGGCGGCTGGTGCGGACGCGGAGACCACACCATCTTGAGAAACAGAGCTGCCTGAGACTCGGATCCTGGCTTCTGACACAAACCAGGACCCTGCAGCCACTGGGGACAGAGAACTACTATCACAGCTTCAGAGGAAGAAACAACAAGAATCCAGACTTCCCGGCAGATTCCCGTGAGTCAAAGAGCCTATCCCCCTCCCCTCAGGCGCACGCGGATAGCGCCATAGTAACTAATAGACACGCCCCTCGCTCAAGCTGCAGAACTTGGCGCAGGGACGCTCTCAGCCTTAGGGAATTTGGCGCGCAGGACAGAAGCAGCTCACCTTCGGGGAAATCTGTCAGTGCGCACAGAGGGCTCCCCTTGGGGAATTGGGGGGAATTTGGCTTGCGGGTCACAGCTCCCCTTCGGGGAATCTTAGAGCGTGCACAAAGGGGCTTCCCTTTGGGGAATTTGGCGCGCAGGACGGACTCCGCCCCTCTTCAGGGATTCTGGGAGAGTGCACAAAGGCAGCTCACCTTCAGGGATTTGAGAGTGTGCGCCCTAGCTGGTTTGGCTCAGTAGTGAGAGCACACACAGGACGCAGCTCCACTTCAGGGAATTTGGCACGCCGGACACAGCTGCCTGGGATCCCTGACTCACAGCGCATTCACACTAAGAGTCAATGACCCCAATTGTTGGTGCATGCACACACAGGGACCCTGATTCTCAACGAGAAACAGCACAAGGCAACAGAGACTCTGACACTCGATTCTTGGTGCAGATACAGGGAAACTCTGACTCCTGGCACATGCTAAGGATCTCATTTTCAGCACATAGCAACAGTGTGGTGCTGACAGGGCCCCTGATTCTAAGTGTGCACACGAGACCACACGGAACACTGGGACACTGACCCTGGGCAAGTCTGGTTCCCACCAACCAAAGGCAGCCACACGTCCTAGTGTCAGAGCACTTCAGTGAAACTCGGGTGGAGCGAAGTCCCCACAGCGCACGGCCGAGGTGCACACAAACGGAAGCTTGAGCTTTCTGGTGGTAGCCAGAATGGGGAAACGAAATAACTCACAGAGGAAAGAAAATGTGGAGTCACCAAGAAAGGAAATTAGTGAAACTGAAGCTTGCAACATGACCGAAAAGGAGTTCAGAGTAATGGTCGTGGAATTTATACATCGGATGGATGAGAAAATCAACAACTTATGCAAGAATCAGGAAGAAATGAAAAGTGATATAGCTACAATCAAAAACACCATGGAAAGTTTCAACAGTAGACTACAAGAAGCAGAGGACCGAATTAGTGAGTTAGAAGATCAGGTACAGAAACAAGCTCAATCTGAACAGCAATGGGAGAAAAAAATTAAAAAGCAGGAGGAAAGCCTAAGGGAGCTTCGGGACAACATGAAGCGAAGTAACATGCGTATAATAGGTCTGCCAGAAGGACAAGAAGAGCAGCAGGGATTAGAAAATCTATTTGAAGAAATAATGACAGAAAACTTCCCAGATATGGGAAAGATAAAAGTTACGCAAGTACAGAGAGTCCCAAGCAGGATCAACCCCAAAAGACCCACACCAAGACATGTCATAATCTCAATGGCAAATATAAGTGATAAAGAGAGAATCTTAAAGGCAGCAAGAGAGAGACAGAGAGTTACCTACAAAGGAACACCCATCAGATTGTCAAATGATTACTCAACAGAAACACAACAAGCTAGAAGTGAATGGAAGGAGGTATACAAAGTGTTGCAAAGCAAAGGACTGAATCCAAGAATACTATATCCAGCAAGACTATCAATCAAAATTGAAGGGGAAATCAGGAGCTTCGCAGACAAAAAAAGACTCAGGGAGTTTATCACCACCAAACCAGCAATGCAAGAATTGCTAAAGGGAATACTGTAAAAAGAAGAAATAAACAGGTAAGAAGGAATACAGACACAAAAAAATAGATATGACTACAAACAAATACCTTTCAGTAATAACTTTAAATGTAAACGGACTAAATGCTCCAATCAAAAGACATCGAGTGGCTGAATGGATAAAAAAGCATGACCCATATATATGCTGTCTACAAGAGACCCACCTCAGAACAAGAGACTCACACAGATTGAAAGTGAAGGGATGGAAAAATATCTTCCAGGCAAATGGAAATGAAAAAAAAGCTGGGGTAGCAATACTTATATCTGACAAATTAGACCTCAAAGTAAATGCCATAACAAGAGATAAGGAAGGCCACTTCATAATACTAAAGGGAGAAATCCAACAAGAAGAAATAATTCTGGTAAACATATACGCTCCCAATATAGGAGCACCCAAATACATAAAAAAAAACTCCTGGAGGATATCAAGGGAGAGATTAATAGCAATACAATCATAGTAGGAGACTTTAATACCCCACTATCACCATTGGACAAATCCTCTAAACAAAAAATCAGCAAAGAAACAGCAATCCTAAATGACTCACTAGACCAGATGGAATTAATTGACATCTTCAGAACATTTCACCCCAGAGCCACAGAATATACATTCTTCTCAAGTGCACATGGGTCATTTTCAAAGATAGACCATATGCTGGGTCACAGGCAAAGTCTCTTCAAATTCAAGAAGATAGAAATCATATCAAGCATCTTCTCAGATCACAGTGGCATAAAACTGGAAATCAACTACAATAAATACAATCCAAAGAAATCAAACACATGGAGACTAAACAGCATGCTATTAAACAAGGACTGGGTCACCAGAGAGATCAAAGAAGAAATAAAAAACATCATGGCAACAAATGACAATGAAAACACAACAATCCAAAATCTATGGGACACAGCGAAAGCAGTCTTGAGAGGGAAGTTCATAGCTCTACAAGCCTATTGCAAAAAACAAGAAACAATGGTAATAAATTACCTAACCCTACAACTCAAAGAGCTAGAAAAAGAGCAGCAAGAAAAGCCCAGTGTAACCAGAAGGAAGGAAATAACAAAGATCAGAGCGGAGATAAATGACATAGAGACCAAAGAAACAATACAAAAGATCAACAAAACCAAGAGCTGGTTCTTTGAAAAGATAAACAAGATTGATGGACCTCTAGCCAGGCTCACCAAGAAGCAAAGAGAGAGGACCCAAATAAACAAAATCAGAAATGAAAGAGGTGAAATAACAACAGACCCCGCTGAGATACAAAGGATTGTTACAAAATACTACGAACAGCTCTATTCCAACAAACTGGACAACCTGGAGGAAATGGACATATTCCTAGAAAAATACAACCTTCCAAAAATCAATCAAGAAGAATCTCAACAGCTCAATAGGCCAATAACTATGGACGAAATTGAAGAAGTCATCAAAAAGCTTCTGGCAAACAAAAGCCGGGGCCTGACGGCTTCACAGGAGAGTTTTACCAAACATTCAAGGAAGAACTAAAACCTATCCTCCTCAGACTATTCCAAAAAATTCAAGAGGAAGGAACACTTCCAAGCTCCTTCTATGAAGCCAGCATCACCCTAATACCAAAACCAGATAAGGACAACACAATGAAAGAGAATTACAGACCAATATCCCTCATGAACATAGATGCCAAAATCCTCAACAAAATTCTAGCAAATCGGCTCCAGCAGTACATCAGAAAGATCATACACCATGACCAAGTAGGATTTATCCCAGGAATGCAAGGATGGTACAATATCCGCAAATCAATAAACGTGATACATCACATAAACAAATTGAGAGATAAAAATCACATAGTCATATCAATTGATGCAGAAAAAGCATTTGACAAAATCCAACACCCTTTCTTGATAAAAACTCTCAACAAGGTGGGAATAGAAGGCTCATACCTCAACATAATAAAAGCTATATATGATAAACCCACAGCAAACATCATACTCAATGGACAAAAGCTAAAAACATTTCCCCTAAGAACAGGAACAAGACAGGGATGCCCACTCTCACCACTCCTGTTTGACATAGTACTGGAAGTATTAGCTATTGCAATTAGACAAGAAGAAGAAATAAAAGGCATCCAAATTTGAAAAGAACAAGTAAAGCTGTCTTTATTTGCAGACGACATGATATTGTACATAAAAAATCCGAAAGACTCCGTCAAAAAACTAATAGACTTAATAAATGAATTCGGCAATGTAGCAGGATACAAAATTAACGCCAAGAAATCTATGGCCTTTCTATACACCAATAGTGAACTTACAGACAGAGAGACTAAAAAGGCAATCCCATTTACCATCGCACCAAAAAAATTAAGATACCTAGGAATAAACTTAACTAAGGAGGTAAAAGACCTATACACGGAAAACTACAGGACACTGAAAAAAGAGATAGTGGAAGACGTAAACAGATGGAAGAACATACCATGTTCATGGATTGTTAGAATCAACATCATTAAAATGTCCATACTACCCAAAGCAATCTATAGATTCAATGCACTCCCCATTAAAATACCAACGGCATATTTCACAGACCTTGAAAGAACTCTCCAAAAATTCATCTGGAATAAAAAAAGACCCCGAATAGCCACAGCAATCCTGAGAAAGAAGAATAAAGTAGGAGGGATCTCAATTCCAGATTTCAAGCTGTATTACAAAGCCACTATTCTCAAAACAGCCTGGTACTGGCACAAGAACAGACATATAGATCAATGGAACAGAATAGAGAATCCAGATATTGATCCAAACCACTATGCTCAATTATTATTTGACAAAGGAGGCATGAACATACAATGGAATAAAGACAGTCTCTTCAATAAATGGTGTTGGGAAAATTGGACAGACACATGCAAAAAAATGAAGCTAGATCACCAACTTACACCATACACAAAAATAAACTCAAAATGGATACAGGACTTAAACATAAGACAGGAAACCATAAAAATACTAGAGGAATCCACAGGCAGCAAAATCTCAGACATATGTCAAAAGAACTTCTTCACCGATACTGCCCCTAGAGCAATGGAAGCTAAAGAGAAAATAAACAAATGGGACTACATCAAAATAAAAAGCTTTATTACAGCAAAAGAAACCATCAACAAAACAACAAGAAAGCCCACTGCATGGGAGAACATATTTGCAAATGGCATCACTGATAAAGGTTTAATCTCCAACATCTACAGGCAGCTTATACAACTTAATAAAAGGAAGATAAATGATCCAATAAAAAAATGGGCAACGGACCTAAATAGAATCTTTTCCAAAGAAGACAGAAGGAAGGCCAAGAGACACATGAAAACATGCTCAAGGTCACTAATTATCCGAGAGATGCAAATCAAAACAACAATGCGCTATCATCTCACACCTATCAGAATGGCTATCATCAACAAATCAACAAACGACAAGTGTGGCGAGGATGCGGAGAAAAAGGAGCCCTCGTGCACTGCTGGTGGGAATGCAGACTGGTGCAGCCACTGTGGAGAACAGTATGGAGTTTCCTCAAAAAACTGAAAATGGAACTCCCATTTGACCCAGTAATCCCACTCCTAGGAATATATCCTAAGAAACTGGGAACACCAATAAGAAAGGAAATATGCACCCCTATGTTCATAGCAGCACAATTTACAATAGCTAAGATCTGGAAACAGCCTAGGTGCCCATCAGCAGATGACTGGATCAGAAAACTATGGTACATCTACACAATGGAATATTATGCTGCCATAAAAAAGAAGGAATTCTTACCATTTGCAGCAACCTGGATGGAATTGGAGAACATTATGTTAAGTGAAATAAGCAAGTCAATGAAAGAAAAATACCACATGATCTCACTCATTTATGGATAATAAAGAACATTAAAAACTTGAACAAAAAGATAGATACAGAGGCAGTAAAGCATCAAACAGTCTGTCAAATTACAGCAGGAAGGTTAGGGAGAGGTGGGGAAGATAAGAGATCAATCAAAGGACTTGTATGCATGCATATAAGCATAACCAATGGACGCAAAACTCTGGGGGGTGAGGGCATATATGGGAGTGGGGTGGGGGGGGCAATGGTAAGATATGTACACATATAATACCTTAATTAAAAAATTGGAAAAAAAAAAAAGAAATTTAATTACTGTTAGGCTACTTTGCATTAGCATCACAGGCATGAACTATCTGATCCAGTATGCTAGATGATGTTAAAAATTAAGGAGAAAAAACATGTGAAACGATAGAGAGAATATGGTGGAACATTTGCCATGTGTGACTGGTGCCTCATGATCCAGGATGGCTGCTCAGTCTCTCAGTCTCTGACCATCATATCTGCATTCTAGCCAAGGAGGACGAAAAATTTACTAAAAAGCCCTGGTCATATTCCAAATTTTTTATACTTTTTACTCAAATATCTAAGGTGCCCTCTCCTGACTGGGAAAGAAATTGGAAAATGCACTCTTTATTCTAGGAAGCATTTGCACACAGAAAATTCATGACTTTTATAAAGAAGGATCAAGAGGAAATATTATAGGGCTACTAGAGGTCTTGACACAGAGAGTTAGGTGTGAGTGGTAAATATTCTTTTAAAGTTGAATCTCAAAAATAACATGAAATTAGCCTGGTCACAAGAATGGAAGGGAAGGGTAGTTGAACCAAATAGGCAAGAGCAACTTGATGCATTTAGCAAACTCTCAGACCTCTTCTATGTTTTAGAGACTCAACAGAGCTAAAAAGAAAGAAAGAAAAGAAAAAAATTAGGGTTTACAAAATGTTTAAGAGGTGGAGAAATCAATTTGAGAACTATCACAATATACATAATTTTGAAACCAGGAATGTAGATGCAATCCCAAGGTAGAATGCATACAAAAAGATTGGGCATATACTTAAATGTGGCCTGAATAAGACAAGAGGGTAGAAAGAAAAAGAGGAATCTGAGGGGGGGAAAAAGAATACATATTATAAGGAGTTTTAGTATTAGAACACTTACTATTACAGAATTATCAGAAACACATGATACCAGGGATGAACATCTTGATCAAGAATACAGACAATGGCCCAGCTGGTGTGGCTCAGGGGTTTGGCATTGACCTATGAACCAGGAGGTCACAGTTCCATTCCTGGTCAGGGCAAATGTCCAGGTTGCAGGCTCGATCCCCAGTAGGGGGCGTGCAGGAGACAGCCGATCAATAATTATCGTTCATCATTGATGCTTCTATTTCTCTCTCCCTCTTTCTTCCTCTCTGAAATCAAAGAAAATATGTTTAAAAAAATACAGACAATAGGGAAATGTCACTGATTTGTCTTTGAGGCATTTACTGGTTTAGCAGTTTATGCCACTCCAAAATATGGCTGCAGGAGTTCAGGGCATGCCACCCTAAAATATGCTGCTTTGATATATTGATTATTTTAATCTGTAGAAATTAAAGCATACACACACAAACAAAAAAACACACACACATAAATGCAGGGAGAAGCTTTCTCTGAACTCCCCTACCTGCCTAAGGGCAGATCCAACAAAAGGAACTCAAATGTCATTACCCCTTTCCTGGAAGCTTCATCAACCAGGAAATATTAATTGTATCATAGGAAAGATCGGAAGTTACATCACACCCAAATAAACTTTGTTACAAAGTCCCAACTGTTCTTCTAATGCCCATTCATCATTCCTAAATATCATTTATTCACACCTAAGAATAAGGCTTATATCCCCTTTTCCTAAGATGGTATGCAATTCTGAATTATAAGCACCTTGGGGAGTTAATCCCTTTTTCTGGGTATCTCACTTGTATACATGAGGTACAGATAATAAGTTTGCTTGTTTTTCTCCTGTCTGCCTTTTATTATCAAGGGGGTCTTTGCTAAAAACTCCAAAAGGTTGAAAAAAAAAGTGTATTTCTTTCTCTACCCTGGGATTTTCAAAATGTCACTGTCTATAGACTTTATTTAAAAAATAAAAAAACAACCATAGGTGTATGATGAAACTGAATGTGCATATTGGGCCATAGGTGACCTCTATTTTTTTATTTTTATTTTTAGATATATTTTATTGATTTTTCACAGAGAGGAGGGGAGAGGGATAGAGAGCTAGAAACATCAATGAGAGAGAGACATTGACCAGCTGCCTCCTGCACACCCCCCACCGGGGGATGTGCCCGCAACCAATGTACATGTCCTTGACCGGAATTGAACCTGGGACCTTCCAGTCCACAGACCGACACTCTATCCACTGAGCCAAACTGGTTTCGGCCATAGGTGGCCTCTAGAATCAGATTTTGGTGAGAATCCCAGCAGCAGCACAACTGAAAGTAACACTTTAGAATAAGTACTGATCTCCTCTACCAGAGGCCCGGTGCACAAAATTCATGCACAGAGGAGGGGTGTCCCTCAGCCTGACCTGCACCCTCTCCAATCTGGGAGCCCTTAGGGGATGTCCTACTGATGGCTTTAGGCCCACTCCCCGTGGTTCTTTGCTCTCTGCGGGGCCTGCCTGCTCCACACCAGGGCAACTGGTGCTGGGTGCTGCTTAAGGACTGCATTTGCCTGCTTCCAGGTCTCTGAGATGACGGCCTGCTTCCAGGCTGGGAGCTGCCTCCTCCCTGCTGCCAGAGGTGATGAGGTTAATTTGAATACTCCTTCTGATTGGCTGGTGAGTGTAGCAGAGGTATGGCCAATTTACATATTTCTCTTTTATTATATAGGATGCCTCAGTTTGCAATATCTGGGTTAGCTGTTATGTTACCAATCATAAAGTTTTGTAATGAAGGTCAATTTGAATGACACATGTAAATGTTATTAGAATAACCCCAGGTTCATAGAAAATACTCAATAAATAGTAGCTATTAGTTTATTAATGGGCATTTTTATTAGAAATGTTGACAATGAAAGAAGGAATAGGGAAAGAAAAGTCGTTTAAGGTGCGACAGAGTTGATGGAAGTATTTGGCTTCTTAGAGTGAGGCAAGTAAGAATATGTTTCAAGTTGTACAGGTGCAGTGGGGCTGGTAAATGAATGAGAAAGAATGATAATGAATGACATGGCTATACACTTTTAAATGAGCATGAGTTATAGAAACTTTGAAAATTATGTGGAAAGCAGATACTATAGATAGGAAATAAGATAAAGTGCGTAAAAGATCAGCAGAAACCTGCTGAAGGGAGAGTGTGAATTTATAATGGGCACAGGCAGTGTGTTTTGATAACCTTCTTCAGGTTTTTGTCTGAAAGCTAAAAATGTCTCCTCTCTTTTTACTGGCAGAAACATTCAAATCGTTAGTGGAGAGTGGGGGAAGAGGGAACAAGCGAGAGAGATACAGGGAGCGGTAGAGGAAGAAAATGAAAGTTTATAGAGTAAGAAACTTTACCACAGACTTCATAATTTATTTCAATGCCCCCTGCCTTTCTTATTCTCAGTTCCTCATATTACATTTTGGAAGCTTTTTGATCTGGAGAATAATGAGGACACCAGCTAAGACTTGGTATGAGAAAGGCCTTTGGGTATTTTAAGAATGTGCTATGCCACGTTATTATAATGCTAGCTTTCTGTCTCACACTCAGGGGCCTTGACTGGATAATTTTCCTTATCTTGCCTTGGTGACCTCTTGTTCAGACCAAGTCAGCACAGCTCACATTTTACTCAATTATGACTGGGAACCTCTTGCAGCTGAGAGTGGGGGTTATGCATTAACTATAGACAGTGAACTGCTCTTTAAATGTTTGCAGCCAATTTTTAGATAGAGCTTTAATGGATTTCTAATTTTCTTAGACCCTTGGTTTTTTTACACATAAAAAATTGTGATGTTAAAAATCAGCATCATCTTTTTATTGCCTTTAAAATATCCATTTATCATTCTCCAATCTGGATTGCTCTTCTTTGCTGGAAGCCAATTCCAGCATGTCATAATTGCAAGAGTCTCATCGAAAGGTTGATGGAACTTGCGGACTCAACAAGGGCTGAGTCACATATGTTATCACCTGTTGGGAATGGCTAAAGGCATTTTGCCAAATCTGAAAAGGATGCATTAAATCAGGGGTCCTCAAACTTTTTAACCCTTTGCATTCGCTTGTTTTTTTCTCAATTCCTTTATTCTACTCGGGATTTAATGTTTTAAATACCCCAGATTTTACAAAGCACGGCAGTAGAATAAAAACTGGAGTTTCTTTTCATACAAACTTTTTTATTTGGATTTTTTTATACTTCAAATTATTGATACATTCAATACAATTCGACATACAAGCTGCTACCAATGCTAACAGTGTCGAGTCACACTCGACATCTGAGTGCAAAAGGTTAAACAGGGGGCCAGTTCACTGTCCTTCAGACCATTGGAGGGCCGGACTATAGTTTAAAAAACTATGAACAAATTCCTATGCACACTGCACATATCTTATTTTGAAGTAAAAAAACAAAACACCCACATGTGGCCCACGGGCCGTAGTTTGAGGACGCCTGCATTAAATTGATTGTTTGCTGTGAGACAGCTCAGGGCATCTTAAGCTACATGTTATTGCCTCCTACTGGCCAAACACCTGAACAGCCATAGGCTATTCCCCAATCTGACAATGGACTCCGTAGAACCCTATCCTTTGAAGTGTATATCTCCACCTTGCCTTAGGACAAATTGTGTTAATAAAAAGCAAGGGGTCCTGAGACAAGGAGAACTTGGTTTCCTTAGCCAGGCTCCTCTGCCTCCCCCAAAATGCCTTTCAAAATTATGTTTCACCTCTGGACTCTTATTTAATCTATGCACTGCCCTTTTCTCCAGATTCTTGAACCCTTCTAGATGCCAGATCAAGACCACCGACGCTAAATGATGCCCAACGTCCAGCACTTCTTATTTTTTAAAAATACATTTTTATTGATTTCAGAGAGAAAGGGAGAGGAAGAGAGAGATAGAAACATCAATGATGAAAGAGAATCATTGATTGACTGCCTTCTGCATGCCCCCTACTGAGGATTGAACCCACAACCTGGGCATGTGCCCTGATGGGGAATCCAACTATGACTTCCTGGTTCATAAGTCAATACTCAACTACTGAGCCACACCAGCCAGGCTGGATTTTTCTTCTTCCTGATACTGTATTTCTATAAGATGAATATAACTTGAAGCATGAATACACATGACCCATCTTTTAACATTGAGTCATGAAAATATCAAGTATCAAAATTTTAGAAGACCAATGTTCTCAGAAAAACAAGAATTAAGATTAAATGTATATAAAATATATAAATATATGTACTAAATAGTATTACATAATATATGAAGTATATACATGCTTTTATTTTATTTTTTTTAAATATATTTTATTGATTTTTTACAGAGAGGAAGAGAGAGGGATAGAGAGTTAGAAACATCAAGAGAGAAACATTGATCAGCTGCTTCTTGCACACTCCCTACTGGGGATGTGCCCGCAACCAACGTACATGCCCTTGACCGGAATCGAACCTGGGACCCTTGAGTCCGCAGGCCGACGCTCTATCCACTGAGCCAAACCGGTTTCAGCTATATATACATGCTTTTAATAAGGAATGGATTTTTAGGTCTAAAAATAAATTAAAATACCAAACAACAACAAAAACTACACCAGTGTTTGTAGTGTAAAATAAATTAATGGAACATAATTAAAAACTGATAAAGCAAAATAATAGTTATAGATAGTCTTACACAATGCACTAAAACCACATGAATTAGGACAGATATGGATTTTTTTATTTGCATTATATTTTATAATATTTCTTGTTTTCAGTCACATTGTTGTTGTTCTTTAGGGCAATAGGGGAGTCAAGATCTGTGGGGGAGTAGGGTCTGGGAGGAAGAGGAGGAAGGGGGAGAAATGGGAGATATATGTAATACTATTAACAATAAAAATATATTTTAAAAATAAAAACAATTGAACACACTAATTTAAGTACACTTTCAGCAAATGCATCCTACCTTCCAATCTGTAGTTGCCTTACGCTTTTCCTAGTATAGACTTTCTATTTTAGACCTCCAGCTGTCTCTCAAGTATTTTCTCCATTTAAAAGACATATTCCAAATAAAGAATGATAGAGTGATTAAGATCATGAATTCTGTCACATATTAGCTCTTTATCTTTGGAAATTTATTAATATTTCTTTGCCTGAGTTTCCTCATCTATAAAGTAGAACTAACAATAGCTCCAAGCTTATAGTATTGTTTTTAGAACAAATTCATTAATCAATGTAAAGAACTTAGAGCAGTGTGACTCAATATAAGCCCTTGATAAATGTTGGCTATAATGATGAGGGCTATTATGGAAGAAGGAGAAAGATTTCCTATGCAGGAGAAAGCTCACAGGGAAAGTGGAGATGTAGAAAAGTTTTTCATGCACTCAGAGAAACAAATTATTTTGCTTGGCAAGAGCTTGAGAGCAATAAAGAATGGAAAGAATGAAATTAGAAATATAAACAGGGACCAAAAGTAAAGAACTGGGCATAATATCTTTATGGTGCATGTTATGGGATGAAGTGAGTGAAGAATTTTATGTGGTGAAATTATATGGCCAAGTATATATTTTAGGAACACATATCTAAAAAGAAGTGTACAGAATGGACTCAAGAGAAAGGTTTGAAGGAGGAGCTGATGTCAGAAACTAATACTGATAGAGATTATTTGCAGGTAATTTAGAAGCTAAGTGTTTTTAGGATGTGAAAAAACAAAAGTTGGTGTGTATAATATTTAACTCCTGGGACCATTATGAGTATTAAGCCTAGTACTTACTCCAGAGTTAACACTCAATCTATATTAGCTATAATTATCATTGTTAATATGGTATCTTTAAACAAGAATAACTGAATGTTATGACTTAAATTACCGCACATCCTATATAATAATCCTATATAATAAAAAGGTAATATGTAAATTGACCATCACTCCAATACACAAGATGGCCGCCCCCATGTGGTCAAAGATGGTAGCCCCCATGTGGACACAAGAAGGCCACCACAAGATGGCCAGCAGGAGAGGGCAGTTGTGGGCAGGAGAGGCCAGCAGGGGAGGGCAGCTGGGAGGGACCAGGCTTGCAAGAGAGGGCAATTGGAGGGGAAGAGACCTGCAGGGGAGGGAAGTTGGGGGCAACCAGGCCTGCAGGGGAGGGCAGTTAGGGTTGACCAGGCCAGCAAGGGGAGGGCAGTTGGGGGCGACCAGGCTGGCAGGGGAGGGCTGTTAGGAGCGACAAGGCCAGCAGGGGAGGGCAGTTAGGGGTGACCAGGACAGCAGGGGAGGGCAGTCATGGGCAATTAGGCTGGCAGGGGAGCAGTTAGGTGTCAATCAGGCTGGCAGGGGAGTGGTTAGGGGGTGATCAAGCAGGTAGGCAGGCAAACGGTTGGGAGTAAGCAGTACTGGATTGTGAGAGGGATGTCCGACTGCCCATTTAGGCCTGATCCCACTGGGCAGTCGGACATCCCTTGAGGGGTCCCAGATTGGAGAGGGTGCAGGCTGGGCTGTGGGACACACACACACACACACACACACACACACACACACACACGTGTATGAGAGATTAAGAATATGAGAGTCTTGAGTATGTGGAATGGGCAGTGGAACAGTTGTATCTATGGTAACCAACAATATATTGGGAACAGGAAACGCACTGAGAATAAAAGAGTACACTTATGGAGACAGATACAAATAAGAACAGAATAAAGGAAAGAGCAAGAACATAATCTCAGTGTTCAATACTTTTTTCTTGTCAAAGGGATCAGCCAGAAAGTGGTCAAAGAGATATGAGGAGAACCAGCAATTAGCAGTTTCACAGGAAGTCAGTATCAATAATCAATAACATTTACTGAATGATTACTAATATATCAGGTGGTATAAATACTGTATAAGTATTAATTCTTTTAACTATTAAAAAAAACTTTCATGTAGGTCCTGTTACTTAATCCTTTTATAGAGAAGAAAACTTGATGAACAGATAGGATAAGTGAAGTGCCTGAGCTAGGAGAAATTAGAGCAGAAGCGTTGGCTTTGCAGCATGCAAATACTGTTGGATCAGCACTAAGAATGGTCCATTGGCTATGGCAATTAGAAGATATAGCCATCCTAATGTAGGACAGTTGCAGCAGTGGGATAGATTTCTAAAATCAAAATGCAAGTGGGAGGTCAAAATCAATAAGAAATAGATTACAAATACTTTTCCTGTAATTCATCAGTTGTCTTTCTCTAAGCAAAGGTGAACACACTTAGACATTATCAGAATAAACTACATTTGCTTCTCTGATCATTTGAGGATGTGGATTTTACATAATAGATAACTTTCCACAAAGATAAATTTACCTTTCAGTGTCTTCTCATAGCTTTTTTTCCCAAACCATATGACTGTTTTTTTTCTAAAGCAGTATCTAGAGATTAACCTTCAATATGCAGTACATTTCCTAAAAGGGCATCAAATTATGAGTTTGTTGACCACCCCCAAAATGGTCATTTATTGAGTTTAACATGGGCCAAGTATTGTGTCAAAATCTTCATAGGGAATATTTCATTAATTGTCACAATACATATAACTTAACATTACTCATTTTTCAGATGAAGAACCTAAAACAGAAAAGATGCCCAAGTGACAGGACTAGAAAATGATGGAGCTGCTAATTAATTCAAGGGGAAATACACTCCTGGGCCTGTGTGCTGTTTCTTCCTAACCAAAATCTCAAAGGACACAGAGCCTGTTTTTCCTCATTTAAAGATCCCAGTTGGTACCAGAATCTTACAAATAGTGAGTTTTAAGTTTTATATTGATTAACTAATTCTAAGTCAATGATAAATTTTGCATATCTATAGTTTTATCTTAAGTTCTTTTGTTTGAAAAGTTTTAGGAGAATGATTATATTCATTCACTTTTGAGTGCCTTTGCATTTCAATAATCTTACCTAATAATAGAGAAACATGTAAATTGACCATACCTCCACTACTCCCACAGCCAATCAGAGTGAGTATGCAAATTAACCCAACAAAGATGCCAGTTAATTTGCATACATACCTGGGTCCCAGGAACCTCCTTGGCACCCAGGTCACTCCCAGCCAGCCATCGGAGGGGCAGGAGGGGGCCTTCCCAAGCCTAAAGCCTGGGGTGGAGGCTTTAGGCTTGGGAAGAGTCTGAGCCTGCAATTGGAGGTGCCGGGTGGTCCCCTTTCCCAAGCCTAAAGCCTGGGGTGGAGACTTTAGGCTTGGGGAGGGGCCGAGCCTGCGATCAGAGGTGACGGGGTTCCCCCTTCCCAAGTCTAAAGCCTTGGGTGGAGGCTTTAGGCTTGGTAAGGGGCTGAGCCTGTGATTGGAGGTGCCAGGGGGTCCCCCTTCCCAAGCCTAAAGCCTGGGATCAGAGGGAAGGGGAAAAAATCAATGAAAACATAGCCTCAGGTGAGGATAAAAAGAAAAATAAAGAAAGAAATGTCATAACCTATGAAAGACACATCTTCAAAATGCCTAAAGAAAGTTGTCATTTTTTTATGGTGAAGGGACTGGAGTCTGCGTTGATGAAAATACCTTGGCGGCTGCAGCAGCGGGGTGATGAGGCTGGTGCCTTCCCCTGATCAGTCCGGTCACCTCCCACAAAGGGAGGCCAGACTGTGGCTTAGGTCTGCTCTCAACAGGGAGAGGGCCTAAGCCATCAGTATGACATCCCCTGAGGGCTCCCAGTATGTGAGAGGGGGCAGGCTGGGCTGAGCGACCCTTCCCCAGTGCACAAGTTTCATGCACCAGGTCCCTAGTGTATTAAATAAATGTATTTGCAAAACAATTTCATGCCATATGGTCTTGGAAAGAAAATGTACCTTAAAAAATTCTAAGATTGTTTTGTCATTCTAGGTTTGTAAATATAATTTTAAATTATATCTTCCACCTTGTAAAGATGATGAAACTTGTTAAATATCTTTTTTGTCTGGTGTAACTAGATTAACACATAAATATGTGAATGAGACATTAATCTTTAACCTTTTGCACTCGGATGTCGAGTGTGACTTGACACGGTTAGCATCGGTAGCAGCTCGTATGTCAATTACTCTTTGAATGTATCAATAATTTGAAATATAAAAAAATCCAAATAAATAAGTTTGTATGAAAAGAAACTCCAGTTTTTTATTCTACTGTCACGCTTTGTAAAATCTGGGGTATTTAAAAAATTAAATCCCAAGTAGAATAAAGGAATTGAGAAAAAAGCGAGTGCAAAGGGTTAAGCAACCAATTTAATAAAGATTTTTACATAACCTTTATATTTTTCTGTGTTGAATTTTTTCTTAAAAGTACTGTTTATTTTAAAAAGAGAAATATAATAATCAAAAATTTAAAATTACCACTTATTTTAGAGAGAAAATTATTTGTCTTTTAACTTTATTAAGTCCATTTTCAATAACTGTCATAAAATATAAAAATTAATCCCCACCACAATCTGTCTCTGTTTTTAAGTTTATCAATAGAGCATACTTGGAAATAGAAGTGTTTCTTCCTTATGGTCTTCCAATTACTTACCGAAAATTGACGCAGGTTGAGATTGGAAAAACATGTTTTGAGGGTTGGTCATATAAATAAATTGCCTAATAACTTTGCACCAGGCACATAACCTTGATCTGCCTTCATTTAACATTCACATATTAGGAAAGTTTGGTTCAGCGTATATTTCAATTTAATATCCCAAGGTTCTATGGCATCAATGTACTTACCTAGTAAAAATGCCATGTACGTTTTTATCAGTTGGTTTTGAACTTGGAACAGGTAGTTAAAAGCACCTATGACTGATATTTTCCTCTTTTGATAGAAAGTTCAATTATACTGAACTAGAGGCCAGGTGCATAAAATTTGTGCACGGGTAGGGTACCTAGGCCTGGGCGGAGATCAGGGCAAATCTGTGGGGCAACCAGTGGGGTGATGGGGCGGCCCCCAATGGCACCTGCCTTGGCTGGCCTGGGGCCTGTGTTGAGCGTCTGCCCCTGGTGGTCTGTGGACTCCATAGAGACCAGTAGTTCTGCCTTTTGGTCTATTTGCATATTAAGCTTTTATTATATAGAATAACAATAATAAAAATTAGTCATTGTAAATTGATACTGGAGATGATGTATCTCTTGAAACCAGCCATCATTAGGTAGTTGCTATATAAAGTGACTTGCTATAATTTTAATTTTCTTGACTATTTTATTGTAAGAATCTTTTTCAGAGTGTGTCTTATTTTAAAAATGGTATATAGCTTTTTAAAAAATCCCTGACATTGAGGTAGTTCTTCTGTTCTGCTTGCTTGTAACTTTGCAAAAATGTTTCCTTAATTTTGCATCAAACTTCAGTGGAAATTAAAGATCACCTCCTCAACAAAGGTTTTGACCATACAATTTGAAATCACTTAATTCAAATTATGTTAAAACATTTTTTTTAATACATGTATTTTTCTCATTTAACCTAGAATAATGTGTGTGTGTAGGGGTGGAAGGCAGAGGATGAGAAAGAAAAGTGTTAGAGGGGGAAAGTGAGAGAGTAAGAATGAGACAGAAAATCAAATTTTTTATTAGATTATGTATACTAAATAAAAATATTAATTTTGCCTTCACAATCTAATACATGGTAGGGGCTAGTTAAGCCAAGACAGAACATTTACCTTCTGCTTCAGTCTTTGAGAAGCAGCTAAATATGTGGTAAGTGAACATTTTAAATAAATTAAATACATTTGCTAAATACTATTATCTTTCCACATTTACTACAGGAATTTCTAATAACATTGCTTATTGAACTAAATAAAAATATTAGGACAGTTGTCTGAATTTTTAAAAAATAAATTGTTGAAACAAGTCCTGTTTCTTTCCACTACTAGACTTTTAAAACTAGGCCCATTGGTAATATACTAACTAAATCTTAACTAGCAGAAAGTAATGAATCCCAACCTAAGAAGTGCCAAAATTATGGAGGGATTGTGTATTTTCTATGTGGCAAATCATTAGTATGTTTAAGAACTAAATTTTGGCTTAGTAGGAACGCAGAGATGAAACTTTCAGAACACCTCCTATTAGTTTTCAGTAAGGTGTTGGAATGTATCACAAGGGACCAGGCATCATAAGTTGATTTTCACCATGAGCAGTCCTTTTTTCCTTTGTCCTTCACTGAGTCTTGTGCTCTTTTTTTTTTTTTCCTACCTCTGAAGCACTCCTGAGGGGCTAGTTACGCCAAGACAGAACATTTACCTTCTGCTTCAGTCCTTGAGAAGCAGCTAACAGACTTAAGGAGAAGGAAAAGATAGAGGACTAGGAAAGCAATAGAAGAATCCAAATTGAAAAAAAAATCAGAAACAATTATCAATAATTTAAAGTTACCAATAAACTTTGGCATAGATTATTATAAACCCAAGTGTAAAAATTAGACACCCATTAGAAAAGCACGTTAGACTTACCATGGACATTTTTAGTACGTCAACATTAATGCTTCACTGTGTATATTATGAATTATTTTTTTATTCTTTTACTCTTAGCAAAATCTCTGAGTGGAAGTCATCAAAATCCCCATGCTAGAGATGTATTTGCTGTAGTGCAAAGAGATTAAGAAAGTTGCTGGTGGCAATGTGTAAAGATAAATCAGATATTCTTTACCAACTGATAATCAAAAGCATAGTAGTTACATTTAAATTTTTTCCCATGTCAATCTAATGTCTACAGAAATAAATAGATGTGACACAGTAAGACAAAATTGCTCAAAAAATTCTCCAAGATTACTCTACTGCTTCCCCATTTTTGCCTGCTCTAGGCAGCAGAATCTCTACTAGAGTGCCATGAGGGGTCCTCCCCATTCAGGTTTAAATACATGGGGAGCTATGTACTTGTAACCTAAATTAGTAGGTTTGATTTTTCTTTCTCTATTCTGAGCTTTCAAAGACTACCAAAGGAATGACTAGACTGACATTTATAAGAGGGACTATGTCATGTGTAAATCACAAATTTTACACACAAAAAATATAAAGGATGCACACAAGATTCTCATTTCAGATACTAGTTTTCCTCTAAGTATCTAGTGATAACCAGCATGGCTAAGGAAATGGTTATGACCTAGTTGATAATACTTTCCTTATTTTCCAAATACTGTGACCTATATGTTTCCCTGGATTTATTGTTTCACACTAAAAGTACCTTGTTTTATTCTCTTTTATACAGTTGCTCAAATAACAGCTTTTAATAAAAGAGCTTTTATTGATTCCTAATAAATGCTTAATTCCCTCCAATATGCTGTATTCATGCCTGATTTACCTGTACTTTCTCTCTAACTGGAGAACTAAGTATCTGAATTTGTGTTTTCTTTCGTGGTTTTATCTTTTAAGAACAGTGGGCAATTTCAAACTTCTCTGATATTGAGTTAATCCTCTTACTAGACAATTAAGGGTTAAGTTGTTTCCATTTTAGCCCAGCTGGTGTGGTTCAGTGGTTGAGCATCAACCTATGAATCAGGAGATCTCATTTTGATTCCCATCAGGGCACATGCCTGGGTTGCAGGCTCAATCCCCAGTAGGGGGCATTCAGGAGGCAGCTAATCAATGATTCTCTCTCATCATTGATGTTTCTACCTCTCCATGCCTCTCCCTCTCTGAAATCAATAAAATATACTAGAAGCCTGGTACATGAAATTCATGCATGGGTACGGTCCCTAAGCCTGGCATGCAATCAGGGCATCTTTCCCAGCTGCCCATAGCTGGCCCCGCCCCCCACTGGCACCCACTCTCGGTTCCCCATTCACCATCAGGCAATCAGAACCTGCCAGCCTGGGAGAGAGACTAATAGGTCAGCCATTCCCACCCGCTCGCTGGCTCCGCTCCCACTGGGGGTCACCCTCTGTGTGTGGGGCAACCGGCGGTGCGGGGGCCTTGGCTTGGCACCACCAGGGCCCCCACCACCCACCCCCGGTTCCCTGTTCGCCATCGGGCAATGGGAGCCTGCCGGCTGGGGAAAGGGACCAAGAGGTGGTCAGTGCGCCTCATAGTGACTGGTCGAATGGTCCTTCTGGTTGTGCCACCAGTAGGGTCAATTTGCATATTACCCTTTTATTATATAGGATTTTAAACAAGGTTAAGTTGTTTCAGTTTGATGTAGCTCTTATAAGGAGACTTATATGATCACATGGTATAGTTTCTTTTTCTAGAAAATAAAATGAGAAAATGTGAAAGTGGGGCCTTAGCAGGATAGGAAAGGAAATTCCATTTTCTTCAGGTTTTTTATCTCTATGGCCTTGGTAAAAGTAGGATAAACAGCTGGCTCCAGAGTACACTAATCACTTCAAGCTTCCTGTTTATAGCTCTGTATACTATAAGACAACAGAGAAAATAATCTAAACGTTTTGATGCTAAGGGACGAGCTTCTAGATTGTAAATTCAAGTTCAGTCACTTTTCAACACATATGAGCTTCAATCAGTAGCAATGTACTTGAGCAGAAAGAAAAAAAATCAATAAATATAAAAGCTCTATAGCTGAGAACATGTACAGAATAAAACAAACTAAATAATAAAATAGTGCTGGAATAATATTTCTCTGATTTGAAGAGAAAACCAAGGTTTCAGACATAAAGAATTTGCTATGTGTTGAAAAGAAGAGGTTATAAATGATACATTCTATTTATATATTACAAAATAATCAAAACTTCCAAATAAAGGATGAAAGCCTATATATAAAGAATAAACATCTGAACAGAATTTCTATTGCAACACAGGGTGCTCAAAAAACAAAATAAAACAAAATCAATGTCTTTAATTTTAAAAAGACAAAAATTGAAAACTTTTAATTTTTTAAAATTTTTTTCTTTATTGATTAAGATATTACATATGTGTCCTTATCCCCCCATTGCCCCAAAAAACTTTTAATTTTATACCCAGTCCTCTAATTTAAATATGAATTGTTAAATGATAAACCTTAAAAGCTATATTGTAATTCTAGTAAAAATATACATTGAACACATTTAAAATTTTACTAATTAATGAACAAACCAATAAGATGTAAACATTGGTTCAAGATGAATCCAAAAAGCAGATACATGTATAGACAATCAAGGATTTAATATAAGTGTGCTTCATAAATGCAAAATTAAATTTTAATTTTTGGGAGGATAAGGAATATATTGTACTACCAACTAACAAATTTATTTTTATTTCCATGGGAAAATAAATAGTATTGCTATCCATTTTCTAAATATTACAGGGTAGTCAAATAAGAATAATGTAACTCAAAAACAAGGAAGGGCATACAATTCATACATTAATAAGCTCATCTGGGTTATAGATTTGTAATGAAAAACACTTATTGGTCTCTTTCAAAGTCTTTCTCAAGATTTTGCATTAAATGGCATTGTCAGACAGGAAAAAAATAAAAAAGATTCTAAATATTTGTTACCCATCACATTTTTTTAAATACAGCCATCATAATGGTACAATACACGGGTTCAAAATGGAATTGTGTAGGTCTATCTAATATATGTCTAACTAAAGAGACTTTTGGTGAGATGAAAGGGAACATTACATATGTTGTTTTTTTCTGTTTAACTTTCATTGCCATATCTAGCAATGGCACCTCAATTTACCCTTAGAGAAAAAAGTATCTCAAATTTAGCCCATGCTTTGATCATGGAATTAATACAGTTAGGCTTTGATTTCGTATGTTATTTTTAGAAATGAAATAAATAAATATAGTAAATAAATACATTAAGTAAATTAGAAAAAAAATATACTGCATAGCTAGCAGAAAGAAAAAAAAAACAAAATCTTAGTTGATTGAATATAAGTCACAGAGGAAAGAAAACAAGCAGAGAATAGCATATAAAACATAAATAAGCTTAATTATAATAGAAACTAAAATAAATGTAATTAGATTATACTCTTTCCTTAAAAGACTGATTACAGATTCTACAAAAATGGAAAGCATAATAATATATGCTATTACAATAAACACTTAAAATATATTGGCACATAAATTTTTGAAAATAATAAGAATAGGTTACATAAGTTAAGATTCAGTAATTTGATAGATTATTATACAATCATCCTATCTAATAAAAGAGTAATATGCAAATTGACCATCATTCCAACACACAAGATGGCTGCCCCCATGTGGTCAAAGATGGCTGCCCTCATGTGGACACAAGATGGCCATCACAAGATGGCCAGCAGGGGAGGGCAGTTGGGAGGAGCCAGGCCTGCAAGGGAGGGCAGTTGGGGGTGATCAAGCCTCCAGGGGAGGGCAGTTAGGGGTGACCAGGCTGGCAGAGGAGGGAAGTTGTGGGAGACTGGGCCTGCAGGGAAGAGCAGTTGGAGGGGACCAAGGCCTGCAGGGGAGGGCAGTTAGGGGTGACCAGGCCTTCAGGGGAGGGCCGTTAGGGGCAATCAGGCTGGCAGGGGAGCAGTTAGGCATCATCAGGCTGGCAAGGGGGTGGTTAAGGGGTGATCAGGCTGGCAGGCAGAAGCGGTTAGGGGCAATCAGGCAGGCAGGCAGGCAGGCAAGCAGCTGGGAGCCAGCAGTCTTGGATTGTGAGAGGGATCCCAGATTGGAGAGGGTGCAGGCTGGGCTGAGGGACAACCCCCCCCCCCGCATGCACGAATCTCGTGCACTGAGCCTCTAGTAGAATATAATTGGGGAAACCCATTTTTCTAGTTGCACAGGCACTAGAAAAACTTGATACACACATCCAATTCAAAAGAACATGCCATTAGCATTCTTTCAAAATGCATAGAGAATGTAATCATTCCTCAACATTCTCTCCCTACCTCCCTGAACCAAGGCAACATCATCCTTCATCAGAACTATTTAAATAGCATCCTAAATAATTTCCATAATAGCTGATAGTGATCTTTTTCAAAATAAAGTCAGCTTATTGTCTTCCTGTACTCAAAACAACTCTGCAATCATTTCCATTTCAAATAGTAATAGCCTTGTAGGTCATTGTAAGCATTTTGTCATTTTGAATTGGACATGTGTGCGTGATTTCAAGTTTTGGGGACATAAGGATTGAAATAATGGATTTCCCACCAATTATACTTCATATAATACATTTGAATGGCCCACTAAATAGTAACTGAATGAAAAAAACAACTGATTAAATAAATCTTCTGACATGCTTTTCTCAGAGAGAGACAAGGTATGTTAAAAGTTAATAGATATAGTGAATGCAAATAAACCTAGCATTAAAATTGATGTAATAGGCACATATAGTGACAGTACTTCCAAAAATTAGACAATGCATATTTTTAAGCACATATAAAACATTGGCAAAAACTAATAGCATATTAATCCTTGAAGGAAGAGCAAATATATTATAAATAATCAACTTTGAGTATGACACATTCTATGACAATAATGCAATGATTTGATTTTAAAATGTCATATTCCTCTAATACTTGGATATAAATAAATTAACATTGTTATAATTCATAAATATAAAAGAAATCATGATGCATTTATAAGAGAAATTACCAAATATTCTAAGATGAGTGACAAAGAAAATACTAGATATCATAAATTATAAGATATACCCAAAATACTTCTTAAAAATAATTACATATATTATCTAAATACTAGAGGCCCAGTGCATGAATTCGTGCACCTTGAAAGGGACTGTGGGCTATGAGACTGCAGTGGGCACAGGGGCAGGTCTTTGCCCATCGTCCGTGCCCCCGCCCGGTCCCTCCTGCCATGGCCCCTGGCCCCATCTGCCAGCAGCCCCGCTCCCACTGTCTCCGCTCCCACATGGCACCAGCCCCACTCGTACCCACTCCCAGCAAGCGGAGCCGACCATCAACAGGTACGAGCGATGGCTGCTGCCCCAGTCACCCTTCAAGAGCAAGGGAGGTGGAGAATCCCTCAGGGGCGATTAGGGCTGGCAGCCACTGCCTGCACCCACTGATGGCGCTGAGCAATAGGGACCGGTGCAGGGAGCTAGCTGCGGGTGTGAGCGGTGGCTCTGGTGCCAGCAGCAGGTATGAGTGCCAGCTCCAGTGCCAGCTGCGGGTGCAAGCGGTGCTGGCAGCAGGCACGAGAGGCAGTTGCCGGCCCCAACCACCCCTCAGGAGCAGAGGGAAGTGGAGAAGCCCTGAGGGGTGATCGGGGCCGGCAGCCACCACTCGCACCTGCTGATGGTGCTCAGAGATTGGGGCCGGCAAGTTTGGGGCCAGCATCAGGTGCTGGCAGCGGGTGCGAGTGGGGCCAGTGCTGACAGCAGGTGCGAGTGCCCAGCAGGACTGTGGCACACGGGAGCAAAAGAACTTTCAGTAACCACCAGAGGCTTGCCCCAATGACAGCGGCCAGCGCCCCGCCTTGGTCTGGTGCCCCCGCTCACCTCCACCATCCTGCTGCGGCTGATGCCCGCCATGTTCCATACATGCCCCCTGGTGGTCAGTGAACATCATAGAGACCAGTTGTTTGGTTGTTTGGTTGTTCTGCTGTTCAGTCTATTTGCATATTAGGCTTTTATATATATAGTAGAGGGCCAGTGCATGATTTAATCATGCACGTGTAGGCTGTCTGTCCGCTGGTCAGGACTGGTGTGGCCGGCAGCTCTGAAGTCCCTGGGCCCCTATTGCGAGGCGGGGCAGGGGCGTGGTCCTCCAGCGTCTGGAGCCCAGGCCGGGGTCTTGCCTTCGCCTCCCGCCCAGGAAGGCTGGGGCCGCCGCCACCTCCTCTGCCTTCCGGCTCCCTCATGAGCCCTCCCTCGGCCAGCCTGGGCTGCGTGGAAACCCGACGTCCTCTGCAGACACCGCTGTGCGCTCCTGCTGCCCAACTGCTGCCAGACTCCTCCCCCGGGAGCTGCGCCGCCCGCCTGCCCGCGGGGCCTCATCAGCCGGGGCCTCCAAACTCCCAGCTCGCTGCCCCAGAGGCCCCTTCTGTGCCGCAGTACAGCCATGGCTCAGCGTCCTGCCGGCCCAATCACCACCCTGGCCACCCCGAGTCCCGCCCCCTGCGCCTCCTGCTGACCCAATCGTGGGTGTAGTGGAGTGATGGTAATTTACATATTACCATTTTATTATGTAGGATAGATATAATTTACATTATTTAAAAAATAACTCCCCGAGCCATTTTGAGAGAGGAGAACCAAGAAGGCAGCAAAGTTAAACAAATGAACTGCGCCGAGCACAGCAATTTCAAAAATACAACTGGAGGACAGAGCATCTGCCACCCAGAACCACAGGAGAGCTGGCTGAATGGTGGATTTACAACTAAGAGGGAAGAGGAAAGAGAAACTCGGAGGGGATGAAGTGCGGAGGCGCGTGGGTCGGGCTGGTGGTGGGGAAGGGACGTGCGGCTTTTTTTCCAACCCTAGGGGAGATTAGCTCCCCATCACTCTGAAATCCAGCTTCTGGGGACGCGCGGGAGACCCAGACGCCTGCGGGGAGAGGCTGGACTCTCGGCCTTCGTGTCGGAGAGTGGGAATAACTTCCTTGCGGAAATGCACCCAGCAATCAGTATTTGCTGTGCTGGAGTGCGGGACGAGGGGACTTGGAAATGTGGAAAGGCAGAAAAAGCAGACTTGCAACCATTGCGGTTCACCACGCCATGGCCTGGTGGCGCCCTGAGACCCGCCCCGCCCTGAGACCCGCCCGCCCTGAGACCCGCCCCGCCCTGGGACCCGCCCCACACATTTTGCAGGCCCGCCCGGGCTCCAAGCAGCGGCTTTTGCATGTGGGTGGCCTGCCCTGTGGCAGCTTGACCAGATGAACTGCGGTTACAGTCGGAATGCTCCAGGGCCGCTCAGGCAGGAGGAGGAAAATGCAGTTTTTGCTGTAACTCCTGCTGAGTGGCCTCAGACAGTAGCTGACATACACTCCATTGGAGACCCAGAAATGAGGGCATCTAGTGGTCGGTGTGAGATGACACCAGATTTCAACCACTCGCATAAGGGATACATTCAAGAGGCAGACTCAGTGATCGCCAAAGCCTTGCTGCAACAAGTCCCGGCCCATAAACGTGTCTCCTGCACAGCAATTCTTCCTTTATAGACACAGCGGGTCCTCACAGCCAATTGACCTGGAGGAAAATTCCTCCCAGTGACACCAACAACAATCAAGACTTAACTATACAAAGGAGGACCAAGATGGAGACATAGGGCGGACGCCTGATTGTTGCCTACCACAACAATTTTGAAACTACAACGGGAAAACAGAGCAGACACCATCCAGAACCACCGGAGGGCTGGCTGAGCAGATGCTCTACAACTAGAATAAAAGAGAGGGGTATGCAGGATGATGATGATGCCGGTGAGCCAAAGATCACACTTCAAGAACTACGGCTCAGGCGACACAATGGCGGCCTGGAACGTGCTCGGCGCAGTTCCCCCGGTGGTCTCCAGCTGAGGGGACGGCTCCACTTGCTGCCGAGCACGGAGAGACGAGCCCCTGGGAGACATGGGGTGGGAGACCCCACGCTTGCTGACCTCCGAGTCCTTCAAGAATCTCAACGCCCCGGAAGCGGCCAGGTGTGCACGCTCGGCGACCGGCCACCGCTGCAGACCCAAGCGCCAACGCAGAGACCCCGGACCAGCCAGCCACCGCGCACCGGGCACACCGGAGCTTTGCCCAGCCCGCCGCCCAACGCGTTCTGTGGCAGCCGCCCCAGAGCTCTGAGAAAATGGCCGAAGGAATTGCTGAGAGGGAATTGACCAACAGGAATTAGGATCAAGAAGACGAAGCCCCGCTGGGTCCCGGGTCCGGGTGAGGCCACGCGCCCCTGGGTCCGGGTGAGGCTGGGACCTGGGTCAGGGTGAGGCTGGGTCCCGGGTCCGGGTGAGGCCGTGCGCCCCTGGGTCCAGGTGAGGCCACACCCCTGGGTCCGGGAGAGGTCACACGCCCCTGGGTCTGGGTGAGGCCACACGCCCCTGGGTCTGGGTAAAGCTGGATCCTTGGTCTGGGTAAGGCCATGCGCCCCTGTGTCCAGGTGAGGCCATGCACCCCTGGGTCCGGGTGAGGCAGCGTGCCCCCGGGTCCGGGTGAGGCTGGGTCCCGGGTCCGGGTGAGGCCGCCCCCCTGGGTCTGGGTGAGGCTATGCGCCCCTAGGTCCGGGTGAAGCTGGATCCTGGGTCCGGGTGAGGCCGTGAGCCCCTGGATCTGGGTGAGGCCACACGACCTGGGGTCTGGGAGAGGCCACGCGCCCCTGGGTCTGGGTGAGGCCACGCACCCCTGGGTCCGGGTGAAGCCGGATCCCGGGCCCGGGTGAGGCCGTGCGCCCCTGGGTCTGGGAGAGGCCACGCGCCCCTGGGTCCGGGTGAAGCTGGTTCCCGGGTCCGGGTGAGGCCGTGTGCCCCTGGATCCGTGTGAGGCTGGGTCGCGGGTCTGGGTGAGGCTGCGTCGCGGGTCCGGGTGAGGCTGCGCGCACCTGGGTCTGGGTGAGGCCACGCGCCCCTGGGTCCCGGTGAAGCTGGATCCTGGGTCCAGGTGAGGCCGTGTGCCCCTGAGTCTGGGTGAAGCCGTGCCCCTGGGTCCGGCCGAGACCAAACCAGAGGGAGTCAGACCTGCATTACCACCATTTGTCCACCATCCAGAGCTGAAAAGTCAGTGCCGACATGAACACATAAGGAACTGGTGGACATTGAAATTGGGTCTCAAAAGAACTTTTGGTCCAGAAAGAAACTCACTACAGACTGATTCATTTGCCTTTCAGCATAACTATTATTGCTCGTCTCACATTCAGTCTTATAAGTATATTTCTAGTGACACATGATCTCGCTCATCTAGGGGAAATGATGAACAACATAGACTGATGAACAAGAACAGAACCAGAAACAAGGAGGCATCGATCGGACTATCGGGCCTCAGAAGGAGGGTAGGGGAGGGTGGGGAGATGGGGGAGAGATCAACCAAAGGACTTGTGTGCATGCATACGAGCCTAACCAATGGTTAAGGTCAACAGGGGATTGGGGCATCCGTGGGGAGGGGTGTGGGATGGGAATGGGGGGATGAGGACAAATATGTGACACCTTAATCAATAAAGAAATTTAAAAAAATAAAATAAAATAAAACTCCCCAAAATATAAAACTAGATCCCAAAATCAGAGTAAAATAAATTTAAATATAGGAAAAAATAGAAATCATTAAAAGTGATATTGAAAGTAAAGATTTCATTCTTAGAAAAGATTGACGATGATATGGACAAATGTCTGACAATGATTTTTTTGGATATGGCACCAGAAGCACAAGCAATAAAAGCAAAAACAAACAAATGTGACTACATCAAAATAAAAAGCTTCTGCAGAGCAAAATAAATAATCAACCAAATGCAAGGCAATCTATGGAATTGAAGAAAATATTTGCATACCATATATCTGATATGGGTTAGTATCCAAAAGCACTTATGCAACTCAGCAAAAAAAGAAGTGATTTGATTTTAAAATGGGCAGAAGAAAATAGACTTTTTTTCCAAAGATGGAATGCATACAAGTGGCGAACAAGTACTTGAAATGGTTCTGGATACTACTAGTCATCAGGGAAATGCAAATCAAAACCATGAGAACTCAAAACTTAAACAGTTATTATCAAAAAGACAAGATAATAACAAATGCTGGTGAGAATGTGGAAAAAAAGGGAACCCCTGTGTATTGCTAGTGGAAATGTAAATTGGTACAAAAAAAAAACAGTATGAAAGTTGCCCCCAAAATTAAAAATAAAACTATCATATGATAGAGCAATCCCACTTTTGAGTACATATTCGAAGGAAATAAAATCACTATCTTGAAGAGATATCTGAATTTGCACATTCATTGCAAGATTTTTTACAAAAAGCAAGACATGAAAATAACCCAAGTGTCAATCATCAGATGAATGGACAAAGAAACTGAAAATATATGTACTAGTATTTATATATAGTTCAACCATAAAACATAAAGAAAATCCTGCCTTTTGTGATAAAATGGCTGAACCTTGAGGGCAATATGCCAAGTAAAATATGTCAGTATGTCAGACAGAGAAAGGCATATACTATAGGATCTCACTTATATGTAGAATTTAAAAACATTGAACACAAAGAAACAGTAGAATGGTGATTTTCAGAAGTAGAGGAATGGGAGATACTGGCCAAAGGGTACCAGCTTCCAGTTATAAGATGAAAAAGTTCTGGCAATCTAAATGCATAACATGAAGTCAATAGTTAATAATACTGTGTTATATAACTGAAATTTGCTATGAGAGTAGAGCTTTCATATTCTCACCATAACAACAAAATGATAATATTTTGAGGTAAACAGTGTGCTAACTTATCATGGTAAATATCTCACAATAGATATACAAATCAAGTCATCATATTATACATTTTAACTTACAAAATGTTATATGTCAATTACATTTCAATAAAGCTGAAAAAAAGAAACTTGGATAGGTCTTACCAACATAATAATAAATGAAAGCATATATATAATGACAATTATATTGCACTCTGTGTACATTTAAAACCATAAAAAGAAGTACTAATATTTATGAATGCATTCATGCATTTTTACAATACACATGAGGAAAACATAGCAATTACACTACCAAAAGTAGTGACATTTGGGTAGAGGAGGTGGGATGGAGGTGAGGACATCAACTACATAGTTACAATGTTATTCAAAAAAGCATTTGAATTAATCTTTGTTGGGTATCTCTATGTATATCTACTCCAGAATTTTTTTTAAGACTGAAATATTTTATAATCAAAAATAAAACATTTAAACAAAACAATTAAGGTTTTTATAAGCATTATGTAATAAAAAAATTATTTTAATGCCTGCTGCTGCATTTCTTTTCTGAGAATTTGTAAGAAGCTACTTATTTACTCTCCTTATTCTCAACTTGGGAGAGAAATCATACTACTCAAGATTGCAAAGAAGTTGTAAGTAATTGAAGAATCACATGTTTATAGCGCATGTAGAGATTTTTGTGATCTGTATGTTTATCATAGCCCAGATGTTGGTTGTTATGATTATTTTATTGTTATGAATAAAATCACTGTAAGCAAAATTTCTTTACATTCCTTTTAAGCATTGCCAAGTTGCTTAGAGGTTAGGTTGGAGAACAGGTGGAATCTGCAAAATCTGATTTTCTGGTATGGTATGTCAGTGATGGGCAACCTTTTGAGCTTGGTGTGTCAAACTTCGCCAAAAAACTGAGCATAACTCGGAGGAAAAATAAACTGAGCATAACTGTGAGGAAACTGAGCATAACTGTGAGGAAAAAACTAACTCCAAGACTCTAGTCGCAAATGTTTCATCCTCAGGAGCAGCAAATGTTTCATCCTTGTCATGCGGCCGTGTGTCATCAGAAATGGCTACGCGTGTCAGTGCTGACACGTGTGTCATAGGTTCACCATCACTGGTATATGTTTATGTATATATACATATACATCTTGTGATATACATATTTAATGTATATTTATTTATTCTATAGATGTATGTTTATTTTATATGTATACATTTTTATTTTATTAAAGATGTATATATTCTCATCTTATATAATAAAAGCCAAATATGCTAAGTGTCCAATCGTCCCTTCAACCAATCAACACGCAATATGTTAATGATATGCTAAGGCTGCTCAATCACTCGCTATGATGTGCACTGACTACCAGGGGACAGATTCTCTGAACGGTAGGTTAGCTTGCTGCTGGGGTCCAGCCAATTGGGACTAAGCGAGATCAGCCAGACATGCCCTGGAGCCCTCTGGTGGTCCCTCCCTGGGTGACCAACCTCCTGCACCCCTCTCCAGTGCTTATTGTGCATGGGTGAGGTCCATTGGCCTGGCCTGTGCCCTCTCGCAGTCTGGGCTAGGCGCTCCCCCCCCCCCCCAGTGCATGAATTTCATGCACCGGGCCTCTAGTATTATATATATATTTTTTAGTATATACCATATTAGCATGGGGGTAGAGCTGGAGTTTTGAAATTTCTAACATTACTCTCAATTTCTGAACTCAAAGAATATTTCAAAAGATGTATTTAGTAGATGCAAACTTGTGAAGAAAGTTTAGTTGACATGGGCATCACATAGGTCAAAATGTTAAGCGGGAGAGAAGAGTGGAGTTGTGAGAGACCAGGAAAATCTCTGCAATGAGAATGGGACAAACAATCAGCTTTTTCTGAGTATCAAGAGATCTCATGAAAGTTAATTCTCTGTGGTAAATGTTTAAGGTCAGAGTGAACAGGAGTGTGGTGACAGAGTGCATTGCCTAACTTTCCACAAGCAGGAGGCATGGAGCCCCTGCATTGGGCTGCATTGAATGGAAGAATGCTGGTCAAATGCCTCTCTATTGGCTTTCTCAATACTTTATGACAATTTACTCTGTGTGTTTTGCAATTGAGCCTGATAGCTCTGCAATTACTTGGTCTCAACAAACACTGAAATTGAGAATAGGTTTTATTTCTTTCATTTGTGTTTTCCTTGCCAGTTCCTCCTTTGGGACCCTCTGACTGTGGCAACTTGATGATAATGTGTTTGTCAGGGAAGACTGTGTCCAGTGCTTGTTCATCTTTCTTATTTCTGTTTTACTTGGCTTTGCTGCATAGGCGTTATAACTTACCCTCCAATTCCCCGTGAAGGCAGTAATTCCTTTACTGAATTTACCTTTGCTACCTAGCTATTCAAGATTGATGTAAGAGGGAAAGTCTGATGTCAACTCTACCTGGGGAGAGAAGGAGTTCAAGAAAAAGGCAGTTGAAAGTCTTTAGAGACAATACAGGGGTCTAGCTTTCAATTGCTTGAAGCTTGTTAAATCATCATGATTTATGTAACTGCTCATGCTACAGTTTCTTCTGTGTATGTATTTCTATGCCTTTGTATGAACTAACCTACAGTGAGGTGGTACATTCCTATCCCATCTTTTCTGAATCCTTCAATAAGATACTATCCTCAAATCACAGTTCTACCTATGGCTGGAGAGACTAATGCTCACAGACAGGTCAATTCAACCACAGGACATGCATTTATGTATGATTTTGAAATTATTAAAAAGAAATCACAGTGTAAGACTGATTGCCGAGGGCAGTCATTTTCCAGTGGATATGATTATTTGAACTTTGATGATCCCAGAAAGTTCTGTGCCATAACCCAAGCCAGATCTAAATGTTTTCATTTTCTTTATAAGAAAACTTCCCATTTTGTATGACTGAATTTATAATAAAACAAAGAGAGCTATTCTGAATGTAATAGAATTTCCAGAAAATTCAGAATATCCTTACTGTAATTTTCACCTTACACTTTTTTTATAATATGCAGTACCAAATTAATTGCCTTGGAGCCAGGAAGAAGTATATGATTGGAATTCTCAACCTTTTATTGCAGGACTTTTTAATTTTTGCCAACATAGTTCTAGTTAGTAGATGGAGAAATCACCTGATGATCTAGCCATACCCAAATATCTGATTTATTATGAATGCAATGGGAATTGAGCATTTGAAGTATATATATACACATATATATATGTGTATATGTATATATATATATACACACACATATACATATATATATATATATATATATATATATATATATATATATATATATATATCTTAAATAAAATAATAGCACCTGGATTAAAAACCCTAGGTGCTTATTATCACTTGTGGTCTGTGGGAAATAAATTGAGAACTACAGGCAAGGAATCCCATGCCTACATAGAGATCCTCTTGATTTTAATATAAACCATGTAGATGGCTGAAACTTTCTTTAGTCATAACTCTAAGACAAAATAAACAGTATTGAAAATATAATCTATGTACTATTCTAGTCCACCTTAAGAGACTTCAATGACAGGTTTCCCTTAATTCTATTTAAATTGTTATTTAATAATTATTTAATAGTCACCCCTCAAGCAAACAAATACAAATATAGTGTTAAACCAATGAACTAGAATAATGCAGAGCATAGTTTTCTCTACCCTGGTGTCAGTATTACTTCTCTCCAGTTAACTGGACTATTTGGCCATATTTACCAAACACTTCCCTAGACAAAGAGAGACATGACCTGTTTAAGAACAATGGGATAGCAGAGATTAGCGGGACTGAAAGATGAAAGAGAACCAGCCACTGAGACAGGGCAAGGTGTTTGGCTAAAATTGCTTGGAGAAATCTAATATGACACTAAGAAACCAGCACCCTGATTGTAGATGGGAAGAAGGCACCAGGGAAGAAAAGGAGGTTAGCAATTGGAGATGCAAGTACAGTTATGTTTACTCATGTTTTTATTATTAAATGTACAGATTCTGTGAATGGACACCAAAGCTGACTGTAAACAGCCAACAAATTCCTAGCTCTTAGAACAATTGGCTGCCTAATCAGGTCAGGGCTCTGGTGTTCTTTGGATTTTATGCATGGAATGTGAATTTGAACACAACAGCACTCAAACCTGCAGGGTTTCTAATTGCAAATCTCATTATCTTTATTTTCCACCTACATGTACCCCGACTGGGGATCGAACCTGCAACCTGGGTCTGTGCCCTGGAGAAAATCACTTGATTTAGTCTTTCCTCTGTCTCATTATTTGTAAGATTGGTAAAATACTGTTGCTGTGAGAATTTACTACTGTATTAACTACTCAACATATGTTAGCTATTTTTATTAATTTATAATATATAGAAAGGCAAGAGAAAGGGTGGTGTGAATGAAAGTTTTGCAATGAGCCTATGTCTTTAAATAAGCACAAGATGAGATAAATCTATTTATTCTTTCTTAGTGTATTTTAGTTCCCATGATCCTATACTCCCAGGATGGCTGTATCTTGTAGTCCAAAAATTGAATCTCTGACCTTCCAATGTATAGGACGACTCTCCTACCAACTGAGCCACACCAGTCAGGGCACAAATCTCATGACCCTTAAAGTTCTTTGGTTTATAACCACAGTAGAAAACATAATCACAGAGGTTTAAATATAAATTCAGTATGGAGATAGTTTTCCCTAAAGATAGTGGATACCCAGATACTAAAAAAAAGTACCCGTTTTGGCCAGGCTAGTAACCAGTTTTATAAAGTTGGTAAAGAATAGTTCTGAAAGCAAGAGAGAAAAGACATCATAGCTGCAGTAGGTGATGTTATGAAAATTTATTTTTAAATGGTCAAAATGACAGGGCTGTTGAATTGTTTAATTTTGGCTTCCACAGTTGGATCAATTTGAATTTACAAGTGGAGTCATATCTTATTCAAGAATGATTATATAAATGCAATGCATAAATTAAATTTCAGATAAACTTACTGTTACCCTTAAAAATTCTTCTTTTTGTTGTTCTTTGAAGATGGATGTACTTTTTCTTATCTTCTCTCCACTATTATATTGTTTCTCCTGATATACTAGATGAAGTAGTTACTTTGATAAAGTTTAGGTGTCAGTTTGTACCAAAATACATATCTTTAATTTTAGAATTTTTGGACTACAAGATACAGCCATCCTGGGAGTATAGGATCATGGGAACTAAAATACACTAAGAAAGAATAAATAGATTTATCTCATCTTGTGCTTATTTAAAGACATAGGCTCATTGCGAAACTTTCATTCACACCACCCTTTCTCTTGCCTTTCTATATATTATAAATTAATAAAAATAGCTAACATATGTTGAGTAGTTAATACAGTAGTAAATTCTCACAGCAACAGTATTTTACCAATCTTACAAATAATGAGACTGAGGAAAGACTAAATCAAGTGATTTTCTCCAGATGGTGTGACTAGAAATCAGCAGAACCAAGATGTAAAGACCAGTCCTCAGGCTCCAAAGTCCTGTGTTTAATCACTGTCATGAGCAGAATTCTAAAATGGCACCCTGCCCAACCTCTGGAACTGTGAATCGGAGGGATTTTACTCCCATAATTGGATCATGTTACATAACACAGCTTCCCTTCAAAGAGGGAGATTATTGGATGGACCTGACCTATTCCCATGAACCCTTTAAAAGCAGAGTTTCTCCAGCAAGACACAGTGAGGAAGTCAGAGTGATGCATTCTGGCTAGTCTGGAAGAAAGCAGACATCCTGGTTCTCAGTTGCCAAGGAAGAGACAGACTCTAGCAGCTAAGGGCAGTCATCCAATAGCTGTTAGGGAAATGGTCCCTCAGTCTTATAGCCTCAAGGGACTGATTCCTGCTAACCACAAGAATGAACTTGGAAGTGGAACTTTCCCTGGAACCTCCAGCCAATTATTCAGCCTGGAGAACATCTTGGTTTCACGTTTGTGGTATCCTGAGCAGGAAGCTGAGCCAGACTTCTGACCTATAGAACTGTGAGCTAACAAGTGGCTGTTGTTAAATTTATGGTATAGTGTTCAATTGTCATGCAGTAATAGAAAACTATTACATGCCCTGTAGGATGCATATAGAGATGTGACGGAAGTGCACTCACTTTGTGTTTGTTTCTACACACTGGTTCCGATGCTGGGCTCTAAAGATATACAAACTAGTTTAGGTTTTTTTTATTGTCAGTGTGAATCAATTCACAGTCAGTTTCAAAAGATAATCAAAAGTAGTATAACATGATTATTTTAGTAAATACATTCTTTGAAAAGAATGCTTTAAGCCAAATCAAATGCTTTTCAATATTTTGTGACTCTCTCTAAATTTATCTATAGCTATATAATTATCTCAATCTTGGCACCAATACTATAGAAGATCTCATTTTGTCTGCCAGTTAGACAGAAAATCTGTGCTACCCTCAAGGAGTGCTCTAAATTTACTTTTGCCTACAAATATGGGTTTTTCCAGGCCTCTTTTCCTATCTCCTGATTATATATGTTCTTTATTAAGTGACAAGAAAATTATGAAATGTATCTAATTCTTTATTATCGCTTATTTTGACACAGTCTGACTAATTTTATTTTCCAGTAAATTGGTAGGAATGGCTTTGTTTAATTTATAAGGTTTAATATATATACTAGAGGCCTGGTGCACAAAATTCATGCACTGGAGGTGGGCGGTGTCCCTCGGCCCAGCCTGCACCCTCTTCAATCTGGGATCCCTCTAACAATCGGGGACTGCTGGCTCCCAACTGCTCACCTGCCTGCCTGCCTGTCTGATTGCCCCTAACCACTTCTGCCTGCCAGCCTGATCACCCCCTAACTACTCCCCTGCCAGCCTGACCAATGCCTAACTGCTCCCCTGCTGGCCCGATTGCCCTCAACTGCCCTCCCATGCCAGCCCGGTCACCCCTAACTGTTCTCCCCTGCCAGCCTGGTTGCCCCCAAACTGCCCTACCCTGCTGGCCTGGTTTCCCCCATCTGCCTTCCCCTGTGGGCCCGGTCACCCCTAATCGCCCTCCCCTGCTGGCCTGGTCACCCCTAACTGCCTTCCCTGCAGGCCTGGTCCACCCCAACTGCCCTCCTTCCCGTGCAGGCCCAGTTGTCTCCAACTGCCCTCCCCTGTCGGCCATATTGTGGCAGCCATCTTTGACCACATGGGGGCAGCCATCTTGTGTGTTGGAGTGATGGTCAATTTGCATATCACTTCTCTATTAGATAGGATATATATATATATATATATATATATATATATATATATATATAAGTCCAGCAACCAGAACAATGGAACAACTGGAACAACCAGTTGCTATGACATGCATGCAGTGGTCAACTGGCCCAATCAGGGCCCTGATTGCCCTCCCCCCAACATCTCACATACCCTCCCCCCAGCAGGCCTGGCCCCCGATCGGACCCTCCAACCTCAACTGGGGGCGGGACCAGCCAGCCAACCTCCTGCATCCCCTCCCCCCTACTGGCCTGGCCCGATTGACCCCCATTAAGGTGAACTGGCTGGACCCCACCCATACAAAAAATTCGTGCACCAGGACTCTAGTGTGTGTGTGTGTGTGTGTGTGTGTGTGTGTGTGTATACATATATATATATATATATATATATATATATATATATATATATATATATTGATTTCAGAAAGGAAGGGAGAGGGAGAGAGATAGAGACATTAATGATGAGACAGAAACATCAATTGGCTGCCTCCTCTATGCCCATTACTGGGATCAAGCACACAACCCAAGCATGTGCCCCGACCAGGAATCCAACAATGACCTCCTGCTTCATGGGTCAAAGCTCAACCACTGAGCAACACCAACCAGGCTAACTTATAGTTTTATGACATATGCTAATGTTCTTTATCACTACCCTTTTTATTTTTACTTTACCTCTAGATTATGATAAAGCAGCTAGTATTCACTGAAGTACAAAAGATTATTTACTATTTAATAACTAAAACCAATTAAATTTAAATATCTTATACTTATGATGACAATTAGATAAAAAATAACAGTAACATGAAATCATAGGTATATTTATATGAAAATAACATTACTTTCTATTTTGCTATAATAAATTATGAAGTGATCATGAACTATCAAAAAAAAAATCTGATTTCCAGAAAGAAAACAGTAGTATCCTCATTATTAGCAATATTTATCTTATAATCATTACAAAAATTTGACGCATCTCAATTAGAAAGATGTCCTGGAAAAGGTTTACTTAAAAGCAACATAAATGAAAAAAACAAAATGAACTTAATTTGTTGAACTTCTTTCTTAATTATGGGACATAAAACCTGCAGGCCAGGCTGAGGGACTCCACCAGTGCACAAATCCGTGCACTAGGCCTGTAGTATGCATATAAGATCTTTGGTTAATCTCTTCCCGCCCTCCCCCTCCCCACTTCCCTCTGAAATTCATCAGTCTGTTCCATGTTTCCATGCCTGTACATTGAGCATCTGATCCCTGGTGGTCATTGCACATCATAGCTATTGGCCAGTTGAACTGTTGCTTAGGCTTTTATTATATATATATATATATTTAGAGAGAGAGAGAGAGAATAGAAGACAAACTTCTATGATTCCAAAAGCTAACTGTTAATTTTCAGGAGCCCTTGTCATTTGTTAGATCTTGAAAGCATGTCAGTTTCTCTTTGGAACGCAGAAGTGCTCCATACTTTGCTCCGTTACAGTAGATCTGAGCACTCCATTTAATTAGTGCACTCAGGATACTGTCTTTCTGCCCAGCTTGGTTGTGTGCTCCTCATGAGAAACAACTTTGAAGTCTCACTAATATAGTGAATTACATTATCAATTATTATTAAATTTTTGGTTTTGATATAACTTCTGAACAGAAGAAATAGTTTCAAAATGACAATATAAGTGTGTGTTTTTCCATTTCTGCCATATTTTTTCTGCATCACTTTCTTCTCTCTCATTTTCTCTACTCCCCACCGTTTGTACAACTGACTGTGACATCCTACACTGTAGTCACAGGTCCCTCCTTTAATCGATTCAATAATGAATTGTCAAGGCCTCTTGACAATCACTACTATAAATTACTAGGACAGACAGTGTGCAGTCAATAAAATGAATAAGGCATGGTATTTGCCCTCAAAGAGATTATAGTCGTATATGGTGGCTAGCCAACTCCAGCTGTGAACCAGATCTTCACCACCTATTTTTGTAAATGAAGTATTTATATTTTTTAATTTTTATGTATTTTTTTTTTTTTTTTTTACTGAGAAAATGCCAGGATCCTTAAGTTATGTATTATGAACACTGCTAGCACACACCACAGTGACAGAGTAGAACAGTTGTGATGGTGATCAAATGGCTTGCAAACCCTAATATGTTTACTATCTGGCCCTTTAGAGAAAAGTTGGCCAATTCCTAGTTAGTGAATAATACAGTCACTGAACTATAAGAGCAAAGAAAATGTTAAAACTGGGCTTGAAAAGGCTGTAGAAGATAGAGTTCATTTAATAGTGTGAGAATGAAGGACAATTCTATGAGCACAATTTACGTGAACTCTGAAAAACAAGTAGGCTTTCAACGGAAGGAAATGAGATGAAGAGAGCACTGGAGGCTGACAGTTTGGAAGCGCTGTCGGAGAAAAGGCTCATCTCTATCAAATGTGGACGCAATTGTGGCGCAGTGCTGGAGGAAGGCTTCTCCAGGCAGTGATGGAGTTTTGCAGCATCTTTTAAGATGTATTGCAGGGGCCATTTACTTCTAGATGTTGTTAAAGTGATTATACAAATCGCTTCTTAGAGCAACATCAAATACATGATAAATCTTATTTATTAGAGATTTTATCAACCCTTAAAGTAAACAGTTGCATTTTTAGTCTTAAAAATAATAGTTTATATTAACAAATAAATTCTTCATAAGGAGTATGCCATTCAACTTTCTAAATATGATTTTACTAAATTGAAATGAAGCATTTATTTTTATATACTTGCAGGAAATCTATATATATTAGTGAGATGTTTGGGGTGTATTTTAAAGGGTAAAAATAGCTAAATATTCATGTTCATTCAGGTTCCAAAGTTAGTTGCTGGGGTCATGTCTGGAATTAGTATTCTCACTTTTGCATAATTACCTATTGTCATTATTATTTTATTTAGAATATAGCCTCCATTTTAGAATCTCACATGATATTCTTTGAATTAAGATTAAAAATTTTAACTCAGATTGTCTCCACACTTTTCTCCTAATTTTGTTTTACTTTTATTTCTGTGTTTGTTTTCCAGTAATTAAGGCAGAAATTTCATAAATTCTGTTTTGTTTATAGACTGCACACTAATTAACAATTTACATAATATTTATTTTCATCAGTAGTTTAAGAACAATAATGGCATACAATAATAAGATGCTTGTAGTATTGAGAACATACTGTTTTGATAATATAATTGAAAATTATAAGAGTGTTAAAACCTTGTCCTAAAAATGCTATGATAGATTTTGAAAGATATATTAGAAAAAATGTAATTTTTAAGTACAAGTATCCTAAAATGTCAATATATGATCTTAAGAGAATGTTAAACATGTAAGTCTCATATATAAATAATAGTTCTCATGCACTTGGGATAATCTTGCCGTATTTTTTTTTTTTGCTCTAATCCAAGCGAATAATATGAAAACAAACCTTTGGTAAGAATGAAGCTATTATCCCAGCATTGAGCTCATTTAGGTTCATTGGGGACAACAAATAATGCTATCTAATTAATTAGAATGACAGGAAACTGCATGACATATTTCTTATGGCTGGCTGGTTTAACATTCTAAAACCCTCCTGTTGATTAGAACTTGCATGTTTTAAATAGAAAAGGATGTTAGACATCCCATCTGTCGTGTAGCAGAGCTTCAGGATAAAATTTAAAAGGTACATTCAACTCTTGGTAAGTTCAAGTCAGCAGAACAAGACAAATGCAACATGCTATCTGATACACAACATAAAAGGCTGATTGTTTCCAAAATTCTTTTGTTTTCCATCAAGCAACAATTAAGGAAAATGACTATTTGAAATCTTGGCAGAGTGATCCTATTTGTCATATTGCAGAATATCTAGCTGAAGTTCAAAATGTTTCCTCTGTGTATGTGTGTGCACAAAAGGCATAGTTGAAAAAGCACAACTTATTTCATACTCGGTACATTATGCTATAAAAGAAACATTACTCAGAGCTTCATCCCCAATAATATACACATTCTGAAAGAAATTTGTTAGAAAGCATGCATTTAACAATATACAATTCTACCTCATGGCTGAAACACTAACTTTGTATTTTTTCACATATATTTGACAATTACATGGATGGAAAATGCTTGGACACACTTAAATCCATTTGAATTGTGCTGAAACTAGATTTATTGCACATTTGTGTGACATCATATGTAGTTTTCTATAAAATGAGTAGTTAGGCTATTTGCTACAGGTTTAGCAAAAACAAAAGTGAACAAAAATCCATAATCAGTGCCCTGGCTGGGTAGCTTAGTTGGTTAGAGTATTGTCCCTATAAGCCAAGGTTGTGGGTTCAATCGCTGGTGAAGGCACATACAAGAATCAACTGATTAATGCATAAGTGGAACAACAAATCAATATTTCTCTCTCCTTCTTTCTCTCCCTCTCTAAGTCAACCAATTATTTTTTAAAATCCATAATTATTTAGCAAAAGTAGATTATCTAATGGCCAGGGAGGACCATCTATGTCTATAAAATTATTGTCCTCATAAGCCATTCATGAAAAATAACTATAAGCAAACACTAAACTAAAATTTTTAAAAATCTATTACACATTTTTATTTTTATTCTATTGGAAATACTTCTCTTTAGTTTGAAAATAGAAAGCACCAGCTATTCAATATTAGCCGTTTCCATCAATGCCTAATTTCTAGCTCATATGCAAATCAGCAAGTAGACCAATAAATTAAGAACAGAGGTTGAGAAGGAATTTATCTTGGTATATAATGAAAGAAGTATAATGGTAAGTAATTGCCACTAGAAAAATTTCAGCTCATCAAGGCAAATCTGCCAAATGCTACACTTCTCTAGAAATGATAAAAATGATATATCATTAACCAGGAAATGGAACTAGATCAGAAAGCCAAGATATAAGCCATAGGTGTTCAAAAAGGGAGATCTTAGTGAAAGCATCACCATAAAAGGCAATCAGAAAAAAATCAACAAGGGTAATGTAAAAAATAAATTAAGGTTTTAGTGGGGAAAAATAGGTATACTTTATATATATTTATAAACACAAGATAGTACCTGCATGAATACCACACAACAATGAGTAGATTATTAAGCTAAGCAAAATAAGCCAGTCAGAGAAAGGTAAGTATCACATGATGTCACTCATATGTGGAATCTAATGAACAAAATAAATTGATGAATAAAATAGAACCAGACATAGAAGCATGGAACAGACTGGAGAATTTCAGAGGGAAGGTGGGGGTGAGGAGAGTGAGAGGGGAGTGATTAACCAGGGGAATTATATTCATACTACAGTCCCAGTGCATGAAATTGTGAATGGGTGGGAGGGACTGCAGGAGGTTAGCCCGCCACGTGAAGTTGGCTGTGGGAGCACACTGACCACCAGGGACAGCTCCTGCATTGAGCATCTGCCCCCTGGTGGTCAGTGCATGTCATAGCGACTGGTTGACCAGTCATTAGGTCCTTCAGGTCACTTAGGCTTTAATATATATAGATATGTATAAGCCATGGACACAGACAATAGAGTGGTGAAGGCCAGGCATGAGATGGAGAGGGTCAATGGGGAAAGAAAAACACAAACAAAGGGGACATCTGTAATACTTTCAACAATAAAAATAAATTTTTAAACAAGGAAACACACTTTGGTGAGGTTAATTATTTTCAATTGAATCTGTATTTTCCTAGATTTCTAAACGAAGCTAAGTTTGGGGAGTTTTACTAACACTTGAACAAAATCACATTGTCATCCTACCTAATAATAGACAAATATGCAAATTGACCGTACCTTTGCTATGCCCGCAATTGGCCAGGAGGCGCGGGGGGGGGCAGGACTCGGGGTGGCAGGGGTGGCCGATTGGACTGGCGGGACGCTGAGCTCGCGTTGCCAGTGGCGGCTCGAGCTCAGCGTCTGCGCCATGTCTGTGCTGTGGCACAGAAGGGGCCTCTGGGGCAGCGAGCTCATGTCCCACCGCGGACCATCAAAAGCGGGGGAGCTGGGTGCCTGTCCGCTCAGGCACCAGGCCTTTCAGAAGCCTCTGCCGCACTGGAGGCTTCTGAAAGGCCTGGTGCACCAGCGGACAGGCACCCAGCTCCCCCATGATCGAAAGCGAAAGCGTGTAGGGGACCCTACATGTGCATGATTCAATCATGCACTGGGCCTCTAGTTAGATGATAAAGATGGGAATATATCACACACACTATTTTTCCCAATCAGGCACTGAGCCTACCACCAATTCCGTTTTCTGGAGATGGGGAAGGAGTGAGTGCATAGTAATTTGGTAAATTATAACTGTTGGCATTAGATTAATCTTCCCACTTTTCCCTTCCTAGCCTTTCCTTCCATCTTTCTAAAACCACTGTCTGACTGTGCAGAACAAGTTTTCAACATGAGCTTCTGACTATGAAGGTGCCTCATAGAATGGAAGAAAGAGAGATGGCTGCTGCAATCTTACAAAAGGAGCAAAAGGAAGCTGTGTCCACCCAGAAGTCAGTACTGTAGTGACTTGATTACAGAGAGCTCAGTAAACTGCAGTTGATGCTCCTGTTAGAAGTGAATAAATTTTGAGAGATTTTGCCCAGCTGGCATGAGCAAGGACCTCTGAACTAGGAGGTCACAGTTCAATTCCCAGTCAGGGCACATGCCTGGTTTACAGGCTCAATTCCCAGCAGGTGGAGGGCAGGAAGCAGCTGATCAATGATTCTCTCTCATCATTGTTGTTTCTATCTCTCTCTCCCTCTCCCTTCCTCTCTCTGAAATCAATAAAAACATATCTAAAATTTTTTTGAGAGATTTGCATTGGTGAGAATATAGGTTAACTAAGCCAACACCCAAATGTAACTATTTACATACTCAATCTCTAACACACATACACCACCCTTCATCTACAAAACCTTGTTTCTAAAGTGCAAGCTAGAGACAACTGAATTAAGTATGAACTTCTACATCTTTGCCTTACAGATGGAAGTGTGTGTGTGTGTGTGTGTGTGTGTGTGTGTGTGTGTGTGTGATTAAGTTATCTACAGATAAAACCTAAAAGATGACCTTAAATCAATAAGAAAGTAACAGATATTTTATACCCACTAAAGCTATTTCCAAGTGTTTTAGAATTAAGGAATTGTAGGAATTCTATATTGGGTTTTGTTTTGGTTTTGGTTTTTTGGGGGTGGAGGGTTTACATAGTCTATTTTGGATCCAAATATTTCACAGGATGCTATTTGTGAGTGAGTGTGCTTTTAAAGAATTTTATTTTAAAAGACACTAACTGAGAAAAATAGATGGATGTAAATTCAACTATAGGCTTGTGCATAGCACAGATCAATACACTGCGTATACAAAATGCAGGGTCTATATTTAGAATACGAACACAGATGTATTTATAATATGCCAAGCGTGAAAGGTCATTGTAAAACAATTGATTAAAAATATTTTCTTCCTTTTATTCTTTCTGCTACTTATATCATACTAAACTCTTAAATGATATTCTTATACTAAAAAACAAACATCTGTTTCATTAATCAACTTCACTAACAGTATACTAGTATAATGTATTTCAAGTCAACTCTCACCTATTTTAAAGTAAATGTTCAAGTCTATGGAATCACATAGAACAGGCATACTTAGAGCGTATCTAGCTTGGTTGCATTAAAATTCTACCCTTGCTATAGACTGTTCAAATGGAATAGGCTACAAATTACCCAGCAATTGAGAACAAAAGTTTTGAGTCATTTTGTCTAAACTACTGTGTTATTCTCTCTTTGTCTTCACTCCCAGAATCAACTCTTAATCCCCTGCTCTTCTCTTTTATGTTTTCTTTTTTCCAAACATAGTGTACCAGGCAGGGATGGAGTACAGCTGATCTCTGCAGACTGCCTCATCTAGGTTCCCTAGCCATCAGTTGGCTTCTGGTTTGTTGAGGCAAAAGCAGCGGACCATAGCGAAGATAGAGGATAGAGAAGACAGATGTTCCTTACTCCATCGTCTCAGCATTGGCTTCATATTTCTGGCAACGCTAGCATTTCTTTAGGGTACCACCAGGTCACCTTCCTTCATGACTTCCAATATCCCTAATCTCTGGTAACTATTTCCTTCCCTGTTAACTCCAATCCCAACAGAAGCAATACTTCCCCAACTTTGATAGTCTCAAGGATCCTTGCCATACACCTTTTTTTTTTTTTAACTTTGCCCCTGACTCTGTTAGTAATTACTAATATGCGAACCATATGAGGTGAATTATTTTCCTTCTGGATGCTGACTAATATACTCAGTATATCCAACTGATGAGATTCATTTCTGACCTAGTCTCTCCTGTAATTATACTATACACTGATAAAAACTTAATCATAGGAGAACAATTGTTCCACACTGAATTTTGTACCTTTTTACTAAGTAATATATTTTTCAACATAATCTAAGGACAGACACTATCCTTGCAGACAATCACTTTTCACACATATTAATTCAGGTCTTATGGACATAAATTGTCATTTTATGATACTGGGAGACACTGTTACCCTAGCCAGTTTGGCTCAGTGAATAGAGCGTCAGCCTGTGGACTGAAGGTCCCAGGTTCGATTCCAGCCAAGGGCATATGCCCAGGTTGTGGGCTCTATCCCCAGTAGGAAGGGTGCAGGAGACCATCAATGATTCCCACTCATCATTGATGTTTCTATCTCTCTTTCCCTCTCCCTTCCTCTCTGAAATCAATAAAAATATATTTTAAAAAATAAAAATAATAATGGGAGACCCTGTTTTCAAAATGCCATGTGTGACCACCCTGACACACTTATCCTAATAACTTCTGGAAGTTACTAGAAAGTGTCATATATATGCTTTCCACAGCATAATGTGCAGGCTATATCTTATCTGTCCTGCTTGCTTTTCATGGCATTCTGTGTACCACTGTCACTGGGCTAAAACCCCAACAGAAAGATGTATGCACTTCTGTCAAACAAAACCATACCTCACTGAAGAGACTGGTATTTTTCTTCACTTTGTGTCCATTAACTAATCAAAAAAACAAAATTGCTCAGGCCCCCTACCTCCCCCACCTCCAATTCTTACCAGATCCTTAGTAAATATGACTCAGATTGCCCATCTCATTTGACCAGAGTTTCATGAAGAATCAAGAAACTCGGGCCAAAGGCCAAATATACCAAATATACACTAATTATTACCGTATTTTCAGGCATATAAGACAACTTTTTAACCCAGGAAAATCTTCTATATGCCCAGTTGTCTTATACGCCGGAAAATATGGCATTAAAAAAAATTAACATCTGTTTTCCTTTGGGCTCCTTACATGTGAGCATTGTATTCATCCTTTCTAACAAATTGTCATGCATATTTTGAGCCTGCTACCCCAGTTGGCAAGACTTGCTTAGACTTATCTGAACCCAAGGGATCCAGCTGGATCACTTGACTTTATAAGTTGATGTATCAGGCATCAGATTCATGGAACTCTTTATTGGTGTTTTCTTCCTGTTGTAGAAAGCATAAAAATCATACTGTGAAATACTCTTAGAATTAGCTATGTCTTAATTTCACTAAAACTCTGACATCAAGTGGCAATGCCTAAATTAACAATAGAGGATAGTTCTTTTTTTCTACCTTTATTACACACAGGAATGGAGTTCATTCAACTACACTTCATAATTTGTACTATTTGGTTATCTTTATAGCAAAGAATTTTTCTTTTAGGTTTTAACTAACTCAAACACTCCTTTCTGCAAATTAGGTTTGCAATTTTCTTATTTTAGTGTTTACAGTAAGTGTAGTGATTCAACTTTATTTTTTATTTTTCAGGCTATCAATAATATTTTATTAAATATTTTTAAAACACCATGTAACCATTAATATGCAGAATCTTGAACAATGAAATTTAAAAATCTGAAAGAATTTTTTTTAAGATTAAATAAGAAATGCCTGGCCATGGTAGCTCAGTGGTTGAGGGTTGACCTATGAACCAGGAGGTCATTGTTCAATTCCCGGTCAGGGCACATACCCAGGTTGTGAGCTCAATCCCCAGTAGGGATGTGCAAGAAGCAGCCAATCGATGATTCTTTCTTATCATTGATGTTTCTCTCTCTCTCTCTCTCTCTCTCTCTCTCTCTCTCTCTCTCTCTCTCTCTCTCTCCCTCTCCCCCCCCCTCTCTCTCTCTCAATCATCTCCTTTCCTCTCTGAAATCAATTAAAATATATTTTTAAAATGTTTAAATAGAAATAATTTTATATTTAAAGCTCCTTTTGGAGCTATGTTTCTCAAAATGATTTATATGCGTAATCCTAAAGCTGTCTTATTTCAAAGAGTGATCTGCCTATTCCTGCTCATAATTATGTTCATTGCTGGTATAAAAAAAAATATTTTTCCAGGCAAATGCTATATCTGAAACTGTGTGGGATGGGGTGTGGAGTATTTTAATAAGCAGCGTAGGTGATTTAAATATTGTCTAAAGTCCAACTAGTATCTTTAAAGTAGAAAATATTTTGCATTAGCCTATGTATTGCCAACACCTACTGCAGTGACTAGAACAGAAAGGCAAATCAATAAATATTTGTTAAATAAATAATGGAATTGATTGATTTTGCCAGCTGCCATTTTCTCTTCAATGTGGCTTTGAGCCTACTTGATATGCTTCCTTTATTCTCTAACATTTCAGAGGTAATGTCAATCTTCTTCCCCCTTTACTCCCATGGCCCATGACACTTGTTTTTTATCTTACCTTTAGGCCACTTCTTTTTTATTTTTATTTAGTTTGACTTTTCCTTATAAAATTACTATTATTATTTCCATTTTACAGAGGAGATATTGTACATGGATCAAAATGGTTAAGCAAAATGTTCAACTATGAAATATTATGTTGCAAAGCAGGGATAGTGACTCACTTATTCTTTTTTATGCATTTTTGAACTCATCTTTAGTACTTACCTAGAACCATTTTATACTTAGTAAAGCTTTATAATATTCACTGAATGAATAAATGGATGGCTGAATGTGTGTCTCTGCATTGAGAGAACTTGAGAGGTTTTCTAATCTCTAAATAAACTAATAAGTTTAGTATAACTGTATGGAACTATTAGGTTGAACATTATCCAAGTGCAGAGAATTTGTGAAGTCTGTCTTTATGGGATTTAATGAACTCCTAAGATGTTTCAAACACATTTCCCCCTAAAAGTAGTTCTGTTCTCCTGACTTGACATGAAGAAATTCTTAGTTTGTCAATGTGGTTTTCCTTTGGATTTGTCTCCCTGGCTAGTTAGCTTCCGTGAACTAATTTTGGGCATTGGTATCAATAAGATGCCTTCTCCCAGTTTGCAGACATCAGAGATGCCAGCAGCACACTAAGCCAAACACAGAGGGACATGACTGTTGAAAAAGAGCAATAAAAGGATCACATGGTAGCTGAAAGATTTGCTCATAAGACAAAGGAAATCCTATCAAGCCTTCTATATAATTGAGAAAAAAGTAATTAGTGAAACAAATATTTAGAGGTCTCTTAACAGTACGTGAAGATAATATTCAGGAAAATGTGGATAATTATTTCATTTTATTTAATATGGAAAGAATAATGGTTATAAAACAATTACATATTTTTACACCACAAATTTAAACACCACCACAATATTCCTAGGTTTCCTTTGAGAGATGTAAGCATCTCAAATCCCAGATTTGAGTCTTTTGTTTGCACATTTATTCATTCATCACTTAATAAGCATTTACTGAATACAAACAATGGGTCAAGCACTGTGCAAGCTTTTTCAATACAGAATTGAATAAAACATAATACTTATTATCATGTAACTCATAGTTTAGCGATGACACAGATATATAAACACATAATTATATTGAGATAAGTTTTAAAAGAGTATTATAAAAATTAATTGTGACAACACAGAGGAAGGAACAATAAATTTGCTATTTCATGAGAAAATTACAAATATCTTTACTACTATTTCTCACAGCCCACATTTTCTCTCAAAGTTCAAGTCATAATTCCTTTTTAATATGATGCATCTCAATACAACAGGATTCATTTTAACATCTGGAACTGCATTAATTACAATTCAATTTAGCAAACACAAACTGAATGCCCATTATGATAGATTACTAGTTATTATTTATATAGAAATCCACCCACAGTGTCACTAAGAGTTTGAACTGTATCTGAAGAGACAGATTACTATCAATGAAATTAAATATGAGAATAGTTACATTCACAGAAAAGGTCAAGTTCATCTCTAACCATACCTTTATCAAACTTGTATGCACTAAATGTAGACCAAGGAGTGTATGGTTCTCAAGAAAATTGGCACAAAATCAATTTCAGTTCATAGACTAATACCTGGAATAACATAGCCATACATTAATATGTATCAATAAATCAATAAACTGCTGTTGCCTATGTACTTCTAAACACCAGCCTAGGTCAGAGTAGGCATTTGAATGTTTAAATCACTATTAAGGATGTACTGTATAGGTTCTTATAACTGAGTTTATTTATCCTATCTAATAAAGAGGGAATACGCTAATTAACCATCATGCCCTCACAAAGATGGTGGCACCCACAGCCAATAAGGAGGGAATATGCTAATTGACTGTCACACCCTCAAAGATGGTGGCACCCACAGCTACAAGATGGTGGCGACCAGTCCCCTCAACCTTTTTGTGTGCCTGCCTCCAGAGTCCCTCAGTCCCCTCAGCCCCCCAGCTTCCCAGGGCCAGCCTGAGGCTCCGGCAAGCCTCGGATGTCAGCTGCCCAGCTGCCCAGGGCTGCCTGAGGCTCAGGTAACCAGGGCCGGCCGAGGCTTACGCTGACGGCAGTGGCAGCAGCAGAGGTATGATGGGGCATTGCCTTCCCCTGATCACCCAGTTGCCACCCCTGAGGGCTCCTAGACTGTGAGAGGGGAAGGCTGGGCTGAGGGACACCCTCCAGTGCATGAATTTTCATGCACTGGGCATCTAATCACTAATAAAAAGGAAATAACTGATGATTTCATGGGTCAAAACAGAAACAGTGGAATCCAAGAATTCCAAAAAAATAATGACTGTTTTCTGCCTTTCAAATTCAATAATGCTAACGATTCTTTGTTTGTGCCATAGCTCCCAAACTTTACACCAATGAGTGGCAACCCAATGTTGCCAGTCACAATAGATGGTGTGGCCATCTTTAAACGATTGCAATATAAAAAGCTGTGTTGAAAATATATGATAATGTATATACTTGTAAGAAAGATACTGGCAGAAATAACATCAGATACTACATCTGAAACAACTTAATGGAAGCAAGAAAAATGTGTCTACAGCAACTCATGCATCAGTTTGATCAATTTCTCCTCTCCTTCCCTTCCCTGTCTCTAATGAAAATGTGTTGACTTTCAAACTATGTTTTTCCTTATTGTTTCATTTTCTTTTTTTCTGCTTGGGCCTCCTGTTAGAGTAGAAAGAAACTCTCTGCCAAGATATAATCTTCTTGATTATTTTATTATTCATATGCAGAAACCTTGATTTTTGTCCTTCATGCAACTAGAGAATGTTTATAGAAATGCTATCACACTTTGATATGGAAATGAGATAGAAAAGTGTTAGAAACTGGAAACAAAGAAGAGGGAATTATAATTAGTGTACCAATGTAAGAAATAGTGTACTGTTGATGAGATACGGAATATAAAATGGACCATGGACACACTATCTATAAAAATAGAACTTGGGCCCTAGCTGGTTTGGCTTGGTGGATAGAGCATTGGCCTGCAGACTGAAGGGTCCCAGGTTCGATTCTGGTCAAGGGCACATGCTCGGGTTGCGAGCTCAATCCCCAGTGGGAGTCATGCAGGAGGCAGCCAATTAATGATTCTCTCTCATCATTGATGTTTCTATCTCTCTCTCCCTCTTCCTTCCTCTCTGAAATCAATAAAAATATATTAAAAAAAAATAGAACTTGGACCCATAACCTACAGCAATCAACTGGGGAAACTTACCCTTTATCTATAATAAACTACCCTGGAGACCAGCCTGCTCTAAATCAGATTCGCAAAATACCAAATTGTAATCTTTAGTAATGGTCCAGGAAGTTAAGACAATTGCCCTAAGATGAGATTTGATTAATAACTGACAGCTTCCTTAATTTGTGTCCCTGCTTCCAACTTAGGACCGTACAACAAAAGCTACATATGTACCTCTAACCTGTAACTAGTTGCATCCCCACTTCTACGGCTTCCCCAGGCCCAGTCTCCAATCAGGGCACACCTGAAGATTTGCCTTCTTTCCTCTGTAAAGCTTCCCCACACCCCTGCTGCCTTTGAGTCTGCCAAAATGTAAGTGACAGTGGCTGGCCCACTTTGCTATAACAGCTCAGAATATTAGCCTTTGCTTTTTTTATTTGATTGGTGTTTGTTTTTTTGCACCTTGATCAGATTAAGAAAATGGCCTAATTTAGTGGGCCATAGACACAAAAAGGCAGGAAGTGCATCACAATAGATGTAATGTACACGTGAGAACACCTTTCTTCACTTTTAACCTCTCACAACCACTTTTTGATGTATTATTTATGGAGCTGATGTCAGCATGGTTTATCTCTTTGTTTGGTTTGGTTTATTGAGCCCTTGGTATCCATCTGCATATGAAAAATGCCAGTAGGCCACGCAGCTTTCTACTTGTTCCTTCCACTATCAAAATGCTTTCCTTCCAGTCCTCTCGCTTTGCTTCTCTTTCTCATTTTTACCTTGCATCTCCTTTTATCCACCATCATTTTTATTTTGTCTCCAAGAACATTTTATTCAAGCATGCATAATAATGCCAGAATATCAGTGAAGTGCCTACTATGTCAAAATTTAACAACGCGATTGTCACTAGAGCACAGAGGTGTCTTCTCTTCTAGAATATTTTGGGAAAATAATCAGAAATTTCCAGTAGTCTATTATATTGTCCCCAAACTCTCAACCAATGGCCTACAATGATAATGTAATTAATAATTATATAGTACCCATGACAGAGCAGGCACTGCTTAAAATGTATATTAGTTATTTTTGCTGAACAACAAATATCCCTCAGAATTAGTGACTTAAAACAACCAACTCCCATCACTCAAAATTTCTATGGGCCAGGAATATGGGTGAGGGTTAGCTGTCAGGTTGTGACTTTCAGTCTCTCATGAGGAGGCAGACAAAATAAAGACGAGGGTGGAGACTATGTGAAGACTGACTGAAGCGGGAAAATCTTCCAAGAGGGCTCATGCCGAGGCTGCTGGAGGAGGCCTCCGTTTCTCACTGATGGTCAGCAGGAGGCCTTGGTTCCTTTCCATGTGGACTTGCCAAAGGGCTGCTCAAATCCTGTCCACATGCTAACTGGCTTCCTCCACAGTGAGGACCCAAGAGAGAGAACAAATAGGAAGCCACCCTATCTTTGGTGCCATATTTTGGGCTTATTCTGTTTGTTAAAAGTGTGTTGCTAAGTTTAGCCAATTTTTTTTTTAATTTATGTTCCATTTTTAGAAGATGGGTCTAAGATTTTGAGAATATATTATAAGCCACAGCAAAATGTTTCACATGATTATTACCACAGCCTCTCCTGAAACTCCTTGAAATAGGTATTACTATTCCCATTGCACAGATGAAGAGGGTGAGATTCAAGGAGGCCAAATAATTTAGCGTCACAGTGAGTACCTTGTAGATCTGATTTAGACAGTCTGACTTGCAAGTCTGCACTTTTAATTTCTACTTTAAAATGCCTGTCTGTGATCTACACACTTCACTGGACAGATTCTTTTTTAGTTCTGAACAATCTTCTGCTACATCCATATCCCCTCCGCTTGCTGATGCCCGTGCCTCCTTTCTTCCCTTGCTGGAGCAGCGCCCTTGCCTTTCAGAACTCCAGTCTCCTCGCTCACTAACAAAACTACCTCGCCCAACAACACAATCTTCTCTTCTGATTTTGTCTCGGCCTGTTGCTTCTCAGAGAAGGAAGCTCACTCCTCTGAGAGGCATGGTTAGATTATTACATTTAGATGTCTGTCCAAGACACTGAGGAGATTATTGACTAAAGAACCTAACAAGAGAGGCAGGAGCACCGGTAATTTAAAAATACAATATTTAATTGTAATGCACAGAGATGCCCAGTGTTTTGTTTTGTTTTTTCCATTTTGACTCCATCAATGCTTCTTTTTAAAATATCCCAAAACCAATATTCTCTTTTTTTTTTTCATGGCTCTGTCTTGTAGGTGCCCTAAGCACCCATTTGATGTGATTTAAATCACCCTAGGAAGAGTTTTATTGCTCAAAGGGACACAGGCCTACACCATTGCCATCCTGATTCATAGCATACATGCCAGCAATGGGAACTGCATCAGTGGTATTGTGGGTTAGCTAGGCAATCACTTATAACATCTCCTCAAAGGAGAAAACATATTTTATAATCTGAAGAGCCGACGTAAAACAACTGAAAGCAAAATAGATATTAATAGCATTCCAATGTAGACATCTTCCTATAATTAGGAAAAGTATTTCAATCGATGCAAGAATTTAATATTGTTAGAATTAACAAGAGTAATTCTTTACCTTCTGAAATATTTCTGAAATACTTTGTTGTAGGTTGCTTAAGAATTTCAAGAAAACAATCAAAGAAACTGAACTAACATACTGGCAAATCAGGGTTAAAAATCAATCATATAGATTTTTGTAAATTTTGGGATTAAGTGAAAATTACTGGAGAAAAGTTTTAAATGGTACTGATTTTAATATTTTTGTCCCCATGTTTTAAAACATGCATATATCTTTCAAAAATAACTGTGCTAAGACAAATTAATAATGTCAATATAAGTTTACCTGCTTAATTGATGGTTGTTTTTAACAATTTGCCATCGTCTACATGATGACAATATTTCTCTTATATTTAGTGATTTCAGTGAAAACTTCATGTAGGCTTGGTCCAATCCAGTCTTTGAGAACCCCAGAAGAACTGATAGATCAGTCACTGTCACACTCATAATTTGACCAGTTTGTTCCATTTGGGTACCTGTGCCCCCTTGTCTAGTGCAGGCAAACATTTGAACAGTGTGGATGATCTCTCAGGAAAAGTGAAGCCAAGTACCCTGATTAGCAGCCCATGTTAATGCTAATCTAAATGACACACAGGGCAGTCCATAGAGGATGCTAGGTGAACTTAGAGGGGGTTTTCTTTTTTCTTCAAATATACATTCATGTATAACATGGAAAGAAAACTTTTACCTTAATATTCAACCAGACATTCCTGGTCCTGGTCTTCTAGAAACCATGAGTCATAAACCTCCCTTATCTACATGTGTGTGTGTGTGTGTGTGTGTGTGTGTGCTATCCCATAGAGAGGGTACAACCCGGGGTTACATGTGGTGGGATTATTTATTTGAATACCTGAACTCCATAACCTCCCATTGTCCTAGCAGCTGATTACTAAAAATGACCTGACTTTGATTGAATTAAAGAAACACCAGAGGAAGATTGAATCAAGATTGCAGGCCTAGCTTGTATATCATCTCTCCTCCTATCTTAACTCCTATGAAATGACAGATAATATTTTTCTTTAAAAAATATATCAAGAACAGTGCCAGGAAATAAGAACTATTACCATCAGTGGGCCAACTTTTTTTTTTTTTTTTTTTTTTTTTTGAGAAATTCTTAGAGGATAGAAAGCAGATGGGATCAGATAAATGGAGTAGAAAATTCATGAATTATTTGCTGGAGACAAGCAGGGTAGGCCTGCTGGGAGGAAGGGAGTGGTCAGAGGGAGGCCTGGGGCAATTGACAGGGTGATGGATAGGCTAACTGCCCTTGGCTCTGTTGGGTTTCTAACCACCGGCTCTTCACTCTCCCCCTGAATTGTATGATTAACTGCAGCTACATCTGCCTCCCTGGCAATCAAGTGGGTGTGGGCTCTGGGGTTCAAGAGGCACAAAGAGGTCACAGATAGTCAGCAATCCCAGGAAGCATAGAGACATCACAGAAGAAAATCTGTATAGCATCCCCTGAGTGTAGAACATTTCATTCTTGTCTCATAACACTAGAGGCAATGCTTATTATCAAGCTTTATTGTGTATAATTCAGTGTTTAGAAAGTTTATGAGAGTATGTAATTTTTTAGGCTTCAATTCCTAGAATGTAGGATGGAATATTCTAATCCCAGCTCCTCTTCTTTTCTCGCCAGTCCCTGGGTCTCAGTCACCAGTCAGGGTCCTGCCCTTTCTCCTAAATATACACCTTCCAGAACCTGACCAATCTTGCTAAACCAGCTAGAGTGAACATACTGTAGGACCTGGTCTAGGCAAAAATGGATTGTTACCTTTCCTGCTCACACATCTTAAACATGTACATCTGTTATATTGTACCTACAATGGACTGGTATGGAGATAAAAGTTTACATAGAAACCCTGTATTGATCCTCTTCTTTAAGAAATAGGTAAAAACAGAGCTTCCATTACCTCCATACAAACACTCCTTACCTAAGAGTTAACATTGGTATCTTTAAAACTAATGACAGTGAGTTATTTTCCATTCATACTTCCAGAGTAGGATGAGCACCCTTGGACCTGAGAGTGCCCCGGTCTGGTGCAGAGAGAAGTCATTAGTATTCACACATGCTCTGCTTAACAAAGGAAGTCTTAAACCAAGAAGGCAGACAGCCCATTAAAAACTTTAATGCGTTCTAACTCTAGAACAACAGACCCTGCTCTTCCTTGTCCATCTCAGCCTAATGAAAGATGAGACTTCAGACAACTATGCTTTCCTGATATGTCATGTTCAACTTGGGTAGGTGAGGTTTGGGTTCTTCATACATCTCTTTAGTCAGCCTATGACACATTTATGTGTGTGTATGTAAAGCAAGTCCTTCATTTTAAGCTCAGAAATGGCATGTCCCTTGAATTGTGAAGGCTTGAGGATTCACAATTTTATGTCTTCATTTTCTTGAAATTTAAGGCAGAATTGACATGGTTCTTCGCATTATTTAAAGTGTAGAAAACACATTTTTGTTTCTCCATAACTTCTTTGATTTTTTTTGGTACTCTTTTGTATTTCAATTACTTTGAATTTATCCACAGACTTGTAATACAAAAATAAATAAATATATAACTGAACTTGAATTACTTCTTGCTAATTTTAGGCCATGAAGTTTTTTTTGTGTGTGTGTTGTTTCTTTTTCATCTTACAGTAGAAATATATGGGATCAAAGGAACTAGGCAAAGACATGGTTAGAATCTATTTCTGAATCTGTACATGTGTTTCTTCCATCTGACTCTGTCTTATGCCCAACTATGTGGTGGCAGTGCTGCAGTTGTCATTCTGCTCCCTCACTAACTTGTAAAATGCAGATTCATGAGTTTGACTTTATGCACAGCAACAAGCTATTGTTAGATCAAACTTCACCTAATGCAGATAAAATCCCAAGAATGTGAGAGGTCACTTACTCAGCATTGTAGTGGCTCTGCTGGGGTTCCCCCAGTTATATATATATATATATATCAGAGAATCATTGATCGGTTGCCTCCTGCACAGCCCACACTGAGGATTGAGCGCGCAGTCGGGCATGTGCCCTGACCTGGAATTGAACCGTGACCCTCCTGGTTCATAGGTCAGCGTTCAATCACTGAGCCCCCCAGGTTTAAAGGAGTAGTACATGTGGTACAGTGAGGTGGAAAAGGACTCTGGGAACTCAGATGGGAACTATGAATTTGAAGTGCTTGCGTTTTGCTGCTTTTTTCAAAACGAATAAGCACTTTCCCAACTAAAAATATTTTATATTATTTTATATCATAAGCCTTGAATTCACAAGAAAAGCAGGGCCAGTGATGAGGTAGACAAAACAATAACAACAAAGCATGATTAATAAGGAATATTCAGTTGGTGTTAAATTGCCTTGGTGAGAGAAGCACATACTGAGAATTTATATTAAAGACACCGCTGAGAATTTTCAGTTGGAATGCTTTAACCTTGGGAGCAGGTTTGAAGGAGTATCAGATATGAGGTGACATAAGCAACAATAACTAACTCCAGATAGGCCCAGTCTGAAAGCTCAATAGACCATAAAGAAAAGCACAGCTGGTGTGGTGGTATTATAAAACCAGAGAAAAGTATCCATCTTCCTGACCCCGTCCTCCACTTACTCTCCATTTTCCCTCATCTCCTGTTAGAAAGATTTAGACATACCTCCCAACTCCTCATTTACCCCTTTCTGTTGTTTCTGACCAGAGAACCCTCTCATCAGTCTGACCTATTTCAAACTACCTCGCTGCAAAATTAAACCCATTTCATTTCCATTCCTTCATTAACTCCTATTTCTTCAGCACAGCTGGATCTCATGCAGTCCTTGGAGGAAAGAAATATTAATACATGAGCTCGCTTTTAAGTTTCTTATACAGAAAAGCCAGCTTTAACAATTGCTTTCATTACAAAGGACATTGTTTTAGTGCCCTGTGGCTCAAGATGTATAGAACCAGGCCCCTTGGTGGCTTGGATGGATTTGCATGTGAATTTTACACATGATGTTTGTATTTTTTAACAGGACATATGTATCTATAAGTGGTGAGAGTGTTGACAATATTAGCAGACTAAAGAAGCAGATTGAACCTGGACCGCATGGCTCAGTGGTTGAGTATCAACCTATGAACCGGGAAGTCACGGTTCGATACTCAATCAGGGTATGTGCCTCGGTTGCGGGCTCTATCCCTAGTAGGAGGTGTGCAAGAGGCAGCACATCAATGATTCCCTCTCATCATTGATGTTTCTATCTCTTACTACCTATCCCTTTCTCTCTGAAATCAATATGTATATAAAATATATAAAAGGAACAGGTTGAGTTTTGGAGAAGAATACCTTTCAAACCTTAGTAAAATAACATCTGAAGAACAAATAATAGTGGCCCTAGGATGGGTGGGATGGAAGGGCATAATCCATATTCTCCTGGGGAAAGAAAACTGCTTCCATTTATTTATTCATATCAAGAAATGCGGTTTGTTGTAAGGAGTTTTGACCCTCTTGTATATTTTTATGGTGGCATAGTCAAAGAGCACTTTATATTAAAAATTTCAGTAGTGATCACTAAAAGGGAAACACAGATGACTGACTTAAATACAAAAATAAAATAAAATAAAATAAAATAAAATAAAATAAAATAAAAAAATAAAATAAAATAATAAAAACAGTAGACAGTCCCATGCCCAGCCAGTGCGTCTCAGTGGGTGAGTGTTGACCCATGCACCAAGAGGTCACTGGGTTTTGGTCTCAATCCCCAGCAGAGGGCAAGAGGCAGTGGGTTGATGGAGTTTCTCTCTCATTGATGTTTCTATCTCTCTCTCTCCCTCTCATTTCCTCTCTCTCTAAAAATCAATAAAAACATTAAAAACAAAACAGTAGACTTCCAGAAATAATCTCTGGCTTCCCAACACTATCTGATGGGACACGTGGCAAGGAGAAGCAAAGCACTTAGTCTCCTCTGTCCTCTTGGCAGGAAAATCTGCCTGGCTTAGCTCCCTATGCCCTGAGGGTCCCTGGAGTGCTCTCAGCCAGAGCTGTATTCTCCCATCTGGCCCAGGGCTCTGTTTGTGTCCTTTTTCCAGGGACTCTCTGACTCATTGACACATTATGGCTCCAAATAGTTCTAGATCTTCTCTCATCAAACATTTTTGATATAAACTTAACAAGAGTGGTTTGGAGAGAATGAGCTAGAGAAAAGGTACTAGGTATTAAACGTCGAGTCCTAAAATAAGAACTAAATTAAATTCTGCTCTTCAACAAAGAATGCTTGGGTTCTCTAGTTTGGAATGTAGCATTTCTCAGAACAATGCAAACTACTCAAAACTTGACAGGAGAAAGGAAATGAGAGAGATAGATAATTATTGGCAATTAAAAAAAAAAGATAGTTTTTGCCCATATATTTAGTAACACCAAAGAATTAAAACTTATCCAGAAGAAATGATAATTTTTGGAATAATGAAATTGACTTACCTTTCAAGTGTCCACTTCTGAGTTTGTTTCTGGGGTAACTGATCGAGGTAAGTTTCATGCCATATGTCAGCCTAGTTATATGTGAAGAAAGGGAGGAGATGGAAAGATAAGAGAAGCTACTGCATAGTAAGTGTTGGTACAAGTTCATACAAACCGTTTTAGAAATCATTTTGAGACTCAAATTACATAGGCTCAAATATATATGGTCAGAATTACGTAAAAGCCATCTGTACTTTAGTTATTCTACCTAATTATATTTTGTTAGAGTTACTGTAGACCTAGATACTGTACAAATATATTCCTGCAGCCAAAGAAATTATTACCTTTATCAAAACTTGCGAGAAAGATACTAGGACTGAGAGAGAAAAATTGTCTTTCCTGCTTCTGGTTTTGCAGACCCAGACACAGTAAACCTCAGCTTTTGTGGATCATCCTGATTTCAAGAAATTGCCTGCAGTCCCCTGACATTCCTTCTGCCTAATTTTAATAGCATTGCGTACTTATTTCAAAAATGAAGCAGCAGTAGAAATGTTCATCCTGTACTCTCTCTTTTCTTCTCCATAATAGATTCAGCATTTTTGAGAAAATAATACCATTATTTCAGTGAACAAATAGGCCTTTACAGACATTTCATTAAATCACAAAACATCCTGTGACAAAACTACAGGGTACTATTGTTATCTTCAATTTCCAGGTGGATAAGTGAGAGATAGAGGAAGTTTAGTTACTTTGTTAGGAGTATCTAGCTGCTGACTAACAAGTTGGCCTTGCAGGCTCTGTCCTCTACTCTTTATCCAGACTCCGGGCCACCCTGTTTGAATCTGTCTTTCTCATGCACAACACACCTTAATGCTGGAAGCATTCATACTGCCTATACATTACAAGCATTTAGTCATTAAATGCTTTGTGCATTAAAATTTAAAATGTCTTTTGCTTTTCAGCCTTTTGGGTAAGATGAAGTATAGTACCTGTTCCTATCAGTGTAATATCTGATACATTCTCTACTTGAAAATGACATATTAGACATATTACATGGATTTTTGGAGCAGGTGAAATAGAAGCTTGCCCAGTCCATTCCTCGCATTGACCCGGTATTGTAGTACTTCTGGGAACAGTGCACCCCCTGGCTTGGGGGTGGGGAGGGGATGAGTACTTTACTCATAAAGTTTCCTCCAGTGACTATTTTTTATTTATTCTCCTAGAAAAGAGGAACCGAATAAACACTTCTGGACGATATTAAGCCAATCAGATTCTATAGCCCCCTGGTAATTTGAAACCTGAACAAGATATATGGATTAAAATTCTGTTGATACTGACTCATAAAATGAGAGTAGCCCACAGCCAAAGAAGGTAGCCATGTGGGTACAGGGATACCTGGGGGCTTCCTGAAGTTTTATTGTTCAACTCTTCTATTGATCTATGTATGATCTATCATAATGTCACCCCATGTTTCCTTGAGAGCATATAAGCAAAAGAAAGTTTAATTCCTTATGGTTTGTGGCTCTCTTTTAATAAAAGCTATTCTATTCATTCACATTTATTTTAAAATAAGTTTTCTAAATATTCAGTGTATAGTTTTAAACTCCTCTGACCAAAAAATTACTAATATTGCCAAATAACATTCCCTCTATCATCATCAACCTTTCTTGTTTGCTTGCTTCTTTGTATTCTCACATCGTTTAATCTTCTTCCACTAAGTCATAAATATGCTCTCTGTCATTTAAGGAACTATTGACTCAGAAGCATCTGTTTTACAATGTATGTATCAGTTTGAAACCACTCTTTTTTAAAAATATGTTTTTATTGATTTTAGAGAGAGAAGGGAAGGGAAAGGGAGAGATACATTGATGAGAGAGAAATATGGATCAGCTGCCTCCAGCACACCTTCAATCAGGGATCCAGCCTGCCAATTGGGCATGTGCCCTGACCTGGAATTGAACCCGAACCTCTAGGTACATGGGATGATGCCAAACCAACTGAGCCACACTAGCCATATCTAGCCTATTCTTTTACTTATTGATTTTTTCAGCATAATTAAATAAAAAAAGAGCTAGACAAACATACCTACAAAGTTTAAGTATAGTCATGCTTTGCATAACAACAGGCCCAACCTTGTATAATATGGTAGTCTCATAAGATTATAATGGAAGGCCCTAGCTGGGTAGGTCAGTTGGTTAGAACACTGTCCAACTAGGCCAAGGTTGTGGGTTGATCCCTGGTCAGGGCACATACAAGAAATAACCAATGAATGCATAAATAGGTAGAACCACAAATTGATCTCTCTCTCTCTCTCTCTCTCTCTCTCTCTCTCTCTCTCTCTCTCTCTCTCTCTCTTCTCACATTCTCTCTAAATCAATTTTAAAAAAAGATTATAATGGAGCTGAAAAATGTCTGTCCTCTAGTGACAGAGTAGCCAACTTTGTTGTCCTAATCATAGTGCCCATAGAAATAAGGCAAAATTAAATTAAATTAACATTGCCATGAAGTGGGTGCCTCAACAATCAAAGCTTAGATCCATCACTTGCACAACAGAAGACAAGCCTCTGTCAGGGCTCCCCCTACAATGCAATGGCCTGTTTGTGGTGATGCTGGTGTAACCTCACCCACTGCACTGCTGGTCCCATAACACAGCACATGCAGGTACAGTAGTGGGCTGGACCACCTGGGATCCTGTGAGTACTGGTATACCGCACGAGGTTCACACGTACACACACACACACACACATTGTCAAAAGGCACATTTTTCAGAACATAACCTTGCAAAGCAGTGCATGACTGTACAACACAATTTTGATAAGAAATGTATAATATTAAAAATGTACAACTCTTAACATTTTATGAATTCATTTCCTAAAAGTACAAAAAAAAGTAAGGAAAATAAATATATTTTTCTCAAAATGCTTAGAAACAGTATCGAGTAATAAAAAGTATAAAAAATGAGGCACTCTTGATTCAATATCTAAGTCTATCACCAGGTCATTTACTGCTATTTCATTAGCAAACAAGTTCCTATAAAGCAATGCAGATGAGAGATCAAAAAGACTGAAAAGAAGGCAGGGGGTCAGGAGCATTATGAGGAATACTAAGGTAACTCTAAGTACTTGGGCCAGAGCATCTTTATGACAGTTTTGAAAGACAATAGGATATATTAATCTAACCTTTGTATTTAACATACTGACAGAATATAATGTTGATACATATATTTAATATGTAGTTCACATGTAGTACATACTACTTACGCAATATGTAGTATTTAGTAATTACATTAAATTATTTAATATTTTTAATTATTATGTAGTGTGGTTACTATTTTCAAGGGCAATTATCAAGAAGTTCTGAGGAAAAACATATATGCAATTGCAGGAATATGCAATTTTTAGAAAAGCTTATCTGCAATTACCAACCATTAAAAATGATCAGAGCCCGGCTGGCGTGGCTCAGTGGTTGAGCATCGACCTATGAACCGGGAGTTCAGGTTTCATTTCCCAGTCAGGACCCATGCTTAGGTTGCAGGCTCCATCCCCATTGTGGGGCGTGCAGGAGGCAGCCAATCAATGATTCTCTCTCATCATCCATGTTTCTATCTCTCCCTTGCCCTTCCTCTCTGAAATCAGTACAAATGTATATTTTTTAAAATAATCAGAAAATATGTAATTTATATTATACACATATGTAAACACACATACATATATACATATATAAGTAACACATAGATTAATATACATGGGGTCTTATAAAATTAATATTTTTAAGATATTTTCAAATTGATGTTATGTTTCTATTCTTTTTGATTGGAAGAGTAAAACTAGTGAATAGGATAAAAATAATTTTGGTGCAATATAGATAACAAAGGGTTTTTACATAGACTTTGAAATTAGCCAGACTGAGCTCAAATGCAGGCTCTTCTGCTTATTAATATCCTTATAATAAGGACATTTGTAAAAGGGAGATAATAGCCGTGTCATGGGGTTGCTGCAAGGAGGAAATCAACTATGTGCATAATGGGCACAGCAGTTTAAACCTTATTTATTATCATTGTTGATCACATCAAAAATTGCCCCTGTAGCACCCCATTGTGGGAGAGGGGATGAGAGCTTTAGCATGCTAAAGGAGGGACACATACTCCAGGCAGGGCTCACTACACATAATATTCAACATGGATGTATCTTTAACTTATTATTTTGAAGTGACAAACTCAAAATGATGCAGGATATGTTGTTCTAGGAGTCAGTGGGAAGTTTCTTCCTAGCAACTTTGACTACCATGTAATGAAGTTGCACATATGTGAAAAGCTACTACACTGAAGCATGAGCTGTCACAAATGACTTAACTTGCCTAAGAATATCTGTGATTTTCTCATTTATGAAGCAGCAACATTATTACTCTTCACAATAAAATATTCATATGACAAAGAAATCATTGTCATAATTAGTGGAAAAAATATAAAATATTTATTTTGTTTTCATTGTACTTTTGAAAGAAAAAAAAAACATTATAAGGGAAGAATAGTTAATTAGCATTTAAATAAAATATATTATTTTTATTGAAATCAATTTATATTAAAGAACTGTGATAAATGTACTTTGTTTTGCTTTTAGTAATTTCAAACTTTTATCAATAACATTATATAACTGTTCTTTGATACTTTTATCTTCCTGTGTCTCCTTCCTACTTGAGGGCACATTTGTAGGGCAGGGTGTTACTGGCTGCTGCTATCAAAACATGAGGAAAAGAAGATTCCTACTTGTCAATGCTCAGGAACATGAGCTTGCCCTGCCGTAACTTCTCGTTTCCAATATACAGTCACATGGGTCAGGCTGCGCATGGACATGGGAAATCACTGTTTCCATAGAATACATAAAAGGAGACAAAATGTCAACTTATTTGGGCAGATATCGACAATGTTTCTCTTAAATACTATTGTCAGTATACCATTCCAGTAACAACAAGAATGAAGCTAGCTTATTTTTTCCCAGGTAAGAATTGTATCTGAAAACTTTCCTTCTTATTCCAGAGGAAACATCCACAATCACTACTTCATTGGTTCATACAGATTCAAAGTCATAGTAAAATTGTGAAACTCCAACAGTTAATTAGCAGGCTGTTGTTTGTGGATAGGTAGTAAGATACTGTCACCAATATAAAATATTATGAGGAAAATAAACAACCAAAAATTGCTCCTCAGTTTTAAGAATTCCATTTTAGAGTCCAATTTTTAAATGAGAATGCCAATGGTAGTGTTCCAATGGTAATACCATATTCTTTACATTTATGTTTATCCTAAAATTTTCCATTTTATTTGTTATAAAAGCTTAAGAAATTTAAGTTCTCTAAATATAAGATTCCTTCTCTGTAAAATTGCAATGATAATAACGATGAGAGTGATGGGATAATGAGAGATATATACACATATCTCATGATTTAGTGATGAGAGATTAGTGATATTATATGTGTAGAGGTTTTACTGCCTAGTACATGGGAAGTATTAAATAAAATATGGAGTATTTCTTAATCTAAATCTTAGAAGAAGTCAATGGGTTGGGGGGAAAGGGACATATGTAATACTTTAAACAATAAAGGTTAAAAACAAACAAAAAAATCTTAGCAGTAATTTTTAGTATATATTTTAATAAATAGAGACACACAATTTAAATGGCAATTTTTTGGATATGCCAAACTAAAAATATGCAAAATGAAATATAAAAAAAGAAGGGCATTACCACACACATCACCATGTATTATTCCTTAGTTGAAGACAAATTTCCCTTTCTTTAATTTAACACAAACTGTTATAGTCTATAAAGACTTAAACACTTCAAAGTGTCTTTACTTTATTTGCCTTGCTATCTATTAAATTCCTTACAAGGGCTTAACTGACAGTCTTAAGCATTATACTTCTAGGGAATATTTGCATAGCAAAAAAACCTCATAAGTACCCTCAAAAATATTAGCAAATGAAATCCAACAGTGTATAAAAGCAAATATACAGCACCGGAGGCCCTGTGCATGAATTCGTGCACCAGTGGGGTCCCTTGGCCTGGCCTGCGGGATTGAGTCTAAACCAGCTCTCTGACATCCCCTGAGGGGTCCCAGATTGTGAGAGGGATGTACAATCAGGGCCAGGGAAGGATGAGGGAGGTTGGCCAGCAAGGGAGGGATCACGGGAGGGCTCCAGAGAGTGTCCAGCCCATCTCATTCAGTCCTGATTGGCCAGACCCCAGCAGCAAGCTAACCTACCGGTCAGGGTGTCTGCCACTTGGTGGTCAGTGCATATCATAGCAAGCAGTTGAGCAGCCTTAGCATATTACGCTTTGATTGGTTGAACTGACGACCAGGCAACCGGACACTTAGCATATTAGGCTTTTATTATATAGGATGAGCAGTTTTGTCCCCAGGGATGAAAGAATGGTTCAAACTTCAAAAATATACATGTGTCAGAGCAGGGGTATATGGGAAATCTCTATTTCTTCCTCTCTATTTCAATCTGAAGCTAAACCTTTTCTAAAAATATAAATATTTAATATTTTTAATCAACTCATGTTTCGAATGATTGACAGATACTTTGTTCTATAGACATTGCTCAAAAGCAGTCTGAACATATAACATATAAAGGTGCCTACTCTGTTTTTTCTTTCTTTCTTTCTTCCTTCCTTCCTTCCTTCTTTCTTTCTTTCTTTCTTTCTTTCTTTCTTTCTTTCTTTCTTTCTTTCTTTCTTTCTTTCTTTCTTTCTTTCTTTCTTTCTTTCTTTCTTTCTTTCTTTCTTTCTTTCTTTCTTTCTTTCTTTCTTTCTTTCTTTCTTTCTTTCTTTCTTTCTTTCTTCTTTTTTTCTTTCTTTCAAGACTTGCTTGGATTGGGACAGAAACCAATTGATATTTTGCTATTGTCCCTTTCAGAAGCTTGACAAAAATGAGGCCATCATATTAAATCATGCCAGTGGCCACAGAAGTGATTATATAAAGAGGTATGCTATCTTTATCAGTGGTAAATTCCACAAATCTTGGGTTTTCTTATGTCAAGTGTTTGCATTAAAGTTGCCAAAATTCTGGTTTAATGAAGATATACTTAGAGCCTTTAAAATAAAACTAGGGCTTACTTTGGAAGAACACTCTCCTTTGGTTTACTTCATAATTCAAAGAATTTAAATTCAACTCTATATCAGATATATAGACACTTCCTTTATCCCCCTATCCCAGATACATACATACACACACACACACACACACACACACACACACACACACACACACACATATTTACTGTATGGTTTTGACTTAGTTTTTTTTTTTTTTTTCTCCTTTTGTAACGCAACAAAGATTTCTTTGTTTGCTAACTTGTCTAATTTTTTTAATTTGTGATTAATGCATTCCAAGGCATGGCAACTGAAAAAGGTTAATTTGGGGTTTGAGATTATTTTAATGTAATTCATCATTTAGTGATTCCTGTAAGAAAATTGAATTGACACCCAGTTCTAAGGTACTGTAATCATCATATTTGAATGTTTCTATGATGAATGACAGCATTCACCAATTAATCTCCTAAATGTTTCCAATCAATTAATTTCCCAGCAGTGGAAAGAAGGGATCTACGTAGATAGCAGTTACCCCATTTGATATGTGTGCTTTATCTGTGTACTATGAGAATAAATTACTTTGTATTAAAATATCTGTCCCTATTGTTTATAAGTTTTTCAGCGTAATATCCTTTTCCCAGTGACAAAAGTTAAAGAAAAAAAAGGCAGTAGTAAAATATAATGGTGGATAAACATAAAAAGAAAATGACTGCAAAGTAAGATTATTTATTTACAAGAAAATTCTCTCAATAACCATTTGTATAACTCTGATATGAGTTGCCATTTTATGTTGTTTGTTTGTGTTTGTTAGTGTTTCTTTGTATTCTTATTTTCTTAACCAACCACTATTTCTTTCCAGGAATAATGCCTCTAATTAAGATAATCTCTCCTGGGTTCATAGAAATCATAACAATGTAAACAACCAGACATTTATTTAATGCTTATTCTCTCTCAACTGCTCATTATCACATTGAAACCTAATTATCAACCAATGAGCTAGTCTTATTAATAATTTCATTTTACACATGAAGAAACTGAGTTGCAGAGGATTCCTAAATTGACCAGGCCACACAACTAAAAAGAGAAGGAACCAGGGTTTTAGGTTAGGGTTATCTGATTCTAGAGCCCATTGCACTTAACTTTTCACTATATTACGTATGCTATTATGGAAAACTCCAGTTTTTCTGAGTTATAATTAACTATAGATAATTATCACTCATTATTGCTTCAGCTATGCTTTTTGATATCAACATTAGAGTGCCTTATTTAAATAAATTTAAATGTTCAAGTATTAAAGAAAATGTTGTTTTATTTTAACACAGATTATAATCTGGAGCAAAATTCAAAATACAAATACTAGGTACAGCCTGTCCATGCAATCCCTCCTCAGTAAATGTTCTGATATTTCTATGACTAGTTTTTGTGTTGAAAATCTAACCTCTCCCAAACACTGTGCTTTAAAGATCTTACTATGAATCCATGAATAATTTAATCAATTAGTATTTTTACTGGAAATTTGAAGGCCAGTAGTTTATCCTTACTATGGCTATGCTTAACCCAGTAAGAATGGCTGTGCTAACAAAAAGAAAAAGTTGGTGTTTTTTGCCTTTTTTGCTGAATCAATAAATTCTTTGTAAGTTTATTGTCTTTCCTTAGAGGAAAATCAAGTAGATGTATGTCATGTTGACTAGATAGAATCTTATTTTTGAAGTCAGAGCAATTTTCAAAAATTCCAATAGAGATATCTTTAGCAAACATCAGTAGCTCTTGGTCATCCTGATAGCTTCCCAGTTAGATAACTAAATATTAAATACATGTTATTTTTATTAAATAATTGTTGGGTCAATAGTTTCTTAGCCTTCCTTTGGACACTAACAATCTAAAAAGCTTTATAATAAAGAGACTTATTAAAAGTATTTTGCAATAGATCATGTATACTTTGTTTCAGAAACTATAACACTGAAATATAAAGTGTTGGTCATATGGATAAAAATGTACATGAAAATACTTATTAAATTATTGATCAAAGCTATAAATGCATTACAAAAGTGTTGAACTTTCCCCTGTATGGCCCAGATAGTAAATATTTTGGCTTGCAGACCAGGTAGGCTTCTGTCTTAACTACTCAACTCTGCCACTGTATTGTAAAAGCAGTCATAGACAGTACATGAACTAATGTGCCTGTGTTCCAATAAAAATTTTATTTTAAAAACTAGACAATGGGCCCTGAATTATATTTTATATAACAATTCCAACTTATTTTTAAAAATTAATCAATAATCAATGCTATGTTATATAACATGGGCATAGAAGAAAATTTGTGGGGAGGTTCAATCATCAAAAGACCAAAAATTAAATATTCACATACCCATCTACAAGCCAACACCATTCATAATTGTATTGTGAATTACGTGATGCAGATTCTTTAGTGGTTCATAGATGTGTGAGTTGCCAGTGAGGATTTAGATAGTGAAGAAAAGCTGCCAGTATAAAACATTATTTTTCAGATCTTGAGCAAAGAGAAGGACAGGCCTTTCTGTCATTTTATACGTCTTTTTTGATATCCATGCTTACTTAAATTTGCTTCTAGCCTAGCTAACTCACTCATTATTTCCCTAGCCTCTAAAATACTTCTTTGTCCCTTTGTCTTTGATCTTCTTCCCTATATTAGGCTCATCTCTATGCATTGACATCGTATCCATTCCTCAATTTCACCATAAAATATCATCCTGCAGAAAGCATTTTCTGATTATTCAAACTATTCCTCACTGCTGAACACCCAGTCCATTCTACACCACTCACATTCTATTAATATCACATTAATATCTATTAATATCACATTGTGTTTTTTCCCATTCCCACACTAGCTTTTGAATTACTTGAGGGCCTTACTTATTTCCATAGCTTTATGTTTTCTAGCCACCAGATCAAAATCATTGAGACACAGAATAGCACCTATATATATAAAAGCCTAACTGACCTTTATGACCAAATGACCAGAACAACCAAAACTACCGGTCGACTAGTCACTATGATGTGTACTGACCATCAGGGGGCAGACGCTCAATGCAGGAGCTTCCCCCTGGTGGTCGGTGTATTCCCACATCCAACCTCCCTCAGCCCCTTTCCCCAGCCAGCCAGCCCCCTGATAGATTCCAATCAGGGGGCCAGTTAGCCAACCTCCCAGGGTCCCTCCCCCTGGCCGGCCAGCCCCCTGATAGGCCTCAATCAATCACCATCCAGGCAGAAGGACCCCACCAATGCACAAATTCATGCACCGGGCTTCTAGTATCTAATAAAATTATTAAATGCCTTCAGTATAAATTGGAACAAAAGAATAAGCTCTTATGCCAGGAAACTAACAAGTGTGTGAAACAGTGCAACCAAGAGTTAAGTAATCTATAGTTTACAGCTGTATCCAATATTTTAAATTAACTATTTTAGCTGATATTTCCATTTTAATTGGACAATCATTATGTTGGTAGTATTCACCTTGACCAACATCTTTGAGCATTTGCCCACTGTTCTTACCAGTGATGTCATAGTGTTAATTCAGTAAAAAAGAACACTATTTAGTTACTATCGAGGTTTTCTGAGCTATCTGAATATGAAAATACCTCCTAATCTATTAGATTGCTGACTTTTATCTCCACAGGAATCTTTCAACTTGTCATCTAACTATAAATGTTTTATGAATTTGGTAACTATGTTATTCTCTACTTTCCCAGTTTATGCTTTTGGGTTGGAGAACTTTTGGCTCCAAACAGATGTTTGTATGTGGTATCTATGTTGCCCATATTTCATTAATATTTTTTTATATTCTATATGTGATCTTTGCATTTGTGACCATCAGAGAGCACATAGATCAGGCGTCCTCAAACTACAGCCCGCAGGCCACATGCGGGTGTTTTTGCTGTTTTGTTTTTTTACTTCAAAATAAGATATGTGCAGTGTGCATAGGAATTTGTTCATAGTTTTTTTTTAAACTATAGTCCGGCCCTCCAACGGTCTGAGGGACAGTGAATTGGCTCCCTGTTTAAAAAGTTTGAGGACCCCTGACATAGATAGTTGACATTCGTGCTGTTTATCAAATGTTTTCAGTTCTCCTACTTTCTTGCCTCAGGATAATAATTCACTTCCTGCCCCATTTGAGGGTGGGTGGGACCCTGTGACTGGTTCTAGCCAAAGATTTGTGAGCATCAGTAAAACATGTCAATTCTGGGGGGGAAACTGAATTGTCAGTGTGAGACCCACAGGCTCATTTTCACTCAGGCATGGTTACTAACAGTATTCAAAGTGTTTGGGATTCTGTCAACCTTGGTCTCTGAGTGACAGAATTCCAAGTATTGCTGACCTATGATGGACACGTAGAATGAGAAAAATATAAATATGTTTTGTATGAGCAACCAACATTTTGGGATTAATTGTTACCACAGCATAACCTAGTCAATCTATTTTGCATGATACAGAAATCAAAACCATATGAGAAATGCTGTTTAAAGAAAACAAAACACAACAAAAATAATCATGCCATAGTGTATTAAGGAGAGCAATTTGAAGTTGAGGAAACTGAAAAATGGAAATCCATGTTCTGTAGTAGCAACACATTTGATGAAGCAATCACCTGACATAGTTTGAAAGTCAGAATACAGAGAGTTAATGATGTTGTAGTGGTTAGAAAAGACATAGAACATCAGAATGGTAATAGTCATTGGTGTATGCTATTAGCTGCATTTGACAAGGCACTGCAATTAAGGAATGACTTCAGTAAATAATTAGGCCATTTGAAATTAGGGACAAAGGGGCATACAAAGATAGTTTAGAAATAAGTAAAATTTTAATTTGGAAGTGGCTACAGATTCTCAAAACTAAGTAGATAATGATTAAAAGGAGAAATGCTGTAAACCAAAATATCAATGTCTACCTTGGAGGAGCCCCTGAAATAATTATTTTGTTCCCAGACAATCTCTTGTATTGATAAAATTTTTCAGGAAGAGTTTTAGTGGTGTGACATGCCCACTAAAGCTGAAAAATGTTGAATTATTTGTGATTAAGTCCAAAGAAAGAGAAGTGTCCCAAACAGAACTGTGATTGTAGTTATTGGCACCTGGGACTCCACATGCACTAATATATGCTTTAAACTTTAAAGTGTTGTCTGACTAGGGAATTTTTTTTAAAGTATGCTGCGGCTGTTCAATACATCCTGCATCTTTCAAATAGGTCTTGAAAAATGGAAATTTTGTATTTTATACTATATCATTTAGTGTACTTGTTTTCATTTGTCTTTATTCTCTTCTAACAGGCAAAAAACTGTGTATGCATTTTACAAGAGACCATTAGGTTTAATAAGTTTTTGGCAAGTAAAGACGTTAAAAGGAATGACAGCACATCTAAAACTGTACACTTAGGTGAGTGTGGAACAAGTATTAAAGGACTAATATCTGAAAGTGCATGCTAAAGCCAGACACTCTTTGTTATTTTGGCCTTTAGACTAAGCAAAAATAAAACATTCAGTATAATATAATCTATATACTCTGGATGCCAAGCAATACTTTAATGGCAGAGTTGTTTTTCTTTATGTCCTGGCTATTTTATTAAATCTCCAAGTAAGTGTTAAACCTTGGTTTTATATCTTACAAAGGCCTTTGGCACCTTGTAAGTAGTTTTAAAATCCATTTGGGGGAGATACCGTGGAAACAATTCAACTCTTAGGATGCTGTGTTCGATTAGTTTCCATCAGAATGTTAAGGAATGCACTTCTGCTTACAATAAAACAGAAGTCGTTGAAGCTCAGTATAAAGCTGAATTTATCCCAATTTGGGAATACTGAGGATCTCCCTCCACATAAACAGGAAATCACCAATGTCTCAAATGCATGTAAAGTTATGTTGCAGAGAAGAGCACAGTCCAACATGACAAATACTTAAGATAAATGATGAAAGAGAAGAGGGGAAACATGGAATAACTTACATGCAAAGAAAAGACTTAATGTAACAATCTGAACAGGTTTTGCAAACGGACTCAGAAAGACAAAGGAAGGAATTACTTCCCTAAAATATAAGTACAAGTAAAATCAAGAGGCTTCCAACAAGCCAGGGTTGCAATATTCATCTAATAAAATTTCAGAACAGTAAAACATGTGGAAAAAAATGATTGATAATTAAAAATTTTCTAGAATTGAAAAAGTCAAGATTTCATGAGAAAATGCAGCAAGTGTTGTGAGCAGGAAATTGTGAAGTGGGAACAAAAAGCAAAAGCATATACATTGACACAATGTAGCGAATATTAAAAACATTGAGACTAACAATAAAATTCTAATAGCTACAACAATTAAGGACAAATTACAAAATATGGAATGCAAATGAGACTATCTGTATTATATTTTTTATCAGCAATATGTGATACAAAGAGAAATGAGACAATATTTTTGAAATGCTATGTAACAATTCTTTATACCTGAAATTCCATAGCTAGAAAATTGTCATTCATGACAAAGTATAATATAGACATTTTAGACTACTAAAAATAAGAGCATGTATGAATACATCATCCTTGAAAAAAACCTACTTGAGAAAAGCTATTGTGCCCAAAGGAAAAATAAGACAAAATATAGTAAAGATGGAAATAATGAAAACACATTTAAGTCCAAATATTAATAATAATTATATACGCAAACTAGAGTCTCAGTGCATGAAATTCACTCTGCCCTCTCACAGTCCGGAACTCTCAGGGGATGTCTGCCTGCCGGCTTAGGCCTGATCCCCCCGAGGATCGGGCCTAAGCCGGCAAGTAGACATCCCTTTCACAACCCAGGATCCCTTAATCCTTACCAAACCACCTGCTTGCTCCATATCCCTCAGCTCACTGCTCCTTAACACTGCCGTGGAGGTGGGAGAGGCTCCCACCACCGCCACTTCACTCGCAAGTCGTGAGCCCAGGTCCTTGCTGAGCGGCGCTCCCCCTGTGGGAGCACACTGACTACCAGGGGGCAGCTTCTGCATTGAGCATCTGCCCCCTGGTGGTCATTGTGCATCATAGTGACCAGTTATTCTGGTTGTTCTGCCATAACAGTTGCTTAGGCTTTTATTATATAGATTATATTTGTATGAATTTATAACTGATATCAATATATATTAATGGATTACAGGGAGATATAAAATTCTTCTATATATCTATATATATTCTCTTGACTTTCTAAGAGAAAGGATATCATATATGATTAATTCTAGAATATTTTAAGAAAACTTAATGTGTGAAAAATATGAACTAACTCCTGGGGGTGGGGAGGAAGACATGAAATCTAGAACTCCCAAATAAAACAAAAAGAATAGGAATAAAAAATACATTTTTATACAATGCTACCAATAATAGAATTATCCATTATAGAAGTGATGAGGACTGGATTCCTTTGGTATCTTAAATCAATGCTAATTACAAGCAGAGAATAACTAAATATATCAGACTAAGATTGAGTCACTTGTAGTGATTTAGGGTTATAAAAAACAGGTTCACTGTATTATTTTACTGATTCACAATTGGTGGGAAATTCTAGCACTATTAAATGCTTAAGAAGAGCCTCATTTCTTCACATGACAAATCACAGACAAAAAAGCTAAAAACAACTTTGAAAATGATGATTACTCTCCACAATGGAAGCACTATAATTAAAAATATGTACGTTTGGAAAAAATGTCTGGAAGCTAGAAATTTAAAAATTGTTTTTATTTGTATATGAGAATTAATATTATTTAAAAACTACATGCATACTACCAGTTTACTTTCTTACAAAAAATATCATCCAGGATTTATAAGTACCTAAAATCCCAGGGTATAAATTTTCACTATGAAAAACTGAAATCACCTCACTTTGAACAAATAAAACCCACTGAATTATAATTTCTCAGGACATTGAGAACTTGTCGAGAATAAAATGATTGGTTTAAAAAACTGCACTACTTCAGTCAGTCTGCATTGAACTTGGCATTTCTTTTCTGCTTATGATTAAACTAACTGGGGTATGGCAGAGCCATTTTACTTTTATTTTTCCTATTTAGTGTGATATGGTCACTGATTATTTAGTAATGACCATTTTATGCCATGCTATGTGAAAAGTGTATTTTAAATTGTAAAGGTTCCTATGTTAAATCCAATGGGACATAATTATTTTTAAAACATATTTTTATTGCTTTCAGAGAGGAAGAGAGAGAAACATCAATGATGAGAGACTATCATTGATCAGCTGCCTCCTGCATGCCCCACACTGTGGACTGAGCCCACAACTCTAGCATGTGCCCTGACTGGGAATAGAACCATGACCTTCTGGTTCATAGGTTGATGCTCAACCACTGAGCCACGCCAGCTGGTAGGATATAATTATTTTTGATGAAATGTCTTTTATTCATGCAAACATAGCTTTTAACAAGTTTAAGATATAATTCATGTATCATACCACTTACCCATTTAAAGTGTGGCATTCAATGGTTTTAGTACATTCATAGAGTCGTGCATCCTTCACCATAATCAATTTAGAATGTTTTGTGAAGCCCACATTTCCTTTCAAGGTGCACGAATTCATGCACTGGGCCCCTAGTTTCATATAAATGGAATTGGTTGTGTGATTAGCTTTTGTCACTAAGAATAATACTTTCAAGCTTCATCCATGTTAGCATGTATCAGTTTTTCATTTTTTATTGTCAAATAAATATGCCACTGTATGGAAATACATTTTATGTATCCTTTAATTGGTGGATGGACAATTGATTTATTTACATTCTTGGACTATTATTCATAATATTTCTATGAATATACATGTGAAAATTTTTGCTGAAACATAGTTTTTGATATCTCTTGGGTATATGCGTAGCACTGGAATTCCTGGATTACATAGTTTAACCATTCCAAGAACTGCCAGAATGTCTTACAACGTGGCTGCTACATTTTACATCCCTGCCGTGTATCAGGATCCAATTTCCCTGTATCCTTGTCAACACATACAATTATCAGCCTTTTAAATTATAGCCATCATATTTGCTATTAAGAACCATGTCATTGTGGTTTTGATTTTCGTTTAATTGGTTTTTATTGAGTTTTAATATATCTTTGTACAGTCTAGATATAGATACAAATGGTTTAAATGCTATCCCCAATCTGTCTATTCTAAAGACTTTATTTATTTATTTATTTATTTATTTATTTATTTATTTTTTAGAGAGAGTGGAAGAGAGAGGGAAAGACAAAGAGAAATGTTGATGTGACAGAACCACATCAATTGGTTGCCTCCTGCATGTGCCCCAACCAGGGCCCAGGCTGGGGAGGAGCCTGCAACCAAGGTATGTGCCTGGACCAGAATTGAACTTGGGACCCTTTGTTCCACAGGCCGATGCTCTATCCACTGAGCCAAATTGTCTAGGGCAAGATTTCATTTAAAATTAAACCTTGGGTCATATCTATACTCTTTTGACAACATGGCACAAACTTCTCCTATAATCGACATTCTGGAACACAGATGTTTTAATCAATATATGCTGACTGATTAATCTTTTCCAAAATATGTAGTGAAATTGTTTGTTACTTTATTCATTAAGTTCATTATTAACAAGAGCTTTTCTTTCCAATGTCTATACATGGCTGTCTTAGTGGTAATCAGGAATGCTTTTTAGGTAGAGGTTCGAATAGAGACCATATTTCATAATGAATTTATAAAATTTGGTCATTTCTTTAAGAGCTAAACACCAATAATTTTTAATAACCTATTTTAACTATAGTTGTACATCACTTAAATTATCCAAAGCAATTTCTTAACAGAATTCACTGTATTATGCAAGGTATTACAAATTTAGAAATATCTCTATATTCTTTATTTCAGATTATTTTTAATTTATTGATTGAGTTTTTAAGAGGGAAAGAGAGCCCTAACAAGTTTGGCTCATTGGTGGAGTTTCAACCTGACTACTGAGGCAACCAATCAACGTGTCTCTCTCACATCAGTGTTTCTCTCTGTCTCTCCCTCTCCCTTCCACGCTCCTTAAAAATCAATGGAAAAATACCCTTGGGTGAGGATTAACAATGAGAGAGAGAGAAATTAATTTGTTGTCCCAGTTATTTTGGCATTCATTTGCTGATTCTTGTGTGTGCCCTGACTAAGGATCAAACCCACAACCTTGAGGTCTCGGGAGAACACTAACCAACTGAGCTACTCATCCAGGTCTCTAGCTTCCTTGTTTTAATTGAGTAGTATTCTTTAACCATTTTGAGTATCTCTTCATGTTCATGGTATTGCCACTTCTTGGAACTCTACACTCCTTACCTACTTGGCTAATTCTATTTGTCCACCTCTTTTTCATGTATTTCTGCTAATTTTGAAATTTCAAACTTAGTTGTTTCTAACCAAGAGAGATTATTTTTCCAACTTGTTAATCATTCTGGTCACCTGTTAACCAGCTCAGGCATCTGTCTTCACAAATATCATGTTTATCATTTTCCTGGTAACTTAATTGATTCAAATTACACTGAGATATATACTCCGCATTTTTAATGACTGCTCCCAAGTTCTTCCTGAGAACCAGGCCATGCCTTCCCTTTTAAAGTCTAATTCTTCCTTTGACAATGGACTCCCCTGGGAACCACCTTTTTTAATGGGGAATATCTCACAAATTTAACTCCACAGAAGTGAATGTTTTCAGAAGCACTAATACCACTATTAGCTGAAGTGTTGTAATTTTAAAATTTGTTGGATTTTTCCAGTAAATTCGAAAAGAAAAATATGCATATTTATCATAGTATATAAATAAGCAGTGAGTATTTATTAGCCACTTACTATGTGTCCTGATGTCATAAAAGACACAAAATGAACTCAGTTCAAATGCCAGTGCTGAAAAAAAAAAAAAAAAAAAAAAAAAAGTCAGGGCCTTAAGAAGGTTTATCTGGTCCTTAAGAATAGTTTAGCCCTGACCAGTTTGGCTCAGTGGATAGAGCATTGGCCTGTGGACTGAAGGTTCCCGGATTCGATTCCAATCAAGGGTAAGGGCATGTACCTTGGTTGCAGGCAAATCCCCAGTAGGGGGCATGCAGGAGGCAGCTGATCAATGTTTCTAACTCTCTATCCCTCTCCCTTCCTCTCTGAAAAAAATCAATAAAATACATATTTTTTAAAATAATAGTTTAGATGTTCATGTTCTAAGCCATCTTATTATTCTTCCTTTAAGTTTTATTTATAAACTAGAGGCCCAGTGAACAAAATTCGTGCACATGGGGTGTTTCCCTCAGCCCAACCTGCACCTTGTCCAATCTGGGACCCTTTGAGGGATGTCCGACTGCCCATTTAGGCCCGATCCCACTGGGATCGGGCCTAAATGGGCAGTCGGACATCCCTCCCACAATCCAGGACTGCTGGATCCCAACTGCTCGCTTGCCTGCCTTCCTAATTGCCCCTAACCACTTCTGCCTGCCAGCCTGATCACCACCTAACCACTCCCCTGCCAGCCTGATTGATGCCTAACTGCTCCCCTGACAGCCTGTTTGCCCCTAACTGCCCTCCCCTTTAGGCCTGGTCACCCCTAACTGCCCTCCCCTACAGTCCTGGTCACCCCTAACTGCCCTTCCCTGCAGGCCCGGTTGCCCCCAACTTCCATCCTCTGCCAGCCTGGTCACCCCTAACTCCCTCCCCTGCAGGCTTGATCACTCCCAACTGCCCTCCCGTGCAGGCCTGATCCCTCCCAACTGCCCTCCCCTGCTGGCCTGAATGCCCACAACTACCCTCTCTTGCAGGCCTGGTCCCTCCCAACTGCCCTCCCCTGCTGGCCATCTTGTGGTGGTCATCTTGTGTCCACATGGGGGCAGCCATCTTGTGTGTTGGAGTGATGGTCAATTTGCATAATACCCTTTTATTAGATAGGATAGAGGCCTGGTGCACGGGTGGGGGCCGGCTGTTTTGCCCTGAAGGGTGTCCCGGATCAGGGTGGGGGTTCCCTTGGGGTGTGGGGTGGCCTGGGTGAGGGGCCTGTGGTTGTTTGCAGGCTGGCCACACACCCCGGCGACCCAAGTGGAGGCCCTGGTATCTGGTATTTATTTATCTCCTATAATTGAAACTTTGTGGCCTTGAGTGGAGTCCAGGGTGGTCAAGGGTGTGCGGGAAAGCTTGACTTCCTCCATTGCCAGGGAAACCCAAGCCTCCTGCTCACTCTGTGGCTGTAGCCATCTTGGTTGGGATAATTTGCATACTCAATCCTGATTGGCTGGTGGGCATGGCTTGTGGGTGTAGCAGAGGTACCATCAATTTGCATATTACTCTTTTATTAGAAAGGATATGGCTTAGAATATATGTATGTGCATATATACACACACATTTTTATATATTCAATTGTGGAAGCTATCTTTGGTTTGCTGTTTAAGGATTAGATTATGTTGAATAGATACTCAAAAATACAGGATGAATTAGTGAATAAAAGAAGGAAATCAATGAGGAATTAAACAGAACACTTTTTTTTTCCCTGTAATCCTCACCCAAGGATATTTCTTCCGTTAATTTTTCAGAAAGAGTGGAAGGGATGATAAGAGACCAAGGCAGAGAAACATCAATGTGAGAGAGAAACATCAATTGGTTGCCTTCTGCAATCACCTCAAGCCTGGGCATGGATTGAGCCTGTAACCTAGGTACATGCCCTTGACTGGAACTGAACTGTGACCTTGCAGTTTGCAGACAGACACTCTAACCACTGAGCCAAACCGGTCAGGACGAGCACTTTTTATTTTATTTTATTTTTTGTAGAGATGCTGAAGCCCAGGAAGAACCTAGAAAGTTGTTGAAATTTAAAGAGTTGAACAAAAAAGTGTAGGTGAGAAGAATTGCAGATTGAATGACAAATTAGGCAAAAGAAAGCCTGAAATTCTATGGTAGTCTCATGGCGTAGTGGGAAAATTGGCAAGACTATAGTAATGGATTTATGTGGATATTAAGTTAGATATATTATAGGAAGTCAAATTATAAAGGCTCTTAAAATCCGGTAATTCAGGCTCCAATGGTAGGATAAGTGAGGAGTCACTGAATTTTTACCCTGGGGAGCAGGCAATGAAAGCAGTCGTTTTAAGAAATATTACTTACAGCTTTTCTGGTAATTTTCTGTCCTGAAGCTATGTGCTGAGTAAATTGGAAGATTTTTGAGTCTAAGAGATAACTCAAAGCTAAATGTTATTCTCAGATCTAAAGTTTCACTTAGCCTAGATCTTCTGGGGGGAAAAAGTATCTATATATATGCAGCTTGGCAAGAGTATGTTTACAATGGTGAGTATGTGAAACAGAGTTTACCTTAAGGTTTTGTCTACATTTCCTCTTTGGTTGAAACAGAGTTTCACTTTATCCTGTTAATTGAACTACACATTGTTCAACGTTAACATTTATGTTAAGATTCATCCAGAAGTTTTGAAAGATATTCAGTATGTGAATTTTACTCTTTTTAGACTCACCAACATGTCCCTCTAGCCATGACTTTCCTGGGATCTGTTAAGAAAAACTGAGAAATGTCTGCTGCCTTTAGTTGCATTGCCTGGCTTGTGACAATCTTCTTTAAGTGCATACTTTCTTCAGTACTGTACCATGTTGTGATTCTGTTTGGAAACATTTAAAGTAACATTGAGTTTTACTCACTGAAATTTTTTTAAAAATGCATATTCAGGTGAATTTTTTCCATTAAATTAAAAGTTGTACCTACAAAAATACCCTATATAATATAAGCCCAGCGACCAAATGGCAGAACGACCAGAACAACCCGTCAACCAGTTGCTATGACACACACTGACCACCAGGGGGCAGATGCTCAATGCAGGAGCTGCCCCCTGGTGGTCAGTGCATTCCCACAGTGGGAGCACTGCTTGGCTGACCAGGATGAGCGGTGCTCCCACAGCAGGCCGATCCTCACAGGCCACGCCTCCCACCAGTGCATGAATCCCGTGCACCGGGCCTCTAGTAAGATATATAAAACACTAAGTTCTCCCTACATTAAAGTGTGATTAGAATTTGGACAAAGGACTACAAGCATTAACATTAACAAAAACAATCAAAAGCTAATGTGCTTGCCTGGTCCTTTGGCAAGTATTGCTTTCACTATTAGTCAATGATAAATGTTCATAATTAGGTTTGCTAAAATTAGCAAATAAAATATACTAAAGTATACTGTTCTCATTCGTTAGGGCTGCCAGTACCAGAGACTGCCTGGCTTAAATAAGAGAACTTTATTTTCCCACAGATCTGGAGCTAGATGTCTGAGACCAGGTGTTCTCAGGGTTGGTTTCTTCTGAGGCCTTTTCTCCTTGGCTTGTAGATGGCAGGCTTCTCCCTGTGTTTTTATACTGTCTTCCTTCTGTACATGTACATGGTCAAATGCCCTCTTCCTATAAGAGCACCAATCCCATTGGTTCACCCTAATGACTTCATATTGACTTAATTACTTTTTATAAACCCTATCTCCAAATACAGACACATTATGAGGTATTGAGAGTTGGGGCTTCTATGTATGAATGCGGGGGGATGCGATTCAGCTCGTAACATATACTAAATAATTATTCATTGTTTATCTGACATTTAAATTTAACTGGGTGTCTTGTATATTATCTGACCTATTAGAATCCTGTAATTGTTTATCTAATCCATGGTTTTATATATTTTCATTTATTTTTGTATATATTTGGGATCTATTTTTTAGTAGGTGGTTTTAAAAGCCATGAAACATTTTATTTAAAATACATATTCTATTTATATTGCCAGCAAAGAAATCCCTTTGACTTAAAAATGTACGCTTGTTAATTTGAAAGCATATACTTCAGCCAGTACCTTCTTCTCCTTTAAAGGTTAATCACATGTAAACTAAGTAAAATAATACCTTACTTAATTCATGTTTTTCATGGTCTTCCATTGATTAAAACAAGAGAATCTCTTGGAATACTTTAATATTTAATCACCAAAGAACCCAGTCTAATGGTGTTAACATCACCTACTTTAATTATCTGAGTTTGTAAAATCTGGAACCTTTGACATTATATTTAAATAATCACATGAATAGAGGAAAATTTCTCAAAAATTCATTTTCTACCTTTAGTAAATTAAAGGAATTAAATTCCCTTTTGTTCTGGTTTGCCTCCATAATCTCAGCTGAGGTTCACCTACACTTAGGTATAACTCGTAATTCCAGATGCTAAAAATATTAGCTTTACCTGAGCTGCAAATGCTGACTTTATTTATTTTTTTTTTTACAAAGGCCCATTTTTTATAAATAAGATTTCTCAGTTACAATTCACTATATTTTAAGTGGTTATGCATTTAAATGATGTGGATATTAATACACTAGAATTTTGCAATCACCATCCTAAGAGGTGACATCCAAATATATAATCAATTGCAACTGTTTACAGGCACTCCAATGGCAGTTATAATAAACAGAATCAAAACGATGAAATAATACATATAAAAAAAGATATACAATTCATCATATCTAAATTTTTCACAGCAGTAAAAACAGCACGGACATCCGAAAGATACAGTCTGTAGTTCTCCTCTCAACCTTACCTTCTAATAGGAAAACTGAGCAAAGATTTAAACCCTCTTAGATTTTGGTGCCTCATGTTTTAAATGGAGTTAATGCTCCCATTAAAAATTTGATCCAAGAACAAAATGAGATAAAGTAGTAAAATAGTTTAAGGCTCTTATGGTTGCACATAGTAACACTAGCTGTGAGGAGAAAACGTCATTGATGCCATATTGAAAGGTCTATTTGTTTATAATTTTAATTGTCCATAATCTTCAATTGAGTATAAGATTTTAATATAATATAAATGTAATAATATGTAATAATACTACCTCAGGAGCTGGTAGTTATTAATTATAGGGTTTGGCAAGATAAGAGTCAGTGTTTTGGTTTTTGAGTAGCACAATTTAAGCATGTGTAGCCCTAGCTAGCTTGACTCAGTGCACAGTGTCGGCCTGCGGACTGAAGGGTCCCAGGTTTGATTCTGGTCAAGGGCACATACTTCCGTTTCAGGGTCCTCCCTGGCCTGGGCTCTGGTTGGGGCATGTACAGGAAGCAACCATTTGATCGATGTTTCTATTTGTCTTTTCTTCTCTCTTCCACTGTCTCTGAAAATCAATGAAAAAATATCCTCGGGTGAGGACTAAAAAAATAAAATAAAATAATAAAGCATGTGCATACTGGTTGGGATTTCAATGTTTTAACTTTTTGTTCCTAAATGCACTAGTTTATTTTCCAGAGGAGTACTTCCCTTAATGTTACAATAGAAAATTTGAATTTAATTGAAATTCTTATTATAAAAGAACAACACAGACATTGAGCTAGAAGTATAATCAAAATGGAAGAATATAAATGTGTCTCCACATACCTTACAATTTATATTGCTGTACATTTCTCTTAATGATTTATATCAAGCGTTGATGGGTTTCTTACCATGTATCAGATACTATACTAGGGGGTTTATGTAATATTCTCATTTACTACCACAACATCCAGGTAATAATTATTTTCCTTAAGTTGTTGATAAATAAACACGCTTTTAGACAACCAGTCTCTACAGGAATAAAGCTGGAAGTGGAAGTCAAGGATATGACTATATTTTTTTCCAAACCAATTATGCTAATGAATTTGTTAATCTACTAAGCATAGCTATTGTTTGAAACCTTATCTATGACAGCTTCTTTTAATATATTTTTACTTTGCTTTTATTGTTGACACTATTATAGTTGACAGCTTTTCAAAATGTTTTATAAGTCAAGCTATCTTTTCAAATCTTTGTCAACTTGAACAAAGAAACAGTTGTATAAATTACATGTAGAAATTATTTGCCGGCAATGGACTGGTAAGAGGCTAATCTAAAATAGATTCAGAGTAAGCCCCGGTGGTAAGAGTGGCACAATTCCAGGTTTTGTTGAAGCTACACAAAGAGGAGTCCCAGAGAGTTAGCCCACTTTACAGCTTCTATGTTTTATAAACCCATCGACCAAAGGCTACAAGAGAAATTTCCACTGGAATTTTACAGGGGTAAGGTTCTCTCATTGCTATAGCCTAGAAAATGCCTACTTATCATGTATATTGCTCTCCTAGGGCTGCCACAATAGAATACTACAGACAAGGTGGTTGAACGAACAGAAATTTATTTTCTCAGAGTTCTGGAGGCTGGAATCCAAGATCAAGGTGTCAGCAGGGTTGGTTTCTAGTCAGGTTCTCTTCCTGGTTGACAGGTGGCTAACTTGTCCCTGCATTCTCACATGCTGTTCCCTCGGTGCACAAGGAGAGAGATCCCTCCTATCTCTTTTTCCCATAAGAACAGTCGTCCTATTAGAGTAGGGCACACTTTCATGACCTCATTTAACCTTAATTACCTTCTTAAAGTCCCTGTGAGGGTGTGGGCACTTGTCAGTCCTCAGGAGCATTGACTTGTGACCTCCCATTTACCATGCAGCATTTATTCATTCCTATTGGCTCAGTCTTTAGAAAGAGGAGGAAAACACCCCCATTGGAAATAACTGGCTCCTTAACAAGTGCTGATTTAAGTATGGATGGGGGCACAGGGAGACGTAAATGATTCCTGCTATTGCTTCAATGCATTTTTGGTACACACGAAAATGTTCTTAGACATATATGCCCAACTAGAAAGATGAAGAGTGACCTTGATTTTTGATATAGCATTTTGAGGTTATCTATGGCAAAAGAGAAATACTGTTTGGAATGCCAAAATATGCAGAGAACACTGAAGTGAATGTGTTCTGACCATAAAATAAACTTACATTCCCTTTAACTATTCAACCACAGAGGTAGCTAATCCTTCATTCCGCAGCTCATTATGCATTGTCATGAAATAGATAATACGATTTCCACAAACCTCTTTTGATTTCATGTCAAACAAATTCTTTCAAAGCCATTTAATAAACAAATAGACAGAAAAAAGCAAACCTGAAACCTCAAACAATTTGTGTAATAGATTACTCTGAGACATCTATTACTCTCCCCTCAAAACAGATGTACATTTCTACACGAGTGAGGAAATAATCTGAATTGAGGTTTAGGTAAGTTGCATAATAAGAAAAACTTAAAGCAGCAGACTTTTTTTTAACATATAAAATAACAATTAAGAATACATTAAAGTATTCATCATATTGGGAATCAACAGCCAATTAAATTAAATGAATTAAAATTCTCCTTTTGCTTCTAAAGACATGGGCTCTATAGATCCCTATCTATATAATTTTTTTCCAGAAAAAAATGCTCTAATAAAGCATTCTGTAATCCAATTATATAAGGATCCTTGTGTGCCCTAAGTTTTACTTATTGTTTGTTACTCCTCCTGCCTGCCATGTCCTTTTGCCCACAACTAATTTCTGGAGGGAAAACTGACTTTTCTTCAAGATTGAGCTTAAGGTGCCTCTTCCATGAGGTATTTTTGAATCTCTAGGCCTTAGTGATTTGGCAGTGCTACTTTTTATTTTTCATAAGAAATTATTGCACTCCTTTACTTCTATGGTATCTACCAGACCACCTGGCAGTCAAGACTCACATCCAGTTCATCTTTATTTCTCTTTTGCCTTAAACAATATCTAGTCCAAGGTAAGCATTTTAAAATGTTTGTGAAAACATAATCAACCAAATAAGAGTATAGGTCTTTTTGACAGAAGAATTGCATTTGAATATCAGCCTATGCCACTTACTAAAATTATTGTCCTGAACAAATTACTTAAAGTCTCAAAATTTTAGTTTGTCTTTTTGAATGGAATAAATTACTGTTTATATATTGTTATTGTTTGTATTAAATGAGATTATCTATATATATAAAAGCCAAGCAGCCGAACAATGAAACAACCAGAGCGACCAGAACAACCAGTGGCTATGACACGCACTGTGACAGCCAACTGGCCCTATTGGGGGTGGAGCTGGCCAGCCAACCACCCATGGCCCTTCCCCCTTCCACCCCCATCCCCGATTGCCCCCTCTCCTACCTTGATCACTGAGGTGTGACCTTCAGTGATTCTAAGTAAGTAAATGCTCTCCAGCCTTTATAGTCCAGGAACCTGAATGATGAGTGATCAGGAGAAAAACTGCTCACAGTCTGGACCGTCAGTCAGGTGTCCAGGAGAGGTGCCCAGCACAACCACCATTTCCTGTGTTCTCTCTCTACTGTTTACTACCAAAGAGGGCAGCCACATCCCACCATGACCTCTCTTTAGAGGGTTTGTCAGCAGGGATCTAAACCGCATTACCTGTCTAGGGATAGGCTTAGAAGTGGAAGCTGTAAGTGTTCCTGACACTAAAGCATCTTTGAAGCTCAGCTCCTCCGAAAGCCAACAGCAAATGTGTATACACCCTGCAAAGAACTTTGACACTAATAACTCCCACCTCGCCAGCCCCACCCCCAATCGGCCCCCCCATTTGATCAGGGGTAGGTGGCTGGAACCCACCCGTGCATGAATTTGTGCACTGGGCCTCTAGTAGAAATATAAAGAAATAGAAGAAGAAAGAAAAACAGAAGGGAAAGGGAGAAAGAAAGGATGAATGAGAATGAGGAGAAGCTTAACATAATACTTGCTTACTGGTATACATGCTAACTTTCTGTTACTGTTATTATTTATGTGAAAAGTCAAGTTATTTCACTTAGTGTATATTTACTACTCACTATTGCCTCAATGAAAAACAGAAAGAAATAAAGATATTGTGACTGCCTAGTTAAATCACTCATTATGTTTGTTTATATTTATATTATCATAGAACTTATGTTTCACAAAGGCAAAAGATAAAAAACAAATATAACTAGGCTTTTAATTAACTTAATTTGATGCACCTGAATGCAACATTATTTTCTATAAAGATGTTTGCAAATAAATTGATATAAGTTATGCAGCTTTCCAAATATTTTATAAATACATATGTTTATATTTATACTAATGACCTGGCACACGGATTCATGCACATTGAAAGGAAATTAATTAGAAGGTGGCCAGCAGGGCGGGACTGGGCAAGATGGGCCAGGCACGCCCTGGAGCCTACCTCCTGAGGTCCCTCCCTGGCATCTGCAGAGTGAGCGGGGTCCCTCTGGCAGGTGGGGTCCTTCAGCCTAGCTTGCGGGAATTGGGCCTGGGCCAAAACTGGCTCTCCGAAATACCCCGAGGGGTCCCAGAGTGTGAGAGGGAAATCTGCAAAGTTCCTATCATACAGGGTGTTGAACACAAACACAAGTGTGCGGTAAACCAGATTCAGGGCCGACAGTGCCCCAGCAACAACATAACCCACGGCCAAATGTGGAATCATGAGGCCCCGCGAGGAATCAGGCTCCTTCCTCTCTGGATTCGGGGTGCTCACCAGAGAACTACCACTGCCAAGTCACTGCAGCTCGGCAGCTCCTGCGTTCAGCGTCTGCCATGGTAGTCAATGCATGTCATAGTGAGCAACCAAATGGTTGGACACTTAGCATATTAGCCTTTTATATATATAGATACGCATGTGTGGCCCTTCATAATAGAATAGATTTCCCTCTACTATAATTATCTCATTATCACAATTCTAACTACTCAGTTGTGTGACTCTGTTTAATGTGTACTTTTTCTCACCAACTATAAATTTTATAATGGCAGAAACCATACCTATCTTGTTTACTAGAGTTCACTTGGTACTTCTCAGTTACAGAGATATAGTTGTTCAAAAAATGTTTTGAGAATGAGAATAAAAGAAAACACAAAACTTAAAATATTGATAAACACCATTTAGAATACCACAAAGTCTTTTCAGAAATTTCATTCCATTTGTCTTAGCATTTCTCCCCATAAAGTGAAAATTTCTGTCAAATCTTATATTAAGACCAAAGGACTTACTATAGGGATAAAAATATCTATAGCAGTAAGAAAAGTGGAAGGTAGTGATTTTTAAAGTTTGATGAAGGATAAGGTAAAGAGAAAAAAATCATAAAGAACTAACTGAGCCAAAAATTCATTCTAATGTAGTGGAAGAGTAGTGTTAGAGATGATAGAAGCAAGTGATGATAACAGTCAAAGAAGTAGGTCCCACCATGATGTCCTGATAATTGGCAAGAGTGAGAATGATGAGTGGCAGCTATAAAAACAACCAATTATTCCAGTGCACTTTAACCATGAGAGTTTTTCAAAGATGAAGTGAGCTTTCTTATGATAAAATAACATTTCCATCATTAAAGGTGTTCACATACGTTGATCATCTATTTTGCAAGAGCATTTTTGGAAGAACTTAAGCATCAGGTTCCTTTTTGTCGAGAACTTCTTCAATATACTCTTCATTCTTGAAAAGAGCAGGAAGCTTCTTTCTCAGGAAACTTCTGTATACAGGAGAGTAATGAGAGAAATCTTAATGGCTTCTCTGACTATTCTTTCATGTTAATTAAAAACAATAGAAGTTGCCCATCCTGTGTGGCTCAGTGGTTGAGTATCCACCTATGAACCAGGAGGTCACCGTTTGATTCCTGGTCAGGGCACATGTCCAGGTTGCTGGCTAGTTGCCCCACAGGGGGTGTACAGGAGGCAGCCAATCAATCATTCTCTCTCATCATTGATGTTTCTATCTCTTTCTCCTCCTTTCCTCTCTGAAACCAATAAAAATGTAGATTTAAAAAAATAATTAAAAAAAAACAATAGAAGTAGCACAGATTCCAGAAATTTAAAAAGTAAAGAGATTTTAATGCATATCCTAGTGGTGTGGGACTTAGTGAAAAGACATGTGCATAAACCCATCATTAGTTTATTATTTATTTGTTGCAGGCAATTATCTAGAAAGAACTGCATTTTGCTATTTTTTATGAAATTGTTAATTTTAAGATTTTTAGTTCATAGCTATTAAAAATCAGTTTTAACAATTGCTTTCATTTTTTATTTTTTTTACTCAGAATTTGTATTTGCATTTAATTTTAATTTTTTTTAAATTGGATTTTTTGGGGTGACATGGGTTTGTAAAGGCATACAGGTTTCAAGTGTACAACTAAATAAAGCATTTGCACATTGCATTGTGTGCCCACTGCCCCAAGCAGTCTCTCTGTCTTCCCCATTACCCTCCTTTGCCTACTTCCACCTAGCCCCCATCCCCTTTTCTTTCTGGCTAAGACCACACTGTTGTCTGTGCCTAGTGTTATGTATATAAGATTTTTTGGTTAATCCTGTCACCTTCTTTTATTCAGTTCCCAACCTCCCTCATTTATGACTCCATATGCAAACCAGTTACAAGTATTGCCAGAAATAGAGTCAACTATAAAATTATATTCACAGGAATTTAGATAAACAAATATCTGATAAAATGGTAAACTCCAATGAAAAGTCTCCAGACAACTGTAAGTAGTCTCTAAGGGAATGGGATCTAGCAAAATAAAGATCAATTAGTGTGCTACCGAGAAATCCATCTTGTCATTCATCTGCAGCTGAATGAAACGGAGTCTCCTTGGAAGAGAATAAACATTTTGGAAGCTTTATTTTTTCTATTTGTTTTTCATTCAGTCCAGTTTTAACTAATTGTGATTATTGTTATTATTATTTGTTATTTAATTGTTATTATTCTAGTAGTGGCTAATTCATTGCAGAGGCTTAGTTTCTCTTAGTTTCCTCTGAAGAACATTGGAGTTTATTTCAGGAGGCAGTTCAGTTATTGGCTGAATTTGTGTAGGCTTGTGTTTATATTTTGTAAAGGCTTATTTGTGGAAAGCCCAAGGAATTTACCAATCCCCTCATTTGGCAGGACTCAGGGGGCAGTCTCTATTTTCCCTGTGATTCTGTTCAGGGTTGCTTTTAGACTTTCTTAGGGTAGGTCTAGAGTAAGCCTTATTCTGGAGCACGGACATTTGGGCTTTCTGGGGTGCTAGCTGGACTCCTGGGCACTAATGAGATCCCTCCATTCTGACTGGGCCAGATTCTGATATCTCCAGGAATTGTTTTGACTTTTAGTACATCTGTTCTACAGTTCCCTCTATAAAAACTCCTTTTTGGTAAACCTCACAATGTCTAACCCTGAATCCATGAAGCCCAGTCCTTATCCAGGTTCTTGCAGAAAACGCCCCAACAGGGTACAATGCTGACCTGTTTCCTCCTCTCCGGTGCCATGCCCTCGAGATTCTATCAGCAGCCCAATCTTTGAGTCTGTCTCCTTTATTGAACAGGTCCTGTCAGAGCCAGGAAAGTAACTGGGTAGAGATCTGGGGGCAAATACAGAGCTCATAAGATAAATTTCCTTTTAATCTGATGCCTAAAATCAGTTGTCTCATACAGTTTGTTCAATTGAACAGTTTTTAAAGAATGTTCTCTTTTTTATTTTAATTAAATTTATTAGGGTAACATTGGTTAATGACATTATGTAAGTTTCAGGTGTATAACTTTATAATACAACATCTGCATACTCCATGATGAGCACATAATTTAGCAGTTATTAATGGCAGGATACTAGTAGACAGCCAGTTGCATTTCCCTGAAGGTAATTTTATTTTTTAATATATTTTTATTGAGTTTTAGAGAGAGAGAGAAAGGGAGAGGGATAGAGAAATAGAAACATCGATGAAAAAGGAACATCATCAATTGTCTGCCTCCTGCACACACCCTCCTGGGGATCAAGCCCACAATCTGGACATGTGTCTTGACCAGGAATCGAACCAGTGACCTCTTGATTCCTGAGCTGGGCACTGCAGGTCATTTTTAATACCATTTTTTTAGGACTGTTTTCTAGACTGGGTGAACTTAATTAGACAAAGTGTGTGCTATACAGCTTCATCTCAGCATATGTAGTTACAATTCAAGTCAGTCCCTTTTCTCAAGGTCAATTTACTTGACTCACCAATTTTATATAGCAGACCCATTAGTAACTCTCAGAAGGGTGAACTATACTGTAATCCTTACAGCTTCCAGTCACATTTGATTTATGAAAGCTAACACCTAATCTATTTTGTTAAATATAAAATAATGACACCTTTATATTTCAACTCGTATTTGTTATTAAAATAATTAAATGATAATTCTATTTGAGCATTCAATTTCATTGAACTGTAATTAGTTCTGTTTACTACAACCATGCAATTCAACATAATTACTTTGCCCCAAGAGTTTTTTTGCCCCTTCAGTTAAACTACTTACAAATAGTAAATATAAGGAGATGATTCATATCTGTCAACATGCAAAGGGATTAGCCAAGCGGCAAGTACCAAAAAGGAGGTTGGATGGGGTAACGATAATTATTTCTTTTTTTTTTTATTGTTTAAACTATTACAAATAATAGTACATATGTTTCCTTTTTTTTTCCAATTGACCTTCCCCCAGCTTCCCCAACCCCCCGGCACATACCCTCACCCCCTCCCAGTGTCTTGCATCCATTGGTTTGCTTATATGCATGCATACAAGTCCTTAGGTTGATCTCTTACCTTCCCCAACAACCCTCCCCAGCCTTTCTACTGTAGTTTGACAGTCTGTTCAATGCTTCTCTGCCTCTGTATCTATTTTTTGTTCATCAGTTTATAATGTTTTTCATTATCCATAAGTGAGTGAGATCATGTGGTATTTTTCTTTCACTGACTGACTTATTTCACTTAGCATAATGCTCTCCAGTTCCATCCATGCTGCTGCAAATGGTAAGAATTCCTTCTTTTTTTATAGCAGCGTAGTTTTCCATTCTGTACATGTACCACAGTTTTCTAATCCACTCATCTGGTGATGGGCATTTAGGCTGTTTCCAAATCTTAGCTGTTGTAAATTGTGCTGCTATGAACATAGGGGTGCAAATATCCTTTCTGATTGGTGTTTCTGTTTTCTTGGGATATATTCCCAGAAGTGGGATTACTGGGTTAAATGGGAGTTCCATTTTTAATTTTTTGAGGAAACGCCATACTGTTTTCCACAGTGGCTGCAAATGACAACTTGGGGCAGCAAAATCCTGGTGGGTAGTTTGCCACCAGGTATACCTGACAGCCAATTTATTAAGTTGATGAATGTTTGAATACAACTATGAGGCATATTGGGTCAAACAGGAAACTCAGAGTAGCTGATTCTAAAGGTCTGAAACCAGGAAGGATATTTTAGGTGGCCATAGTCATCAAATTACACGAATAAATGTGAAATGATGTCTTATGCAAATTCTTGCACATCCCACCCAGCTCCTCTAGTTATCAACAAAAGCATCCCCATAATGTGAAAGAGATGGTGTTTGAGCCATAATCCGGAGCAGTCCATATTGTCTATTTATATATCTGTTTAGAAAATAGTTTTGACGGCTCACTCTGGTGTAGACAGAGCATTTCCTGGAAAAGCTAACTCAATGAGACATCGTTTCTGTGTATGCTTGCAGGAAGCAAAGCTCAAATAAAATCCTGTGGAAATGGAAAAGTTAGAGTAGACCTCAGATAAAATGGAATTAAAACCCTAGACAAAATATTTCATAAATACACTGGAAAACCACAATTCCTTAAACTGTTCACATGTTGAGGTTGTGAGGATCAGAAGGCAATTCATTATAATTTTTTTCTACCTGACATTTATAAAAAGAGCATTTTGTCAGAGAAAATATTATAATTTGGGGCTAGAGTTTTATTTATTTGGAATTATAAAACATACTGAAATAAAATCCTACTTTCAGAATAGCTGGGCCCTTGAGGGTAGGGAGGGACACAGAGAGAGAAAGGGAGATAGGGAAAACTATATATATATATATATATATATATATATATATATATATATATATATATATATATATATACAGGGTATATGCTAATTAGCAAGGTGTCACAACCGCTCTGGAGGAGGCAGCATCACGACCACTCAGGAGGAGCTGCATGCACAGATGGGTGGTAGGGGACTGCGTGACATCCCCAGCCCCAGCAGCTGCAGGGAGGCTGAGGCTGGGGGCAGGCCTGAGTGGAGACATAACACACAGGGAGGCTGGGGCTGGGGGTAGGCTGGAGTGGAGACACAACAAACAGAAGCGCCTGTCCCCACTCCAGCGGACACAACGCAGTGGCTGGCGCTACGCGGGTCAGGCGCGGATCTCAGCCCCCCACAGGGCGCCTCCTCATGTGATTTCAATCGTGTGCTGGGCCTCTAGCATATATATAAAAGCCCAGTGACTGTTATGGTGGAACGACCAGAATGACCAGAATGACCGGTTGCTATGATGTGCATTGTCCACCAGGGGGCAGATGCTCAATGCAGGTGCGCTCCCACAGCAGGAGTGCTGCTCAGCCAGAAGCTGGGCTCATGGCTGGAGAGCACAGCAGCTGTAGCAGGAGCCTCTCCCACCTCCATGGCAGCACTAAGGAGCGGCGAGCCAAGCAGTAAGGAGCAAGCAGGTGGGCAGTTAGGAGCGAGGGGTCCCGGATTGTGAGATGGATGTCTGACTGCCAGTTTAGGCCCAATTGGGACTAAACTGGCAGTCAGACATCCCCCGAGGGGTCCCTGATTGCAAGAGGATGCAGGCCAAGCTGAGGGACCTCCCCCGCCACCCCGTGCGTGAATTTTGTTCATCGGGTCTTTAGTATATATATATATATATATATATATATATATATATAAAACTTTTAACTTTGTGGAGTAAATTGTGTCCAATTGACTTGTAGCACTTTCTGAAGTGCAAAACAATCACTCTTTTGAAGAGGCATCCTCTCTAATAAAATGGTAATATGCAAATTAACCATCACTCCGCTACATAAGCCATGCCCACCAGCCAATCAGGGCGAGTATGCAAATTAACCACAGCCAAGATGGCTACAGCCACAGAGAGCAAGGTTTCCCAGGTAACAGAGGAAGCCAAGCTTTCCATAGCCGTTGCAGGCCTAAGCCTCCACTCAAGCTACAAAGTTTCAATTATAGAAGGTAAACAAATTCAAACAAATGGCAGCAGAACGGAGCTTGAGAGAGCAAGCCAGGGTTGCCGGCAGCAACAGGGGAAGCAAAGCTTTCCGCACACCCTGGCCGGGACCACCCGCTTAAGGCTACAAAGTTTCAATTGTAGAAGGTGAATTAACTGCCACAGAAATGGCTGCCACCCCAGAGGGAGCAAAAGGCTTGGCTCCGCTCCAGGCTACAAAGTTTCAATTGTAGAAGGAAAATAAATTCCAGATACCAGGGCCTCCGCTTGGGTCACCAGGGGGTGTGGCCGGCCTGCAAACCACTACAGGCCCCTCGCCCAGGCCGACCCATGCCCCAAGGGAACCCCTACCCTGATCCGGGACACCCTTCAGGGCAAACCAGCTGGCCCCCACCCCTGTACCAGGCCTCTATCCTATCTAATAAAAGAGTAATATGCAGATTGACCATCAATCCAACACACAATATGGCTGCCCCCATGTGGTCAAAGATCCTGCCCCCATGTGGACACAAGATGGCCACCACAAGATGGCCAACAGGAGAGGGCAGTTGGGAGGCACCCGGCCTGCAAGGGAGGGCAGTTGTGAGGGACCAGACCTGCAAGGGAGGGCAGTTGAGAGGGACCAGGCTTGCAAGGGAGGGCAGTTGGAGGTGATCAACCCTGCAGGAGATGGCAGTTAGGGGTGAGCAGGCCGGCAGAGGAGGGAAGTTGGGGGCAAACAGGCTGGCAGGGGAGCAATTCAGCATCAACCAGGCTGGCAGCGGAGTGGTTAGGGAGTGATCAGGCTGGCAGGCAGAAGCAGTTAGGTGCAATCAGGAAGGCAGGCAGGCAAGCAGTTGGGAGTCAGCAGTCCTGGATTGTGAGAGGGATGTCCGACTGCCCGTTTAGGCCCGATCCTGGGGGATCGGGCCTAAACGGGCAGTCGGACATCCCTCCAGGAGTCCCAGATTGGAGAGGGTACAGGCTGGGCTGAGGGACAACCCCCTTCCGTGCACAGATTTCGTGCACCGGGCTTCTAGTATGTTATAAAAATTCAATTTAGTTGATCATATACTTATAACTCATAACTGCACTTTCTGGAAATAATGGTAACCTAATTAATTAATTGTTAAACTAATTAAATTATTAAATAAAATGATAATAAGATTTTTATAAAAGTTTTGAGTACAATGTGAGACACAATTTTTATAAAATGTATCCAATTGGATGTTAATGAGGTATACTTTTTGGGCAACCAAGTTCAGACCTTCTCATCCAGTGAGCATCTTGATGGGTTCAAGCAAACAGTTAAGGGAAAAAGGACAGACAATTGCTTATTGTTGAAGGAACTTGTACTTGAAATAATGACATCCAGTGCAGAGATTCTGCTTTAATTAATAGTGAATCCCAAAGTAAAGACAGAATGTGTGTTACTGTATATAGCAGTCAAAGTTCTGATTGGATAACTTTGGGATCAATTTTGTAAAAAGTATTAAGAAAAATTCACAGTCTAGATAATTTGAAAGATAATAAAGAAAGAGTGATATAAATAAAGATAGAACATCAGCCTGTGGACTGAAGGGTCCCAGTTCTATTCTGGTTGGGGCACATGCAGGAGGAAACCAATCTATGTTTCTCTCACATTGATATTTTTCTCTGTCTTTTATCTCTCTTCCACTCTCTAAAAATTAATGGAAAAATATCCTCAAGGATTAAAAAATAAAATAAAATATAAAAAGAAAGAGGGAGAGAGGACAGAAGGAAGGAAGGAAGGAAAGAAGGAAGGAAGGAAGGAAGGAAGGAAGGAAGGAAGGAAGGAAGGAAGGAAGGAAGGAAGGAAGGAAGGAAAACGAGAGAGAAAAAAAAGAGACAAATGACAAAGAAACAAAGAAATGAGAAAATAAGCAAAAAATTATAAGAGCATAACTTATATGGGGATTAAAGCTTTCAGAAATGCCCTGTCTTCTATCCTTCGGAATTCAAGGTTTTTAGAAATGTGGATGGTCTGGGATTAATGGTACTTGATATATTCCAGATCCAATAGGACTAACACTAATTCACAGGAATATAAAACACCAATTTTACATTTTCAGCTTTAACTTGAGAATTAGTTTTCCCATAAAAAAAAAAAAAGAGAGAGAGAGCTGTATCTAAGTTCAGGGACATGAAATTCTAGTATAGGGTGGGCAATAGTAAGTTTATAGTTGTTCATATGGAAAATAATATGATAATTAATAAATAATAATACAAGAATGAATTGTTTCACGTATTTATAACTGTGAACCTACTTTTGCCAAAACCTATATTTATACTAAATTTGGTCTATTAATAAGTATAAAGTAATATTTTTAAATTTTAACTTTGTATGCATATTTCAAACACAGGAAATTGCATATATTAATTATGTGCTGTTTTTAATATGTCAATTATACCTTGAAAAAGTGACAACAAAAGTTAAGCTTAATTTCAGAGAGGAAGGGAGAAGGAGAGAGAAATAGAAACATCAGTGATGAGAGAGAATCATTTATCAGCTTCCTCCTGCATGTCCCACACTGGGGATCGAGCCCACAACCTGGGCATGTGCCCTGACCAGGAATCAAACCATGACCTCCTGGTTCATAGGTCAACACTCAACCACTGAGCCATGCCAATGGGGCAAAAACACACACCCACACACAAAAAACTATACTTTTATTTAAAACAAATCATTGAGTAGGAAAGCATTGAAATCCTGCTTCTCAGTTTAACCTGGCTCAAAGGGTAAACAAAGTAGCTTGGATTATGAGGCCATAACCAAAGCTTTCCACAGTTTACTGGCCAAAATCTATTGAAGAAATAATGTCTCCCTCTGTGTTGATGTGAGTGATGTCAGTCATCAAATAGACAGAACCATGAGAGTAAATCTGGCTTGTGACTTTGCCCACTTAAAGCTCTTGGGAAATCAAAGGACTTGCAACTCATATGAAATTCAATACCATTTTAGAAGCATTTTTTTTCTAACTTTCCAGGTGAGAAAAATTATTTTAAATACTCAAGGACAAGCAGCTATGATCATCTTTTAGGATCATTAACTTTTTCTCCTATAGTATTAAACGCACTTCATCCTCTCTTTAATGTGTCCTTAATGCTACTACCGAGGAAAGAAATTTGATGATAGATAAGCTCCAGGCAATGAATTTGACACTATCATTTAATGCCTTGCTTGGATTGAAGCACTCCTAACTATTCACATAACAAATCCTTATTGTCTACAGAACAGTTCAGGTTTAATCCTTATTCCATTTTCTCTATTTTAAACCATTGCATGAATGCTTTGCTACATTTTGCACATTTGCTTTGAGGTTTTAGTAATTTGAAACCAATAATTTATTTTTTTATTTTAGTTGAGGTATTTTGAATATTTTCCAGTATTAATAATCACACATAAATACACAGAAGCAGAAAATGATGCATTAGGAGAGGTGAATGTACTATATGTATGGTGTATCATAATCATGCACTATATATCATCAAACTTATACATACATATACACAAGTAGAAAAAGAAATTAGAAACAACAAAACATTATATACATATTATATACATATATATGTATATATATGGATATATATTACCACATACATAATATATGTTATACATATACTATATACTTATAATTTATATGTAATATATGTTAAGTTCTATGTGCAAACACCCTTTTTATTGCTAATTTTACATCAAGTTAGAAAAGAAATAAATTATTTTATATTTTCATATTTATATTTTCATATTAGGAGTATCATATTTATATAACCAATCAATCTGAAAGTTAAAATGTTTCATTAAGAAAAATATATATATTAAATTGTATAATTTCTACCTCTACAATAAATACTATAGATGTAAGAAAAAATAAAACTTAATGGCTTGAATGACTATAATACACATATGTGGATCACATTTTTTCACTTTTTAAAATTTTGAATTTGTCCTCAGTTCTATTTTTCTTATGATGGCAGACTTTTTTTCAAGTCCCTCCTCCAGTGTCTTGAATATACATACTATATCAAAAAATACACATCATAAATATCAAATCATTAGTTGTGCACCTAAAACGAATGTAATGTTAGATGTCAATTATTCCTCAATAAAAAAATAAATAAAACATCAAATTATGTTTCTTCAAATGACCACAGATATTATCATGATTATATCTAAATTTAGACAACATTGGCCTATGCTGTTTATGTGCCCAGTATTAGCACATGCAGATAAATTATCATTGAATGAATTGTATTGGGAGTGTGATCGGTAGAATAATGAATGGCTCCCCTGCAATGCCTACATCCTAATCCCTGAAACCTGTGAATACATTTTGTTATGTGGCAAAGAACTGAGGTACAGATGGAATTAAAGTGACTAACCTTGAGATGGGAAGAGCTTCCTGGATTATCCAGTTGGGCCCAACATGATCACAGCATCCTTATGAGTAAACTAGAGGCCCAGTGCACAAAATATGTGCACTCAGGGGGGAATGTCCCTCAGCCCAGCCTGCATCCTCTCGCAGTCCTGGAGCCCTCAGGGGATGTCCGACTGATGGCTTAGGCCTGCTCCCTAAGCAGCAGTCAGACATCCTTAGTGCTGCTATGAAGGCAGGAAAGGCTCCCACCACTGCTGCTGCCATTGCCAGCCTTGAGCCTGGCTTCTGGCAAACTGACCACCAGGGGGCAGCTCTTGCATTGAGCATCTGCCCCTGGGTGGTCAGTGTGCATCATAGCAACCAGTTGTTTCGCCATTCAGTTGATTTGCATATTAGCCTTTTATTATATAGGACTAGGGGCCCAGTGCACGAAATTTGTGCACTGGGGGTGGAGGGTTCCTCAGCCCAACCTGCCCCCTCTCACATACTGGGAGCCCTCAGGGGATGTCCTACTGATGGCTTAGGCCTGTTCCCTTTGTGGGAGGCAACTGGGCTGATCAGGGGAATGCACCAGCCCCATCACCCCACTGCTGCAGCCACTGCCAGTCACCACAGCCACCAAGGTATTTTCATCAACACAGACTCCAGTCCCTTCACCAAGAAAAAATGACAACTTTCTTTGGGCATTTTCAAGATGTGTCTTTCATAGGATATGCATTTCTTTCTTTCTTTTTTTTTATCCTCACCTGAGGATATGTTTCCATTGACTTTTAGAGAATGTGGAAGAGAAAGGGAAAGACAGAGAGCAGCATCAAAGTGAGAGGAACACTTTGATTGGTTGCGTCCTGCATGAGCCCTGATCTGGGCCCCGGCCAGGGAGGAGCCTGCAACCTAGGTACATGCCCTTGATCAGAATCTAACCCAGACCCTGCTGTCAGCAGGCGGAGGCATTATCCACTGAGTCAAACCGGCTAGGGCAGGATATGACAATTCTTAGCCCTCCAGCAGTGGACCTTTGTTTTTTTTCTCCAGAAGTGTGGTGGAAAACCCTAGATCACCTTTTTGGATTCTTATTACCCAAGTTACTAAGAATATTACCAGTGGCATACAGGAAGCTTAGCCAATGTGCAGTCAGAAAAGGTATTTCCTCTATAGTTCACACTAATTGCGGGCTGGGCCCTGCCCAGGCCTAAATCCTCTGGCCGAAGCTTTAGGCCTGGGCAGGGGCCCTCCAGCTCCCTATGATCCCTGGCTCTGCCCCTGCCCAGGCCTGCCCAGGCCAAAAGCCTCTACGGCAGGAGTGGAGGCCCAGCAACCTGCCTGCCTGCGTGCATCCCCACCCAGCACTGAGGTCCATGGAGTCCACTCCTGCACCAGGGAGTCCACTCCTGCACCAGGCCTTTGGCTTTGAGCAGGAGCGAAGCCTCAGCTCCCTGCAATCGATCACAGGGGGTCCGCTCCTGCACCAGACCTTACCTCACAGTGACCTGGGTGCCAGGATGTTCCCAGGTGATGGATCACAGGGGTCCAATCCTGCCCCAGGCTGAAAGCCTCCGGATTTCTCCTGGAGCAGGAGTGGAGCCCCAGCTCCCTGCAATCGATCACCCAAGGTCCACTCCTGCACCAGGCCAAAAGCCTCTGGCAGAGGCTTTCAGCCTTGAGCAGGAGCGGAGCCCAAGCTCCCTGCGATTGATCTCAGGGGGTCTGCTCCTGCACCAGGCCTTACCTCACAGTGACCTGGACGCCAGGATGTTCCTGGGACACAGGCACTGGGTGCCTATGTATGCAAATTAACCGCCATCTTTTTTGGGTTAATTTGCATAGTCACTCTGATTGGCTATTGGCGTAGCGAAGGTACGGTCAATTTACATGTTTGTCTATTATTAAAAAAGATGAGGGAGTGGGAAGACAAGGAGGCCTCTTCAAGTGCTAAAAAAAAAAGGTAAGAATATGGTATTTCCCCCAGAACCTCCAGAAAGGTATGCAATCCTGCCCACACCTAGATGTTAGCCCAATGATGTTCATTTAGGCCTTGTGATATGAAATTTTTGGACTGGACCACACAGTGTTCCCCTGGACTGGAACCCAGATTCTTCGTCCGCCAGAATTGAAGAATGAATCCTCAGACAGAAGATGGAATAGCAAAGGTGGAAATTTATTGAAAAACAAGTACAGACTCCCACGTAGAGAGGTGGGGGTGTCCCACAGAATGGACTCCCATGTGGGGAGGGGGAAAGGGTCCCACTGAGTTCCTTTTCCCTATGGCTTATGAAGACTGCAGATCTTGGTGCCTTGATATTCCCTCTGATTGGTCACTATTCCCTTGGACTGGTTACTATAGTAACTTCTGGGCTCAAAGTTTGAACCTCACATGGGACATGTGAGGTTCTCCCCCTTGCCCCACCTCTCCTTCTTTATTGTTTTCCTATTCTCTTTGGGCTTTCTTCTTCTGAATGAAGGGCTTCCTTCTCTTTATTTTGTAAATATAGACCTTTTGCTGTTCCCAGTTCCCTCATTCTATGGAAATGTACCCATTGCAGCTCTCCAGCTCCCCATTCTATGGAAATATACCTTCTGCTGCTCTGTGTAGCCCTGTGTTTCCGCCATGGTCCCCTTACTTTCTAAATTTCTAAAATTTCCTAAACTGGTCCTATTTTACCCCCAGAATTCCTGTTTCACTAGTATTTGTTTTCTTGGGTTCATCATTCTGGTAAGTGTGCAGTGGTATCACATTGTTTTTATAACATTTAATTATATGAGTGATGAAGCACAGATTTAATAAGTTTTCATATGCTCATGTATGTGTAGTAATCTTTAAATTTCTTTAAGTTTTCTTTCTCTTTCTTATTCATTTGTAAGACTCTTTAAATATTTTGACTCTGAGTTCTTTATTGATTACTAGAGGTCCAGTGCATGAAATTCATGCGGGGGGGGGCGGGGGGGGCCGGAGGGTCCCTCAGCCCAACCTATACCCTCTCCAATCCACAGGGAGCTTCACCTCAGTACCTCAGTGCTGGGTGGGGATGCACGCAGGCAGTTCCATGTCCCAGGCCAGGGACACAGGCAGGTAGCTTCACTTCAGCGTTGGGCAGGGACACATGCAGGCAGTATCACGTCCCAGTCCATGGACGCACGCAGGCAGTGTCATGTCAGTGCTGGGTGGGGACACACTCAGGCACTGCCTCATCCCAGACCGGGGACACATGTAGGCAGTGTCATGTCCCTGACCAGGGACACACGCAGTCACCTTCACCTCAGCACTGGGGGGTGGGAGGGACGCACACAGTCAGCGCCATGTCCGAGGTCAGGGACACAGGCAGGCAGCAACACATCCAGGTCAGGGACACAAGCAGACAGCGTCATGTACCTGGCCAGGGATGCAGGCAGGCAGCTTCACCTCAGCGCTGGGCAGGGACACATGCAGACAGCACCACATCCCAGGTCAGGGACACAGGCAGGGTCACGTCAGTGTTGGGCAGGGACACATGCAGGCAGTGTCACATCCCAGGCCAGGGACACATGTCAGCAGCTTCACCTCAGCACTAGGTTGGGGGGGAAATGCACGCAGTCAGTGCCTCGTCCCAGGTCAGGGACACAGGCAGGCAGTGCCACATCCCAGGTCAGGGACACAGGCAGTCAGCGCCACATCCCAGGTCAGGGACACAAGCAGGCAGTGCCATGTCCCAGGTCAGGGACACAAGCAGGCAGTGCCACGTCCCAGGTCAGGGACACAGGCAGGCAGCGCCACATCCCAGGTTAGGAACACAGGCAGGCAGCGCCACGTCCCAGGTTAGGAACACAGGAAGGCAGCGCCATATCCAGGTCAGGGACACAGGCAAAGAGCGTCATGTCCCTGGCCAGGGAAGCAGTCAGGCAGCTTCACCTCAGTGCTGGGAGGGACATTAGCACTGGGCAGGCCTGGGCATGCCTCCACTGGGGGCGGAAGTCCCCAGCCCCATCACTGCCCCCCAGCTCCTGTGCCTACACAATCTGTTGACTGGTCATGACTCAGACACCACTGGGTCCAATTAGCATACTACCTCTTTATTATATAGGATATGTATTATAAATATCTTCTCCAAACCAGTGGCTTTCTTTTTTCATTCTATTAAATAGTGTTTTGTTTTGTTTTTGATAAAGCAAGTTTTTAATTTTAATGTAATTCAGTTTATCTTTATTTAAGCTAATGTGTTCTATTAAATGATTATGTTAAGCAAAGTTTTCTTACATACAATTTATAGCTATACTAGAGGCCCAGTGCATGACTGAATCATGCACATGTAGGGTCCCCTACAAGCTTTCGCTTTCGATCGCGGGGGAGCTGGGTGCCTGTCGCTGGTGCACCAGGCCTTTCGGAAGCCTCCGGCTTGGCGGAGGCTTCCGAAAGGCCTGGTGCCGGAGCAGACAGGCACCCAGCTCCCACCCCGGCCACCCCGAGTCCCACCCCCTGTGCCTCCCTCTGGCCCAATCGTGGGCATAGCGGAGTGATGGTAATTTACATATTACCATTTTTTATTAGGTAGGATAGATGCCTGGTACAGGGGTGGGGGCCAGCTGGTTTGCCCTGAAGGGTGTCCCTGATCAGGGTGGGGTTCCCTTGGGGTGTGGGGCAGCCTGAGCGAGGGGCCTGTGGTGGTTTGCAGGCAGGCCACGCCTCCTGGCAACCCAAGCAGAGGCCCTGGTATCTGGAATTTATTTTCCTTCTACAATTGAAACTTTGTAGCCTGGAGCGGAGCCAAGCCTGGGGCTCCCTCTGTGGCGGCAGCCATTTCTGTTGGGGTTATAATTGAAACTTTGTTGCCTTAAGCGGGTGGGCCCAGCCAGGGTGTGCAGAAAGCTTTGCTTCCCCTGTTGCCGGTGGCAACCCTGGCCTGCTCTCTCAAGCTCCATTCTGATGCCATTTCTGTTTGAATTTGTTTACCTTCTATAATTGAAACTTTGTAGCTTGAGTGGAGGCTTAGGCCTGCAACGGCTGGCGGAAAGCTTATTTCCCTCTGTTACCTGGGAAACCTTGCTCTCTGTGGCTGTAGCCATCTTGGATGGGTTAATTTGCATACTCGCTCTGATTGGATGGTGGGCGTGGCTTGTGGGCGTGGCTTGTGGGCTGTCAGAGGTATGGTCAATTTGCATATTTGTCTATTATTAGGTAGGATTCTTCTGTTTCCTTCTAAACATATGATTGTTTCATAATCTCAGAATAATCGCCCTATATCAAGGTCCTTATCCTTGATCATTTCTGCTTTGTCCCTGCGACCTGTATAAAAACATATTAACAGATTTTGGGGATTCGAGGACATAGGCTTATTTGAGAATGATCATTATGTCTACCACAATTTAATAATTATACATAACTATAAGTATAACATATATATATATATAAAAATATGTAAGGTATACATATAAAAGAGTATAAATATAAAAAATAATTACCAAATGAGTTAAAATAGGTCCTCTTAGAAAACAAGAGAGGTGAGAGAGCTACAATTCTGAGATTTTATAGTAAAAGTCCTTTGGAACTATTTTCCCTTTATGCACAATAAAACTTTTAAGAATTAAATGGGTCCCAAGAATCTTTTTTTATTATTGAAGTGCAGTCCAGTTAAAAATGTCATAAATTTTTATTCACTAAATTGTATCCCATTGAGACATATAAAATAGCACCTGGTACAAATATGAAGCAAACGTTCAAACCCTTCTCATCTTTAACAAAGCAACCAGCAATACATGCACAATACTTAACAGGTCAAACTTCAGAATTTTTTAAGGTAAAATACTAACATCTCATTAAAAATTTGCTTAACTTACCACTAATTAAGCTACAAATAAAAATTCAATTGTATCTTAAATACAGAATATTAAAAATAGTTCTGGTGACCAAAATAAGCACAATGGATTAGATATCATTTTAATCTGTACTTTCTCCTGAAAATTCAACAATAAAAAAAAAGAATTTAAAATTTTTTAAATTAATGGGACAACAAAAAACAATGGAAAAAGTAAGTCAAACAACCAGAGATGTTAACACATATTTTGGGGATAACACAATTAAACTGAATTATAGTAAGTGCCTTATAAAAAAATAAAAGATAATACCAAAGTTCCTTGTGCAAACAATAGAATAAATCAATAAGAGTAGTGGTGCTACTTTATCTTAGGAAGATGTAGGGAGGGATGGGTCAGTTGCCTGAGAAGTCAAATGTGAGGGGTGAGGCTGAAAAAGATTATTTGGGCAGTAAACTCACAAATCCTCTCCTATCCAGGAGGGATAAAATCTACCTCCCACATACCCACCAGGAGAATCCATGTTCCCTCTACGAAGTTAAACCAGGGTCTATGGCCCACCAAGACACAAAGCAACAGGGATAATGATTGAGAGGAATTATACCAGAAACAGGGATTAAAGATCAGCAAATATCTATAATATTAAAAGGGTAATATGCAAATCAACTGGTGCCCGAAAAGCAGTACTACCATCCGGAGGACCTTCAGGATGACCTTCCAGATGAAGCTGGGGCTGTAAGGGCCAAGGCAGCTGGGGCTGCAAAGACCTACTCTTGCATGAATTTCATTCATCAGGCCTCTAGTTTTCTATAAAGAGCCAGAGAGTTCATACATTAGACTTGGCACTTTATATAGGTTATATTGCAACAAGTTAACCATGCATTTGTAGCATGAGGTCATAGACAATATGTAAATGAATGGGTGTCACTGTGTTTTAATAAAAAATTTATTGATAAAAGGCTAGATTTGGTCCACAGACAGTAGTTAACTGACCTCTGGATTAAAGTTTAGACATTTAAGCATACGATCACTAGCAATCTTTCCCAACATGGTAACCAAATGTACATTAACCAGACATAGAGACTTGGACTACCCAAGGGAGAAGAACAGCTTATTCTGCTGCTTGGGAGACCCCAAACCATTCCATCGCCACCTGATCAATCTAAAGTGAAGCCCTACCATGAAATCATGCACATAGAGCCTCTACAAGCTTTCTAGTATTTCACTTTTAAGTATTGTTGGAGAGAAAAAGCTCATCAGCTATTTGAGAAATCTCTAATATGAGAGACAAAAGAAAGTAAGAAAAAGAAATTTTGAGGTGAAAAGATAAGAAGGGAGCAACAATTTTAAACTATATTGTTATGATATTATTGATATTTACATTATTAATATCCTCTGAAGTAGAAATGAAAAAGCACATTGATGAAACAAAAAGAAGATATACAGGTAGTGTCATTCATCCTTTCAATCAACAAATGTTGATTGATACCTAGCATAGCATAGGTGCTTGAGATACAGATATAAATAAAAGTAAATGAAAATCCAAAAACTGCCTTCATAGAGTTTCTATTTTAATAACAAGATAGGGAATCTAAAAATCCTATCAAATAAAGAGTGAACATGCAAATTGACGGTCACTCCGTCACAAAGATGGCAGTGCCCATAGCCACAAGATGGCAGCGCCCAGTCCCCTCAGCCCTGTTAGAGCCCCCCAGTCATTTTAGCCCTTGCCATGGCAAGGGGCAAGCAGGCCCCCACAGAGAGCATACACCAGGGCCTGTGGTGGTGTCGAGCAGTCAGGTCCGCAGAGAGCAGAGAACCACAGGGAGCGGGCCTAAGCCGAGAGTAGGACATCCCCTGAGGGCTCCCAGATAGGAGAGGGTGCAGGTCGAGCTAAGGGACCCCCCCCCATGCACGAATTTCATGCACCGGGCCTCTAATATTATGATAAATGTGACAATGGAATGTAGTAAGTGCTATGAAGAAATTATGGACCAGGTTAAGTCAAATCAAGAGTTCTTAGAGATGCAGTCTTAAATAACATGGTCAAGATGGTACTCACTGCTGAGGTAATGTCTGAGTGTTGGCTGAGTTTGCTATTAGCCACTGAGGAGTAAACATTTTGGATAACTTGAAGACTGCTATATGGGGGGGAGGGGAAGAGAGAGCAACCAGTACAATTTCTTTTTAAATAAAATATTTTTATTGATTTCAGAGAGGAAATGAGAGAGAGAGAGAGAGAGAGAGAGAGAGAGAGAGATCAATGATGACAGAGAATCATTGCTACCTCCTGTATACCCCACACTTGGGATGAAGCCCGCAGCCTGGGCATGTGCTCTGGCTGGGAAATGAACCATGAACTCCTGGTTTATAGGTCAATGCTCAACCACTGAGCCATGCAAGCTGAGCCCAGTATAATTTCTAAAAGCAAGAGTATGTCTGAAGTACTTAAAGACTAGCCATGAGGTCAATATGGCAGAAGTGGACTGAGAATAGATGGAGAGGAAGCAACAGGCCAGACAAGATGGAATTCTGTTTCTTTTTTTTTTTTTTGGTAGGATGGAATTCTGTAGATCAGCAATTCTCACAGTGGGATCCACAGACCCTCGGAGGTCCCCAAGACCCTTTATAAGAGTGTGAGATCAATAACATTCTCACAATAATATATTTTTGCCATTTTCAGTTTTGACATTGGCACTGATTGTGCAAAGTGATGATAACATTCCTGGTGTCTTAGCACAATAAAGTTTGGTGCACTGCCTGGAGTAATGTTTATTGCATTCTTTCCTGCCACACACTAGCAGTAGGGAAAAAATGCTAGTTTTACTTAAGGCCATCTTGATGAAGCAGTAAAATTATTAATTTGATTCCATTTCAACCCTTTTCACAGAACCATTTTCTCAAACATCTTTTTCATTTTGTGTGTGACAAAATGGAAAATATACATAGAACACTTGAAAGAATTTTTGAGTTCTGAGCTGAACCAGCTGCTTTTATCACGAAATGCCATTTCATGTAAAAGAGCAACTGAAAGATAAGCTATGTTTATTCAGACATTGGGGAATATAATTTCTAAAAAAAATAAGCCTGTAATTTCAACAAAAGCAGCAGACAGTATTTGATATTAATAGTAAAATGTGGGTTTCCAAAAAAAAATGTGCATTGTTTAGAACTTGTATCAGTTACCATAAGCATGAATGTTTCTTAATACTTGGAGATTTTTTTATATCAGTAATTATATTAATGAATGTGACGTTTCGATAAGCTATAATGTAATTTGTGAACATTCTGCAAGATATGCATAAATAAGTGAACCATTATTTAATACTGCATAATGTTAAAAAGTCCTACATTCAAAATTAAAGAAAAATAAATTAATTTTGATGTAACAAAGCACAAGTTTCCATTGACCTGGTTGCAGACACCATAACTCACCTTTAAGTAACTACCACTCAACAGGCTTTGATGTAGTATCAAAGACAAATATACACAAGGAACAAATATTAAAATATTCCTCCCTTTTCCATGGAATGATACCTGTCTGAACCATATTTTCTTCATATATCTAAGAAACATATCTAAGAAATTTGTTATTTCTATTTCAAATAAATTCATAAATATCTTAAAATTTTCAGTTTTTATCGAGTATAGTGATACTCCAAGATTTGACACAAATGAACAAAAGCTCTTTAGGATTCTCCAGAATTATTAATCATAAAGGTGCCCTATGCAAAATATATTCTCTATCATCTTATAACCTGTGTAATCTTTCTTATGGTTTATTTATTCCTCCATTGACCAGGAGTCACTCAGTGCTAATTAATAATTGCTTAATATGAACCAATTTCTTACCCATTAGCCAGTTCAGGAATTGGCAATATGTACTTTTATAGTTAATGTAACTTTTTTTTCAGATACCAACAGACAAACCACTTATAGGGAGAAAAGTTTTCAAAACCATCCTGAGGACTATATTTGAAACCCTGAAGCCAATCGTTAATACAATTGAGATTTGTATCTCTTGCTAACACCTGAATCTTGAACACCACTAGCAAGGAAGATGTGAGCATTTCATCTTTCCAAGGAATCATTTATGTAGATTTGGACAGGGTTTAGAAGACAATTAGAAGTGAACAATATTTTATACTTTCAACATATGGTAAATAGTTGTAGTTCTTGTTTAATTTTACGACAGAGCTTCTGGGTTTTATTTACTTATCTCTGTTTTCCACTGAAGTCAGGACCTATTCTTACCACAGAGAAGTCGGTTGTTCCTTTCCCTTCGTATGGCACATGCTTCAAAAATTGGACATCTGATGGACACTAACGTGAGATGGTTTACTAGTCAGAGTGCTCCATCAGCTTTTAGGAGAATGTCTTGCTAATTATACAAGCTTAAGTTAGAAGTGCTTCTTCTGAATTTGCAAGGCATCTGTCACTACTCCCATCTTTGCACTTAGCATAGCATCCAGTGTTTTCTAAGAAACTGGTCTGTATCCCTATTTGACTGTAACTTCTATAAAGGCAAAGGCCATGTCCGCCTTGTTTATCATTGTATCTCCAGTACTTAACTGCCTTGGGAACCTGTGTTTAGCATAGTATAGGGGATTTCAATATTTGCTTTTTCTTTTTAAAGCCCCCACATCTCAATGACATGATAGCATTCATTGCCTCAAGATGAAAGAAGAAAAAAAGGCACTGATTTACAAACTTACACATTTTAAATGATTGTAAAACAATAATGTGCAATACAATGTGCATTAGAATCTAAAGAGCTAGGCAACTGAGAGGGAAGAATATTTTATTTTTAATGGACTTCTAAATAGCAGGATGTCCTTATTATGAGCTGAACTTGGAAACTCAAGAGCTAAAGTTTATACCCATAAACTACTGTAGCGGAAATAATGCAGCAATTAAATTAAAGCCAAAACCCAGGCATGGGGGTGGGAATTGGAAAGGGGGTGACATCTATTGAAGTCAACGGTTAGGTTTGGGATTGAAAAGACTAGGAAACATTTGGGCTACCAATCATCTGGGACACTGGAAATGGAGACATCAAGGCAGAATGTGCCCAGGCCAGCACTGCTGCAGTGGAGTAAAAGTGGCAATGAGCTCTGTGTAGTCAACAAGGGCCTGAGGTAGACTCCCTGCATTTCATGTCTCCCTCAGCTAGGATGGCACATGGGGAGTATCCAAAAATTACCAGGATCCAAGTCTCTGAGAAAAACATGTACTAACCCACCTGCCATGAAAATGTTTTGGGGATTATAGGTCCCATGGCCAGAGCCACAAAATCATCAGGAGCCCATTTGGGGGCACAGTTGTCCAGAGGGATAATTATGTTATTTCCAGAAGAGTCCCAGGCTTTGCCTGTGTCATAAGATCAGAAAAAAAAAAAGCACTAGCCAGTGCTGCTCATAATGAAGATAAAAGTCAATTCCCAATACCAAGGAGAAAAACTAGGCCTTAACAGAGGCTAATGAGAACAGAAGAAAGTCTTGAAGCCACAAGCAGCCTTGGGTCCAGGACTATAACTGGAGTTGGCTCAAACCAGCTCATTAGAGCCAAGTGTGGGTGTCTCTTCCCATCTCTGATTCAATGCTATCCAATTGGAAACTCAAAACTGGCTACCGTGAGAGCCTTTATACCATGAACTTGGAAACCCTACAAATTGGGGCCTTTCCCCCACTCCTGACCAGGGAGCTTGTTTCTAAATATTTATCAGCACATCACAGATGATATGTAATCCTACTGTGTATTTAGATTACCCTGGGAAGAAAGAAAGTAGACTGAGTATAAATTACACACTATCTTCCATGGAGACGAATGGGTTTCCAGCTCTGCAAAAATGGTTCCTAAAAGCTCAATACATGTTAACTGTAAAGAAAAGTAAGAACTTGTTTTTTCCCTATTGGTTCATTTAGATTATAAAATCATGACAATACCTATTCGGTTAACATTTAGGGTATCACTATGATATTTATTCATTCAACTATCAGACCTGGGAAAAGATGATACTCTATTGCTATTTAATGAATCCATAGTTACTTATATCTCTGTTTTCCCTGCTGAGAAAGAGTTCTGCGTTCGAGACACTTTTGTTTTAAACATGTCACATTAACCATCCAGATGGTGAAATGCAGCCTTCCAGTGGCTTGTTGCCCATTGTACTGAAGTACTGTGCTTCCAGAGAGATCAGTGCTGTCAATGCCTTCAGCAAGATCTTTCAAAATCCCGTTTGCAGACCGGTGCCAAAGCGGCTTACATATTGGCATCAATTACCAGCCTGTCATAGTGGTTTCTAAGGAAAAGCAACACGAAAGCTGTTGATAAAGTCTGGAGTTTCCTAGATAGTAATTTTGCACTGGTATCTGCCATGTGTATCTGTCAGAACAACTTGAGTTAGTGCTAGAAAGCTGCCTTCGTAGTGTATTGGCCAGCCCACCTCGAAAATGCTCTCTGCTTACCAATTCATCTGCAGGCTCCTTTTGAGCATCATTTCTCCAAAAGGGTTTTTTGTTTTGTTTTGTTTTACCTCATCTAAGGATTGCTTTAAGTTCTATTTTCAAAAGATGAAAATAATTTCCATCAAACTGTTATCTTATTCACAACACTGTGTTTATTTTCTGTGATGAATTAATTAATAATTATTCCTCCCTCCCCAGCCTGGAGGATCAGTGAGAATGGAATCCTTCTAACTTTTGCTTACCTATGGTTTTATGTCACTAGGATACTGTGTGACTCATAATGAATGTCAATTTATGCTTGCGGAATAAATAAATAAAGATTTGTAAAAGGGATTGCAACAAAAGTAACATTTTATATATTCCAAAGAAATCATATAATTCAACAAGAAGACTCAAATAACCAGTAGGAAAATATAGTTCAAGTTGGTAATCATGAAAAAAAAATAGAAATGAGAAACATTTTTTAAGTTTAGTATCATATTTACTCAACAAATTTAAATTTAAACTAGCCTTTCAATAATAAAAGTCAAAAATTTAAATACTACAAAGTGGTAGAAAGTTTTGATAAGCAAGTACTAAAATTCTCACCTGGAAGGAATAGAACTATTAGGTACATTTTCTTGTAGGTAATTGGTGAAAATCAATAAAAATATATACTTTACCCAATGTTTCCATTTTGTTAAGAATTGTCTTCAGGAAATATGTACAAAGACGTATAAAGCAGGGTATTCATTAAAACATTATTTATAGCCCTTACCGGTTTGGCTCAGTGGATGGAGCGTTGTCCTGGGGAATGAAGGGTCCCAGGTTTGATTCTTGATCAGGGCACATGCCTGGGTTGTAGGCTTGATCCCCAGTAGAGGGCCTGCAGAGGCAGCCAATCAATGATTTACTCTCATCACTGATGTTTCTATCTCTCTCTCCCTCTCCATTCCTGTCTGAACTCAATAAAAATATATTTAAGAAAACACATTATTTGTAATACTGGAAGTAATTTAAACATTTAAAAATGTGGGGTTAGCATAATAATTTATAGTTATGAAAAGTACTAGACACCATTAAAATGATGTAATACATTTCAGTTGATTGACAACTATGTGATGGCAATGTATTCAAGTGAGATTGGGTGATGAGGGACTTTGAATGTTTTGTATGTCACATTCCAGAGGATGTGCGCTAAAGTGTTTATAGTGCTTATCTTTGATGTTAGGAGTCTTAAGGTAATTTCAACTTCTTTTACTTTTTGAACTTCTACAGTTTAGACTGTCTTCTACCTTGATAATGCGTTACTTGAATAAATTATTAAGAAGAGAGGATTAAAAGAAATGGTGGTAAAACATGAAAAGTCTCTGTAGCTCATGGGAAATGGCTTATAGATAAATGTTTCAAAAGGGAAGATTTGGGTTTGAACATAGAAACAGAATTGAGACAGAATTTTATGGATAGGAGCTTAATACCTGCTTCTGCATCAAGGCTGTTATATTAACTTTTATCTACTGATATAGCAGGAATACACTCCTACTGTATTCTCAAGAAAGACATGGTTAGTTGATCAAATGTCAAGGCTAAGTTTAAAGTACTGATGTTATTTTTTTTTACTTTAAATAATAGCTCTTCCCCACCCCCGCAACCCTCACTCCAGGTGGTAAGCAGCAGCAAATGGTCTTTGCTTTCTACAGGTCTGTCCCTCCCTCCCCTCCCCCCCCTTTTTTTAAACTACCAGGGCAGAAACATGTTAAGTTCACATAAATGGAGAACACCCACTGTGGAAAACATTTATTTTGACTTCAAAAGGAACAGTAAAGCCTCGGTCACTTCATAGCAAATTAAAAGAGCAAATGTGTGGTCTTATCTATCTGGGTTGTAAAAGTGACAATTAGGAAAGTTTAAGTGTTACAGTTGTTTTTGTGGGGCAGTGGTTATCTGTGACCAATCACAATTTTTTCTCATCAGGATCAAGTCAATTCCAGGGCTTTGACTTCTGATTGGCTACCAAATGAAATATAGACACCAAAATTATTGCTTCATTAAATCGGCTTCCAGGAAATGTTCACGGAAGGAATGGTTAAGCAATCTTTTATCTCAGGCAAACGTCTGTGACTCCCCATTAGCACACTCCTAGACAGAAATTGGCTGCCTCTTTTTAATATAAAATTCTCTTCTCTGCTTTCAACATTTAAGAAAATACTTACCCAGCTTGTATCTGTCTACAATATTTTTATTCATGGCTGTCCATCAAGGCTCACAAGCTCCAAAAAAGTTTATCCTTTTTTTTTTTTTTTTTAATTCACTATGCACAACAACTAAGAGAAGATAGCAGCCCTGCTGGTGTGGCTCAATGTACTGAGTGTCATCCCATGGACCTGGGTTCGATTGCAGGCTTGATCCCAGTAGGGGGCATGCAGGAGGCAGCTGACTGATGTTTCTCTCTCATCAATGTTTCTCTCTCTCTCTCCCTTTCTCTCTATCAAAAAATCAATAAAAATATTTTTTTTTAAAGAAAAGAGAGAAGATAGTAATAACTTTGGAATGCAGCATTGGTTTTAATGATATAAACATATCAAGAGTGAGGTTCCCCAACTTGGAACCATTGGCATTATGGACTGTCAATATTTTTGCTGTAAGAGATTGTTTTGTGTATTGTAGGACGTTTTGTGGCACTCCAGGCTACTGTACTCTGCCCACTAGATTGTTTTGTTGTTGTTCATTAGATTACAATAGAACCCCACCCTTCTTGTGACAACCAACATTGTCTCTAAACATTGCCCTATGTCCCCTTAGGGGCATTATGTCCTCAGGTGTAAACCATTCAACTAGAAAAATTAAAGAGGACTTTACCCACAATAATTAGTATACTGTATATTTAAAAATATTTTTATTGTATCACTCACAAATAAGTTTGTGCCACAATTAAAGCAAATTATTTTGTTTAAAGATATATATTCATGCACTAGCCAGTTTTGCTCAGTGGATAGAGCATGGGCCTGTGTACCAAAGGGCCCTGGGTTCGATTCTGGTCAAGAGCATGTACCAAGATTGCAGGCTTCTCCCTGCCCCACCCCCACCCACTGCCCTGGTCAGGACTCCTGTAGGAGGCAACCAATTGATGTGTTTCTCTCAGATAGATATTTCTCTCTGTCTTTCCCTCTCTCTTTCACACTCTCTCTAAAAACCAATGGAAAATATCCTTGGGTGAGGATTTAAAAACACACACAAAACTATATGATCATAATCAGGAATCAACTTATTAAATCTTTGTGTAGATACCAGTCATAAAAGGTTGATTTTTCTAACTAAGAACATAGCTGCCCTAGCTGGTTTGGCTCAATGGATGGAGCATCGGCCTTCGAACTGAAGGGTCCCAGGTTCGATTCCAGTCAAGGGCACATGTCCAGGTTGCAGGCTCGATCCCCAGTAGGGGGTGTGCAGGAAGCAGTCAATCAGTGATTCTCTTTCATCATTGATAATTCTTTATCTCTCTTCTCCCTTCCTCTCTCTGAAATCAATAAAAATATTTTTAAATATATATATTTTTAAAAAAGAACATGGCTAAAAGCAAGGGAAGAAATCTTGTAGTGTCAGTTTTAAGCAAGTCACTTGGTCACAAATCTCATTGTTTGTCCTTACCTGTGATATGCTGCTGTGGTACAGAATCTGCCCCAGGCATCTACGCCAGGAGATGGGCTGCCTGAGGGGTGAGTCTCAGCCAAATCAGGAGCTGCCTGTGCACTGAATTCTCCATTGTGTTTTCATTTACTCTCAACACAAATGGGAAAAAAAATTTTTTTACTTAACATCTGAAAGAAATCTTGCAGAATTCAGAATGAAAAGACTTACCACTAAACAACTATTAGAGGCATCCTAAGCATTGCATTTATGCTGATTAGAAAGAAGATAAGACGGATGTCAGAGTAAGAAATATTTGGGTTAATTCTTATGAGCACTTGGTAGTTGTGTAACACCAGGACAGATTTTTGTTTGTTTTGTTTTTTTTATCCTTCCAACTTTTATTTTTTTTTAGTAAAATAGGCGAGATCATAATTGATAGGATTATTGCAAGAACTAATTTATTGTTTGGGGGCCAAAATATGATACACATTATGGATGAGAAAGTAATCTTAGGTGATGGTTACTCAAGGAAAAGACTGTACAAGATAAATTCAGTTAAATTTAAAGCTATAATAAAGAAAAGCTATTTTTCATAAACATGTGTAACAAAACTTTATTTTTTCTAGTTTCACCCCCTTGCCTCCAAGAACCAGCCTTGAAATTTCAACTTCTTCCTCGTGCTATGTTCCTTTTCACTTTCATTTATTTTAGCCAATGGAAGAGCCACAAGCTTTAGGGTCAAACAGACCAATACTTCTATTTTAATTTTGTCAATGGCAGGACGTTCAACCTTGGAAAATTACAGAAGCAGTCTGAATCTCAATGCTTTCATTTGTAAAATAGAAGTAATAATAGCAGATCATCAATAAATGCAGCTATTTCTGTTTACTAGGTTAAAACTTACATAAATTAAGTTCTCACAAAACAAATTAGGCCATAAACATATTTGACTATCATACAGGTTAAATAGTTATACTGTTCTAGCATAATTCTGTGTAAAATCTTTCTATGTTAGCCAGTAAATCTATCCTCAGACCTTAAGTCTCTCATTCTTTCTAGTCACTTGTAGAAAAGTCACCCACAGATAGCAACCCATTTTTCTTATTGTCAAATTTAACATGTCCAAAATTAGCTCATCAAATGACCTTTTCATTTTTCCCTTCCTTCCAAAGTTTCTCATTTCTCTCCATGCCAGTGCCTTTTTTCCCACTTTCTTATGTGAGATTATCAGCCATTTTTATTCTTCCTTCTCTACATACTATATCTCGTGTCACCAATATTGCCACTTTTTTCTCTCTAAAAAACATGCCTCTAATTTTGTCTTCATGTCATTTCACTGCCGTTTCAGTCCAGATCCACACCAGCTCATTCCCTTTCTCTTTGTATTTTACATGAGAATTAATGAAACGAGATACAAAAATAAATCAATATGAAGAATATATATAACATGTTCTGAGAGTTGGAAATCTAATTAGAAGCAATAGCTTAAAATAGCAAAACAGTTTTAAAACTGACAAGTTTCCTTTTATATTAATTTACATCATTTTGAATTGATTTGGCTTGATCAGATGAAGGAATAATCTTTTTAGTACTCTGTACTCAGTTCTTTATAAGGTTGGTTTCTTTTATTAGTGTATGTACTTGGTAATTATTGAGCTATCTTTCCTGAAGCTTTTGTCTACCTTGGCTCATGGCATCTTCCTCATGTTTTCTGGGGATAGTGACTTTTACCATTTATTCTGTATTTTTCATGCTCCTCAAACATGGAAGATCCCAGTTTCCATCCTTGTCTTTCCAATCTCTCTCTCTCTCTCTCTCTCTCTCTCTCTCTCTCTCTCTCTCTCTCTCATTCTCCTCTCTCTCCCCCTATTATCTTCCTGGAAATCTCTAGTGACCCCATTATATCAACTGCTGTATCTATGGGTATGAATCCTTGGATGTGGCAAGTCTATTTAGTCTGTTCTAATCTCATTATCCTGTTGTATAGCACTGTTGAGTACTCACATAATTTTTTCTCAACTTTTTCTTTTGACATGCAGACATTTTAAAATCAGATGTAAAACCTAAGATACTTTATAATGGCTTTAGTAAAAATCCATTCAGCACAGGTTTACCATTTAGGCATTTTAATATATAACTTTATATTTGCATATATAGTTAGATTTTCTTAAATTTCTATGCGAAACATTTTTTTGTCACAACACTTAATAGGTAGAGAAAATATTTTGATTTCCATTTTATAAATTAAGAGGCTATGAAAATCTTTAGGAAACTTGTCTAGTTTTTTTGAATTGCATGATAATGAGTTTTTCACTATTTTTATCCTGCCTTTTTTATCCTGAAATAAACTATTCAAATTAATTATCATTCTATAGGTTGTTTTTGTTTTTGTCTTTGTTGAGAAGGGTGTATTTTTAAATAACCCAATTAAAAATATCTACTTCTGTAAGAAACATTAGAGGATATGATCTGCATAAAGTCACAAAGCAATAAGTTTAATCATCTGTAATTATTTTTATTTTCTCTATCTCTTTCCCCACCACTTCATATATTCCTTAACAACAGGCACAAGATTTTGAAATTTTTTCTGATTTCTCACTTGATTTGTACAATACTCTTTGCTTAACTAATTGGTATGGATTGAATGTTGTGTTTCCCCAAAATGCATATGTCAAGGCTCTAATCCTATGTGAAAATAGGTCCTGTGATGAGGTGATGAAGGTTAAATGAGGTCATAGAATGGGGCTCTTATCTGATAAGTGGTGCCCAATAAGAAGAAGAGACAGGGGCTCTCTCACTCTTCCATGTGGAGACACAGTGAGAAGGCAGAGAAACCTTGGCCAATAAGGAAAAGAGCTTTCACTAGAAACCAAATCCCCTAGTACCTTCATGTTGGACTTCCTGGTCTCTGGAACTATGGGAAAATTAATTTGTATTTCATACACTATTCAGTCTTCGGTGTTCTGTTACGGTGGCCAAGAAGACTAAGACTATCCACAAACTAATGGTTTTCATTTTTATTTTAAAAATTAAATATTATTAATGTGGGATGAGAAAGAAAGTGACTATAGAGTCAACAAAATATCCTTTCTTATGTTTTTAAAGTATATACCAGAGTTGCACTGGTAGCTTAAATTAAATACTATTCTGTAGTTACATTTTTTAAGTGTATTTTTGCTCACTGGATCAATGAAAAGTATCATAAATGTGAAGATCACGCAGATAAGCATATTTTTCTAGCTTTGTTTTAGAAAAGTAATATGAAAAAGCAAACTGACAAATTTGGGAAGTCACAAAATCTAATTATTTCCAAGGTCTGATGTAAAAATTACCACAAACATGGTGGTTTAAAACAAGAGCAATTTATTCTCAGATAGTTTTGGAAGCTGGAAGTCCAAAATCAAGGTCTTTTAACTGTACTCCCTCTGAAGGATCCAACAAAGAATCCATTTTTGCCTCTTCCAACTTCTGGTGAACCTAGGCATTCCTTGGCTTGTGGCTGCATAACTCCCATTTCTGCTGTTTTCATATGGCCTTCTTCTCTCTATGTGCCTCTACTCTAGGTATCTCTTAAAAGGGCATCTGTCATTGGATTTAGGGCCCACCCTGACAATTCTGTTTCCTTGGTGTATATACAAATAGTACTGTTCTAAAACAAAGCTAGAAAAATATGTACAAGGAGACTTGCAAAACCAACTGACTCCCCATTGCAAGTCTATTTTTTTTTTTGGTTAAAATTCTGTTCAAAAGGTAAAAACATAAGTTAAAATAACGTTTGATCATAGCTCCCCAAACCATTGCAAGGAAAAGTGCTGGAGGCTAATTCCAGGAGGTCGTAAATGCAAGTTGTTCATCAAAAGGTTGACGGACTTTAGGGCTGAAGATCGACATATTAATGCCTGTGGCCAGACAGCTGAGGGCAGTTCCCCAACCTGATAATCTTTTATTGTTTACCAAATCTTACCTTTCATATGTATAATCTGCTTTGCTGTAGGGCAAAATCCTATCTAATAAAAGGGTAATATTCAAATTAACCATCACTTTGTCACAAAGATGGCAGCACCCATAGCCACAAGATGGTGGCGCCCAGTCCCCTCAGCCCTCCTGGAGTCCTCCAGTCCTGGGGGGTGGCCGCTGAAAGCAGGCAGCGTGAGCAGCCTGGCGGAATTCTTGCTTCATCGCTGCAGCGATGAAGCAAGAGTTTCGCCCCGGCCGCGGAGGCAATGGGCAAGGACGGGAGTGGGATGGTGATGCTATATCCAGTCTGGGTGCCACAGCAAGGCACTGTGTGTGGATGGAGTGCCCAGCCCACGTAGGGGTGCAGGCGGTGGGAAATGGGGAGCCCCTATTTGGGGAATGGACACACAAAGAGGAGCAGCGTGGCCACATGCAGCTCGCCCGCCTTCTCTGGAGGAATTCCAAGGAGGCAGGGAATGGTAGGCTTCAGCTGCATCAGTTTCACTCACTCACTCACACGCTGCAGGCTCGCTCCTTCGGAGACATGGATCGGTGGCGCAGGTGGTGCACAGCCATCAGTTCCAGGTTAGAGGGCCACCGTCTCCTGTCCCAGGACATGTGGGATGATTCTCATAGGAAACTAAGGTGGTCCCCGCTTAAAGGGCCTGACTCCCTGAAAACCAGACTCACCCCAAAAGGATAAGCTCTTTACTATTGTGTTGATCTGTCACCTTTAAGCATCATTCACACATTAGACACTTTATCCTTATTGTTAGAACGTTATAAAATATATGTGTTTTGTTTGTTTGTTTTTTTACTTTATTTTCCAGATAAGGAGAGGTAGACTCAGGGTATGAATCCACAAATGTCTGGGTGGAAAGCTTCTCTTCAGCTCTGAAAGCTGGGCATGTGGCAGTAGACGACTATCCCAAAGATACTAGATGGTGAAAGAAGGAGCTGGAAATGAGACAAAATGGTATGTGTGCATCTTCAAAGGAAAGTGGATGCCTCTCCAGTCTAGGCACTTTCTAGGAGACCTTGACAATTACTGGCAAGCTGCCATTCTGAAACAAGCAAAGGTGAGGAAGGAGTACAGGTAATGCAGACTGGAAACTGCAGTTTGGGCAGGTCAAGGACTTTGATCTAGCAATACAATGCCATCAGAGTTGGGATGTTCTCGGATTCTCAGAACTTTGCAATTGATTTCTATTGTTTGCTTCAATAAATTTCAATCAAATGCCCTGCGATTTTATATATCTACTAGAGGCCCGGTGCATGAAATTCATGCACGGGGGTCCCTCAGCCCAACCTGCACCCTCTACAATCCAGGAGCTCTCAGGGGATGTCCTACTGATGGCTTAGGCCCACTCCCCATGGTTCTCTGCTCTCTGCGGGGCCTGGAGGTTTCCCTGCAGCCATGGAGATGAAGCCCCCATGTCCTGCTGTCCGCTCTCTGCCTGCTGCTGCCATGCACCATGCAAAGGAAGCCCCAATGTCCTGCAGTGTGCTCTGTCTGCCAGGCCTGGGGGCTTCACCGACAAGGACACACTAAGGAAGCCCCCATGCCCTGTTGTCCAGGCTCTGTCTGCGGGATCTGGAGGTGTTCCCACCGCCACCTTACTAAGGAAGCCCCCAAGCCCTGCTGTCTGGGCTCTGTCTGCCATGTCTGGGGACTTCACCGCCACAGCTGCACTAAGGAAGCCCCCAAGCCCTGCTGTCTTGGCTCTGTCTGCTGGGCCAGGGGGTCTTCCCACTGCCTCTGCTCTAAGGAAGCCACCATACCCTGCTCTCCGGGCTCTGTTTGCAGGGCCTGCAGCTTCCCCACTGCCATGCTAAGGAAGCCTCCATGCCCTGCTGTCTGGGCTCTGTCTGCAGGGCCTGGGGCTTCCCCGCTGCCACAGAAGCCTCCAAGTCCTGCTGTCTGGGCTCTGTTTGCTGGGCCTGGGGTTTCCCTGCTCCTGCGCTAAGGAAGCCGCCATGCCCTGCTCTCTGGGCTCTGTTTGTTGGTCGGACAGGCCAGACACTCCAGCAGCAGGGCTGAGGGGACTGGGCGCCACCATCTTGTGGCTATGAGGGCCGCCATTTTGTTGCTGAGTGATGGTTAATTTGCATATTACTCTATTATTAGATAGGATAATAATAAAAGCATAATATGCTAACTAGACCAGATGTCCTTCAGGATGAAGCCAGGGTTGCGATGGGAGCCCCTCCCAGGTGCCAGAGGGAAGCCGGTATTGGCAGCTGGGGGAAAGAAGGCCTACTCTTGCACAAATTTCATGCATCGGGCCTCTAGTGTGTTAATAAAAAGCTAGGGGTCTGGACATTCGGTGAGCTTAGTCACTAAGTTTCTGTCTGGCTCTCCCCCATGCCTTCCAAATTCATATTTCTTCTCTAGTCTCTTCATTCATTTGTGCACAGCCCCTTTTCCAGATTCCTGAACCCTAGCAGATGCTGAGAAAGACTCCAGCAGAAAAGGGACTTACAAAGCATAGAATTCAATCACTTTATATTATAGAGGAAATCAAGTCTAAAGCCCAATGACAAAAATCTGTTCTGAGCCCCAGCCTTTGTCCGAATGCATTTGCAATGTGAGCAAATGCCCCTATTAGTTACAGCTAATATTGCAGATTACTGCTTTCCCTGGTATTCATTTGCTGGAGTTGCCATAACAAAATACCACAGACTAAGGAGTTTACACAACAGACACAGATTTTCTCACATTTTAGAGGCTGGAAGTCCATGATCATGTTGAGAGCTCTCTTCCTGGCTTGTGGGCCATCTCATCACTCTGTCTTCACTTGAACTTTCTTCTGTTTTGCTTGGAGAGAGAGTGTGCATGCTGGTCTCTCATTTTCTTATAAGGACACCAATGGTACTGAATTCGGGCCCCACCTTTATGACTTCATTTAATTTCAATTACCTCCTTATTGACCATATCTCCAAATATAGACCCTATAGTGTCACACCGGGGGTTAGGGTTTCAGTAAACAAATTTTGGTGGGACTCATTTCTGTCCAAAACACCCTTACCACTATGCTTAGGTAAGGAAAAGTTTATCATAGTTCTTCTAATTTTGAACATGGGAAAACTGAAATGACTAATTGGATATCATTTTTTTCCCTTTATCAAAGCCATTTAGATGAACCTGACTTAAAATCCATGTCATGTTCAAAAAAAGGCCCAATTCTCTATTTTTTTTTCTTTTGATAGGTATCATCATGGAGATGGTGATCCAAAACAAAGGCAAACTCCTAAAATACGCAGTTGTGACTATAACTTTCAGTCAACATAAAACCTTTGTTATATAAATATTTGTGCAAGTATAAGACATGAAAATAGGAATCCCATGGGAGATATGAAAAGACAATTTAAAAACATTAAAAGAGACTGAGGAAACAATTTGATGAACATTTTTAGCACATTTAAGGACTGGTTTCTCTTGATGTTTTTACTGCTGTTCTCACCCTAATTCTTTCTTTCATCACCACGAATAGTGCTCCATCTTCTGAAAACTCTGCCTGATTGAGGATTTCTATATAGGCAGGAAGGTCAGTAATGGATATGTTCACACGTTAGCCAGAAAGAACAAAAAAGAATCTTCAAAGTTCGCAATAAACAGAGCAATCTTTGGGGATCAAAACAGTCTCTTAGATTCGATGCCAGATGTCTTTCCCAATCTTAGCTTCACAACTTCCCCAGTCACATCAGCTACTTACTCTGAGCAGGGAGTCACTGTCCCTGCTGTCAGAGAGTCCAGGAACAAAAGGCATAGGTGCTGCAGGCATATATTGTATCTGCCAATTTCACAAAATGAAAATGAGGGTGATATACCGTGTCCATAGGGTATTAAGTTAGATTTTTCTCTCTCTTCTTTTTCTCCATTTTTTTGTTTTTGTCTGAATACCTTACATTCTCTTTTCTCCCTCAGTATTTTTTTTCTGAGCCCTTGTGCTCTTTTGTCACTCAGATAGGTATACCAGAATCAGAACGAAAGAGTCCAAAATCAACAGCTTTGCTATTACAGCAGACAAGGAAGCGCTGGTAATAGCTTCAGTAAAGTGCCCTGTTCCCGATTTCATGAAATGTGAACACATATCAGTACATGGGATGAGCTGCTTCCATTTGTTATAATGTGAAGTAGAAATTGGTCGGGATGCCTGAAGTAGGATGGAAGCAAGAGGCATTGTACTTCTTCTGAACTCATTATTGAAATGTGTTATTTAATGACACTATGTGATGGGGTTTAGGCATGGGCCTTTCAGTTTAATTTGGAGTTAAGGCTCACTGTACTGAAATTTGAAAATCCAGACCTGATTTCAGTCCCCAGGAGCTCAGTTAAATAATATAAGCTTATCTTATACAGGCAGAGTTGTTTGTGCTTATTAGGTAGTATCTTCAATATACATATCTAAAATATGCTGTTTAGTATAAGGTATGGATATTACACATTTTTAAAAATGAAAAGGCATGTGTATTCACACTAATAATACAAGTTAACAATCATGAGTTTTTTAATATTTTGCTGTATTTTTTTTCAAATACAAATATTTATTCTAAAAGCAAGATAACCCATGCATAGGAGAGAAGAACCCAGTCTTCTTATCTTTCCAAAGCACACCAGGTGAAGTCACCTAAACCATGTATGCAAGGGTGTAACCTTAAAGTCCATCTCTGGGAATGGGGGGGATTAAGATATGCACACTGTGAAAAACCTCAAAAATCTTTTAAAATAATGAGTTAGGGTTTAGATTTGGGAAAAGAAAAAAACCTCTAATGCAGAACTTTTAAAAGGTGAATGTAAGAAAAAATAAATATAGGATACTTTTAATAGAGGATCTTTCATTTTTCTCAAGGCAATATGATCTCCAGTGGATGATTAAGTAAATTTCAGGTTGTTGATGAGAATAATGAAACAACATAAAATGTGTTCTTAGGTTACATATTATAAATTCCATCACTAACAATAAAACACATTAATTATTACATATGTTGCAATCCTATGGAGGAAAAAAAAAGTAAGAAAATATCACCATTTGTACACAGCTCATTCCATTTCCAAATATCAAGATAGGACTTACTGAAAAACAGAAAATCAGTGAGAACCATTCAAAAAAGTCAATTCTTAAATAAACTGAGTGATAGTAGATAAGATGTTAAGAGAAAATTAGATTAAATCCTTCCCTCAATTCTTTGGTTAAGACCAAGATTCTCAAGGGTGTGTGTGTGTGTGTGTGTGTGTGTGTGTGTGTGTGTGTGTGAGAGAGAGAAAAGAGATTTAGAATTTATATGCTTTTTTTTCACTTCCATAAGCTAAATACTAAAAATATTTGCATTACCCATAGTCAATATATATTTTGCTTTGAAAGAATTCTATCTATTCTAATCAAATTGACAGAAGACATATTTGGTCACTATTAATGTATTCAATCAGTGTTTATTTAGATAATTTAATATGTAAGTTATTATGCTAGGCATTGCAGTAATATATCCAATAAAGCTTCTGATGACCCACTCTTAAAGAAGGTAAATTAATAGAGAAAAATATGATACTCTCACATTTACAAATTATGTATGTATGTAAAACAAATTGTACTATTGACAAAAAGAAAGCAAAGTATGTTTAGTCAATGAGCATTATTAGTCCAGGTGCCTAATGGAAAAATACAGCCAAACCTCTCTCCACATGTCTATAGTTAACAGACCTACAAATACAGGAGGTATTAGTAAATGGTATAAACATTTTCTCCCTCAGGGCTATCTGCTAATAATACCATTCCGATGTTTTGTCAACAAAATGATATTGTTTTCCTTATGACCATATTCATCCCAGGGTATAGTTCTTGGCATCTTTGGAATATTTTGTTTGATAGATTACCCACCACCTTATTCCAAGACCCCCAGTGGATGCCTGAAATCATATTAGTATCCAACCCTACATATACTATGTTTTTCACCTATGAAAACATCCTAATATATAAAAACCCTGGGTTGTAACCACCAGTAATGACTGGAGGCTGACCAACCAGAAGTCAGTGCTGGCTCCACCCCCAAGCAAGAGTTAGGGGCAATCAGGTAGGCAGGCAGAGTGGTTAGGGGTGATCAGGTAGGCAGGCCAGCAGTTAGGGGTGATCAGGTAGGCAGACGGCCCCTCCCAGGGCTGGCCCCGCCCCCCAGCAAAGAAAGAGGGAGGCCCAGGTCATCCAAGCCATTGCACTCCAGCCTGTCGCCTGCAGAGGGAGGCCACCAGTGGCAGGGGAGGGGGGGCGGGCAGCACTGCACAAATGCTAAGCAGTGGCAGCAGCGGGGGTGGGGCCAGTTGCCTGCAGCCCATGGAAGGAAAGCCCTGATAGACCCTGATCTCAGGCCAGGCCTAGGGACCCTTCCCAAGGGGTCCTGAATTGTGAAAGAGTGCAGGCCGGGCTGTGGGACCGCCCCCCCTAAGTGCATGGATTTTCATGCACTGGGCCTTTAGTACCTATAATAAAGTTTACTTTATAAATTGAGCACAGAAAAAGGTTAACAAAATTAACTAATGATAAAATAGAAGGAATATAATAATATCCAGTATTAAAAGTTGTGTGTTTCTCAAAACATATTGTCCAGTACTCACCTTTCTTCTTTTTGTGATGCGAGATGATTAAATGCTTACACAATGAGATGAAATGAGATGAATGACATAGGCACCGCTATATAGCATTAGGCTACTCTTGACCTTCTGATAATACTTAAGAAGGAAGGTCATCTGCTTCTGGGTTATCTAGCCATGAAAATGTTGATGGGTGGATGTCAGGAAAAGTAAAAGTCAATGGTTGGGGAAATTTAATATTTTGGGGCTACAGTTGGCTCTGGGTAACTGAAACCTCAGAAAGTAAAACCCGGACAATGGAAGGACTACTGTATTTGTGCTCAAACCAAGGGTAGATGCCTTTTTTTAAAAAAAATTCTTTATTGATTAAGGTATTACATATGGGTCAATGTCTTTTGCCATTGCAGCAAACCAGCTTGGTCACTCATATCCCTTGGATTCCCAAGTTGCCACAGCTCTACTGTTCACTGGAAATTGTACATGCATATATCAAAGCCTTTTCTCTCCTCTTACCCTATTCCAGTTTACTGGGTAGCAGGCTCCCCCTAGCTGAGTTCATGTATTAACTGCATTCCTGGGCCTCATTCCAGTTAAACCTGTCTGGCTGCTTGAAGCTAAATTTTATTGTATGTTATGTTGATAAAAACTGCTCAAGAGTTTACATGATGACTCTAGCCAACTATCTTTGATTCAAATGAAGCAGAAAAGATATCAATGGTGCCGAAACCGGTGTTGCTCAGTGGATAGAGCATCGGCCTGTGGACTCAAGGGTCCCGGGTTCGATTCCGGTCAAGGGCATGTACCTTGGTTGCAGGCACATCCCCAGTAGGGGGTGTGCAGGAGGCAGCTGATCGATGTTTCTCTCTCATTGATGTTTCTGACTCTCTATCCCTCTCTCTTCCTCTCTGTAAAAAATCAATAAAATATATTTTTTAAAAAAAAGATATCAATGTTATAGCCAAGCAGGGGAGTACATGTATCTTGTCATTAAACATGGCATCTGGAGTCAAGTTCACGTATCAGCTGTGTGACCCTGGATCAGATGTACCATTTTGTGCCTCAGTAGCCTCTCTTGATATCAGTGGTCTCAACCAGAGCAATGCAGCCCACCCCTTCCTCCATAGTACATTTGGCAATACAATATCGGAACTCATGTTATTTGTGGGTGTTACTTTCTTCTAACAGTACAAGTCAGCTATGCTGCTGGACCATCCTACAGTGAGCAACACAGCCCCGCACAACAAATATCCATCCCCTAATGTGAAGAGAGCCAAGGATCATAAACTCTGATTTATATTGTGATGGCCAACAGAATACCTTCTCTATGTATGGCTCTACAAAATGAAAAAAAGCCTTTAGACCGGTCTGCAATGCATTGCCTGCACCATCACCCTACTCCCCACCCCGCACTCTCTTATCTCTCTCTTCCTCACTCATTCTGTTCCATTCACACTAGACCTGAAATGCCAGGCCCGATCCTGCCTTCGGATGCTTATGCCATCTATTCTTTCTTCTAGAAGCAATATTCCCGTATCTGAATAACCAACCTCTCCTCCTTCAAGTGAGTGTTCACATGTGACCTTCTCCATGAGGCCGAGTTTGACCACCCTGTTTAAAATTGTGCCCATCCATTCCCCCAGACATATGTACACATATCTCCTGATATGCTCCTCTATTTTTTCCTTATCTACAGCACTTAATCCCTTCTATAGCATACTATTCATTTACATATTATTTTTGTTTTGTTTTATCTTGTTCCCATGGTAGAATAAAAGCTTCAAGGAGGCAGGAATGTATGTCCTTTTTTAGCTTCCCTTAATATGTCCCAAGAGTATGGTATGGACATGGTAGATTTTTTAATACATAGTATTTGTTGAATATGACTGATTCACTTCATTCAGCACAAATATGTTTAATAAATACTTGTTGAATTATTGAATTTTGAGTGCTCTACATAGCATAGTCATCTACTACGTAATAAAAACAATGCATAGTATTTCTTTGTAGGCAAAATAGTCAAAGTTTAACTGCCTACATTAACGTAGGTACAAAAGAAGAGAAAGGTATAAGCACCACTAAAATGGAGAAAGATTTGGAGATTATATCTCATGCTTTAAATGTATGCAAGGCTAAGCATAAAAAAATTGTTCAGTATATTATTGTGCTTCTCAGATCAAACAGAGCATCTCCATCTCTATTTGGAAACACCTTCAGGGCCGTCACTTGGCCTTCTCCTTCTTAATTTTCCCTCAGTACTACATGCTGTGCTTTAATTGTACTTACTGAACCTCTTGCTTTTGCAAACTAGCATTCTATGGTTTACCTATTTCCTATGCTGTTGTAGCAGGGTTTCAATAATCATTTATTCTTCTGGGTTAAAGCTTTAGTGAATAGGGAAAAAATCTTTACTTTGCTATGAAAAATCCATAATTCCGTATGTCAATAACTAGGAATTGGCATAGAAAATGAGACATTTTCCATTTTGCACATCTAAAATTTTCATGAGAGTTTGAACAATTGACCTCTCCTGGTTTATTACAATGTTTACCAACCTTCCCAAACAAATACGTTTTCTTCTCTGTTTCTCAATAATTAGGAACTTCTGAAAATTATAGTGCTTTTTAGAACTTTTAAACCAACTCACTAATTATTTTAATATAACCTTATTCACTTCTGAGTTGTAAAACATTGCCAGAGAAAGCCATGTGAAATGAGCTACCTTGCTTTTGCTAACATTTAGTCTCCAAACAAGCATTTTTAAATGCAGATTTACCACTGAGTGCTGGCATGAACAAATTTTATCTCGTCATATAATAAAATGTAAATTTTCTAATGATTCTACAAAGGGCAAATGAATTACAAAATAAAGTAACTTCCTTATGAACATTTCATTTTTCAGTAAAGCTCATAATATCATCTAAATAATAACAGGTTGCTTGCCTAATCTTTTAGTCTAATTCTATCCCCTTGATACCCAAACAAAATGGATAATGTTACTTAGGACTGTCTACTAATCTGTTGCTGTCCCATGGCCCTTTTCAGTGCTGGCAAATGTAGTTGTTAGACAGAAATCATATTTGTACAAACATGCAATGAGTAAATTTTTTATTACAAACACTTGTGCTTTGAAATATTACCAACATCTTAAAACTATTGCCTTGAAATTTCAGGGAGTCAAGAAATGCCTGTCATGCATACATGATATGCTAAAGCCATGGAGCCTTCCAAACCTATACTTGTCTAAATTAGCAATCCTGTCCATGATTGGGATCTAATTTGAATTGTTATGAGCAGCCCTGATTGCACTGCCTTCTATACCCAAGTAGTGAGTGACTCTTGCTTCCATTACCCACCTCTTGCTGCGGAGAGTGAATCAAATACTCAACCTAGGGTTATTGGCTTTATTAAGACACAACAGTGGCATACTAATTAAATTTAAACTGTCCAACTGTATTTCATTTATTGTTATTACCATTTTCTGGGTAGTATAACCAACCTTTTTTCTCATTGAAACATTTGCTTTTAGAAACTAGGAACCACTATGCTAAACAAAGTTCTAAGCCAGTGGTCGGCAAACTCATTAGTCAACAGAGTCAAATATCAACAGTACAACAACTGAAATTTCTTTTGAGAGCCAAATTTTTTAAACTTAAACTTCTTCTAACACCACTTCTTCAAAATAGACTTGCCCAGGCCGTGATATTTTGTGAAAGAGCCACACTCAAGGGGCCAAAGAGCCGCATGTGACTCGCGAGCCACAATTTGCCGACCACGGTTCTAAGCTATTAAAACAGGATATTTTTTTTTTAAGGAGAAGAATGTAATTTTTGTAAAAAGAACTTGCCACTATATAAGCCCAGTGGTTAGTTAAAAATTCATAGTACTGCAGGTATCGAGTATGTGCCCCCATGTTTGTGGAAGTGAGTATATTTAAATGTCTATGTTTGTTTTATTTTGTTCAGTGGCTCTCAAACTTTATAATCATATTTGAAATTCTTACATCACTTTACTGCCTGAGTAGCAAGAATATGAGTTCCTTTAATGTTTTACCTTTTTCTGTGAAATGCCCCCTTCTTTAAAAGTTAAAGGATAAATGTGAAAGGCAAAAGACTCAGATATTAGAAGGCAAGACTAGTATATTCCAGGATACAGGTTTACAAACAATTATTTTATCTCTAGATGTAAATCTCAATGGCACTCTTCACAGCTCCATTGTGGTCTGTCATGATGATCTCATCATATTTTGAAAAGAAAATTGATCTAGCAAATTCAAGAAATTAAAATCCTTTAAAAATTATTAGCAACCTATTATGGTACTTCTTCCAGGTTATTTATATAGGGAAATACGGCATTTTCAGAGGCTGTTTTAAATGCAAATAATTCATTATTTTGGAAAAACATTCTTCTTTACTCACCAAGGTGAAATATTGAACAAAGCGATTTGCCCAAAACATTCTTCGTATTAAAATAAACTTGTGATGACTAATGGGATCAGATGTGCCCTGAAGAGGAGATTACAAACCTAGATGTTCTAGCAGAGAGCAGCCATTGTTTCAGAGATTGTCTCTGAGATAGAAACCATAAAATAAAAGCCTCCTAATGAAATACAGGCTTTAGAAAGGCACGATTCTGAGACTTTTAATAACAAGTTAGCTAAGCTATATAGTTTTGGCAATGTATTCCCCATTAATCCAAAAGGCTTTTAATTAGCCACTATTTGGATTTCTGGTAGTCTAATACCCTAGTCCTGAATTTGGGAGATTTTAGCAGAGATATGTCATTCACTTAATTTAACACTAAATACAGCACATTTTATTTTTTCTTATGTTATTTATTTATTTCTGTATTTATTCTTTGGCTCTTTTCCTTCTCACATTTTCATTGTTTAGATTTCATAGCAACATAACCTCTGTGTTCTTTAACATTCCTCTTTATTGAGTACTAAGGGTAATAACGACAGTGAATAAGTGAACATGGTAAAACAAAGTGCTTTAGAGAAAATAAGACATGTTGTATTGCTAATAGTGGGTCTGTGACTATTATTTTTATGCAATCACATGACTCTCTTAATATTGACAAAATGTAGTACATTATTTAAAAAAAACCCAACAGACTTATGAAGGCCCAAATAGAAACATTTATTACTTGATTTTATTTTTTCAGATTTATTTATCATTATATCAAAGGAAATTTATTGATGTAATAGGATAGAACTCTGTTTTTTATATGCCTTTCCAGGGATTGTGAGATAAAATGAAAGGCCTTGGTTCATGCAGTCGATCACTTTATTGTAAGGGTGCTTTATCTATTCCTGGACTGCTATACCAAACAGCTTTATGGTAAGATTTTTTCCCTGATAGCTAACCATGATATGTGACTTATCAGCTTACCACATGACATTCATGCTTTGTTGAAGAAAATTGAGTGTTTAATAATGAAAAGAGTGGTGATTGTAAAAAATATCAACTTTTAAGACAGCAGAGAGACAAAAATCTTTGGGTGCCAAATGGCAGTTCATGGCTCCTCACAGAGTAGTAAACAGAAACTTAAAGTGGATAGAAGCCTGGTTTCTTAAATTGCCTTCATTCTCCCTTTTAACCAGGAGAGTCACTCTCATGTGTAATGTGTTATTTTTGAGGATCAAGTTTGTGGCCAGCATAATCTTATGTTAAATCCCATTTCCACAATACACTTGTGTGGCTTTGGACAAGTTATTTACTATCCCTGGGGCAATATCCTCCATTGTAAAATAAAGATATAGGATTATTGAGAAGATTGAAATGAGCAGAATTTACTGTGTAAATTGTTAAAAAACCTGGGTAATGCTGGAGTAAGAGACTCTACTGTTGAACTTTGATGATTCTGGATTCCTCAGTAATAAACTATATTAACTAAATAAGCTATGTAAATGAAAACTATTTAAAATTAGTAAAATGTAAAAAAAAAAAAGGTTTTCTAGTAATAATGCACTAAATCAGTAATAGTAATAGCAAACAATAGGAATTATTTTGTGCCCTGCTCTGTTCCAGATACATGAAATACCAGAATGTACATTATTAAACACAATGAACCCACAGAGTGATAGTATTAATAATTTCATTTTACAGATGAGAAAACTGCAGCACAGAGAGGTTAAGTGCCTTGCAAAGGTCACAGCAATTAAATAATAGATTCAGAACACAAGTCCAGTTGGTTTGGGTGCAGAGCGTTGTTCTTCATGGCTTCTCTGTTCTATCTCTTGAAGAAATTGATCATAATTTCAATAAATGAGTTCAGTTTGAAAACAGTGATCAAGACTAGGGAAACCAAAGAGCTAGACACTATGAGAGACACCCATAAAACAGTCAGTAATACCCCCAAAACCCTTGGGTCTGGCTCCTTTAAAATTTTTTCATATCCTTTATTTTCCATCTTCTACTTTTCCCTATCCCAGCCCTGTATTTGTAATGCCTCAATATACTTTTTGTTTCTCTTCCTGACTCTAGCTTTCTTACAACTGATATTTTATTATTTTAAAATATCTCTAATTTATCTATAAACTAGAGGCCTGGTGCACAAAATTCGTGCACCCCAGCCTGGCCTGTGCCCTCTCACAGTGCGGGAGCCCTGCGATTGCCCCAAAGAAGTAGGCCTTGCCCACACATCTGGGGCTCCTCAATGGATTGCCCCAAAGAGGTAGGCCAGAGCCAGGGGTCCCACCTCCATGCCAAATGGAGCCATGGGACCCTTAGGCCTCACTGCGTGGAGCTGTGGGCCCTGCCTCCACACTGCGTGCACAGCATCAAGCCCCCGCCCACCCTCGCATGCACACAGCCCCGCCCTCCTGTGCGCGCCCGCTGCGCACGCAGCCTCCTGGTGATCACTGGTTTTAGCGTGAGGGCGTCACCGCATGAGGGCATGACGACTACATAGGCTTTTATTAATAGGATAAGAAATGTTTGATATCTCTCAGTGGTTTGTTGTTAATCTTATTGGTAACACCAGACTCATCCTAAAATTAGGCAGAAAAATAAATATTGGTGATTTGTCTTCTAACCTCTTCTACAGTTCTACATTCCAAGATTGGGGATTGTAAAAAATATCAACTTTTAAGACAGCAGAGAGACAAAAATCTTTGGGTGACAAATGGCAGTTCGTGGCTCATCACAGAGTAGTAAACAGAAACTTAAACTTTTTAAGTTTCCTGTTTGGTATAGCAGTCCAGGAATAGATAAAGCACCCTTACAATAAAGTGATCAGCTGCATGAACCAAGGCCTTTCATTTTATCTCACAATCCTTTTGCCTAGAACTTTCACATGCCCTGCATTGCATGTTCACATTTCTACTACTCTTTATTGATTAAAACAATTAAACATTTTATCCTATCAAAAATTAAAATAATCTATTTATATTCAAATGACTATAAGAAGCATGGGAAAATTTTTCTAACTTATTCTACGGTCAAAAGAAGTGATGATGAAATATGCATCCAAGCTATTTGACCTATATTTTAAAATGCTTTCATATTTCTACAATTTAAGAAACAGACTTAGTTTCAAATGAGGTTAATAAGACCACTAGGATTTATTATCATATTTGTAAAATAACCCCATAAAGTTTTTAAGCCAATTTTAATTTAAAAAATATTACTATTATATTACTAAGTTGTAACAGGATCATGCTAAGTCACTTATTATTGTTTTATATTTCCAATATAACAAAGACTTTTCAAGAATAGTTATATGGCCACCAAATTCACTTCTGCACAGTCACCTTTGTATTTATGCTCCATGCTTAGCAATTTGTATGCAATAGTAACCAAGTTAGCTCTGATCTATGCCAGATATGTTAAAATAGCAAATTTTTGGTTTTTTTTTAGTTTTCAAGTATTTTACATTTTATTTACCTTCTGATTTAAAAACTTAAACTTAAGGTCACCCCTTTAAGTTTGATGTACTATATACAGATCTTGCAGAATATGACTATGAAAAGATACAAATGTGCCCATGCCCCCTCCAAAAAAAAATTTACTAAAAAATCACCTTCATTAATACATACAAAATTTTTGTTAAGATAGGACTGTCCAGGTTTTCTGAGATACTTTCAAAGTGATCCAAGGCACAAAGTGTACACTATTGTGAATACACACACAAACATACACACACACACACACACACACACACACACACACACACACACGTGTATATATCTTTTTCACATTAACACACTGTTTTAAAAATGAATAAACTTTCGTCCTGATTTCAACTTAGGACAAAGCTACAGATTATTAATAAACTAAACTAAAATGTATTATCGGTCTTTTCTTCCTACTCCACCTCTTCTCTCTCTCTCCCTCTCTTTTTCCTCTCCTTGCTAATCTACATTTGCAAATATCAACAACTAGCTATTTATAAAGACCCTGCTGCCTGTAAAAATCAATCCAATTATATCTTTTCCCACAAGCATGCTTTTTCAAATAACAACATCCTGTATGAGAAATCAATGCATGAATCAACAAATAATCATTGAATTCCTAATAGAGCTGGCTATAAATACATGGGCTATTTTCCTTCTGATGATCTGAAAGGAAAGAGTAATTACTGAGGAGTCAGTCCTACATTTATGGGCTGTAACTTGAGTACAGTCATAGAGCTGATAGCTTCTCAGCAGGAAATATCACTGGCTATGCTCATGTTTCAAAGATGAATGCATATCTCTATCAGTATTTAATAGTGTTTAAGCCCGTTAATGCATGTAGTCTGGTGAAATGAAGCAGCCAGCAATAGGTTGAGTAGAAAAATAGTTTCCTTAGATATGCCTGTCCCAGAAATATAATCTATTAAATTCATTTGGTCATAACTTCAGTTAGAATTTTAAATATCAAATGGACAATCCAAAGGAGGCCTGTGTAATTCTCACTATGGATTGCCTTCCATGAAGCTTTTAATATGACTCAAGTATTTAATATGATTCCAGGAACTTTAGTTACTCTAGTAATCACAATCATTTTTTTTAACTTTTCAATCACTTCATACTCACACATGTATTTTATCTTTTTCCTAGCCTCTTATTTAATTTGGGGGAAAAAAAGTCTTTCTTTTGTATGTGTGCATAGTACCTGCCTTCCATTGCTGCCTACACTATACACCTTTACCTGTGTATCTACGGAGGCAGATGTTTCCATTGGCATCCTCAGCATCGTCTTCTCCTTGACCATCAGCTCTGATTTTTATTTGGCTACCCATTTATCCACAACTCTTTGATCATATGGTCCCAGGGAGAGGAAGGGTTCCACCTCCCTGTACCCTGTTCCATGCATTGAGCCCTGGACTGACAATGAATCATATATTTTTATACCCAGCTGGTGGTTGAGGATTAGCATGCAATATAAGTCTGTCAAGTCAGAATTACTCTCAGAAATTTTTCAGAGATTAAAAAAATGAATCACTTTTTGTAATAACTTTCTGTTTGGAGAAGTAGCAGCCATCTTACTCCTACCACAGGATGTATGATTAGAGACACTTATGGATACCACTCAGTGCCTGGAAATAAAGCAAAATATAAGAAGTAATGATGTTATTGAGGAATGATATAAAATGATTTTCTTATAGCCCTACATTCAATGATGCCTGAAACCCTCCCAGTCTCATACTCTGGTATTATTAAGCCAAGAAAATCTCTTAACTCAGGCCATGTGCAGTTATAAATTATTTCTCTTTAACTTTAAAGATTCTTAACAGAGTTATTTAAATTTTCAGATTTTTTAATCCTCAACTTTAAATTAACTAATAAACCATGCCCTGTTTACTCTGAAATGATTTGATAAAGTGTTTGCAAATTTGTTTTGTAAACCGTGAAGCACTATAGAAAAGTAAAGCATTGTTACATTATTACTGTACTGTTAGATAAATATTTACTGTTAGTATTATTTGTCTGCTTTTATTATTAGAGTTTTAGATTGTAGGCAGGACTTCTTTTCTATTCAAACATTTGTAGGCCCCCCTATCATTTTATTCTCCCAATTGTGTAGACATAAAAACTCAAGGATCACAAAACCGTGTTGCTTGCCCAAAGCCACTCTATTGTGTGGTAGAATTAGTTATCAAATACCAGTCACACTTTGTAGTTAATCCCTTTAACTAGACTCACTAATACCTGTTGGGATACTTGGCCACCCTATTTTGACACCTGTTACTGACTACCTACCAAAGGAATGTATCGGGGTATACTATTTGCATAGATAGCTTTAGTTATCAACTTGGACTTCTCACCAAAAGCCAAGACAGGCACTACCCTCTATCTCTGATCTGTTCTAGAGTCTGAGCTTATTGATGTAAAGTCTGGGCTTTTGACAGTTGCCTGAAATGATGTCAGAAACCCTACCAGTCAGTTGTTCATATGCCCAGAAATGTTTCAAAGAGCCTTTTCCGCACCTCGATTATTTCAAACACATGACTGTGAATAGCTTTTGAAATAAATCCTTTCTTCTCTGATTTGATTGAGAAATTCAATTATAAAACGCCAATGTGAAAGAGCATGTAGTTATGCCTTTAAAAAGAGGAAATAAAAGAAAAATGGAAGCCAGGTCTTCTTAAGTCTTAACTTTATGTAGTGAAAATGTTGGTCTAAAATTAAAATCTATAATTTTTGTTTTGTTAATCCACACCGAGGATATTTTTCCACTGATTTTTTTTTTTAGAGAGAGAGGAAGGGAGGGAGAGAGAGAGAGAAACATTGATGTGAGAGAGACACATCAATTGGTTGTCTCCCAACAGGGGACCCGGACTGGGGCCTGGGATTGAGCCTGCAACCCATGTATATGCCCTTGTCCACTGGGAATCAAACCCTCGACCTTTGGGTGCAGAGGCTGATGCTCTAACCACTGAGTGAATCAGCCAGGGCAAAATCTATAATTATAACCCATTAAACAGAAACCATCAGGCCTCAGTAAAATAAAAATGCCAACTGGCCCTAATCCCAGCACTCAATGGAATAGCAGCAAGCACAGGGATTCAGTGTGGGGACTGGCCAGGTATCCTCAATGATGGCATTCTTGGAGAACCCACAGGACCAAGCATGCTAGGATTTCCTTTGCTACAGCCAGTTTCAGACCATAGTACTCCGTCATCTGACTTTACAAGGAAAAGGAAATTTCCTTTCCTTATCCTGAGGCAAACTTGCCCCATGAGGTAAACTTCAGGTGTCAGTCTTACAAAGGCAAGATTTATACTCGAGAATAAAATGCAGGAGACTGGGGGCTTCTCTATGAGCCAGTTCATTAGGGAAAATAGACTGTCATGAAGAACAAAAGGAAGATCCCAGAGAGAAATAGAAGAGAGGCAGGGAGAAAAAAAACACAATAAGCAAAATAAATAAATAAACACGAGTGTTAAATTGTTAATGAATGGAATAAACTGATAGAGGAAAGACAGAGGAAAGAGTCAACAATAGTTACAGCTTATTCCCCAAAGAAATTAATCTCATCTCTCAGAGCCACTCTCTATCCTGGTGCTGGCGGTTAGACTATTTAATGATGAATCACAGGACTCTGTCTGTGAGGAATTCACAGGCGTAAGTAGGAACAAGACATATTGATAAATTCCACTAAAATAAGATAAAAATGTGTAGTGTTCCCACAGAGCACTTGAGTACCTGTATGAGCCTAAATCTTGAAGGCTGCTGGCCTCCAAATGGCCTGAACAGCATGTTATGTCTCTACATTTTCACCTGCCACAAACAGGCTTGCTATTTACAGATTTATTGCCACATTCTGATTACTTTTAATGCACAGAAAAGTGGAAACTTAAAGGAGCCTGGAAATAGCAAAAATCTGTATCATACAGCTGACAAAATACTGTGATGTTGTCTGTCCCTAGACATTGGTCATGTGGATAGGGGTGCATATCTTTTGGAAAGGTAAGAAATCAAATGTAGTGGGAGTTGGAGAGCCTCTAGGGCAAGCATGTCCAACTCAAAGGCTAACAGGGGCCAAATAAACAAGGTTTAAGTGTATGTGGGCTGCAAAAAAACAAAAGCTACAATTTTCATAGAAACGTAGGTTTATTTCGATAGAGACATGGTGAATATAAAGGGCTGTAATAAACGAGTAATCGTTAACATAAAATGATAGAACATTTTAATAAAAATTAATATTTTTTCTGGAACATTAACTTACCAGACACTGAATAACTGCACAAATTAATAAGCGTAACACAAATAAACCTATTTTTCGTGTTCTCCGAAAGCAAAATATTTCCTGTTGCGCACACCAAAGAAGTCAGTCCAAGACTAATGATGTGGTAATAGGCTGCAAAAATATTCGCTGCTAGTATTAGTGGATTAGTGGAGAGAAATGGTGCACCTGCATGTAAGGCACATAAGGGAAATGAATGCAACACGATTATAGTTATCAGTCATTAGTGAACATTGTAGTTCGTTATTAATAATTATGTATCACAGGATATTGTAAAAATTAAGTGACAAAGTTTTTAGTAAAACGTTCCATACATACCATTATATTGGCTGGGCCACAAAAACATATTCATTGTAAATTTGACATGCTTGCTCTAGGGTATTGAGACAATATGTAATTCTAGAAAGGTGTTGATTATTAATGACCTAGCAATATTTATTTATTATTATTAGTTTTGTGATATCAGTTAATGTTGCTTTTCCCTGCTACAGTCCAGCAAAGGATCGTCTACTGTTTTATTTAACCATGTCTTTCAAATGCCTACAACAATACCTGCGCATAGCAGGCACTTGGAAAGAATAAATATTGTTCAGTAAATTAATACATTGAAGGCAGAACCATGACAAATATTAAAGAAGAGAAAAACAACATGTTTATATGTGTGTGCATATGTGTTCCATATGCACCCCAAACCTAAAGGAAGATATGGTTGACTTTCATTTTCCCATATAAAAAATAAAAGCTGACCGATGGTATTTGGGCACTAAAAAGAAAATTTAACCTTTTTCTTACTTTACTAGAGACCTGGTGCACGAAATTCATGCACAGGGGGAGTGGTGTCCCTCAGCCCAGCCTGCACCCTCTCCAATCTGGGACCCCATGAGGGATGTTTGACTCCCCTGGGATTGGGCCTAAATGGGCATTTGGACAACCCTCTCACAATCCAGGACTGCTGGCTCCCAACCGCTTGCCTTCCTCTGCCTGATTGCCCTTAACCGCTTCTGCCTGCCAGCTTGATCACCCCCTAACCACTCCCCTGCCAGCCTGATCGATGCCTAACTGCTCCCCGGCCGGACCGATTGCCCCTAACTGCCCTCCCCTGCCATCCTGGTCATCCCTAACTGCCCTCCCCTGCCAGTCTGGTCACCCCTAAATGTCCTCCCCTGCAGGCCTGGTCGCCTCCAACTGCCCTCCCCTGCTGGCCTGGTCACCCCCCCAACTGCCCTCCCTTGCTGGCCTGGTCTCCCTCAACTGTCCTCTGCTGGCCTGGGCACCCCTAACTGCCCTCCCCTGCCAGCCTGGTCCACCTCAACTGCCCTCCCCTGCAAGCCTGGCCCCTCCAAACTGCCCTCCCCTGCAGACCTGGCCCCTCCTACTGGCCTCCCCTGCTGGCCTGATCCCCCAAAACTGTCCTCCCCTGCAAGTCTGGTCCCCCCTAACTGCCCTCCCCTGCTGGCCTGGTAAACCCTAACTGCCCTCCCTTGCCAGCCTGGTTGCCCCTAACTGCCCTCCCCTGCAGGCCTAGTCCCCCCCAACTGCCCTCCCCTGCAGGCCTGGGTCCCCCCCAACTGCCCTCCCTTGCTGGCCTGGTCACCCCTAACTGCCCACAACCTCCCTCCCCTGCAGGCCATCTTGTGGTGGCCATCTTGTGTCCACATAGGGACAGCCATCTTTGACCACATGGAGGCGGCCATCTTGTGTCTTGGAGTGATGGTCAATTTGCATATTACTCTTTTATTAGATAGGATGTTACTTAAAAATGTTGTTCATGCTATGTCTTTGAAATAACTGTTTAATTTTACTGAAATTACTTTTCTTAATTCTATACTTTGCCTATGCCCACTGTGTCCTCCCTGACAATTTTATCCTAATGTACTTCATGGTTATACTATATAATAAAACCCTAATATGCAAATAGACCAAACAATGGAACTACTGGTGGAAGGACGGGTCGCTATGACATGCACTGATCACCAGGGGATAGATGCTCAATGCAGGAGCTGCCCCAGCCCACAGAACCCGATTAGCACAGCAGTGGGGGGGTCGGGGCCAGCAAGTGGGCAGGGCCAGGCTTGCCAAGGCGGGTGCTAGCGGGGGTCCTGATTGCCCCACCGGTCACCCCACAGATTGGCCCTGATCAGCGGCCAGGCCTAGGGATGAGTTTTGTGCACCGGGCCTCTAGTACCATTATAAATTAACAACCAAGAAAGTGTGATCCATTTTATTCAGCTGATGATAGAGAAATTTGCACTCTTAGGCATGGCATTCTAGGTGTTTCCTAATTTAATTCCAACCTTATGTTAAAATGTATCCAATTTTGAGCTAAAGAAAACAATTATTCCTAAAATAGACTACATGTTGCAAACATAGCTTGCTCATTTTGGTCTCTGTTTCTTTATCTCACATTATGGTCCATTCCAGATCTGTTTCTCCATTACTGTTGCCTAAGGAATTGTTCCAAGTTCCTGCTTTAAGGATGTTCACTTAACTCTGAATGTTGTATAAAGTAATATATGCAAAGCCCCTGGTCTCAAATGTTGACTTTTCTTTTATTGGTGGTCACTTTTGGGCTTGGAAAATAACATAAAAATATTTTCTCATACTGTTAAGATTTGAGTGACTGCTAAGAAAATGCAAGGCAATTCATCAGAGCCATGGGGCCTTTCTTAGTGCAGTTTGAGAAGTGACAAATATCCACCACAAATAGGAGTTTAAGCAAATAAAGATATTTGCATTTAATGCTAGATTCTCAACAGAACTAGATTGGGTAGATCCCGAAGACTTGGATGGAGTCCTCTGAATTCCACTGGCAGGAAGAACAAGCAGGAATAAAATGAATCTAACATGTCAGGATTTCGTCTTGCTTAAATTACCTACAAAAGTTAGCACACAGCTCTGTAAAAAAGTAAATAAATCAATCTTTGGCTTGATGATTAAAAGAACTACAATTTTTGAGCACTTACATGCCCAGTACACTTTTTAGTTGATGATCTCATTTCATCTTCTGAGGTAGGTGCTATTTTCACCCCTACTATTAAAATGAGAAACTTCCAATTAAGAATATTAAGTAGTAAGGAACAAACACTTGTTGTATATATATTGCGTGACAGGTACTATATCAATTGCTTTATGAATACAAGACATCTCATCTAAGCCCCATAATATGTTTCTCCACTAGGTGGGTTCCATTTTTATTCTCATGTGTCTACAAGCAAACACAAACATAAAGGAATTTGCCCAAGGTTGTACCCCTAGTATTAGGGGAAGATTCAAATCCGATTGTATCCCACATTAGAAAATGAATTATTAGCCACATCCCAATGCTTTTCACTGATTTCGTTTTTTAATTGTTGACACTATTACAGCTGTCCCTCGTTTTCCCAACCCCACACAGCCCTTGCTACTCCTCCCCTGGCCTTCACAGCTCTATTGTCTGTGGCCATGGGCTATGCATAGATGTTCTTTGGTTACTCTCTTCACCTTCTTTCATCCAGTCCCCCCACTACCCTCCCCTCTGACCCCTACCAGTCCGTTCCATGTATCCATGGAAGAATTCTATTCTGTTTGTCAGTTTATTTTGTTCATTAGATTCTACATATAAGTGGATCATATGGTATTTGTCTTTCTTTGACTGGCTTATTTCACTTAGCATAATGATCTCCAGGTCCATCAATGCTGTCAAAAAGGGTAAGAGTTCCTTCTTTTTTACAGGTGAGTAGTATGACACAGCTTTTTTATACACTCATTTATTGATGGACACTTGAGCTGTTTCCAGATCTTGGCTATTGTAAATAACGCTGCTATGAATAGGTGTGCATATATTCTTTCTGATTGGTTTTTTCAGATGCTTGGATGGTAGGCCTTTCAATGACTTTTTTTACCAAGATATGCCAAACGGACTTTGGTGTCAAAACAGATATGGTATCCTGGCTCTGACATAAGCAGTTGCCTTTTTCTCCTTCATGAAACTTTTGTTTCCCTGTAACATTAAATAACTAGCTCTCAGATAACGCAATGATATATAAAACATTTAGCATAGGACTTAGTGTACAGGACTTAGTGTACAGTAAATACTCCATAAATAGTAGCTGCTATTATTATTTTCAAGCAATATGCCCACTATTTTCTTATTAAGGTAAATATTAAAGGATGCTTATTACTATTGCAGAAAAATTACTTAATTGCATTATAATTTTAGAAAAATAACAAATTATAAATCTTACAGTTTACATAGTGCAGTAGAGTGCAGTGCATACATTGGAATCAATTTGTTTTTCAACTTGAACCTAATTTCTCCTGGATTAAGTGGAGAAGAGAGTATGCTCTTCTTCTACCACACAGAAAAGAAACACACACAAAAAAAATCAGAAGTTCTGAGTGATTATTCGAGGCAGAAGTTTTTATCAGAAAAGGAAAGAATGGAGAGACAGAATATTCACTTTAGTTGATTTGCAGGGGAGCCAGTTAACAGATGAACAAGTACAGGTTTTGCAGAGAAGACAAAAATGGGAGTATGACAGAGGAATATTGACTATCATTTTAAAGGGAATAGAATGTTAAACTAGTTTATCATCTCAATGTGATGAAAGTTAATGGACAAGATGTGTGTTGGATTAGCTGATGTTAAGATTTTTATATCAGAATTTTGTGCAAAATTCCATCCAAGTTAGGAAAAACACAACCTGAAGCACTTGGTGCTGTTTGAGGGTAAAGAATGCTTTCCGCTTGTTAACCCACTGTTTACAATTTCATCCTATATAATAAAGAGTAATATGCAAATTGACCGTCATTTTCTCACACAAGATGGCCACCCCATGTGGTCACAAGATGGCAGGCAGGGGAGGGCAGTTAGGGGCAACCAGGCTGACAGGGGAGGGCAGTTGGGGGCAACCGGGCTGGCAGGGGAGGGCAGTTGGGGGCAATCGGGCCAGCAGGGGAGCATTTAGGCGTCGATCAGGTTGGCTGGGGAGTGGTTAGGGGGTGATCAGGCAGGCAGGCAGGTGAGTCCTTAGGAACCAGCAGTCCCATATTGTAAGAGGGATGTCTGACTGCCATTTTAGGCCCGATCCCTAAATCAGCAGTTGGACATCCCCCCAGGGGTTCCAGATTGGAGAGGGTGTAGGCTGGGCTGAGGGACCCTCCCCCAGTACACGAATTTTGTGCACTGGGCCTCTAGTGTAATAATATTACTGGTAAAATGGATGGTAACTATCCTATTGACATGAATTCTAAAGAGGGAAAATGATAAGAAAATAATGATAACTTATTTTAAATATATATACTAGAGGCCTGGTGCATGAAATTCGTGAACTCAGGGGGGTGTGGGAGTTCCCTCAGCCCAGATTGCAAGAGGGTACAGGCCAGGCAGCGCGACCCCACTGGTGCACAATCAGGGCCAGGGAGGGACATGGGAGGTTGGCCAGCTGGAGATGGACCACGGGAGGGCTCCAGGATGTGTCTGGCCCATCTTGTTCAGTCCCGATCGGCCGGACCCCAGCAGCAAGCTAATCTGCCAGTTGGAGCATCTGCTCCCTGGTGGTCAGTGAATGTCATAGCGACTGGTCAACCAGTCTATTGTCTGCCCCCTGGTGGTCAGTGCATGTCATAGCGAGTGGTTGAGCAGTCTTAGCATATCATTAGCATATTATGCTTTGATTGGTTGTTTGGTTGTTCTGCCTTTCGGTCTATTTGCATATTTCCCTTTTATTATATAGGATATTTAAAATATATATCCTATATAATAAAAGCCTAATATGCTAAGTGTCTAGTCATCTGGTCAGCCATTCAACCAATCAAAGCGTAATATGCTAATGATATGCTAAGGCTGCTCAACCACTCGCTATGGTATGCACTGACCACCAGGGGGCAGACAATAGACCGGTTGACCAGTCGCTATGACATGCACTGACCACCAGGGAGCAGATGCTCCGACCGGCAGGTTAGCTTGCTGCTGGGGTCTGGCCAATCTGGACTGAGAGAGATGGGCCAGACACACCCTGGAGCCCTCCCGCAGTCCCTCTCTGGCCTATTCATGCACCGGTGAGGTCCCTCAGCCTGGCCTGTGCACTCTCGCAATCCGGGACCCCTCGGGGGATGTCAGAGAGCTGGTTTCAGCTTGATCTTGCAGGCCACTCCCCCTGGGAGGGCACCAGATGTAGGGCTCATGGATGGAGAGTGCTGCTGTGGCAGCATGAGCCTCTCCAGATTGGGACTGATTGGGCATGAGCCCAGAGCAGGCACAGTGGGGCTGGGATGAGCAGGAAGGGCAGGTAGGAGCTGCAGGAAGCTTTGGACTGTGGGTTTCAGCCCGATCCCTGCAGGCCACCCAGAGGGACCCCACTCATGCATGAATTCATGCACCGGGCCTCTAGTATAGATATAAATATATAAATATATATGTGTATATATATATATATATATATATATATATATATATATATATATATATATATATATATATATATATATACATATATATATATATATATATATATATATATATATATATACACACATACATATATTTTTTATCTATAAGATATATGTAAAAGAATTCTAAATTATTTATTTTAGGAGGAAGCACATTTTTCTTTATCATTTTTGTACTGCCACACCTGATTTAAAGCATTGATCTCTCCAGTTTTTCTGTGAATCATCCAAAAGCAGCTTAAATTTGTGTGACAGTGAGTTACACATGTTTCTCATCATTGAATAGTACCCTCGATTTGACTTTTTCTGATAAAACTAAATTGAATTGATGTGATAAAAACATACTTCTTACTGGAAATATTCATTTTTTCATAGACAGCATTCCAGTATCATGCACCAAAAAGGTGTGGAACAAAAACTGAATTCAACACAAAGGGAAAACAGCATTCACAGTATATTGTTGCTAATCTCAAATATCACCCGTTTTAAAAGATGGCTATTGTTCTTTCTCCATTGTTGTGTCACTAGTTCCCATAGCATCCTTTCATGAGGCCACAGAAGGTGAGAGTGGGACAGACATTAGCCTGTCTCTTAGCTACCCTTTCTCCAGATTCCAGCTTGTCTTGTGTTCTCTACTCTAACAATAACTTGAATTTACACTTTGATAAATATCCCTTAGAAATGGCGCTGAGACCCTAGCAGGGATTCCTGCACCAGAATGCAATTAACTACTTTAATATCTTGAATTCTAAGGAGATCTTTATTGAGTATAATCAGAGCCCTATTATCATATGGTTACAGTCTTGAAGATGAGCTATTCATATTTTTAAGAGTTAATCAACTAAATGGTTGTGCATTAGTTCATCCCTAATTAGATGCAACCTTTCCTCTCTATAAAGGGGATACAAATTCCATTCAGTTACAGTCACATTACAGATAATAAATTATCCCTCGCCTCTGAAATGTTGAACCCATGGGTTCAATCCCCACCATATGATTGTCACTTTGTGTCTTCTAAAGACATTTATGCCTTAAAGTCATAGCACTTTTAAACATATAATCAATTTGTGCAATGCTGCTAGCATGCACATACCCTGACTAATTTCATGAATTCAATTTGAAAATTTCATTTGCCTTGACACCATATCAGGACTTATTAATAATGTGCTCTCATGAGTATATTGAGATGGTACATCAGAGCCAATAGCAATGCTTCACTTTTTGGCAATGAATATCTATGATTTTATTCTTAGTCTACAACCTGGTTCATTTTGTGTTAAACATTAATTATTTATTTAACATGCAATTCATTAAAAGTATTATCATTTTTACTCTTAAAAGGTGAGACTTGGGAGGAGCAGGCTTTCTGGAGAAGAGACAGCCCCAGGAAAAGCAAAGCTATGGAGGAAAAACTCATCTATAATAATAAAAGCTTAATATGCTAATTAGACCAAACAGCCGAAGACCTTCCAGACGACCTTCTGAATGAAGCCAGAGCTGTGAGGGCCAAGCCCCTTGCACGAATTTTGTGTATTGGGCCTCTAGTTACAGGATAAACAGAGATGTTGGAAGAAAAATAGAAAATAAAATTGGATTATATAAGTGCTTAAATCATACTCACCTGTGTATGCTTTTAATACTTTTTGATTGAATAAGCAGCAGCATTATCTGTAGCCAGAAGTAAAACTAGAATTCAAAATTTGTGCATGAAAATTATATAAACCATTGATGAGAACAGTCAAAATTATCAGACTCAAAAACATACAAAATGTAGAATCTGAATCAGGCATGTAAATCAAAGAAACAGTTCTGCTGGGAAAAAGAAGTGATAAAAGGGGAAACAATATGTCCTAAGGGAGATTCTAATTTTAAGATAATTTTCAATAAGGGCTTTACTTTTCACATCAGCAAATAAATCTGGAAAAGCCAAAATAAGGATGCTTCAGAAAGGATAAAACCCTACTTTTTTTTTTTTTTTTACAAAGAATCACTGTTGTTTAAAAGAAAACAGACTTCAGTTATATAAATAAATACAGATTAGTAAACTGTATTTATTCTTTCTTGTTATGAATGAAGCAAGCAATGACAAGAATTTTAATTCATAAACTATATTTTGAATTAATATTTGAAGCAGAGTTGTGGTAGTATGGAACTGGAAAAAAATTTAAGTATCACTGAATTTAATTTGTTTATTTCACAGATGTGGACACTGGGCCCCAGAAGGCTTTGTTACATTACTAGGGGCACAGAATACTTATCGAAGACATGTCAGCATATATCCAGTTTTCTTTACTCACAAGAAAGAGGTAATACTGTTTTCCCGTTTACTGAATGGCTGACCTGGCAGGTTTCATATCACTAGAACATGGTGATATAAACTGACCAAGTTGTTAGGAATAATATTTCAGGATGTGTGGAGACTAAGAGAAGTAGCTGAATACCCAAAGAAATGTGATCTGTCCAATCTAGTTCTATAGAGAATCTACCATTAAATGCAAAGATATATATATTTACTTAAAGTCCTATTAGTTGTAGGTATTTGTTATTGAGTCACAACATACAACATTGATCATTTTCTCAAGATTGTCAGTAATGCAGTACTTCCTAAGATTGTTCTGCTATCATCTCCAGCATTTTCTTCCAAGTCACTGATACTTTTTGTATAAATTTTTAATGCTGGTATGTTTTTAATCTACTTAAGATATCAATGGAAGGTTCTCATACAACAACCAGTGTTCTCATTCCTTTCTCAAATAGCCTTTAAATGGTTGGGTGACTCAAATAATTTGAGATTGTAATTGTCCAGTCATGCCCCCAAGAAGGATAACCAATCGTATGCATAGGAAATGACCAATTCTCACTGGACAACTGCAGCAATGAGTTTTCACCCAGTGGAAAATGTCTCAAATTCAGAGATATTTAAATATTAAAAATCTTGAAGTGTGTGTGAGAAAGAATGTGTGTGTATGACTATTATATATGCATATACATGAACATGTTTCATATATCTACTTGTTATAATAAAATACAGTCATGAAATGAAATAAAATATAGTAAATCTCTGTAGTTACTATTGGTGTGAATAATGGAATAAGCTCTACATTAGCATGTAGGAATGAATGGTTTGGTTTCAAAAGTAGAATGTCTCTGGTTTAATTGCAAATTCATGTGCTTATTTGAAAAGCAGTCTTTAGATGAGAAAAAAATTAAAATTTACTTTAAATACATTGAAAAGTATACTACATTTAGATTAACCAAAGGAAAGCTTGGGCATTATGTTACCTGTTTAGTTATGTGGCATAATAAAGCTGATTTTAATATATGCTCATTGCAAAAAGAAAAGGCAGTCCCATTTTGTAGCATTGGTGTTCCATTTCCTATCTACTTGGCCACATGAAACCTGGGTGCCTGTAAAGGCAGGATAATAACTAATCCTCTTTGGTGTTTAGAGTCACCTAATCCTTTCTGGTGCTTATCCTATTAACATTTTTTTCTCCTGTATTTAAATGCCAGTGCAGAGCACTCAAATTACTTGCATTTATTTCTGTGCTTTTGAATTTCTCAGTTAGAAAAAGTACCTTCAGAAATGTTTGATTGAATATATGTATTTATCTGAGCCTATATTCATTTTCACATGCTTATTCTAGTTTGATGACTTTTACCTTGAATATTTTAAGCTACCTGTTTTTGTTTACCATTATTTTCTAACTGTAGAATTCGCCTGCAGTGTAACATAAGCTCTTTAACTGGGCTTCCAAAAATGATTTTACAAAACTTGTGCATACTTTTAGATTTTAGTTAAAACCTTACTCAAGGTACATGAATCCAATAAAGCATATTGCTAGATATTACTTACATTAAAGGGTGTAAACCAATAAATCTTGTCTTTTGGAGAACTGTTTGTCAGACCAAGCTAAGCTGTGCTACACTAACTAGCATGCCCAAAGTTACACTGGTTTTGAATAACAAAACCTTTTTTCTTACTCATTCTAAGTTAGCAGGAGTATCTGATTCAGATTGGCTTGTCCTTCCAGATCATCAAGACAAAGGGCATGGGATATGACCAATGGTGCCTGGCTTTTAAAACTGTAGTCCCAAAGTATCACAAGTCATCTTCTTCTCATTTCCTTAGGAGAAGTATTTCATGGGGGTAGAAAATAACTTCAAGGTAGTTGGGGAAGTACAGTTTTCCTATGTGTTAAAAAGGGAATATTTGTAACCAGCCCTAATGCAGCTTTGCTTGAGGAATACAGAGTAACTTAATAACATAAAATCAAGACATTGAGGTGCTAATATATGTTTAACTTTATTTTTCACAAAAAAGTAGAGAATTTTGTGTTGTACATTTTTTTTTTAAATATTTTTTATTGATTTTTTACAGAGAGGAAGGGAGAGGGACAGAGAGCTAGAAACATCGATGAGAGAGAAACATCGACCAGCTGCCTCCTGCACAACCCCCACCGGGGATGTGCCCGCAACCAATGTACATGCCCTTGACCGGAATCGAACCTGGGACCTTTCAGTCCGCAGGCCGACGCTCTATCCACTGAGCCAAACCGGTTCTGGCATTGTGTTGTACATTTTTAATTTATTCATAAGAAGTGATTTTACGTATGACCATGTATATATATATATATATATATATATATATATATATATATATATATATATATATATATATATACATATATATACACATATATATATGTATGTAAATGTCTATATATACATATTTTGATGACCAATGTGCATTTGTGTGTTATTTATTACTTCAACAAACTTAGTGTACAGTATAAATATCTTTATTCTTCTTTTCTATTATGATTGAGGAAGGAACTTAGATCAGAGAATTTAAGTAAACTTTTCCAAATTACACTGCTACTAGGGCAACACATTGAAGTCTACTTCCATTAGTTTCTGGTTTTCCTACTACAAAATGCTATCTCTTCAGAAAAGCACCATTTCGCTATATGAGAAGACATTTACTTTTGTTGGTATGACTTTTTAAACTATACTCACCTTACCTTACTTTAAGTGAGATTCAAATACAAGATATTATAAACTGCGAACTTTCAGGACAATGAAATGAAACATTTGGCAAATCCTCTCCCTAGAAAGTAACTACAAAACTAGACACAATTGTCAGAATCAGCTATTTCAGGGCTCTGGAAATGGACAAACAGCATACACCAAATTGGCAAATATTTTGACTTGAAAAATCTCCTGAACTTCAGGTAAGAGCAGTGAGAGTCTATGTTCTTCTTAACCAGTGATTTCTCATCTCACTCGCTTGGTCTGAGTTTAATTCCACTAGGGGAGGATGAGCTGTGAAAACCACCAGTTCTCCTATTGGAGACAGCCCATTGGACTTGTAGCACAAAGCAAAATTGCCACACCAAATGCACTGTGGGCAAACACAGCAACTGCTGTAGCAAGAGAATGGGGAGGAGAGTGGCTCTTCTAGTCTGAGGCTGTGATCTGCGTTGGTTATCAGCCGTTACCACATCTATTCAATATTGGACTGGATGTCCTAGTCAGCGCAATACGGGATGTGTGTCTGTGTTAGCAGAACCCCAGTGTTTTCCCTGGAGTCTGCCTGCCTGTGCACACTGGCCCAAAGAAATGCATGGGCAGAAAGAGCTTACAGTATAAGAAAATAAAATAGTTTAATATTGAATTGGCCAATACAGAGATGGGGGAGCTTATGCCCTAAAAATTGACTCCCTAATTGTCTGTAGTTTACAGATTATATAGAGCAAAAATCACAAGACACTTTGGGTTAGAGGATATGGGGTTGTATGAGAGCTAATTGGTTGGAGGTGAAGTGAGGCTAATACATCATTTCTTTAGGTCTCCAGGACAGTTCTCACATCTTTTCCGGTGTCCCTCTGTCTGTTCTCATGGGAAGTATCCAGGGGGAGTGGGGGTCGGGGAGTTGTTCCACCTTAGGATTCAGGAGCTGAAACATAATTTAGGTCAAAATGTTATGCTGTGACCATTAGTCAGGTCTGGGCCACTGTCTTCTGCTGCCTGGGGCATTGCTAATTATACTGGGGGAAAGGCTAGGTCTATGAGGGGTATATATATAAAGAGGGATATGCAGAGCTAGAAATTAAATCTAAGTTTAATCTCAGAGGGAAGTGGGGGGGGGCGGTTGGGAAGAGATTAACCAAAGAATTTATATGCATACTAGTATATGCATAATCCATGGACACAGACACAGACAATAGTTCATATGTAGTAGGCCTCGGGATGGGGTCGAGTACGGGGTGGGGAGGTCAATGAGGAGGAAAGGGGAATGTCTGTAATACTTTCAACAATAAAGATAATTTAAAAAAAATAAAATAAAACTAAGTATAGTCAGCCATAAGGACCCTTGGTTTCATATGTGTGTATTCACCTATATTAGAATGGAAGAAGTAAAATTTAATTTATAAGTTATATGTTCCAGTATGTAGGAAATTGTAAGAAATCTACAAAAAACAAACAAACAAACCACAAAAAACCTAGAAGAACTAATGACAGATTTTAGATAGCTTGCAGGTACAATATTTTATTTTATTTTTCTTTTTTTTTTCTTTATCCATTTATTTTTTATTTTTTGCAAGACAAATATCTTTACTTCTGCAGAAGGGTGCGCACACACATGGTCTGAGAGCACATGCACAGTGAGTGGCGGTTGGCTCGGGTTTCTATTCCTGACGCACATGACCTGTCCCTTACTCTTGATTGGAAGAGCTTAGGCTCACAATCTTGCACAATAGCCAAATTTATTATTTTTTTATTATTTATTTATTTATTTATTTAATTTCTTTATTGATTAAGGTATCACGTATTTGTCCTCATCCCCCCATTCCCAGCCCACACATGCCCCCACCCCGCTGTTGTCCTTAACCGCTGGTTAGGCTCATATGCTTGCACACAAGTCCTTTGGTTGATCTCTCCCCTTTACCCCCACCCTCCCCTACCCTCCCTCTGAGGCCCGACAGTCTGATCCATGCCTCCTTGTTTCTGGGTCTGTTCTTGTTTATCAGTCTATGTTGTTCATTATTTCCCCTAGATGAGTGAGATCATGTGCTATTAGAAATGCACTTATAAGAACCGAAAATGAGACAAGCAATAATGGTTATGCTGACAGACAAATAAATCAGTCTGTAGTGAGTTTCTTCCTGGGCCAACAGTTCTTTTGAGACCAAATTTCAATGTCACACAGTTCCTTATGTGTGTACATGTCAGCCATGACATTGCAGTTCTGGATGGTGGACTAATGGTGGTAATGCTGGTCTGACCCTCTCTGGTTTGGTCCTGGGCAACCTGTAGTGACGCACAGCTGTTAACTGCTAGTATGGCAAGGCGACGTCAGCGTCTTCCATCTATGGACTGCTTCTCTTCTGACTTAATGGCTGGAGTAGTCCTGTCGATTCCTCTCTGTTGCTGGAATCCACATAGTCTCGGAGTTGTTTTCTGAAAATATACAAACATATTCTTGACCAAAAGTTAATAAAGGAATATTTTCTATAAATTTGACTTGGGCTCCTATTTCATTTTTTGCCCAAATGATTTTCCTCTGGCTTGTTTTGACACCTTGTGTGTTTTTCATGGGTGCCTTACAATTAATTTTCTAAAGTATTAATTTTCTAGATGTAATTACTTACAGGATATTTTTCCTTACATGATATTCTTCTACTACCCCCCCCCTTTTTGATTTAAATATTAGGATGCTTTTGAAAATTTTATAATGTAGTCTTGATGGCTTTTAAATTTTAATTTTTAGCACTATAATATTACTGTTTTAGGTTCATTACATGGTACACATTTTTTAATATGTTTTATTAATTTTTTACAGAGAGGAAGAGAGAGGGATAGAGGGTTAGAAACATCGATGGGAGAGAAACATCGATCAGCTGCCTCCTGCACAGCCCCTACTGGGGATGTGCCCACAACCAAGGTACATGCCCTTGGCCGGAATCGAACCTGGGACCCTTCAGTCCGCAGGCTGATGCTCTATCCACTGAGCCAAACCGGTTTCAGCATGGTACACATTTTTATCATGAGATGAACTACCAATAAAAATTTTAGTTAACACTTTAGGAACACTTTTTGTCCAGTACAATTAATTTTTCTAGAATATTCGCTTGTTTCAACTAGCCAATTTAAATTTGCCTGAAAACTTGACTACTATTTTACTGTCAAATTTATTACTCTAACAACAATCTTATTTTACCCTGTAAATATTAGGGGAAAGGATTATTTGCCTTCTTGAGTAGGTCCTGAGCATTCCAGGTGGTAGGCTGGATTTAGATATCATAAACCCACTTCCCCATACCATGGGTATAAGACAAATCAAACAATTCTTGTTGGAGTGAGAGGGCATCTGTTGTCGACCAAGTCTCTGTCGGTCACCTGAGTCCTGATCTGGGCTGGGCATGGGAAGCACGAAGCAGCCATGGGTGCAGGAGGCAGGTACAATATTTTAGTAGACCAAATGGTAGCCCTCCAAATAAGTTCACATTCTAATCCCTGGAACCTGTAAATGTTACCTCATATGGCAAAAGAGTTAGTATTATTTCATATTACAAAAGATGGGATTAAGACTGTGAGAAGAGGAGTTTATCCTAGTTTGTGTGGGTGGATTGTCAGTGCAATGCTGTGCATCATATAAGAGAAATGCACTGGGAAGTCAGAGAGAAGAGAGACACACAGAAGAGGAGGTGATGTGAAGGTTGTGATTAGAGTGACAAGTGCCTGAAACCAAGGGATACCAAGGAATCTGTGGCAGCCACCGGAAGCTAGAAGATGCAAGGAATAGATTCCCTCCTGAGAATCTGCAGAAGGAGTGTGGTCTGCCAAGACCTTCATTTCAGAATCTTGGCATCCAGAACTGTAAAATAATTAATTTCTGTTGTTTTAAACCACCGAGTTTGTAGTTATTTGTTCCAGCAGTTTCAGGAAATTAAGACAAATGTCAACATAAAAAATTAATTGTCTATGTAAACTAGACATGAGTAATCCAAAAAGAAAATTAAGCATCCAACTCCATTCAGGAGAGGATGAAGAAGAATAAAATACTTAAAAATAAATTTAATAAAAGCATTGAAAAACTTAAAAATGAAAACTGTAAAACAATGCTGAGAAAAATTAAAGTCCTAAATAAATTAAGAGACATCCCATGAACATGGAATGTTCAAAGAGATGAGGGTAAAAATGAGCAAGAAAAATATCATAGCAAAGAAAGCTAATAAAATTAATGACCCAATGAAATAAGATTTATTTTTATAAAATATGTTAATGTTTCAATGTTATATAATAAATGTGAGGAAGTAAAGAAATAAGAGAATCGGGTGAATTGGAGTAGTCAACCAGATAGTGACAAAGTAAAGGGCTTGTGTTAGAGGAGCATATGTTAGGTAACTCTTACATTCTTTATACATATTATATTCCTGAGGGAGAACATGGCCAAAACCAGGAGTGAAGATCCTGAGTTTGCCTTTGTTCAAGGAGTATAGTAGGTTCACACTTCACACTCATTTAGAAGCTCAGCAGTGTGTCATTGAAGCTAAGGGAAGACAATTGCTAATTAAATAAATATTAATACTGTCACTATGGTTTAAGCACATAAATATACTTAAAACTGTAGTTGCAAGTTTCCTTAAAACTTTGAACACTAGTTAAAACACTTTTACCCAAAAGACAAAAAGATGCTAAAATGTCAGTCACACTTGGCAGTCTACCAGAATAATTTGTTGGTAGAGCTAAGTATATGAGAGGAACTCATCTGGCTGGCATGGATCAGTGGTTGAGTATCGACCTATGAACCAGGGGGTTGCAGTTCGATTCCTGGTCAGGGCACATTCCTGGGTTGCAGGCTCTATCCCCAGTGGGGGTTATGCAGAGGAACTCTATGTCCAAAATATCGGTGGCATCATTTACCACTAATAATTTTTTATTTTATGAGAAAAACAAGCAAGTGGAAATATATACATTTAGCTCTACCAAGTTATTGATATTTGAAAATGTTCTGTGATGACATACATCTTTGGCTTGAACAAGTAGTTTGATAATTTTTTAAAGTAACTTTTGCTTGAATTAAATACTTATCATATATATATATATATATATATATATATATATATATATATATATATATGCATATCATGTTTACAAGCTTTTTTTGCTTCAGTTTTAACAAAATGAAAAATATGAACTTTAAGAGTGTCAAATTGTCAAACAAATTGTGCTATTTGGCACATAAAACTGACATATGAATATCACTCGGAAAGCTGTTTTAAGAATAGATGTTGAAGGGAGAGCTAGAACAAAGTTTACATAAGAGATCTTAGTCAAAACACAGTTTAGAATTTTATTCCTAATATCAGAATAAAGGAGAATAAGAATGGAGTTAAACAGTTTCTTGATTGTTCTGCAAGTTCTGATGTTAAATATCTTAGAAAATATTGACTTATAGACCTACAATGTTGGGGAAATAAATAAGAAACACAATTATTTTCTTCTTAGTGAAAGACAATTTAAAAAGATTACTCAACCATCTTCCCCCTGGTGATCATAGCTACTGGCCAATCGGCCAGACGGCCGGTTGTTTAGGCTTTTATATATATACTAGTGGCATGGTGCACAAAATTTATGCACAGGGTGGGGGGGGGGGGTGTCCCTCAACCCGGCCTGCACCCTCTCCAATCTGGGACCCCTCAGGGGATCGGGCCTAAACCGGCAGTCAGACATTCCTCTCCCAATCCGGGACCACTGGTTTCTAACCTCTCACCTGCCTGCCTGCCTGATTGCCCCTAACCACTCTGCCTGCTGGACTGCTTGCCCCCAACTGCCCCCCCTGCCAGCCTGCTCGCCCCCAACTGCTCCCCCAGCCAACCTGCTCACCGCCAATTGCCCCCCCTGACAGCCTGATTGTCCCCAACTGTCCCCCTTGCTGGCCTGCTTGCCCCCAACTGCCCCCACCCCCCACTGGCCTGATCACCCCCAACTGCCCTCTCCTCCTGGCCTGATCGCCCCTAACCACCTCTGCCCCGTCACCATGGCTTTGTCCCTGAAGGTCTCCTTGTCTAATTAGCATATTACCCTTTTATTAGTATATATATATATATATATATATATATATATATATATATATATATATATGATCTTCATATGTATCTATGAAGGTAGTATATAAAGTGGTTAAGAGAAGGGACTCCAGAGAAGGTCTGGGTGTGAATTACAGCTCTGTGACTTTGACATAGCACTAATTATTTAATTTTCTGTATATCAACTTCATTAATTATAAAATGGAAATAAAAGTAATACCTGCATTGTAGATTATTGAGAAGATTCAATGTAAATGCCTAACTTACAGTTAACACCATGTAAATATTTAGATGTTACATATATTTGTTATCTCTCCATTTCTGAAGACCCTTAATAGAAGGTCCAAGAAATAAAACACATGATTTTTGACTCTGGGACTTGTGCTCCATATTCTGGCTTCACTTCCCACTTAATGCAACAGAACCTCAAGAAAGAGAAAAAAATGAATAGTGAAAGTTCATGATTTCTCAGGTTCTTTGGCATTTAATAAGCTGCTGCACATACAGGAGAAGCTTGACTTGATATTTTAGCCATATGCACCTCAAACTCCTTGACAAGAGGGAGAGCTTTATTTAACTTGACATTCTTACCTCTGTTTTGTTGTGTTTTTAAAATTCAGTCCCTGCACACACAACTTACACTCCTCTTTCATTGAACTATGAGCTCTTCATAAAAGACCAATTCTCCAATCCAGATAAGAAATGTCTCTATCTCTAGAAAAGCCATACTATGTGCAAATTTAAAGTTTAAAATATTATTTGTAGCAGAGTCTGGTGTTGCAAATATTTGTTATGAATAAAGCTTACTAGTAGATAAAAGCCTCTAGAAACACATTTTTCCAATCAGTTTCCTGCTAGGGTTCATGATGTCAGTGAAAGTAACAAATTTGATATAACTTACGGATTTATGAACTGTGGGTCAGTATTGTGTGGCTTTTCAGGATAAATAATTCGAATGTGTGCAGAAGGAAGATGTTAAGAACTGTCTTTCATTTTAACCACGGGCCAGGAGAAAGTGAAGAAATCTAATTTAAGGGAAAAACGTAGCTTTACAGGTTACCTTGGCAATTTGATAGCTATCTCTGTTAAGGTTCTTAATCTTAGGATACTCTTAGGTAATAGGAATACTGGCTTCAAATTTGTGTGTACATTAATTATACCAAATTATTTAGCCCAGGGGCCAGCACTAGCAAAGTATATGTACCGGTGGGAATTCATGATTTTTTTTCATAATAGACTATACCTTTCTATAGTAATATGCACCCTCCTCTATTAATTTCAGAAGCTTATCATGGGAGCTTCTATTTAGAACATTACCTCACCCTTTGACCACAGTTGATTTGTCCTGGAGTAAGCACCTGAGCCTACTAATCCAATAAAAATGTTCCTGGGGATTTTTAGACTCCAAAAAGAGTCACAGCATTCTCTTTATTGCCACCAGAATTCTAAAATATAGTATTCAGGAGATGTTAGCAACTATATTTTATGACATGTGGGAAAAGCATAAACCAACTTCCACAGAGAATAAAGATGAGAGACAGGGAAAAATTTGCATCTTAGGCTCCATCTTGACTTCCAGAAGTTCAGTAATTAACTCTTTTTTGCATTTCTAGAGATGCCCTAGTTTCACTCCCATAAAGAGAAAGAAAAAATGTAGGGAATTGGCCAGTGGAGAGGCTCCCTCCAGAACCTCTCTGGGATTTTCACACGTGCCCAATAGGAGAATTAGACTATTACTGGCTGTTTTATAATATGAAGACACCAGTGTTAACCAAGACAAGCAATAACAATGAACAGAAAGGGTTTCAATAGTAACCTGTATTCTTAAAGACCATATTCCCTCCCCCAATGACCTGTCTCTTCACTCTGAAAAAGTCAAGCCTCAGGTGAGAAAATTAAAGAGGGAGGGGGAAGTTTTTAAGCCTGATAGAAGGAAGGAGAATTAACCAGACAGAATATGATTTTTAACTGCATGAACATTTAATGGTAGAAAGTAACCTGTACATTTAAAAACTTTAGGTAAAGAAGATTTAACTTGGAGCATTGGTGAAGAAGAAGAAAACTTCCCATTGTATGCATCTTCATCCAGTTGGGATTGTTCATGCAAATACAATGCATCCCCTCCAGCTGAATTTAGAGCCAACCATGTCATAATGTCTGTTCATAAATGTGAGGGAAGCAGAATGTGTATGCATCTATAATTCCATTAGGCCATGCGTAGGTTTGGGGTAAGGAAAACTGGTCTTATAAAAGATCAGTAAATGTGACTTATGAATACTGGTATGGCCTTCAAAATGCTGTTAATTTTTTTCTGGATAGCACTTTAAAGAAACATATAGGAAAGGATAAGTCATAAAAAAAGAATACTGTGCTGCCAAAATGGCCTTTCAAATCAGTTCTTGACAGTCACGAAGCAAGTATGTTTTAATGGATGTACCTCATTGTCTCTTTAGCAATAAGCCCAGTGACTGAAACTCAATAAAAGAAAAAATTGGGGATAAACAAATTCACTAATTTTTATTTATTTTTTATCTTTTGATGTCATTTCACTGAGTTTTATGTCTTTCATGAAATGTGAATGTAAGGATGTTTTAAAGCAAGGGAACAGTACCAACAGTGATACAGCTATTAAAAAACTGTAATATTTATTTTTTTAAAGTGCCTAAGCCGCCCCCCGCCAAAAAAAAAAATTATATTTACTGAATTACACCTTTCAATTAAATTTAGAAAGAACTCAATTATATATCTTATTAAATTCTTATAAGAATCTGATATAATTAATATTATGAACCTCACTTCAGAGTTGAGAAAACTTAGGTTCAGAGAAATTACATATCATGTTTAATGTGACAGAATTTATAATGATAGAAGCAGGATTTCAACTTAGGTCCATCTGTTGTCAAGTATATGAAATCCTTCGAAGTCTGCTTTTTTGGATATGCATAAAAATGGCACACTCCTACACTTTAACTTTCTTGAAGAAACTTCTTGGTTAGTGTGAATTCAGACTTTCAATTAAGCATTTGAAATACATTCTCTGACATTTCCTTTCTGTATTTTGCATTATAAAAATAATACATTTTTTAAATTATTCAACTATAAATAGAACATATTCTTTCAAACCATTCCCTACTTAAGTTTCAGATCTATGTCCTTTTCATTGCAAAGATAAGAAATACATTAAGCAAATCTCCATGGTCATTGGATAATATTGAATGGGTTAATGGATGAAAGAAATGCATAATTATTCTTAGTACCTGGAAAAGGATCATAAATGTGTGATACTTAATAAAATTTGGATGCTGTTTATGATAACAATTATAAATAATTAAAGAAATCAAACCTTTTTGGCATGAGTTCTCTCTTCAAAAGTTCCCAGACATCCTAGTTTTTTGTTCTGCTTTCCAAAACTAAGATTAACAAGCTAGAAACTTAATTTCCAGTTTATGATACAATTGGCTTATTTAATTTGTTTTTCATACATTTTCTAAAAATAAAAACTCTTTAAATAATATTCTTATTTCTCTTAATGTCTTGAAAACACAAGTATACAAGTATTTCTTTGGGAACAGAATGGGACATCCTTATATATAAAAGCCTAAACGACCAGCTAACCATCCGACTGTTTGACCATCTGACGAGTAGCTATGATGTGCACTGACCACCAGGGGGCAGATGCTCAATGCAGAGCAGAAACTACAGGCATGGAAACATGGAACAGACTGATGAATCTCAGAGGTAAGAGGGGAGAGGGGAGAGTGGAAAGAGATTAACCAAAGATCTTATATGTATACTAGAGGCCCACTGCATGGATTTGTGCACCAGTGGGGGTCCCTCAGCCTGGCCTGTGCCTTCTCGCAATCTGGGACCCCACAGAGGATGCCAGAGACTGGTTTGGGTCTGATCCCCGAAGACCAGGCCAAGGGATCCCACTGGTGCACGAATCAATGCACTGGGCCTTTAGTCTTATATAAGAGAGCCCTCAACAATATTGTCCTTTCATTGTTCTCTGCTAATTTGTCAACTGAATTTTTCTTTTGTCATTAGTTACCACTTTTGAATAATCATAAAAATTCAAATGGAAAATATATACTATGTATCTGATTTTATTAATTAGCTACTGATATGTTTTCTTCTATGGAATATTTGTTTCAGAAAGACATCATAATCCTTTATAGGTTTGACACAGATATTTGAGCAGAATGTGAAATTATATTTACTTTTCTTTATATGCATCAATGTCCCTCACATATTAAAATCTAACTCCCACAATATATTAGCAAATCCAACTAGCACTATCTTCAAGTGTATTGGAAAGTTATCATTTCACATTTTTTCCACCACTATTATCTTAGACTACCCACCACCATCTATTGCTGGGATCACTGAAGTAGCTGCTTAACTGGTCTCCCCAGTTCTGCCCTGGCTCATCTGTAGGTACTTCTGTTTCTCCAAACAGCAGTTAGGTGGTTTCTTTGAAAACCTAAGTCTTATCCCTGTTCTCGGCTTAAAGCCTATAATGGATTTCTACCTTATTCTAAGTAAAATCCAGAGTTTTTATCATAGATTTCAATCTTCACTGTGACCAGACTCTCGTCTAATATATCTATCTGATTTTGTGTCCTACCTCTCTCAAAGATGAACACAGCCAGACACGTTAAAGTGGTGAAACAGATTTTATTCAGATAATTATTGACAATAAAGAAATGAGCTTCATTCCCATCTGTGCAGAGGTGCCCGGGTATTTAAAAGGAGACAGAAGGAGAAGGGAGGAGGCATGGCAGGGCTTAAGCAGGGTCAAGAAGTAAAAAGTTACAAAAAGTAAAACAAGATGCATGTGAAACCAATCTGGGCTTGCTAATTGGCACTCATGGTAGTTAGTCTTCTACCCTCCCACTTACAGGCAGATGTTGGATACAACAAACTGTACATGCTTTTGTCAGCTGAGAGATTTATCCTGCAGGCACTCTGAGGGAGCTAGGGTCACCCTAGGGATGCCATTCTGAGTTGTTATAAACTATATCAACATCTGGTCAGAGTAGAGAAGGTGGCTCAGAGGAGACTGGCTAGAGGTTGGTCAAGGGGAGAATCATTGTAACTACATAGGCTATCTTGTCCCTCCCTCACTGGCCTCCTCTGAGCCACCTTCAATATGCAAAGCACACTACTTTCCACAAGATTCTTCAAAGAAAGCATTTCATTTTTCTTCCTTTGGAATACTCTATTCACAGGGCTTATCTCCACTGTTTTTCATATCTCTGCTTATTTTTGCACTTCTCAAGTAGGTTACTTGGTTGTTCATATTGTTTACTCTCACCAGCTTACCCTCCATCCTCCTTCAGATTGCACAAATCTAGCCTTCTGGCAAGATTAAATCTCAGATATTGTAGATTCTCAAAGCATTATACTTTGGTCTTAGCACATTTAATCACAGTTGAAATTTTACATTCATTTGCAATTCTATCTAATTAAGATTTGCTTTGTTTTCCTCAAGTCATATCCACCAAGAATGTGACCCTAATTGATTTTTTATTCATAGAGCTCCAGTACAATACCTGACATCAAATGCATACTCAACAGTTTCTAATAAAATAATTAGTGGCTAAATATGTCCAGATGATATTAGAAAGTCACAACATTGAGGAAGCAGTCACAGAACCTCCATCTCCTGCTCCAATTAAGATGGACAATCAGGAAGAATAAAAGACTTTAGAGTGGCCTCGGAGTCCTAACAACAGCATCAGAAATACACACACGTGTATGGTTTATGCATATATATGTATATATTAGAATGTGTTCTAGTTCTTCTAAGAAGCAGAGGTATTAAGTTTTAGTTATGCCTGATTTATTAGTTTTAAATGGAGCTAGAAAGCTATCTCACTTCAAAAGGTGCCTATGGAAACTAGCAAAACAATGTTAATAAAGCAGTTTACAGATTTAATTTTATTTAATAAGTAAACAATAAAGACATAAAATAGTTTTTCCTTCAATTATTTATTTTGATAGGTAATGATTTCCTGAGGGCCAGTCATCTTGCAACTTTCTACCATGGTTTTACCTTTGAGTGTGTGTGTGTGAGGGGGAATTTTCTATATATATTAGAGTCCTGGTGCATGAAATTCATGCACGGGGGGGGGGGGTCCACTCAGCCCAGCCTGCACCCTCTCCAATCCAGGACCCCTCAGGGGATGTCCGACTGCTGGTTTAGGCCTAAACAAGCAGTCAGACATCCCTCTCACAATCCGGGACCACTGGCTCTTAACTGCTCACCTGCCTGCCTGCCTGATCGCCCCTAATTGCCCCCCATGCTAGACTGGTCACCCCCAACTGTCTCCTCCCCACCGGCCTGGTCACCCTTTACTGCCCCCCTGCTGGCCTGGTTGCCCCCAACTGCCTCCCCCGCCAGTCTGGTCACCCCTCACTGTCCCCCCTGTGGGCCTGGTCACCCCACGCAGCCTGCTGTTCCATCGTTTGGTTTCCCCTCACTAACCCCCCTGCTGGCCTAGTCGCCCCATGCAGCCTGTTTGGTTGTTTGTTTGGTTGCGATGGTCACTTAGGCTTTTATATATATAGATACCATCAGGCCCTAATAATAAGCCTGTCCTGTCCTATCAAATTAATTCTAGTATTTGCATGAACTATTTTCATACTCTTCCTTTTCTCAGCCAATAGAAGTCATATATACTTGCTTGTCTAAAATAGGCAGCAAGTGCTATGCCTAGAGAAAAAATGGACCACTATAAGACATACAAGGAGATAAATCCTTTGGGTATGTTGTTGTTGTTTTCCCAAATGAACTCAAAGTCATAAAAAAATCTATGGAATACATTAAAAAAAGTTTAAATGTGTCTCAAGTAATAGCAAAATGAATGTTGAATTGGCAAATTGAAGTGTTTAAAATTGCTGGGGGAACTCAGTAAGCCAGATTTTTCCACCTAACGTATTTGCTTTAAAACTCAGCTAAGAAGGAGAGTGAGGAGAACAAGAGCTCAACATGCAGGTAAAGCATGAAGATCAGCCTAATTTTATACTTGAATGCGACAGAGAATTAATTTTCCTGAAAACCTAAAACAACAAAAAGAAAGGGCAGTGCTAGCCAAGGGAGGCCAAGTGCCTCTGTGTTGTCCTCCTTCCGCAATGTCCTGCATTGTTATGGTCTGTGTACATCCACAGGGGTTAGGAGTGCCATCCTGTGACTTTAGGAAATATGTAACCTCAATGTGCATCTGCTTCCTCATTGGTAAAATGAGTATAATAACTTTAGCCACCTCACTGGGTTGTTGTGAAGATTTAAAAGTGCATATTGGGCAACATTCTGGATTAGTATATGTAAGCACTTAGAATGGTGCCTGGCAGTATTTTAAGTTATAGAAGAGTTAGCTGTCAATATTAGTATACTCAAACCTTATAATCTTAGCAAAGAATATTAGAGATTCATATTGTTTTTAAGTATCTAGTCCTACTCCTCACTTTTTCTCATTTTATTTGTCTGAAAATCAATTTATAATACTTCTATACGAAATTGTGCAATCTTTCCATCTCTAAAATTTAAGTAACAAAAAGAGAAATTTAAACTAAATAAATCCGTAGAGACATAAAAATTTATTTTCTAAAATTAAACTTGTAAGTAAAATTGAGTATAAAAGAGAAATAAGCAAATAAGTAGCACACAAAATAGACATATGCAAACAATATTTTTATTTAAAGGTGAACTTTCTAGAAATAACATCAGATTTTACAGTTATATTTTCAACCTCAGTATTGTCAGGAGAAACTAAATGCACATTATATAAACATTTGGGGGTTTGCAGTGGTCTAAATGATATATTCACTTGATAAAAATATGATTATATTTAGGAAAATGTCTCTTATACCGAGCATATGCCAAAGCCACTTTTGAGAGAAGAAAGGGCCACAATCAATTCTAAATGGATTGTAATTAAATTAAAATAAAACATGCTAAATATACTTATAGATTACTGGAGAAACGTCTATATGCTTTGGTTAAAAATACACTATCACATTCTTCATGAGGTTTGGTATATTTCTTAGCCACAGAGGATGCCAGCAAAGGCACATTAATGTAATGAATATGGGGAACTGCAAGACAAAATAGAATAAAAATGCAAGAAGGGAAATTATGTTTCCTCATAAAAAAGCATAGTTTTGACAACTTGGGGAAAGATCATTCCCTGTTCTACTGAAAGCTAAAAAAAGGACTTCCGGAAAACACCTACTTTTTCTTAATCATAGAAACTTAGAACTCACATTCAAACCACAACAGCTAGGAAAATTGAGGCCAAGAAACTTTAAAAGTTGTGCATATTTCACAGCGTAATAGTGATGGAGGAAAGACCAGATTTTAAGTCACTTGATGCATAAGTCAGGATTATGTATTAGACCAGAAAACATACTGAATCACTTAAAAATTTGTTCTCGGGTAACAATGTAATTAAGTTAATTTAAAATGAAATGTGGTGAATTCCCAATAGGTGGAAAATAAACAGCACACTCCTAAATGACCAATATATCATTGAAAAATTCAAAAGACACATTAGAAAACACTTTGAGGTAAGTAGAAATGAAAACACAATGAGATATTATTGGTCCATGAGGAAAGAAGAACTGGTTCATGCTACAACATGAATACATCTTGAAAATGCCATGCCAAGTGAATGGAACTAATCATAAAGGCTTACATATTGTATGATCCCATCCATATGAAATGTTCAGCATTAGTCAAAACAGAAAAGAGATTTGTGATTTCCAAGTGGTGGGATGGTGGTTTGAGAATGGAGATTAACAGCAAATGTGTATGAGTTTTCTCTTTGGGGTGATAGAAATGTTCTAAAAATAAATAGTGTTGGTGTTGCACTGAATGGAAAGGGTGAAGTGTGTTGCATATAAATTATATTGAAATCAGTTGCATGTTTATAAATTATATAAGAATAAAGCTGTTTTTTTTTCATTTGTAAAGCTTGAACTAATGAAAACTGACTATGTGATTCTAAAGTCCTATAGATTCACAGCACCAAATCACCTTCTTGGGTTTACAAGATAAAAACAAAAACCACTGATGTTTTGACAGCTTTAAGCTATTTATCATATAGAAATATTCACAATATTTGTGTGTATACAGTCAAACTCCTCAACACTTGACAAGTAAGAGTTTTCTAAATAATGATACTAGAAATGGGAGGTGACAAGAGAAAGGATAACAGCAAAAAGAGGAAAGTCAACACTATATGAAAATTTTCACCTTGTTGTCTATGACAGGCATTCTTATACTACAGAAATTGGATACAAAATGCTGCTAATCTAGTATCCCAATTAAAGAGCTAAGGTTTCTCATGAAGTGCCTTATATAGACATAGTCTAGAATGGCAGAATTTAAAATAGTATTCTTTAATTTTAATATTATTGATTTCAGAGAGGAAGGGAGAGGGAGAGAGAGATAGAAACATCAATGATGAGAGAGAATCATTGATTGGCTGCCTCCCGTCTGCCTCCCACTGGGGACTGAGCTGCAACCCAGGCATGTGCCCTGACCAGTAATCAAACCCTGACCTCCTGGTTCATAGGTTGATGCTCAACCATTGAGCCACACCAGCCAGGCTAAAATAGTATTCTTAATACAGGCTAATTCTTTGAAATAAATGCATTACATTGCCTGATTTGACAAAGTTCTATATTAAATATTTTAAATATTGATCTTATATTTTTAAAATCATATATTTATTTCTCATTCCAGTCTTTCTTAATGTCTTTGTCTCTTTCCCACTCTTGCACACACACACTCACACACACACACACACATAGATAGCTAAAAAAGCAACTTTATAATTTTGATATTTATTGAGAAAAGCTATAGAAGTCATACAAGTAAATGTTTGAAAGTTGGTATTTTTTAAGTCTTACTAAACTAGGGGAGAAAATGGAAACCTAATTTGTGTAGGTTTTTATTGAAATTGCAGGAAATAGGTAAAAGAATGAAAAAGTTCAGAAGTTTATAAATTGATACTTTTAACATAAAAGCAGTCATATACTTTTTTTTAAAAAATAACAGGTATTTAGATTAGAACTCAGAATTGAACAGATGTAGAATTCCTCTGCCAACATTATTTCTTTGATTGAAATGTTTAGCTAAATAAAATGCTTGTCAACTGCCAAATTTAAAGTTGAAATGCGAATAAAAGACTGAACCTAACTCCATCCTCAAAAAATAATCCATTTCAAACACTTAGCTCTCTACTCAAAAGTAACTTCTCAATTTAAGCAGTATTTTAGGAAATAAATGTTTATACAGGGTATCTAGAAACAAATATTTTGGCCTTTAAAATAATCAACAGGTAAAATTAAAAAAAAAATTATTTCTTAGAAAGGAAAAATCTAAGGGTCATTTTGGAAGATATCTACCAGTATAACACTCCAATATAAGTAAAATCAGAGCAAATGTGCTTCCTGTTTAATTTATAAATGCAATAGTGTGAAATTCATGAACTGAATCATTTACCTGAAGATAGTTGTGTATATCATCTTATAGTTATGTCGTAAAATTAGTTTTAGATTTTGGAAACATGTTATCAACATTTTGCTAAGGAAAAAATTGTCTAAGACCCAGTAGTTTTCTGATTGGCTTGAAGAGCTTTCCAATCATTCATTTTGTGAGTTCAGTAAGCTTTGATGCATTTGTGTTTATTGAAATTAAAAGGAACTAAAGGATGCCTTAATGAGTAAGCTGTTACAATTGCTTTTATGGGAACTATATATATGCAGTTTCATAATTATATTTACCTTTAAACAACTCTTCTGTCCTCACAATTATGGTTATTAAACTTCTAACTAGTTCCAAATAGACTAGATAGAAAAAAAAAAATTCTCCAAACATATAGGATATAGATTTAGAGATGGGTTATAAACCTTTCAGCTTGCCAACCAGGAAGATTAGAATGGGGATATTGGGTCATTAGGAAAACAGCATCTGGAGAGACCACAGTGTTGAAAGGAAAATAATTCTTGACAAATGGTCTTTATTTGATCCTCATTACACTTTTCTTTGAGAAACTTATTTACTTCCATTAAAAAATCAACTTCCTAGTAAGAAACCAGGCAAAATATTATTGTTAGTGGCAGTCCATTAAACACACATTACAGAGATTATTTATCCAGAGGTAAAAATTCTGAGCGCCTGACCCTGTTTTATAAACTCTTTAAAATAAATTTAAACTTTGTCAAACGTACATGGACGTTTTATTTATAAGTCTTTATGGCAATCTGTTTTTATTTTCCATCAACAGATTAATAAGAAAAACATTTGATCAATGAAATTATTTTTAAAATGTAGATGGTTTTGTTATAATAGGTTATAAGGCTGTCCTTTTTCCAGATGGAAAAAATATCCTATATAATAAAAGGCTAATATGCAAATTGACCAAATGGCAGAACGACCAGTGGCTATGGTGCACACTGACCACCAGGGCACAGACACTCAATACAGGAGCTTCCCCCTGGTGGTCAGTGCGCTCACACAGGGGATCACTGCTCAGCCAGAAGCCCTGAGTGGGCCTAAGCTTTCAATTGGACATCCCCCAAGGGCTCCCGGACTGTGAGAGGGTGCAGGCCAGTCTGAGGGACTCCCCTGAGTGCACGAATTCCATGTACCAGGCCTCTAATATTATATATTATACTAGTGGCCTGGTGCATGAAATTAGTGCATATTAAAAGGGGATTAATTAGAGGAAATATTTTTCTATAATAGAAGTGTCAGAAATGAAAGAAAATTAGTAAACCATATATGAAAATCTTCCTCCTATCAGAGTCTGGGGTGCGCTGTGGGACCCAGAGTCAAGTCCCCACCCACCTGTGGTGCCTCAAAATCACACGAGATCCAGACCCAGCTGGCCCCACCCCCATGGGGTGAGATCCAGCCCCAGCCAGCCCCACCCTTGTCAAGCCCCACCAGGCAGGGGGCGCAGCCTTGGGTCCCCTGGCCTGGCACCGGGTGGGGGGCACAGCCTCAGGTCCCCTGGTGCACACCAAGCAGGGAGCACAGCCTCAGGTCCCCCAGCCCACCTTCAGGTCCTCCAGCCTGGCACCGGGGTGAGGGGCATGGCCTGAGGTCCCTCGGCCTGGCGCCAGGACAGGTGGCATGGCCTGAGGTCCCCCGGCCTGGCACTGGGGTAGGGGTCACACCTTGAGGTCCCCTGTCAAGCCCCACTGGGCAGGGGGTGTGGCCTGAGGTCACCCGGCCTGGCACCGGGGCAGGGGGTGCAGCCTCAGGTCCCCTGTCCCAGCCCAGCGCCACGCAGCCTCAGGTCCCTGCTGATTGCTCGTTAAGGCTCATTACAGGAACTCAGCCTCTGCTGTTGGCGCAGCCATCTTGTGTTATGGAAACCCCCGCCTCCATTGTGGGCGCCACCATCTTTGTGACAGCATGATGGTCAATATGCATATTCCCTCTTTATTAGATAGGATAAAATCACTAAGTTTGAAACTTTTAATAACTATGAAACCAGCTAAAAAAATCACCTTGACTCCAGATCTGAGTATTTTCTCTCCTTCCTTGCAATTTTGCCTCAGGAAGGACTTAGATATCAGAAACAGATAATTTTTGTCCACACGTTTTCTAAATGTGGCATGAAGAGATAATATCAAGCAAGGAAGACTGACATTACTGAGATAATGTGAGTATTTAATCTAAGAACTCTATTATTTACAAATATGATAAAATTTAAAAACCACTTCGATGACTTAGTCTAAAGAAATATTTCATGACAAGAAATTTTAAAAAAACACTTCCAAATTGGTAAAATTTTGCACTCATTGCTTAACTTTCCACTTTAATATTCTTTTTAAGAACTGGTTCCATTCTTCTAAATCTCACACGATATATTTATCGATCATGTTGCTTTATCAGATAAGTAGTAGGGAACATAAGAGAAAGGAGGAGATAGATGGCAGTCACCCTATCAAATTCCTATTCAAAGCTAAGTTGCCATGTTTGGAGAAGGTCTGGGCATTTGGCAGAATCCATCTGTGCTTGGGCTGTTTTGTTAGTTGTTCCTTAAATAGTTTTCGTGAGCTCCTGCAGAGTCCCATTTACTGAGGAATCAAAATTCCTTCTGCAGTATTACAGGTTTGCAACAGTCTGGCTCCAGTGTAACACTCAGCTTCCGGAGCCCCAGCACACCATGAATTAGCACTCTTAATTTACAGATAATATTCCCTCCACGTGGACCATTCTTCTTCCTGCTCTCTGCCCTCCAGTCTTGATCATCATCAAGCATTAGTTCAAATTCTCCCGGCTCTGAATCCTCTCCCACCTCCATTCCAGGCAGAGTTCACTGCTCCTCCCTTATGCTTTCGCCACACTTCCAGGGCTGAACTGAGCCATCTGACACCCACTTGTGAGAGCTGATTATTAAGTGTTCAGACACTTTCAAGATGATTTTTAAACTGCTAGGAGCTTGAAATCAACTATGGTGGGAATATTTACACCATGGAAATTGTCATCGAAATGCTCTCCTGCCACCCCATCGCCATCCCTCCAGAGTTCATTTCCCAACACACCACTGCTTTGTACATAGTTTTATATGGTACATGTCTTATCCCCACTGTGTTTCAGTTAAAAAAACAGTCCCTTCCAAGAAGTTGTGATCTCCCTGAGGGCAAATTCAGTGTCTTCATTCATTTTTCTACCTCCCAAAACTCAGGAAAACTATTTGGTAAAAGGCAGGTTGATTAATAAATACCTGTTTAAATAAAAAACAAACACACAACATTTTAAAAACTAGTTTGTTTTTTTTTCTAACTTATCTCCAATGAGACATTAGGCACATGGCATAACTACCTAAAGGTAGAGAAATATATAATATATATAAAGAGACAGGTTTCGTAACGATCAAGGCTCAACCGAACACCGGAAATCAGTGCTAGGTTGCCGTGGTGACCCAGAACTGACTGCAGATGGTGCCAGCGCAGCAACTCAGCACTGACTGCTAGGGGGGCTGCAGATCAGGCCCAGAGAAAGGCCTGCAGAGAGAGAGGCAGGTGAGGGCAGTTGGGGGCAAGATCAGGCCGGCAGGGAGGGCACTTAGGGGTGATGAGGCAGGCAGAGGCAGTTAGGGGCAATCAGGCTGGCAGGGGAGGACTGTTGGGGGTGACATCATGTCATCAGGGGAGGGCAGTTGGGGGAGAGATCAGGCTGGCAGGGGAGGGTAGTTAGGGGTGATCAGGCAGGCAGGCAGGTGAGCAGTTAGAAACCAGCATCCCAGATTGCAAGAGGGATGTCCGATCACCGGTTTAGGCTCCATCCCTGTGGTATCAGGCTTAAACCAGTGGTCGGACATCCTCCAAGGGGTCCCCAATTGGAGAGGGTGCAGGCTTGGCTGAGGGAACCCCCCCCCCTCCATGCACAAATTTCTTGCACCAGGCCCCTAGTATAGATAGTTAGATAGATAGATAGATAGATAGATAGATAGATAGATAGATATAATTACTTTGTTTTTGTGGGAATTAAACAGATGTTAGAAAAATGATTTGCAAATAATGAAAATATATTTTAAAAAGACCAGAACTATTGCTAGTTTAATCATGATTGAGGCATTTTTCAAGTGCTGTCAATGTCCCCATAGTGTAAAACTTCTGTATTATTAATAAGCAATATTGAAATTAATAACCTATTTATTAATCATTCATTAATAAAATAATCTTTTTCCAAAAGGAGAGTGTTTAACTATCATTTAACTCAATGTTTGTTTGTGTATTTTTTAATTGAATTCATCATAGTTTATGGGTTATACAGAACTTGCATGGGGCCCTGAGTGAGGGGGCAATATGGAGGGTATGAGGGTGAGAAAGTGATGATAATTTTGTGTTCTAACCCTTTGTTACAGCCCTGTGTTGTCTACTTTTTAAAATAGACTTTTACATATGATTCATTCTGCTATTATTTTCCATAGTCAAAATAAATTAGAAGTTTGAAGTAAATGGAACACACATCAGCTATAATAATGTTTTATTATATTATACATGTTAATTTATTGCAACTAAATAGCATGTTCTAAGAGTTAATTTGAGCAATTTTGCACTAAATTTGGGTACATTTATTTTGGAAATGTCAACACTGGATTTCTGATCAAATTTTAAAAAAATATAAACAATTCCAATGTCAATTGGAACATGAGTCAATGGGTTTATTCAATATGAATCCAAAATTTTAGAGAAGAATAAACTTTTCTTGACAAATTCTCACTGACAGTTTGCTAAATTAGGACAACTAGAGTGACATAGGGAAACATCTCTATATTTTTTATGAGGCAAATAGAAAAGCTGAAACTGATACTCAGACTTCAAATTGTATAAATGAAATGCAGGGAAAAGCTAGGTAATCATGAGAAGTAAAAAAGTGAAATATGGATTAATGGATGTGACCTTATTATAATAATTATATTTTTGTTTATAACTAAGTTTTTAAAAATACATGTTTTAGGCCTGTGAACTAAAGGATCATACATTTGTGTCTACTTTTGATACTTCACTAATTTCTGTTTACATTATTTTTAAAGTCACACATTATAAAGAATGGGTAACCTATGATTCTAGAATAGAATCTTAAAACCATGTAATGCTGATAGTATAAAAGTGATGAGATAGCATAGTTCAAACAAAGAAGAGGTCAATATAAGAAAACTCATTAAATGTTGGATTAAATTTTTTTTTCTGTATAGCAGGAGAAAAATTAAGGACAGGTTAACAATTTTGTGAGTCAAGCTTTATATATGAATATCTGCTGAAAGAGCATTTTTGGAATCAAAAGCTATGGGGGTGAAAGAGTGGAAGAGATAAAAATGTGTTTATGAAAATATACCTGATTTTTAACAGAAGTAGTAGATTTATAGTGGTGCCATTCTTCTTTAAATCTACAGATATGAAAGCTGTGGGCTTTTTCACTTAAATATTATAGAAAACCAATATTGTTCATTATTTTCTCAGAATCCTTTTCTAGGAACTGGTTTCCATGTAGCCCCAATGGCCTTATAAAATGGGACCAGAACCAGGAAGCTCCAACACTCCATTTCAGAGAGTGTTATTGACCAGTATCTTTCTTCTTCCAAAGAAACTGGAAATTCAGATTTATATGGGAAGTATTCTGATTCTTAAATTATGGCAACTAAAGCAAACATCCATATGAACCCCCCAAAACACATATCTGAGCCTGATATATCATAAAGGCCACCAGTTTCAGACTTTCTTTAAATTTCCTATGTATAGGAGATTGTACAATTTTCTCAAAGGAAATTACACAAACACTAGAGGCCCAGTGCACAAATTCATGCACAGGGGGGTCTGGCCAGCCCGCCCCAATCAGGGCTAATCGGGGCCAGGCCAGCTGGGGGGAGGGGCCGCAGGAGGTTGGCCAGCTGGACCCACCCCCAATCAGGCCAGTTGTCCGGCTGCAGTGTGCATGATAGTGACTGGTTGTCCTGGTCATTCCAGTCGTTCTGGTCACTTGGCTTTGGTATATATAAAAATGTGTAGAACGGTGCATGAGCAAAATGACCATTTAAAAAAGCTAAGTCATTTACTCCTTTCATATCTTTCCTGCTTTTCTCAGGAGATGATTTCTAACTTCAGGTATCTCCAGGCCATTGAGTTTAATCACCAGAAACACCAGGCCTTTTTTTTTTTTTTTTAAGTTAAAGAGTAATAAGGGTAAAAGACAAATTAGTAACAGAAATATAATAAGCAAGGGTAAAGATCTGATTATGTGTTTAAAAACTCCCAATTCCTCTGTCAAGAATAATAAAGATTAAAAAAAAAAAAAAAAAAACACACACACAGAATTTCTCATCTGTGGTCCCAGTCATAATTTTTTTTTATTATTGTATATGGTTGTCTATTCCTATCTAGAGGCATCTGAACTGACATGTCAATTTGGAATTTTTAAAACTAGGGATTTTAAGGATGCATCAGATCTACTGACTCTAAAGATTCTTTTCAGCTACCAGAAATCAACCTAATATTGGCCATTTTAGTGGACATTTTTCAAATCATCTAGCAGGGCAAGAAACATTAAAAATTTATCTGAATGAAAAAAATTACCCATTTAAATATATTTTCAAATCATTCAAATGAGAGACTTTTGAATAGGCTTCACTTGAATTTTACCATTTTGACCAAGCTAGCTGCATATGAGAAAGGGAAATTGTTAAGTACGTGAAGGAAGACAAACCAATGTCTTCCTACTTCTTCACAGATCTGTGTGGAGCCAAAGAAATGCAATAGCATACTTTTTGCCTTTTTTTTTTTAAACCTTATCTCATTACTTGAGCTCTTCTAGGTTGTGAGAGTTTCTCAAACATTCCTTGTATGTTTATAATTTACATTTATTGAATCTGAATCCACCTTCAATAGCACTATATTACTTCACATGTAGTCCAGGTAACTTATAACAGATTATTCCCAATCCTTCCCTCCTATCCCTTGTGACATTGATGCCTTTCACTTCACATCATCATATGTCATACTAATACATTACTACTATTACATTATTGCTTTTTTAAAAATATATATATTTTATTGATTTTTTACAGAGAGGAAGGGAGAGGGATAGAGAGCTAGAAACATCGATGAGAGAGAAACACTGACCAGCTGCCTCCTGCACACCCACTACCGAGGATGTGCCTGCAACCAATGTACATGCCCTTGACCAGAATCGAACTGGGGACCTTTCAGTCTGCAGACCGACGCTCTATCCACTGAGCCAAACCGGTTTCGGCACATTATTGCTTTCAACAAAGTTATTTTTATATCAATTAACATCCTATATAATAAAAGCATAATATGCTAAGTATCCAACCAATTTGTCGACCGTTCGGTCAACCAGTCACTATGACGTGCACTGACCACCAGGGGACAGACACTCTTACCAATAGGTTAGCTAACTGCTGGGGTCCAGCCAACTGGGACTGGGCGAGAGGACCAGACACACCCTGGAGCCTTCCCACAGTCCCTCCCCGGCCAGGGAGCCCCGATCCGCCTGATTGCTGGCCAGGCCGAGGGATCCCACCCATGCATGAATTCGTGCACCAGGCCTCTAGTAAAATAATAAAAGTCTTCATTTTACCTTCATTTACTCTTTATTTGATGCTCTTTCTTTCCTTATGTAGATCCACTTTTTAGTCATTCTTCTTTAACATTCTTACAGGCAGGTCTGTGGGCAATGAATCCCCTAGTGTTTATTTTGTTTTAACTTTTTGGAGTGATTTTGTTTCTCTACATTTGAAATATAATTTTACTAGCTATAGAATTTATGGTTGTTGTTTTTTCCCAAATTTTGAGTGTTTATTATAGTCTCTTCTTGCTTGCATGGAATCCAACAAGGAATTGATACCATTGTAATCTAAACTAGTTATGAATAACTAGAAAGGAGCAAAGGGAAGGCCAAATATTGTAGTCATTTGCCAGGAAGCTGTTATTTAGGTGCATGCCCAGTAAAGTCTGGGTGACATAGGGAGGATGCTTGTTTGTCAGTCTCACCTGGGAACAAGTCAATGGCCAGAGTAGGTGTGGCCACTATAAGCATGGGAAGATTTAAGACATTTAATCTCCTAAACCAGTGGTCGGCAAACTCATTAGTCAACAGAGCCAAATATCAACAGTACAACAATTGAAATTTCTTTTGAGAGCCAATTTTTTTAAACTTAAACTTCTTCTAATGCCACTTTTTCAAAATAGACTCGCCCAGGCTGTCGTATTTTGTGGAAGAGCCACACTCAAGGGGCCCAAGAGCCGCATGTGGCTTGCGAGCCGCAGTTTGCTGACCACGGTCCTAAACAAAGGAGTTTCCTGTCTTGTTGCTCAGGCTTAACTCCTGGCTTAATGGGCTATATGCTCTTGCACTCACCCACATGGCCATGTGGACCCCACACACAATGGACTAATGGACTGCAACTAGCTGAATGCTAAGTAGGACCAGCTGAAATACAGAATGGAAACTGAATGCTGTCTCTGCTTCTAGCTCTACTGAATTCTCAGCTGCATATCATCCAGGACTGGATTAAGGGAAATGGGACTCTGGAAACCAAGGGATGTAATTCCATGCAAATAAAAATTACTCATCCTCCTGTGTGGGTCTCAGAAAAGTCTTTTCTCCAGCACCCAGTGGAGAAAGGGATACCTCACTTTCACCAATAACAAAATCATATGTAATTCTTATTCTTGTTCTTCTAAAAGTAAAGTGTGTTTTTTCCTCTGCCTTCTTTCAAGATTTCTGTCTTTAGTTTTTTACAGTTTGAATATGATATGCTTAGATGTGCTATTGTTTGTTTTGGTATTTATCCTGCTTGTCACTCTTTTATCATTCTCAATTTGTGGCATGTTGTCTATCATTAATTTTGAAAAATTTTCAGCTATTAAATACTTTAAATAATTATTCCACTTTTTTCTCTGTTCTGTGTTTGCTATTCAAATTTTGTGCATTTTAAGTTTTGAAAATTTTTTTCAGTTCTTTTTTACTCTGATTTATTTTTTATGTCTATTTCGATGAACCAATCCACAAGCTTACTGATTCTTTTCTCAGCCATGCCATGTACTGATGAATTCATCAGAGGAATTATTTTTTCTTACAAAGTGTTTTTATTTCTATTATTTACATTTCATTCTTTCTTATAATGGCCATACCCCTTCTTATAATACTCATTTATTTTTGTGTAATTTAGTTTTTCCAATAGTGCCCTTAACATATTAATTATAGCTATTTTAAATTTCCTGTGCATTAATTCCCACATGTGTCAGATCTGAGTTTGGTTATGATTATTCCTTTTACTTTTCAGACTTTGGATTTTGTTGCCTTTTGACATGCCTTGTAATTATTTTGTTCAAAGCTGGGCATCTTTTATCTGGTAATAGGAACTGAGGCATTTAAACCTTTATTGTGAGATTTAATGTTAATTTGGCTAGAACTTGGGTGTGTTTAATATTTGCTATTTCTGTAGGTGACAGAGGATTCACATTCCTTTAAAGTTCCTAATTTTTGTCCACCCTGTTGACTTTGGGTTTCCCTAGCTACTCCTCCCTAGAGAGAATCTTTACTCTGAAATCCTTTCCGATGAAACCCACTGAAGTCCTATTGATGTGGTGATAAGGTATGGCGGAGGGACTGCATTCTATAATCTGATAAAAATTTCACCCTTTTAGTCAGCCAGTGTCCTTGGGCTGTGACCTCTACCACAGTTTTTTTCAGTAGAGTAGCTTTTTCTCCCTGTTCCCTATTCTCTTCTCTGGGCATAAAATTTGTAAGCATTCCCAGTCTATTTCCTTGAAACTGTAACCTCTGTTAACTATGTTTCTTGTCTGTTTTGGGTTTTTGCTTGTTTGTGTGTTTGTTTGTTTTCTTTTGGTAGGATGGGAGGGCTGGAGGTAATGGAGTGGGAGCAATTTCTTTCCCTACCTGGAATAAGCCAGTGGTCGGCAAACTCATTAGTCAACAGAGCCAAATATCAACAGTACAACGATTGAAATTTCTTTTGAGAGCCAAATTTTTTAAACTTCTTCTAACGCCACTTCTTCAAAATAGACTCGCCCAGGCCGTGGTATTTTGTGGAAGAGCCACACTCAAGGGGCCAAAGAGCCGCATGTGGCCCACGAGCCACAGTTTGCCGACCACCGGCCTAGGCCAAGTTCTCTCCTTCAAAGGTAATTTACGTGTCATTGCGAAGGCTTTGAGTCTATTTCACAACGGTTACTCTTCCCCTTCCCTCTGCTAAAGTCACAAAGGGAATCTTTTTCAGACATTCATTCTAAGAATGTGAAGTGATTCCTGGAAGTAAAACAACTCAGCGTTTGTGGTTCCCTCTCAGCCAGTCCACCTCAGCCTCCAGCAATTAGGCAAAATTACATCCAAGTATTTCCATCAGGTTGGGTCTCCGGGGGCTTCGCTCCAAGTGGGCAGACAGAAGCTGTCTCTCAATGGAGGGGTCTGTCTCTCCCATTTCCAGGGTAGCAGTTGCCCTGAACCCTCAGTTCTCTAATGGGTACAAGAAAAAATATTGATCATCTGTCCAGCTAGTTTGTTGCTGCTTTAAGAATGGGAATGACAACTTCCAAGTGCTTTACATGGTGAAGCTCAAAATGGCAAGATGATTAATTTTTAAGTATAAAATCTTACAAACCTATTGTGGGTCACTAACTCTGCATTATTTGTGGAATCAAAAACACAAGAACAGATTATTTCCTAAGCCAGTTAAAATGCAATATGTAGGACTATATATTTAATAAAAATACCTCCTATGAAGAAAAGAAGGTAAGGTGGGGATTTCTCAAAAAAAAGCAGCAAATTTTTAACACTTGCTAAAAAAAAAAAGAATACATTTTATAAGTAATTAAGCTTATTTCAGTGTATGAAAATACATCATTTATTAATATAGCTTCAACCTATAGAAGTCCCTATACCTAGGGAATATTGAGTAATAATTTCTATAGTAATTAAAATTACACATAGGCTAAGGAAAGGACAGTCCAATTTTAGCTTTTATGCCATTAGCTGATTTATTCATAGGTCAAAATAAGAATGTCCCCCTGAGAAGCAATGAATCGACTCAGTGCATTCCATACACCATACATTATTTTTTTATAGCTAAGGAGTCCTTCATATTTTTCAAGATTTCCAATAGTTTTTATGTGTCTGTGCTTCTACTTTAGAAATTAGCCAAAAAAAAAAATATACGTATGATACTTGGTACTTCATCCATTTGTCCATTTTATGAGTGTGTGTGTATGTGTGTGTACAATACATTTTTTTTCTCAGCCGCTCTTTAGGATTTAAAAGGATCTTATAATGTCTCTGCAACATAAGTAAAATAGGTCAGACAGTATGTGAGCTCAAATGAAAATAACTAAGGAAGATTGTCCACAGACTTACTTCTCTTTAGAGCTTTCTAAATGTATCTCTGCTGCTGAATAGAGACTTTCAATAGGGGGTGAAAATACAGGCCATGTGCAGGTGTTTAAATTGTCTGACTGACTTAACCCAAAATTCTTAACATAATTCAGATGCATACGTTTTGGCAGATGTGTATGTGACTGAAAAACACATACTATATGGAATATAGGGTGACATATTTATTCTCAGCTGGCTGGCTAATGCAGCTGTGTCATGTCTGTCCTAGATAAGTCCACATTAACATTTTGAAGGGGACATTTCTTTATGACAGCATGATACATCTTTTGGAATGATATGACTTAATATTGTGCTAGGATATTAAAGTTTAGCTTATACTTATTATCACTGTAGAGAAGGAAAAATCAAAATAGAATGCGGTAATAGATTAAAACTTGATTACTAAAGACTTGTGTATTTTAAACATGGTGTAACTGGTGAAAAATGAGCAGCTGATAGAGGAAAGAAATACAGTTACAAAACAGAACACATGAAGATTGCTTAAATGAAGCACTCATGCAAATTGAAGACTACAATTTATAGTCTTATTATTATGTCAATACAAGCAATAGATCTTGGAGAGCTGATCATTTACTCAGGGACTCTGCCTGATGCAGAAGTGGAATTTAGATCAATCAGTCAGCGAAATATACCTGACTTTATGTTCATTGGCAGGAAAATTTTATAAATTACTCAAATGCTGCAAAAACTCTAATTTTCAATGTCATTTGGTCTCTGCTCACATTTACGTTTGATTTACATTGTGGAAAAAAAGGTACTTGTTGCTATATAAAGGTCATATTTAAGAAATGCATGTTATTAAGCCTGATTTTTTTTCCTTCTCTCCCAAATTGAAAATGAAAAGGGGAAGTTTTCCGGGGAAAGCCTTGGCCGGCTAACTTAAGTAATAGATTGAGCTGGAAAACGGAAAACTATAAAAAGAGAAAAAGGCTTCATATGCCTCTTTACTCCTCTAAACTGTAGACAGCAGTTAGAAATGGAAAGGAACCTAAAGGATAATGAAGATAAATCACATCCTGAAGGCTTTTACTATTTTTCCCCAGGGATTTAGAACTTGTGATTTTAATTTTTTTTGAAAATGCTTTTATGATACCTGACATTTAGACAATTGTTTAAGAGAAGAAAATAACGGTAGCAGTAAAAGATTCGCTGAACCGGATTTTGAAAATAGAGGAATGCAAATGAGAGGCAGCACTTGTAAAACAGAGCACATCAAAACACTGTGGAGACAAATAAGCCGGCCCGAGTGACTTTCAAACCAAGAACTAGGTCACACATCAGATAAAGTGTGTATCTGTAATGGCAGCATTTCATTATCAGAATGGTTTGTTTTAATATTGAATTTTAGTGTATTTGTTTTTGTTTATATGTGGCTCAACATCTCATTTGCAAGTTAACTTTTCCTCCCTAAAATACTTAAGATAATAGCACAAATAAATATGAGTTTCTAGAGTCACAACTTGCTCTAACATTATTCGCATTGGATAAAAAAATCACAGCTCATTTGCTTTTAAGGATCTTCCCTTTGGATGTTAAAAGAGTGTTTTGAGACTTTAAAAATAGCCTAATATAATGCAGCCCTTTGGGAAGAATATCAACAAAAAACACTGTTCATCTCTCCAACCTTAGTTAATAGTAAATCCCTGTCAAAGAACACTTGGTAAAGGGTTGGATTCTGGGATAAGAAGACTTGCAAAGATCAAAGACTTTGGGGAGACACAAAGTTGAGATGGAGGAGAAGTTCATGAAAGGATGAGAGCAGTTAGTGTCTGACCTCACAAAAAGTATCCTATATAATAAAAGCCTAATATGCTAAGTGTCTGGTCATCCGGTTGTCTGGTCGTCTGTTCAACCAATCAAAGTGTAATATGCTAATGATATGCTAAGGCTGTCAATGATATGATGTGCACTGACCAAAAGGGGGCAGACAGTCAACCAGTAGACAAGTTGCTATGACGTGCACTAACCACCAGGGGGCAGATGCTCCAACCAGTAGGTTAGCTGGCTGATCAGGACTGAGCAAGATGGGCCAGACATGCCCTGGAGCCCTCCAGTGGTCCCTCCCTGACTAGCCAACTTCCCAAATCCCTCCCTGGCCCCGATCGTGCACCAGTGGGGTCCCTCAGCCTGGCCTGCGCCCTCTTGCAATCTGGGACTCCTTGGGGGATGTCGGAGAGCCAGTTTTGGCCCAATCCCACAGGCCAGCTTGGGGACTCCACTGGTGCATGAATTTGTGCACCAGGACTCTAGTATAGTACATAATTCACATTCACATTCACAGGTGCCCCATCTTCCTGAATTTTTATTTGAGAAATATGTTCTTTCATTCTTTGAGGATTTTTGTCAGCCATCAAATGCATCACTTAGATCTCCTGCTGCAATCAGTGTAATTGATGTCCCCATCATTTTCAAGCTGAGGCCTTGTTCCTTCAAGCTAGGAACTTGAACTTGGCAAGCCCATTCTTGCAAGGTGAGGCAACTTTGGCTCAAGTAAACACTCATCCATCTGCCTCAATGAGCCTTTCTTGGAACTACACTGTCATCTGAGACCTAATACTCAATCTGCCTTCTTTCCCTCTTTTCTTCAGAGATGTCAGACTTGCCTCATATGAGAAAGCATACCTGGCTCCTCTCTCCTTTTTCTTCACAGTCATTTCACCCAGTCCTTCTTGTCCATACCTAATCCAGTTTGACATTTGCTTCTCAGAGGACCCCAAATGACACAGGAATATAAAATTCTTGGTCTCTTCCAAGTCCATTGATGAACTTTAGTATGAAGCAGTGACCCATTTCATGGCTAATTAAGTTGGAAGCATTTGGAATGAAATGCCTATTCTGTATAGTTATACATGATTTTAGACTATCATTTCAAGCCTTAGTTTTCTATTTCTAAGATAAAAATATCAATAATTATCTCATATAAGTGATTGTATGAGGAGGATTCTGACATACAGCTAACATCTATTCAGTGGTAACTTTAAAAGTAATGAATGAAGAATCAGAGATCTGCAGGGAATTCATTTTGAACACTTGAAGAAATGAGCACTGAAATGGAATTTTTATGTTTCTCTCTGGGACTAGGGAAATGTCAATTTGAATAGAGAAGAAGAAAGATTGACATTGCTGACAAGCTCTCTTGGAATTACCTCTCAGAGCTGAAGTTTGGGTAACTGAAGTCCTGACTTACTCTCACGGATTTCAGTACGGAGGAAAAAATTATATTCTCATGCAAAAATCATCATTAGCTCCCCCACAGATCCATGGAACTTAAACTTTTGAAATTTAAACTTTAATGGTGTTTTTTGCTTACATAATGAAGGATTATAGAAATGATCTCCTTATTTCTAAGTAGCTCCCATCATAGGCAAGATGATTTGGGGTAATTAGTGCTGAGTCCTCAAGTTGTTTAATCCTCAAATAACCTGCCTGAAACAAAAGAAAATAGACATATGACAATTCAGAATCTTTATGAGGCTTATTTATAGTGGAAACAGAATTGTTGATGTGCATTACTCTATGCTATGTGAAAGAAATGTTAAATTTTATTTTATCATTAAAATAAACCTTATAATATATAGAACTTTTCTATTTGATGACAACATGAATTTGATTCTTGCAAAATTTTAGTCACATTTGTAAAGAATGAGATATGTTAAACATGAAATGTCCTTCTGGTTTAAAAACACCATTACATGCAGGACCAAAGAGAGGTTTTGAGGTCAAGTCTGTCATTTCTTATAATGTGACTTCCTTAAAGAGCAGATGGTAATGCAGGTCAGTGATAAGTAAATAATGGACCGTGTACCTTTAGAGAATAAGTTAGAACTTGAAGAACAAATTGGCTTCTTTTAAAGTATCAGAGTTTATCTATGCTTTGATTAAGGAGCTAAAAGCAAGATTCACCTCCTTGGTGGGATTAAAGCGATAGCTCAAAAAATGAAAGTGATACTGTAACTACAAAAAAGAAAGTGGCCAAGCAGAAATTCTTTAACAGATATAACTATAATTCTATTCTTAAGCATTGTATGCAAACAGTAATGTTGTTTGAGCAAATACAGATTAGTTTGGTAGCTTTAATAAATAAGAAGTTCCCTGGAATATTTACAGAAATTGGTTTCACTATAGTAAAGAACATGAGCTTTTTTGTAAACTGACTAATAACATGACCATACTACCTGTGAATATACAGCAAGTTGGTGAGGTTAAGAGAATATAGAGAAAAAAATAAAATAACGTTTGTTAGAAATTGTCGCTGTAATAATGTCCAAACCTGCAAGCGTTTATGTGAGCCACACTGACAATGTGCCGGGGAAAACAAGGTCTCAGTTTTGCAGTTTCTTTTGAGGGGAGGGAATGTAAGAAAGATTACATGAAGGTGTGGAGAAAGCAATATGCAGGCTAGTTAACAAGATTCGGTGCTCCCTTGGGAGTGCTCCTGTCTCCAAGTGGTCTGGAAAAGAGGATTACTCTGGCATTTCAAAGTGTGTTAACCCAGATGTACAATGACAATGGACAGGGAGGATTTGCTTAAGTTAAAGAAGTTAGAGGCTTGGAGCGTGATTACTCTTCATGACCTGCCTAGTTAGGAATTTATGATCAAATGGTCCCATGAGGTGACTTTCAGTCCCTGAATTTGTACATATCCCCCTTTCATTCTCCAAATTCATGACCCAATATTGCATTTGCTAAGAGGACTAGGCATGATACAGTGTACACAAAAATAATATTGACAATTTAGAAGGATATTTTCCCTGTAAGTCAGAGATGGGCAGACTTTTTCTGTGGAGGGCCAGACAGTATAATACTATAGGGTACATAGGCCATGTATGATCTCTGTCTCATACCCCCTTTTTCTTAAACAACCTTAAATATTTAAACATTCTTCTTAACTAGGGGTGGAGCATATAAGGGCCCAGCTTGGCCATAGGGCTATAGCTTGCTTACCCTTGATTAGTATTCTTGAGATAAAGATATCCACATCCTACACAAGGGGTGCCGCAGATGAGATGTGATAGATGATAAGAAAATGAGTTCAATAGAACAGGAAACTCAATCACCAGGTTGTAGGATATCCCACATCTCTTAAAGAGAACTGCAATACCTGAAAATAAGAAACTTATCTGACTGGACTATAATATGGAAATGCAATCAACACTGTACATCCATTTCCACCTTCTATCTGATACATCTGATTCTAGGTTTTTGTTTCTTCCCCTCCTTTCACATTTCCCTTTTACAGGTAAAAATGGTTTACTATTTTTAACAGAGATGACTGAGATCTTTCTTCCTATATTATTTAACATAACCAATGAATTAAAAAAAAACAGGAAAGAATTGGTGGTTTTGATGTAATTTTTATTTGTCATTTTTCAGAAAATTATTTGACATGGCTTAAATCAAATGTAGCAAAATCATCTACACTAGCTTGCAATTAGACGATGGTTTTACTGCGAGATGGTTTAATAAATATAGAATAATCCACATCCATAGAAAAGAAGGCAAAAGCCTTAATTGTTTATAGTGTTCCCACCCCACAAATCAGATGAAAGATTTTGAAAGAGCATTCAAAAACCATATTTTTGTGGCATTCTGAAGTACCCTTATTTGGAATGTTAATTGTAATCAGCACACACATTACAGCATTTCATCTCAAGGGTAATACATTTCCCTTTTGACCTTACAGGCTTCTGTGATGTCCTTATGCAGAATACACATTACAAGGAGGAAAGAGGCCCGAGAGAAGCCTGTTGGTGGGTATGAAGAGCTTCCTGTGGATGCCTGTGATAAAACTTTTTGATCACTCTGGAGGAGACATCTTATGCAAGATGCTCCCCTTAAATAGATATGAGTCTAATCCTTAAGTGTTTACAGTTTCCAAACAAAGAAAGAAGGAAGAAAGAAAAAGAAAGGAAAGCTGACATAAGAAGTTAAAAAAAAAAAAAAAGAGAAAGAGGACTAAATTACAATTTACAGAATATAGAAGCAAAAAGGAGTGAAGACTGAGAAGGATTTAATAATCTTATATAATAAACCCTAATATGCAAATCAACTGAATGACCAGTTGCTATGATGCGCACCAGGGGGCAGATGCTCAATGCAGGAGCTGCACCCTGGTGGTCAGTGAGCTCCCACAGGGGTAGCGCTGCTCAGCCAGAAACCAGGCTCACAGCTGACAAGCACAGCGGCGGTGGCAGGAGCCTCTCCTGCCTCTGTGGCAGCACTAAGGAGCAGCGAGTCAAGCAGTAAGGAGCAGCGAGCAAGTGGGCAGTAAGGAACAAGGGGTCCCGGACTGCAAGAGCCCCAGACTGCAAGAGGAATGTCTGACTGCCAGCTTAGGCCCAATACCCCCTCAGTGTACAAATTCTGTGCATTGGGCCTCTAGTGTATAAAATAAACATTAACAATGCAAAAGTAATATAACATGACAAAGGTACAAGAAACAAGGTATAGAAAAAGAAAGCAATTTAAAAATATTCCATTTGCTTGAAGACTTTGAGCAAACCAAGTATTTTATCATTTCTTTTGATTTGAGAGTAGCTACAGCAATTGAAATGAACCTATATGTTCCACAAATACACAGGTATTTTTCACAGTTTAGCAACTTTATATTACACTGATATTGTTATTGGGTCACATTATTTGAGTCCATCTGCCTGTGTGAACTGGCTGAAATTCACAAGCAGGAGTCTGCAGTATAGAAAGGAGATTTATTATGGTTTATTGAATAACTGGCCAATATGGAGTGCAAGCAAGCTCTTGTTCAAAAAGACCCAACTCTCCAATGGCATGCAGGTTACAGGTCATGTATGGAAACATCACAAGACACTGTGGGTTAGGGAGTGCAGTGTCATGCTGGGAGCTGAGGTAATCATTGTTTTAAGTCTTAAATACAGCTCTGAGTTCTTTTCCCACGTCCCTCTGCCTAGTTTCACGGGAAAGTAACTAGGAGGTCATTCCACCTTGAGATGCAGGAGCTAAAACATAAGTTAGGTCAAGGCCTTATCTTTAGCCTACCCGAGGTCCAGACCTTGTGACTATTAGTCAGGTCTGGGCTATTGTCTTCTGCTGCCTTTAGGGTTGCTGATTATCAGGGGAAAGGCTAGCACTATGAAGGGTATTGAGAGATATATATGATTTCTAGAGCCTGGGATCAAAGCTAAATTTAATAAAATCATAATGACCTTGGTTTGCACATTTCCAATTTTATAGAATACTAGATGCCTGCTGCACGAATTCATGCACGGGTGGGGTCCCTCTGGGTGGCCTGCAGGGATCGGGCCAAAACCTGCAGTCCAATACCGCCTGCAGCTCCTACCTGCCACTCCTGCTCATCCCAGCCCCACTGTGCCTGCCGCAGGCTCGCGCCCAATCAGTCCCGATTGGGAAAGGCTAGCATTGCCGCAGCAGCGCTCACCAGCCATGAGCCCTGCATCTGGCGCCCTCCTAAGGGGAGTGGCTTGCGGGATCGGGCTGAAACTGGCTTTCTGACATACACCAAGGGGTCCTGGATTGCAAGAGGGCACAGGCCAGGCTGAGGGACCCCACCGGTGCACGATCGAGCCAGGGAGGGACTGCGGGAAGGGTCCAGGGTGTGTCTGGCCCATCTCTCTCAGTCCCAATCGGCTGGACCCCAGCAGCAAACTAACCTACCAATCAGAGCATCTGCCCCCTGCTGATCAGTGCACATCATAGCAAGTGGTTGAGCAGCCTTAGCATATCATTAGCATATTACGCTTTGATTGGTTGTTTGGTTGTTCTGCCGTTCGGTCTATAATATTATATAGGATAACAGATAGGATAACAGGACCAAGAGATTAACCAAAGACCTTATATGCATATATGAATAACCTGTGGACACAGACAGTAGAACTGTGAAGGCCTGGGCCAGGGGAAGACCGGTGGAGGGAATTAATGGGGGGAAATTGGGGAACATCTGTAATACTCTGAACACAAAAGATAAACTTTAAAAAATAATATAACAAGACCATCAAGAACTGGCCTGACCAACATAGTAGCCACTAGCCACATGCATCTACTGAGCATCTTATATGCTTGTGCAACTAAGGAACTGACATTGTAATTTAATTTAACTAATTTTAATTTAGGTAAAAATGGAAACATTGAGTAATATTTTTGTATTACATACAATATTGCTTTTGGTAGGATTACATTTCACTTTATACATTGCACTGTGTAACATAGCATTGCTGTACTGTAGTGCTTATGGTGAATGAACGCATTGTTTCTATTATAAAATAAACATATCACCAAACTCTAGGACACAAAGTCAGGATTATATCCCATGCATTCCAAATTCATTTTTCTTCCATCCATGGCTTTGAAGAGTGCAGTTTGAACCCATCACCTGTACCACAATACACCTTGTCTTCTAGGCTGTCCGCCAGTCTTAACTTTAAGACAAAGTGTTACCAGGGATGTTTGCTCATATTATCTGTGAGTTGGTCATTTCTATCTACACTATAAGAGTATTACAGAGACTATCATATCACTTTCACTGCTTCTATGCAAGAGGTAAAAGGTAGCAGGAACCAGCAATATGGAACAGTGAGGAGTAATTAATTAGGAGTAAAATACAACTTGGAACTTGGGTTCCAGTCTTCATTCTGCCAATTCTGTTTGACCTTGACCAATTATTCATTGACTGTTATGAAGATGAAATTATGTACTGTGTGAGTAGGAATTTTTAAATATTAATTTATATAGGAAGCATGAAAGCTCTGCTAGACTTTGAAGTTGACTTACAGTCATCATTTATCCTAACATACAAAAACCCTGGGTCGTAATGACAGGTAACAACCGAGGCTTGACCAACCAGAAGTCAGTCCTGCAGTCAGTGCTGGGGAGTCAGACATCCCCCAAGGGGTGCCCGATTGGAGAGGGTGCAGGCTGGGCTGAGGGAACCACCCCTCTGTGCAAGATTTTGTGCACTGGGCCACTAGTATAATAATAATGTTTAGCAGGCTATCTAAAAAGGAAACCCTTTTCATGATGGTTAAATTAAATTTTAACAAACCCTGTTGGACCTATTAGGAAAGTTGTGCTCTCCTGTTGGCCTATATAAACACAAATAATAAAACTAAACCCTACAGTCAGTTTATGTTGTCTTAAGATAAAGTATGTGTATCTTAAGTAAAATACACATACACTCCATAGGGAAGAACATATTCCTGTTTATACTAACTAAAATGTAGTCTTTATTGAGTATATACTATGTGTCAGACACTGGAGTAACCTCTGAAATGGGTTGTCCCTTGTAATTTTTACAAATAAATATTAACCCCACTTTTAAAATTAAGACACTTAGGCTCAAAATGTATGAATAGCTTGCACAAACCCCTCTTCAACTAAGGATTCTGTCTTGATTTTTTGGAAAACTTGACACTTCTTTTCAGCTGTATCTTTCAACTATTTATTTTGCTTGTCTGTTGCCTTTTTAATTGTTTCATGTGGTCTTGGTTTTCACAAGGCAGAGGTGGTGATACAGTTCAAAGTGCTTTTGATAGTTTACTTCCTACACTCTATTGATTGAAAAGTTGGAGTCACAGAAAACTTGCTCACTTCCTTCCTGGAGAGAGGAATAACAAATCACATTACACCTCATTTTATGGTGCAAAAATGACTCAATGACATCATGTTTTCAGCACTATATTAAGTCCACCATAATTGTGTGAGTATGTAGTTCTCTAGCAAAGGTGAGGTTTTCTTAAACTTTTTCCTTACCTTGTGGAAGCTGGTCAGTATTATGCAGCACAAATCATAATAGATTAGAGAAGCAGTGTTGCTTAGTAGTGTTTTTAGCACATCTTAAACAGGTAAACACAAATGATAACCCAAGTGAATATTTGTAGCCATTAGAATTAAATTGTTCATGGCTCAAAGAATAAACATGTCAACAGCTTTAATTTGCATCATAAAACCAAATATTATTTAAATGTTGTTATTTAATGTTATATGTTTCAACATTACGAAATTATATATTTAATAATGATTTTTTCCGCTTAAAATAATCACCATTTGTGTGACCTAAACATTATGTATATTTTTCAAGTATGTCTTCTTCCATAACATGTTTGTGTGACAAGAAAATTCAATAATAACTTATATAATAAAATATAGGATTTCTGTCATATCTAAATCTGATTTATTCAGTTTTGCTCATTTTTTCTCTCCCTGTATCACTCAGAACATTTATTTCATTAAAATTCTATGAAACTTCACTCTTAAAATATAGCATTTTTTCCCTTTATGTTATTCTTCTGCTAAATTCACATTTTTAAAAATTCATGACTTTTCTCATTTTTTTCTTTGCAAATCCAGCTCTCTGCGTCCCCTCTAGACCTAAATCCTCAGTAATAATAATACTTGCTAAAGGAATTTCCATTCTAAGTTGTGTGCAATTCAGTGTTGGATGTCAGTTCAATTACCTTGCAAAACATGTGAAAATAAAATGTGAGTACAATGGACAAATGTTAGTCAGAAATTCTAGTATCCTCTGCCTCCACTGCAGTGTAAGAAAAAAAAAAAAATGACACAAAGTTGGAAATGACTGTTCAATAGGGATTAAGTCAAGTTTTCCTAATATGTGGGAAGAGCTGTTTGCCAGGAAGCCTGCCGAAACCGAGAGACTCTGCTGCTCTCTTGGGAACAGAAGCTCTTTTATTAACAATAGAAATGCTCTATCCCTTTTAGACAGTAAAAGGTGATCTTGGACCTCTTATTATCCCCACGCTCTTGAACTTCTTTTTTTTGTCTTCCCCTGTAGAGTTTTCGCATAAACAACAGCTGCACCGCTGTCATCCTTCAACAAAATGTATCCTTTGTTCTATTTGTAGGGTGAGATTCCAAGGAAAAATCAAATGTGCTTAATTTTCTCCTTTAATTTATACTATTGCTTGAAATTTAAATTTCTCATAATACCTCTGCTGGGCAGTACAAAAAGGGAAGTGAAATACATACAGCACACAGACCAATAGATAGATAACTTCCACCTCTATCCGTGTCTAATTCTGTATTCCTTCATTAAAAGGGGTTAAAGCAGTAGTAAGTTAGGATAAGTACTGAATTTGACCTATGTTGTATAACTGTCCTGCCTATGACTAGACAGTCCCTCAGATTCAGAATTAGAAGAAATAATTTTTAGGTCATCAGTTTTGCAGTGCAGTACATTAGTATTAACAGATAATATTAATAAAGGTAAAAACCCATGTGGTCTATCATACATAACCGAAGAACATAATTTGGACTTATCCTTGTAACATAAACTTCACATTTTCTAACTTTGTTCAATTAAGTTTGCAAACCTCATATTCCATTAAAATTTACTTAACCTAATTCTTACCTCTTTTCCCCAAGTGTATTTTAAAAAGCCCTGAGTGTTGAAATTCTATCCCTATTTAAGCATATCTCTTCCAATAAAACCACTTCCTTGAATTGGATTAGCCGCCATCCAGTACTTTATTTTCTCTTCGTAAATATTTGATAAACCTTATCTGGAACCAATTAACACATTGATCATTTCAATGTTTATTAAAACCCACTTAATGACATTTGAAGAAAAAGCACAGTTGTATTTACAAACATATATAGTGCATTAATCGAGCACTTCATGCAGAGAGAAAAAGGCATTGAAGGCATAATTCATTGGTTGTATTAACCAGAGTGGCGTGAGCAGCTTGGTGAAATATTCTCCAAATGCTGTTATAAATATAATAACAATTTTCTGGTAGAGAAGTCAAGACAGCTTAAGGAATTGGTAAGGAGTTATGGTGAAATCCTCAAGGGGTGCTGCATGGGCTCCAAGAAAGGGCTTCAATGCACTGGACCGAGGTAAGCAGCTGCAATTGATTTAGCAAGTAATTACCCTGAACACAGGGAAGAAAAGAGGAGAGGAGCACATGGCACTTCTGTCCTGGCTCCCGTGTTGTTCTGAAGGCCAACGACATCATTCCACCAAACTGCTGAAATCGTTTCTCTTCTTTAAAAAGGTGTCATTTTACTTTCTGACTACAAAATGCATGTCCCTTTTAATACACTCCGGGGATGGCTGCTCTCTCCGATGGGTGTGAGACTGGCCTGTGTAAATGCAAACGTAAAACTGACCTTTCCCTTTTTCTGCCACACGTTAAAAATTGACTTTCATTGTTCACCTTCTCAAGGATGAAGGTGCCCAAGTCAACCATTCTGTTCAGGAGCCCCTGGATGGCTCTTGGGGGTGACAGGATCAGAAAGAGGCCGTGATGTGTGGTGTAGTTACTGCTCTTACCTTTGCTCTGGGAGACAGTTATAACGGGCGTATCTGACAACACGAGGCAGTACTTCTGAGCCCCATATGTTAAGAAGGAATCTTCGCAGTCATTTAAGCAGAACCTCCCCAGGCTGCCTGCAACTCAGCAGGATTGTTCCAGGGACTGGAGAGCCACAGTTCTTCTGCTCAGACAGCTCTGGTGACCCCTTCAAATGCTTCACAAAGATTAGACTGTCACACCTTGTCAGGTGGTCTATGCTCTCCGAGCTTTATCCTTTTAAAAGATTTAAAGTGTTCTCCTTGCTGCAGAATTTCTTCACGCTTATCTTCCAGCTTTAATTTCCACTTCTCCCCTATACACGGCCTTTTCTTCATCCAAACAGAATTCATCACTGTTTATAGATCACCCCATGCAGTATCTTACTGTGATGCCATTGTTCATAATATTTTCTCAAAATAGAACCTGCCCCCCCCAGCCCCCAATACCAAACCTGTCTATCCTCCATTTCAGTTCATTGAATCTTCTTCATTCAAAGTACAAACTGTATGCCACCTTAAAAACAAACAAACAAACAAACAAAACAACTATCAGGGACTACAACTAATTCTAGTTGAATTAGTTCAAAGAGGCAATATTGCATAGTGGTTAAGGTGGAGTATGGAGTCCAATTACATGCACTCAAATCTAGGATGCTATATTTAATAGCCAAATGACCTTGAACAAATTATCTAATCTCTGTACTTTAGTTTCCTCATCTGTCCAATTTGAATAATAGTACCTAACACAGAGGACTTTTAAGATGATCAAATTAAAATAATATGCTTAGGCACCTAGAGGCATGTTTAACACAATCTAAGTTCTCTATATTGTTATAAATACCATCAGTGTTATTGGAACTTAACAGTTGTGAATGTACTGATTACTTATATATAGTGTACTTGTCAATCAAACAAAGCTCTAAGAAGGAAGCATTCTGTTGTCTTAATTTTTTATCTTCTACAACACTCAATATATTTTCTTGTACACACTAGTCCTTAAACAAACTTTATTAAATTCAGTCCACTGTGAAATAGGCTCAGGTAATTTAATTTTGAGCTTTTTGGAAGTATAAACTATTTCTTCTTCTCTGTATTTCCCAGTAAGTTCTTATCACAAATTAGTAAATCACTGGCAATTGAGTGAATGATGAAAAACCTTAATAAATGAAGAAATCTCACTATCTAATATTTCTATATTTGTATCCATGCCATATTGGACCCACTACAACTGTCTTGCAAAAATATAACACACATACCCTATCTAATAAAGAGGATATGCTAATTGACGCTCATACCATTGTAAAGATGGCAGCACCCACAGCCAATTAGGAGGGAATATGCTCATTGACTGCCATGCCCTCAAAGATGGTGGCACCACAGCCAATAAGGAGGGAATATGCTCATTGACTGCCACGCCCTCAAAGATGGTGGTGCCCACAGCCAATAAGGAGGGCATATGCTAATTGACTGCCACACCCTCAAAGATGGTGGTGCCCATAGCCAATAAAGAGGAAATATGCTAATTGACTGCCAAACCCTCAAATATGGCAATGCTCACAGCCACATGATGGTGGTGCCCAGTCCCCTCAGCCCTGCTGAGGCAGCAGGCGGGCCCAGCCACTCTGTGAACCTGCTTCCAGAGTCCTCCAGTCACCTCAGTCCCCCAGCTGCCCAGGGCTGACCCGAGGCACAGGCAAGCCTTGGATGACGGCTGTGAAGCCAATGCCTGAGGCACAGGCAAGCCTCAGAGGTCGGCTGCCCAGCCACTCAGGGCTGGCCAAGGCTTGCACTGCCAGCAGTGGCAGCAGCAGAGGTGTGATGGGGGCATTGCCTCCCACCCCTGAGGGCTCCTGGACTGTGAGAGGGGGCAGGCCGGGCTGAGGGACCCCCCACTCCAGTGCATGAATTTTCATGCACCGGGCCTCTAGTCCTATATAATAAAAGGGTAATATGCAAATAGATTGAACGGCAGAACAACCAAACAACCAATCAAAGCACAATATGCTAATGATATGCTAAGGCTGCTCACATGCTCACTATGATGTGCACTGACCACCAGGGGGTAGACAGTCAACTGGTTGACCAGTCACTATGACATGCACTGACCACCAGGGGGCAGATGATTCGACTGGTAGGTTAGCTTGCTGCTGGGGTCCGGCTGATTGGGACTGAGCAAGATGGGCCGGACACACCCTGGAGCCCTCCTATGGTCCCTCCCCAGCCTGATTGTGCACCGGTGGGGTCCCTCAGCCTGGCCTGTGCCCTCTCACAATCCGGGACCCCTTGGGGGATGTCGGAGAGCTGGTTTCAGCCCAATCCTGCAGGCTACTCCCTTTGGGAGGGCGCCAGGCACAGGGGTCATGGCTGATGAGTGCTGCTGCGGCAGCTTCTCCCAATCGGGACTGACTGGGTGCGAGCCCGTGTCAGGCACAGTGGGGCTGGGATGAGCAGGAGCGGCAGGTAGGAGCTGCAGGCGGTGTTGGACTGTGGGTTTCAGCCCAATCCCTGCAGGCCACCCAGAGGGACCCTACCTGTGCACAAATTCGTGCACCGGGCCTCTAGTGTAAATATAATGGCATTCAATTTCAAATTGGGCCAGTGTTGGAAGAGGTAAGTATGGAAATACCTGTGATGTCAAGGAAAATTCTTCTTATTGACTGAAGAATTGGTGGGTTTTGAGGAGGAAGAGGCTTGAAGAGATGCATAACGGATGAACTGTAAATCAATATACATCTTGTATTGTTTAGATAATTTTTAAAATTGTAATATTTCTTGGAAGTCTTCAATATTTTCAAATTGAGAAATTTTAAAATGCAATTAAAAATACAAATAAACCAAGTTTTAGGCAAGGAGAAGAAAAAATATGTATATCTTAATATGAAGTTAACAATGACACCTGGTTGTGTGTATGTGTTTATAAACATGATCACTATATTATTAATGTATATTAATTAATAAATATATACTACTGAAACACAGAACTTAAATTGGAACGCATAGTTTTTTGTCTGGGCGGGATGCAAAGGTGATTTCCCAGGTTCTTGTCCAGGTGGATTAAAAAAATGAAGCCACGGACAAACGGTGGTATAGGAAAGGTGGATATTTTTTGAGAAACAAGCACAGACTCCCACGTGGAGAGGGGGAGAGACCACTAAGTCCCTCTTTCCTAAGGTTTATAAAGGCTGCAGTTCTTTGTGTTCTGATATTCCCTCTGATTGGTCACTATAACAGCTTCAGAGCTCAAACCCCATGTGGAGTTCCCCTCTTCTTCTTACTTTTGTTTTTCCACTCCCTGTGGCCTTCCTCTGTATTCTATGAATGAGTGGTTTCCTCTCCCTTTATTCTGTAAATGTACACCTTTTGGCAGCTCCCAGCCCCCTTATTCTGTGAATGTATGCCTTCTGGCAGCTCCCAGCTTTGTAGCCCTGCAGTTCTCCCCTATGAACCCCCTAATTTCTAACACTCCCTAAATCTGCCTATTTTACCCCTAAAAACTCCTTTCACTACTATATACTACATAATAGGTTCTATAATAATAAAAGCGTAATATGCTAATTAGACCAGCCATCCTTCCGGACGACCTTCCGGATGAAAGCCCGGGTCCCAGGTGCCAGAAGGAAGCCAGTGCCAGCAGCCAGGGGAAGGAAGGCCTACTGTTGCACAAATTTTGTGCATCGGGCCTCCAGTAGGTCCTATGATATGCATAAATAGGTTAAATTATTTGAGAGAGGTTTTTAAAATATCTCAACTTATCCTACCCATAACGCTGCAAATTCAGTGTTTAATGTTCCAGTTTTACAGATGATGAAATTGTAGTTGAGGAGATGAAGACAAGGTCACAGGTTAGGAAATAGCGACATTGAATGTTAAACCAGAGTTTGGGCTGCAATCAAAGCCTAATACAGGTTCTAATACATTATGTTTAGAAATAACTTACAGGAGGTGCTCTGGCTCACCAGCCTGATTTAAGACAGGAAAGTTTAGAGAAAATATCGTCTATGCTACTCCAATTCATTTGAAGTAACCATTTTATAGCAGTGATTCAAATTAGAGTGAAATATGGAAGTAGTAATAGTCTTTCCTTTGAGGGTAGAAAATACCACCCAAAAGGCTCTTTTCTCAAAATGAGGATTTGGGATTTGAAACCTCATAAATTGTACTACAAACTCTTTTATTGCTCAGTTGTGTTAAAGGTTATTCTGTTGTGAGATCTCTCAGTAACTTTACCTGTTCTTAGCAAGTAGTGATGATTTCTGGTTAAGACTGAATGAGCTACACAGACTGAATAATTATTGTGACACACTCCACAACTAACATTTACCACATTGCTACATTTATTCTACTATATACTTTAATACTGTATTTAAACAATTTATACACTGAGAAAGCAGGAGAGGGAAGGAAGGCAGAGAATTGGCCAAGGAGAAGGGTGAGGGAGAAAAGTCAAATGAGAAAAATGTTAGGAAAATTCGGGAGGTTGATAGAGTAGGCACAGGTGAAAAAAAGGGGGAAATGTGGGAGAAAGAGAGGTGGGGAAGGGCCTATGCCTCTTAATACTTAAAAGAGAACAAAACATTTAGGAGCATTTTTAAAGAGAATGTTTGGGTCATAGAGACACTTCCATTGCTGGAAGCAATTAAAGCAAAAGCTGTCATTTCACACATGAGGAATGTTGTGATTATCAGACCAAGAGATGTTTTCTAAGAATTGTTTTAGCTAGCTGTTTGTCAGCATACTTTTATTAGATAAGTTAGATTGCCAGGAACAAAGACCCTTGTCAGGTTACCTTGGTGAATTGTGTATTGTTAGGAAACATAAGGAAGGTTGTCAGTAGTTGTATAGCATCCTCTCAAAGAATGGGAAGAGTCTGAGATAAGAGTAACAATGCCTTTAGCTTGTACCCCCAGGGTCTGGAATTTTCTAGTCCCTTCTTTTGTCTCCTGTTATAGCTGCTTCTTCAAATTTGATTTTTCTGTTTCCCTTTGTTTCTCTTGTATTCCTCAGTTTACACTGCTTCTGCTTACTGTCTTCTCTGTGGTCTTTCTTTTCTTTCCCTTTTTATCTAATACTCACACATTCCATAGCAAATCCTTTGGCATGGAGCAACTGCATAAGGTAGGGTTTCGTGCCTGGGTATAAAATCAGAGTTAGCACCAAAATGATGCTGAAGATAATTGTATTTTTTTTCCTGGTGACTGAAAGGATACTTCAGGGTGTTGAAGTACCCCAGAGTCATCTTTAAATGTATTAATTATCTTTCCTATTATTTGTAATTTCTTTCTCATAAAAGTCAAGTGGGAAAACAAATTAGTGAGTTGAGTTTTTTAGTTGCTCAGAATTCAGATAAATAAAAATGCATTGCAAATTGTGTATATTACAATGGAAGAGAGAGTCGTTTCCTTTGATATTAGATTAAAGTAAAAGACGTCTAACATCATGTCTATTTTCAATTTGTGGACTTCTGTGAACTACACAAATCAGTTCAGAGTTTCTCACCACTTTTTGGTGATGGCTTTCCCATAGTCACATTTAAACCTGATTTTCTTTATTGTATTAAATACTCAGGTAATCAAGAACTTGGAAAATTATTCCAATATTTTTATTCATTTTATATAATAAGTGTAAAGGATTTTCTTTAATCTCTGATAAATCCTCATGGACTCTATAAGTTGAAGAGAATTTTAAGCTATCACACACACCATAGGTGTTTTTGTTTTTCCTCTCCAGACTTTTTATCCTTCTGAGAAATGTTATCACGTTATTAATTCTTCACATTAAGTACATTTTACAAAAAAAATAAATAGAAATACTTCACAGTCCCATTTAATTTCAGAACTAGATTATGCTCATGATTTGGTCATTTATTCAGTCTTTTTAAAATTAGTGTCACCTAAGATGTACTGGGCACTGCTATAGGCCTTCATGATACAATAATAAATAAAACATACAAAATTCCTGTCTTTAAGGAGTTTATATTTTGGTTACCTTCATAATATTTTGGAGAGTCTTTAAGATAATTAAATATTTCACTTTGAGGATTATTTTTCAGAGGTTCTTTTATGCTTTGTGGGTGTTTTTGTTTGTTTGTTTGTCTTTCTTTCACATTCTGAGTCAAGTCTCATGTAAGCTCCATGGATTATTCACTGAAAAAATAACAAATCTTCACCTACTTCATAAAATCTACTGAACATCAGACTCTTTAAACCTGTAAATTCATCCAAGTTTTGGCAAAATAGTTACGCATAGAAATTTATGCTGTTTTCAAACTTAATATTAATTCAAAGGATAAGGAAGTAGCGTAGAGAGTTTTCATAGCAATTTTCAGATTAATTGAAAGATTACAGATAGCTGATAAGCAATAGAACCAGAACAAATAAGCAATTTTCCACTGGCCAGTATGAAGGAAAACCATTTTGCCTTCTCTCTGGAATAAACTAAATACTTGACAAGCATTTGTAGCTATGTTGTAATTGATTTCACTTGAGAGCGAAGACCTTTTATAACTTACTTGTGGCTTTGGCTGAATTGTAAGGCTTTTGCCATTACTTACATAATGCATTTTATACTCTACCAGTAACCAGTCATTCTAATGTGTGCACATTCACCACTGGCCTGGCTGTGGTTAAACTACATTTATCCTGACCATATATTAAACGTTGACGAATTGTGCCTTTTCCTTAAAGAACCTAATTACACATGTAATTAAATTTTTTAAAAGCTTATCTTCTTTCTCAAGTGGTAATACACAAAATAAACTATGCATAAATGCTACTACCAGTAGGTCACGCCAAGACAAAACAGGTTTAATGTTATACTATAGGTCTTCATAAATAATGACAGAAAATATTTTTACAAAGTCAAAGAGAATCCTTTTCCTTTCAGCTTTGCACATTATCACTAACTACAGGCAACTCAATAAGACATAAATATTGACTTGAATTTGTTCCTGTGATGCCATCAATGTGATTTGAAGAATATTTTTTTTTAATTTTTATGTTTCAATATATTATTATTGACTTCAGAGAGGAAGGGAGATGGAGAGAGAGATAGAAACATCAATGATGAGAGAGAATAGTTGATTAGCTGCCTCCTGCATGCCCCTCACTGGGGATTGAGCCCACAACCCAGGCATGTGCCATTAACCAGAATCAAACCTAGGACCCTCAGTCCACAGGCCGACACTCTATCCACTGAGACAAACCAGCTAGAGCAAGGGGTCTCATTTTTTTTTTTGCTACCTCCACAAAATATGTAATATCTAGCATCTATATATATATAAAAGCCTAATGTGCAGTGTCCCCTCAGGAGTTTGATTGACCGAGAGTTCGATCGCTCGCTATGATGCGCACTGACCACCAGAGGGTGGTGTGAAACAAAGGAAGGCCCCAGCTGGCAGCCGGCAGCCACTAGGGACCCTATCCATGCACGTATTTCATGCACTGGGCCTCTAGTATTAAATAAAGTGACTATACTTACACAATGTAGTAAATTAAGCATGGTAATTGCCAATGTAGTTTTGGATAAATTAAGAAAAAAACAGATTTTTTAAAATTAATGCACAATTAAGATTTTAGATCATTAGTAACAGATCATGTTTTTGCATGACCTAACGTTCTGATAGACTGAAGTAAAATCAATAAGCATGAGGATAAAGACCACAAGTTAACAATATTTTGTTTCCAGTTACTTTTCAAACCTGTATCAGTTTAGCAGTTTGAACACATGCTGTTTGCTGTTGATTATTGTACATATGCAAAAGTCACAGTCATATAAATGGTTTGGGAAAAAATCAGAGTTTTATTTTAAATAATGTCAAATAAAATTTAGATATTACCACAAATTATCAAATTATTACGATTTAAAGGCCAGGATAATAATCTAGTCAACTGAAATTTTTCCTGTTCCACCTGATAATTGGTGGGAACCCACTTAATTGATATAATAGGCTAACCTAAAAAATATTTCTCTTATGATATATGGATTTGGATTTTCTAGCAAGTCAAGTAAGAGGAGCTTGGAAATTTTAAAGATTAATGTTCCCTGAATTGCAGATCAAAGCTATATTTGATTTACATGGGATTTTTTTTTTTCCAATCTGAGAATGTTAGGCTTGGAACTTGTGTCTTAGAAGTAACATATTCAAATACGGTGTAAAGAAAAGTGTAAGCATTCAATGCTCATGCTGGCCATACTGCCTTTACTGACTTGACGGCTGACAATGGATGTTAGTCAAATAAAGGATGATATCTGTTGTAATCATGTTAGTATGAGGTGGCTATGGAAGACTAAAGTAGATATGTTTTCAAGGTAACCAAAAGACAAAATCAATCAATCTCATTTGGAAATACAGCTTTGAGAATTATAAACTTATACATGACAATTGAAGTTATTGAAATTGACAGAATGTTGAGTGCTATACTGAGGACTAAGTTAAGTGTAAGAAGCATGGATTTATGCTGCATGGTCTGTATCTTTGGTTGTACTAAGCCAGAGTTAGGATTTTCCCATGTAGTTTCTGTGAAAATAATTCAAGATCAATAATAAGAGAGAAAGTGTGATCACATAAAGACCATTGCAGAGACCAATGTGAAGATGGAATGGAAGAATAGGACAGTAGAGGAGCCAAGGCCTCGATCCCCAGTGTGGGGCATGCAGGAGGCAGCCAATCAATGATGATCTCTCATCATTGTTGTTTCTGTCTCTCTCCATCTCCCTTTCTTTCTGCAATAAAAAAAAATAATTTAAAAGCAAAAAAACAAACAAAAATTAATGGTACCATGAAAAAGTACATTTGTGAACTTGTTAACACAAGTAGAGCTGTGTGGGGAGGCACAGGACTTGGCTGGAAAGTCTGTTAGGGGGAATCTTCTAAAGGTCCGGGGCCTCTAGGGGGATCTTGCCAAAGGCGGCAGGCCCTGCCTTGACTTTTCCAAACAAGTCAAAGCCCCCGGGCTGTTTTACTGGAATCTTCATATTTAGACTTCAAAACATCCTTGCTTAAAGGACACTACAGATGCATGTGTCTTCTCAAGGATGCTTACCCTGCTGATAGTATCTATAGTTAATTTTAGTAAAAGCCTAAGGAGACAGGCGAATGAGGCTGTCTGGTTCCTATAGCCAAGCAGTCCCGTAGCCCTCTCTTTCACACAAACATGCATCAGAGCAATCATTCATCCATCGCTCAGGGTCTGCCAGTCAGCCCCAGCAGAGCTGCCACAGGTATTCAGGTGATATTGCAGAGTATGTGTTCCTTTCACCAGTTCTGAAAATATGTGATATATGTTACTGTCTGTCCCTGACATTCAAGTATCACTGGCAGGATTTTCACTGGTCCTGTGTATTGCCTTTCTCTTTTTGTCAGCGTCAACACTGAGGTTTCTTCAAGTATGGTTATGGAAATTAAACTTTGGCCTTGGGTTCCCTAAATGGAAAGAAGGAATGGGATAGCACTGCAATGCTTTAATTTGCAGTTATTTATGCTATGTGACATTTGCATTCTCATAAGTAAATGTAGGCTCCAGTGAGAGAAAACCATTGGATAACCCGTCCATTACATGAAAGAATGTTTCCTGGAATGCAGGAAATGCTCCTTGTACCAAACATTCTTGTTTCTACCACCATGTGTACACAATTTCATTTTGGATAAGACTAAGGCCAAATATTTACATCTTTCTCATATTCCATCTCTCCAATTCTCTTAAGTACAACTATAACATCCTTTCCTACCATGGACAGCAATCATTTTTTTTCCTCATCAAATATCACATGCTAGCTGTGTGGGGAGGTAAAAGGAAAAGAAAATTCTCATGCCCAAGTATGTTCCCTTTTTAAGAAAAGCATGTCCTAACACTTAATATTCTTTCTTCATTGTTTTACCTTTTAAAAAGTCAAACAACCAATAAAACAGTAAATGTTTATTAAGTTTTGAGATTTCAAAAAAGCATAAGGACAATGCAACTAGTTTATTTTTAATAGAAAGTTATAAAAATTATTTAAAAACATATATGCTCTGCTATGATAATCAATGTTAAGCAAATGTAATGATAAGTTTCAGGAAGGTTTAGATTTAGCTGATCAGCATGTTCGTTGTTCACGTATCTATGAATGGACCACAATCTAAATAAAACAGTTGCATAGCCAAGATATTATAAAGAAACCCTTGCTACTTTATATTGTTTACACTCACATTTATCATATAAAAGTAGCATAATCATTGTAATAGTATAAAAAAATGAAATTACTTGGGAATCTGAATTCAGTTCCTCTGAAAGCAAGGAAAACTTTTATATGTGGTTTCCCTATTCCAATAACAATATATGCGGATTAAATAAATATGTCCATTTTAGTTTCCTGCTCAAATATGATGCATAAAATTAGAGTTAGCAGAGTTAATATGAACTTTTTTGTGTGATTATTATTATATTTTATGAAATACAACCAGTGATAGATAATTAGTTTAAAAATCATTCAACAACACAAATATTCTTCTAAATATGACACAAATAGATCTCATTCAGCAAAGATTACAGTGCAGCTAGGTCATTATTTCTGACATTAGCAGTCAACATCCCACATCATCGCCAAACATGCTTTTCACTGTAGATAAACCATGGAAAATAACAATTGAGGTATCAGAGCACTCATGAATAACACATGAAGCTGGAATTTACATTTTTCATTAGTAAAGCCCACTATTTTCTTCTAAAATATATTGTTTATTTGGGTAATACAAAGATATGGTTTTTATATGACTCCTGTGTAACTGGAAAGTTTCAGTAATTAACTTCACCAGTGGATCAGAAAACCTAAGGGCAGATAACCACCTGACAGCACCCTTTCGTATCCAAAACTAATTGTTACAAATGAAATGAACAAAACAAAGGCTCCTGTCAGTCAATATATTATATTGGTATTTGTTAGCATGGACTGCATATATACCCCATTAAGAAATGTCTGCTGTAGCCCTTCTCAACTTGGTCAATGACCAACAAGGACAAAGTATGTTTTCATAGTGCCTGCTAGTTCCATGTGTAATTGGAGAAATTAATGAATATTTATAAGTACAAATAACGAACAATAACAAAAAGAGCCACAATACTTCAACATTAATGTGAAATTTTATACTTTCTAGGGCATTTGCTTGTGTGCTTACATTTTTTTCCAGAAATATTCACAATAGCTAAAACCCAAACATCATTTGAGGGTGTTTACTGTGTAGTCTGTGTGTTTTTTTAATGTTTTTCAGTAAAAAATTGATTTCTTACTCCAAAGACCTCTCCCTAAGGAAAGATAATCCTATATAATAAAAGACTAATATACAAATCGACTGAACAGCTGAACGAATGGTCACTATGATGCACAATGACCACCAGGGGGCAGATACTCAATGCAAGAGCTGCCCCCAGTGATCAGTCTGCTCCTGCAGGGGGAGTGCCACTCAGCCAGAAGCCCTGAGCCTCGCGGTGGTGGGAGCCTCTCCCTCCTCCATGGCAGGCAGACATCCCCTGAGGGCTCCCAGACTGTGTGAGGGCACAGGCCAGGCTGAGTGGATGAATTTCATGCACCAGACCTCTAGTTATATTATATTTAAATAAGGCCGTTGTGACCATATTGTATAATTACAGCACTGAAGAATCCCATCTTTCCATAGCACATTGCCCCTAATTTCTGTACTACCCACTGTTGCTTGTCACTCCTGTGCTTGAAAGCACTTAATGACTCCATTCTTCTGCAAGAGAGAATTTTATGTTCCTAGTCTGTCACTTAAGACTTCCCTCCACTTGTGCCCAGACTCCATCAATCTTGTTTCTTGATATTTTCCTCTATAATAATAAAAATAGTGGCTAACAGTTATCAAGAACTTTATACCAGACATTATTCTAATTTTTATGTATTAGTTCACTTATGCTTATAATAACTTAGCAGGGTTGCTCAACCGTAGCATTTTTGAAATGTTGCATAAGTTAATTCTTTGTTGTGAAGAGCTATTTTATGCATTGTAGGTATTTAGTTGCATCAACATGTAAAATGTCACTTGTAGCCTCTCAGTTGTGACAACTAAAGTGTTGTTGCCAATGTCTTCTGGACATCAAAATCACCCCCAGGTGAGAACCACTAAACTAAGCTGATAAATGTTATCATCCTCCCCATTTTTCAGATGAGTAAATTGAAGGACAGAGATGTAAATCATTCATTCATGGTCGCCTAGCAAGCAGAATCAGGACTCATGATTCTTCATGTCTGCAGCTTCTACTTTCTTAACTATGACTGTACTTTGACATGTTTAAATGTATCCTGGGCGGGTTAAAGTCATAATGTTGTAGCCCCTCAGAGTCCTGGACTTCTTGAGCAAGTTTACTGGAAGTGACTTAAATAGATATTCTGACAGCCCAGAGAAGATGTTAAATGCATAAATTTCTGTGCAAATGAAAGCTTAGATCTTATCAGTTCATATTAATAAAACAATTAAATAAAAATGTACATGTATACTCTAATTATAAATTAGATACAAATTAACTGCCTAAATGTGTACAAAATGCAAACTAACTGCTCAGTGAATATTACTTCTTCTGACTGCATGATCATCCCTTTTCCCCAGTAAAGCTTATCTCCAGCTAATTTCTATGCACCTATTCCTTCCAGAATTCCCAAAAACTTATGCCAATTTTGATGACAAAAACAGTGATGAGGCAGCCTAAACTCAGGGGTTAAGATACAAACTATGGAGACAGAGTAATGGGTTCAAATCTCAGTTCTCCTGTTTGTTATCTGTATGACCTAGTGCTAGTAACTTAACTTACATAAACTCTCTGTACTTTTGCTTTATTATCTGTATAGTGGGGATGAAAATAATCTGTAAATCATAGGGCTATTAATGGAAATAAATAAGTGTATAAACACTTGGTAAGTGAAATATGTATACACTTAGTTACATAGTGTTGCTATGCTATCTTTTAAGAATATTTACAACAGCTGAAACCGGTTTGGCTCAGTGGATAGAGCGTCGGTCTGCGGACTGAAAGGTCCCAGGTTCGATTCCGGTCAAGGGCATGTACTTTGGTTGCGGGCACATCCCCGGTGGGGGTTGTGCAGGAGGCAGCTGGTTGATGTATCTCTCTCATCGATGTTTCTAGCTCTCTATCCCTCTCCCTTTCTCTCTGTGAAAAATCAATAAAATATATTTAAAAAAAAAAAGAATATTTACAACTAAGATTAGTTCTCCTTATATGCATTAAAGGTAATTAAGCATAAGTACAAATAAATACAGATATATTATATACATGTATTTATATATACATAGGTATATATTTATAATGTATTTATACATATGCATATGTAAATACAAAATGTATACATATATATAAATACAAGCTAATGTATACACTTTAACTATGCAGTTGCATTATTTTATCTTTTAGGAACACCATGGCCTAAAATTTGCATGTCATTATGTTAATATTTTGCCTCCATAATCAGTACTGCTGAATTTCAAAAAGGTTCTGAGGTTTTTTCAGGCCCCACCATGCCAGAAAGCATCCTCTTGTGGTAGCCTAATTTTGTTTTTCTGTCTTAATTTTAAGCTATACAAGGGCAAGATCAGGTCTTATCTTTCTTTACCCTTGGCCAGAATAGCAAGTCACATAATTTTTTGAATGTTCATTGACTGAGTATTACTTGGTTACTGATTGACTACTATTGAAGAGCACTTGGAACCTTCAAAATATGTAAGAGAGGAGTGAAAGTGTCCACATATAAATACATTATACATATATTATTTTCTGAGAAGTAGTGTGTAAGGGCATTGGGATGATACAAAACTTTGGGAATCTTTGAAAACATTTCCAAATCACTGACATAGTTTTATTTTTTGTTTTTTTTTAAAGTTGGATAAAACATGTTAGGGGGTCATTTTCACTGGTTGACATCTCTGAAGTCAACGTTATCTCTATGAGTGAGGATAACTGAATGCATCACTAAATGAATAACTGAATGCAATATTAAGTGAATTTTTACTGATTTAAATCATAGCAGCTACCTTCAAGAGGAAAATGAGAGGCCTAGGACTTATGTAAAAAAAAAAAGTCTATATTATACAAACTTAAAGTATAGTCAGGAAATACTAGCATGTGTCTGAACTCAACATTTTAACATTTTGAGAATAGGCAAAAAATATCAAGAAGTCAAAAACCAGGCTAGAAAATTAATTTACTCACAATCATCTTCTGCAGATGGAAATTGCATAGATAGAGAATCAATAGTCATACCTTATGCCACTCCATCATAAACTTTAATGGATGGCAAATTAAAGCCAAAGAAACAATTCCAGAACTTTCTTAAGAAAATGTCAAATAATTTCCAGGTTTTCTCTTTGCTCCTCAGTAATATTTTTAGTTTTCATAAAGGTAAAGTACTTGATTAATAGATGGCCATTTTTATGTAAAACAAAAATATCATTTAAAATTATCTATATTTTATGAAAACATATTTTATCAACATTGATTCAGTTTTCCAATTAAAATGACAACTTTTAATTAGTCTAAATTCCCATTATTAAGGCTGAGCAGGTAAATTCAATATTCCATGTTGTCATTTTCATATTACTTATGGTCACATTTCATACAAGAGAAATAAACATATGTTAAAAATATATTTACTTCCTTTCTCTTCTCTCTTTTTAATTAAACATTCTCAACCCAATACATAGATGGTAAAAAAACGATTAAATAATTAACTTTTTTATTCTTTGGAGATCCCTGTGCATTTTAATTTACATGTTGATTATGGAGCCAGGAAAAGTATCCCAAATTAAATCTGATTAAGCAAGGCAGAAAGTACCTTAAAAATGAATAGCTAGCTGAAACTGAGAATGCACTTGGACTAATTGTGTTAATAAACCACCCTGATGAGACTTGTTTAGTACAAAAGGCCCCTGACCTTTTGATTAACTGTAAAGCAGGTACTTCTAATATCTGCAGAGTTTCACTCCATTTCTACAATCTTTAAGTCAAACATTTATACCACTAAATATATTAGGAAATAATGGAATGGGTAAAAGAGCTGTGCATTTGTTAGCTCAGCTATGAAACTACTGCTCCTTGTTTATTGAAAATTCCTCATGTTGGAGGATTCCTCACATTTGAATTACTTCCTTTGTATCTCAGATAAAGATAGACATGGGGTGTGTGGGGGGGAAATCCATGGGAAGTGTAAGCTATATAAACCTTAATAGCCTATTTAATAAAAGAGTAATATGCAAACTAACCATCACTCCACTACACCCACAAGCCACACCCACCCGCCAATCAGGAGTGAATATGCAAATAAACCCAACCAAGGTGGCTACAGCTACAGCGAGCAGGAAGGAGGCTTGGGTTTCCCCGGCAATGGAGGAAGCCAAGCTTTCCGCCTGCCCTTGATGGCCTAGGTCTCCACTCAAGGCTACAAAGTTTCAATAATAGAAGATACATAAATCCAAACAGAAATGGTGGCAGCCATGGAGCTGGAAAGAGCAGGAGGCTAGGGTTGCCCCCAGCAATGGAGGAAGCCAAGCTTTCCGCACACCCTGGCCGGCCCAGGCCCGCTTAAGGCTACAAAGTTTCAATTATAGAACATACATAAATCCCAACAGAAATGGCTGCCGCCACGGAGGGAACCCCAGGCTTGGCTCTGCTCCAGGCTACAAAGTTTCAATTGTAGAAGATAAATAAACCCCAGATACCAGGGCCTCCGTTTGGGTCACGAGGGGGCATGGCCAGCCTGCAAACCACCACAGGTCCCTCGCCCAGGCTGCCCTATTCCCCAAGGGAACCCCCATCCTGATCTGGGACACCCTTCAGGGCAAACCAGCTGGCCACCACCCATGTACCAGGCCTCTATCCTATCTAATAAAGGAGTAATATACAGATTGTCCATCACTACAACACACTTGATGGCTTCCAACATGTGGTCAAAGATCCGGCCCCCATGTGGACATAAGATGGCCACCACAAGATGGCCAGCAGGGGAGGTCAGTTGGGAGGGACCAGGCCTACAAGGGAGGGCAGTTGGGGGAAATCAAGCCTGCAGGGGAGGGCAGTTAGGGGTGACCAAGCCAGCAGAGGAGGGAAGTTGGGGGTGACCAGTCCTGCAGGGGAGGGCAGTTAGGGGTGATCAGACTGGCAGAGGAGGGAAGTTGGGGCAAACAGACTGGCAGAGGAGCAGTTAGGCATCAATTAGGCTGGCAGGGGAGTGGTTAGGGGGTGATCAGGCTGGCAGGCAGAAGCGGTTAGGGGCAATCAGGAAGGCAGGCAGGCGAGCAGTTGGGAGCCAGCAGTCCTGGATTGTGAGAGGGATGTCCGAGATTAGAGAGGGTGCAAGCTGGGCTGAGGGACACCCCCCCCTCCGTGCACGAATTTTGTGCACCGGGCCTCTAGTTGTGTATAAGGGCTATAACTTATAGACTAGGAACAAGACAGTATCTAACGAAAAATTGTAATTGCATTATCTAATGAGTAGAGTTAATGTCTTAAAGTTTTCAAAATGGACACTGATGGTTTAAGGTAAATAAGCCCCACTTGTGTGAAAAAGGTATTGCCTATCAATGCAATGCATAACATTCCTGTGTTACCACAACATTGAACTTTTATACACATAATCATCTTGTACATTGAAAGAATAGTGTAGCTATTCAATAATTATATAAACTAATTTACCTTGTGAACAGGTGGTATCTCAAAGGTGGGTGTGTGTGTATGTGTGTGTGTTGGAATGAAGTATATACTATATATATAAAGACAAAAAGACTTCAAATGAATACAGGACATTTTGACAAGAATTCAAGCCATGCTATTTCTATTACATTGGTAAGTTTTTCCCTGCCATAAATTACAGTTTATGTAAGACATAACTTTGTATAATTTTAAGTGAAGACATTAATCATGGGCACCATGAATGCTAAAATGACTATTGCTTCAAAGCCTCAATGTTGGAAACAGTAATAGTTAAATAAATGTATCCATACCATAATGCCGGGGTGATAACCAGCATCTAGAAGGGTTCAGGAATCTGGAGAAGGGCTGTGTGTAAATAATAAAGAGACTAGAAATATAATATAAATTTGTAATCCATGGGGGAGCCAGAGGAAGCTTAGCTGTAGTAGCTAAATTCTCTCTATCTCCAGACCCAGGGCTCTCTTTATTCCCACATTTTGCCCTATAGCAAAGTAGATATACTTACCAAAGATAAGTTCCGTATACAGTAGGCATTGTCAGGTTGGAGGAAATGCCTTCAGCTGTTCAGCTGTTTGGCCAGCAGGAGGCAATAACATGTAGATTGAAATACCCTCAGCTGTCTCCTAACAGGCAATAATATGTGCAGATCTTCAGGTTTGGGGAAATGCTTTCAGCCATTCCAGCAGGCAATAACATGTATTCAGCCCTGCTGAACATAGAAGCCCATCAAACTTTTGAGGACTTCTTGCATTTATTATGACATGCTGGAATTAGCCTCCAGCCATACCATAAAATAATATTAAATTACCAATAAAGAGCAAAACATCAGTAAAGAAGAAAAATATTTTGAGATAATATTTGATGTAATTTTGACATTAAAAAATTCTATGCAAGTGCAATCACTAGTTTGGGAAACCAAAATATATTTATATACTTAACAATAAGAAAGCAAACTGAAAAGTTAGTAATACAATCTTTGATTTATGGATTATGAAGTGATTTTTTATATTCTTTTCTATGCATTCTTCTATATTTTCTGAAATTTCTACAATGCTCTTTGGTTAACTAATCATCAAATATAGAGTAAAATTTTTAAAAATATTAACATTTATGTTTAGTTCTAAAATTCACATTTATAAATATAATAATCTACTCAGTTGGTTTTTATGTCTATGAATGTTGAGCAGTAATCAGTAAGAACTCTAAGCTAAATATTTCAATGCTTGTTTATTTTTTATAGTTCTCCCCACTCCCCACTTCCAATTCTAAATCTCTGTCACTTATGCATTTACATATAGTAAGTAGTTGGGACAGAAATTATTTAGTTTTTGCCTAAAACATATATTTCCAAGAGAGATCACATGTGCATTCTCTTTAATAACTGGCTTATAATAATCCATGATGCTTGTGAAGGTTCATTCAAAAGTTGTTTACATTGAACACTATATTGTGTTTACTATGTAAATAGTGGTACTGCAGATTCAGTTATATGTTCGGGCACATACTGTTCCTATGGTACTAATTTAACAATTTCTGTGCTACTCAAAATGAATGACCCCAAAGTGTAGGTCAAGAACATTTTTCTTTACTATATATTTTTTTATTAAATAGTTATTGAACACCTACTATGTAACAAATGCTGTCACCATTCCCTAATATTTTAAAATCACATCATATTACACTTTGCTTCATATTCCGACTATCCAAATTCTTTTCCTTCAGTTTGGTTGCCTTTCTTTTTCTTCATTGTTGGAAGAAATTATACATGCTTGCTTCTTGACTTCCTTAATACCTTATGATTTATTCTCACAATACCTTGATCTTTATATTTTGATCAGACAAAAAAAATTCATAATACCAGGACAGAAACTGTTTTGTTTTTTATTTAATCCTTACCGCTCACCTGAATCTGGTATATTTTAAGTATACCAGAATCTGGTATATTTTAAATCCTTAACAAATATTTTCATAATAGATGAATAGAAATAAGCAATAATATGGTTACCATTTATTTTTCTATCTTCCAAAAATTGAGTGTATAGAGATATAATATATCATAAACTTCCAGGTTTTATATTCCAACAATGATTATTTCCAGCTAGGTACCAATTAAACATGTTCTAAAAAGAGGCTAAAGCAAATATGGATTTATTCTTTTAATTATTTATCCGATTTTTATTTATTGTGAAAATAAACCTTTGCATTGAATTTTTTTTTTTAAATATATTTTATTGGTTTTTTACAGAGAGGAAGGGAGAGGGATAGAGAGTTAGAAACATCAATGAGAGAGAAACATTGATCAGCTGCCTCCTGCACACCTCCCACTGGGGATGTGCCTGCAACCAAGGTACATGTCCTTGACCAGAATTGAACCCGGGACCCTTCAGTCCGCAGGCCGATGCTCTATCCACTGAGCCAAACCAGTTAGGGCTGCATTGAACTTTGAATGCTTTTAGTGTGAGTGAGATAAATTTAGATCCAGATGTGTTTTTTTTGTTTGTTTTATTTTGTTTTTATGTTTGTTTTTTAAAATATATATCTTTTATTGATTTCAGAGAGGAAGGGAGAGGGAGAGAGAGATAGAAACATCAATGATGAGAGAGAATCATTGATAGGCTACCTCCTCACACCCCACACTGGTGACCGACCGAGCCCACAACCCAGGCATGTGCCCTGACTGGAATCGAACCGTGACCTCCTGGTTCATAGGTCAAAGCTCAATCACTGAACATGCTGGCTGGGCTAGATCCAGATGTTTTACCTGAAAGACTAGTTTGAGTACTTATTTAATGTCCTCTTTTTATTGCAAGATTTGGGTTTCATGACATTATCAGCAATGCTATCATGTTCCTTCAGAGAATAAAATGCTTTCATGGTGGGTCCCCAGAAATCTTCTTGATGTGAGAGAAATAAGTTATAAAAACACAGAATATGCTCAGCCTGCATGAGTATCAACCTATGAACCAGGAGGTCACAATTTGATTCCCAGTCAGGGCACATGCCTGGGTTGAGGGCTCTATCCCCAGTGTGGGGCATGCAGGAGGCAGCCTATCAATGATTCTCTCTCATCATTATTTCTATCTCTCTCTCCCTCTCCCTTCCTCTCTGAAATCAATAAAAATATATTTTAAAAAAACAAAACCAGAATATGGAGATTATAAGAACATTTTTACCAAGATTTGTAAATGGTCAGAATAAAAAGATATAAATAACCAGAAAGCTCAGCATTTTCATCCACTTGTCTATCTGTGAGCCACACTTTTTATAAATGGTAAAAATCCACCATACCACATTTGCATTACACCCTGCACTTTTTTCCTTAATACCTGAGTAACTTTTTCTGTCTTCAAATTTCTACTCTTTTATTCCACAACAAACTCTTGACTCCTCAGTGCTCCTTGAATATGTTTTCAGAGAACGAAAAATCCCTTTTCAGGTAAAAATAAATAAAATAAAAACAACAAACAAATAAAAAACCCTTAAGGATACAGTCTAGTCACAGTTCAATGTGAGATTAAGATGTTAATATCAGGATATGACATAGTGACATTGACAATTTCTGATGGTTAAATCAATTCTAAGGGCATAAAACTAGTCTAGCTAATAATTAGATTAACATTGACTGAGCTTTCACTGAAAAGAAAGTGAGTTTGTGCACCTGAGTATATTTTCAAGCTCTTTGTTTTGTTACTCTTTGATCTAAGATCCCATTACATTATCTTTGGTGTACATTTTTCTGATAGTTTAGATATCTTGCAGCTTTCCAATTTTTAGGTCTTTCACCCATTGATTGGTTCTCTTACTCCCAGATTTAGCTACAAATTTATAGATTTCAGTATTTGCACCAAGGCTTCTACCTGCTCACCTCAGCAATGGTGACACTAAACAGAAGAAAAATGTAAAGGTCTCTAGAATGCCAGGCTCTGAATTAATATTTTTTACTATTGGACTTCCCCCAGCTGCACTCTTTTCTCTGCTTCCCCAATTAAGGTGAAAATCTAAAGCATCTTGTTTCTGTTAAACAATTTACTTTTACTTGTTTCTGTAAAAACAATTTACCTTTAGGATGTACTTTGCTCGAAAGATCAAGCAATGCAGTATCTAAGAAAGAAGGAAAAAAACGTTTGCCTTGAAGATACTAGCAGCAAACCCTGTTTCTCTGAAACAGATTGAAGATGTTAAGCAGAGGATAGATGACCTTACTTTTGCAATTAGAAAGATTAAATATATTTCCCAAGGTCACAAAGCCAATAATCATTAAAATCTGGATTTGATTCCAAGGGTGTCTTACTTCAAACTCTGTTTATGTTCCCATATTTTATGACTTTCCATTAAACTAAGGAACACCTTAAAGATAAGCACATTCCAACAGGCTGAAGAAGGCATACAACTTTCACTGCATCATTTTGAAAAGTGTCCTATTAACAACTTATTTGGGCATTTAACAGCCATCTGTTACTCATTAATTTTAATAAATTGGGATGCTCAGTGCCTAAGTGTTTTTTTGTATGAGAAGTGTATTCCTCAGTGGTTCATTCCAACACTGAATACCACTTACGTAACCATTTGCATGCCGTACACTCTAATGGGCCCCATGCCCTGATCTGTCCAGGTGTGCAGAATCCATCATGATTTGACATTATTATACATAACTTGTTTGCTTTCTTAAATGTTAAGAGAAATAGCAATTTCCATGAAATATAAAGGAATAAAAATTCATGCAACTTTCTGAATATCACATATAAATTTGTGATTCTCAGCATCATTCAACATCAGGCATTGTACTCAAGATAGCAATCAGAGGAAAGGAAAGGATATGAGAATCAGAAAAATGCCACAGATGACTCAAAGGAAATTCATTTGCTTTTGAGAGAAAGGAAAAACACTGAGTCAAAAAAGAACCCACATATCACACATAGGAGATTTTATTTGAGTAATATATGTGCAGAGCTGTTTACAAAGATAAAGTTAAAGAGATATTTGGGAACTGCAGGCTCGATTTTATGCCAGGTATCTAGTGCCTACCTCATTGGCTTGTTGTAAAATTAAATGAGAATGCATAGAAAGCACTTATCATACTGCCTGGCTCATATTAAGCATCAATAAATGCCAGTTCTTATAATTTTTTATTGTAATCATTATTCTGGATGCCCAACATGAATGATTTGGAGGTATATGCACTGATGAATTAATGAAACAAACACAGAAAGTTTATATCCTCAAAATTTTTATTGAATCTCCATGGTCGTTATCTAGACAATTCAGTTCAGAATGTTCACTGAGAACTGGGATTATTTGGTTTGTCTGCCATACACTGAGATAATTAGTTGGATAATTGACAAATTTCTCTATTCTCTTATACCAGCCAGCAGCCTGAAATATATTTGAAATAGTGGAATCAATGGATTTACTTTCTGTGATACTGCTAATTAGTAAAAGAAAATCAGGTATATATATTTTCCTAAAAATAAATACATAAATAAAATGAGAAGACCTCATAATGTTTTTTATGACCTAGGAAGGAAATAGAAACTGTACATCTGATCATGCATTTTAATCATTATGGAATAGTAAGAGTATAGTAAATTTTGTCTGTACATGACGGTCAGAAACTTCAACCTGTGTACATCCTGAAAATCTGAGGACGTGGTGGAGAAAGTGTCACGTTTCTGTGATGATTTTTGAATGTGTTGCTGATGAGAACTGAGTGGCGACATGGTTGTTTTGACCACAGAGTTATTTTTCTCAGCTGAAATTATGCAATTGCCATTAAAACTTATAAATTAGTCTCTCCTGAAATTAATTTGGTTATATCCATGCCCCAGGACCTACTTGTTCCTAGTGAATTAGAAAACGTCTCTCTCCTGTAGCTGGGAAGCTGAGATACAGATTCAGAGTCAACTGCCTAGTTAGCCCACCCCCTCCCTGCACACACTTGAAAGATGGTGAGAGAATAAGCCTCTTACTGCTGCCCATGTGTGCTGCCCTCCCTGGAAGCCGCAGGCTGCCAATCACAATGAAGCCAGAACTGAGTGGGAGCATCCTAGGTCAGCGGCTAGATTGGAATGTTTTCTCTTTGCAGTTATTATGGAGGGAACATGTTGGGCAATTGACTAGCTCCCTGCAGAAAAGACAGCTCTCACCCCATGGAGAAAACCAAGGAGGCAAAAGAGGCTTTAGCCAGGTAAATTGCCTGCAAAGTGGTTGCAGCCTTTTGGGGCCCGAGTGTAACATTCCTGGGGAATAGAGCTGGGGCTTTTGGCCTGGTAAGCTCCTTAAGCCGAACAGGAACAGAAACCTATTGTTTGCCTAAGCCCGTGTAGTTTTAATGCCTCTTGTACATTATTCATTCCTCTTTGTTCTCCCTATACAGTTAGAAAAATTCTTTTAGAAAATGCAAATGTGCCTTTTACGTGCTATGGAGCAAACATCCTATCTAATAAAAGAATAATATGCAAATTGACCGTCACTTCAACACACAAGATGCCTGCCCCCATGTGGTCAAAGATGGCTGCCCCCATGTGGCCACAAGATGGCCACCACAAGATGGCCAGCAGGGGAGGGCAATTGGGAGGGACCAAGTCTGCAAGGAAGGGCAGTTGTGGGCAATCAGGCCAACAGGGGAGGGCAGTTGGGAGGGACCAGGCCTGAAAGGGAGGGCATTTGGGGGCGATCAAGCCTGCAGGGGAGGGCACTTAAGGGTGACCAGGCTGGCAGAGGAGGGAAGTGGGGGCAACCGGGCCTGCAGGGAAGGGAAGTTAGGGGCAAACAGGCTGGCAGGGGAGCAGTTAGGCATCAATCAGGCTGTCAGGGGAGTGGTTAGGGGGTGATCAGGCTGGCAGGCAGAAGCAATTAGGGGCAATTAGGAAGGCAGGCAGGTGAGCAGTTGGGAGCCAGCAGTCCTGGATTGTGAGAGGGACGTCCGACTGCCCGTTTAGGCCCGATCCTACCTGGATTGGGCCTAAACAGGCAGTCGGACATCCCTCGAGGGGTCCCATATTGGAGAGGGTGCAGGCTGGGTTGAGGGACACACTCCCCCCGTGCAAAAATTTCATGCACTGGGCCTCTAGTAAAAAAATTACATTAGACTAATATTTTGATATTTTTAAAGGAGATTCATATAACCCAGGGGCCAAGAGTGCATGGTGACTGAAGTATTTCATGCAAATAAAACTCAAGAAGGTATGGCTTAAGGGGGGAGAGTTAGGAGTTAATGACTGTTGGTTCAGTGTACCCTCCCACCAATGAATAATTAGAGGAACTGATTTTTGTCTTATCAGAGGAGGCTTGTGCAATTGTTAGGTAGCCTGCCTTCCTACAAGAGTTTATTTATAACTGTTTATACGGTGTGTGTGTGTGTGTGTGTGTGTGCATGTGTGTGTGTGTGTGTGCAACATATGTGCCTGTTTATCCATATTTGTGTCAATGTTTTTTAGAAATTGGGAGTGTACCCCAAATGTGTGTCAGCATGGGAACCAAAATGCTGTATACAGTGCTAATTCTACTTTTCTGGGCTACAGTTTTCATCAGTAAAATGAGAATAATACAGAATATAACTAACAAGTTAGGTAAGAATATTAAAGAAGTTATTTTCGGTAAAGAACTTATACCAGGGCTTGTCACAAGTAAGTGCACAAGAACTGTTAGCTATTGTTAGTATTATTATTACTATCTAGGAATTTTATTTAAATGTAAGCAAATTTGCTTGCTAAGATAAATATAAAAATACCAAGATATATAAATCCATGTCCTAGAGGCAAACATAACTTTTAAGTAAATATAGGATTGTTACTTTCAGTAATTTCAGGAGAGGAAATTCAAAGCAATCCTCTAATTTACAACAACTATAAAATCAAAAGAGAGAGACAGAGAAAGGAAGAGAGAAAAAAGAGAGATTTAAGGTATAAGAAAGCTAACAATGAAGAACTAAGGAGCCAAGAACTGAGAAGAAATATCAAACTGATGAGCTTCATGATTTTGAGCTAGGTGGGTACTTGAAATATGGGGGAAGCACTTTGTAAAGTATATCATTGTCACCACTATGCTGTACACCTGCAACTAATAGAGAACAATCATTTTTTATTTTTTTTTTTTTTTTTTTTTTTTTTTTTTTCCAATTTTTTTATTAAGGTATTATATGTGTACATATCTTACCATTGCCCCCCCCCCACACCACTCCCATATATGCCCTCACCCCCCAGAGTTTTGCGTCCATTGGTTATGCTTATATGCATGCATACAAGTCCTTTGATTGATCTCTTATCTTCCCCACCTCTCCCTAACCTTCCTGCTGTAATTTGACAGACTGTTTGGTGCTTTACTGCCTCTGTATCTATCTTTTTGTTCAAGTTTTTAATGTCCTTTATTATCCATAAATGAGTGAGGTCATGTGGTATTTTTCTTTCATTGACTTGCTTATTTCACTTAACATAATGTTCTCCAATTCCATCCAGGTTGCTGCAAATGGTAAGAATTCCTTCTTTTTTATGGCAGCATAATATTCCATTGTGTAGATGTACCATAGTTTTCTGATCCAGTCATCTGCTGATGGGCACCTAGGCTGTTTCCAGATCTTAGCTATTGTAAATTGTGCTGCTATGAACATAGGGGTGCATATTTCCTTTCTTATTGGTGTTCCCAGTTTCTTAGGATATATTCCTAGGAGTGGGATTACTGGGTCAAATGGGAGTTCCATTTTCAGTTTTTTGAGGAAACTCCATACTGTTCTCCACAGTGGCTGCACCAGTCTGCATTCCCACCAGCAGTGCACAAGGGTTCCTTTTTCTCCGCATCCTCGCCAACACTTGTTGTTTGTTGATTTGTTGATGATAGCCATTCTGACAGGTGTGAGATGATAGCGCATTGTTGTTTTGATTTGCATCTCTCGGATAATTAGTGACCTTGAGCATGTTTTCATGTGTCTCTTGGCCTTCCTTCTGTCTTCTTTGGAAAAGATTCTATTTAGGTCCGTTGCCCATTTTTTTATTGGATCATTTATCTTCCTTTTATTAAGTTGTATAAGCTGCCTGTAGATGTTGGAGATTAAACCTTTATCAGTGATGCCATTTGCAAATATGTTCTCCCATGCAGTGGGCTTTCTTGTTGTTTTGTTGATAGTTTCTTTTGCTGTAAAAAAGCTTTTTATTTTGATGTAGTCCCATTTGTTTATTTTCTCTTTAGCTTCCATTGCCCTAGGGGCAGTATCGGTGAAGAAGTTCTTTTGACATATGTCTGAGATTTTGCTGCCTGTGGATTCCTCTAGTATTTTTATGGTTTCCCGTCTTATGTTTAAGTCCTGTATCCATTTTGAGTTTATTTTTGTGTATGGTGTAAGTTGGTGATCTAGCTTCATTTTTTTGCATGTGTCTGTCCAATTTTCCCAACACCATTTATTGAAGAGACTGTCTTTATTCCATTGTATGTTCATGCCTCCTTTGTCAAATATTAATTGAGCATAGTGGTTTGGATCAATATCTGGATTCTCTATTCTGTTCCATTGATCTATATGTCTGTTCTTGTGCCAGTACCAGGCTGTTTTGAGAATAGTGGCTTTGTAATACAGCTTGAAATCTGGTATTGAGATCCCTCCTACTTTATTCTTCTTTCTCAGGATTGCTGTGGCTATTCGGGGTCTTTTTTTATTCCAGATGAATTTTTGGAGAGTTCTTTCAAGGTCTGTGAAATATGCCATTGGTATTTTAATGGGGAGTGCATTGAATCTATAGATTGCTTTGGGTGAGTATGGACATTTTAATGATGTTTATTCTACCAATCCATGAACATGGTATGTTCTTCCATCTGTTTACGTCTTCCTCTATCTCTTTTTTCAGTGTCCTGTAGTTTTCCGTGTATAGGTCTTTTACTTCCTTAGTTAAGTTTATTCCTAGGTATCTTAATTTTTTTGGTGCGATGGTAAATGGGATTGCCTTTTTAGTCTCTCTGTCTGTAAGTTCACTATTGGTGTATAGAAAGGCCATAGATTTCTTGGCGTTAATTTTGTATCCTGCTACATTGCCGAATTCATTTATTAAGTCTATTAGTTTTTTGATGGAGTCTTTCGGATTTTTTATGTACAATATCATGTCGTCTGCAAATAAAGACAGCTTTACTTGTTCTTTTCCAATTTGGATGCCTTTTATTTCTTCTTCTTGTCTAATTGCATTAGCTAATACTTCCAGTACTATGTCAAACAGGAGTGGTGAGAGTGGGCATCCCTGTCTTGTTCCTGTTCTTAGGGGAAATGTTTTTAGCTTTTGTCCATTGAGTATGATGTTTGCTGTGGGTTTATCATATATAGCTTTTATTATGTTGAGGTATGAGCCTTCCATTCCCACCTTGTTGAGAGTTTTTATCAAGAAAGGGTGTTGGATTTTGTCAAATGCTTTTTCTGCATCAATTGATATGACTATGTGATTTTTATCTCTCAATTTGTTTATGTGATGTATCACGTTTATTGATTTGCGGATATTGTACCATCCTTGCATTCCTGGGATAAATCCTACTTGGTCATGGTGTATGATCTTTCTGATGTGCTGCTGGAGCCGATTTGCTAGAATTTTGTTGAGGATTTTGGCATCTATGTTCATGAGGGATATTGGTCTGTAATTCTCTTTCATTGTGTTGTCTTTATCTGGTTTTGGTATTAGGGTGATGCTGGCTTCATAGAAGGAGCTTGGAAGTGTTCCTTCCTCTTGAATTTTTTGGAATAGTCTGAGGAGTATAGGTTTTAGTTCTTCCTTGAATGTTAGGTAGAACTCTCCTGTGAAGCCATCAGGCCCCGGGCTTTTGTTTGCCGGAAGCTTTTTGATGACTTCTTCAATTTCGTCCATAGTTATTGGCCTATTGAGCTGTTGAGATTCTTCTTGATTGATTTTTGGAAGGTTGTATTTTTCTAGGAATATGTCCATTTCCTCCAGGTTGTCCAGTTTGTTGGAATAGAGCTGTTCGTAGTATTTTGTAACAATCCTTTGTATCTCAGCGGGGTCTGTTGTTATTTCACCTCTTTCATTTCTGATTTTGTTTATTTGGGTCCTCTCTCTTTGCTTCTTGGTGAGCCTGGCTAGAGGTCCATCAATCTTGTTTATCTTTTCAAAGAACCAGCTCTTGGTTTTGTTGATCTTTTGTATTGTTTCTTTGGTCTCTATGTCATTTATCTCCGCTCTGATCTTTGTTATTTCCTTCCTTCTGGTTACACTGGGCTTTTCTTGCTGCTCTTTTTCTAGCTCTTTGAGTTGTAGGGTTAGGTAATTTATTACCATTGTTTCTTGTTTTTTGCAATAGGCTTGTAGAGCTATGAACTTCCCTCTCAAGACTGCTTTCGCTGTGTCCCATAGATTTTGGATTGTTGTGTTTTCATTGTCATTTGTTGCCATGATGTTTATTATTTCTTCCTTGATCTCTCTGGTGACCCAGTCCTTGTTTAATAGCATGCTGTTTAGTCTCCATGTGTTTGATTTCTTTGGATTGTATTTATTGTAGTTGATGTCCAGTTTTATGCCACTGTGATCTGAGAAGATGCTTGATATAATTTCTATCTTCTTGAATTTGAAGAGACTTTGCCTGTGACCCAGCATATGGTCTATCTTTGAAAATGACCCATGTGCACTTGAGAAGAATGTATATTCTGTGGCTTTGGGGTGAAATGTTCTGAAGATGTCAATTAATTCCATCTGGTCTAGTGAGTCATTTAGGATTGCTGTTTCTTTGCTGATTTTTTGTTTAGAGGATTTGTCCAATGGTGATAGTGGGGTATTAAAGTCTCCTACTATGATTGTATTGCTATTAATCTCTCCCTTGATATCTTCCAGGAGTTTTTTTATGTATTTGGGTGCTCCTATATTGGGAGCGTATATGTTTACCAGAATTATTTCTTCTTGTTGGATTTCTCCCTTTAGTAGTATTATGAAGTGGCCTTCCTTATCTCTTGTTATGGCATTTACTTTGAGGTCTAATTTGTCAGATATAAGTATTGCTACCCCAGCTTTTTTTTCATTTCCATTTGCCTGGAAGATATTTTTCCATCCCTTCACTTTCAACCTGTGTGAGTCTCTTGTTCTGAGGTGGGTCTCTTGTAGACAGCATATATATGGGTCATGCTTTTTTATCCATTCAGCCACTCGATGTCTTTTGATTGGAGCATTTAGTCCATTTACATTTAAAGTTATTACTGAAAGGTATTTGTTTGTCGTCATATCTATTTTTGTGTCTGTATTCCTTCTTACCTGTTTATTTCTTCTTTTTACAGTATTCCCTTTAGCAATTCTTGCATTGCTGGTTTGGTGGTGATAAACTCCCTGAGTCTTTTTTTGTCTGCGAAGCTCCTGATTTCCCCTTCAATTTTGATTGATAGTCTTGCTGGATATAGTATTCTTGGATTCAGTCCTTTGCTTTGCAACACTTTGTATACCTCCTTCCATTCACTTCTAGCTTGTTGTGTTTCTGTTGAGTAATCATTTGACAATCTGATGGGTGTTCCTTTGTAGGTAACTCTCTGTCTCTCTCTTGCTGCCTTTAAGATTCTCTCTTTATCATTTATATTTGCCATTGAGATTATGACATGTCTTGGTGTGGGTCTTTTGGGGTTGATCCTGCTTGGGACTCTCTGTACTTGCGTAACTTTTATCTTTCCCATATCCGGGAAGTTTTCTGTCATTATTTCTTCAAATAGATTTTCTAATCCCTGCTGCTCTTCTTGTCCTTCTGGCAGCCCTATTATACGCATGTTACTTCGCTTCATGTTGTCCCGAAGCTCCCTTAGGCTTTCCTCCTGCTTTTTAATTTTTTTCTCCAATTGCTGTTCAGATTGAGCTTGTTTCTGTACCTGATCTTCTAACTCACTAATTCGGTCCTCTGCTTCTTGTAGTCCACTGTTGAAACTTTCCATGGTGTTTTTGATTGTAGCTATATCACTTTTCATTTCTTCCTGATTCTTGCATAAGTTGTTGATTTTCTCATCCATCCGATGTATAAATTCCATGACCATTGCTCTGAACTCCTTTTCGGTCATGTTGCAAGCTTCAGTTTCACTAATTTCCTTTCTTGGCGACTCCACATTTTCTTTCCTCTGTGAGTTATTTCGTTTCCCCATTCTGGCTATCACCAGAAAGCTCAAGCTTCCGTTTGTGTGGACCTCGGCCGTGCGCTGTGGGGACTTCGCTCCACCCGAGTTTCACTGAAGTGCTCTGACACTAGGACGTGTGGCTGCCTTTGGTTGGTGGGAACCAGACTTGCCCAGGGTCAGTGTCCCCAGTGTTCCGTGTGGTCTCGTGTGCACACTTAGAATCAGGGGCCTTGTCAGCACCACACTGTTGGTATGTGCCGAAAATGAGATCCTTAGCATATGCCAGGAGTCAGAGTTTCCCTGTATCTGCACCAAGAATCGAGTGTCAGAGTCTCTGTTGCCTTGTGCAGTTTCTCGTTGAGAATCAGGGTCCCTGTGTGTGCATGCACCAACAATTGGGGTTGTTGGCTCTTAGTGTAAATGCCCTGTGAGTCAGGGATCCCAGGCAGCTGTGTTCGGCGTGCCAAATTCCCTGAAGTGGAGCTGCGTCCTGTGTGTGCTCTCTCTACTGAGCCAAACCGGCTAGGGCGCACACTCTCAAATCCCTGAAGGTGAGCTGCCTTTGTGCACTCTCCCAGAATCCCCGAAGAGGGGCGGAGTCCGTCCTGCGCGCCAAATTCCCCAAAGGGAAGCCCCTTTGTGCACGCTCTAAGATTCCCCGAAGGGGAGCTGTGACCCGCAAGCCAAATTCCCCCCAATTCCCCGAAGGGGAGCCCTCTGTGCGCACTGACAGATTTCCCCGAAGGTGAGCTGCTTCTGTCCTGTGCGCCAAATTCCCTAAGGCGGAGCGCGCGTCCCTGCGCAAAGCTCTGCAGCTTGAGCGAGGGGCGTGTCTATTAGTTACTATGGCGCTATCAGCGTGCGCCTGCGGGGAGGGGGATAGGCTCTTTGACTCACGGGAATCTGCCGGGAAGTCTGGATTCTTGTTGTTTCTTCCACTGAAGCTGTGATAGCAGTTCTCTGTCCCCAGTGGCTGCAGGGTCCTGGTTTGTGTCAGAAGCCAGGATCCGAGTCTCAGGCAGCTCTGTTTCTCAAGATGGCGTGGTCTCCGCGTCCGCACCAGCTGCCGAGAAGTGTCTGCTTTGTGCGCGGGGCTCCGTCGTCTAGGACTGCCCGGTTAGGCAGCCCCTTGGAAGCCCTGCAGAATCTAACTGACCCTAGCTCATACCCACACACACACCACTCACGTCTACACGTCTACACTCTCCTCTATGGGTTCCTCACTCACACTCTCTCTCTCCCTACCTTCTTGCCGGTCGCCATCTTTCCGGAAGTCGCATTTCTCATTCGAGAACAATCATTTTTTAAAATCATGAGCTTTACATTTGAGGCAGTTTAATAATCTTCCCTAAGGGCCTCTGATAATCTGGTACAGGAAGGAGAGAAGGTAAGCAGAGTTGCAATTCTTGCAGGGTTAGGAAAATTACACATTAAGTCTAAATTCTGCCAAGGAAGAGAGAGGGCTAATCCCGCACCATAGTTTGGAATAAGATTTAAGCAGGATTATAGTAGTAAGTGTGAACACTCGATCAGTCAGCTCTCCTGGGGAAAGAAGTCCATCTTTAAATGATCTCACTGGTTAATACGGAATTGTATCTTCCAGAAACTTCTAAAAGATAATATTATAAGTCATCTCTGAATATAACATGACCCTAGCCATCACATTGTTTTTACATATTTTTTCAAAGTATAATTTCTGACTTCCAATACAAGTGTCAGACATGCAGTAAGGCAAGACTCTGTTATCGAAAGCTCAAGTAAGACCATTAGAAGAGGTCCATGAGGGTGTCAAGAATTAACGTTATCAGAAACTGACCTTTAGGTAAAAATGCCCAATATCTTCAAAGAAATAACATGCATGTTAGAAAATTTCAACAGGAAAATGGAATAGCAAAACACTGCAAGACTAGCTATTGGTGATTGGATTTTAAAACATATGCATCTTAGAATTATTTCATTGACATGTAGGACAGAAGAAAATATCTATGATGTAGCATAGAAGGAAAAGAAAAATACCCAGAAAACAAGAGAGAATAAGAACTTAATGAATAAAGTGGGAAGGTCTAGCACCGTGGTCAGCAAACTGCGGCTCGCGAGCCGCATGCGGCTCTTTGGCCCCTTGAATGTGGTTCTTCCACAAAACACCACGGCCTGGTGAGTCTATTTTGAAGAAGTGGCGTTAGAAGAAATTTAAGTTTAAAAAATTTGGCTCTCAAAAGAAATTTCAATCGTTGTACTGTTGATATTTGGCTCTGTTGACTAATGAGTGTGACAACCACTACTCTAGCATATTTGTAATTGAAATCTTAGAATAAGATGTGAGAAAACATAGGGCAAAGAAAATATTTGAAAATATAGTAAATATTCCAAAATTGACAAAAATATCAAGCCACCTATTAAGGAAATACTTAATACCAGTCAGAATAAAACAAATATATGAAAAAGTCACAACTAGGCATATAAACTATTTTTTAAAAAACAAAGAAAAATCCTTAAAAACAGCTCAATTTAAAGAGACATTATTTTCAAAGGAACAAAAATCAAGCAACAACTGTATCTTCAGTAGAAATAATGAAAACTAAGAGTTTTTACCTTCTGAAAGAAAATAATTGCCAGCATAGAATTCTATGCATAATGTATCCTTTAAAAATGAATGCAAAATAAATGCATTTTAAAACTAATAAATATAGAAAATGGATTACCAGAGACACCCTTAAATATAAAGACCAAAATTGAAAGTAAAAAAGGATTGGGAAAGACATATCACATCTAAAACAACAACAAAATGATCTGGTATGACTACATATATAAACATCAATAAATTAAAATGTAAGGGAACCTCTCTGACCTAGATTCCACAAGAAAATTAAGTCCCAATGTAACAGGGAATCTATAATGTGTAATAAAGTAATTTATCTCCTATGCATCTATAAGTTTTTGTTTTGTTTTGTCTTAGGCTAGCATAATTTTGATACCAAAAAAAAAAAAAAAAAAAACCCAGACAGAATTAGAAAGATAAATTTTGCAAATCTCACTTACAAATATAAACTTACTAAAGAAACTACTAGCACAATGAACTCGAGAATCTTTGAAAGGATTCCTTTTAAACAAGAGAAAACAGAGCAAGGTGCACAGAGCCAGACCCACTGGAAGAGCATTGTTGAAGGGAAATCCATGGTGAGAGGAGCAATAGGACCTCCGACAGCTTACCTGATATGGCCAGAACACTGTAGAAATATGCCATAGAAGTGCCTAGCACCAGCCCCATCCGCAGCAAAGCGTACATGGTTGAGGGAACATCCGAATGCTCTTTGGCATAAGTCAAAACTTTGGGTTACAGCTGTAAGGTATAGCAAGGTAGAATCAGGATTTTTGAAACAGTGTTAATTGATGGGAAGCACCTGCATGTGATCAGACGGTGAGGATCTTCTCCTGTGAATGACCAAGATTGGTTGCATTAGGCACTGGGCCACAGATAGTTTTCTTGTACCTTTGCAGGAAGCCAATAATTCTGATAAAATTCAATATACATGAATAATAATAATGACTAATTAATATAAAACAATAACATTGTTATTAGGAAAAAGGGTGAACATCCTCATTTTGATAAAAACAAACAAAAACGCTATTGCTGCCCAGCTGGTGTGGTTCCGTGGTTGAGCCTCCATCTAAGAACCAGGAGATCACAGTTCGGTTCCCATTCAGGGCACATGCCCGGGTTGTCTGCTCGACAATCCCTGGTAGGGAGAGTGCAGGAGACAGCTGATAAATTATTCTCTCATTATTAATGTTTCTATCTCTCCCTCTCCCTCTTCTTTGAAATCAATAAAAACAATTTTAAATGTTATTGATGACTATTTACCTAATAATAAAATGTTGAAAATAATCTCGCTAAGATTGTTATCAAACATTCTACAGGAGGTACTAGCCAGTACAATAAGACACGGAAAAGCAATAGAACTTATAAGGATGGGAAAGGAAGAACCTCATTATTAGCAGATAAAATATTTGTTATGTAAATAATTCAAATAGAACTACTGATATTTTAAAACTAAAAAGTGAGTTTAGCAAATGTGCTAGATACAATATCAATATGAAATATTAAAGTGTCTCTAATCACCATCCATGATTCTTAAAAATAAAATAAAAATATATTTATAGTAGCATAAAATTAATATTTAGAAATATATGTAACAATGATAAATAAAGCTGAGAATTTTACTGAGAGAGGTTAACGACCCACATAAAAGAAGAAAAGGCAGTTGTTCATGGATTGGATGAGTTGAACTAGTGGATATCGAAGAGATGTTGATTCTCCCTCATATTTATCTGAGTTCAATCTGCCCCAACCAAATTCACTGCACAACTATAGTTAGAAATTGATAGGGTGATATAAATTGTTCATGGAATTACAAATGGGCAAGAATGTCAAGACACATTTGAAGAACAATGAGAAGAAACTTGTTAAAAGGGTAGACAGTGGCATTGTCATAGGGATAGACAAATAAACCAAATTAAACAAAAAGGTGATAAGAAACAGTGCTTGTATAAATGAATTTAATTGGTAATAAAGGTGGCACGGCAGTGCAAAGTCTGTCTTTTCCATAAACAATGCTCAGTAAATTGAATATCTATGTTAAAAATAAACTGTAGTGTTTTTTTTAAATGACAATTCACAGAGTGTTCCCTTTATTTTGTGTGATTTTGTGTGTGTTTATACTACAATTAAAAACATTTATTGGTTATAAAAAAGGTTGTGAGTCCTTTTTAGTGGAACTAGAACCATGCTATAAAATTATGTCTTTAAGCCTGATTTTTCATCTTAGCAAGAGTAGTTTTTGAGCCTATTAAATTCATTATTATTTAAGCAAATCAAAAAGGTAAAATAAACTGTTTTGAGAGTAAAATAAAATGTCTTAAGGTAAATAATGTTTTTAAAAATGCATGATATTAACAGTTGAGACAGTTTAAAAAATAAAAGCTTTTCAAAGAATCTTTGTATTTTGTTAAAATGTGATAAAAGAACAAATAAACAAGCAGATGAAATTCAGCTAACAATCTGTCTTTATCTAAAAAAAAAAAAAAAAAAAAAGTGCTAAAACAGAAAAGGAATTGGTAAACTGCAAAGTTAAAATAGGATCTGTTAGCCCCAGCAGGAGTTCTTTAGAACCCACCTGAAACAGCAAAATAGAAGTGGTTTCCTTCAATTCAATCCAATTTAATTCAATTGAATAGACATATTTTGAGTGACTACATGTAAGGCCCTATATTAGGTGATATTTTTCCTTAATGGAGATTCACAACAATTTCATTTTAGAATCTAGTCCCAATTTTTCTTCAAGCCAATGTTCTAGTTTCTTACAAGCCATAGAAAAAGTCTTATTTTTCTGGTTTCATTAAATGATTATATGAATTTAGGAGAGAGAACTTGGCAAGACACAAATAACGAGAGAAGTTGAAGGGAGTGTATTGGCCATAATACAAATATCCATGTAGTATTTCATGTAGTTAGCTTTTAAACTATGTATTTGTGTTATTTCTGGATCTATGTATATATTGCATTTTAGGAAACCAGCCAAGATAAAATTCTTCTCATATTCTTCCCATCTACTTGTTTATACATCTTTTATATTGCCTGGCTCATTGGTTTATATTTTCTTTTCTTTATTTTCCACTTTTTTGTTTGTTTCACTTTTCTTAAATAATCAGACCAAAGATAGGGTTTTTATTTCACAAATTTAAGAAAAATGTAATAATATACATCAGCAAACCCTATCTATTATTATAATTATATAAATATTACTGTAGGTATAGATACATTTTTTTAACATCAATCAATACAGGAGTAAATTACATAAATTAATCACACTGCAAATTTAAAGCTCATTACATATGGAAACATCATAATCAGTGAATGTTTTTATTTATTTATGTATACTTTTCAAGTGAAAATAACAATCCCATCAATGAATTATTGGAAAAATAAATTTGATATATATATTGGTAAAAAGGGATAAATCATACATATATATATTCTCATGCATATATAAATACACAATGGAATATTATTTAGCCATGAGAAAGGAGGAAATTCTGCCACTTGTGACAATATGGATAGACCTTGATGGTATTATGTTGACTGAGATAAGCCCAACAGAGAGAGACAAATACTGTATGATATCATTTACATGTAGAATCTTAAAAAAGCCTAACTCATAGAAACAGAGAGTAGAATGGTGGTTACCAAGGGATGTGTGCAGGACTGGGGGAGATGTTGATCAAAGGGTATAATTATAAGATGAATAAGTTCTGAGTATCTCATGTAAAACATATAAAATAGTTGATAACACTGTATTTTATAATTAAATGTGCTAAGAGAGAAGAAATGAAATATTCTCACTAAAAACAGAGAAAGAAGTATGTGAGTTGATGGATGTGTTAATTGATTCGGCAAATCCTTTTACAAGATAAAGAAATATCAAATCACATCAATGTACACTCTAAATATTTTATAATATTTTATAACCAGACTTCAATAAAGCTGATCTTCTTAAAAGTACAAAGTAACTTAATTCCTTGCAGATTTGAATGCTCACTGCTACTTTCAAAAGAGGCAATGCTAAGAACAAGCTGATCATCTAACCTTTGCTAATTTCTGCAATTTGTAGGGCTTCTTATTATTTTTTTTTCAGGGAGAGTTAACTTTTTCTAGTGTTGATATACATACCTTTATCAACAAAGAGAAAATAAAATTTATACTATGTAGTTGTTTATTCAAACTTTAATATATGTGTAAGTAGTCATTTATCAATACAGAAAGTTTATGTTAAGTCCATAGTACAAACATGGAAATAACATCACCATTAGATTTCCCTGTTTCCCTGTTTATTATTTCCAGACAGGCATATCCCCTGGTGAGCTTTGTTGAAAAATCATAGAATTCTATCTTATTAAAAACTAGAGGCCCGGTGCATGAAATTCATGCATGGGTGGGGGTCCCTAGGCCTGGCCGGCGATCAGGGCTAATCAGGTTCCCCACCTCCCCTCAACCCCCTCCTCCTTCCCTTGCTGCCCAAATTCCACCACCACGGTTCCCCGCCTCCCTGCCTCCCCTCCTCCTCCTTCCCTCACCACCTGCATCCACCACCACCCACCTCTGATTCCCTATCCCAGCCCAGGGCTTGGTCCCAATCAGCTGGCTGAAAGGAGAGACCAGGAGGTTGGTTGGCAGGTCCCAATCTCTAATCGGGGCCTGCCCGCTCAGGAGAGGGGGCAACCACCACCATGGCAGGCGGGCGGTGGGCCAATTGGGGCCTGCTGGCCGGGGGGAGAGACAGGGGGAGGTACCCAGGAGGTTGGCCACCAGCCCAAAGGAGGGAGCCGGTCCTCGGCCCCCCTGGGAAAGGGGCCACATCTGTCACCACCCACCCCCAGTTCCCCATCCCAGCCTGGGGATCTGGCCCCAATTGGGTGATTGGGGCCTGAGGCCTGCGGGCAGCTCCTGTGTTGAGAATTTGCCCCTGGTGGTCAGTGCACATCATAGTGACCAGTTGTTCTGGTTGTTCCATCATAATGGTCACTTAGGCTTTTATATATATAGATCATTCCATCATAATGGTCACTTAGGCTTTTATATATATAGATGATTCTACACTCAGTTCAGGATACCAGGAACAACATGATCCTTTTTTGAGTCTCAGGACCCTGTCTCCAATTGACATGGAACTGTGCTCTGGGGAAACTTTACAAGTTTTGAGACATGGTTCTAATCTGGTCCTCAAATAATTTGTTCTTTCCCATTCTGCTTGCTCATGTTTTTTGTTTGTTTGTTTGTTTTCCTTTCCACCGAATGTTAGATCACTTGCTCTTCATCTGTTTTCAGTATAATCTTCTATCTTACAATCATGTCAATATCTGTTTCTCTTCCACTTATTCAGTACAGACTCTAGAGCCATTGCCAATAAGTGCACTTTTACTGTTAGCTTACGTCTATCTATAGTGGTGTGAACACTGGTGATATTGTATTAAAAATTCATAAACAGAGCCAAATTTTTCAAATTCTCAGGAAGTATATGTTCTAATTGATGGTCTCCAGAGAAACAAAACCCATCGTGTGTATGGGGTTGGGGAGGGAGAGACTTGATTTAAATAATTGTCTCACATGTTTGTGAAGGCAAATTCAAAATCTGCAGGGCAGCTGGTAGGTTGAGGTGGAGGAACAAGTTGTCTTTAGAATACAAAGGTAGTCTGCTGACAGAATTCCTTCAGGAGGGGAGGACAGTTTGTGCTCTATTAAAGTCTCCACTATGCCCCACCCACATTATGGAGGACCATCTATTTTACTCAAAGTTCACCTAACTGAACTGTTGATCTAACCAAAAACACCTTCAGAGAAACATCTAGAATAATGTTTGACCAAGTAAATGGATAGAGTGATCCAGCTGATCTGATACATAAAATTAACCATCACAGGCACGTCCCATCTATAGGCAAAATGGTGTGCTACTGTGTAAGGACTATTTCTCCCTCCTGTAAATGTTGTTACTGATCTTGGAGATAAACTTGTCAAGTTACTATTCTATATAACAGCTTCTTAGCTCAATGACAGAAGATAATCTTACTTATGCTAAAATGATAGAGAATTCATTAATTAAAACAGTTGAGTAACATTGCTGAGCAATATATCCCAATTTTTTAATTTACAGTATTATCTATACAGTGCTGAGACAAATGTCATTGTAAAACTTGGCTGACTGAATCATTTACTTCTCAGCCAGGTGAGTTGGAATCACATAGGAAACCACCTCAAGTTCTTGATATTTATTGGTTCTGAAGGGACCATGAGGGTTCTGCTATTGGAGTGTCTTGTATGTTCTGTTGGAACATATAATACTCAGTGCATATTAACTGTGACATCTGACTTCAGGTGCAAGATGAGGATATGGATGCCTGTTCATTAACAGCCTGAAAATGCCTGAAGTTCCTTTGACAGTCAGATTCAGAGATTTTGTGAGTGACAGGGTTTTTGCACACACACTTTACCACCACGACAAAAGAATGACAGTCCTTTTTTTTTTTTAAGCAAAAATCCCCCATAAAATCCTCTCTGTCAGAGTCAAACATGGATGGCAATTCCGAAATACTAATTATAACCAAATAGGTAGCTGGAATTTGCTGAAGGCTCTGGTCTGACTCATTTATCAACCCTCTATGCTGCCGGAGTGAATGTCAACCTCTCAATTGGCTAAACTTTGCATTCCCCAGGAAGGACTCCAAGGCTTTCAGCTCATGTGCGAGCACACTGATGTTCTCTGTAAGATAATGTCACTGATAAAATAACCCTCTTGCCTACTTTGAGAACCTGGGCAGACTGTTTTGCAGAACAGAAGTGGGCTCTTACTGTGTTTAGTCCATCATACTGTGAACTATGCAATCTACATGGCTTCAGGGAATGCTTTGCTTATGAGTTGCTTGATTCCATTGGATGGTCCAATTACACATCTTGAATTTCTGCTCTGAGGTAGATATTAATTTGGATTTCTAAATTATTGCTTGCTTGTAGAATGCTTCAGAAAGGTTTTCCCCCTGAAATACAAATTCCTTAACATGCTTACAAATCAATAATCTAAGTACTCTGGGCTCTAAATCCTCCAATGGTAGGAGTTAACAGTTTAAATTTGAAGGATCATGGTTTGGTTTGGGCTTCATATATTATGATTGATCTAGTTGTATTTTTAATATTCAACAGGGTCCATTCTGGATACTTTTTTTTAATTTCTGAAATAAATGAGACTAAAGTTCTTGAGTTCCAATTTAAATCTGGCCCTCATCCCTGTAGTGAAAACAAGAAAACATAATTTAGCACTCTCAAACAAATACTGCTTCAAAGAATGGTATATCATGTGAAGCGATCCTATATAATAAAAAAGCATAATATGCAAATAGACCAAACAGGAGAACGACCAGTCGCTATGATGCGCACTGACCACCAGAGGGCAGATGCTCAATGCAGAAGCTGCCCCCTGGTGGTCAGTGCACTCCCATAGGGGGAGCGTCGCTCAGCCAGAAGCCAGGCTCAAGACTGTCAAGTGCAGTGATGGTGGTGGGAGCCTCTTCTGCCTCCGCTTCAGGCAGGTGGTAAAGAACAAGGGGTCCTGAACTGCAAGAGCCCCAGACTGCGAGATGTCCTACTGCAGAGGGGATCAGGCCTGAACTGGCAGTTGGACATCCCCCAAGGGCTCCCAGACAGCGAGAGGGTGCAGGTTGGGCTGAGGGACACCCAGAGTGCATGAATTTCATGCACCAGGCCTCTAGTTCCCTAATGATTAACATTTGTAGGCTAGAAACTGTTTTAAGCTGTTTTAAGAAACTGTTTTAAACTGTTTTAAGCTTTAAGCTGTTTTTTATAAGGCCAATTTGTTTAAGCTGTTGGTTTTGAAAACATCTTAAATATACCCAAAGTGTCCAAACAAGATCATCTGTACCACTTCATTCAAACTTTTGCTTATATATAGTACTACACCATTAGAATCCTATCTAATAAAAGAGTAATATGCAAATTAACCATCACTCCACTATACCCACAAGCCACGCCCACCAGCCAATTAGAAGTGAGTATGCAAATTAACCCAACCAAGATGGCTGCAGCCACAGAGCGAGCAGGAGGCTTGGGTTTCCCCAGTAATGGAGGAAGCTAAGCTTTCCACACACACTGGCCGGCCTAGGCCTCCACTCAAGGCTACAAAGTTTCAATTATAGAAGATAAATAAATCCCAGATACCAGGGCCTCCACTTGGGTCACCGGAGGGCATGACCGGCCTGCAAACCACCACAGGCCCCTTGCCCATGCTGCCCCATGCCCCAAGGGAACCCCCACCCTGATCCAGAATACCCTTCAGGGCAAACCAGCTGGCCCCCACCCATGTACCAGGCCTCTATCCTATTTAATAAAAGAGTAATATGCAAATTGACCATAACTCCAACACACAAGATGGCTGCCCCATGTGGTCAAAGATGGCTGCCCCCATGTGGACACAAGATGGCCACCACAAGATGGCCAGCAGGGGAGGGCAGTTGGGAGGGACCAGGCCTGCAAGAGAGGGCAGTTGTGGGTGAACAGGCCAGCAGGGGAGGGCAGTTGGGAGGGACCATGCCTACAAGGAAGGGCAGTTGGGGGTGATCAAGCCTTCAGGGGAGGGCAGTTAGGGGTGATCAGGTCGGCAGAGGAGGGAAGTTGGGGGTGACTGGGCCTGCAGAGGAAGGCAGTTGGGGGGGACCCAGGCCTGCAGGGGAGAGCAGTTGTGGGGGGGACCAGGCCTGCAGGGGAGGGCAGTTAGGGGTGACCAGGTCTGCAGGGGAGGGCAGTTAGGGGTGACCAGGTCTGCAGGGGAGGGCAGTTAGGGGCAAACAGGCTGGCAGGGGAGCAGTTAGGCATCAATCAGGCTGGCAGGGGAATGGTTAGGGGGTGAAGGCTGGCAGGCAGAAGCAATTAGGGGCAATCAGGAAGGCAGGCAGGTGAGAAGTTGGGAGCCAGCAGTCCTGGATTGTGAGAGGGATGTCCGACTGCCCGTTTAGGCCCGATCCCGATCGGGCCTAAACGGGCAGTCGGACATCCCTCGAGAGGTCCCATATTGGAGAAGGTGCAGGCTGGGCTAAGGGACACCCCCCGTGCACAAATTTCGTGCACCGGGCCTCTAGTCTAATATAATTTAACAAAGAATCTACAGGAGGATAAAAGAAAGGAAGGAAGAAAGATTTGCCCCAAATTGTCTCAATGCCTATGCCTTTGGTCATTCTTTCAATTATTCCTTCAGAAGCTAGAACATAATAAAAAGAAAGGTTCAGAGAAAAGTTTGAAGCTATAGATGACAAACAATAAGACCCATAAGACGAGTGAGAAGTTTTGTAAATGAAGGAAGATTATGGGATGGGGTAGTGCTAAGACAATTACTGAGTTATAAGTGTATACATCATGACTGCTAACCTCAGATTTGGGGCTTCTCGAGTTACACCAGGGTAAATAGCATGTTTGGATTAATCCTGGTAGGTTCAAAGGCAGATTATCATGAGAGACTGTGAGTCTGAGAGAAGGTATGTCACTCTTGGCAGAAATATGAAAGTCCCATGACCTCTTAATTCCTTCCCGTGAAAGGTGTGTCTGATTCTCAGTATTCAGAACTTAACCACTTTCCACTTCCTGACTTCTGCATGGGAGGCTCGGAGGAGAGTGGAGAGCTGTACGCATGCTCACCACAACTCAGAGACGCCATTGACACTGTCAGGGTTTCTGGAGTTCTGGAGCAACCCCTTGCCTTTTGGAGCTATCTTCTCTGCTAAGAAAATTTGGAGGCAAGAGCAAAATTGATATTATCCAGAAAATGGAGGGTCCTAGGTCTACACTCCTACATAACCGCCAACCCCCAGCATACACACACACACACACACACACACACACACGTCTGTCAATTATGTATTCAAATAATCTCTGTCCATATTTATTTCTTCTCTACTTAATTTGTTAATGTGAAGCAAATGTATTTTTTAAAATGTATTCCTTAATGCTAATATATTTCATTTTACACCTACCACATAAATGTGTATAATTAATATCTTTATTTGAAAAATCCATTTCTACACACATATTCATATATCAAAATAAAGTGACTCTGTTTTGTTCTGCTGAACTTTATTATTTTAATTTTATCCTAAGATTTGTACTACTCTAAAACACTTTTTTAACTAGAAAGCTCTTTTAGCTATTTTTATTTTATAATCAAAATTTCATAGGTATTAGTAAATGTCTTTCTTTCAGAGCAAACAGTAATAATGTAGTGCTGTAAAGATCATTGACACAACTGATAAATAAAATGAGGAGGAAATGCTCTAATAATATGAAATAAACTTAGAAAAGACAGAAGAAAAAATTGGAATAGTACAACAGTTCCCCCCTCTCCACAGTGAACATTTTCCAAGGCCCCAGGTGGATGCCTGAAACTGTGGATAGTACTAAACCCTACATATACTATGTTTTCTCCTATACATGAATATTTATGCTAAATTTCAATTTATTAATTAGGTACATTAAAAGATTAATAGCAATAACTTATAAATAAAGTAGAATAGAATACTGTAATGAAAATTACATGAATGTGGTCTGCCTTTCTCTTTCTGATAACCAATCTAATAACTAAGATGGTCACTAAGTGACTAACGGGTAGGTAACATATACAATGTGGATACACAAGACAAAGGGATGAGTCATGTCCTGGGAGAGACAGAGAGGAATGATGTGAGATATGTTCATCATGATATTCAAAACATCACACAATTTAAAACTTATGAATTGTTTATTTCTGAACTTTTCCATTTACTATTTTTTAAAAATATATTTTATTGATTTTTTACAGAGAGGAAGAGAGAGGGATAGAGAGTTAGAAATATCAATGAGAGAGAAACATAGATCAGCCGCTTCCTGCACACCTCCTACTGGGGATGTGCCCGCAACCAAGATACATGCCCTTGACCGGAATCAAACCTGGGAACTTTCCGTCCACAGGCTGACGCTCTATCCACGGAGCCAAACTAATTAGGGCTCCATTTACTATTTTTGAACAGCAGTTGACCACAGGTAACTGAAACCATTGGAGTAAAAATGTGAAAAGGGTTAATTACTGTATAAAAAGGATTTAATGGTACTCCACAAGATATAAATTACCCATGTTACTATTGTAATAATTGCATTTGATTTTATACTAGAGGCCCAGTGCACGAATTCGTGCACAGGTGGGGTCCGTCTGGCCCACCCCAATGGGGGCCCATTGGGCCAGGCCAACAAGGGGGGAGGGGCCATGGGCAGTTGGCCAGCTGTCCCCACCCCAGATCAGGGTGTTGGGGGCTGATCGGGGGCCCGGCCAGCCAGGGGCAAGGTGGGCCGATCAGGGCTCAGATCAGGCTGGTTGGCTGCCTCAATGCACATCATAGCCACCAGTCATTCTGGTCATTCCACCTTTCTGGTTGCTGGGCTTTTATATATATATAGATTGTTACTAGGCCCCCAAACCAAGCATGTTCTATAGGTATAAAACTTAGGTATACTGTAGATCCAGTAGACTTAGTGTCCCAGTTAGCCTGACAACTGATTATGTAAACTTACTTTGGCTGAGCCAGTGTGTGAATAATTGCCAACAAAAGAATACAATCAATTTCTTTATGATTATATTATCAAGGGCTGATCAGTTAAGTTCCTGTATCACAAAGTACATTACACACATATCTTTAAATAGATTTATGTCTAGTCACATAAGATACTCAGCATGTGATTCATTGTATATGTCATCTTTGATTATTTCCCCAAATTTCTCCAACACATGCACATGAGCCCAAGTAGATAAAGTTAACTGAACAAGATCTAAAAATGAAAATATCAATAGAAAGTAGCTTAAATCTTTTTTGGCTTCATTCTTTTTAATAAGAAAAGAAGATGGGAATATAAGTAATTATTTTCAGCTCAGCATATAAGAATTAATATATATATGAGACAATCCAAAATCCACTATGAGGTATCTTAATAATGATGCCATGGTTCAATATTAGATGCTTAATTAGGCATGGAGGCAGTATTTCTGAAACTTTAATGGTCATCTTACTGAATTCATCAATTTAATAAAGTGTTCATGTACAAAAACCATACAATTAAATAAGTAAACAAAGTCAAATAGCAAAAACTAAAAAAACTTGTACATACAGAACTAGATATTTTTCTAAAATTATATTTACACGAGTTGTTGGATATGAAATCAACAAATATCTGAATCACTTTAAATTCTCCTGAATCACTATTAGAATTTGCAGATAACTTTTAATTTGTGTAAAAATCAATGTGGTATCATCCTTTAGTGGGAATACTTGCTGATTTACTGTCTCTTCCCTTTAACCTTCTTCTCTTTTCCTCAGAGAGGAGTGCAGCTGTACATTTTCTTTTCCATATTCATTTCCCAGTCCTGGCTGCCTGTAGTCCAGCTCCTTTGATTAGCAACTCTTCTTGCATTCTTCTACTTGGTTGCTCCGAGTAGTGAAATTATGCTTCCTCCACGATTAGCTTCTTTCTCACTGAACATTTGGGGATGCCCTCAACATTATCTGTACTTTGAAATATGAGTTTAGGCAGTCATAAAATTTCAGAGACTTTGAAATAGTTTCCTAATTTGTCATCCCTAGCTTTAGTATTCCTACATTCAACACTCTCCATACAGACATATTTAAAAAACCCAAGTCAAACCCAGTTAATTTCTCCGAAAATTCCTTAGTGATTCCCAACTTGTACAGCCAATTTTTGCAAATATGATTATGTCACTCAAAGCCCCCCACCAATAGTCTTATCCCTACCTCTTTAATCTTATCCCCTAGGCAGGTTCCACCTGACAATTAGTTATTTGTCATGGATCATATAAGCCTGTGGGACTAGTTCAATCCAAAACAATAATGATAACATTGTTTCCTTAAGAAAATAGATCAAGTTTTCTAAAAACATGATTTAAAAATTACTTTTATTAAATTTGTTGTAGGACTACTTTTTAAACTTTAAAGAATCTTGACTTTTTCATAACCTCCCTGTACATAATCATAACTTTTTTCCTGGTCAAAAAATGTATTTCGAAAATGTCTTAATGGTATGAATTAATATGATAAAAATTATGATAATAAAATTTCATTCAAAAAAATTTAAATTCCATGAGCAGTTAGTTGTAAAATTTCAAAAATTTGATTACTTTTTATCATGCTTGGTGTATTTGTAATGTTTTCCAAAGTAAAAATAAATAATTCCACAACCCTCTTACAACTTAAACAAGATTACAAATAAATAAATAAATAAATAAATAACAAGAGGAAAAAAAAACAAAACAATGCTAAATCACTTTAGAATTTTTGGACACAGACAGGAAAAATAATCATAATATGTTCATTACCTCAAAAAATAAAAAAAACGATATGCAAATTAAAAAACATAAAATTAAAGCCTCAAATAAATCTGGCTTAAAAGGAAGATCAATATCTAAATTCTCAAATGCCAGTCCATTTCATATGCTAAGGTTAAAATACCACTGAAACCTGCCCCAGAATTTAGCTTCCTCATTTGTAAAAAATAACATACATTTGCTATTTAGAATCAGATTGTTTAAGGAAAAAATCCTATATTAAATGGGTACATTAAGCCAATTACAAAGTTATATAAACATTCTTTTCAAAATAAAATGTTCTTAAACCTATAATTGTATGGGGTGAATTTGGGAAAGCTTGCTCAGACCATATTCAAAGTGTAATAAGCCATGGCTTAAGCCAAGAGGATAAAGAAAAGCCTCCAGATTCCTGTGTGTGAGACAAAAGCTTGGATTGCCTGCTTATTTGTTACAGATCCACCCAGATTTAACCAAATAAATCTCTTTTAATAGCACAGTTTGATAACAGTTCTGACAAAGAAAATTGCCATCAACTACTGGCTGCCAAAAAAATACTGCATTATTATGAGGTACTGGCCAAATATATGGACTCACAAAAAAGCAATTAACTGGTCTCATGTGTCTATTTCTATTGTAATGCTAGAATTAACTATTTAATTAGCCAATTTTATTTAAACAGAGCACTCATATAATAGTTTCAGCTTAAGCATTGGAACTTTTTTGCATATGAGTGTTGGCTTTTTTCCCCATAAGTAGACCCAAGATTATCCCATCATATCTGAATGTATTCAAACTTCAGCCAACCTGGATCTCCCTGTGTGCTCCAATCTCAAAGATTCATTTATTCAGCAAATATCGACAGACAGCTGCTATGTGCCGGGTACTATGCTCCATACCAGAGATACAAGGCTAATAGCAGTTGCCCAGCAACATTCATTTTACAAGCTCTCCCACAGTAAAACATCAAGATGGTCAATTTATTCTGAGAAATGTTGTATATTCTACCACACCCCCAAATATCCAGAGCCAATTTTTAAAATTTTGAAAGGATTACAAACTCTTATAATTAAAACAAAACCACCCCAATTAGAATGGTGAAAATCCAAAACAGTGACAACACCAAATGCTGGCCTACCATTCTCTGCTGGTGGGAATGCAAGGGGTATAGCCATTTTGGAAGACAGTTTGGCAGTTTCCTCAAAAATTAAATATAGTCTTACCATACAGTCCAGCAATCACACTCCTTGATATTTATCCAAATGAGTTAAAAATGTTTGTCCACACAAAAAAACTGCACAAGCATGTTTATAACAGCTTTATTCATTATTGACAAAACTTTCAAGCAACCAAGATGGTCTTCAGCAGGTGAATGGATAAATTAGCTGTGGTCCACCCAGACAACAGAATATTTTCGGCACTAAAAAGAAATGAAAAGACATAGAGGAATCTTAAATGCATATTACTCAATGAAAAGCTGCATATTATATGATACAAATTGTATGATATTCTGGAAAAGGCAAAACCATGGAGACAGTAAAAACATTAGTGGTTCCCAGAGTTGAGGGAAAGGAAGGGATAAAGAAGTAGGGCACAGAGGGTTTTTAATGAAATGATTCTTTATGATACTACTAGAGGCTCCATGCATGAAATTCTTGCAAGAGGCTCAGCCCTCACAGCTGCAGGGACTTGCCTCAGCCCACGCAGTCCTGGCTTCATCCAGAAAGTCATCCGGAAGTACATTGGAAGAACCTCCGGAAGGTCGTTCTACTGTCTGGTCTAATTAGCATATTATGCTTTTATTATTATAGACGAGAGGCCCAGTGCACGAAATCCGTGCAAGGGTAGGGTCCCTAGCAGCTACCAGCTGCCGGTGGGGCCTTCCTTCATTCCATGCCACCCCCCTGGTAGTCAGTGCATGTAATAGTGAGCAGTCGAGCACCTGGTTGGTCGAACACCCGCCTGAGGGGATAATTTGCATATTAGGCTTTTATATATATATAGACTAGAGGCCCAGTGCACGAAATTCGTGCACGAGGGGTGTGTGTCCCTCAGCCCAGCCTGCATCCTCTCCAATATGGGACCCCTCAAGGGATATCCGACTGCCCATTTAGGCCCTATCCTGGTAGAATCAGGCCTAAATGGTCAGTCGGACATCCCTCTCACAATCCAGGACTGCTGGCTCCCAACTGCTCACCTGCCTGCCTTCCTGATTGCCCCTAACTGCTTCTGCCTGCCAGCCTGATCACCCCCTAACCACTCCCCTGCCAGCCTGATTGATGCCTAACTGCTCCCCTGCCAGCCTGATTGCCCCTAACTTCCCTCCCCTGCAGACCTGGTCACCCATAACTGTCCTCCCCTGCAGGCCTGGTCACTCTAACTGCTCTCCCCTGCAGGCCTGGTCACTCCAACTGCTCTCCCCTGCAGGCCTGGGTCCCCCCAAACTTCCCTCCCCTACAGCCTCCAACTTCCCTCCTCTGCTGGCCTGGTCAGCCCTAACTGCCCTCCCCTGCAGGCTTGATTGCCCCCAACTTCCTTCCCTTGCAGGTCTGGTCCCTCCCAACTACCCTCCCCTGCTGGCCATCTTGTGACCACCATCTGTGTCCACATGGGGGCAGCCATCTTGTGTGTTGGATTGATGGTCAATTTGCATATTACTCTTTTCTTAGTTAGAATAGAGGCCGGGTACACGGGTGGGGGTTGGCTGGTTTGCCCTGAAGGGTGTCCCGGATCAGGGTGGGAGTTCCCTTAGGGTGTGGGGTGGCTTGGGCGAGGGTCCTGTGGTGGTTTTCAGGCCGGCCATGCCCCTCAGCGACCCAAGCGGAGGCCCTGATATCTAGGATTTATTTACCTTCTATACTTGAAACTTTGTAGCCTTGAGCAGAGGCCTGGGGCAGCCAGGGTGTGCAGGAAGCTTGGCTTCCTCCTTTGTCAGGAAAACCCAAGCCTCCTGCTTGCTCCGTGGCTGCAGCCATCTTGGTTGGGTTAATTTGCATATCCGCTCCTGATTGGCTTGTGGGCACGGCTTGTGGGTGTAGCGGAATGATAGTTAATTTGCATATTACTCTTTTATTAGATAGGATAATGTTGTAACATGTCAAAACCTACAGAATATATAACACCAAGAGTGAACCTTGATGTTAACTATGGGTTCTGGGTGATATATCATTGCAGGTTCATCAGTTATAACAAATATGGGGTGTGTTGATTGACATTGGAAGAGGCTTTGCTTATGTGGGGAAGAGGTCACATGGAGAATCTCCATCTCTTATGCTCAATTCGTTGTGAACTTAAAGCTGCTGTAAAAAAAAATCTATTTTCAAAAATATTTTATGTCACTTGATTATGCGACTTGTATGTCAAAAAGTTATTATAATTTTTTCATGGAACTAATAGCCTTAATAACACATTTCAGGAACATTTCACCCATGTGATACAAAAAATGAATCAACAATTTGGTAAAGTAAGTAAAACACTTTAAAAGTTCAGTTTCTAAACCAACCCCCAAAGAAAAAAAAGCTATTACAGCCAGTTACTTTGGTAAAATGATTAAATTAAGTAAAAAATTTCATCTTCAATTCTCAGTAGATAAATCATTAATTATCACTTGACATATTTTGAGCAAAAGGGCAATTTTAATGAACATTATTTTTTAGAGTCAAGATATTCATCAATATAGGTAACACTCTCCATTCATTTATTTAACACACTTTTTAAAAAACTCCTGAGTTGGCAAACTTTTTCAGTTGAGGGAAAAGAGTAAACATTTTCTTATTTGCATAGTACATGGTCTCTGTCAAAACTCAGTTCTGCCTTTCTAGTGCAAAAAACAGTCACAGGCAAAATATAAATTGTTGGGCCATTTATAATATGGCCCATCCAAATATAAATCCTTGTGCCAATAAAACTTTATTTAAAAACTAGAGACCCGATGCACGAAGATTCAGGAAAGAATGGGCCTTCCTTCCCCCGGCTGCCGGCACTGCCTTCACTCTGGCCAGAGCCGCCTTTCCACCTTTGCTCCAGCCCGGAGCTGCCTTTCTGCCTTCCCACGCTGCCCAGAGGCAAAGAGGCCTGGAGCAGCTGGGGCGGTGCGAAACGCCTGTGTCCTTACCCTACGACACAAGCATCCCGCCCCCGGCTGCTTGGCACCTGTGTATGCAAATTAACCCACCATCTTTGTTGGGTTAATTTGCATACTCACTCATGATTGGCTGGTGAGTGTCACGAAGGTATGGTCAATTTGCATCTTTCTCTTTTATTAGTGTAGACAAGGGGCATGCCAAATTAGGCCTGAAGGGGCTTTAGTTTGGACTCCTGATAGAGATGATAGGAATAAAGACTTTTAAATTTATGCCTTTAAGAATGTAGTGTTTATCTTGCTGATGTGGCTTAGTGGTTGAGCTTTGAACCATGAGCCATGAGGTCAAGGTTCAATTCCCATTCAGGGCACATGCCTGAGTTGAGGGCGTGATCACCATTGGGGGATGTGCAGGAGGCAGTGAATCAATGATTCTCTCTCATCATTGATGTTTCTATCTCTCTCTCCCTCTCCTTCTCTGAAATCAATGAAAATATAGTTTTAAAAATAATGTAGTGTATTATTAATGAAAAGTACATTTGTATTTCATTTTTTAAACTGCTGTTTTATTAAATTGTAAAAGAATAATGTTTGACCAAAGAAAGAAAATGTGCACACTTTTTCTCATGCTTCCTGGGTAAACAGTGGTTTATCATAGTGCAGCTTGCTATTTTGTTACATATTTGGCTGCTCCAAGATCTGTCCTTTTTGCATATTATTCTGAAACATATGGGGCTTCAGAAGATATTCATTAAGAACTCACCCACACACCTCCTACTTTCTTTAACAACTTGTGGTAGAGACATATCAGAAGACATGATGCAAGGATGTGTGGGAAAGTCAGTAATTATTCTCAGTTAAGGACACCCACCACAGGAAGGCAAAACCCACCCTAGCCAGTTTGGCTCAGAGGATAGAGCATCAGCCTGCGAACTGAAGGGTCCCAGGTTTGATTCCAGTCAAGGGCACATGCCTGGAGTTGAGGCCTTGATCCACAGTAGGGGGTGTGTGGAAGGCAGCCAGTCAATGATTCCCTCTCATCATTGATGTTTCTATCTCTCTCTCCCTCTCCCTTCCTCTCTGAAATCAATAAAAATATATATTTTTTAAAAAGGCAAAACCCACTATAAAAATGTAACAAAACTGCAAAACAGAACAACTGACAAACCAATAATGAGGCCTAGAGGTAGAACAAGAGTAAGAGAGAAGAGTACCTGATTCTCTAAAGCAGGGGTGGGGGACATCCAGCATGTGGGCCATATAAGGCCCTCGAAATCATTTTGTTTGGCCCTGCCAAGACAACCTCAGGCAGGACTCAAAATTCAATTAGCCTAGGAGCTTTTTTCATAACAACATAAACTTATATTAAGTGAATAATATTAAACTAATGATGTTATAAATATTTGAATGACCCTTGCCAGAAAAAGGTTTTCCACTCTGCTCTAAAGGACAACTGATTATAGCACACCTGCCTCAAAAATCTAAACTGGGGAGAAAATGAGCAGTGACCTGTGTAGCAAAGTGGTTAGACTCTAACCATTAGAGCATCCTCCAATGAGCCAAAGGGTCACAGGTTCAAATCCTGGCCAAAGAACATACCTAGGTTGAGAGTTCCATTGGGGCACATATGAGAGGCAACCGATTGATGGATGTTTCTCTCTCTTTCTCTCCCCCTCTCCCTTCCTCTCTCTGGAACCAATGAACAAAACATATCCTGGGGTGAGGATTAAAGTAAATAAACTGGGGAGATAATGAGGTCATCCCTCTTAAGACTTGGCCTTGCTAATTTTCTCAGAGGCACTTGCCTGTAGAATTTCTGGGGACAATGGTCCAAAGGCTCTAAGGTCAGAGGAGCTGTTAAACACATTATGTCACTGCTGAAGCTTTGAACAGGAGTCAGAGCATCATGTTTTCATGTTTATGGAGCACAGGTGTGACAGTGAATATCATGTGTCAATATAACTGGGCTAAGGAATGCCCAGACACCTGGTAAAAGGTCTTTTCCGGATCCGTGTGTGAGAATGTTTCTGGAAAAGGTTAGCATTTGAATAGGTAGACTGAGTAAAGATTGCCTTCACCAATGTTAGTGAGCATCATTCAATCTGCTGAGAACCTAAATAGAACAAAAGTGGGAAGATTTGCTCTGTTTTTGCTTGAGCTGGGACATCCATCTTCTCCTGCCCTTGGACATAAGTGCTCCTGATTCTTGGGTCTCTGGGTTTGGACTGGAACTACAGTGTTGGCTTTCCTAGGCTCTGGCTTGCAGACAACAGAGCATGGGGCTTCTCAATAATCACATGACCCAATCCTTATAAGTCTCTTTCTATACAGTCATATCTATACTAATAAAAGAGTAAGATGCAAATTGACCATACCTTTGCGATGCCCACCAGCCAATCAGGAGTGAGTATGCAAATTAACCCAACAAAGATGATGGGTTAATTTGCATATGCAGGTGCCAAGCAGCCAGGGGGCAGGGCGGGACTCAGGCGTTCTGCACCGCCCCAGCCATTCCGGGCCTCTGGGCAGCATGGGAAGCCGAAAAGGTGGCTCCGGGCTGAAGTGAAAAGGCGGCTCCAACCAGAGCAAAGGCGGTGCCAGCAGCCAGGGGAAGGAAGGCCCATTCTTGCACGAATCTTCGTGCATCGGGCCTCTAGTATACATTATATTATTAGTTCTGTTTCTTTGAAAAATCTGGATTAATACAATTGGCTATGTCTGTATGTCAGTAATAGTTGCTGTCAGGGATACAAGAGAGAGCAAGTAATATAATTTCTGAAATCTTTATGTTCGGGATATATGACACATTATTTATATATATGGCAATTATATTACATAACCCATGAAGCCTATATTCTATAAACTGTTTTTCAAAAATAATAATGCAATTATACAAGTTAAAGGAAAGAGAAAAATTAAATAACATTTTAGTATATTTTCAAAAGCACAATTGTTAATTAAGTTTGAAAATGAGAATGTTTACAAAGAAAGTATACGGCTCAGTTATGAATTAAGAAACAGGAACGAAAATGAGAAAATACTTTGTTATTTTGAATTCAGAAATTTCCTATTCTCATGTTTTTTATTATGCCATATTCAATAAATTCCTAAACTTCACTTCTTTGTACTCCTATAGTTTTTTACCCCATGCACACCGAATGCCTTACTAGTTTTAGCACCATCTAGTGGTAAGACAAGGTGATTGCAAGTAAACTCAATAAAGCTGGTAGATGAAGGAAAGCATTTTACATCCACTTTAAGACAATATATCTGTAATACTCCTTTCAGATTCTTAATACCTTGTAAAAAGAGACCTAGTGATCAGTCTTATAAAGAGAGGTTTATAACAAAACATTTTAGAGATATTTAATTTTTTTTTTAACTTATTGATTTCAGAGGGGAAGAGAGGGAGAGACAGAAACATCAATGATGAGAGAGAATCATTGATTGGCTGCCTCCTGCACGCCCCCTACTGGGGATGGAGCCCACAACCTGTGCATGTGCCTTTGGTCGCAATGGAACCTGGGACCCTTTAGTCTGCAGGCGGACGCTCTATCCACTGAGCCAAACAGGTTAGGACGAGATATTTTAATTTGTTAATACTGATAACGTATATCCTTAAACAACTTGCACAATAAGGGTACCTGTAGAATTGCTTTGTGTTTGCTCGGTCTCACACGCAAGAGGTCTCTTTCTCTGGAAGTAGATGAAGGAAGTCATCTCACTCTAACTGTAGTCAAATTGTAAAGAGTCAGGACATAGATGTGTAGTAAATAAGCAGAACAAACTAATGGCAAAGCTGGAGTTCAGAACTGGGTTGCAAAACAGTTAATCAAAATTAGTGACTGTTGCTAACAGAAACTGATTTAATACTGTTTTGCAAATTTTTAATGGCACCTTTAGCCAATATAATCAGGCAAGGCATCATAGGATGCTCCATATCTCATGGACACTGCTAGTTTTGAAAGAAAAGGAAAAATTAGGAATGAATACAACCATAAAAAAATACATAGACTATGTGTGCTTTCTTGAGATGAAAAGCTTTATATTCATCTGAAGAAACAGTGATGATAAAGTGCTTCAGGAAATACTATGGGAACAAGATGACCTTATATTAGTATCTCTCATCTGGGAAAACACTCAGGAGAATAGCTACTGAGGGTTTCTCAAGCATTGCAGTCTGATAACAAGTATAAATTCATTGATAGAACTATGCTGCTCCTTAGGTTTTTTTATGACAACAGGCAGGAAAATTGCTGAAGTTATGTTATATATTACTAGTAGTATTTATGTAGAAGATTCAGTTTTTTTTCCTCTTTAAAATTAGAGGATTTAATGATAATACTAGTAATAGTATAATAATAACTAATGTTTATTGGCCAATTACTAAGTTCAAGGCATCATATTAAGCACTTAATATGTATTAACTTAAAAGTTCCTTTCAGCATTAACGATGTGGGTGGATTGGTCTCAGATATGACAGAACCTAACTGACAGCTTAGAAACACAATACCAGATGCTGTTAACAATGCAATGCAGTTAATAACGTCTAAGTAATGCCAGGTGAAAAGAGGTTTTTAAAATCACAATAATCATAAAGACAAGAAGCATTATTGAAAAAGGACTTTTAGCAATTGGCATTATCTTCCAAAACTGGTGGAGAGCAGCTTCTGCATTGTTTCAGACCTTGACAATTTGTCTCTGCCAGAGCCATTCACAGACCCAGCATTTCATTTGCTGTGACTACGAGGTGTATGATTGGTTAAATGAAACCATGTGCTACACAGCTGTGGGGGGGGGGGGGGGGGGTTATGTTATTAAGAAACATAATTCAGAATTAAAAAGCACATTTCTTCTGTGCAGTTCAGTGGGCTTTACAAATATTTCATTAAGCTGTATTACCCTGCTGTCAGAGGGAGGTGCCTATGTTGCAAATCTTACAATAAACAGCTATTGAGGGGTTATTCAGATGAGAAAAGAACGCTCCAATTCAAAGCATGTGCAGTTAAATGAGAATGGGAAAATAAACATATCCGCTTCTATCAAAAGGTTGTGATGTTGACCTGAGTCATTTGAAATCTTACGGAGGAAATCCCTTTCCGGCTGTCCCTTAAACGTGCCCAGTGGAACCGCCAGCACCCATTTGCAGAGTGCCACTGGTGAACTTGACCAGCTATGCAAATTGTCTGTAGTATGACCTAAAAGGTTCACCTTACCTACACCCGCCTTCTGAAAGAATTTCAAGTATGTGGAGCCCATCAGGCACAGGAATGCCTTGTCCACATGACTTTTTCAAAGTCTATCAGATAGCTTTGGCCACATATAAACCACCCGAGTCTTACCGGCTTACAGCATCAAGCATACATGACTCATGGTTTACAAAATGGCTGGGCGGTTCTTCTGGTGTAAACTAGGTTGTATGCTCAGTGGAGTTCACATGCGCATCTGACGTCAGCTTCAGGTTGCCTGGCGTCTCTTCCTTGGCTCTCTCATATGTCAGGGCCAAGACCGCAATAGCATCATCTGCTTCATTAACTCCCCATTCTTTAGGATGTTAACTTGCTGTTGTCTCCATTGTGGCAGCAGAGTTCTTAGAGGGACAGCTGAAGCGTAGAAGTCCCTGAGGCCCAGGCTGGGAGCCAGCACAGTGCCACGTCCACCTCATTGCCTTGTGCAGGTAGGTCACAAGTCCGGCTGGGGTCAAGGTTTGGGCCAGGATGCACTACCCTTTGATATGAAGAGTGCATTACTCACATTGCAAATGCCTGAGCAGATATGTAGGAAACATTTATGGCCATTTTTGAAATCTGCCATGGTAGTATAGCGGACATATGTCATGCTCTTGGTACCTCCCAACCACTTTTAATCAGAAGTCCTTTTTTAGAGAATTTACCACTTTATCAGTATTACTTTCAAGGATAAAGGGAGGGAAATGCCAGAATTTGCTTTTGCAGCTTCCTTTTAACTCACTCATGAGATGGAATGGTGTGACTGTAGCATGTGACCTAGATTTAATGAATCAGATGCACTATTGTGGGATTTTTTTTCACTCACAGAAGGAAAGGTACTATGACCAATTCATATTCTGGTGAAGATGTAGAGCAGGCAGAGAGACAGACAGCAACATCCCACATGGTCTCCTACGGGATTCACATGGCCTATGGCTGTGTCACATGCAGTGGGGTCTCTGAAGTGTGCTCCCGGGCAGACACAGGTCCTGCTGCTGGCCTCTAAACCAGATCCCTGGCCCTCCCGGAGAGTTGGAGGGTTACTAATATTCTTAAATAATGTCCTCAAATTAGCCAGGAATAAAACTCAGATCCCCGATGGATGTAGTAGAGACACAGAGATTTCTTCATTTCTAAAGTGGAAATAATAATAACTATGGAGGAACCATCTGGTTCATTGTTAACACTTCATAAATGATAACTTCTAATATTTTGCCTTTTGTAAACATTTTCACAAAACAAAATTCTGTCTTTTCTCAATCAATAAAAAAGCCTAAGCAACACTGTTGACTTTTACCTTATTTTATACTAAGTGTAAGAATCACAATTTCTCTTAATATTCCCAAAAGTTGAATTTGCTTTTTCTTATTTTTCTAGACAGATGATACTAAGAAGTCTGCATGGCATAGTAGAAAGATCTTTGAGAAAGAGAACAGAAGGTGAGAGGGTCTGAGCTCACACCTGTCGCCTATAAGATATAGGCAGCTCTCTCATCTATTTGGCTCCTACATCATTCATACAATTGGGAAAGGAGATGCTTTGTTGACCTCAAGGATTATTCTGATATTCATATGAAATATTATAATAATATTCAAGAATAAAGTCTTTGAAATGATAAAATATCATGCAAACACAAGAGATTACTTTTTAAAATGGGAATTTCTCAACCGCCCATTTGTGGGTATACTAAACAAATACAAACTTAAAAATTTTAATATAGTCTCAAAATTTATCTTTACCCTGCACCTCCTCAACATCTGTTTATGTGTGTCCTCGATCCATATGTAATTTAAATTGGACATTTGGATTGAAAACTTTGATGTTAAGATCCTGCAAAGTAAGTGTAATTTATACCACTAGAGGAAAGTTTTCTTCCAAGTCTGATTTCAGAAGAAATATCACTTTTCTTTCCACTGCGTTGCACACTGACCTACAGAAAATAGGTCATACAATAATTTAAGGGGGTGGTGACTACTAATAATAGTAAGTTCACTGGACTACAAAGTCTTACAAAATAATTACTGCATGGTTCTAGCAAACCATATGTCCTTTAAGTATATGCTCAAGGTTTCCTCTTTAAATTTTGACCTAAATCTTTCTTCTGTATAAAGTATGATCCTTCTATTCCTTTCTTAGAGGATTTGTACAGGCTATTTTATAGTTTACAGTTTTTATTTCCAATACTTTAAACTTATTTTCTATTAGATGTTACAAGGGGGAGAAAGTCACCTTAGCAATGAACAAAGTTCACAACAAAAAGAACAATAAAATTATGTAATTTAACTAAAAATAAATTTTATACTGATTATATAAAAGAATACACCAATTATAAAAAAGTATGCAAATATAATGTTTAAACCATAAAAAGGAAATACAAGCACTAATGGTAAGCAATTCATCATAAGTGACACCCTAAATTAACTAAAGGGCAAGTGAGAATTTAGTTAAACTTTATCTTCCTCTACTTATTTCATAAGTTTAGGTAAATTTAAAAAAAAAGAGTAAACTTTCTGTTTTTTTGTTTTTATCTTTGATAACAGTTGAATTTTCCCTATTTTTTTGTCCATGAAATCTACCAAATTTTTGTATGTTTTATTTTGCATTTTAGAAATAGTACTTTCCAAACTTTAAATGTCTCTCCAATCATATAATGCCAACCTCTATACCATACATAAAATCCATCAGTGACCTCTCATATGTCTTAAAAAGTTTTCCAACTTTTTATAAGAACAATAGGTGCTTACATGAGCTTACCTTGCCTACTGCTATCTTCATAATCTGTCTTTCTTCTCTTCACTCATCAGTTTCAGTAACCACAATGGCCTTTCTTCAACGCTACTACATAGGCCAAGACCTTACATGCTAGCATTCTTTCTGTTCTCCACCTTACTTAGTATATGCCAGCCACAATAACTTCCATTCAATTTTTTGACAACATGAAAATTTTTCTCATCTCTCCAGGGCCTGAGGTTTTATATTCTGTCAGCCTGAACCCATCTATTCAGGCCATAACAACATTGATATATTTATCACCCAGATTTAAACTCTATTAATGTTCTGGAATACTTTTACTAAAAAATATGTATCTATACACATATCCATATATATTGCACATATACTGTAAAATAATTCAACAAAGACTCTATGGACAACTTTTCATTTAAAGTAAGGTAATTTCCCTTACAATTCCAACCCACCTTCAACTTTCTATTATAAAGTTTTATATGTATCCTTTCAGTTACTGTAAATAAATACAAATGTATCTAAGCGCACAGATTCTTGTGCACATACTCACACATCGATTACAAATTCACCCTATCACATATGGAATATGTGAGGCATATAAAGTCAGTATATAAAAATATTTCACTATGTATAAAGTGTCAGTCTGCATTTCTGCTTACTAATTAAAATTCAAGATAAAAATTATGACTCCATTTTAAACTCAGAAGACTGGTTGTCTATATCAATGAAAAATATTTAATCCAAACATCATTTCTCTCACCATAGCAGGCATTATGAATTTCCATAGATTCAGAAATCGTTTCTTCAAAGCACTGCAACTAGGTTTGATTACTCTCTCAATGTAGAATGGTGATGGCTCAGGCACACAGATGTTTCAGTTTATAAAGAAATCATATAACTATACGCATCTTAAACCAACAATATTTACTTTTTGAAAAAATTATGTAAATGTTCCCTATAGTAAAACCAATGCACATGCTGTACTTATAGTGCTTGTAAATGACAGTCTCTTCCTAACCATCGAGTTGCAGCTAATTATAAAACTTTAGCTTTCTGAATTTAATTGTGATATTTTGGCAATTGATAATTCTCATCTATGATATGCAGTTGCAGTTCTTTCCCCTCAACTGCTCTTCTTGTGCAAATTGTTGATGCTATAGTAAACACACCAAACTCATCTTCATAATGATCTAGACCAGTGATTTTCAACCCATGTGCTGCAAGAATTTTTCAAACATGTAATATTTGACTATTTAGTCAGGGGCATTGATGTCTTTTCCCTTCGATTGTCAGATTAAAAAAATGACAACAGCCATCCAGTGTGAATGAATCAAAATTATACTCTTTTTTTTTTTTTTTTTGTCAGATGGGCAAAAAATATAATATATACTTTTGGTGTGCCACATAATTTTGGTAATTAGTTTATGTGTGCCAGGAGATGAAAAAGGTTAAAAATCACTGATGTAGACTATACACATCCAAATAACAACAACAAAATTCTTGTTCAACAAAGATGATGCTAAGGGATATATGCTGATACCAGTAGTTTTTAGTCCCAATGGAATTACTTTGGTGACTTTACAAGAAGTCTTTGTACTCAGTCTTTCTAACTTATTAATTTGTTTTGTATATATAGACAAACTGAAAGTTTAGGTACAGTATCAAGGACAGACTCATGTTGAGTTTATTATTTATTAAACTGATATACGCTACTAAATGCCAACTGATTAATTTTCAACAAAATATGTAATTACCCCGCAAGCTGAAATACCCATCTTGGCATAACATATAAGACCAAAGACATATTGTTGACACATTTTGAAGATCATCAAACATTTTGAGTATTTTTTAAAGCTGTGGGGCCTTTGTCTACACAATACTAGAGAAATGCACTAAAACATAGTACCATATTTATAATTTTCTTGGGATATATATTATCAACCACATCTCTTCATCGATTTTATCAAGTGACTTCTATTTTTGCAATAATAGAAACTGATGGAGATTAAACAGGAAGTTCAAACAAAAGAAAAATATAGTTTAAAAGACCTTGGCAAAATGCCTTCCTGTTAGAGAACACTGTATGCCACATATGCACTTAAGCCATGCAATGAAAGGCAGAACCCAGGAAAATTCGGTCCAAGATATTAGTTTGACCAGAACCATTAAAACTGGCAAATGAGAGATTATTGCAATTCCTGTCACCAAGGAAAGCAAAGTCTTGGGAATCTAAAATATACTTATAATATCAAGGGGTTCATGGGGAGAATTATCATATGGGTGTTTCAATGTGTTACGTATTTTTGTTGTATAGTAGACTGACAATGTTGGATTTTACCTGAACTCTGAGCTCCTGGAAAACAGAATGGTTAAGAAATTCCCCCATCATGCTTACTGCAAAGAAACACCCTTCTCCATCTGACTTAGATAAGACTCACAGATGCCTTCCTGGTTTATCTATGACAAGGTCAGACAGATTTTTCAAATTCCCATTATTTGCCTCATAAATAATTAGCGGAATTGCTGTCTTCATGATCAGTCAGAAGAAAATGTTTGCTAGCCAAACTTTGCTTAAATTTACTTACTTTCTTCAGGCCCTTGAACAACTTCAGCTAGCATCCATCCTCCTTAACAGCTCCTCCTGACCACAGTTTGATTTCAGGGTAGAACATTCTCAGATCTACCATCTGATCACCTCTCCCTTTCATTTTACTTCCCACACTCAGTTTTTTCCTGCCTGGTTTACTTAAAAAGAAAAACTCTTTTTGGTATTATATGAGTTGTACCTATATCACTGCAGCATACTCAACATCTTTGCTATCTACCAAATCTAATATCAGAAAATATCAAGTGATATTTCGTTGATATTTGTCAAACATCAATTCCTATGATCAAAGACTTTACTTTTCTAGCCATGACAGATATTTAAGCTTCTGTAAGAGAAATATAATTACTGTTGCTTGATTTTTAAAAAAGAAAACAAAATTTTTAAAAATGTTACTTATGAAGTTTCAGTAAATGAATGCTACGATTTTCTCTATGTGAAATACAACAATGAAGAGAAAAAATAAAAATCAGTAACTGAAAAAGAAAAATTGAAAAGATGAGGTCAAATTATGAAAGTACATAATAAAGGCATTTATAAATACAAGATATAATAGAACTGTATCAGAACAAAGGTAAAACATAATTATTTAATACAGCATATGTCTGTGCTTCATAATCTGGCATAAATCAAACCACAATGTAGAAAGTTACTGAGATTCACAATGAACACAACATTCATTATAAATATTCAACTAAAATGGAATGTATAAAACAGGAGATATGATTAGCTACAACAAAAGAAATTCATTAAAACAAAAATGCTTTTCTTCCTATAAAAGACTTGGTGAGTACTAACTAGTAATCAAAGTAATACCTTCAACCATTTATATATTTTACTCCAGTATATTAAAATCAAAGTTTGATTTATACTAACTTTACACATGGCCTTCTCCATCTTTTTTATTCAGCTTATATCTGCAGAAACAACAGATGAATAATCTAATAATAAATTCTGATCAAACAAATCAGCAAAGCAAATCAATATAGGTAGGAGAAAAATATATCCCTCATCATGAGGGAATAAAGTAGAAAAAAGTACTTTAACTTTCTCATAAAACCAGTTAATATAAAGCATAAATTTCATTGTATTTATTGTCTGATTTCACAGAGATGGGGTAGAGGGAAGATACCCCTCCTGCAATAGGCAACTGCCACTAGTTCATTGGGGTTGTTAATTGACATATAAATCACATGCCTAAAATGGACCTTTAGAAAAAAAAGGTCAGTTGTTTTTAGTATACTCATAAGTTGTACAACCATGACCTCTGATTATAGGACTTTTCATCACTAAAAAAAACAAAAACAAAAAACATATCCATCAGCTGTTACTCCCTATTCCCGCCTTCTTCTAATCTCAGGCAACCACAAATCTACTTTCTATTTCTATGCATTTTCCTATCCCAAACATTTCATATACCTAAAATAAAAAATAAAAATAAAAAATTATGACCTCTCGTGCCTGACTGTTTCCACTTGGTGTAAGTTTTGAAGGTTCATCCAAGCTACAGTACTAGTATGTAATGACACTTTATCCCTTTTTATGGCTATGCATACAGAGTAAATCCTCACAGAATGTTGCTGATAGTTGCTTGGGAACTGTGTCTTTAAGCAAAACAACTAATAACAAAACCAGTTTTACCATATGCTAACTGATATAAAAAAAAGTTAAGTTTCTATGGTGTATTTCTAGTCACAAAAAACACACCAAGCTTCTACATAAAGATCCCAAACATTTCTAATATTAAACATGGAAATAAATGTGAACTATACATACTTTTAAGAAAGATTAATAAAAACAAGAAAGGTCATTATTGTCCAACCCATTTATTCTAATTCGTAGTCTGGGGTGGCCTATCCCACAGCTCAGGGCACAAGGTGGGAACCAACACTGGACAAAACACCCTTCCATTACAGGGCCACTCATGTGTACACCCACACTCACTCAGACTGGGACAAGGTACAGGCCAGTTCACCTCACATGCACATCCCCGGGATGTGGGGGGTAACCACAGTACTGGAGAAAACCCACATACACATGGGGAGAACATGCAGACTCCACACAGACAGTGGCTTCAGCTGGGATTTGATTTTCTTTTTCTCATCAATATTATTATGAAAAGATGATAAACAAAATGACACTATTCGAGGACCTGCCGTATCATTCTTTGTTCATTGATTCACTTGTTGAAATGTGTTTAGGCTGTTTTCACTTCTTAGTTATATATAGTGCTGCTATGAGCACTCATGTAAAATTTTTTGCATGAACATGTGTTTTCAATTATCTTGGGTATATGTCTAGACAAGGAACTGCTGGGTAATATAGTAACTCCACGTTTAACATTTGAAAAAGGGGCCAAAACGTTTTCCAAAACGGCTGTACCGCTTTTATTCCCTCAAACAATGAATGGGTGATGCAATTTTTCTACATCTTCGTAAACACTGGTTATTGTCTGTTCTTTTGATTATAGCCATCCTAGTAGGTGGCAAGTGCCTTATCATTACGATTTTGATTTGCATTTTGCTAATGACTAAGGATGTAAAGCATGTTTTCATGTTTGTTGGCCATTTATATATTTTCCTTGGAGAAATGTCTATTTCTATCCTTAATTGGGATGTTTAGTTTTGGTTATTGAGTTTTAGAAGTTCTTTATATATTTTGAATTTCAAATCCATATGTAATATATGATTTACTAGTACACATATTTTTCCTATTGTAAAGGTTATTTTTTCACTTGCTTGATAGTGTCCTTTGAGGCACAACATTTTTAATTTTTATGAAGGTCAATTTATTTACTTTTCCTTCTGTTGCATGTCCTTTTGGTGTCATATCTAAGAATCCATGGCTGTATCCAAAGTTATAAATATTTACTCTTATGTTTTCTTTGGAGAATTCTATACTTCTAGCTCTTATCTTTAGGGCTTTCATCCACTTTGAAGTTGTTTTTGTATATAGTGTGAAGTAAGGTTCCAAATTTATTTTTAAATATGGATACCCAGTTGTCCCAGTATCATTTATTAAAAACAACAATAAAACCAATAACAAAACATCAAAAATTATTATTTCCATATTGAATTGTTTTGACACCAGTGTCAAAAATCAATTGCTTATAAACATATGGGGTTATTGCTGGACTCTTAGTTCTATTCCATTGTTTAATCAATGCCAGTAACACCATGTCTTGATTACTACAACTTTGTATTTCGTTTTAAAGTAGGGTAGTATAAATAATTTAGCTTTTTTTTTCTTTTTGAAGATTGTTTTCACTATTTGGGCTCCTTCGATTTTCATATGAGTTTTATGATCAGCTTCTCAATTTCTGAAAAAAATGTTACCTGGGATTTTGGGCAGGGATTCCATTGACTCTATAGATCAATTAGGGGACTATTGTCATCTTAACAATATTAAATCTTCCCATCTATAAAAATAGGATATCTTTTCATTTATTTAGGTCTTCTTTAATATTTTTATATTATGTTTAGTAGTTTTCAGTACACAAGTATTACACTGCTTTTGTTAAATTTATTTCTAGATATTCTATTTTTTACATTGTAGATTGGAAAGATTTCTTAATTTAATTTTCAGATTGTTCATTGCCAGTGTAAAATGCAATTGACTTTTGTATATTGATCTTGGATCTTGTTACCTTGCTGAACTTATTTATTGGCTTTAATAATTTTGTAATTATTGTTATTTTGTGATTTTTATGCCTCCCTTATAATGTTCTATATATAAGATGATAACTTTAATAGAAATAACTTTAGTTCTTCCTTTCTAATCTGGATGCCTTTTGTCTCCTGATTTTCAGTCTACAAAATTAACTTTTTCTACAGATGTCTTTCATAAGGCTAAGGAAGTTCCCTTTTCTTGAGTTTAACTGTCTTTATCATTAAAAGATATAAGATGTTATCAAATGCTTTTTATGCATCTGTTGACACTATTGAGTGAATTTTGTACTTTTTGTATTAATATAGTGCAACCATTTTCAATTTTTCATCTCATGGCACACATAAAGTAATCACTAAAATTCTGTTGCACACCAAAACATGTATTATAGTTTTTACTACTTGAGAAAAAAAATAGGTAAAATTTTGATTCACTTACACCAGACAGCTATTGTTGTGTTGGCTGTTGTCATTTTTTTGTTTGTTTTGCTGCTGACTAAATAGGTATTGCATGTTTTAAAAACCCTTGCAGCACACCAATTGAAAATTGCTGATAAGTGCATCACATTGATTTTTATATGCTCAGCCAACATTAATGCAATAAATCTCACTTCGTCATGGTGTGCAAACCTTTTTATATGTGACTGGATTTGTTTCAAATTTTTTGTTGAGCATATTGAAAACTTTTTTATTTGTGTCCATAAGAGATAATGGACTGTATTTTTTTTTTCCTTGTGAATTTGTTATCTGGTTTTTGAATTAAATCAAAACTGGCCTCATAGAGTGAGTTGAAAGGTGTTACCCTCTCCTATATTTTTGTAGGAGTTTGTGTAAATTGGTATTAATTTTTTGTTAATGTTTGGTAGAATTCAACACTGAAGCCCTCTGGTCCTAGGCCATTCTTTGTAGATAGCTTCTGATTACTAAGTCAATCTCTTCGTTTGTTATAGTTCCTTTCACTTTGACCATTTTTTTGTTGAGATAGTTACAGTAACTTCTGTCTTCTAAGAATTTGCCCATTTAGGTTATTTAATTTGTTCATTTAGGTTATTTAATTTATTAACGTGCAATTCATGCAGTCTTCCCTTATGATTCAATTTTTTAAGGCCAATAGTAATTTTCCTTCTTCCATTTCTGATTCTAATCATTTTACTTTTCTTTTTTTTTTTTTCATGATTAAACTAGCTACAGATTAGTCAGTTTTGTTGATATTTCCAAAGAACCATCTTTATTTGTGTTTTCATTTTTATTGGTTTCCTAATTGATATTTTATTTGTTTCCACTATAGTCTTTATCACTTCCTCCTTTGCTTGCTTTAGGTTTAGTTTGAGCTGCTGCTTCTAGTCTCCTAAGATAGGAAATTGGGTAATTCATTTAAGAAATTTTTTAAAATATGTTTTTATTGATTTTTAGAGAGAGAGGAAGGGAGAGGTGAGGAATAGAGAGATAGAAACATTGATGAGAGAAACATCATCCATTGACTACCTCCTGCACGCCCTCTGCTGGGGATCAAGCCCAAAACCTGGGCATGTGCCCTGACTGGAATCCAACCAGTAACCTCTTGGTTCATGGGTCGACGCTCAACCATTGAGTCACATTGGCCAGGCAAGAAATTTTTTGTTAAATATGGGAATTACAGCTACAAATTTCACATGGAATTGATTTATCTGTAGCTCATAAGTTAAGTTATATTGCATCTTTATTTTCATGCATGAAAAAATTTTTTTTCTCCGATGATTAGTGACTTTGAGCATGTTTTCATATGTTTCTTGGCCTTCCTTATGTCCTCTTTTGAAAAATATCTATTTAGGTCCCTTGCCCACTTTTTTATTGTTTTTTTTTTTTTATCTTCCTTTTGTTAAGTTGTATGAGTTCCCTATAAATGTTGGAAATTAAACCCTTTTGGAGATAACATTGGCAAATATGTTCTCTCATGCAGTGGGTTTTCTTGTTGTTTTGTTGATGGTTTCTTTTGCTGTGCAGAAGCTTTTTATTTTGATGTAGCCCCATTTGTTTATTTTCTCTTTAGTTTCCATTGCTCTAGGAGCTGTGTCAGTGAAGATATTGCTTCGGGGCATATGTCTGAGATTTTGCTGCCTGTGGATTCCTCTAAGATTTTATATGGTTTCCCGTCTTATATTTAAGTCCTTTAACCATTTTGAGTTTATTTTTGTGTATGGTATAAGTTGGTGGTCTAGCTTCATTTTTTGAATGTACCATATTTTCCGGTGTATAAGACGACTGGGCGTATAAGACGACCCCCAACTTTTCAAGTTAAAATATAGAGCTTGGGATATACCCGCCCTATAAGATGACACCCGGCGTATAAGACGACCCCCGACTTTTGAGAAGATTTTCCTGGGTTAAAAGGTCGTCTTATACGCCGGAAAATATGGTATCTGTTCAATTTTTTCCAATACCATTTATTGAAGAGACTGTCTTGACTTCATTGTATGCCCTTGTTTCCTTTGTCAAATATTAATTGAGCATAGTGGTTTGGGTCAATTTCTGGGTTCTCTATTCTGTTCCATTGGTCTATATGTCTGTTCTTGTGCCAGTACCAGGAAGTTTTGAGAACAGTGGCTTTGTAATACAGCTTGATATCTGGTATTGACATCCCTCCTACTTTGTTCTTCTGTCTCAGGAATAGCTGGTTATCTCATTATTGACCCCAAGTATGATCTACTGCCTCAGAGAGCTCTGGAAGGTAAACAATGACCTCAAAATGTTTACAACACATACATCCAGAGAAAAGCCTTTTCACATTGGATAGGCTTCAACTTGGGTCAAATAAAGACATCCCTGCAAGTCGAATCTTCCAGGTAACCATGAGGCAGCAATTAACAATTCTCTGGGGATGAAACCATTTTCTTCCCCCTCTGCTGCTTGACAGGATAGTGGATCTCACCATGTTTGTGGTCTACTGAATTTCAGAACTAGAGAAGAACATAAAAAGTTAAAATGCTAGGTCCCATTATTCATGCTGAGATTGAGCTTTTTTCTTGCATATACACCTCCTCAACACTTAAAAAAAAGTTGATTTAGCCAATTTTCTGATTTCTTTCTTGCATTTATAGGGACCAAAACTTTGGAGTTCCTTAATTTGGAACTACTGAGCCATTAGTTTTGCAAGGCATTCTCTTAGGTCCCAGCCAGTTATCCTCATATTACAAACAATTTCAGTGAGAAGATGAACCTTGGTATATAGCTTATTTTACCATCCAATAAGGAAGTTTTGCTATCAAGAGCTCTTCTGACCAATTTCCAACTTCCTATATAGACCATTAAAGGAATAAATGTTCATCACTAAAATATCATGAACAAGTCTGTTGTCGTTCATTTCCTAATATCATGTAAATCTAACTATTCTCCTTATAGTAGCTTATAGTTTGTCTGAGTCAATGGATTAGAGTGTGAAGACTATACCCCTGTTATGTGACAATAGCCGATTTTGCTTAATATCTGATGTTGCTTAGAAAAAACAGAATTTTTATATAAACCACATAAGCCAGGGGTCCTCAAACTTTTTAAACAAGGGGCCAGTTCACTGTCCCTCAGACCGTTGGAGGGCCGGACTATAGCTTAAAAAAAACTATGAACAAATTCCTATGCACACTGCACATATCTTATTTTGAAGTAAAAAAACAAAACAGCAAAAACACGCGCATGTGGCCCGCGGGCCATAGTTTGAGGACACCTGACATAAGCTATGTATAAGCCAAAAAATTAACATCATTTATTATTATTATACTAGAGGCCCACTGTACAAAATTAATGCACAGGTAGGGTCCCTAGGCCTGGCCGGCAATCAGGGCAGATCGAGGCCCTCCAGCTGCTGGCAGGGGCCTTCCTTCATTCCTCGCCACCCCCTGGTGGTCAGCACATGTCATAGCGAGTGATTGAACTCCTGGTCTCCTGATCGAACTCCTGCAGGGACACTGCATATTAGCCTTTTATATATATAGATTTCTTAAATTGTTCCACTTCTCTTATATCTTGTTACCTCACTTAATCACTTTTATGATTCAGTTTGCTCCTCTGGCCACATACTTGAAAAAGAAAACATATTTAATAAAACATGTTAATAACTTGATTTTCTTTCTACTCTGGCTATTACTCATTTAAATGTCATGAATGGAGAATAAAATTATTCTGCAAAGTGGATCAAAATGGCAACCTGTTACCTTTGTCATAAATTTCACCTGTGTTTGATGTGCTATGCACAAAGACATCAAGAGAAAATATAATGAGTTGTTTTTCAATCTCATTTTCTCACTTCGAACCAATTAGGGAAGTAAAGAGTTATATTCTGTATCAGAAAGGATTGCATTTATATATTCTTTCATTTCTAAAATAGGTTTTTCGCTTTGAAATGGAAACAGTTTCCTAACTTAAAGTACGTAATTACACACTCCATTAAACAAGTAATTAACAGATTACAATTTGAAAAAAAGAAAAACTTGAAAATAAGCAATTTGGATTCTGAATGTGAAGAGTGGTGTTATAATTAGCATAATACCTTTAGAAATAGATTAACAAGTACACAATAAAAATGAAAAAAACAAAACACAATACTGTTTCCTCCATACAGATCATACAAAACAAATAGCATTTCATGAGTCAAACATCAGCATGGTTTTAAGAAAGCTTGGTTTTTAGAAATGTTGCAATATTACTCTAAAATTCAAAAAGGTGGGATTTTGATGTATAAATGTTTGCTATCCTAAGAGACTATGACTCTTCAAAGTCAATGATTTACATTTCCTTTCAACAATAACCCCCTGAGGCATGTGGCCAATGCTAGCAAGCTCAACATGTGTAATTCAAATTGGTAATTTGCAATTGCAAAAAAGACAGGCTTCCGAATTGTGTATGTGTGGCTCATTTTCACTGCAAGGTTAAAATTGTACATAGAGGGAATTCAAAAGAAACATGCACACCAAGTCTCTATTATCCTACCATCCAAGAAAAAGACAGAAAAAAATCATTCGAAACTGGAAGAGAGGGCCATTCTTCTTACTAATCAACACTTTAAGAAGAAAAATAAAAGAGGCTGAGTAATTAAAAGCACCACAAACAACTTCCAAAGGTAATCTATATACAATATATATATATATGTACATATATATATATATATATATATATATATACACATATATATATGTATGTATGTATGTATATGTATATATATACACACACAATGAGTGGCCAGATTATTATGATCTCTGAACACATAATAATCTGACCACTCAGTGTATATCCTATATAATAAAAGGCTAATATGCAAATTGTCCCCTCGACCAGGAGTTCGACCAGCAGGCAGGCCAGCCAACTGCCCATGTCGCCTCCCCCTGGCCAGGCTGTCCGGACCCCACCCATGCACGAATTCATGCACCGGGCCTCTAATACACACACACACACACACACACATACATACACACACACACACACACACACACACACACACACACACACACACACACACTGAGTGGCCAGATTATTATGTGTTCAGAGATCATAATAATCTGGCCACTCAGTATATATATATATAAAAAGAAGTAATATGTAAATTAGATTGGGACGCTGTAATGGGTCATGACCAGATAGGAGGTGGTTGTGCAAGCAGGTGAGGTCCGGAGCAGAGACGGAGACAGAGACAGGGGGACCTACCTGAGCCTGCGTGGTGGCTTGGGCGGCCCCAGAGCAGACACAGGCAGGGGGGTCGGGGGACGCTGCAAGTCAGGCACAGGTTCCAGCCCCCCGCGGAATGCTTCCTCTCACTGCAGGAGTCAGGGCACCTCCTCATGCGATTTCAATCATGCGCTAGGCCACTAGTGTTACAATAAAAACCTAGTAATAACTAGCCCTACAATGAGATTTTTAAAAAATATATATTTATTGATTTCAGAGAGGAAGGGAGAGGGAGAGAGAGATAGGAACATCAATGATGAGAAGGGAATCATCCATTGGCTGCCTCCCACAGGTCCTACACTGGGGATCAAGCCGCAACCTGGGCATATGTCCTGACTTGTAATTGAACCATGACTTCCTGGATAGGTCGAAGCTCAACCATGGAGCTACATCAGCCTGGAAGATACATATTTTTTTATTCATGCAAAATTGTGGGCTAAGCTTCCTATTCAAATCACTGCAGCAAGGAAACTGTGGAGAGTTTTTCAGGAAGGTCTTCTGATGAATCTGCCTAGAGGGGCAGAGGGTGTCATCCGGTTTGAAGCCTGTGCTCCTAAGATCTGATTATGATTTATTTTCTGAAATATGAACTGACCATGTGAGTAAAAATAATTCACTAAAAGCATGTTGGGGGAAAAATGTTCCTAGAACCCATATGTTGTTTTCACTCCATATGGAAAATAAACAAAATACATCACTCTAAAAAAAAAAAGAGATTTCCTCCTACAAACATACTAAAGTTCAAATATGCCAACATGAGGATGCTACTGAGAGTGTCCAACAGTTACTGGCTTTTAAGTCATCATTTCTACCTGGAAGTGAAGAGAAACTGATATTGCATGTTGCTATTTCACTTCCCTTACAGTATTGGTTTTCTTGGTAAAAAACATACTGGTTTGAATGGAGATATCAGGTGTTTTCTAAAGTAGAGTTAGAATGACTTAGTTAAGAGAGGTAAGAAGTTCTTTCATTACCTTTATAACCATACTTTTACCTTGTGCCAATTTCATTATAAACTGCTTTTATAGTCCTATGTTAATGATTAACTTTTATTTATATCAACATAAATGCTTTGTTTTTCTGGAAAATTTTGTATAATGGATCCTTCTATAAAAGTCTACCACATATGCTGGTGAAGATTTCAGCACATCCACAGTAAGTTGTTTTTGTTTTTTTAAATATATTTTATTGATTTTTTACAGAGAGGAAGGGAGAGGGATAGAGAGTTAGAAATATCGATGAGAGAGAAACATCGATCACCTGCCTCCAGCACACCCCCCACTGGGGATGTGCCCGCAACCAAGGTACATGCCCTTGACCGGAATCGAACCTGGGACCTTTCAGTTCGAAGGCCAACGCTCTATCCACTGAGCCAAACTGGTTTCGGCCACAATAAGTTTTGATAATAAAAAGAAATGTGTGAAACAATCTTATCAACTTGAGTCATTAATCTGTGGCATGTCACTTTGGCTTGTTTTTAAAGTAGATATGCAGTGGGTGGTCAGTTGCAGGGCACATTCAACCTGAGTTTTCTGCCTATAAAGAGTGTCTTTTTAAAAAAAATCAGATTACATTTCTTAAAAATAGATCATGCATCATCATGAATGTCTTCTATGGCAAATTCAGGATTGGTTCACAAGAAATCATTGTTTAAGTGCTAATGCTTCATGCCCTAAGCACTGTGTTCGAAATTAAAAACAGAATTAGAAATATACCCTTAGCTCTTGGGCAAAGCCCAACAATGACGACTACTTTTAAAAGATCAAGACTACTTGGAAGCTATATTACATTTGCAAGGCAATGCCATGAAAAAAACAAAACACAAAAATCTTTATAAACGTACTTAGATTTCTCAAAAAGTTTCAGAGAATTTCTTCCTTTCTCATTTCAAACATCAATTTTAGCAATTATACATTTTGTCAGTTATTTTGACATAGAAAAATATAAGTTGTATTTCTTCATTATATCTCAGACCATTACGCAAATACTTAGTCTCTGATGACAATATCCATCCCTAAGTACCCTCTAGCTAATTTTTGACAGTGACTAATGTCAAGATCTATCAGGTTTCTTATATCTCAGAGTGTGCCATGTTTATACACAGTCGCCCATACTGAAGGATTACTGATGGGCAGGTGATTCTGATATTTCAAATCATCTTCGGCCATCTCTAGTCAGACCTCATGAAGCTCTACATAATGTATGGAAGGATATTCTGAAAGCTTCATATCTGCACTGTCCTTCATATGCAAGTGCTCATTTTTGCTAGTGTCTGTGAAATTTACAATGGCTAAATATTAAATGTTGGTCAAGCACTAATCTAGATGAGTCCATGAAGTTATGATGTAGCTGCGTTTAACATTTACAATCAGTAAACTTTAAGCAAAGAAGATTATACCGGATAATGTGGGTGGCCTCATCTAATCAGTTGAAGGCTTTATTAGTAAGAGAAAAGTTGAGGTTTCCCATAGCGGGCAAAATTTTACCTCAAGACTGTAACACAGAAATCCTGATGGAGTTTCCAGGTCTACTGGATTTTCCTATGGATTGGGACTCAAGACTGAAACCTCAACTCTTGTCTGAGTTTCCAGCTGGCAAACCTGACATGCCCCATAATCATGTGAGCTAATTCCTTAAAATAAATCTATTACTAGTATATGGATATACAGATATCCCATTGGTTCTGTTTTCCTGGAGAACCATGACTGATACTGAGCTGTTCCAAGGTGGAATTCTACTTTTATAACTGAGGTTGGAAGTATCTGATATACAATGTCCAAAATATAGATGGGTTCCTTAAGCAAAAGTAATATTAATTTTCTGTGAAACAATTCTTCCTAAATGACTGGGACCAGCTGAAAATAATTAAAAATTAATATCTATTAGTAATTGTTCACTAGTGTATTCAACTTCAGAAGTGAAAAATATTATTTGTGTTTAAAAAATTTGTTGCTTCATCTATGTTCAATTCACTACTAAAGCCTTAGCCACTTGGCTCAGTGGATAGAGCATCAGCCTGTGGACTGAAGGGTCTTGGGTTAATTTCTGGTCAAAGGCACATATCTTCATTGCAGGCTCCTCCCTGGCCCGGGCCCTGGTCAGGGCTCCTGCAGGAGGCAACCAATTGATGTGTTTCTCACATATTAATATTTCTCTCTGTCTTTCCCTCTCTCTTCCACTCTCTCTAAAATTCAATGGAAAAAATATCCTCAGGTGAAGATTTTTTTTTTTTAAAGTACACTGATAAATTCTGATACAGATGCAAAAGATAATTAGAAATCTGTGGTGTTCTTAGCCTCACAAGAGAAATAGATGGTGGGTCGGGCTGGCATGGTTCAGTGGTTGAACATCGACCTATGAACCAGGAGGTCACAGTTTGATTCCAGGTCAGGGCACATGCTCAGGTTGCAGGCTGGATCCCCAGTCTGGCGTGTGCAGGAGGCAGTTGATCAATGATTCTCTCTCATCATTGATGTTTCTCTCTCTCCCTCTTTCTTCCTCTCTTAAATCAATAAAAAAAGATATTTAATTTAAAAAAGATGGTGGGAGCAATGTTCTAGACAGAGGCAGTGTTATGTACTAAAAACATTTTAAAGAGAATGAAGTAATAAGCTTAACAATCATATGTTGAAAATATATGGTGCATGTATAGAACAGTGCCGAGAAACTGAGCTTGGACAATAGACTATAGTAAGAATTTCTGAGCTTTATTTTTCTTATATACAGTTTTGTTTCTGGGAAAAACAGGAATTATTTATGGAAATCAAATTTGCTTATTTGTAAAGTGATTATCATATACTATTCACTCCCTAATATGGTAGCTTTATGATCAGCAGTGTTGACCTTATAAAGTACTAGAGGCCCGATGCATGAAATTCTTGCAAGAGTAGGCCTTCCTTCCCCCAGCTGCCAGCACTGGCTTCTCTCTGGCACCTGGGACCCAGGCTTCCCTCCAGCCACCAGCAGGCACCTGGGACCCGGGCTTTTCTTGAAGCCCCGGCTTTGTCCAGAAGGTTGCCTAGAAGGACGTCCAGAAGGACATCTGGTCTAATTAGCATATTGTGCTTTTATTATTTTAGATGGCCTGACAGATATAGAACACCAGCACATAGTGACTATTCAGTACATGGCCCTCCCTCTTTAACTCTGTCACTTCCATCAACTACTATTTAAACTGTCACATGTCACGCATTTATCACCATTTTTGGTCCATAGTAAAAAACTGAATATTGATAGTTTTAAAAATTCACACACAAATCTGTATCTTTTCAGGCAACCACCAAGCAGTTAAGTGCCTTTTTTTGCTAATGTTCTAAGTCTTTAGCGGAGTGACTTCGACATAATGCCATTACCCCTAACTAGTCACATAACAAACATATGGCCAAGTTTCTGACATAAATAAAAACTAAACTCAGGAATATTTTTTAAAAAACCTTTCAGGAGTGGGTAAACACTGTTTTGGGGATGGAAATATCTGAGTTTTAAAACTAGCTATTTCAGTAATTAACTATTGCAATATTGGAAAAGCTCTTAAATTTTTTTGAGTTGCAATTTTACTGTCATATAATGAACAAGTTGAATTAAATGATTCATGAGGTCCATTTTGGCTCTAATATTCCAGGATTGTGAATGTTTACAGTCTGTGATTCATATACAGACACATCTTACCAAAGGGAACTATAGCAAACACTACTAAATCACTGCTATCCACACAATGAATGTGATGCGACTTAGTTATATTGGGATCATACTACTAATAAAAAGAAACTAATGTGTGAACAGACTTGAGGGGTTGCATAGGTGCTTGCTTGGATGTCTGAATTTGCTAAACTGGAAACCCAGAATCATTTCTCTTTTTGTCCTTTTAAGATGAGTCCCTTAAAAATCAGAGCGCTCCAGTCTGCAGAACCAACGATCTGTCCTTGGAACAAATGCTTGAGATATGAGATATTGCCTGGGAGTTTATTTAGGGGAAAAGAGGTGAAAGAATGTTGAATGATCAGGGTCAATATCTTCCCATAACCAATAATCAGATAATGCTAGGTACTGATGAAAGTAGATCAACCAGCTGATTCTGTAGATATTTCTCTTCTTTCAAGAGTTGATAATACATTTCTTCATATGCATTTTTAGCTATTGACTGCTTCTCTGAGTCAGGCTCTCTTAAAAAATTAGTTGATTTTTTCGGCTGATTTCTTTTTGTTGAAGTATCAAGATTATGGCTTGCAATGCCAGGAAGTAGCTATACTCCCAAATGTCACTTGTATTATCACAGCCTGCCCTGACATTTGATGCCAAATATGATTGTGTAGGTTGGGTGTGTAGGTTGACTAATGAAATCTGTCCAGTGCCCAAATGTAACAATAGTCACTTGTCTTAGTCTTAAATTTTTGAAACAATTGTTTCCAGAAACTTGGATTATTTCTAAATCTCTAAGGAAATTTTGTCAGGTTCTTTAATCAATATTTTTCCTTCCAGAGAATACAACTACATCCCCAAAATGGCATGAGGATTATAACTAAAACTTGTTTTGAAAGAAAGTATTGCAATGTTTTAATTATCAATAGTAATGGATTTATTACATTAACTGAAATATAAATAATTTCTTTGCATGTATTTTAACTTTAAAAATATCTAACAAAATGAGAATCAAAGATTCATGTGATATGAATTAGAAAACTGATCTTTCTCATCAAATATTTTGTCTGTTTGATGACAAGCCTTTGAGTAAACCCAAATAATCTTAGATTTCTTTATCTACTTGATAGATACAATATTAGATTTTTCACCATGGACACACAGTCAAATATTCAGATGGATTTGTTTACCAGCTGTACTGTTAAATAACAGTACAGTACAGTACTTTGTATTTTTATAGTATGCTTTGCCTAAAATGCATTAAGTATGCTTTTTATCACCATTGTATTAATACCATTATACCAAACATTATTAAATGTTGAAAAATATTGAAATCCACAAAATTGGCCATTAATTTAATCAATATATTAAAATTACATGCTTAATATTAAATTTTCAAGAAGTAAAATAGAAAATTTTTATTGGCCAATAATCAAGTTTTGAATATTGTCTTAATTAAAAATTAAAATGAAGCTTAATTTAATAGAATAATCTCATTGCTTTTTATATTAAGCAATTCTGAGAACCTCAACTGAAAAATATACATATTTGGGAACTAGAAAAGTTATTTAATTGTGTTTTCTGATAAGTTCTGATGCTGAAAATTTTTTATTCATCAAAATAAGATAAGTGACTTTGAATAACAAACTTTTGTTCCAAGAGGTCACGTGAGTTGTCTTCCCAATTCTGTTCTTCTTCAAATGTGTCAAGTAATCTAGTAATGTTTGCAATAACAGGGGACAAAAGCATGTCTTAGCAAAACAAAAGTGGGTCTAATTTTGGAAATTATATGCCAAATCAGGCTGGCAGGGGAAGGCAGTTGGGAGCGGTTAGTACCTTATACTTTTGCTATCCTCCAAAAATGTCTTTATAATGTAACACACCATCATGAAGAATTGATGGTCAATGCTACAACTTTGCCATCAATGAGTTCTACCTGTTTTGCATGTGGAATACTGATATAAATGGACTTTGTAAGGATAGATTAAGGCTGTCTATTGAGCTGATAGGTCTGAAAAATATTCTGTTACGCAAAGATAGTCTCTATTATGCACACATCACATGTTAAAGGTTTTAACTATAAAAAAACACACACTAAAACTGTTTTTTTGCCTCAGTCAAGAAGGGAAAGCTTTCAGCACAAAAGAAATTTCAATATAAAACCATCTCTAGTTGTTATAATTTCCTGATTCTAGACAAATGTGAGAAAACATGTAAAGAATTCAGTGGCCTTTCTTTACAATGATTGATATGTTTTTACATTTTATGAATACCCCCATATCTTCTGCACATCTGGGGCAGTGTGGGTGGAGGATAGTGGGTGTGGGATATGGTGCATTATTTCCTGTGATACGGTTGACTATATGAAACAATCCTTACTTTGCACCAACAATGACTTTAATACCCTTTGTGCTTATCTTTATAAATCACTTCCAGACTATGTCATAAACTTGTTAATAAGTTTTAAAATCTCTACTCCAGTTGTACTAGTTGGCAAAGACTGGCAGAACAAAAGGTCTCCATGGTCACAGTATTTAGCTCATATATAACACAACAAATAATAACGTCAGAGGATTATCTATTTAGAGTGAATAGACTAGATTTTGTTATAGCCATGGTAATATTTATTGCCTTAGTTTTTAGCTATATCTGTGACCTTACAATGAACTATTTTATTTGAAGCATCTTCCCAGTTATTTTGCTTGTATTGTCCCTGGTTATTACTTAAACTTTTTTTGGTATAACATGTGATAACTTTATTTGCAAATTACTTAAGCTTTGATAGCAAATAAAACGTGATAAATGACTAAAGTTTCAGCGTTGTTTTTTTTTGCCAATTAGAATGTCAACAAGTTCCTAAAATGTTTGAACATCTTTGTTTCATTCCTTGGAAATTTCACAATGACGCTTAAGGTCAGATAGTGTCACATCAGGATTTGGAAGCATTTCAAGACCTACAAAAATTAGTTTGTTCTTATTTACAGTTTCATGAAAATTTAAATTTCAAATATCTGTACTAATAATAGCCTAGGTAGGCAGTTTGAATCGCGGTGCGAGGGAGTAGGCGGTGGGATCTCTCTGGGTGTCTGGCTACTCCTTTCTCTGCCTTGCTCGCTTGGGCTTCAGCAGAATTCGAAATGGCTGGTGGTAAGGCTGGGAAAGACTCCGGAAAGGCCAGGACAAAGGCGGTTTCCCGCTCGCAGCGAGCCGGCTTGCAGTTTCCGGTGGGCCGTTTTCATCAACACCTGAAATCTAGGACGACCAGTCATGGACGTGTAGGTGCTACTGCTGCTGGGTACAGCACAGCCATTCTGGAGTACCTCACCGCAGAGGTACTTGAATTGGCAGGAAATGCATCAAAAGACTTAAAGGTAAAGCGTATTACCCCTCGTCATTTGCAACTTGCTGTTCGTGGAGATGAAGAATTGGATTCTCTCATCAAGGCTACAATTGCTGGTGGTGGTGTTATTCCACACATCCACAAATCTCTGATTGGGAAGAAAGGACAACAGGAGACTGTCTAAAGGATGCCTGGATTTCCTATTATCTCAGGACTCTAAATACTCCAACAGCTGTCCAGTGTTGGTGATTCCAGTGGACTGTATCTCTGTGAAAAACACAATTTTGCCTTTTTGTAATTCTGTTTGAGCAAGTTGGAAGTTTAATTAGCTTTCCAACCAACCAAATTTCTGCATTCGAGTCTTAACCATATTTAAGTGTTACTGTGGCTTCAAAGAAGCTATTGATTCTGAAGTAGTGGGTTTTGATTGAGTTGACTGTTTTTAAAAAACTGTTTGGATTTTAATTGTGATGCAGAAGTTATAGTAACAAAATTTGGTTTTGTACAGACATTATTTCCACTCCGGTGGATAAGCTCAATAAAGGTCATATCCCCCCCCCCCCAAAAAAAAAAAAAAAAAAAAAAAATAGCATAAGTGGCATCACAACGTCATGTTGTCACAAGATGGCTGTCACAAGATGGCCATCACAAGATAGCTGTCACAAGATGGCCATCACAAGATGGTCATCACAAAATGGTCACACAAACAGTGGAGGCGGGGCCGGCCACCGCTTTGCACAATGATGCCTGAGGGTCCCGTGGCTTTGCGCAGCATGAAGGAGGAGAGTCCCGGCAGAGGAGGCAAATCATGGCAGGGGAGGGCAGTTGTGGGTGATCAGGCTGGCAGAGGAGGGCAGTTGTGGGTGATCAGGCCCACAGGGGAGGGCAGTTGGGGGTGATCAGGCCAGCAGGGGAGTGGTTAGGGGGCAATCAGGCCGGCAGGCAGAAGCAGTTGCAAGCAATCAGGCAGGTAGGCAGGTGAGCGGTTAGGAGCCAGCGGTCCCAGATTATGAGAAGGATGTCTGACTGCTGGTTTAGGCCTGTTCCCACAAGACATCCCTCAGGTGTCCCATATTGGAGAGGGTTCAGTCCAGGCTGTGGGATACTCCCCATGCCGAATTTCATGCACAGGGTCTCTAGCTTTTTTATAATATCTTCAGTATTTATTTTGCAATGATTACTTCTACCACTCCAACAGAAAATTAAGGTTATTAATCAGTGTGTCTCTCTGTATATGCAAACCTCATCAAAATCAAACCTAACAATATTAATAGTAGTGTTAGTAATAATAACTATAATTTAATATTTATACTATGTGTCTGATACTGTTTAGATCACTTTAATCATGTTCACTTTTAAACTCTTCCTATTATATTGCAATAACTTTCATTCTTATGCACTCTTATTCTCTTCTTTAAACTACTTATCCAAAATAAGTTCAATAGAGAAGAAATCAATAATATACATAGAAATATGTATATTTGTATACAAAATCATAGCACAAAATCAATTTCAACTCATACTTATTTTATTTATACATAATTGGCAGGTTTAATATTAACTTCTAGAAATGGAGTCCGAAAGCCTTGAAGAAAAAACTGAATTTCATCCATGTCAGTTCAGCATGTGAAAACCATACCCCTGAATTATATCATCCTCTGCCCATACTTGCAAACAATAATGGCAAAATATTTCATTATAAAGGCTTACTTCCTCTGGACTATCTGAGCATTACATCTGTAACTGACCTGCTCATATTAATACAGATTACTTTTTCACTATTTATTTTATCTGCATCATAAAGCAGCAAAACATTTATTAAGCCTTATGCTGGGTGTGTTAGTTACATTTTTCTATTGCACATTAAAAGAAATAGCCAAATATTAGAACAGTTATTGCATATCTGTAAGACTGGAGCTTTTATAAAATGCACAAGTTATTATTGATTATACTTAAGAATGAAGCCTTTATAAAATGTGCAAGTTACCTGTAAAATTCTTTTTGTTAAGATCTAATAATTGTTAAGTTAATAATTGTTAAGTTCTCCTTTTAGCTGAGGGTACATAATTTACTTGATTTATGCATATTGCTTATGTATGTCAATCATGCCATTGGTCGTTATTAATGCGGGTGTTATCCCTTTGTGAGTACAAAGAAGAGAAAAGAAAGAAAATTCTCCACTCACATCACAGGAAACGTCTTTAAAAAAAAAATCCATAAATACACTCTGCCTTGTTGGCTGTTAGTTGGAGCATAGTACCATATGCCAAAAGGTTTCCGGTTTGATTCCGGTCAGGGCACTCGCCTGGGTTGTGGGTTCACTCCTGGTGGGGATGCAGTAAGGGGGCACCTAATCATGTTTCTCTCTTACATCGATGTTTCTCTCTCCCTCTCCTTCTCTCTCTAAAACCAGTGAAAACATATGCATGGGTGAGGATTAAAAAAATAGATAAATAAAATCCACCAATAAGGATATATGAGTACTGTAGCTGTTAGCCCCAGGATTGATGACTGCACATAAAAGACTGCAGCAGAGGCAGATTTTATCCTCCTCTCGCTGACTTTCTAAAATGACACAGATGCTTGCATGTTCTGGGCGCCATTCCCAGAAGCACAGCGTTCTCTCCAAAAGCCACAGATGCTCTTCTGGGAATGAGGTGGTGGCAAACACAGATGAGCTGACGGTGTGCCCCATTCCTGGAAACCCTGCCTTCTGGAGACCAGGCTTTCAGGAAAGACACTGCACTCAACGTGTCCTGTAGATTTAAAAACTCTCCGTAGGAGGGAAAAGCAAGTTTGTTGGTGTTTGGAGAAATGGCTAATGCATTCATTGAAACTGGATACATGGTCGTGTGGGATCTCAAAGACTGGAGTTTCTGAGGTACCATGTAAAGAAAAACTGGAAACAGTCACTTCACCGCCAGCAGACCAATTCATTGTGCTTTGCCTGAGAATACCACACTATAAAATACTTTTAAAATAAAACAGTTGCTGACAATACAGATGTCCTGCATTATCATAATTACTTATATTTTATAGTGATTATACCTTAAATTAATAAGGTGATAAATTTTAAAAGTCACCTTAGCAATCACCAACCAACTTCTTCATTTTATAGGTCCTTAGAGATAAGTGAGTTACTAAAGATGAGTCAGCTAGGACACAAAGGGAACTCTCCTAAGTTCAAGGGTAACGTATTACCATCACCAGTCTCCAGTTTCAAATTTATGATCTCATTTGAGAAGTCTAGAAAACCTATGGAGCTATTACTGTCCTTATTTTGAAATAAAGAAATGGGAGCCCAAACCATTTACCAAATTGCTTTACAAAATATACTTAGCAGGATTACAGAAGTCCTCAGGAACTAAATTAATTGAATAGAGCTACTCAATTAGTTGACATACAATTACAAAGAATGAAGTTTTCTGACACACTTGTTTTTGTTGTTAGATGCTTAAAAGATATATTCATTATTCGATAATGCAAAAATCAATCCAGTGCCCACTGATTTTTTTTCCTATTAGTGGAATAATTCATGATATAAGAAATATAATAAATCACAATCTCATGATTCTGTTGGTTCTTGAGGCTTGGGTGTAATTTTCTGTTTATATGTCATTCTTTCCTACATGACATCACAGTGATCAAAGTTAGAGGTCACACTCCATTTATTCTTAAGTGTGTGGTTCCCAGCACAGAACCTAGTATATACTAGGCTTTCAGTAAATGCTTTCTGGAAATGAATGATTCAAGATGTATAATCATTTAAAAAAAGAGCCATTGCCTTTCAGTAATTACATCAAAATCCGACACAAGAAGCAAAGAGAAACTAATATGTAATCTCAGTCTGATATCACCTCTGAAATGTGTTTGCCAAGTTGGACACGCAATGTTTCAATACAAATTACTGAGCACTTTATGTCACTAAGCTCTGTCTTTAACCTCACCCTATTTTCCCATTTATTATATATAAAGAATAATTATTGAACATCACAGTACAAGAGGAGATAATATGCCTACCCAAGTTAATTGATTTTTTCCCTATATTTGTTTCATATATGAGTTGCTTGTTAAGAGCAAACACTTTTGAGAATTTTCTAGGACTTGTACATTTTCTATTGCAGCATTCATTTCTATTTTTCCAAAACTTGCAGCATATTTATTAAAAGATGGAAAAGAAACTAAGACAGTCACAAATCAATCAATTCCTTTGCCAAGAGTAAAAATATAAAGATACAAAATGGTGCCACCTACATCATGTATGTCCAAGTTTAGTGGCTTCTGTTAGATCATTTAAAACAGACTGTCTAATCCAGGGGGAAGGCAGGGGTGGGTGGGTGGGAAGAGATCAACCAAAGAACTCGTATGCATATATGCATAACCCATGGACATACTGGTAGACAATAGGGTGGTGAAGGCCTGGGGCAAGGGACAGGAGTGGGATGGGCTAGAAGAGATCAATGGGAAAAAAAGGAGACATATGTAATGTTTTCAATAATAAAGATTTAAAATAAACAAGGAAAATACATATTAGAAATATTCTTACAGCTTCAATTGCCTTGCTTGAGACAAATACATTTGTGCAATACTTGGACAGTATGTTAATGCTTGACAGAGCACTTGTATCTACTGATCTGTCATGCTACTGGAGTTTATTGTGGAGTAATGCCAGTAAAAAAAAAGCCTGCTTCTTTTCTTGATTATATTTGGCAGACCTATTGTTCTGTGCATTTGCAGATAGCAGTCACTCAAATATAATGATCTAAACGCATTCCAAATATTGATTTCTTGACAAAGATTTTCCTACTGCCCTGGAAAAAAAATTGTATGAAAAACCATTATACATTATCTGTGTTCTTTCTGTGTGTGTGTGTGTGTGTGTGTGTGTGTGTGTGTGTGTGTGCTGGCCTAGCATATTAGTCTTTTTTCCCCCCAGAGGAACAATAACACTAGCCTGCTTGAATAGATTAACATGCCCAAATCAATTATAATTATTTAATTTTTTAAAAAAATAATACACCAATTCAAAGAGAAATAAAGGAAAATAGAAGAATGGGCGGGGCAAAGCATTTTATCATTCTCCATGATATGAGTAACAATACAGCTTACTCTATGAATGAAGGTTTACTTAGTTTTTCTAAGGCAAGCCAGAAAAATCTCCATAATGATTCACACTAAAAGGCATGGTAGGACTGGAAATCACATGTGGTAAAAGTTTTTATTCCTTAATTTTTAAATTATTCATTCAAGTAATACTACTGAGCATCTACTTTGTACCAAGTACTCTTATAGAGATAACATATATATCAGTAAATAAAACACATAAGTGCTGGCTGAGCTTACATGCTAGTAGACAATGATAGAAGTAGATAGATTAACAAGTAAATACATTTTTTGTCACATGGTATTAAATACTGTGGAGAAAAATGAAGTTGGTAATATATAGTCAATAATATTGTTTTCACTTTGTATGGTGACAGATGGTAACTAGATTTTCAAGGAATTCAGAGGTGGATTTGGTTTACATGGAAACTGTGCTGTATAGATGATCACACCAAGAACATACAACCATGAGTATAGTTTGATGACATAAATAGGGAAGGCACTGGACAAAGACCTGGAAGTGGTTAATTGAGGTGGTAGAAGAGAAACACGCTACCACTTGAGAGCAACCTCAGTGAGATTCATCTTTCAGTTAGAAATGAAAAAAAACCTTCACTAAGGAGGTTCAGGATGTGTGGGGTTTTCTTTTTTTATTTGTATTGAATTTATTAGAGTGACATTGGCTAATAACATCATACAGGTTTCAAGTGTACTGTTCTATAAAACACCATCTGCATATTCTATAGTATTTTCACCACCCAAAGTCAAGTCTCCTTTCATCACCATTTATCCCCTTTACCCTCTTCTACCTTCCCCCACTCCCTTACCCTCTGGCAAGCACCATACTGTTGTCTGTGTCTATGAGCTTTTTTTTTTTTTCTGAATCCTTTCACCATTTTCACCCAACCCTATCCCCTTCTCCCCTCTCTCTGTATCTATGAGTCTGTTTCTATTATGTTTGTTAGTTTATTTTGTTCATTAGATTCCACATATAAGTGAAATCATATTTGTCTTTCTCTGACTGGCTTATTTCATTTGGCATGCTCTCCAAGTCCATTCGTGCTGTAGCAAAGGGTAAGATTTCCTTGTGTGTTTTTTTATGGCCTAGTAATATTCCATTGTGTAAATGTACCACAGCCTTTTTTTCTACTCATCTACCGATGGGCACTTGGCTGCTTCAAAATCTTGCCTATTGTAAATAATGCTGCAGTGAACATAGAAAGTATATATTCTTTTGAATTAGTGTTTCAGGTTTCTTCAGATAAATTCCCAGAAATGGAATTTCTAGGTCTGAAGGCAGCTCCATTTTTATTTTTTGAGGTAACACCATACTGCTTTCCACAATGGCTGCACCAATCTGCATTGCTACCAACAGTTCATGAGGGTTCCCTTTTCTCCACATTCTCCTCAACACTTGTTTGTTTGCTGATTTATTGATCATAGCCATTCAGACAAGTGTGAGGTGATATCTCATTGTGATTTTAATTTGTATTTCTTTGAGGATTACTAACATTGAGCATCTTTTCATATGTCTGTTGGTCATATGTATGTCTCTTTGGAGAAGGTCTATTCAGGTCTTTTGCTCATTTTTTAATTGGATTGTTTGTTTTTGGTGTTGAGTTATGTAAGTTTTTTATAAATCTTGGATATTAATCCCTTGTTAGATGTATCATTGGCAAATATGTTCTTCCATTCACTGGGCTGTCTTTTCATTTTGCTGGTGGTTTCCTTTGCTGTGCAAAACTTTTTAGTTTGATCTAGTCCCATTTGTTTATGTTTTATTTTGTTTCCCTTACCCGAGGAGAAATAGCAGAAAAAATATTGCTACAAGAAAAATCTGAGATTTCACTGCCTAGGTTTTCTTCTAGGATTTTTATGGTTTCAAGTCTTAACTTTAAGTCTTTGATTCATTTTGAGTTTATTCTTGGTTATGTTGTAAGAAGGTGGTCTAGTTTCATTTTTATGCATGTATTTATCCAATTTTCCCAACACTATTTACTGAATAGACTGTCTTTACCCCATTGAATATCCTTGCCTCTTTTGTCAAATATTAATTGACCATAAAGGCTTGGGTTTACTTCTGGGCTCTCTATTCTGTTCCCTTGATCTATATGTTTGTTTTTATGCCAGCCCCATGCTGTTTTGGTTACTATGGACTGGTAGTATAGTTTGATATCAGGTAGCATGATTCCTCCAACTTTGTTCTTCTTGCTCAAGATTGCTCTGGCTATTCAGAGTCTTCTGTGATTTCATATAATTTTTGGAACTTACCCACTAACCTACAAAGATCCCAGATATAAAATTGAGGCTGTTCCCCAATATTTCAGATAAAATGAACACTTTTTATATTTTTATTGTATGAAGCAATGCAATGTGCTGTAGGTGTTATTTTTTTGTTTTGTATTTTGGTTAGCTGATTAGGAATGCTTAACAAAATTGCTTCTAATGGAGACTGTATATCTTGACATGTAGCTATAATTAGAGGCACAGAAAAGTCAATTGCAAACAGAATATTATTACAGAAGACAGACCACATGCAAAATTGATTATGTCGTTTATCCTGTGACTATCTGACCATGCAACAACCATGTGAAAGATTGATTTTAACCTCTATACCTTTAAAATTATTACTCAGTGAAGCTTCAACTTTCATTAAAGATAAGCACATTTGAAGAAAAAAGCACAGTGTTGCCCCTTTCAGAAATTATTAGATTTGCTTTCAATTATTTTATATTTTTATACTATTTAAAAATCAGACAAAACGTCAAATACTTTTTATAATTCCACAAAATGGACAATGACATAAAAAGGGGTGTTCTATGTAGTTATGATTTCTAATGCCATAGTTCCAGGACCAGATTTCCAATTTCTTGCTTCTCAGAGTTATTCTACAATAGGCCACTTATTAGCAATGTTTTCAATGAAACTATTATTTCTATTAACTCTTCCTTTTTTGTGGGATCTTTATTACTTCCCCAGACTTGTTTTCTTTTCTTCCTGGAAATAGCAACATTGCTTCTCCTAGCTTCATTTGCAGTTAGTTGCAGGTAAACCATGTGACTAAATCCTATCCAATGGGATATGGTGAAAACAAATACATTCCACTTCTAGGTTTGATGCATTTAAAACCCCCCTCTCCCCCTCTTCCCCCCACCCCACCCCCATCCTCAGCTCTTTCACTGCCTCACACTGTGAGCTAGAGGCAGAGAACCCATCAGATGTCTCTGAGACCCTGAGGGATGAAGTAGCTACAAGATAAAAAGTGCCTGTTTCCGTGAATTAAAGCATGTGAAGTCACCCACAAGACATCAGCATTGCGTGAAAAATAATTATGAGTGAAAAACTTCATTACCATTAACCACTGATATTATTGTTTGGCTTTTTAACAGCAGTTATCCTTTCCTGACTACTAGTATGTACTTTTATTTGACCTGACATTCCTTTTGCTGTGATGACCAACAAAACATACCAGATACAGAAAGATTGAGAGTAGGAGTAGATGCAATAACTATTTATAATCAGTTCTTTCCCAGTCGCCCAATAAGACTTTTATAATTAAAAGTAGAATGGTTACTAACTTTTGTCGTGGCAATAAGGCTTAGGCTTAGCTCAGAATTTGAAAATCTAGGTGCTTCAGTTTCATATAAATTATCTTCAGTTAAAAAATATTAATCAGAAAGAAAAATGATGATCAAGGTAGCCACATACATAATTTGTCTGGAATATACTCAGTGGCTTTAAATTTCTATATGCTGAACAATACCATTTTTAGACATGACTTACAGTGCTTAATGTATATGTTGAACATTGAGGGCTAAGGGGATTAACATTCAAAATTCCTCTTCAGCTTGGCCAGTGTGGCTCTGTGGTTGAGTATTGACCTATGAACCAGAAGGTCATGTTCAGTTCCCATATGCCTGAGTTGTGGGTTCGATCTGCAGTGGGGGGCATGCAGGAGGCAACCAATCAATGATTCTCTTTCATAATTGATGTTTCTATCTCTCTCCTCTTCTTCTCTGAAATAAAAAAAAAAAATAGATATATGTATTAAAAATTCTTCTTTAAATAGTATTATAGAGCCATGACATAGTTAGGTATTACAATGGAAATCACACTGTGTACTCTTTACTCCTTAAGCTACCAAATACACTGATTCTAATAAAGCACTATTATGACACAACTAGAAAGGAGGAATTCTAAACTCATTAACTTCTAGACGGATGGTATTTGTTTTCACTTTACCAAATCAAGAAGCTATCAACCTTGAGATGTTTCTTTTGGGAAAGACTGGTCATTACTTTGACCTACTTTGGCAACTCAGATGCCCTTATGCGAAAGTTCCTGTGGAACTGGAAAATACATTGAGCACATTGTAAAAATAAGAGGAAAATCTCAAGAAAATTAACATTTTCTAGCTATTAGATACAGTCATTAGCAATATTCAGAAATATTCTGACAGCTTTCACTACGATTTCCTCTTCTTTTGTTTAAAAAAAGTTCTACTCTAAAGAAATACATTCAGCTAGGTTATAATTAATCTGGCTGTCAAAAGAGATTATGTCCCATCAGCTGCTTAGCATCCTCAGGTAGACAAAGAATAGCAGCAGTATTGTTTTCTGTCTTATCAGGTCAAAGCAGTGGCAACTTTAATTAGAGTTATTGTTAAGACACTGCTTAAAATACATAACAGTAAACTGTCATATGTTTGCTCCTACACCTTTTAATTTAACCTTATTGAAGGAGGGGGAAATTTTGATTTACTAACTGGCAAGACTCCTCTTATAATATGTGTCCTACCAGCACCCCTTCTTGTATTTAACAACCAATGATAGCAGCTGACCTACAAATTCCACCAAAATGTTAACAATTTAATTAGTTTATTTTTACTATTTAATAATATATCAAAACATTAAGATTTCAAAGCATAAAAGTCATGTGAATCAGAACTAAATATTTGTGGAATGGATTTTTTTTCTAAATAAATTACCATAGTATAGGGAAAAGATGCATTTTATTTAAAATGCCAAATAATCGATTATAAACTTGCAGGAACATTTATTTTTTAAACTAGCTATGAATAGACTCTGTTATAATTTCTCTATATTTTTTTAAAGTATGGTACACAACTCCCAACAAGCAAGGTATTTTATGTGCAATAAATGTTGTTTTAATTGAGAAAAATATAAATAAGCCTGTAGTAATTTTAAATAGAATCACCTCTCAAGATTTTTATACATTAATTGTTCCTGTACAGTTTTTGCTTGGAGAAAATACTCAGAGTAAAATAAGACGCTTGTCTTAATAGAGATAAATCTAGTTCATGAAAATAAAAATGAATTATTTTGTCTTTTTTAAGCAAGTGTATTGTTTAAAAATGAAGAACATTTGTTTTTAATCTGGATGTTAATTTATAGACTTTACTTATGCTAATTTTCCAGGAAATTATGTTCACTTCTTTAAGAAAACATTTCTTGTTACATACTGACTTCCAGGTCATGGCATATGCAACTTAAGATAATAAGACTAGCAATTACTTTTCTATTTTGACACACTAGTGCAAGAACACTGTGTTACATTTAATGAAGTAGGCCATTGCTGCCTTTAGGATGTATTCAGGCAGTCCTTGACTTAGATGGCTTAGCTGTCCATTACACACAAATAATTGACCAAGAATGACCAGTGCCTTCTGGAAATCTGTCCCCCTCCCCCAACAGCCCTTTTCCCCATTATTTCTGCTTACTTTTTCTACAAAACAATGCCTAGAGTGATCTATCTCCTATTTTCCAACGAGAACTCTTTCCTGGAACTTTTCTTAATCGGACTTATAAGAAGAGTTCATGATCATGGGCTGGGCTGGCTGTCAGAGGCAAGATAAAGTAAGAAAAGGAGATAAGCTGCAACTCCATTAATTTCCACTGATTCTCCTCAGCCCCACCTGAGATCTAAGCCTCCCAAGAACACCATGCTAGCTCCTCAGGACATTCAATTTATGCTGAATCTTTATCTTCGTAGGTATTTGAGAAATATCCATTATGCCCTATCTCTTTACTCTAGAATTCCAAATCCTACTCCATGTCTTATGAAGAAATATATTTAAGATTACCTAAAATGTTAAAGAAAAGAGAGGGAACGGTGAGAGAGGAAGACAGGAGAGAGAGAGAGAGAGAGAGAGAGAGAGAGAGAGAGAGAGAGAGAGAGAGAGAGAGAGAGAGAGAGAGAGAGAATGCTATTCTATTTATACTTTGATGAAATTTTGGTCTGTCTATGAGAAACACTTCCAAAGTCAATAGACAAGCAAAGTTAGGCCTTTCATGTGGCATTCGGTAAGAAGGAAATAACAATATTAACTGATCTGGCAGAGTTGGAAGAATTTGGAAAATGAGATTATGGCCCTCACTGATCCTTCTCTACCAGTCCAGCTCCTGGAGTCTAACCCTCATTGTTCAGCATTTCCCCTAGAGTCTTTTCAGTGTCTTATAGCTGCCCTCCTATATCCACACCCCGTGGTATTAGACCATTGGCACCAAGATGGTTATTCTTCCTGACTCTGAGTGAGGAAAGAGGTGGGGGAAAAGGGAGAGACCTTGATTCGTTGGAAGTGCTCAAATTGTTTTCCTTGTGCTCAGGGTCTATAGTGTTACGTGAGCAATGCTGTACTTCTGGCATTTAGGAAGACAAATAGGTTTCTGTGAGCTAGTGTAAGAACATAACCAAGACAGATAAACTATTCCTCCAGGCAAAATGCATTTTGCATTTCAAGCACTTAAATTACCTACAAACTTTTGGTACAGTTTATGGTTATAAATCGAATGTTGTTTTTGATTCCTCCAAAGAAATACAGCAACAAGTTTACTGAGTTCCTCTGAAACTCAAGCTGCTCATCTTTGAGAACATTTTGCCTGGTGGTAGAGATTCTTGGGAAGAGAAGCAAAAGCAACACACATCCCGTTTAAACTTTTGCTTCTATTTTGCCCCTATTCTGAATGTGGAAATTTTCACCCTTCCTCTGTATGATACCCCTTCTTAAGTTTAGTTCCTGGTCATATTTTTATGACCAGGGGGACAGGCAATTTGTTGAAATGCAGTATGAGTAAGCTGGAGTTTGTAAGCGTAAATGCTTTCAGAAAGCAAAAGGATTTTTGCTATTAAACTTTTTGAAAAGCAGTTGCTTAAAGTATTATATCTCATAATAGAATATACATTTAAACAGAGATCCCAAGGAGCAAAACCATAAATCCAGAGGAATGAAGCCTTCTGTCAGGTTACTGACTAGGAGGTACTTGGAGATCTACAGAGAACAACTTCTGAAGGTAAGAGATCCAAAATTAATGTTGAATGCATTTGTGAAAGTGATCAGGACTCTATACATATGAGGCTTATTTCCTTATTTTTAAGTGAATACCACATTAAGTATGAGAAATGTAATGATGACTAAGATATAGGTCCTGGCCTGAAAGAATGTAGAGTCTATAGAAGAAGAACATAGCACGATAGTGTGAAAGGCCTAAACAAAAGGGAAGATAGGAGATGAGAAAACTCTAATATAGTTTGTGAAAGTTCAGGTAAGAGGGAAGTGCAGAGGGCCCCCTGGGAAGGCATATGGGCATTTCTTTAATTGTTGTCAGCTGAACCCAAGGCGACAGGCAAAACTTTGTCTTGGATACACATTTACCAAAAAGGCAGATGTGTTATCAGTACTGACTCTTTCTTACCTTTGCCCAGGTGTCAGTGGGTCTTTGATATGTAAATCCAGTCAAGCACCAGGAATGCTTGGGCCTACTCAAGAATGCAAATGATCTTCTTTTGTCTTGACTTTTTGGTGAAACTTCCTGATATTTGGGATATAAAATAAACTCGCTGGATTGGCTCTGGGTCCCTGTCTCTCCATCAAAAGAGGACGGTGGTCCCACCTGGTCACAGCTTTTCCTTCTATCTCTGTGTCTTGTCTCTTTCTTTTATTTCTCAATCCTCAGCCGCCCCTACTCAGGAACTGGACCCACTCTCTAGCCATGCTGGACTCGGAAAGAGAGAAATACCTACAGGGAAGAGTAAAGGAGTGGGTCCTAGAAATTTCACAAACGAAAGGTCTAAGCAGTTTGTCTCTCCAGGCTAATCTACAGCAAACTGGAAAAAGTGACTTACTTGACACTGCAGTATTGCACTTCAAAGTCTTCTCATAAATATCACTATTTCTACTTAGACTTTCAAGGCAATGCCTCTGTAATAAATACTGGGAAACGTATATGTTAAAGCTTCTGTATCATCAATGCGCTGTCATCTAAGCCAGAAGATACATTCGAAGAAGAGAAAAAATATCCCATGTGAGAGTGACAAGCTGAAGTCCTTCAACAGCCCCAGCTAACACAGTAGCAATGGCACAGGTCTCCCCAGAAGGTCCTGTTGACTTGTGCTCTTTGTAGAGAGGTTGGTGGCCACAGTTCTTAGCCAGGGAAACATTAAAAAGGTTAAAATGGTTTGTTTCTCCAATGAGACTACTACAAACAGCATTCACTCCCCTGGCAAGGCAAGGCAAGGCAAGGCAAGGCAAATGGAGTCCTTTGGTTCTCAGCAAGACAACACAGCTCTCACAAGCTTTCATTGGCACATTTTTATGAGCAACAAAAGGCTCCAGTGGCTGCAGGAGTGCCTCTTCCCAGAGGAATTGACAAGTTCTTTCCCTTGCTTTTTTATCCTTCCCTAGGCACACTCAAGCTTTCAAGTTGCTGCCCACAGCTCACCCATCACTCTCCCTTTTGGTGGAGAAATGAGAGAAATAGACAAAGAGAGTATTTTTTATTTTTACTCTTTGCATTCAGTGAGCACCTGGGCTTATTTTTTTCATGACTACTTTATTATAGGAATTTGGCTCCATGGCAGCTCTACTTTCTGTGGCTGAAATCTGCCCTTGACCTCCTGTGTCCTCTGCACGGTTCTCTTAGGTCCTTGGAATACAACCGTGAGCAAGACAGGGCTCCTGTCTTCAAGGGGCTTGTAATCAAGTCTAGAAGGAAGCATAAAATAATCAATTATAAGATGCTTTGAAAAAGGGAATGAAAAGATAGAGACATTATAAGCCTTCTACTCTTCATCCCACTTGTCTCTTTTATTCTGTGAAATTATATTTCCTTATAAAGACACTACAGGCCCGGTGCACGAAAATTCATGCACTGGAGGGTGGGTCCCTCAGCCCAGCCTGTGCCCTCTCACAGTCCGGGAACCTTCAGGGGATGTCTGATTGATGACGGGAGGCAACGGGCAAGCCCATCAGAGGACAGTGCAGGCGAGCAGCTGGCCTTGTCTCCCACCTCAATCTCCCCCCCAGGCCACCAATGGTCACCCCTGCCCCTCCCCCCATGGCTGTCTCCTCCCTCTGCCCGCTGGCACACGCCTTGGCTGGCCTGGTGCCACCTGCTCGCCGGCCCTGCTCCCCACCAACAGGTCATTCCGCCATGCAGTTGATTTGCATATTATGCTCTTATTATATAGAATAACATATAAGCTGCTCTACTTTCTGGGGAATTGAATTTAAAAAACAGGCCCTAAAATGGGATATTGGGATTGATTTCTCCTGTTCTGATGGATATTAGGGCACCATGATTAGTGGGGCAGTGGTAATATTTGGCATATGGTGGCATCACAACCTATCACTGATGGAAATGAAATTAAAGAAAAAAGTCAAGCATTGGGATATGTGGCAGCTGTATCACTTTAAAGCCATGGGCAGGGAGCCTTTAAGAGGTTTGAAAGGGACTGGTTTATTTTAACTGCAATGGAAGCATTGTAAGAGGAAAATTATAAACTAAAACCATCTCATTGCAACTTAGGTAAATTATAAAGGACCACTTTTGCACATTTTGCAAAATTTAAGGCAGCTGTCATTGTCTGCAGTTGCTGACCAGGATCTTACTCTAAGGTGTGAGAGCTACAAAAAGTATTGACTTGGGACATGAAGTGACAGTGAGATTGAAGGAACCCATCCCAAGCTGGGAATTATGAAATCCACAAAAAAATATGGTTAAGTGTGCACAGTGGTGACTCAGTACAGTAAAATTATAGATTTGGGATTTGGTCAAAATGGGTCTGGAAGATCAAGTTGCAGTGTATAAACAGCAAGGAAGGTAACTGGTCAAGCATTTCTATTACACTGATGACTCTTCTTCAACTCATACCTGGAGCTAGTGGAGGTAAGGGTTCCTTCCAGCCAAATAATAAGGAAAAAACAAGCGCCTGGGTCACAGGTTACATTTGGTTAAAGGTTCATGCTATCCAAAAATGAACAACTGATGCATCATAGACTTAAAGTACCGCGGTGATGGGAGATGCAGTGGTCACTGTTCCCAATTGTGTACTTGATCGTCTACTTTGTATCAAAGGAAAAGTGACCTGAGGTGGTCATCTCGTTGTTGGCACAATGGCTTTTGGGCATGCATAGACATTGATGCAATAAACCCAACAGCAAAGGCCCATTTTTCTCACCTTCCAGCAACTAAGACTGACACAAAGCCCTTTAACTTGAGAAAAATAGCCAGCAACCTGGTGAAAGGTAGATTAGACTAAACATTTTACATTCCAGAAGAAACATAGATTTGTCTTTACTAAAATTAACAGTTATTTCACTTTTGTGTTGACTTCTCTTACCATAGTGCTCATGCCAAGAATAATATCTGGAGGTTCAGATGTCTTTGTCACCAATTAAAAGGGGACCTTGCACCAATAAGGTGTAGTCAAAGGGAATTCAATTATATTATCCATAAGTGGTTACTGCGTCTTAATGTCTTGGTAGCTTATTTGACTCTGCTGGTGTCTGATCTTACCTTGTGCCTATACTGCTTGCGGGAAGCTAATTCCAGCATATCATAAATGCAAGAAGTTTCATCAAAAGGTTGATGGAACCTCGAGGAGTGCCTGCTGGAAATGGCTAAGGGCATTTCCCCACACCTGAAGATTTGCATAGATGATTGCTTGCTGCCAGACAGCTGAGGGCATTTCAATCTACATGTGATTGCCTCCTACTGGCCAAACACCTGAACAGCTGTTGTCAGTTCCCTCAGTCCAACAATGCCTCTGTATACTAAACCTTGGCCTTTGATATGTATAGCCACCTTGCTTTAGGACAATTTTTGTTAATAAAAAACAAGGGGTCCAGTGAGACAATAGAACTTGGTTCCTTTAGCTAAGTCTCCTCTGGCCCCCAAAATGCCTTCCAAATTTATTTTTCATCTGTGGATTCTTTAATCATTTACAGAAGCCCCTTCTCCAGATTCCTGAACCCTTCTAGATGCTGGATTAAGAACCCCGGCACTGCTGAGTTGGACAATCACTCCATTTCGCTCTTGGCATACGCAGGTGTGCTGTTCAGAATGATTCCATCTCCTTGGCTGTTACTTGTGTTTCCCAACATATTTTGTTACTTCATAAGACCTCACCCCTGAGACTTATTTTAGTCCTGTGCTGTTTTACTCTTTGATCATTACAAACTAACAATTAAGACATTCCAAATAATGTTCTGCTTCCACTTTGAAAATAAAATATAGAAAGTTTCCTCATCTATGAAATGAAGATAGTGTTTATTGTCACATATATTGAATGAAATAAGTTAATACATTTGATGTTCTCAGAATATTGTGTGGCGTATATTAAGCGTTTGTAACCATTATTATTATTATTCACTAGCAGCCCGTTTGCACGAAGATTCGTGCAATAGACCTTCATTCACCTGGCTGCCTGCACCAGTTTTCTGCCGGCACTGGGGACCCAGGTCTTGGCTGTGGCCACCGCCTTCTGCCTTCTTTCAGGGTCGGGGCTTGGCCCCGGGCGGCGGCCTTGGGCTCGGCTGCACTCCAGCCTCCCTGCTATGGATCGCAGGAGCCAACCCCTGGTGGTTGCCTGCGATCCGTGCAGGTTCCCCGCTGGTGCCCAAGGCCCGGAAAGCCTCCGCCCAAGGCTTTCCCAGCCTTGGGCTCGGCCGCACCCCAGCGTCCCTGCCACGGTTTCCTGGTGGGCGTGGCTGGGGCATGGCTGGTGGGCGTGGCTGGTGGGTGTAGCGAAGGTATGGTTAATTTGCATGTTACTCTATTATTAGGTAGGATATGTATATCATTCATAAGGAACTTGAAATATGAAGAGTTGTATATATAAAAGAAAAAGTAAATCAACATAATGAACTTCAACTTCAATTTATCCACTGAGACTGAGATATTGTAGGGAGGTATGCAGGCAGGTAAATAGATATATGCATGTCTAACCGTCTATTGAACTGTTATGAACTTTAACGTTAGAACTTTAACTGCTGCTACAATATTTTTTTTTTGGATACCCCATAGAAATGAATCATAACGCAGCTGAACATGTGGTAAGATGTCAGCCTCAGTATGATTCCTAATCAGATGAAATAACTCCTAGTTTTCCTGCCAAGAAGAGTCCTTACCTTTTTAAGAACACCACTTAATCATCTGGGTACAGGTTATAGATCACTTTTCTTCCATGTAAGTAGTAGACTTCCAAGTTGAAAAAGGAGCCGCTCTATACATGTTTTATGGCTTAACATTATCATATACCAAAGGACATATTTTGCTCTTAACTCTTTCTAATTGATAGGTGCATGCAGAAAAGGTATTAAATCTTTTAATATCCTAGAGTATTCTTAAATTTTTCATGCTTTCAAGCCTTTACATATATTATCCCCCGTCCTGTAATATTTTAAACTGTTTTTTCAAGACTCAGCTCAAATGCTGCTTCCCTGTGAACATAAGTCCAAATTAGTGAATGACAACAAAAATCTTTGAAAAAATCTTGTACCCCCAACTTCTGAGCTCTCTATTCTTCAACCCCCTCCAATTGTGTACTTGATTGTCTACTTTGTACAGAAAGAAAAGTGACCTGAGGTAGTCATCATCAGATCTCTATACAAATATTCTTCTCCAGACACAACTGGTAGTAATTTCCTGTGGCTGCTCTAACAAATTACCATAAACTAGGTGGACTAAAACAATAGAAATGTGTTCTTTCATAGTTGTGGAGGCCATGAAATTCCAAAATAGGTTTCCCTCGGCTAAAATCAAGGTTTGGGCAGGGTTATACGCCTACTGAAGGCTTTCGTGGGCAACTGTTCCCTACTTCTTTCACCTTCTGGTGGCTTCCAGCATTCCTTGACTTGTGGCCTCATCCTTCCCATCTTCAAAGCCAACATCTTCAAAAGTCTTTCTGCTCCATCTTCACATTACCTTCTCCTCTCTGTGTGTCCAATTTTCTGCTGACTTGCTTTCATGAGGATATTTGTGAATACATGTAGAGCCCACCCAGATAATCAGGACAGTCTTTGCATCTCAGAATCCTTAATCACATCCGAAAAGTCTTTGCCAGGTAGAATAACATTTACAAATTCCAATGATTAAGAATTACGGTCTATGTGAATTCAGCCTACTCCAATATTTTAAAATATTAGGATGCGGATTACCACCTGTGCTTGCTGACACTCCATATGCCTTTTCATTGTTTTAATCTAATGCAAGAGAAAGAGAGAGAGAGAGAGAGAGAGAGAGAGAGAGAAATTAAAACTTTCAAGGATACTGTAGGTTTTACTTGTTAATCTTGTTTTATTTTTGTTCACCACATTACAAAGTCAAATCCATAAAATCAGGAATTTTTGTTTATTTTTAAACTATAGAAGTATACTTCCCACTTAATAGTTTCTCAAAAAAATTTGTTGGGGAATAAAGAAAGGAAAGGAAGAATAAATAAATGATTATGTTATGAAATTTATTTATTTATTTTTAGTTATAGAGCAAAAAAAATATCCTCTAAGTAAATATCCAAGAGTAAATTTTCTAGCTCTAAAATTGTTCAAAAACATCTTGTACAACTCTGCTTTGGAAATTTTCTCAAGATATTTCTATGCTCAATGATGGTTCAATAAGGTATGTATGCCTTCCAAATCTAACTGAAGCATATTTGGGGTGGGCTGGGTACATTTTAAATGTGGAGGAGCTAAATACCAGACATGTAGAGAGGTGGATCTACACTGCATAAGGCATGGACTATGGTCGCAACCAATGCAATTTTCTCTCAGGAGAGAACTTGCCATTCAGCTGCAAGAAGTGCTATTACCTGAAAGATTCTACCTGAAGAGCGATGAGGATGCATCTCACCTTTGGAGCCAAGCCAATGACCGGTCATGCAGGCGCTTCAAGGACATGTCCATTCCTGCCCAACATGGATCTGACCTAAGGGAAAATATTTGCCGTGGAGTTCCCAGTTATGTTCGCCAACTGTCCAATCTGCATAATGTTTGGAGATTACTCTCCCTTCTTACCCCTACTTCTTTCCTCCTTTTATGGTTTTCAATTCCATTCTGAAGAATTTTCCTATCCAATTCTTCCTTTATATTTCAAAAGTGCTACCCCCAATAAACTGTTTTCACACATATCTTACCATTTTCTTTCAATAGAATCCAGTGGCCATACCATACAATTATCAAATTTGCTTACATTATAGATATATTTGATATATTTACTTAAAATAACCCAAATTTAAAGATAATATATCATCATAAAAAACAAATACATACCAATATATTTAACTCAAAACTTTTTAAGGTTTCATTGTTGGAAATCAATTTTGTAATGAAATGAACTATTTAATATAACTACATAAGTGGTCACCTTAGCCTCTTTTATTCTCTGTGTTGCTATGGTTGCTATTTCATTGATTATTCAAAGGACTAAGGAATTTAGACATAATTAAGTTAGAGTTGGGTTGAGTACTTAAAATTTCTGGCACTAAACTTGGAGCAGTGTAGTTTTAATGTAAAAACAAAATAAATAATTTACCTTTAACTTAAAATGTAACAACAACAAAATACTAAAGCAGTTCTATAATAGTTCTAGATTTTACTTGGACCTCCCATAAATAAGCATAATAACTTTTTCCAGTATGGTTACACATTTCATACTTGAATTTCACAATGAGAATGTAAGTAGTTATTTTCCTGGTAAATCTGTGTCAGAATTATATGAAAGCAACATAGAATTAATACATAATAACAAACTGAGCATGTTTCTAATAGAAAAGTCAGTTTTGGTGCCATTACATAAAAATGAATACAAGCACAACTTTTGATTCTCTTGATTCCTTACCACATTTATAGCACAGTCTACTGGACTTTGGCAAAGCTGCAGTGACCACAAACTGTTTCTTGAATCAAAGGTAATGAGCTGGCTTGAGTGCCAATTCTTGAACAATGTGTTTGGTTTTTCAGCATTTCTGGAAGAAATTTTCATCCTTTGCTTTTTTTTTCTTCTTCTTCTTTTTTCTTTTTCTTCTGCAGCTCTTGTTTCTCTGCAGCATTCACAGAATACAGATTTTGACCATCTGGGGTCCACACATAGAGCAATGTGAAGCATGATATGCTTGCTTAAATAGATTTATCTCCTAGTGTAGGGATGATAATAATAAAAAGATGTAACACAGACTGTTATGGGTTGAACTGTGTCGCCTTAAAAAGGTGTGTTAATGTTTTAACCCCCATAACAGACTAAGACCTTATCCTATCTAATAATAGAGTAATATGCAAATTAACCATCACTCCGCAACAAAATGGCGGCCTCCATAGCCACAAGATGGTGGCGCCCAGTCCCCTCAGCCCCACACCTGTCCAATCAAAAACAGAGCCCGGAGAGCAGGGCATGGCGGCTTCCTGATCTCGGCAGCGGGGAAGCCCCAAACCCTGCTGACAGAGCTGGCAGAGCAGGGAATGGCGGCTTCCTGATGGGAAGCCCCAGGCCCTGCAGACAGAGCCCTGAGAGCAGGGCATGGTGGATTCTTGATGGGAAGCCCCAGGCCCTGCAGACAGAGCCTGGAGAGCAGGGCATGGCGGCTTCTTGATCGTGGCAGCGGGGAAGCCCCAGGCCCTGCAGACAGAGCCCGGAGAGCAGGGCATGGCGGCTTCCTGATCACGGCAGTGGGGAAGCCCCAGGTCCTGCTGACAGAGCCCAGAGAGCAAGGCATGGCGGCTTCCTTAGCAATGCGGCAGCCGGGAAGCCCCAGGCCCTGCAGACAGAACCCGGAGAGCAGGGCATGGCGGATTCCTAATCGCAACAGCGGGGAAGCCCCAGGTCCTGCTGACAGAGCCCGGAGAGCAGGGCATGGCGGATTCCTGATCCTGGCTGGGAAGCCCCAGGCCCTGCAGACAGAGTGGGAGAGCAGGGCATGGCGGCTTCCTAATCGCCGCAGCACAGAAGCCCCAGGCCTTGCAGACAGAGCCTGGAGAGCAGGACATGGCAGCTTCCTGATTGCGGCAGCGGGGAAGCCCCAGGACCTGTAGACAGAGCCCAGAGAGCAGGGCATGGCAGCTTCCTGATCGGAGCAGCCGGGAAGCCCCAGGCCCTGCAGACAGAGCCTGGAGAGCAGGGCACAGCGGCTTCCTTAGAGCAGAGGTGGTGGGAACACCCCACGTCTAGCAGACAGAGCCCAGACAACAGGGCTTCGGGGCTTCCTTAGTGTGGCAGTGGTGGCGAAGTCCACAGACATGGCAGTCAGAGCCTGGATAGCAGGGCATGGGGTCTTCCTTAGCAAGATGGCAGGGGGAATACCCCCAGGCACCGCAGACAGAGCCCGGACAATAGGGCATGGGGGCTTCCTTAGTGTGTCCCTGTCGGTGAAGCCCCCAGGCCTGGCAGACAGAGCACACTGCAGGGCATTGGGGCTTCCTTTGCATGGCGCATGGCAGCAGCAGGCAGAGAGCGGACAGCAGGGCATGGGGGCTTCATCTCCATGGCTGCAGGGAAACCTCCAGGCACGCAGAGAGCAGAGAACCATGGGGAGTGGGCTTAAGCCATCAGTAGGACAACCCTGAGAGCTCCTGGATTGTAGAGGGTGCAGGTTGGGCTGATGGACCCCTGTGCACGAATTTCGTGCACTGGGCCTCTAGTTAGGATATAAGATTTTTTACAAACGTAATCAAGTTAAGGTGAAATCAGTAGAATAGACTCTAATTCACTATGACTGATGTCCTTATATAAAAGGTAAATTTGACCCTAGCCAGTTTGGCTCAGTGGATAGAGGGTCAGCCCACGTACTGAAGGATCCGGGGTTCGATTCCAGATAGGGACATGTACCTTGGTTGCAGGCTCTATCCCCGGTCCTAGTCAGGGTGCAGGTGGGAGGCAAGCAATCAATGTGTCTCTCTCACATCGATGTTTCTCTCTTTCTGTCTCTCCCCATCCCACCCACTCTCTCTAAAAATCAATGGAAAAATATCCTCAGGTGTGGATTAACAAAAAATAAAATAACTAAGGTAAATTTGGACACAGGGACAGACACATGAGGGCAGATGATGGGAATACTCAGAGAAAATGCCATCTACAAGCCTAGGAATTTGAATGCCTGAAACTACTGAAAGGTAGGCCAGAGACTTGGAACAGATTCTCCTCAAACTTCTCAGAAGTTGCCAACACTGATGACACCTTGATCTTGAACTTCTAGCCTCCAGAACTCTGAGACAGCAAATTTCTGTTGTTTATGTCACCCATCTTATGGTTCTTTATCATGGCAACGCCAGGAAACTAATACACAGGCTACATTTACTTCACTGTAAGCCAGATGAACTTCATTTCAGAACAACTGATTTTTGAAAGTCTTTTACTATAGTTCCCTTCAGTATGCATGATTCTGAATAAGACTATATTTCTATATTTATCATGTACAATGACTTTCCTCATGAACTCTTAAAATCTCCCCACTCCTTGCTCTGGCTGGAGAGAGATAGGAAGGGAGAGGGATAGAGAGAGAAACATCAATAAGAGAGAAACACTGGTTAGCTGCCTCCTGCACAGCCCCAACTGGGGATCAAGCCAGCAACCCCATCATGTGGCCTGACCAGGAATCAAATTGGCAACCTCTTGGGTCATGAGTAACGCTTAACCACTTAGCCACACAGGCCAGGAAATAAAAACATATTTTTAAAAAATCTTTCCACTCCTCATAAAGCAATAAAGGAAAGAATGAATACATACCATTTCAATAGGAATATTTTTTTGGAGAAAATAACTAGTTAAGAAAAAGCAATGAATCAGAAGAGCTCTTGTAGTAGGCAGCCTCTGAGATGGCTTCCAATAACTCCCACTTCATAGTACTCACGCTTTTGTGCAACCTATTCCTGTTGAGTGTGGGCTGAATTCAGTGACTTGCCTCTAAAAAGTAGAACGGGGCAGGTTTGATGAAGCCCGTGATTTCCATTTTTGGTGCCCTCTTGCTCTCTCCCTTTGTAGTACCACACTGGGGAAGCTGGTATGTCCTAAAGAACCTTACGAAGAAGCTCATGAGTGATGGTAAAGAACTGAGGCCTTAGGCCGGTAGCCCATGAGAAATTGAATCCTGCCAACAACACATGTCCAAAAGCAGATAATTCAACTCATCAAGTCCTGAGGTAGCACTGCAACCCTGGCCAATACCCTGACAGCAACCTGATGAGAGACCTTGAACACAGAGAGGCACTCCACTAAATATGACCCATATTTAGGACCCACAGATTATGAGATGATAAAATGGTCATCATTTTGTCTTCTAACTTTTAGGGTGATTTGTTACACAAGAGTATATAAATAATATGGAGCAATCATAGTTACTAAACATTTTTCTCATTTTTTATGATATTATATTTAAATCATTCATTACATAGAGTTTGGATTTTAGACAATATTTGTGAGGATCGTTCAGAGGGTATGAAGTATGTTAGAGATGATTAAGTTTCTAAAATGTTAAAGTTTTAGACTGTGTTTTCACAACTCCTTCTGTCCAGTGAGATTTGCTTAGAAACAAATTTTCAATGCTTTTAAAATAACCCGCAAGCATATTATACTTTCTAATACATAACTTGATTTGATTTTTCTCAGGTGCTGAAAAGTTTCTGTCAGATTCTTTCAGTTTCTTTTAGGTACTGAAAAGTTAGGTTGTTAACTTTTATTGTCCTGATTGTTAAAGGAATTATATCATTTTCTACTACATGCTATTATGCTATTAGTAAGGTTTCATTTGGTGAACAAAAATCTATAACACTTTTAATAAGTAATTAGATACTTTTCTGAAGCAACTATTGAGTACCAAGAATGTGGCACTGGGAAATGAAAGACTTGTCCAAACAACAACAAAAAGTATTATTTCTTTTATATATTTTCCTTTGGTATTCCTAAAAATTTATGAGTTTTAATGGATAACAGATAAAATAAATATATTTTATTATTCAATCAAAACATTATATCAAATGTAATGCCGGATGTTGGGTGACATTTAACGCCAGTGGGTCTTGACCCGGCATCTAGAAGGGTTCAGCAATCTGGAGAAGGCTGTGCGTACATTAAGTAAGAGTCTAAAGACGAAAGATAATTTTGAAAGGCATTGGGGGTCAGAGGAGCTTTAGCTAAAGGAGCTAAGATTTCCTAGTCTCGGGACCCCTTGCTTTTTATTAATACAATTTGTCCTAAGGCAAGGTGGAGATACATATCAAAGGGTAGGGTTTCCTACAGAAGCATTGTCAGATTGGGGAATAGCCTACAGCTGTTCAGGTGTTTGGCCAACAGGAGGCAATAACATGTAGATTAAGATGCCCTGAGCTGTCTGGCAGAAAACAATCATCCTATTCAGGTTTGGGGGAAATGCCTTTAGCCATTCCCAACAGGTGACAACATATGTGACTCAGCCCTTGTTGAGTCCCCAAGTTCCATCAACCTTTTGATGAAACTCTTGCAATTATGACATGCTGGAAATGGCTTCCGGCACAAATGTAATAGTTTTCTCTTGTTTCTGTAACACGTTACCACAAACTCAGTGGCTTACAAACACGACTACGTTCTCTTACAGCTCTGGAGGTCAAGAACATGAAAATTAAGGTCCAGGAGGTTTCAGGGGGACAATCCATTTCCTTGCCCTTTCGAAATGTAAGAGCTGCCTGCATTCCCTGCTTTGTGATCCTCAAAGCTCACAATGCACAGGTCCAGTGTTTCTCACATCACCTCTCCCTGATCCATTTTTTGTTATCACACCCACGTCTGACCACAACTGGAGTTGATTTTAATGACTCATGTAATTGGAATGGGCCAACATGGATAATCCAGAGTCATTTCAGCATTTTAAGGTCTGTAATCTTAAGCACATCTACAAAGTCCCTTTTGCCATGCACAGTGACATGGCCATCTGTTCCAGGCACTAGAGCCTTCATTCTGTCTACCATAGTAGAGTATAGTATCTGCTTAATAAATAGCCTCCATGTCAACAATATAAACTGAACCATAACAAATATTAGTTTCTTTACAGAAGGTGGCTGGCTTTGAGGAGGAAACATCAGACACTTTATTATATATTTATTAAGTAAACCTTAGAAAGCACAGCTCTGATTACATTGAGGCTTTGCTGACAAATTATCGCTCTTTCTTTTATGTTCTAATCTACAGAGATGAAAGTACTTATTATTCTCTGGGCATAGTTTGAATGGCGCATGAATTTAAACTGTCTTTTCCCATCCAGATGTATTTCACCATAATTTTAATGAAGATCATGTAAATCCCAAATCCATCCAAATCATTAAGCGAATCACCATGACAAAAACTTAATTTTTTGTTTATGAAAATATGTAACATATTTATACTGCTTTAAGTAAATAATAGTATTACTTTTTAGATTTACTCAATTCAGAAGGAAATGAAATAACACTTAGAGACAATGGTGACTGTTATTAAAATAAGTTTAATTATATATAACTAATCATGTATAAAATAATGATCAATAAAAGATCTTGAAGCATAAAATTAAGACTAAATTTTTGACAAAATTGAGGGAACATAATAGTTAAAGGAGAAAAAAGAAAGTGTTATCTCTTTCTTATTAATGGATACATATTAATGGATACATTTTTCATATTTCTGAAAGGATAGGATAGGCATCAAATTACTGTCATTTATATTCTATTGGCTAGAGTAAAGAATAATGTAATGTTTTACTTGAAGTGTCAATATTTACAATACTCAAAAAAAACATCATTTGAAAATTTATAAACATGATAAAAAATATGAATGAGAGTTCAAAATGTTCAAGGAGGTTACAAATGTTTTTGAGATTTTCTAAAAAATAGAAGATTATTATTCTAAAGTGTAATTCAGACTTAAATTCAAGTCATTACACACCCCATCCCTTAGAAATTTCCAGGTAAAGTCCTCTAGGGTCTATTCGGCAACTGCAAATCAGTTGAAATCATATCTCCATCTATACTCAAGATAACATTAAGCTCCATTAGGCCCAATTTTACTTTTTCTTTTTGAGAAGTTCTAGCTATTTGTGAGGATAGATGTTTCATGAATTTTGTTTTATTTTTTATTTATTGATTGATTGATTGATTGATTTTTTACAAAGAGGAAGAGAGAGGGATAGAGAGTTAGAAACATCGATGAGAGAGAAACATCGATCAGCTGCCTCTTGCACACCCCCTACTAGGGATGTGCCCACAGCCAAGGTACATGCCCTTGACCGGAATCGAACCTGGGACCCTTGAGTCCGCAGGCCGACGCTCTATCCACTGAGCCAAACCGGTTTCAGCTTTTGTTTTATTTTTCCTTAGAGATCTTTGAAATAAATATAATTACTTATTTATAATAGAATATAATTAAATTATACTACCTTGCATTCACCATAAGGATTCATTACACTTTGTCTACATCTATGATACATTATATCTTAGTGATTATTTTTCTATACCTCAAGACACGTTTCTATTTTATAATCTTATTTACTGCTTAAACCACTAATCATTACTGATCATTATTGTTACTATGTAGTTATTATTCATAAGCTATTCTGAATTGTGTTAAAATAGACTAACACAATAGAACAGAATGATGTAGTCTCTTAGAAAAATGACACAATACTGAGATAAATTGTCATTAATTCAATGTTTTTAAGTATTCTTATTGCAGCTTTCAAGAAACTATAAAAGAAGACTGAAGGCACCATATTCGTGTTCTGCTTCTCAGCTTTCTCTGAAAGCAGTTCAAATTCACAATTTGTTATTTTCTGCTCTGAAGTGCAAAGCGAAGAAAAATTGTCACAAGAAGACATTTCACTATATTTAGATGAATCAGAAGATGAATTCAAACAGACAGCACTGAGTCTGGACGCTAAGGATGGTGAAATTGATTGAATAAGTGAAATTGCAGACTATATGCCTTTGGATGATGATATTCTACATAATTTTCTCAAACTCAGTAATTGATGTGTAACTAATATATATCTAAAAACAACAAAAAATAGGTCATAATTCCTGATAGTCATTCAACAAAAAGGACTTTATTATGCGGTATTTTGTGTCAATTGTCTGTACCAATTCTTTGATTAAAGGAAAGTGTGACTTTTGTGATAATGGGCCTATTTTATAGATTGACTACAGTTGTAGGTAGGTTGTGGAACCTACACATTTGAGCAAAGAGATCAAACAAAATACACACACACAAATGAGAACAAGTAAAACAAAAAATCTGTCTAAGATCAATTCATTGTGCCAATGTCAATATCCTGGTTATAATATTTTAATAGAGTTTTTTAAAAAGGTTAACATTGGGAAAAACTGAGTAAAGTACAAACAGGATCTCCCTATATTATTACTTCCAATGTCATGTAAATCTATACTTATTTCAGTAAAAATTTCAATTAAAAAAATAAAAAAGGGCAAACATCCTTTGGACACAGGTATTAAATGATGATGACAATTTTCCTGATACACTAAATGTTAAGCTTGAGGAAAATCACAATACTGGGATCCCACATAGTGGAAGACTCATTCTGAACCCCTTTTGTCCACATCTCATCCATAGGGAAAGAAGTTTACAAGACCAAGAAGACATGGCCAAGGTCTGGATACTTGGGATTCCAGATACCCTTTCCCAAAGACCCAGTGTTCCAAGACCTGTATGAGTCTGATCTCTGAGGCCATCCTCTGAAAAGCAGGTCATGCCATCCATGTCAAACCTCTAGAGCTAACAATGGCCAAGAAAAGGCTGTGTGGGGTGTATGGATGGACTTAACCACATGGCCTAGGTTTCCACTCTGTGTATGAGATCCTCCCCAGTGGGCATTGGAACAGCAATTAGAGAAGGGGTGAGGTGAGTCTGTGTACTAGCACTCCTCGTATGATCATAAAAATTCTAAATACAAACCTGTCCTTCTAAGTCACTACTTGAATTTATCAAGGAGTAAGATTTGTTATCTTTATTTGTAACCCTTAAGAATCAAGACATATGCCAGTGGTCTCCATTTATATTTTTACTCTGAGACCCACAAATGTGAAAACCTGGTTGAAACAATCATAATACATCAAAAAAGTTTTAATTTCTTTCCATAGCTTCTTGAGTCCTGTGAAAATATATCCGCCTCCTTCCCAGGGAGTACTCTGAAAAATATTTTGGCAGAGGTAACCACAGCATTCCTCCTTACACATTTCTACCCAGCAATGGGCACATACTTGCTTTGGTTAAACGGGCTCAAGTCTTGATGCTATGATTTAGAGAAGAAAAGAAATTCTACTTCACTTCCAAAATGAACACAAATAACCATTTTAGGTGCAAAAATTACTAGTGCTATCTCCCTTTAAAGAAATAAAGTTCTGATGCCCAAAGCAGCTTAGAAAAGAAAATTGGTGGAAGGAACAAGAAATAAGGCAGAAGCAAAAGCAAAAGAAGGAGAGATGAGGAAGGCAGAGAGGGAGGACCTAAATGATTAGATCCTTAATACCAACCCCACCTGAGCCTGTCCTACATAAGGGTGAACCAAATAATTCACTTTTGAACTTCTCTTGTCCACTTTAAAAAATCTGCTTGTTATGAGAGAGTAGAGACCAATATTAAGAACCAAGATTCTTGGATTTCTAGCTCTACAGGAATGTGTCTGTTTGACCTTGGGACATGTCATTTTAATTCTTTAAGACTCAATTTATATTCCCATTTTTTGTTTACATAAATGCTGATAAAAGTAATGTATGCTTACTCTTGAAAGTTCTGAAAATGAATAATGGAATAAAAAGAAAATATAAATCATCTACCCAGAGATAACCACTATTAATATTTTGATGTCTTCCCACCATTCTTTTCTTCTAATGAATGTGCCTGTTTACATCCTTTCTTCCACTTAAACCTGTGAGCCTTTCCCATCTCTTAAGTATTCTTTTAGAGTACGCTTTTTATTGTATGAATAAATATGCCAACACATATTCTGCAGTGTATTTATCCTTTCTCATATTTTGGACATTTAGACGGCTTCCAAATTTACTATTATATGTAATAGTCAGATGAAAATCTCTATACATAAATCTTTGCGTTTATGACTACTTACTTAGGCTATATTCCATAAAAAGGGAATTACAGGGTCATAAAATGTGACCTTTCTGACAGACTCTTGATAGGAATTCCCAAATTGCTCGAGTCTGAGTTTATTGGTAAAATGAGAGGCTTGCACTAGATGATTTCAAAGGCGCTTTTCTCAGCTGTAAAATTGTATGACGCTATATCTTTTAGCCAGATCACTATGGACTTCTTGTTAAGAAGCCTAAGATTCATTAATCATGTAATGTACTCTGACACTTAATAGTATTACCTCAAAAACAATATTGCCTCACAGTTTATCTAGATACTTCTATGCAGTGTACTAGGCACATGATTTGTTCGTCTCCTAAAACCTTACTTTGAGCCAAGGATTCAGGTATAAGTGGTTTATTAGGAAAAGGTCCCCAGGAAAAATTAGTTAGTGTGTGGGAGAAGCAAGATAGGGAATAAGGAAAAGCCAAAAAAGTGTGTTTTCGCAGGTCAAATCCCAGGCTCGGCCTGCCCGCACAGTATCTGCTAGAGGGCTTCATAAATCTTGCTGTTTGTATTGCGTTCCCTTTCTCTCCAACTTCAGTTTTGTTCTGGCTCCAGCTGAACTAGATATTCTTTTACTTCCTCAAATATGCTAAACTCTTTGCTGCCTCAGGCTCTTTGCATAAACTACCTCCCCTGTCTCTGAGGCTTTTCTACTCCACGGGGCTAATCTCCTCACCTCTAATCTGTGCATTTAACACTCTGCCTGAAGTAATAAACACAGCAGTGCCAAATGCTATTTGTCTGACCCTGAAGTAAGATCTTGTTTCCATCTTCTTTTGAGTTCAAATCTGTACCAAAGTTAAAAGATTCTTTCTGCCTCGAGGCATGCAATGAAAAAAAATCCCAGGCAAACCTGGTAGAGAATAACATAATTCAGGTGATGAATTGAAACCTGGGTATAAGATTAATTGAAAGGCAGACACAAGGAAAAAGACTTAAGATAAACATCGGGCCATGCATTTGGAACCTGATTGGAAATGTAAGGTGATAAATGCTCTTGGTCCAGGTCTATTCACTCTTCTCATTTAAACTTGATACTTCAACTGTATGATTATTATAAAAATCCGAATGGTATGGCTTTCATTTACTTAGTTCCATAATAAAGAAGAGAGAATGAAAGAGAAGGGCAGGGGGGAAAGAAAGAGAGATTTATTTAATAGAGATATAAGACTGTGATCCAGCTACACTGGACTTCTTTATGTTCAGATGGACCAAGTCCTTTCCAGCTTCAGGCCTTTGGATGTGCTGTTCACAAATCTCTCCTCAGTTAGTTTGCTCCGGCATGATCATTTCCCTTTCAGCATCTGGGCCCCAGAAATCCCATTTCCACAACTGGGCCTTTTCTGCAAAACTTATCAAAGTAGACCCCCTCCCTAGCTCAAAGTCCCTGTTACTTTATACATAAAAGTATAGTTTACTTACAGCAATTCCCAGATTCAGTAAAGATTTCTTGTTTGTTTGTTTGTTTATTGGGTTTTTTGTTTGTTTGTTTGCTTATTTGTTCAGTACTGTGGAGGAAAGGAGCCACATGCTAACCTGACAAGCTCAGGGGAGGCCTGTGTGGCAGTCTTGAAAACTCAGAGACCTAAAATAACCACAAAAGATGGTCTGAAAATTAAATATTTAACTACAAACAGGTTATAGTGGGCAGTCATTCCTAGGCTGATATTTTCCCTGACAAAGATCAACTTAGATCTTTCCTGAGCCCATTTGCCTTTTTGCCTCTAAGATAACATATCTGTGAGATGTCTGGGTAACTTGTAACTTCCTTTTTTTTTTCTGGATCCCCTGGGGCACAACCAAATGTGGTGGGCGCCAGAACTGATGCCTCAAATTCCTTCATTATCATGTTAATTGTTCCTGCACCCACCTAAGTGTGTGTCCATCATTTTACTTTTTATCCAATCCCAGGGGTTTCCCACCGCTTTGCTTAATCCCACCTCCTTAATCCGTCACCAATGAATTTCATGTAACCCACCTATGTCCCTCCTTTGATGGCAATGTATAAATACACATGTAACCCGCCATTCTTTGGAGCATTATCTCAATTCATTGAGGTTCTGCTTCCCGGCATATGTCAACAGTTTGGCTCAAATAAACTCACTAAAATTCTTTACAGGTTTCAATGTTTTTTTTTTTTCGTTAACAGTACCTATCCCAAAGGTTTTCTCTTATGCTTTGAATGTAAAGATTTAGGTTCTCACCTGGCCAGTGTTGCTCAGTGGTTGAGCATCAACCTATGAACCAGGAAGTCACAGTTCAATTCCCAGTCAGGGCATATGCCCAGGTTGCATTCCCTTTCTCTCCCAACTTCAGTGTGGAGCATGCAGGAGGCAGCCAATTAACGATTCTCTCTCATCGTTGATGTTTTTATCTCTCTCCCTCTTCCTTCTTCTCTGAAATCAGCAAAAATATATTAAAAAAAAAGATTTAGGTTCTTAGCACTGAGCATAGTATATGAAATAGAAAGATAGACAAATAGCTAGCTAGTTAGATAGATGATAGATAGATAGATAAATAGAATAATAGATATAGGTACATAATAGATATATAGATATGATATTCAATAATTATTGAATTAATACATTAAATCTATCAATTCTTTGCCCTTATATAGTTTCAAAGCAGAAATAATAAATTAAGACTACCAGGTTCTTTATTTTATAAAAATGCAAAATATATTATTTTAGTTCTATGGACTAGGCATCATCTTTGGCATAACATCAATGTAAAGCATCTAATCAGAAATATAAAATTTAATTTCTGTATTTATGTTATAAACTATTGCATCTAGAAAAATATGTATATTTATTTTCTGACATCTTTGTCATTTTTTGTATTTTCACTGAAGGTAATATATGAAAATTATAGGCTAAAAGAAAACTGAATCCATCTCAGGTCATTGCCCTCTGTAACTCCTTGATTACAGAGGCTAAGATTTCAACTGACAACTTCATGTTAGTATTCTGAGAAATTTCATAAGTAGGCAATGTCTGCCTACTGAGCTTATTGTTATCAAGATTCCTAAACCTGGTTACAAAAATAACTGTAGCATAGCTATTTATAATTTACTTGTCAAAATTACCCAAGTTTTTTGCTATGAAAATGTACGTAGATAAGAGAAAATGATTAACCACTATCCACCGCTATCCAAATATTACATCTCTATGAAACTGAAGATATTCCTTTCATTTAACCCATTGAATAGAACTTAGGGAATCATGCCAGCAATGATATGTGAAAATTGTTTAAAAGTGGTTTTCTCAAAATTCTATTTTTAAATGTTCTGGTATTTATTTTCTCACGATTCTATGTCATTTTCATGATTTTCTACAGGCTAACCAGTTATTAAGAATTAATGAAAACTTGAACAATGTATGCTATAAATACACTTTCTATAGAAAATAATATGAGATTATATAATCTGTCCATATAACCTACATGGGGCTGTTATCATTGTCTTCTGTTTACTTTGTAATATAAAATATATATTATAGATTCCATTGAAAAATTCTCAAGTAATTATCTTTAAAATTAGCTTTTCTACAGATCATTAATTACCTCTGAAAATCTTGTATCTATCAGTGAGAATTGTCAATTGCAACTAATAGAAAATAAAAACTTAGCCAATTTAAATACAGAATATGTATCTCACCTTAAAATAAATTCAGAGGTAAATTATTTCATTAGTTTACAAGTATTTTCAAGGACTTAGGTTCTGTATAATTGTCTCTATGTCAACTTCATATATTGACTTCATCCAAAAATGTGTTCCATAATGATTATGAAATGACACCAGGGATTATATGGTTCTGCTTGACTCGGGACCTCAAGTCAGCCATGAAAGAACTGTACACTCACATGGCATTGACTAAATCTGATTCTATACCCACTCCTAAACCAGTGGTCGGCAAACTGCGCTCGCGAGCCTCGGTTTGCCACTCTGTTGACTAATGAGTTTGCCCACCACTGTCCTAAACCAATCACTGGCAAGAGAAATATGATTACATGATTAGAATAGATTCATCAGGATTTTCCCCAGGAAAGGATAGGGTCTCAATCCAGTGGGATATATGCTGGAAGCCAATTCCAGCATGTCATAATTGCAAGAGTTTCATCAAAAGGTTGATGGAACTTGGTTACTCAACAAAGGCTGAGTCACATATGTTATTGCCTGTTGGGGATGGCTAAAGGCATTTCCCCAAACCTGAAAAGGATGATTGCTTGCTGCCAGACAGCTCAGGGCATCTTAATCTACATGTTATTGTCTCCTCCTGCTGGCCAAACACCTGAACAGCCTGAGGTAATTCCCCAATCTGACAATGGATTCTGTACCTAACCCTACCCTTCGATGTGTATATCTCCACCTTGCCTTAGGACAAATTGTGTTAATAAAAAGCAAGGGGTCCTGAGACAAGGAGAACTTGGTTTCTTTAACCAAGCTCCTCTGCCCCCTCCCCGCCAAATGCCTTTCAAATTATGTCTCATCTCTGGACTATTATTTACTTTATGCACAGCCCCTTCTCCATATTCCAGAACCCTTCTAGATGCCAGATCAAGACCACCGGCATTAGGTATAAACTAAACAAACCTCGGACTTTTATATAAAGAAATAATAGAGGATATGGCTACTGGATAGACAAGAATCTGTATCTGCTTCAGTGACTCTTCAGTGAATACAGGGAATAATAAAAGTAAATTTGATAAATCTCATATTCTAAAAATAAACAATGTAAGAATTTGCTCTTAGGGACATGGTTACTAAAATGAGATTTCACTGCGTTCCAGCCCTCAGTTTTCTGTTACTTTACTGGGATTTGCCCACTGGCAACAGCATTATAAGCTGCACCCTGGAGAAGTCAAGAATTGCCTTCCCAGCATATATGAGTAGTTTTGTTATTCATATATTTTATTGATATTTATACTCAGTTCATTATGAAGTTTTATAGGTGAAAATATATGATTTACAGTATTTACTGTGGCTCCATAATAGTTTTATTATGCAGGCACAGTTGAGTTAATAAAAGTAGAGCACCATCTCACCTTGAGAACTTCTTGCTATTGCTAAGTCTTTTATTAAATTTTCTGTGACCATGGTAGTTAGCGTCTGTGACATGATTCCCCTGTGGAACAAGATTCTGGGGCTTTGCAACTTAAAGCAGATGATATGATACAATTCCCCTCTCCCGTTGTTGGATGTAGTGGTTTCTGAGACCAGATCTGAAACATCAGGGGTTATTTTGCTGAATGTCACACACTTGCACATTTGCCCAGCGACAATGAGAAGTCCTTTAACAATGAAGATATGCTTTGTTCCAATGACACTTTAGGAAATGAAATTCAAATTTTCTAGCAGTGAGCTGTACTTTTGGGGAGTCAGCTTCTTGCAAATTTTCTTGCATCACATAAAAAATGTCAACTGTGGATAAAACTTGAGAGTAGTCATTTATCATATTTCTCACTCTGCCAATCTCCTAGTGGTTAACATAATCAAAAGCTTTTCACCTTAAATCTTTGTCCCCTTCTTGGTTGTCAATGTTTTGTTGCTAAGTTACCCTCAATAATCACACAAAAAAAAAATCTCTATGCAAGAGTATTTTTATTGCAATCTTTTATATGTTCAGTTTCCTGTATTTTGCAAACCAATTTCATACAAACATAGGGAACCTGAAACAAGACTCTTCCTGGAAACCAATATTCCCTAAATAGTACACATATTTCTAAAACATTTTATAGATTACAGTTTGAAAGCTGCACATACCCTGACTACTCCAAGTAATAGACATTTCCCCTTTTTAATAGCAAAATAAAATAGAGTATATTCCTTACCCACATTGTCTGAATTCTGAATCACCATACCTACATTGAAATTGGAACAAAAACGTTCATCTAAGCTTTTATGATATAACAAAATATGCAAAAGAACATGCCTTTTCCTCTATTCAGCTTTTTGGAAATGGCTAATAATTATTTAGTTGATTTTCAATTTCTTTTTGCAACCGTTTATTAAGCACATACTCAAGATAACACATGGTGCTAAGTATTCTGGGAAGTACTAAAATGAGTAAAGACAAGAAGCTTGTCACCCAAGAAGAAAGATAATAACTTGACACATATGATTCATGTAAGTTTACCAAGGCAGCATTTAATAAGTGACATATATTGTCTATGAGTTAAAGATTCCCATCGCTACCACTTCCTAGATGAATAATTATATGAAACTCTTTGTCAGTGTTTATTAGATCAAAGCATGGGTTTGGTTAGCATTAGACAAGGGAGTCTGACAAGTTGTGCTGAAACCTAGGAAATGAGGAGGCTAACATTGCCCTTTGAGAATTAAATCTTAACAAAAACTCAAAAGGGGATGAAATACCCTGGGGGGTAGCAACCCATTGAATATGCTAATATATAACTGAAGCACTTATTTTATCAAAAGAAGAAATCAGGGAGAAAGAGAGATACCTGAGTTCATTGCTTAGTTTATCCATCCACTGTGAGAGTGGATGTATTAGATGTATTACCCTTGAGAAATGAATATTTCTCATTCTAATGCCCAGGTTATCACAAGGACAAAGCTTAATATAGATATTATTTCCCACTCATTGACAAGACAGTACATACCATGAGATGGCTACGGCCAACTAGCTTAACCTGATGCCATTAATCATTCAACACTAACAAATTCCCCTTATTTTGAGTTTTTGCTCAATATATAGATTTTAATTTCCATAAAATGTACTTTCTAGGGAAAGCTCATTATCCATTTTTTTTATATTTTCTATCTCTATGTTCTTGAGTTTTTATATAAAATTAAAAAAATTGCTTCTAATTGATTATGTGGGCTTTGCCCCTTGGTATTTGGTTACACAAATATTCTGATTCATGTGACAGCATTTTCATTCTGCTGTCTATGACAGTCCCACTACTTAGGGCCAAATTGTTCCTGAATCTTGATCAAATTATTTCTTGATTTTTTAAGAACCACATTCCATCAGCCTTTCCTGGGACCAGACATTTACAGGTATACTTCACTCTCCATTGGTTTCCCCGGTTAGCAAGACACTAAATTTCTGGTTATTTAGCTCTACCAGTTGTCACCTACATCAGTTACTAAAGGACATATTTCACTGTTAACTTTAGTCTATCAGGTAAGTGACCTAGTTACATCAATAAAAATATTAAAGAAACTGTCTCCAGTACATTCTTGATATAATATCAGCAAGATATATCCTGTTAAGATACTTATATACCATCATTTGTTGCAACATATTCATAACTTATTCCAGATGTGTAGATAATTTATATTTATAATCACTGAGAATTTGATGAACTGAGGGGAAATTTAAGGTGTATTATTTGTGATGACTCTATTAAATAGAATATGAAGACAAAAACAAAACTAGTGGTTATTTTCTGCAGGTTAATGCAATATTCTTTCTTTAATATCAGAAGCAGAGGGAAAACATTGGATACTATAATGGATAATTAGAAATGGGAACATATATCTCAGATTAGTGACACAGTACAAATCCCCCAAAATATTACAAAAATAATAAAAGCCAACATAGGATAGAAGCAACATAGGACAGAGGAAGGAAAAAAAAAGTTAAACATATTTTATCATCACATCAACCTAGTTTAATACTTTATGTTGTCTGGAGCAACTTTAACTTTTTAAAGCTCATTTTTCTTGCATGCTAAAGAAAAATGACAGCACCTGCTTGTTTTATTATCATGAAAATTAAATTGTGATATTTGCAAACTGCCTTGTAAAGTGTCTGGCATTTGGTAAAATTCACTTGATGATAAATATCAAATTATAAACACATAAATGTTAATAACAACACTCAATGGTGTAAATATTTATGTAAGGATGATTCCAATTCCTTACCAAATACTACTGGCAGAGATACAGTGTTGAACTTTCCAGTTGTTGAAATGGAAAACTGTAGGGTGTTTGAGGGCTGTGGGCTGTTCACTTAATTAAACAACGAGGCCATTAGACTGAAGTGACCCCAAGGCTGAAGTGGGCCACATAAGCAAACCACAACCAAAGCCTGCAAAGGCCTCAAGGTTAAGAAATAAAAACCTAAGGAGGACCAATCACAAACAATAGTCAATCAAATCGTTTGCTAAGATTTAATTCATTGCTTTGCTTTCGCGTCCACTCTATGTACGACTTTCCCTGACTTCTATCTGCAATCACACCTAACCATTTCTGATTTGGTGCTGCTCCATTCCAATCATCCTTTGCTCAAATAAACCCTTAAAATTTTAATATGCCTTAGTTTATCTTTTAGCAGGCTTGCTCAAAGAAAAAGCAATGACCAGGAAAGGCAGTAGCACACATGAGCTTTATTGGGTGGCACTTGGACTAGGTTGCATGAGAGGTGAAGTCCATCATAGTGTGACATTGTCCAGAGGTTTAGGTGAGAGGCTACCATCAAGAAAGAGAAAAGGCAAGAGAACTCCCAAGGGAGAGGGTGCTTCCCAATATGGGACTAAGATCAAATATGTTTGAGAAATATAGTTTGTTCATCGGAATGACCAGATATATATTTCTTATAAATCACAGTTCACCTCGGATTTTTAGCCTCTAGAACTGTGAGAAAATAAATTTCTGTGAGAAAATAAATAAGCCACTTGGTCTATGATATTTTGTTATGGGAGCCCTAGTTAACTATTACCGGCAGTTTCCAAGGAAACTGATTAGTGAATAATCTTCCCATGTTTGATTGAATCAAAATCTTCTAATTTGAGGCAATTTGTAATATTGTTTTCTTGAACAATGCATTCATGGTAGCCATGGTAGGTTTCTGAATGAACACACTCTCAAAAAATATTATAAAATAAAAACTATAATCACATTCTTCTAAAATAATGATTTCTCAAATTCATTATAATTGAAGACCAGTAGGGATTTAAATCTGACCATCACATTCGTTATCAGTACTTAGAATTTATAATTTAATGGCAACATGATACTAATAACTACTTTTTCAGAAATATTGCGGTCATTCTTTAGACAAGTATCTTGATATATATATGTTTATAAAATCTTAAAATTGTCCTTTCTTAACTTTCTTGGTGTCTATCTGACTTACTAGAATGAGGTCATAAGGAAAAAGACTTTTTCTGTCTCATTCTCAACTATATCCCAGAAATTGGAACTCAGTGTAACACATAATAGGTACTCAATAAATACTTATTTAGAAATTAGTTAATTATTATGAAAATTAATGTCTGATTCCACAAAAATATTGTTAAAGTCTCCTTTTCCCTTACATATTCACAGTGATGAGTTTTTTAAAATAAATTTCCCTCTAATATGGGTGGCTCTCATTGTTATAAGAAACATGGTTTAGATAAGATGGGATAAGTTTCAGATTTTGGAAGTAGATTAACACAGAAACTACTAAGGTTGGAATAGGTAATCAGTGAAGGTTCAAATCTCAGGGAGCAAAAGTTATGGAATCAAGTGGAGCTGGCAGACAGGTGAAAGTCATTGAGGAGTTTATTCAGTATGGAAGTGAAATGCAGGCAGATTCAAACAGACTAGTAACAATAGTAGCTAAAAATTATTGATTACTTGCTATTTTCCAAATATTCAAAATTTTAAGTGTCGGGAGCGACCTCAGTTGACAAAATCCTGAGAGGGCAGGTTTCACAAAGTGACCTGCCTGTTCCCAAGGTTAGTCATACATCCTGCCCCCCTCTTAGGCTTAGAGACCCCTAAGCACAATAGTTAGTAATCACACATTCAGCCCCCTAAAGCTTAGTTAACCTTTAAGCACAGTTAATGTATAAGCGTAATTACCCTTCAGCAAGAAGCATGGCTAGGCTATATGATGGTAAGGAATTTAGGTGTCGTCAGAGTTGTGTGCATAGGTATAGCCGTTAGGATCTTAGCCAAGATAAGGAGCTTTGTGTAAAGGTCAGTGGGAAACCTTAAACAAAGGGGTATAATTATGCTCACCACATTATAGGAATGATGTAATGTATGGAATGTAACTGACCCTGTATAAAAGTGTGGAGAAAAATAAACTCAGGATGGCAAGTGGGAAGTGCTTCCATCCTCCCGATCCCATCCTGTTCTCTGTCTGTCATTTCTCATCCTCACCCCCCTTGCAGGTACTTTTCGACTGATGCCGGCAGGCTCCGGCATTTAAGCCATGGGCTTTCTTTATATGTACTGTCCCATGACTCCTATTGGAGGACTGGATGGAATGGGTCATGGAGAGAGGAGTTCAGGGTAGGTATAATTCAAAGGAGGTAGGTCTCATAATTAGAAGCCAAGTTAGAGAAAATAAATATTTGTAGCCAACACACTGAGAGAGGAATTTCATTAGGAGCATGCACACAGGAGGTAGAGGCAAATACACAATGACAAGGAAGTCAATCATACCAGAAGAGATTGGCAAAGAGAGGACAGGAAGTAGAAGAGCGTCTTCACTCTCACATCCTGAGGTTATACCAATTTTAGTGGAAGGAAGAGGAGAATAGGGAAATGTGGAGACTGTTTAAATGGGAGGACAGTCTTGTTATCAAGTTTAAATTTGAATTAATTTAGTTTAAATATTGGCTGAGACTAAACATGCAACAGAAGCTACATTTTAATTTAGAATAACTGACTTCTTTTAATGGAATTAAATTAATAGTCTGCAGGGGGATCTGGACAGTAATTATAAACATTTCTCCAGGCAATTCTATTGTGTACCTAGGTTGAAAACCAGTGATTTATCCATAGATTGGTCCCAGAAACAAGAAAAAATTTCAAAGGTGACTCATCTAATTCTTTCTTAATTTCCTTCCATCCATCCTTCTCTTTTTTCTTCCTTCTTTTCTCCCATCCTTCCGTCCTTCTTCTTTCCTTTTATCTTCTCTTCATACATCTTATTTATTAAGGTTTCATTTAGAGTGAAATGAATAACACAAGATTGCAGATTATTCCAGACTCTTCAAACAAACATTCACTCTTCTATTGATCTCAAAATGTTGGAAGTGGTGAGAAGCCAAGATTCACAAAAGTCTAATTACATCCTTTCTCTTCTTATCTGTGTGGTTCTTCTGCTTATTTTCCCATTGAATGAGAACTTATCTTTAGTCAAAATCTGAGTTCTCTCTACCTGTCATTTCTAGTCAATACCCATGAGTTGAATCTTTAGGCAGGATATAACTAGGGGGAAAACAAATTAGAGTTCATAAAAACAAAACAAAACACTTTTTTTTTTTTTACTTTTTCTCTCTCCAAAAGTCTGGAGATTTTACATATATATATATTTCCCCCCCCCCCCCTCAAAACAAATCAGCTCTACTTCTCAAAGTTGATGCAGCAACTTATTCTGGATAGAATTACCTTGTCCTTGCCTGAGGTGATGAGCCCAGGGTTTAGCCCTAATAGTAGATGCCAGAAGCCAATTCCAGCATGTCAGCAGGGCTGAATCATCTGGAGATGGCTGAGGGGATTTCCCTAAACCTGAAAAGGATGCATAAAATAATTGTTTGCTGCCAGACAGTTCAGGGCATCTTAATCTACATGGTATTGCCTCCTACTGGCCAAACACCTGAACAGCCGTAAGATATTCTCCAATCTGACAATGAATTCTGTACCTAACCTGACCCTTTGATGTGTGTATCTCCACCTTGCCTTAGGACAAATTGTGTTAATAAAAAGCAAGGGGTCCGGAGACAAAGAGAACTTAGTTCCGTTAGGTAAGTTCCCTCTGGCTCCCAAAATGCCTTCCAAAATTATGTTTCGTCTCAGGACTCTTATTTAATTTATGCACAGTGCCTTCTCCAGATTGCTGAACCCTTCTAGATGCCAGATCAAGACCACTGGCACTAAGTAGAAACTGCAAGAAAATATTATATATGACCAAATGAAATACAGATGAGAAAACTGATATTTAGAGCCATTTGGAAAGGCCTTTCACGTCTTGCCCCTTGAACCTTTAGTATATTTGAAATGGGCAGAATAACCTTCAGACTGGATCAAACAAACATTGTGTTTCAAACACGTTGTAAAGCTAATAGGAAAGCAGGCATCCTGACTACAGGACTTAAAGATAAGGACATTTTTTAGAATTAACAATGAGGAGTTAGGAGGAAGCTAGATAAATAGGGGTGAAACCACGGGAAAGGGAGTAGAACCAGGAACTCAACTAGATGGAGTTACTAAGCACCGCCAACTGGGCGAGGAAGGAAGGGCACTCAAGAGAGAGGCATTAACTTTAAAATGCATGGGTATTGCTTAGACAGGCAGTGTTCAGATAACCAATCACAAGGCAGTAAGGTGTATAGACCAATCCCAAGAATACTGCCAAGGCAGAATTCTTTGAAAAGACCAGTTAGGAGCTAGCAAGACTACCCACCCCTAAATTAAAAGGTGCACACTTCCTCTCACTCTCTCTCTTCTCCCCAGCATGCAATGGGTTCCTGAAGTTCACTCCTGGGGCAGGGGAGCACATCCCTGTGCCGATGTGGCTTATGGCCATGTGGGCCTCCACACATGGGCAAATAGACTTTAGTTAGCTTGGATACTAAACTACTCCTGACTGTAACATGGGAAGAAAGCTCTGGACACTGGCCAGCTCCTGAAACCCCAGCTCCACCTTTTCCAGGACTGCTTCTCCCAATAAACTTTGTTCCCATTAATTGATTTTGTCTGTGACTTCATTCTTTGATTTCACTAGAGAAGAACTCAGACTCAATCAACACCCACATTTTTTGGTATCAGCACGATGATGTATAGCTAAAGAAAACTTTAACTTATTGGAGCCAATAAATACTCCTTTTTTTCTGTTAATGTAATTCTTTCCCTTCCCCTTCTCCTAGAAAAACCATTGCCTTTTACTCTATCAGCACTATTTGGGTTTCTGCCTGAATCAGTGCTTCCCAGAATTGCAATTCTTTTTTATCTAAAATAAAAGCGTATTGCCTTTTCTTTAGTTTTTTTTTTCTTCTTTGGTTAAAATTGATCACATTAGTATTTTCCCAATATCATAGCACCATTATGTGATCTCTATGCCTTCATTTTCTTAAAAGCAAAAGATGTCATAATAAGACCCATGAGATTGTTTGAAAGTTTAAATAATGTAATTCATAACCAATGTTTAAAAATTAATCCACATAGGTAATCTTGCAATAAATGATATTTCACTATTATCATCATTATTATGTATACAATGAAAATTTAATACACATTTATATATAAAAATCAATTTTACCACAATCACTTAGAACACACAAAATCTCATAAATTTGTAAAATGTTATTTCTTAAGAATAATGAAAATACCTCATTGTTTTTCAATTTTTAGTGAATTTTTTTGTCTTGTTTAAAGTAGACTAATAACAAAGATACTAGTATTTGATCATCTTCCAGTAGTTTATCTACATGTTTTTGCATTAATATTATTTTTACATAATAACTATTTTATATTATCTGAGATTATATTTAAAATACAGGTTGATTTTTCTCCTTCCTCATATTTCTCTTTCAACCTTGTATTCCAAGTGGCTGCCACTAGGTTAATCAAGAGTCAGAAAAAAAAAATCTCTATTGGATTATCTCTATATAGTATATGAAAACTGTGCTGGAAGGAGATTTCTGATTTAAAATATTCATTATCTAAAGCTCTGACTATTAATACTATTTGGAAAACATAATCCTATTCAACTTTGAAACACTTGAAAGCTTATGTTAAATATATGTAAATTTATATAAAAATATTAATAAGTGTTAAAAATTACATTGCATAATTAACTTAAAATTATCAGTCAATATTTGTCAAAAAATCAAATCCGTAATGTAACTGAATTAACATATAGGATAGATACTCTAATTAATCAAACCTGAACAACATACAACACAGTATCTGTTAAAAGCATACTGTGTGCTTATAATAGTAGAGATTTTTGAAATGTAAAGTAAGCCATATTAATGATTAGTACAGAATATGGCTTCTCCTTTGAAATACCATCCTTCCAGGAACTAAAAATAATTGATACAATTATATTTTAAATGCTAAGATATTTATTTATATTTATTTAAATACTCAAATATATGTATTTAATTTTTTTATTTTCATTTTTTATATTTTTTATTGTTGATAATATTACAGATATCTGCCATCCCCCCTCCTCCTGACTATATATTTTTAATTAAATTTATTGGGATGATACTGGTCAACATGAACATATATGTTGCAGGTGTGGGTTTCTTTGTTACAAGATCTTTGTATTGCACATGTGCCCACCACCCTCAAGTATTTTATTTACTCATTTATAGTATCTTCTATGTGGGAGTTTTAGCTAATATTGCTTTTAAAATAAAACTGTTATTTAAAGCATAGAAAATTATACTATACAGTAGTTCCACTCCTAACCAGAAAAATATTCCTCTGCAATGTAGCTGGTGTAGCCAAAATATTTTCTACTTACTGAACAGCTGTGCGCTCTCCCACCTTTCCCAGTCTGGTTGCAGCTGCTTCAGACTATGTAATGGTTCTAGACAATAAACTGAGAACAGAAATCGTACTTCGGAATCTTCCTCTGCTGCCACAGTAAGCAGAAGAATTTGCTCTTGGGTGAACAAAACACAGGATCATAGAAGTGCCTGCACCAGTAGCTCCACTTGAAGCTGCAACAGTGCCTAATCTATCCTAGCTAATGCAGAGAGGGCCATTGGGTTACCTTCAACAATACCTACAGATAATTATCCAGTAGTTCTCTCTTATCCACAGGTGATGCCTGAAACTACACACACTATCAAACCCTACATATATTTTTCCTATACACACACACATAAGATAAAGTTAAATTTATAAATTACTCACAGTACGAGATTAACAACAATAATAAAACAGAATGATTTATATCAATACTAGGGGCCCAGTGCACGAATTTGTGCACCTTGAAAGGAACTGTGGGCCACAAGATTGCGGTGGGCACAGGGGCAGGTCTCGGCCCATCCTCCACACCTCTGTCCAGACCCTCCCACTGTGGCCCCCCGTCTCCTTTCTGCTGGCATCCCTGCTCCTGCTGCCACCGCTCCCATGTGCTGAGGGCAACAGCCCCACTCGCACCCACTGACGGCGTGGATCAACTGGGGAGCCAGCAGTGGGTGTGAGCAGGGCTGGCGCTGTCAGTGGGTGTGAGCGACAGCTGCTACCCTGATTGCCCCTCAGGAGCAGGGGGAGGTAGAGAAGCCCTCAGGGGTGATTGGGGCCGGCAGCTGCTGCTCATACCCGCTGATGGTGCCAAGTGATCGGGACCAGCACTGGGCACTGACAGCAGGTGCAAGTGATGGCTTTGGTGTCGGCAGTGGGTGTGAGCAGAACTGTCAGTGGCAGCAGATGTGAGAGACAGCTGCCAGCCCCGATCACCCCTCAGGGGCAGGGGGAGGTGGAGAAGCCCTGAAGGGTGATCAGGGCCAGCAGCCACCACTCGCATTGCTGATGGCGCTGAGCATCAGGTCTGGCACCGGGCACCTGCAGCGGGTGCAAGCAGCAGCTCCAGCAGCAGCTCTAGCGCTGGCAGTGGATGCGAGTGGGGCCAGCACCAGGAGCATGTGCGAACACCAGGTGGGGCTACGGCTCAGAGGAGCAAAGAAATTTCATTAATCACCAGAGGCTCACCCCGATGATAGCAACCGGCGCCCCACCTCGGTCTGGCACCCCTGCTCACCTGCTCCACTATCCTGCCGCGGCTGATGCCTGCCATGTTCAGCGCGCTGTTTCCTGCTGCCAATGCCTGCAATGTTCCATGCATGCCCCCTGGTGGTCAGCGCATGTCATAGCGACCAGTTGTTCCGCCATTTGGTCTATTTGCATATTAGGGTTTTATGTATATACATACTATAATAATACTTTTGTGAATGGCTTTGGGCCATTATTAAATAAAATAAGGGTTACCTGAACATAAACAGCATGATACCATAACAGCAAATCTCATAACAGAGACAGCTAGTAAATTAATAAAGTGTGGGGGAGTCCATACAGCCTGACTACACTGGACAAAGGGATGATTCACATCCCAGGTAGATGAAAAGGAATGTCTCAAGATTGTATCACGCTACTGAGAATGGCGAAGATTTTTAAACCTTTGACTTTTTTTTCTGGAATTTTGCCTTTAATATTTTTGGACGATGGTTAACCACAGGTAACTGAAATTGTGGAAGACAGTACATGGATAAGAGGAGACTACTATAGGGAACTTTGCTTTCTTTGTGCTATGCACAGAGCTAAGAACATTCTCACCAAACAAAATAAATATGATTGAACTCCAAAGTGGTAAACAATGAAACAATTAAATGAAACACAAGGGACTCCAAAGTTGGAGAAAGGATGCATTTTGATGGCCTTTGTAGCCAAAAACCTAAAAGGGTAGGAAAAATTATGTGCTAAATGATCACTTACCAATACCTCCTTCAAACAAGTTATCTTATGTGCTAGACTAGGTATTCCTACACTTGCCAAACCACACACAATATTTCTGAGCAAGCAGGTACAATGGAGATTTCTTGGAGATGAACTTTCCTTTCTAAAGAAGCATCATCTAACTGAAGGCTGTGGAACTACCTTAAAGGAATCTTAGTATAAAAAATTGGTACCCAAAGGCCATTAACTCACAAGGACAAGTTGGTTGAGTTAGAAAGTGGCTCATTCAATTTACAGACATTAAAATTGTTTTAAGACAGATGTTTTATGCACTTTGGTCTATTTCAGTTCTTTGTAAGATTGATTTTATTTCGAGTGAAACTTGGCAAACGCCAGTGTTTGTGATAGTATCAAGCTCTGGACTATTAAAATATATCTGTTTGATGGGCACCACACACTGGGCCCTTCTGTCTTCATTCCGGGTGAGCTGACTGCTGAGGCAGCAGGATACAAAGGTCACACACCTTCTTGTTTTACCTCCAGAAACAGCGATAAAACTTGTACAGAAACCCCACAGGCAAAGAGAAGTGGTTTTAATCACTGTCTACACTCTTGCACTTGCATATTCCTCCCTCCAGCTGTATAGCAAAGTGCCTCTTTCATGAAAACAAAAATAACTCCAGAACACATTATGTTGTATCCCTCTGTAGGGACTAGGGTTACCTGTGCTTCCACACTACAGGCTATGTTAGGGGGGAAGCCCCATGGTGAAAGCAAAATTATTCAAATGAACCCTTACTGGGGAAAAAATCCACTTCTGGGTTATAATATAATATACCTAGTAATACACATAGTATATTTCTTTGGTCAAGAGGTTGGTAAACGTATGTGTATAATAATATGAGCATCTCAGTAGAAATAGTTACATAAAAAGCAGCAGGACGACTTAGTACAAATTACTTTTTGAATAATAACTGTACTGATATACTCTCCACTACTAAATACACCTATAATATACTATAATACATTGTTAAGGATTTATATTATCCTTCTGATAAAAAAACAATTGAAAAAAATCATTGCTAGGAACCTAATTTCTTCTAGTTAATAATAATCTTTGGTGACCAAGTAGTGTTTCATGCCTTATAATAAAACACCATGATTTTACTTTTTCTTGTCTGAACCCTATTAATGTTAGTAATATTGTTTCTTTTATTGTGATTTTGACTCTCTAGAAAAAGTATTTAAACATATTTCTTATAAGAAATATAGATCTTCTAAAGAACAGGTAAGAGGAATAACACATCTGTAAAAAAATAAAGAAAAAGTTGAGATAAATTATCTTTGGTATTATCTTTCCTTTCTATGGAAAAATTAAGATAATTTATTTACTGATTCAGTCACTTTACATTTATTCATTCAGCATATGAGATGTTTAACCATCAAAAAGGCAGCATCATTGTCTTTCAATTATTCATTTGGTAAGGAGAAATAAATGAATAGAGAAGTATGACCCAATTATATTATAAAAACATGCTATATACATGTGATAAATATAATTTTGTTTCCAACAATCATTTTCAATGTTCTTCTTTTTGTAACTATTTTGAAAATTTTCCCCACACTACCATTCAGTAAAAGTAGATTTTTCAGTCCTTGTGCCCCATTCTCCCTCCCCAAAAGTGGGACATATTTCTCAATCTAGGTCAGTCTTAGCATTCCTGGAATTGATTGCTTCAAAAAGGGGTACATAGTCAAATAGAATTTAACATAATCTTTTTGAGAGTGAAATAAGAAGGAGGATAAAAAGGTGTGTACATGTGTGCTCTAAAATTTCTCATTACAAAGATAAAATGCAATGAATGTAAACCTATGGACAACCATTCTCTCTCTCTCTTCTCTCTCTCTCTCTCCCATATATATATATATATATATATATATATATATATATATATATATATATATATATATATAAAATAAAAGCCTAATATGCTAAGCGTTCAGTCGTCTGGTTGTTCGTTCAACCAATCAAAGCATAATATGCTAATGATATGCTAAGGGGGCAGACAGTTGACCAATCGACCAGTGTCTATGACATGCACTGACCACCAGGGGGCAGACACTGTCACTGGTAAGTTAGCTTGCTGCTGGGGTCTGGTTGATTGGGACTAAGCGAGATGGGCCGGACATGCCCTGGAGCCCTCCCACAGTTTCTCCCTGGCTGGCCAGCCTCCCACATCCCTCCCCAGCCCCAATCATGCACCAATGGGGTCCCTCGGCCTGGCCTGTGCCTTCTCACAATCTGGGCTGAGGGACCCCCCCCCCCCCCAGAGAATTTCATGCACCAGGCCTCTAGAATGTGTAAAAATATATATATATATTTCAGAGAGGAAGGGAGGGGGGAAGAGAGATAGAAACATCAATGATGAGAGAGAATCATTGATCAGCTGCCTCCTGCACGTCCCCCTACTGGGGATCAAGCCCACAACCAAGGCATGAGCCATGACCTGACTCAAACCTGGTTCATAGGTCCATGCTCAACCACTGAGCCATGATGGCCAGGCAATTGGCAACATTTTTTACATCATAAGGGGGAAAAACCCTATTATAATAGGGGAAATATTTATCAGGAAACAGAATCTCATAAGAGAAAAAGAAAAAAGAGAGTGAAAACAACAGTGAATGAGAAAGAGAGAGCAAGACTGGGCTCAGGTGCAGAAAGCACAAGAGAGGGCTGTTGGCATCATTTGAGATCATGGATCCAAATGTAACCAAAGCCAGACTTCTCTATCTACTATCCCAATGACAAGGACCAGTAAACTTCATTTAAAACTTAGTAACACTGATTGTCTAACCGCTGTACACCTAAAACTAAAACAAAATAATGTTGAATGTAAACTGTAATTGAAAAATAAAATAAGAAAACTTAGTCACAATAGCACCATTAAATGCTTATGTAACCAATGTTAAAAATAACATGTTCCTGCTGTCTCAGATTTTTGCAGAGACCTCAAAGGTAGAGAACAACTCTTTAAGGTCTACATCCTCAGGTAAGGTTCTCACCTGTCTGTGTACTTGCTAAACTGTAAGGTAACTCATTCAGTCTGCACATGCCCTTCACCCAGGGGCTATTTGTGAGGAGAAACATCCTTTGACATTTGAAAAGGGCAGATGTGTGAATTTCTTTGGAAAGACTTGTTCCTATAGTGTGTTTTCCCAACCCTTTCTGCCCTGGGGGCGGAGGAGGCAGTAGTAGAGTAGTTCCCTCATTACTCAAGCCAAGAGATGGAGACTGGAGAGAAGTCATTTGGAGAGCTTTACAGGGTTCCCCTGAAGAAAGAGGAACATAGGGCTGGGTTTCACCCCAAAATAGCAATGAGAAATGGAAAATACAGGTACAACTTTGTCATTGATGAGGCCAGCACCTCTTTCCCCACGCAGGCCCCTTTGACAAACCCTTTAATAGGCCCTGAGTCTCTTACTTCACATGCAAGGAGAAAGTAGAAGAATGCTATATCCATGTGTCTTAATGTTTAATGCAATATAGCGCCAATGCCTAAATGTGCCTAATTTACTGCCTTGAAATTCTGAAATTGGGTCCCTCTTGGATTATAGCAAGCAAGACAGAGGGATAGTCATACAGAGAAGAGCTCTTCCTCTCCTCCAAAACATAAGCTTTTTGTAAAGCGCTTCATTCCAATGCTCATGCTTGGAGTTAACCTCTCTTTTACCCTCCTTTCTTTTTCTTAGCTACTTTTTAATTACAGCCCAACTTGCTCATTATCATTGTGACCTGTAGTCCCTTGATCTAGTTCCTATTGTCCTGGGCCAGTGTTCCTCAATATGTAATCAGCCATATTTCTCAATGCACGATCCAGAGGATTTGTGCCAGAATGACCCGGGGCACTCATTACAATGGAGAAACCTGGCTGCACCTTCTTCCTACTGAATTAGCAAATCCATGCTGGGGCCAGGGAAATTTACCAATAACATCAGGATAGATTCAGACCTGGAATGGAATGTGAGAATGTGGGACTCAGAACCTCAGGCCATTTCAGGCCATGACCTGTATTGTGCCTCACCCTGCCTCTCAGATTATACAAATGAGAAGCCTTTTAAAGAATGCAACCAAACTCTGCTAAAAGACAGCCCTGGAAAGTCCCCATTTTCTGTCTCTTAACATTCCTTCCAAGTTCACTGGTATTGCTAGAAATTCGCAGAAATTTTGCTTGCTGATTGCAATTACTTGCTTTCTAACCTTGGCTAATGCTTGTCTCTCATAATCCCCCCAAAATGTCTCTCCCAAACTTTCTCCATCCTCACCTCAAGTCTTCATGCCCATTCCTAATGTTCCTGTTCTTATACAAAATAAGTAACTAATAGAACTATATGAGAGCTTGACATTCCTCTGCAACTCAATCTATCTCTGCTCCTCCGCCTTCATTTACTCAAATCTGAGAAACAAATTTCCTTCTTGCCAAAGCCAACTCTTCTACCTTTATTCTTGGGTATCCTTCCCATTTGAGGGGGCCTTAGTTCTGTTTACTATCCCTTCACTGTCTTTCATGCCATGTTGAGTCTTCCATACCCTAAAGAAAAGTGTGTGTGTGTGTGTGTGTGTGTGTGTGTGTTTTCCCTCACGCTAGCACACTACTTCTTTTTCATCACCCAATATTGTAATAGAATATACTGCTCTCAATGCCCCACTTCTTTTTCCTTCACCTACTTTTCTTTTTTATTGATTTGAGAGAGAGAGGAAGGGAAAAAGTGAGAAAGAGTGAGAGAAATATTGATTTGTTGTTCCACTTATTTATGCATTCATTGATTGCTTCTTGTCTGTGGCCTGACTGGAGATTTAACCTACATTCTTGGTGTATCAGGTCAGTGTTCTAACCAAGTAAACTGTGTAGGCAGCTTGAGCCCCCCTTCCCGCAACCTGCATTCTGATAGATATGCTTGCTAGCCCCAGCTCCCTTTCCAATTGTGTCCACCTAGCCTTGCAAAACCTGTTTCCCTGAATGCTTATCTTAACAGGAGCTATAAACCACACACAGCCCCACAACAGGGTCTGACTGCCAGTATCAGATGGGGTCTTGGTCACTATCTCACTTCCTACTTACAACCATCACAGGGGCTACAAAGTCTGGAAGCCTGGTCCATATTTGGGAGACAAAGAAACTCGGCGGATAAAAGGGAAAGCTCCACCTGCATTTGGCACTCAGCTTTGGGAATCCCCTGAGTCACAGCACCAGTGATCCTGCAATTAAAGTGCATGTTCTGAATCTTCTGAGTGCCTGGCTGTTTTGTCTTCCTGCCGCCTGGTAACTTCTGTAACAAAACCACCCAGAAAGGGCTCTTCACTTACTTTTTAAACTTTGCAGTGTCTTCTCCATACCTTATCAGATAACTTACTTTCTTTTTTTCTTTTAATACTAGAGTTATGGTGCACAAAATTCGTGCACAGGGTGTGTGTCCCTCAGCCCAGCCTGCACCCTCTCCAATCTGGAATCCCTTTCACAATCCAGGACTGCTGGCTCCCAACCACTCGCCTGCCTGCCTGCCTGATTGCCCCTAACCGCTTCTGCCTGCCAGCCAGATCACCTCCTAACCACTCCCCTGCCAGCCTGATTGATGCCTAACTGCTCCCTGCTGGCCCAATTGCCCCTAACTGCCCTCCCCTGCCAGCTTGGTCACACCTAACTACCCTCCCTTGCCAGCCTGGTTGCCCCTAACTGCCCTCCCCTGTCAGCCTGGTTGCCCCTAACTGCCCTCTCCTGCAGGCCTTGTCACCCCCAACTGCCCTCCCCTGCAGGCCTGGTTGCCCCTAACTGCCCTGCCCTGCTGGCCTGGTTGCCCCTAACTGCCCTCTCCTGCAGGCCTGGTCACCCCCAACTGCCCTCCCCTGCAGGCCTGGTTGCCCCTAACTGCCCTGCCCTGCTGGCCTGGTTGCCCCTAGCTTCCCTCCCCTGCTGGCCATCTTGTGGCAGCCATCTTGTGTCCACGTGGGGTGTCCATCTTTGATCACATGGGGATGGCCATCTTGTGTGTTGGATTGATGGTCAATTTGCATATTACCTCTTCATTATATAGGATATATTTTTTACTGATTTCAGAGAGGAAGGGTGAGGGAGAGAGAGAGAGAAATATCAGTGATGAGAGAGAATCATCAATTTGGCCACCTCCTGCATGCCACCCACTGGGGATTGAGCCAACAACCTGGCATGTGCCCTGACCTGGAATCCAACCATGACCTTCCGTTTCATAGGCTGATGCTCAACCACTGAGCCATGCCAGCGAGGCAAGGAATTACTCTCTCGAAGGAGATAATGGTCTTCTGATTTTTGTATTCAACAGTGGTTTCATTCTTTAAACTCCTTGGAGTATTTGACACTGCTGTATCTCCTTCCTTCTTTTAACTTTTTAGTCCTTTGATCCTACACAATGTGACACCATCCAATCCTGGTTCTCTTCTGTCAACTCTCTGTTTCTTCTTCATCTTTTTTTTAATCCTCACCTGATATATTTTTCCATTGATTTTTTTTTTTTTTAGAAATGGTGGAAGATAGAGAGAGAAAGACAGAAATAAATATTGATGTGAGAGAAACACATCGATTGGTTGCCTCCTGCATGAGCCCTGACCAGGGCCTGGGCCAGGGAGTACCCTGCAAGTGAGGTTCCTGCTCTTGACTGGAATTGAACCCGGAACCCTTCAGTCTGCAGGCCGATGCTCTATCCACTGAGCCAAACCGGCGAGGACTCTGTTTCTTCTTCACTACTTTCCTCCTCATCCCAAATGTACATGTCCCTACGAGTTTTGTCCTTAACTCTCAGGTTGTCATTGAACAGAAGGAACCACTAGGAAAACAGCAATTCCTATGTGTTAGGTTCACTGATGGGAATGACAGGGCAGCATGTGTGCTCACAGCAGAAGTGTGTCCCCCAGCCTCTGGGGACTTCTCTGATTGAACGTGAATGATGAGCAGGAGCTGGAAACAGCAAAGGCAGAGGAGGGCTTCTGGCAGAGGGAACCAAAATGAAAGCACCCTGTAGGAGAACTGGATCAATTTCTTTTAAAAACTTTGGTGAATGTTTACTCTTTTAAAGCCCTCAAATACAATTTCTTGAATCTTCTGTAAAAATGAATGTCTTTGGGGAAAAAAAAAAAAAAGTAATGAGGAGAGGAAGAAGGAGGTGGTGGAAGGGAGTAAAATTAAAAAAGCAATCTTGAACACTTGCTGAAAAGCTGTGGACCTGGATCAAGATAAGCCAAAGTTCCTGTACTTGTTTTCATTATTTTGTATATGAGATCAAATCTCAAGGAGCAGTATTTTTTCTCTTGTTTTATAACATAGAAGAGATATTAAGAGGCTTAAGTTCTATTTATCTAAGTAAACCAACTTTCCCCTCATCACATGAGAGCTTATAAAAAATAAATTTCTAACATCCTTCTCAGAGGTATTTTTAGGCAGGTGTTTATTTGCTATTGAAATGACAACCAGCGAGTCCGCTAACCCCCTTATTCTTTTGTATCTCGGGCAAAATAAATGGAAAACATCACTATTGTAAGAAAAATGGTTTTGGCAGACTCTTCCTTCTTGTGTCTCTGTCAGCATTTTAATACCATTCAGCCTGAGTTCAAGAGGGTCACTTTTTAATAAATGTAGAAACATGTAAAGGTTTTTATAAATAAAACTAAGCCATTCTGCTCTTTGTCAATTTGCTTATGTCGCACAGAGCGTTCTTTTTGCCTCCTGTACTGATCGCATTATCTCCTTTTATTTTTCTAAGCCCCGACCTCACCACATACTAATGGATTGAGTTGATTTCACACCATGTAATACCTCACGCGCTTTCAGTGTTTGTTTACAGAGGCACTGCCTTCAAATAGAGCAGAGAGAGAAGAAAATGCAAAAGACCAATTCCGCTCCCTAGCATCATTAACGGAAAGATGTATTGTCACTGCAAGTCCTGTATCGCCTACAATAGCTTCGGTGGAGTCACATCTGTTTACCCTAATGCTTAAGGAGCAGGGTGTGTGACAGGGAATGGGAATATGCCATTTGATTTGCAGCTGTTAGCTGACATCCAAGACAGTGGGGAGATGCATAAATAAAAACAAAATCATCCTTCCAGTGCAGCGGCCGGACATCATCTGGAGAGGCTGCAGCCCAGGCCCGTGTAGGCTCAGGATGGCTGCACCACAGTGACAACATCAGGCTTACCGTTGAACTTTCTCCTTCTCAGGTCAAATGGCTTTGAAACACGTTCAGAGATAGCTTTTATATGTCATTTGTAGTGTGATGATCCTTTTATCCTATACAATAAAAGGTTAATATGCAAATTGTCCCTCAACTGGGAGTTCAACAAGGGGGCAGAAGTGGGGGGTTCAGCCCTCCAACCTCCTGCATCCCTTCCCCCTGCCCTGCTGGCCCAGCCTGATTGGCCTCAATCGGGGCAGGCCGGCAGGACCCACCTGTGCACGAATTTGTGCACCGGGCCTCTAGTCATTTTATAAAAACCCAATTAGATGTCACCTCTCTCAAGCAACTTTACTTTTTCTTTCTAAGACAGGTAGGGGTGTATAGTCTAACAGTATATTTCAAAACTGCTCTATCTTCACAAATAAATAATACTCCAGGGAGACGAATATACAAGGCTTCTCAGTGTTGATTGAGATGAGAGTCGCTTTGAATCTTAAGTTTGGTTTTAATAGAAGATAGGATGATTTCAAGGCCAAATATGGAGTCCCGGGGAATGATAAGATTTTAAATACAACACAGATTTAGGGGTGAGTTCTAATTCTGAGAACCAAAAATTACCAAAGCCAGCATTCTTCATTCTCACTTAATTCTAACTGGAATTGGCCAGCGCTTATAACTATGTCTTAAGGATCGAGTGCTCTAGAAGTAATACAGATAGCAAGTTTTTAAAATAATACATTTTAACCACTCCATTTGTTCACACCTTAAGCAAAGGTAATGTGTGCCCTGAGAGGGTCGAACTGCTTGGGAGCAGAGCACAGAACATCCCAGGCTGGAGGGCGAATAATCTGCACAAGGGCAGAGACGATTCAAGCAGAGATAAGACTCAGAACGAAGGTACAGGCATGAGACTGCAGAGTACATGCTGGAAAATTATGAGCCATTATTGTGAGAAGTGGTTACAGTGTATAGAAGAGTTGGGGGGATAGCATACTTGTGAATAAATCTGGAAATGCAAAAAAGTACCCATGCCTTTGACTGTTAATATGTGTTTTGGGAAATCTGAGTTTTATATAAAATTGGTTTGAAATTGGTTCGACATATAATTGGTTAGATGTTTCACATTAGCTATAGCTGATCAGAAAAAGACATTTAAATATAAGGGAAAAGACATATATTTGTATCTATTTTCTACCCTGTACTAAGGTGCTCATCATCCATTTTCTGTGTTGATCTCTCCACAACCTCAACATGTTTTATGTCACCCATTTCTCAGATGAGGAAACTGAGACTTAAGAGAGTGGGATTACTGTCCAGGACTGTCAGCAAAGGCAGAATACACTAGTGATTAGGATCACAAACTCAGGGGCTGGAGTAGTTAGGGCCAAACCCAACACTCACACATATGAGAAATGTTGACTTTGGACAAGTGCTTAATAACTCTATGATTCAGTTTCCTCTTCCATAAATGAAAATAACAATAGGATCTACCACACAGGGTTGGAGGAGGTACTATGTGCAGCACATTTAGGATAATGTCTGCACTTAGTGCTATGTATATTCCTTGCTGTGTTGCCATCACATGTATTGTGAAAGAAAGAACAGGACTAGGATGCAGAGATGACATAAATTTAAGGTTTGAAGGTGAATGTCTCCTCCCAATTGAAAATGTAACTTATGAAAATGCCAAAGGACCTATTTTAGCCTGGATATGTATCATCCCCAGAAACTTCAAAATTCTGTACCATTGTATTCCCACTTTACAGATAAATTTAAAATTTATACATGTCAGGTAACTTGCTCAAATTTCCACAGTTATAACAGTATCAACATTGGAATCAAATGGCAGCTGCTTCTCTGTAATGTCTGTGTAGTTGCTCCCATTCTACCAGCCTGTGTTTATTTGGGAGAGTCCAGTGGATGCAGGGACCAGGGGCAGGGACCAGGGAAGACTTCACAAACAAGGTTGCAAGGCAATAAAGTTCTGTTTTAATCCTCGCTGGTTTATTGATTGGTTTTATTGATTTTAATCCTCGCTGGTTTATTGATATGGTTTTATTGATTTTATTTTTATTATTTTTTGTTGTTAACCGTCACCCAAGGATATCTTTTCATTGATTTTTAGAGAAAATGAAAGGGAGATGGAGAGTGAGAGAGAGAAACATCGATGTGAGAGAGCCATTGATTGGCTGCCTCCTGCACATGCCTGACCAGGGCCAGGGATCAAGCCTGCAACCAAGGTAACTTGCCTTTGACTGGAATCAAAACAGGGACTCTTCAGTCCGCAGGCTGAGCCTCTATCCACTGAGCCAAACCAGGTAGGGCTGCTTTTATTGATTTTAAAGAGAGAGGAAGGAAGAGAGAGAGATAGAGAGAGAGAGACATGGGCTGGTTGCCTCCTGAATGTGTCCTGACCGGAGATCTAACCGCAACCTAGGTATGTGCCCTGAGGGGGAATCGAACCTGCAACCTTTTGGTGTACTGGAGGAAGCCAGGGATTGAGCCTGTAACCAAGCTACCCATCCAGGGCAGGAAATAAAGTTTTAAAAGGTGAATAAGAACTGGAAATGCAGTAATAGACAGGAAGAGTTTACCAGGGAGAAGCTCCAGATAATAAGTACATTCAGGGAACAGAAAGACCAGTTTTTTTTGATGACGCTCATGATGCTTTGGGGAAAGTGCAATTGGAAGGAGAGGTCAGCAGATGTCAAACTTGGAAGGGCCTTATGTATCTTTCAATGGCTTTGATTCCCCCCCCCCCCCCTTAGAGCTTTGAAGACTCACTAAAGGTTTTGGAGCAGGGAGATGGCATCATCATATTTGGATTTGCGAGTTCTCGCTTTGGAGGTAGTGTAGCAAAGGCTACACTGTAGACAAGGAGATGGGTTAGGAAAAAAATTAATGAATGAAGACACTGGCAAGGAATGTTGAAAAAGTGAGAATGCAGCTAAAGGTTTCTTTATTTTCCCCAAGCTCAGTGTCATCACCAGGTCCTTCAGGATCTCTGGCACCCTGGTACTGCCTTATAAGGAAGACCATTGGGTCCCAGCTAGGGCTGTCTTTCTGAGCAGAGATCATCTATTGCCTTTTCAAAGTGGTTTTCTTCATTAGATCAACTTGTTAGTATAATTTTTCACTACTTGATACTGCTTTCAGTTTACCTGTTTACATTTTAGCAGAAAAATTTGCTGAACTATTCCTTAATTGGAAAAGGTTTTCCTAAAGTTAGGAGTTAAAAATATAGAATTCTTCCATGGAAGGAAACACCAGGTGTAGGGTTCCTCATTCTCTTGGAAGATCTCACACTTGAACTTGAACATGTTTGCCCAAAATGGCACAGAAGAAAAAAAAAGTCAGTATTTTTTTCTTAAAAGATGCTCATCAAACAACACTTAACTTATGTTGTGCCTCAATAGCGAATTATGTTTCCTGGAATTGAATCAATGATCTTACAAATTCTCTTAGTTATTATGTCAACTGTATCATTTTATTTCATTTTTAATTTAATGTTAAGTGTTCATGAATTCAATGTAAATTTTTAATAGGTTAAAAGTGTATGACTTTGACATTTATTTATATTACTAGAGGCCTGGTGCATGAAATTAGTGCATGGGGGGGTGTCCCTCAGCCCAGCCTGCACCCTCTCCAATCTGGGACCCTTCGAGGGATGCCTGATCCTGGTGGGATCAGGCCTAAATGGGCAGTCGGACATCCCTCTCACAATACAGGACTGCTGTTTCCCAGCTGCTCACCTGCCTGCCTTCCTGATTGCCCCTAACCACTTCTGCCTGCCAGCCTGATCACCCCCTAACCACTCCCTTGCCAGCCTGATTGATGCCTAACTGCTCCCCTGCCAGCCTCTTTGCCCCTAACTGCCCTCCCCTGCAGGCCTGGTTATCCCTAATTGCCCTCCTCTGCAGACCTGGTTCCCCCCAACTGCCCTCCCCTGCAAGCCTGGTCACCCCTAACTGCCCTCCCCTGCATGCCTGGTTACCCCTAATTGCCCTCCCCTGCAGACCTGTTTCCCCCCAACTGCTCCCCCTGCAGACCTGGTTCCCCCCAACTGCCCTCCCCTGCAAGCCTGGTCACCCCTAACTGCCCTCCCCTGCATGCCTGGTTACCCCTAATTGCCCTCCCCTGCAGACCTGTTTCCCCCCAACTGCTCCCCCTGCAGGCCTGGGTACCCTCCAACTGCCTTTCCCTGCAGGCCCGGTCACCCCCAACTCCCCTCCTCTGCCAGCCTGGTCACCTCTAACTACCCTCCCCTGCAGGCTTGATTGACCCCAACTGCCCTCCCTTGCAGGCCTGGTCCCTCCCAACTGCCCTTCCCTGCTGGATATCTTGTGGTGGCCATCTTGTGTCCACATGGGGGCAGTTATCTTTGACCACATAGGGGCAGCCATATTGTGTGTTGGAGTGATGGTCAATCTACATATTACTCTTTCATTAGATAGGATACTAAGAAACTCAAAATATAGAAGTATCCCCAAACTCCTTCAAGCCTTAGATGTCTTTGCCACACATTTGTTCAACACCTAAATATTAAATATCACTTAATGTTTCTAAGTGCTAAAGTTCAGTCATTAATTTTTTTATCAAATTTAGTTTGTGTCTTTCAGTCTGTAATGATTGAGGATAGGTAGACATGGTACCTGCCTTGGTCTCTTATACATAGAAACACAGATATTGGCTAAATCTCTTGGTATCAAGGAAGGGTCTGACCCTGTTTTTGTTCCTTGGCTTTATTTTTGTTTTATTTTGTTTGCTTTTAATCTTTAAAAAGAAAAGCCACAGAATATTCTGTTGTAATATTCAATCTTGTGACTATGAATGTCTATTAAGTGCTAACCTTGGAAAAAGTAACTTCCTGCATTTTCTTCTTTGGGGTGTTCTCGCATATTTCAGTCTGAAGTCTACTAAGGGCAACATCTGGATAGAGCCACCTTTGCCCGCAGTGTAATGGGCACTGAGATTTCAGAAGGCAGGTGTCCCTGCACACATCGAGAGCCTTCCTCCTCCAAGCCCATCACTGTTTCTGGTCCAGCTTTAGTTCTGTCACATCTAGAGATCCTGCTGCTCCCTTTGCTATCTTGAATTTCACAGATTTCAGGGTTTCAAGTAGTTTCCAAATTATTACTTAAGTAATTCAAGTGTGGTTAAATTATCACTTAGTTAATACAAGTATAGGCTTATTTTTTGTGTAGGCAAAGTATAGGCAAGCACTAAGTGAAACACCAATGAGCAAAGTAGGGTTCTAACCTTCAAAGAATTTACCTCCTAATAACCAATGATATTTTAAACACATAATATTAAACATAAATATATAATTATGTGCTATGATATAAAATATAGAAGGCCAAGAAAGAATATTTCCAGAAAGATTAAATTTAAATTTGAGACAGAATTCACAGAGGGTCTCACCAAAACCATCATCTTTGAATGAAATTGAAGGATACATTAGGAGCAAATGTAGGGGTGGATGATGAAGGGAATGGTGAAACTAAAGGTATTGCTAGGTAGATGGAAGAATATCCGGAGCTGAAGAGATTGAGTAAAATAGCACCAACATATTTGACTGAAGATATAGAGAGACAGGAACTAGACTGTGTTCAGGATTGGGGATTTTTATTTTAAGAACAAAAGGAAGTCACTGAAGAGCTTTTAGCACCTAAATTTGTGAAAACAAATATTAAATATCAGATGCACCTAACCTTTTTTCTTTATAGTAACTCATTGCACAGACATTATTTGGCTTATGGTATCTATGGGAGGTCATATATTTATAGGATCTCTTAGTTAAAAATGCATGAGACTGACATGAATTTATGAAGATGTAATTTAAATAAATTATTTTATGTCTCCTATAAACAGTAATAGACAATTTGTAGTAAAGTAAATGGTGTCCAATTGAGACTACTGTATTTGTTTTATGCCTTTATAATCACTGGCTCACTGATGATTATCACAAGATGATATATTAAAGGTGTCTTCCTTATCGTTCTCCTGTTGTTTTTTCCTACTCAAGGTGTTTTGTAAATACCAAAGTGTACAACCAAAGGAAAAACATTCACTTCATTAGCAAATCAGACTTACTCTTTCTGGTTTCATTAAAAGTGATTTCCCCACAATTCTCCACAAGATAGGTTTTAATTCTTTCAACCCTCATGTGATCTCTTGAACAAACACCAGTTTTATCAAAATTAAAGGAAAATGGAAAAGTGAAACAAGAAAAGACTAACAGTAAAATCAAAACCTACCAACTATGCTTATCTCTGTAAGGGACTTTGAGGAAAAGGGCAGGCAAAGGAGAGAAGATTAGAAAGCTGAATAGTATTCAACTCTAGATGAACAAATGTTTCATAAAACAATACTTTAATGACTCATAAATCAAAGAGGAAAAGATGTTAGAGTACATTGTAATATAGCCTAACCTATTAATTTCCCTCAAAATAGTCACTAGTGTCTATCAGAGACTGGTTTGAGATTAGAATCAAACAAAACCACGTGGATATACAGTAATACTTCTGTTTGAGGAAGTACTTTAAAATAAATTATTTTTATTTCTGAGATTGTTATACAGATTTTAAAAGAGAAAAACACTATCATTTGGTTCTAAATTCTCAAATACAGAGGAATAAATCTCAATTCCTTCACTAAACCTCCAGCTCTTTGTTTGACTCATAGCTGTGTTGTGAAGAAATGTGAATTAAAAGCATGCTTCTAAAGGCCAAGTTTAGTTTGCCCCATAATGGCACCTTTAAACCCAAATTGACATTTAACACAGACTACCAAGGGGCTTAAAAGACCATCCTCTGAAATTGTACTCATAAATAAAGTATGTGAAGATTGTGATGCGAAATCCATATTCAACTCTATTAAAGAGATGACGTGATCCTAAAACTTACCAGATCAAAGATGTGCTCAAGACCAAATGGAAAACATCACAGCCTCTGTAACATTTGCTTTCTCTTGCCTTCTCTCTTTCTTCCTTTGGCACATGCAGCAAAGCCTTGATCTTCACAGCCATCGCCTATGGGAAGGAATCCTTTCCTTTCCTATAAAATGGACTAAAGGTAGAGATTTTTTTTATTTATTCAAAGGGAAAAAAAGATATATTTATAGAAAATATTTGTCTGCATATTTATTGATTGATATTATGTATATATATTTTTATTTGTTTCTATTTAAAAATATTATAGTGGCACTCATGAAATTCTCAAAAGAACATTGTACTGAGAGCCTGGAGATTGGTTTTTAAGCCTGAGTCTACCTCAGGCTAATTTTGTGACTTTGACTTGACCAAGCCATTTAATTAAAATGTAACCAGGTGGTGGTAGTACTGAGTCCTGGTCTTGCTCCCCTGAAATTGACTATTGAGCTCCAGTGAAAAATAAGAGACATTCAGCTTCCCACATACCAACTACTAAGAGAACTATTGTTATTGGCATTTATACATTCCCCTAACTATGCCACTCCTTGATATATAAGCAAGAGAAACGCTTGGAGACATCAGGTCATATTTTGAGGGGGAGCAGGCTCCTTTTATACAGAGAGCCCATGCTGTTTTCTTACTTTCCTATAGAGGAGGTAAGGTTCTCTAACTCTTTAAAGTCCAGAACCAAGGACTCAAGACAATAAAGTTTAAGGAGTTGCAAACATTTTTCCTCTATCAGTGGGGAAGAAGTGATCTTATTTCATCTGATGTTGAGCAGAGGAGGAAAACATCTTGGAACTCAGGCTGGGGACAGTGACAGCGGACAGGACCACCAAGACCACAACACTCCCCTATGAAGGAGCAGTTCCTAAGTGATGTAGAATTGGAATCCTGCCTGAGGTCACAGGCCTAGGGGTTCACATTGGAGAATAACAAGATTATTACTTAAGTAATTCAAGTATGGTTAAATTATCACTTAGTTAATACAAGTATAGGCTTATTGATACTTCTCAATGAGCTGGTTACAAGCAGCTGTGCCACTTATAAAATGAGGAAGTTAGAACACAGGCTTTGGAGTTAGCAAACTAGGCTTGATATATGGGCTTTTGCACTATTGCCTTAAATAATTCTGATCTCTCATTGGTAGAATTAGCAAAACAATACCTATTTATTAATATTATCATGAGAATGCAATGAGATGAGAAGATAGGCGATGCTGCTTCAACAATAAGGCCCCATTCTGGTGGCTTACACAAGTAGAATGTTATTTACTATTCATGTAAAATTCTTGGATAGGTATTGAGGTCAGGTGACTGAAGTTCCATCATGTGGTCATCAGGAAGCTAGGATAACCCAGTGGAGTCAGTAAAAAGAAGAGAAAGAAGGGAGAGCATACATGGCAGGGTTTTGTGAGTAAGGCCTACAGTGGTGAGTTACTTCTACTTACATAGAGATCTTAGTCACATGGCTGTGCCCACCACAAGGAATTCTGGGAAATGTAACCACAGTCCAAGCATGGAAAAGGATGTGTGGATAGCTGGCAGTTCTTGTCATGTGTACATAAAATGCTTAGCAGAATATTGGGCACAAATTGCATTTATTCACCTGCTGCTGTTATAGGTTAAAAACTCTAAGAAATAAAGTGGAAAATTATTTTAATTAAACCATAAACATTTAATTAAACCAAAACATTTCTTATAAATAGGATGCTTTGGGCATTGTGGTACATTTTATTGAAGCATACATACATACATACTAAAGGTAATATACAAAATTATTTTCAGAAAAATAGTAAAGTTTTAACATGATGTAATTCCCCACCCCCAAAATTGATGAAAACAGATATTAAAATTCGAAAATAAGGAATGGAAAAACAATCTTCATTTTAAAAAATGTTAGGGGAAAATGTAGCACTACTTTCTAAATCCCTTGTAACTTTCTGCTTAATAAAGCATAGGAGGGAAACAGACCTACAAAGACATAAGATCTACATACACTTTTCCTCCTAAGAAATGACCTCTGAGCAGTTCTATTCCAAGTCTCTTCAGGCTGCGGATCTCCGAGGCGCTAACACTGACCCACATCCATTAGCTCTCCAGTTTTAATCTGATATGAAAGATCCAACACCATCCAGGTAAATATTTAAAGGAATCAAGGGAACCTCACTCAGAGAATTTGTCAGGTAATAGAATAGTGGGATAGATTTCATTATGTTAAAGGATGGGTTACAAGAGGGTATGGAGAAGAGAAAAGAAAGGAGAAAATCAATATTTAAAAAAAAGCTGAGGTAACAGAATGAAGGACAAGAACATAGTACTTGAGAGATAGAACATTTCAGTGGTATCTCCTTAGAGATTCCTATGAAGTTCAACAAAACATGCGCTTTATGAAGCCGGAGATGAAAGAGTAGCTGACAATATGCAGACTGAAATGGAAGGTTAGCTGTCAGATTTAGGAAATAAGGTTAAGGAAACAATGCTTTAGCAAAAATGTAAGTCATACAAGACACAGGATTTGGGGGGAAATGCCCAAAATGCAGATATGAATTTCTCTGGCTCTAGCCAAGTAATGATTTTTTTTCCCACTTGGGAGATAGAGGAAAATAATATCATAAATAATGTTTCTGAAGCAAGCTGGGCTTAAAGTTTCTGCACCATATCCTACAAGGTAGGGGCTTCAGACTTTGATGAGCATTACCTACAATGAGAACATCATTTTACATTGTGATCTTGTGCACACACACACACACACACGTGCAAAAAGACAAAAATTCTTCAACACAGTACTATGTATAATGCTCGCAGGTATTTTCCCTTTTAATTTATTTTAAACGATGCTGATTGAGACAGTTTAATTTGATTTCCTGAGAACCTAATGGGTCTGGCTGAAGGTTGAAAATACACTGCTGAAGATGTCTGTGGATTTGCACTGCAAAAGAATGAATCCTGATGCCATCCTTAAACAGCCTTCTTTGTTTCCTGGTGATCCTGCTATGGGTACGTAATCTATTTAAGACAAGCCCTTCCCTTTAAGGAGGTTCCCCTGGGCAATGCTCAATGGGAATTTCCCTAGAAAATGTTAATAAGGAGGAGGAGGTATGTGAGTATATTCCTCATCAGCTCAATCTGTATGCTCACTGTACCCCAGGGAACTCAATAAACTGAAAAGACCAGTTAAAGGCGTAGACCAATATTTCCTACTGAGGCTCATCTGAAGGCTAGCATCAGCCACTCTTCTGTTTGCCCCCAGTAAGCGTGAGCAATGCCAGGTCAGGTCTCAGACATTTTTAATAATTAAACTTTTTTAGAGTGCTTAAAATGGAACAGTAATCGCATTCAGCACATTTTAAATTGCAGAATACCTCAAAATACAGGATCTTGAAATAATTTTATGGCATGACAGCATTTTTTAAAAAGTAAGAATAAAAAGAATAGAATAAAAATATATGACCATTTTTATAATTTTAAATGTTAGTTTATAATTTTTATTTACTTCCATATATATCTGTCTAAACATGCATGTACCTATACACTCACATATGATATAAATCATCTTGCTTATAGTATGTCACTGAGTGAAAACACAAATTGCTTTAAACTAGTTTGTTTTGCCATGGCATTTAAGGTGACATAAAGGATATGTGAAAAGGTTTTTTTCCTTTTGTGTGTGTGTGTGTGTGTGTGTGTATTTGGGTAATAGCATTTCCATTTTACTTTGATCAAGATAAAAATAAATAATTCAGTCTAACCAATCTGGACAAAATAGTCACTAACTTAACCCAACTAGCCTGGCTTTTCTTTCCCCACAGGCCCTGGGACCTTGACCCTCCTTTGAACAAGCATTGGGAAATGGGACAATCCCTTCAGAAATCAGCTCCCTTTAATATAAACATTTCTCAATCAACTATCTGATGACCTCTGGCCATCTCACTCCTCTTTGCCCCATTTTTTTAGTCTTGTTTATTCCTCTCTATAAAAGAAGAGTCCTTTTTCTCTGTTTCTATAAGTTCAACTTTGTATTTATTTAGATTTCACATATAAGTGATACCACACATTATTTATCTTCATATATATATATATATATATATATATATATATATATAATATATATATATATATAAATATATGTATATATCATATTAATTCATAGACACTTTTTTCCCTATCTTGGCTTTTGTGAATAATGCTTCAATGAACATTGATATCCTTCTTTCATTTCCTTTTAATTTATACCAGAGTGGAATTGCTGGATCATATGGTAGTTCTTTTTTTAATTTGAGGAAACTCCATACTGTTTTCCATTGTGGTTGCACCAATTTACATTCCCACCAACAATGCATGAGTGTTCCCTTTGCCCGGCCTCCTCACCATCAGATTTCTCTTTTTGATAAAAGCCATCCTGATAGATGTGAGGTGATATTTCAGTGTAGTTTTGATTTACTTTTCCAGGATGATTAGTGATGTTGAGCACCACCTTTTAATGTATCTGTTGGCCATTTGTATGCCTTCTTCAGAAAAATATCTATTCAGTTCCTCTGACCATTTTTAGTTGAATTGTTTGTTTGTTTCTGCCATTGGGTTGTGCGTGTTCTTTATATATTCAAATATATGATGAATAAGGTCTAAAGATCTAATATGTAACATGCTGATTATAGTTGATAACACTTTCTCATATAATAAATTTGCTAAGAGAGAAGAACATAAATTTTCTCATCATAGGTATGATAGATAATTATAGATATAGGTAAAATATTTATGTTAAAAACGAGAGAGACTAACACTTTCATGTCCATATGTAAAAAGATAAATTTTTCTATAACTTTTTTTTAAAAACAGCAACTGCAAATGACAAGGACCAAAAAAAGGTAATATTTACCTTTATTTCCATTAAAAATAATTACAATTCTCACTAAGAAACTATAAAGGACTTAGAAGTAAATTGCATACATTTATTCAGGGCTGAGGAAGGTATTTTTCTTTGTACTAAACAAACATAAGAAATTCTAATAAAATATTATCATACATGACATATTAAAAATATGTGTGTATGTATGTATGCATGCATGTGTGTGTGTGTGTTTCAGTCAGTTTGGGCTACTATAACAAATTAACATAGACTGGGTGGCTTAAACAGCAAATATTTATTTTTCACAGTTCTGGAGGCTGGAAATTCAAGATCCTGGTTCCAGCATGGTTAGGATCCAGTGAGAGCCCTCTTCAGGGTTGCAGAAGGCTGGCTTCTCGTTGTGTCCTCACAACTGGAGAAAGAATGAACTAGTTCTCTAACCCCTAGTGGCCCAGTGCACAAAATTCCTGCATGGGGGTGGGAGTGTCCCTCAGCCCAGCCTGCACTCTCTCCAATCTGGGACACCTTGAGGGATGTCTGACTGCCCATTTAGAGCCCATCCTACTGAGATCAGGCCTAAACAGGCGGTCAGACATCCCTCTCACAATCCAGGACTGCTGGCTCCCAATTGCTCCCCTGTCTCTGCCTGATTGCCCCTAACCGCTTCTGCCTGCCAGACTGATCACCCCTAACCATTCCACTGCCAGCCTGATCAATGCCTAACTGCTCCCCGGACAGCCCAATTGTCCCTAACTGCCCTCCACTGCTGGCCTGATCACCCCTAACTGTCCTCCCCTGCAGGCCTGGTTGCCCCCAACTGTCCTCTCTGCTGGCCCAGTCACCCCTAACTGCCCTCCCTGCTGGCCTGATCTCCCACAACTGCCCTCCTCTGCAGACCTGGTCTCCTCCAACTGCCCTCCTCTGACAGCCCAGTCACCCCCAACTGCCCTCCTCTGACAGCCCAGTCACCCCTAACTGCCCTCCCTGCTGGCCTGATCTTCCCCAACTGCCCTCCCCTGCAGGCCTGGTCTCCCTCAACTGTCTTCCCTGCAGGCCTGGTCCCCCCCAACTGTACTCCCCTGCAATCCTGGTCTCCCTCAACTGTCTTTCCTGCAGGCCTTGTCCCCCCAACTGCACTCCCCTGAAATCCTGGGTTCCCCCAACTGTCCTCCCCTGTAGGCCTGGTCTCCCCCAACTGCCCTGATGGCCCAGTCGCCCCCAACTGCCCTCCCCTGTTGGCCTGGTCACCCCTAACTGCCCTCCCCTGCTGGCCTGGTCCCCCCCAACTGCCCTCCTCTGCTGGCCCGGTCACCCCCAACTGCCCTCCCCTGTTGGCCTGGTCACCCTTAACTGCCCTCCCATGCAGGCCTGGTTCCCCCCAACTGCCTTCCTCTGCTGGCCTGGTCACCCCCAACTGCCCTCACCTGCAGGCCTGGTCACTTCCAACTGCCCTTACCTGCAGGTCTGCCCCTCCCAACTGCCCTCCCCTGCAGGCCTGGTCCCCCCAAACTGCCTTCCTCTGCTGGCCTGGTCACCCCTAACTGCCCTCCCTGCTGGCCTGATCGTACACAACTGCCCTCCCCTGCAGACCTGGTCTCCCCCAACTGCCCTCCTCTGCTGGCCCGGTCACCCCTGCTGGCCTGCTCACCCATGACTGCCCTCACCTACAGACCTGGTACCCCCCCAACTGCCCTCCCCTGCAGGCCTGGTCGCCCCCAACTGCACTTCGCTGCTGGCTCGATCACCCCTAACTGCCTTCCCCTGCTGGCCCAGTCACCCCTAACTGCCCTCCCCTGCAGGCCTGGCCCCCCCAACAACTGCCCTCCTCTGCCAGCCTGGTCACCCGCAACTGCCCACAACTGCCTTCCCCTGCAGGCCATCTTGTGGTGGACATCTTGTGTCCACATGGGGGCAGCCATCTTTGACCACATGGGGGCAGCCATCTTGTGTCTTGGAGTGATGATCAATTTGCATATTACTCTTTTATTAGATAGATGACATTGAACAATACTTCATTAGAGGATCTGCTGTATATGATATATAATAATACATTACATGCCATATTATATGTAATTTACTAAATTTGATTATAATTTTACTAAATCTGGTATAATCCAATTTTATAACATCTCTCTCTCTCTCTCTCTCTCTCTCTCTCTCTCTCTCTCTATATATATATATATATATATATATATATATATATATATATATATAAAACCCTAAGTGACCAGTCTACCGGTCATTATGATGCACACTGACCACCAGGGGGCAGATGCTCAATGCAGGAGCTGCTCCCTGGTGGTCAGTGCGCTCCCACAGTGGTCGCACCAATCAGCTGATCAACAGGCGACAGACACTGGGCTCACAGTTGGCTAGCACAGCTGTACTAGAGGTAGCGCAAGCCTCTCCTACCTCTGCGGCAGTGCTACTGAGCGGTGGTGGTGGCAGGCGCAGTGGGCCGGGATGAGCAGGAGTGGCACAGCACCCGGCCCAGGCTCAGGCTCCTCCCTGGCTACCTGCCACTTCGTGCACTTCTACATCCCCCTAGGGGTCCCAGATTGTGAGAGGGAGCAGGCCAGGCTGAGGCACCCCACCAGTGCATGAATCTGTGCACTGGGCCTCTAGTTTATTATATTTAGCTTCATCTATGGAATAAATGTTTGTGTCCCCCCCATCCCCCAATTCATTTTATACTCTAACCCCCAATGTGACTGAATCTGGAGGGAGATAATTGTGGTTGAATGGGGTGATGAGGGTATGGCCTCGACCCAATAGGATTAATGTACTGACACCAGAGAGCTCACTTGCTTGTTTTGTGCATGGCCAGAGGAAAGGCCATGTCAGTACACAGTAAAAAGCTGGCCCTCTGCAGGTCAGGAAGTCAGCTCTTACCTGGAAATCTGTCAGCACCTCCATCATGAATTTCTCAGCATCCAGAATAGTGAGAAATAAATTTCTATTGTTATTTCTCTGGTATTTTGTTATGACAGCCTGTGCTAACTAAGACAGCTTCTTCTGGATTTTTAAATTTTCTACATTTTTTATTTTTATAATGTTTTTAATTGTTTTAAGTAGAACTTCACAGCATTTATTATGCTTTGGCCGCAGTCTCAGAGTACCAAATAAAGGTAGGTTGAGCAATAAAGGCATTTATTTTCTCAAACTGAGTGACATCTCCACCTAAAATCAAGAAATTATTGGCAATGGCGAATAGAGTCACCATGATTGTTTGACCAATGATCATTCATACACTGAGTCTTGCCTCACCACCAAAAATGATACTCTATTGATAAAGAACAAAATTGGGGTTCAGCTAATATCGTTATTTGCAGTGCAGTCTAACATCATATCACATTATCAATTCTAGCTCACTGTTAGAATAGCTGCCAACAAAATAACATCAGCACTTCGACCAACATTGACTCAGACTTAGATTAGGGTTCAATCCAAGTGAGTATTTTAAAAAAAATCATTGCAAAATGAATGTTCTGTCAGAATGTTCCAAACAGGGCTAATTTCTGTTCACACCAGTTTGATGATGAACCTGCCAACCTGCTGTGGATTCTGTGATCCACATTCCCCCGCAGGATTGAGGCACACATGCTCCAGGCGCCAGGAGTGTTTATTCAGAGTAATCATATGAGACTATGTTTTTTCTCGTGGTTTCTCTATAACTTTCTATACCCAAGTTATTAAAGAAATAGGAATATTCCTTTGCTACTATGTAAGCATTTAAAAATGGCTACGTTCTAGTGTGCATGAAGTTATTCTTTTGAAACAAAAACATGTAATGTTTTATATAATTTGGTTTAATTAATATAAACTGACACCTCAAACATTCATAACAGTCTTTTATACTCATAAATGCTTTGTGGAAATCAGGGACAGGTGGCTGTGGTCCAGCCATGTCAAATCCTAGCATAAGAGAAAGAGAGCAACTGTGGAAGATGTGTAGACAGAAATTGTCCATATCCTACTCCCTGAAACCAGTGGAACATGAAGCTCCATAGCCTAGAGGAGTTACGGGAGGAGAGGGAATAAAGGTTGTCAAATCAGAGGACCTTGAAGAAGGGATAATATCCTAGATTATCTGGGCAGGCCCAATGCAACCACAGTGGCCTTTTAAAACAGGAGACGTCAAAGAGGAGGTTGGAATGATCTGATATAAAGGTCAACCCACTCTCGCTGGCTTTGAAAATGGAGGAAGTGGGCCAGGAGCCAAGGCATGTGGTCAGCCTGAGCCTGTAGGAAGGAATGCAGCATTGCCAATATGTTGATTTTAGCTCTGTGACATTTATGAACTCCAGAACTGTGAGCTAATAAATTTATGTTGTCTTCGGTCACTGTTTTTGTGGAAATTTGTTATGGCAGCAATGGAACATTAATAAAGAAGTTTTAAAATTGGGATTAGAGATTGAACCCAGGAGGATGTAAGGGTTTAAGAATATACAGAAACCCAGGAAACAGCATGGCATTGTCCAGAGAAGAAAAGTGGGGGAATTGAGCCAATGTCATATATAGCACAAAAGATATGTTAACCTTAACTTAACCTCAACGTCTAGATTCAGCTGTAAAAGAATATCCTGCTTGTGATGTGCTTGTGACGGTTGCTATTGTTACGCCCGGTGCACTGCCTGCCTTTGGACACTCATATGTGCATTTTACTCAATTCTAGGTTTGGGTTCTTGATTCTATGTTTACGCTCCCCTCTAAACGCAATGTCAAAGCTGTAATTTCTCATTGGCCATGTATTCCACGAAGACCACAGCTCAGCTCATCTTCTAAAGCTGTGGTTCTCAAACTGGAGCATGCTAAAAACAGGTCCTGAGGCTAGCCTGGGAATAAGCAAGGCCATACCATTCCCATTTATACTCTTCAGGAAATATCCCTTTTATTCAAAGACCTCAGGGGAAAATTAAAAAAATAAAATAAAATAAAATATATAATTGATTTCAGAGAGGAAGGGAGAGGGAGAGAGAGATAGAAACATCAATGATGAGAGAGTATCATTGATCTGCTGCCTCCTGCATGCCCCCTACTGGGAATCGAGCCCACAACCGGGCATGTACCTTTGACCGGAATCGAACCCAGGACTCATCAGTCCACAGACTGACGCTCTATCCACTGAGCAAAATCAGCTAGGGTGTGAAATTTTTTTTAACATTACAATTGGACAAGCAACACTACAGAAACCTACTTTGCTGGTTTTGCCAATCCTCCCCGCCCCCCGGCCCCCGCCACCACCACCACCACCTTTCATGAATATACCAATATTTATAAGCCATCAGGTATTGGAAGATTGGGCATTTTTGATGCTCCCAAAGATTCACATGGCATCAATAAACTACAGCATTAGTACTGTAGTTTTGATTCAGCCAGAAAGAAGTATCTATTTCACTGGTTGCTATAGCTAATCCTAGCCCACTCAAATGAGCTTAAAAATGAAAGACAAATGGCACTGGATTTTTAAAAAATATATATTTTTATGAACCAGTGTTTTTATTTTTATTCATGATCACACCTACAGAACACACATGTGAGATGCAAATCAATGTAATTCCATAGAAGGGATATTGTGCAATTTCTGAGCCTGTTCATCAAGATATTGTGCAGGTTTTATTCTACCTCTTTTTGAAATTTGCTTTGATATCACCTTATAGAGAAGCCCTAACTTGCCTAATGGAGGAGAAGAAGCCCCATGAGGCAAGACAAGCTGACGCAGCTGAGGTTCTCCAGAGCAACCATCAATGACAACAAGCACCATCTTAAACACACATGAGTGAGACCATTTTAGATTTCGGAGTTCCAATAAAGCTGTCAAAAACATTTGTGTGAATGTTCCTAAGGAAACCAGCAGAAGCCCTGTCCTACTGAGCCCAACCCAAGCTGACCTTCAAAATCCTGACCTAATAGTTGCTGTTTTAAGGTTTCAAGTTTTGAGATTGTTTTGTTACACAGCAATAGGTAACTGATACAATATATTTATCACCAAGTGTGCTTTTAAAACCTTGATGTTTTCTGAGACATCAAAAACATAGAAGCACACATTAAAAATAAATCAATTAACCTACAGTAATTGGCGTGGAAATCTCCTTAGTCAGTCCATATGCTCATTAGAAGAATTTTCTATTTTTCAGTTTACTACTACAAATGAAAGTTCTGATCTTTTTGTAGAACTACATAACAAGGGTTACCTCAATTAGCATTCCACCCTCAATTAGCATTTTTCTCACTATTTTTCAAGTTCCCATCAATTTGTTGGCCATTTCTCCATCCTTGCAATATTTCTAGCCTATTCCCATCTTCCTGCCTCAAAGCCAACCCTGATTACTTGGGTTTTTTGTTATGGCACTGTCCTACACCTAGGTTCTTATTTCTGTACTAGAGACAGTGCATGAAAATGCGTGCACTCAGGGGGGGGTCCCTCAGCTCGGTCTGCGCCCTCTAGCAGCCTGGGAGCCCTCAGGGGATGTCCAACTGATGGCTTAGGCCCGCTCCCTAAGCCACAGTCTGGCCTCCCTCTGCGGGAGGTGACCAGCAGGCCAATCAGGGGACAGCATAGGCAGCGAGTGGCCGCTCTTCCCCCCCCGCCGAATTGCCCCACCACCGTCATCAGTGGCCTCCCTCTGTGGGAGGCAACAGGGCGGGCAATCGGGGTATGGCGCTGGCCCCCATCACCCCGCTGCTGGTTGCCCCCGACCCCCTTCACCCCATTGCCATCCCCTGCTTCTGCCCACTGGCACTCGCCTTGGCTGTCCTGGAGCCACCTGCTTGCTGGCCTTGCCCCCCGCTGACTGGTCATTCCCCTGTTTGCTCAATTTGCATATCATGCTTTTATTATATAGGATTAGTTATTTATTGATACTTGATAGACTACCACAAACTTAATGAATTAAAATAAACTATTTTATTTGCTCACTATTTTGTCAGCAATTTAGGCTGGACCTAGATAGATCATTCTACTGGTGTTGCCTTTGTTCCCACATGAGCTACAGTCATATGACATTTGACTGAGGCTGGATGGGCTGTGACAGATTCAGTAGCATAACTAAAAGCTGGTGCTGGGGTAGGTCAAAGGGGCCTCAGCTGGAAAAACTCAACTCTGATCCATGTGGCTTTTCATGCTCTGATAGGCTAGACAAGACTTTTTTTTTTTTTTTTTTAATTATGCACCCAGGGCTATAGTCAAGGAGAGTAAAAACAGAAGGTAGATGCCACCAGAGCCTGTGCTAATTTTGCCATAAACTAATGGTCAAAACTCATCATAAGGTCATCCCAGATTTAAAGGTGGTGCAGTAGATTGAATGATGGCCTCCCAAAAGATAGATTCATGTCCTAAAAACCAGACCCTGTGAATGTAATTAAATTAAAGCTAATTGAATATAAGGAGCTTGTGATGAGGCCATCCTGAATATCCCAAGCAGACCCTGAATCCAGTGACAAGGATCCTGATAACAGACAGAAGAGAAGACACAGACAGGAAAGGGGAGAGACCATGGTGATGGAGGCAGAGACTAGAGGTAGGCAGCCACAAAGGAATGCCGAGGGCCCCCAGGGCAGTCAAGGAGAGATTCTCCTCTAGAGCCTTTGCGGGGGCTGTGTCTTTGCTGACACCTGATTTCAGACTTCTGGCCTCCAAAACCATGAGAGAATACATTTTTGTTGTTTTTAAGTCTCCAAATTTATGGTAATTTGTTACTATGGCCACAGGATTTAGCCTGAACCTTCCGATGGGAGGTGTGAAAGCAAAGTCATGGTGCGAAGAGGTAGACATGGAAATGAGAGGAATTACTACTGCAGCTCTATTGGAAAACAATCTACCACATCTTTGGAATCATTGCTCTTATGGCCACATTTGAAAGTCACTTTTATTAAAAATGGAAAGTTGAGTGAAAATAAGAATTTTATTCCATTAAAATGAAAGATGCCTTGCATAAAAGGAATGCATTTACAAGTTTAATTCAACATGCAAATTTATGAAAGGCTCAAATTTTCTTATTTATCAGTTTTATGATCTTCTAGGAAAAGCTTCTATAATAAAAGAAAATTTACCTCTTTGTTTTTATATACTCCTCAGTTTTGTATAAAAAAAAGCATAGCTGTAAAAAGATTATTTTATTTTAAAAAGTTGATGCATTTAAGTGATCTTAAAGAGTATACTTGAGCTATTCATTGAAAAATAGCTCCTTACCTCACAGTGGCCATCACATTTACATTTTGTTTATATTTGTGCCGAACAATTATTTTGCAAATTGCTTTAGGAAAAAATAGATGTGAAAGATATTTTAACAAGATATGTGAACTTCTTTCCTCAAGCAAAATTGACCATTAAAAAATAATAATAATAATAATAAATGCTGGAACCATGCCCAGATGAAGTTAATTCTATGGGGAGCAAAAGAACGTGAGTGGCATCGCACAATACTTTTTGTAAACCCCGGATTATTACCTGCATTAATCACCAATGAGATCTCAAAGGTATTGTCTCTTAATCATCACGAGTTAGTCAATGGAATGCTAACACTGGAAGTTTTGTGCAGAGTCAAACTCGTGGTTTTAATACTCCTGTTTGAAATAAATTTATAAAAAGGAGAAAGGTTATTTGCAAAGGCACCTTGCTACACCCTGTCAGCACATAGAAGGTGCTGACAGTTCTTGTTCCCAGAGTTAAATTCTTATTGCTGATTTGTTTCTTTCTTATGAAGAAAAATAAAATAAGGAGGCACAAAGGAACTTAAAGCTCAATTAATGGAATAAATTCAGTCTTCTTTTGAGCAATGACCTACCAACTTGGGTAGCTTTGTGGTTATGTTTCCAAGGTTGAATATTCCTAAAGAACAATTTCCATGGCAAAAACTATAAGCAACTATACGGCATAAAATAAAACTAAAAATAAAATTAGACAACAAACTATAAAAATGATATAGTGTGGGAACTGGATGAGGAAAATATGTTACAGGTATTGGGATTTGTATGGAATTCTTTTTAAAAAATATTTTTATTGATTTCAGAGATGAAGTCAGAGGGAGAGAGAGATAGAAACATCAATGATGAGAGAGAATCATTGATCAGCTGCCTCCTGCATGTGCCCTACTGGGGATCGAACCCGCAACCCAGGCATGTGCTCTGATGGAGAATCTAACTGTGATCTCCTGGTTCATAGGTCAACACTTAACCACTGAGCCACACCAGAAGAGCTGTATGGAATTCTTAATTCATTTATATTTGGTTTCAATTACAGCTTCACATGGGAAGGGAAAGAAGAGCATAGCCAATTGATGTCTTCATTAACAAAACAAACAAAAACATGTTGGTGATCATTATCCTGAAGCAGTCAGAAAGACTGACCCCTGGATCAAAGACACACAACAAACAATTTTGCCTTTCCCTCCCCAACCCTCTACCCCTCAAAAAATTAAACTTCCACTAATGCTTTGTTTATTGGTCAATTTCTTAGGCAACATTCCTTAGTAATTACCTAATTGTATTGAATGAAAAAAATATCTATTCTTATTTGTAGTTGTGTATTAAGGTTAAGTTAGCAAAATATTATCTCTATATATAAAAGCCTAAGTGACTGTTAGAAAGAACGAGTGGTCGACCAGTCACTATGATGCACACTGACAACCAGGGGGCAGACGCTCAAGGCAGGAGCTGGGCTCACGGCTGGTGAGCACAGCTGCAGTGGCGGGAGCCTCTCCTGACTCTGTGGCAGCATTACCGAGTGGTGGTAGCAGGCACAGCAGGCCAGGATGAGTGCAAGCGGTGCAGTGCCCGGCTTCAGTTCTGGCTCCTCTTTGGGCACCTGATGCTTAGCACACTGCTACATCCCTCAGGGGATGAGCGACTGCTGGTTTAGGCCCGATCCCCGCAGGCCAGTCGGACATCTAGCAGTCGGACATCCTCAGAAGGGTCCCAGATTGTGAGAGGGCGCAGGACGAGCTGAGGGACAGCCCCCCCCCCCCCCCCCAAGTGCACAAATTTCGTGCACCAGGCCTCCAGTCTATATATATAAAAGGCTAAACAACCGGCTGACCAGCCGGTAGGTACGATGCACACTGACCACCAAGGGGCAGACGCTCAACACAGGAGCTGCCAAGTGACAGCAACTTTGCATAGTGCCTTCTTGCTCTCTGGGACCCCTCAAGGGATGTTGGACTGCTGGTTTTAGCCCAATCCTCGCAGGGCAGGCCGAGGGACCCCCTTCTGCCGGAGTGACCCCATTCACTCCGCAGATGCCCTTCAAGCCCTGGTGCTTCCCCAGGTGCAGCTGGCTTGGGAGGGACTGCAGAAGTTTGGCTCCAGGGTGTGTCCGGCCATCTTACCCAGTCCCGCCCTGCCAGCCACCTTCTAATTAATTTTCTTTCAATGTGCATGAATCCGTGCACTGGGCCTCTAGTGAGAACATAATGAAGAAAACTTGCTAGAATAATGTCAGTCCATTCTTTTAGCTGATGCAGTCAATGTAACAGTTGATCTTCCATTTACTATTAAGATAATTAGAGAACATTCCTACCATTTATTGCTAACCTAAAATATTGTATATTAAAACAAACATCATATGTTTTTAATGAAAAATTTCAAATATAACCATCCAACTTGCAATATTCAAACATGATGGTATGTCCCTAGATTCCTAGTGATTGAATCTACTTACCCCTCAGCCACACAGGTTTGAGAAATTTGAGTCACACTATTCCAATACATGTTTGTCAACACAGCTATATTGTATTTTTGTCAAACACTATTTTGAGACACATTTCTGGTCCCATCTGTTCTATGGACAAATAACAGTCTACTCTGAGTTTCTTTAGGATGTCGTATTTATATCAGCCTCTAAAATGTGAGGGGAAGAGAAGGTATTACTAATGGACATGATTCCAGAAAGAAGTTCATAATTTCTGAAACTCTGTTTTTTCATTTACTAGTTTGTCTTGGCAACTTACTTATCTACTTATTCAATGCAGCCATTATACTGTATATAGTAGCAATTGGGTTAAAAACTCTCCTCTTTGACACATCCATGGCTGACATATCCACATATGAAGGATATCCCATCCACTTCTCTCAGTCCATCCACACACACACACTCACCTTTGTAGCGTTTGTAAACCAAAATGAGTTTATGGTGAAAGCTGATGGTGTTATGTGAAGCTCACTGAAGATACAACAAAATCCACTCTTTCTTCAGTTTTCACATGAGAACATCTATTACTACTTAGTTGTTTGTTGTTGTTCTTTTAGTTTCTTTAAAACTCCTTGGATTTGAGGCTTAACTTTTATCAGTTAATTTAATGACCTCTTTAACTTTCATTAACTCCCGGAAGGATACCGTCATGTTTTGTATGCAGCCTATGATCTTACCTAAATTACCAATATTGTTAGTGTCTTTATGTCTTAAAAAGGCTCATGTTTCCCTAGCCAGTTTGGCTCAGTGGATATAGTGTCTGCCTGTGGACTGAAGTGTCCCCAGTTCAATTCTGGTCAAGGGCACATGCCCAGGTTGCGGCTCCATCCCCAGTTGGGGGTGTGCAGGAGGCAGCTGATCAATGATTCTCTTCCATCATTGATGTTTCTATCTCTCTCTCCCTCTCTCTTCCCCTCTGAAATCAATAAAGATATACTTTTTAAAAAGGTTCACGTTAAAATAAATGCTAACTCAGTCCTTTACATACTAGTAACTTCCATATATGAAGATATAAAGGATTTTATGTGCTGTATTTTGATAAATTTATCACATATCAGTTTAGACTTTGGTATTTTCCATTTAGTATTCTGAGAAATGTTGGAATGTTATTAATATAAAGAGGCATGACTCAATTGAAAATGTCAAAACTATTTTTATTGAAGAGATAATCAATTCCTGGTGGCATTGCTACAAATTGCCAAAAGGTTAGTTTTTAAATTCAACATATAATTGGTTTAAGGTTTTGTGATTTTACAAATAATACATTATTCTTAAGAATACTATCTAATCAGAGATGTGTGGATTCCAGCTGCTGTCTTCTGAAAGTATACCCCCCAAAAAAGGAGATAAATTTTTATTTATAGTCAAATTTTAATTTATTAGAATAGTTATCTTGTCAACATATTACTCTGTGATTTGTTTCACATCCTTCTGGATACTCTCTTTCTAGCCTTATTAATTTCTCCATTCTCCTGAAGAACCTAGAGATAAAGATCTAAAATTCGAGTCATCTAATATGGTTTTGACATATGCACACCTATGGTGTGCATGGCACTTAATACTTGGATAAAATAAATGTTTTTTTTATTTATCATTGTTTTCCATATGTTTCCATCTTGGCTGTACAAATAACTAGGATTTATCTATTTTTTGGGTAACTGGCCTTTATACAATGAAGGACTCCTTGATTCTCCTGGAGACTTAAATAAAGTTCCATATATTTGGCATATGTGTGTCATGTTTTGACATGACATAAACACCAATCCATTTCCTTATAATAGACATCGTTACACAGTTCTAAAAAAAAAACATGTTTGTAAAAGTCAAAGGAATGTTGGCACTTTGACTTGATGCCTTCCTCATATGAGTTTCCAGTATTTCCTTGATAAATGTGAAGGCTTATTCAGTGAGCTACTATAGGGTAAAAAATATCACAAAATTCCTTTTGCTTATGTTTTTAAATTCAAATCTCTCCCTCAGGCCATTTGTTTAGTCGTTTGATAATTATTTATTGTTTGCCTACCTTAGGTCTAACATTCTTTGAGAGACTAAAGATTGACAGTAAACCAAACCAAAATCACTCTTCCAATGAATGTTGGAGGAAGGAAGTATCAGATAGAAAAATTAGATAAGTGAATAACTTGATAATGTTTCAGTTGTTGATATAAAATAAGACATGGTAAGGAAGATAGCGGTACCTGGGTGAGTGGTGCTAATTGATATAGGATGTCAGGGGAGGGAGGCCTCTCTGATAAGGTGACATTTCAGTAGAGATTAAAATAAGTAAGAGAATGAGCCTTGCAGATAATGCTGTCAGGGAACATTCCAGGCTCAGCTGGCACAGTAATGCAAAGGAGAGAAATTGGATACTGGTTTCATTTTCAAGGAATAAGCCGACAGTGTGATTAAGGTGTTTTATATTTTTGTTGCATATGTTTGAATTTAATGTCATTGTGCTTTATATTTAAGATCATTTAAAATTTTACCAATCATTTGCATATATTGTATTGTTGATTCACACTACCTACATACAATATCATTGGAAATTATTACCCAAAAATTATAAGAGAAAAAACTGAAGTCTAAATATTTTAAGGACCTTCCTCAATTCTCACAACTGCTAAGGGCCAAGCTGGAGCTAGAATCCAACTCTCTTGATTTCTGGACTATTTTCCTCCCTTTTATTTTATATTTTACATCAAAGTTAGACCAAACTAGGCCTTGATTAACAATCAATCTAGATGGTCGATAAACTAGAAACAAAACCCGGAACAAAATCTGTATTTGAAAGTGAATGCCTCGAAGCAACCACAGTGACCATCTGTTACAACCTTCACATTTTAGAGGAGGAAAAACTAAGGCCAAGGGAAACATGTTACTGTTTATAAGGCACTTGGATTTAAAATTGTTTTTCCCCTATGAGGTAACATAATCATTGATCTTAGATAAAAAATATTATCAACTGTCATTCAATTGTTAATTGATGTGAGGCTTTCAAATTCTTTGAGTCCAAATACCTAGGATATATCAGAATGTCTATTTAACATTTTTCTGAACATACTATATGCCATCCTCCTATCAATCCTTATTTTTTTCAGATTCTCTACCTGGAGTACATGTACATTCTCTTCACCTATGAAAGTGTTTCTGTTATTTGAGATAGCATCCATGGTACCACTCTGCAATCATATCCGTCTCCTATAGCTCAGAGCACCCTTAATGCTTGTGGTTGGTTGCCACCCACTTTGCTGCTAGGTTATGCTGTTCTTTATTGTCAGTTAACATTTAAATGTATCTGTCCTAACATCCCCAAACACTACAAATGGTAAACTTTTATGGACTGTTTGTATTTCTAGCCTCTTGACACACACACTCACACACACACACACACGAACATACATATGCATGATGCATTTGTATACATGATAACCACTTAGTAAAAATGGATAATGGTGATGATGATAAAGAAGAATGATTTCAAGTAGAATGACTGATGATACAAAATTTATGGTTCTTATGTACTCTTCACCTTCCAGAATTTATAATTTTAGTGTCGATTTTAAGTTAAACTTGTAAATTTAGTGTCCAGTCCAAACCAAATATTTACTAATCTCTCTTTGAGAATATTGGGGTGGGGGGACATAGTTAAAAGTGCAATGCCTTTTATACAAACACTTTGCATTTCCAGATCATTTATCAGGTACTAAAGTAATACATAAATACATTCTTCTTTTTAAGTTTGTTTTTTAAATGTTTAAGATGGTAAATTTTATGTTTGTACATTTACCACAGTAAGAAAATTAGTCCATGTATTACATTGTTTGTGCCAGGAATTTATTGGTCCTTGATGAGTTTTGTGTTACTATCTCAAATAGAAATTTCAAATTTATGCAGCTCTTGAAAACTTGAGTCACAGGCCGTATGTGTTTCAGGCACAGGTAGTCAAAGGTATTTTTCAAGAGCTCTTTCTATTTCTTTAACCCTCCCCAACCTCCTCCCACCTCTCTCCCTGGCAATCACCACACTGTTGTCTATGTCCATTAGTTTTTTTTTTCTTTTGCTCAATCCCTCCCCCATCACCCAGCCTCCTAATCCCCCTCCCGAAATGGCTGTCAGTCCGCTCCCTGTATCTGTGAGTCTGTCTCTATTTTGCTTGTTAGTTCATTTTGTTCATGAGATTCCATCTATACTAATAAAAGTGTAATATGCTAATTAGACGGGGTGACCGGACATCTTCCTGATGTCTGACCTCCTTCCGGACAGTTAGGGGACGACCAGGCCAGCAGGGGGGGCAGTTAGAGGGTGACCAGGCTGTCAGGGTGCAGTTGGGGCGGCAGCCAGGCCATCAGGGGGGCAGTTGGGGGGTGACCAGGCCAGCAGGGGGGCAATTGGGGGGCGACCAAGCCAGCTGGGGTCAGTTGGGGGGCAATCAGGCTGGCAGAGGGGCAGTTGGGGGGTGACCAGGCTGGCAGGGGAGCAGTTGGGGGCGACCAGGATGGCAGGGGGGCAGTTGAGGGGCAACCAGGCTAGCAGGGGGGCAGTTGAGGGGCAACCAGGCTAGCAGGGGGGCAGTTAGGAGGTTATCAGGCAGGCAGGCAGGCAAGCGGTTAGGAGCCAATGGTCCCAGATTGTGAGAAGGATGTCCGACTGCCAGTTTCGGACATCCTCCAAGGGGTCCCTGATTGGAAAGCGTGCAGGCCAGGCTGAGGGACACCCCAACCCCTTCCTGCATGAATTTCATGCACCGGGCCTCTGGTATGTGAATAAAATCATATGGTATCTGTCTTTCTGTAACTGGCTTATTTTACTCAGCATAATGCTTTCCATCTATGCTCTTGCAAAGGGTAAGATTTCCTTCTTTCTTACAGCTGAGAAGTATCCCATGGTATACTTTTCTATATACTCATCTACTGTGGGACTTGCATATTAGAAGTAAATCTGTTTTCTTCTTTGTCTCCCATTGCAATCCCAGACTTGTCCCCATTCCTCTACCACAGGCCCTATTCCACATGAGTAGCTGAGTATTGTTCCAGAGGTTTCTCTGCATTGACACACATAGTCATGCGTTCACAAATGCATTCTTACTTTTTGGATTTGTGATAGATAGATGATAGATAGATAGATAGATAGATAGATAGATAGATAGATAGATAGATAGTTTGACAGGTATAAAATTTCTATTTATAATGTTTATATAATACTAGAGGCCCATTGCATGAAATTCATGCACTTGGGGGGGGGGTCCCTCAACCTGGCCAGCACCCTCTTACAGTCTGGGAGCCCTTGGGAATGGGCCTAAGCTGGCAGTCGGACATCCTTAGTGCTGCCGCAGAGGTGGGAGAGGCTCCTGCCACCGCTGCTGTGCTCACCAGCCATGAGCCCAGCTCAGGGCTTCTGGCTGAGCTGTGAGCCCCCTGTGGGAGTGCACTGACCACCAGAGGGCAGCTCTTGCCTGGTGGTCAGTGCGTGTCATAGCGACCAGTCATTCCACCGTTTGGACAATTTGCATATTAACCTTTTATTATATAGGACTTGAGGCCTGGTGCCGGGGGGCGGGGTGCGGGGTCCATGTATCCCTCAGCCCAGCCTGCATCCTCTCCAATCTGGGACCCCTCAAGGGATGTCCGACTGCCCATTTAGGCCCGATCCCAGTAGGATCGGGCCTAAACGGACAGTCGGACATCCCTCTCACAATTCAGGTCTGCTGGCTCCCAACTGTGCACCTGCCTGCCTTCCTGATTGCCCCTAACTGCTTCTGCCGGCCAGCCTGATCACCCCTAACCACTCCCTTGCCAGCCTAATTGATGCCTAACTGCTCCCCTGCCAGCCTGATTGCCCCTAACTGCCCTCCCCTGCAGGCCTGGTCACCCCTAACTGCTCTCCCCTGCAGGCCTGGGTCCCCCACAACTGCCCTTCCTTGCAGGCCCGGTCGCCTCCAACTTCCCTCCTCTGCTGGCCTGGTCACCCCTAACTGCCCTCCCCTGCTGGCCTGATCCCTCCCAACTGCCCTCCCCTGCTGGCCATCTTGTGGCGGCTATCTTGTGTCCACATGGGGGCAGGATCTTTGACCACATGGGGGCAGCCATCTTGTGTGTTGGAGTGATGGTCAATTTGCATATTACTCTTTTATTAGATAGGATATTATCACTGTTGTGCATTTTTCTGCAACTTCTTATTTTTACACACTATTTTTTAGAAATACTTTATGCTCCTATATTCCAATTAACATCATTCTTCTTAAATACCACACAGTATGCTACAGCAGGGAATACTACAGTGAATGTATTTAGTAATTCTCTTAAAGAAGAAATTTAGGATGTTTCAAGGACTTTCTTTATAGTAAGAATCAGAGAATATTTTTGAAACTCTGAAAAAGCCCTTATTAGTGAGCGAGGTGTTAACAGTTTTTTTACCACTTGGACCCTTAGTCTTCCTAATTATGTCTCAAGGGTTTAATAACCTGGCAGACAGAGGGGAATCAGTTTCATACTTATTCCAAAAACTTTTTAAGGAACAGGAACTTTGCATTGCTTTATATATTCAGGGCAAATCAACTCTTAAACCAAGATTTTTTTAGAAACAGGAAATGAATGCATACCCTAAACCAAAAATTTTACTATGGAAAAGAAAATTTCTAATAGAATATGCAAGGATTAAGGTGATAATTCAAAACACAAATGAACTCAAAAATGTGAAAAAAAAAAAAAGGAATCGTACAGTCATGCTTTCTAATAATCATTAAATTGTAAGGAGATAATTCACCTTTTATTGAAGAAACTCCTCTTGACTTAATATATGAGAATTGACTAGAGACTCAGGTATTCAGATAAACAAAAGTATTTGGATTTCAAATTCGTATACAAAAGGCACATATTGAAGGATAAAAACTAAGTTTAATATTGACCATAGGAAGGGAAGGCTATCAAGAAATAGCTCTGGATCTGTTTGCAGGTACACTTTTTTTTACAACTAGCATGTTGAGTGACAGAAATCTGAGACCATGGTTATCTCCTGCTGCAGTCATGGTGCTGAGCCAGACAGCCCCACACATGAAGCACTAAATGAAGAAGAAACCAAGAGATAGAGCAAAACACTCACTAAACTTGGTATTTCAACAGACACATGAAACCAGAGTAACAAAAGTTCTATCTTGAGAAAATAACACAGAAGTCTAGAATGGAGTAGGCCTAGGACAGGTTAAAATGCAGTAGGGTAATCTTAAACAAGAGCTGCTAATCCAAGATAAATTTATGGCTCAAGATAATGATTTTAAACACAGGAGCATTCAACAAATTGAATAAAATAAAACATAAAATGCAATTTTTGATAGAGCTAAAAATAAGAAAGACAGTTTTGGAGGCAAAAACAAAGCCCTGAAAGAAATGATGAACCAAATAGCTTCACTTTCTCTCCTTAAGTTTGGTGGACAATCTATAACTCAAGAAGACTTTAAGTTACAAAGACATCTCAAATATGCTACCTCAGTGTGTAAATTGTGCTAAATGAACAACACTATTTGACATACATTGAGAAAAAATAAATAAAAAAAATAAAAGCCATTAGTTATCTCATGCAGTCCAGTGACACACAGCTTTGATATAGTGTAATACAGATGACATTGCTTTATGGGGAACAAGCCTATTTTGTGTAGATTAAGAGAATAATGTTAATAAACATTGTTTGAACACTTGCTATGTGTTCCATACAAGGAATCTATAGTAGGCAATACAATAGGCATAGATTTACTCATTTAATCATCCAAACAACCACATGAGGAGCTGTTATTAACCCCTATTTGTTCAATGAAAAATTTGTACCATAGAAGGAAAAACAAAAGAGAAGGCAAGGAAGAGACAGAAAGTCAAAGACCCAGAAAAAAGTGAGGACTTGTGTTCAAAGATCCATGAAAACTAAAATTATTTATTTATTTATTTACTTATTTATTTTTTGCTTTTCCTTCAAGGCCAATGCATTCCATGATGGTTGTCCCGCTTTTAAGCTGTTCATCTATATATATAAAAAGGCAGCTACCGCAACGGCCATACAACCTAACAACCAGTTGCTATGATGCCCCACTGTGGCCATTGAACCGGCCGATCAGGGGGTGGGGCCAGTGGCCAACCTGGCAGCCCCTCCTCCTTTCCAGCCTGCCCCTGATTGGACTCTCCCAACCCAATCAAGAGCAGGGCCTGCTGGCCAAATGCCCCATCCCTTTCCCCCGGCCAGCCTCACCCCCATCAGCCCACCCCACCACAATAGGCCTGCAGCTCCTCCCCCAAACTGGCCCTCCCCTGATTGCACTCCCCACCCCAATAGGGGGTGGGGCTGGGCGGCCAACCTCTTGCAGCCCCTCCTCCTGGCCACCCCACCCCTGGTCACACCCCCACCCCAATAGGGGGCATGGCTGGCTAGCCAACCTCCTGCAGCCCCTCCCTCTGGCTGGCCACACCCCTGATGGGCGCCCACCACCCTGATCAGCCCGCAGCCCCTCCCCAGGCCAGCCCTGCCCCTGATTGACACCCATACCTCAATAGGGGGCGAGGCTGGCCAGCCAATCTCCTGCAGCCCCTCCCCATGGCCAGCCCTATCCCCAATCGGCCCCCCAACCCTAATCGGGGGCAGGGCCCATCGGCCAATCGCCCATGGCCACTTCCCTAGTTGGCCCGGCCCTGATTGGGGGCCCTGATCGGCCCCGATCCAGGCGGGCCAGCCAACCAATCTCCCACCATCTCCTCCTCCCAACAGGCCCAGCCCCGTTCTGCCCTGACTGGTGTCATGCCAGCCGGACTCCACCCATGCACAAATTTGTGCATTGGGGCTCTAGTAAAATATATCACTCTATAGAAATGGAATCTCTAGGAAAACTCCCATTTAAAGGCTTTTGCTGAAAAGTGAGTTAACTATTGATTTCTGGAAAGAAGTACCAGAAATTAAATATTCAGATCACAGAAGGAGTGATCAATGATTGATACAATATTTATCAAAACATATTCCTGAGGATCACTGTGCTTTGACAAAGCACCTGGCCGCTTTTCTCATACAAGCACTATACTGAGCATTTTGCATTTCTCTGATAATATTTAAGCTTCATTTTTAAAAAAAGGATCTAAATCCAGATCTAAGGGCTTCTTAAAATGGTGGCATTTTGCAATCTGATATTTAGGTTATATGTACAACAGGAGTTCTCTGAAATTAAGGCCATAAAGTACTGCTTTATGTTTAGAAGAAGAAAAACATTTACTTGACATATTTCCCAAGATTCCCAGCTGACAATCGTTTCCCTATCATTCCTTTACCCTTTACATTTTGTGTAAATAAAGGCTATGGTTGCACTTTCTATGATGAGGTCAACCAAGGCCAATGACATATGCGCTACCTACATAGAGTTTTCTTTCCTTTTTCGAATCATACAAACGGTAAATATCCTAAATTTTAAATAGATGTTTGGTAACATTTTTGTTAGCAAGTTATTCTAAAAAGCACTATTTGTTCAAAGAATATGTTCTTCTGTACAGTCCGAAGGAATGTGAAGTATTGTAACTCTGCAACCAAAAGACATTAAAACAAAACATGTGATGGGGGAAATGGGCATTTTTAAGCCAGAACGTTTGGAGAACTGGCTTTCCATTGTGGTGTACAACAGCTCTCCTGGTTAGGACTCGCTTTCACGGGACTCCTTTCTTTCTTGTGATATCCCTGACTCTAACTTCTGAAGTTCTATCGTCTGCGTGACTTTTTTTTATTTTTAAAACTTGCTGCTAGAGCAGTTTTGCTCTTGGAATTGTCCAATCATCAAGGCCTCTATATTAGTGTACAATCATGAAGGCACTTTAATTATTTTAATTTTCTGCATGTGTTTTTTTTTTCTTTATAACCAAAATAATTACAGGCTAAAAAGAAAATAGCTTAGTGTAGCAATATCACACTTGCTTGAATAAATTTTTCTCAATTATTTTCTATTTGCCCTATATAATTTTATTTCCCCCACCCCGGGCAAAAATAATTATAATAATAAAGTATTTAATAATTATGATAAATAGTCAAGAGCTTCCCCACCCCTCGCTATGGATATTGTGTTAATTGAAACTGAGCCCACCTCATTTGTTGTGTATTATCTAGTTAGTGATCATTAATGTGTATGTCTCTCTTCTAGTTAGATGTGAGCCTTGTCCTGAGTTGCCCTCTAAATATTTTTCATGATCGTATTCTACAATATAGAATAAGTTGGGATCCAAGATTTTTCCATGTTCTGAGTTCCTCTTTTGACTTTCATGAGTTCTATTAGTCAAAGAATACTTCTTTTAGTCTGAGCAACAAATCTCAGAGAATGATTCCGTTTTTTTTCTAAGGTACCTCATAAAGTGCTCTGACAGGCAGTCAATCCTTGAATAGTCACAAAATAACGGAGAGCTTCCTAACTCATATTCAGCCACAAGGGTGCCGTTTTCCATTTACCCACTTGGTTATATAGCACACATATTGGAAACTCATTTTTGTTTAATGTGATGTAAACCGGTCTCACTAGGAAGTATCTTTACTCAGACAACTCTGCAATCTCGTTTGTCTGCCTAGACAAGCTAATCTGATTGTAATCATGTTACTTATCTTTTAATTTCCTTGGAAGCTGATGTACATCAGAAGTGGCATTCAGCTGGGAATCACATAGGTAAAATTGATTTTTATCACATTTAAATGTTTCAGAGCCTGGGCATGTATTTTTAGATATTCAATCTTAAACCACTTGGGTGGAAATCCAACAGAGAAACCACAGGCATAAACTCAATGGTAAAATATTACAAGACTCTAATAATGCAAACACAATCAGAGTAAAGTCCCAGTGATTCTGACCCCTTTTGATTTTTTTTTTCAGTGTGAATTGGCTATAGATATTTGTTAACAAATGCACATGAATTTTATTATAGAACTAGAGAAGCTATTGTTGTTCAAATAATGCCTAGTTGTCCTCTTCCCTTTGAATTGGATTCAATTACAATATCAGACACAAATATGAGGTAAAACAACAATACTATATTTTATTTCTAAACTGGATTCATCAGAGATACTGATAAGAGCAGCAATTAATAGCCACACCATTTTAAAATATATTTTATTGATTTCACAGAGGAAGGGAAGAGAGAGATACAAAAACATCAATAGGATGAGAGAGAATCATCGATCAGCTGTCTCCTGCATGCCCCACACATGTACTCTGACCGGGTATCGAACCATGACCTCCCGGTTCATAAGTCGAGGCTCAACCACTGAGCAGCACTGACTGGGCAGCCAGGCCATTATTAATGAGGCACACAAACTTCAAATTTTACTTTGATAGCCATTGGATGCACAGGGAAAAAAAAGAACAACCATGACAAGTAATAATGATTTTACTGAATTCATCATTTTGTACAAACTAGTTGATCTGAGAAAGATGAGGGAAAGCTTCCATTTCAGGATACAGAATTGGTAACTGTCCAAGTTCCTTGCTCAGGAAGTGAGTGCTAAGAGCATTTGCCATGGTGAGGCAGGCCCACAGGAGAGGTCCAGGTAAGAGGTATGGGGAGAGTGACCAGCCATGTATTGGAGAGCAGGATCCAGAACCATTATGACAACTGTTGAGTGGTAGAAATCACAGCAGATGGCTGAGCTTAGAGAGGGTGGTCAGTCATAGCACAGTAATAACTAAAAGTTGAAAATACTAACTGCCCATCATTAGAGAAATAGGTGAACAGAATGTGGAATATTAATGGAACTATTGTGCAGGAGGCAACCAACAGATGTTTCTTTCACATCAATATTTCTCTCTGTCTTTCCCTCTCACTTCCACTCTCTCTGAAAATCAATAGAAAAATATCCTCTGGTGAGGATTAAATTTTATATATATCTACATTATAAAAGGCCAGGAGCTGCCACTACCTAAATGACCAGACAGACAACTGGTCACTAGGAAGTGCATAGAGCACCTCTTGGTCCCTCTACCACGGCCCACAGGCTCCTATCACAGCAAGGCTGGCGGCCAGCGGGCAGGCGGGGCAGCGGGTGGGTGGGCAGCGGGGCGAGGCAGGCAGGATAGCTGCAGATCAGGCAGGCCCAGAGACAGGCCCGGAGACACTGACTGGCATAGAAACTGACCAATCAGAACCAAATCTGGGTGAACTGCAAGGAGCCAATGGCTGCCTAGGAGGCAGAGCTTTTGACAATGACTGGCATAGAAACCGACCAATCAGAACCTAATCTGGGTGAACTGCGAAGGCAGAACCTAAGGTGGGGTCTGAGGAGGGGTTTTAAGGGCAATAGCTATTTTGTGTAAGGTATAAGAAAGCAGTTCAATTTTTTAATGACCAGTTTGACAGTATAGTGCATGTGGCTGGCTATCAGTCCAGATATAGGGATTATGTATTTTTGTCTGCCAAGATCATCTCCTCCTGCTGAAAAAGGCTCCCCCCCGCCAATTTAAACAATCCTATCCTATATAATCTATCTATACTACTAAAAGGGTAATATGCTAATTAGACTGGGTTGACCAACCATCTTCCAGACATCCGACTTCCTTCTGGACAAAGCCATGGTGGTGGGGGCTGAGGTAGAGGCAGTTAGGGGTGATCAGGCCTTTAAGGGAGGGCAGTTGGGAGTGAGATCAGGCTGGCACATGGTTAGGGGCAATCAGGCCAGCAGGGGAGGGCAATTAGGGTCAATCAGGCTGGCAAGGGAGAGCCGTTGGGGGCAATCTGGTCAGCAGGGGAGCGGTTAGGGGCCATCAGGCAGGCATGCAGAGGGGTTAGGAGCAATCAGGCAGGCAGGCAGAGTGGTTAGGGGCGATCAGGCAGACAGGCAGGTGAGCAATTAGGAGCCAGTGGTCCGAGATTGTGAGAGGGATGTCCGACTGCCAGTTTAGACCCAATCTCTGTGGGCGATTAGGAGCCAGGGGTCCCTGATTGGAGAGGGTGCAGGGTGGGCTGAGGGGAACCGCACCCATACACAAATTTCATATATATATCCATCCTATCTAATAAAGAGGGAATATACGAATTGACTGTCAAGCCCTCACAAAGATGATGGCTCCCACAGCCAATAAGGAGGGAATATGCTAATTGACTGCCATGCCCTCAAAGATGGTGACACCCACAGCCACAAGATGGTGGCACCCAGTCCCCTCAGCCCCTCCGGGGCAGCAGGCATGCGGCATGGCTGAGCCTGCCCCCAGGCAGGTCCGGCCACCTGGTGCGCCTGCCTCTAGAGTCCCCCAACCCCTTCAGCCCCCCAGTCATCAAGGGCCAGCCCGAGGTTCAGGCAAGCCTCAGATGACGGCTGCCTAGCCACCCAGAGCTGCTCGAGGTTCAGGTAACCAGGGCTGGCTAAGGCTTGTGCTGCCAGTAGTGGCAGCAGCAAAGGTATGATGGGGCATTGCCTTCCCCTGATCGCTGGGTTGCCTCCTATCCCTGAGGGCTCCTGGACTGTGAGATGGGGCAGGCCGTTCTGAGGGACGCCCCCTCCAGTGCAAGAATTTTCATGCACCAGGCCTCTAGTATATATATATATATATATATATATATATATATATATATATATATATATATATATATTCTTTTTTTAATAAATAAATAAAAGTTTGAAAAGGTTTTTTAAAAATTAAAAAAATAATATATACAGTGAGATAGAAATCTATAGAGAGATATACATGTATATACACATTTACACACATAAAATGAGAGAGAGAGAGAGAGAGAGAGACTTCAAGGACAAAATAAAAAGTGAAAAAAGGAAGTTACATTTTCATCTGAAATTTTTTTAATCTCACTCTCCAAACCAAAGTTGTAAAAAATAAACATGCAGGTATGTGAAAGGGTAAAACACACTAGAACCAAAACAAATAGCCCAGGCATAGTGTCTCAAAGGAGAAAAGTGTATTATATTACAAATAGGGTCAGATGTCCACAATGGGTCTCACTGGACTAAAATCAAGGTATTTCTGGGGCGTTCAGGATGAATCTGTTTCTTTCCCTTTTCAAACTTTGACAGGTCACCTGCATTCTTTGGCTCATGGTTCCTTCCTTCATCTTAGAAACCAACAGCATAGCATTTTCAATCTCTTTCTGATCTTTAATCTCCTCTCTTTAATTATAAACATCTTGTGATTATACTGGATCCACCTAGATAATATTTTCATCTCAAAACCTCTAACCTAAGCACATCTGCAAAGTCTCTTTTGCCATGCAAGGTAGCATACTAACAGGTGTTGGGGATTAGGAAGTGAACTTCTTTGGATGAGGAAATTGTTATCTCTCACGATCCACTCCTTGTCCCCCTAAGATTGATATCTCCTCCACATGTAAAATATATTCACCCCATTCTAAGGTTCCCCAAAATCTCAAACCATTTAGACATCAACTTAAATTCCAAAATCTCATCAGTTCAAAATCTCCAAATCTTAGCACCTACATCAGTGGTCAGCAAACTCATTAGTCAACAGAGCCAAATATCAACAATACAATGATTGAAATTTCTTTTGAGAGCCGAAAACCGACTTCTGCGCATGGTCCACGAAGTTTCAATCACACTGTATGTGCGCGCCCGCATGTGGTATTTTGTGGAAGAGCCACACTCAAAGGGCCAAAGAGCCTAATGTGGCTCGTGAGCCGCAGTTTGCCGACCACTGACCTACATCATCTAAATTAGGTATGAGTGAGGCTTTGGGCATACTCCATGTGGGAGATAATTCTTCTCTCTGTGTGAAACTAAAAACAAACAAACAACAACAACAACAACAAAAATTACCTGCTCCAAAATATAGTGATGGGAGAAGTTTATTTAAAAAATTATAAAAATTATAAAATGGAGAAAATTAAAGGAAATAAGAAGTTGCCAGTAACAAACAATTTCACAATCCAGCTGGGAAAACTCTGCTCTGTTTTAGAGGTCTGAGAATAATACTCTGTGATTCTGGTCTCACGGCTCCATCAAGTAGTAGTATTACCTGTAAAATTTGGGGGGACTGGCATTTGCCAAGCCCACTTTGTCCTGAAGGGCAACATATTTGCACGTTCTAAAATTTGGGATGTTGGCAGGACCATTTTTTCTGCCTATCATGATGGGCTATAAAAGTTCACATAGTTCTAGTTAGCAGAATTTCCTAGTTTGATTATAATTAGTGTAAATATATTAATTTGCTGAATTATAAACATGAGAAGTGTTTAAAAAAAAAAGTAGCATTTTTGTTTCACTAGAACTGAAAAAAAAATTTTTTTTTTCAACTGGGGAGCAGTTATGCCATTGGTCACAACAGTGACTATTTGTGTACCAAGATTTTCTTGATCCAAGAATGATGCTCTTTCTCATACAAAAAACTTGAAAGATCTCATCTTTCAGAAAGAAAAGTTTCTTGGGTGCATGTATTAGTTATTTATTGCTGTGTAACAAGTTAACTCAAAATTTAATTATTTTAAACCAAACCAAACATTAATTATCTCATGGTTTCTGTGAATCAGGAATGTAAGAATAGTTTGGTGGATTCTAGCATGAGGTGTCACATGAACTTACAGTCAGGATGTTGGGGGTGCAGTCACCTGCAAGCTTGACTTGGCCCGGAGCCGTGGTCGGCAAACTGCGGCTCGTGAGCCACATGCGGCTCTTTGGCCCATTGAGTGTGGCTCTTCCACAAAATACCACGCCTGGGCGAGTCTATTTTGAAGAAGTGGCATTAGAAGAAGTTTAAGTTTAAAAAATTTGGCTCTCAAAAGAAATTTCAATCATTGTACTGTTGATATTTGGCTCTGTTGACTAATGAGTTTGCCGACCACTGGCCAGGAGGATCACTTTGTGATGGTTTACTCACATGACAGGCAAATTAGCTCTGCCTCATGGTAGAAGACTTCGGTTTCTTGCCACATGGACCAGCTGCTTGATACAGTGGCTGGCTTCCCCCTGAGTGAGCAATTCAAGACAAGAAGTAAAAAGTAGCAAATTCTTCAGCCTCATCCACATTCTATTGGTTACACAAAACAATCCTGATATAATTTGTGAAACTACACAAGCGAGTGAATATCAGGAGATGCATTTCCTTGGGCTCCATCTTGGAGACTGCACCACAGTGAGCAATGTAGAATTCACCAGAAAATGGACTAGCTAGAAACTCAGCTCTGAAACAAATTCCCACAGGCGGTGAGAGGAAAGCCTCCATGGTCTATAAATGGTTTGAAATAGGGAGTGGAAAATATACTTTGATATTCTCTTCTAAAATTTTCCTTATATTTGCCTTGGAAAAGAAGGCTGAGAAGTATGCAGAAGACTTCATGAAAAATAGAATATTGTTGAGATGTAAACATAAACGTTGAACTAGATCTAAATCCCTGAAAACATGTGCCCCATATCTAGTGTCTGAGACCTTGATACAGCAATTTATCAACTGTGTGTTTACAGAATTAATCTTGCAAAAGTGGGTGCAACTTCTAGAGAGTCACTTTAACACATTTTTCCAAAAATGCATTGTTTGCATGGGAATTTAGCCAGAATTTCAAAAATCCCCTTGGCTCTAAATTTATCATTATGCAAGCATAATTGAAAGGAAAAATAAGAGGTCAGCTAACCTTTTCTCTAAGCAGAACTGTTAAGAGTAGTATTCAAAATAAATGAATAATTCTTTGGGTTTCTGTTCCAAATCTTGCCTTTTTTTCTGGTAGTAACTGTGACCTCTGACAATACCCCCCAGGCTAATGTTGTTCTTGTATTGTAACAAGTATATTTATTTAGCTTTTTCAGACACATCAAGCAAAAGCAAGTAATACATGGGATTGGGGGCCAGCATGTGCTTAATTAAAGAAAAACTCCTGAGCTCTGCTTTATTTAAAGGCTTATGCTCTGATTTTAGCAATGTTCCTTTTTAGAAAGAATAAAAATAATAAAGGACAACTGTTGTCATTAGTCAGAAGAGACTCATTGAACAAATATGTATGCAATACCTAATTTTTCCTAATATGGTGCTGGACACTGAAGAGGAAAGGTATGAAATAACACAATACTCTTAACCTCAAGGAACTCAGTCTGAAGGATACTGATGCCTGTTGGAGTTTAGAGATCTTAATGCCTCACTACCCTGGTCTCTAGGTTCCCCAGGGCAGAAATCAGGCACAGAGAAAATCAGAAGAGAATGAAAATACTAACTTTGTCACCATCCAAAATGCAGAGTCCTCAGTAAACGTGGATGAGAAGACAGCACTGGGATATATAACCAAAGTGAGCTGGACACATTTACTACTCTTCTTGCGTCCCCATCTCTGACCCCAATCCCCTCCAATCACTTACCACTGATGTTTTGCCATTTGCCCACAGTGAAGCTAAATTTGACAAAACAGATGCTTATCCAATACTCCAGCAAAGACTGCTTATCCTTAGGGATTAATGTGCATTTTATCTCCCTGTCTGACTGTCTCAAGATAAACCTAGTGCCACACAGCTACTTCTCCTACTGTGACAAGCTCTTAGTTGCCCTAAATAGTCCTGGAATGCATCAGCTATCTGATCTGATACCCAGTCACCTTCATTATCATACCTCAGCCCCTGGGTCCTGCTAATGGTGCACATCTTGTGATTTTGCAGTCACTGCAATTTACAGCTAAACTCTCAAAACAAATGAGATGCGAGGGTTTTAGGGGAAGCCCAATACCTCACTCAATATGACTTCATTAATTTATATCTAGTCACAGGAAAAAAAAAAGAAAGGAAACAAATTATAACACAAGAGCTCCAGAGAAACCTTTAGAGTGTATGTATTAAAAGTTGCTTTGAAACACAGGAAACATGAAAAGGGAATGAATTAAATTGATACCATTTCATTTCACTAATGAGCAAATATTTAAACAACTTTATTTGCCGTCTGGATTGCTGCCAATACTCAAGCTCCTTCAATAAAGAGTTGCTATCCCCTTGCTTATTAAAGTTGTATTTTTTACATACCTGTTCTCTTGCAGGCTTTTGGTGAAAAAATATAAGTACATTAAAACAAGCAGGTCAGAGGTCAAACAACCTTAAAATATTTTGGATTACCTCATGGGCATATGAATTCATTAGATCAACATATAATTATTGAAGCCCACATTAATATGTGGAGGGAAGCTGACATAGGGAAAAGGAAGCTGAAATTTTCTAATGACTTTAAGAAAATTATTATGCAATAACACACTTACTAACAGTGAAGAGAACTAACAGGCCTAGGTAAGAATACCCTCCCTATGGCAAGAGACTTTCTGCTTATCATTTTATCATTGCCAACTGTTAACCAAAACACAGAATGGATGATCCATACATACACCTGCCCCACACACATATACAAGCACAAACACACACACACCCTTGGATGTATTGTTTTGGGAAATCAGTTGTCTTTCCATATTTTGTGATCAACACCTATGGGAAAAAATGGGTGATATGTCTACTTAGCACTTTTAAAGAAGAAGAAGAATAGGTATCAGAGGGCAAGCACTAAATATTAAAATGAAGCCATGCTTTTTGATCCCGAGGGTTCAACAATTTTTGGTCCCATGTAGTAGTCACCTTCAAGAGCAGACCCATCATGGCTTCCCTGTTAGCACTGGCTAAATAGTATTGCTCTGCTATTTCAACAGCAAACTGCAGGCCCTTGGAGCCAGCAGGCTGTCCTCAAGGACTTGCTGATGTGGTAGCAAAAATATTTTAGTGTGAAAAAACAACTCCCCAGTGCACATGTTTGCAAACTGCTGAATTTCTAGATAACTCTATGTTCGAGGACTATTTTTGATAGTGCAGATCTGGTGCTGAGATGCCGCTGAAGCATCAACACTTCTTTTTCTTTTCTTTCTGTGTGTTTTTTTTTTTTTTTTTTTTCTCTTTTTTACTCACAGCATGACAGACCCAGTAGAAACACAAAGCTGCTTGGATAGCAATTTTTTATTTTTGTTCAGTAATTTGTTATGTTGGACCCAGACCTCCCTGTTTCATGCTTACAAAATAGTAAAAAGCAGTCCAGTGAAATGCAAATTAATATGAAACGCAAATACTCTACTTAACAGCTTACGACTTAGTAGACTCAATTGCCAAAAGAATGTAAAGCACAGTTTTAACACTGCTGTTAATTATGCTTCTCTTGCCAGAAACACTTTTGCCATTACCTTGAAGCAGTACAGAATTGTTTTATTTCATCTTGAAATTTCTGTGTAATTTAATCACTGTTTATTTCTGGTTTTTTTCTTCATCTGCTTTAAGTTAAGAAAATCTACAAACTAAGCAAATACTTTTCTTAATGTTTCTGTTGAAATGTACACTAAACTGACGTCCATTTAATTTCCATGTTAAAGTAAGACTAAACTTACTTTTCAATTGGAATTTATCTAGATTAAATAAATGATGTTTTGAGATCTCTATTACTGGAAATGTGTTTTTGCATATCTAATTATATTTATTTATTCTAATAAACTTTTAATTTAAATACATAATAAACCATAATTTAAATACACTCATAAAAGTGAAATTAATACTATAGTAATTGTGACTCATAATTTTGTGTTTACACTATAACCATGCATTTGAAAAAGTTATACTGTTCATGGGTGGGTTGTATTGAAAACATTGAGAAGATAGTACTATTGAGCAGACAAGAAATTGTATTCCTTTGTGGAAAATATCTAGTGAGGGAATACATTTGAACAAAGAATCTATAATAATAAAAGCGTAATATGCTAATTAGACTGGACATCCTACCGGACGACCTTCCAGACGAAGCTGGGGCTATGAGGGCCGAGCCCCTTGCACGAATTTCATGCATCAGGCCTCTAGTTATAACAGAAAATACTAAGTATTATAAGTGTTTTTCATAAAATCAATATATTTTGTTCTATCATCAGGCACTTAAGACCCATTCACAATGTGATTTTCTGATTCCTCTGAATCACAGGCCCAAAGTCAAGAGTCTGGTGAATGAGTTTTTACTACAGTTTTTGTTAGGATGTGCTACCAATGGCCTCTCCTGTTTGGGCATTTTTTCCCCCTGAAATATATGATATTTCCATAACTTGATGCAAATGGCCAGCACCTGTAGAAGCAAAATGAGATGCACTCCCCAACTGACTAAAGCATTCCCCTCCACCAACTCAGGTGCTCTTCTCTGCCCACCGGATATCCTACTGTCTTCCAAGGACATTGTGTTGTTCAGGCAGCCCTCAGCTGGCTGATGCAATCCTGATCCAGTCCCTATATAAGAGAACATAAACATTCTCTCAGTGCTGACAGCAATATACTGATCTCAGCCCTCTGTGAGAGAATGTAATAAAATTTCTTAAACTCTCATGAAGTCTATTGGCCTGGCTCCTGTCTACACGGACCTAACAGTTTTTTATCACATTAGGTGCAGCATTAATTGCATGATTTCTCACCATTTCCACTGCTCCTGTTTTCATGTAGAAGGCCAGGATATGACTTTGGTCACCAAAGTCATTTAACTCCCTGAAGTAGTAGCACTCTTAGTAAATGACATAAATCCTCACATTGATTGTCTAAACTAAACTTGATTGCATTTTTAGGCCAAATACTCAATTACAATTGGATATCTGACAAATCTTGCCCTTACTTTTCAATGTGAGAACACACACTGTACTTTATATGCTAAAGTGACATTACTGATCTACCATCTGCCTTGAGAAATTTTCCTAGTGGTGAGAAGAGATTTCCACTGATTCATACACAACTGGTCTCTTTTACGACAAAGAACATGCATTTTGGAGACAGCTGTGTGGGGAGCGGCTACAGCGTTTGGACAGGATCAAGCCTCAGACTGACGAGAGGGCAAGGTCCTCTTGTGGCAAAGCCACATACAAGTCCCAGCTTGGAGGGCAAAGCCCTCCCAGCACAATTATAGCCAAAGGCTATGGTTGTATGTAAGCTTGACCTTGTAGTCTGACCTTGTAGTCCTAGGTAGCTGAGGAATGTGGGCTGCAGAAGGTACAGGAAGTGCTGCCAAAACAAAGCTTGATAGAGTTCAGAGAATTGCAATAACAGAAAAGAAGCAGATTTGAAACTCACAAGAACATTGCAAATGTCTTGACCACTCCCTTGCTTTGTTTTGTGTGACCTGACTATAAAATAAAGATTTAGCTTACAGGATGGGGTCACTCTGTCCTCACCCAGGCACAGTGATCCACCTGGCCCCAACTATATTCTCTTGTTTGTTTTCAATCCTTCACCGCCCCTCCTCAGGTTCACCATTGGCTGTGCTGGACGTGGTTCACAGTTGGCCAAAATTAGGGACACGATGTGTGGTTATGGTACAGGACACAGTTAACTGACCCTTGTAAGGACTAAACCTCACCCTCATTAGTAATATACTGTAATTAGTTGAACTTGATATCCACTAACAGCTCCATTGAAAACCAACAATATGCTCAACCATCCACTATAAATATACTTTTTCTTGAATGTGTCTCTAAAGATTCTCTATGGCAAATATCAATTTTGTTCTTTTGTTCTTTCTCATTTCTAGTGAGAGAAGGTCTCACTGCTTTCCTTTTCCTCTATTTTTCTCCAATAATGCTTTTCTCCTTCAGCTTGCTTTATGAAGCCCATACTTCTGGGGTCCCTCCCTAGTCCAACCATTCATGTTATATAGGGGCAATTAGTGGTCTAACCTGAAAAATACTAATGTCATGCAACTTCAAAGAATGGGCTATATAAGTCACTTAATGGGTGCTGAGGAGGGAAATAGACTCTGAAGTGAATTTTTTCTCACTAAAGAATGTTGAATGACTCACCAGATTAATTTGATCCTTCAGGTAGGCTCATGGACATTTAGAGTTGGAAAAACCCTCAAAGCACATATAGCCCATGGAAATTCAAAGAGATTAATTTTTCAACATTACAAAATCTGGTTAATGACAGACATGAATTTTACATTATTGAAGGTATACTAAGTTACTGAAACAGACACCAAAATAGATCTGAGTTTGTGTTTCTATTATTAAAACAATGAATATTATTGGACAAGTAGCAGTCTCTGCTATAGTAGAATTCTAATTATTGATTACAAAGTTAGGAGACTTTATAGAACAACTAGAAGCCCAAAGCATGAATTCATGCACCAGTGGGGTCCCTTGGGCCTGAGCATCTGCCTATGGACTGAAGGGTCCTGGGTTTGATTCCAGTCAAGGGCAAGCACCTTGGTTGCAGGCTCCTCCCTGGCCTAGGCCCTAGTTGGGCCTCATGCAGGAAGCAACCAATCGATGTGGTTCTTTCACTTTGATGTTTCTCTCTGTCTTTCCCTCTCTCTCCCACTCTTCCTAAAATCAATTTAAAAATATCCTTGGGTGAGGATTAATAACAATAAAAAAAAAAAAAAAAAAACCTAATATTGTATGATTAAAATTTCACATCAGATCATGACCTTTCCTCACATCTTTTGCGATGTCTTCTTACTACTCTTCATGTAAGAAAAAGTGAAAAATTTAATGTATACATAGCATGCTAAACATCCTATCTAATAAAAGAGTAATAAGCAAATTGACTGTCACTCCAACACACAAGATGGCTGCCCCCATGTGGTCAAAGATGGCTGCCCTAATGTGGACACAAGATGGCCACCACAAGATGGCTGGCAGGGGAGGGCAGTTGTGGGCGATCAAGCCAGCAGGGGAGGGCCGTTAAGGGTGACTGGGACTGCAGGGGAGGGCAGTTGGGGATGATCAGGACAGCAGGGGAAGGCAGTAGGGAGGGGCCAGGCCTGCAAGGGAGGACAGTTGGGGGTGATCAGGCCTTCAGGGGAGGGCAGTTAGGGGTGACCAGGCTGGCAGAGGAGGACAGTTGGGAGGGGCCAGGCCTGCAGGGGAGGGCAGTTGGTGGGGACCCAGGCCTGCAGGGGAGGGCATTTGGGGGGGATCAGGTCTGCAGGGGAGGGCAGTTAGGAGCGATCAGGCCTGCAGGGGAGGGCAGTTGGGGGAAATCAGGCCTGCAGGGAAGGGCAGTTAGGGGGGACCAGGCCAGCAAGGGAGGGCAGTTGGGAGGGACCAGGCCTGCAGGGGAGGGCAGTTGAGGGGGATGCAGGCCTGCAGGGGAGGGCAGTTGGGAAGGACCAGGCCTGCAGGGGAGGGCAGTTAGGGGCAATCGGGCCGGCAGTAGAGTAGTTAGGTGTCTATCAGGCTGGCAGGGGAGTGGTTAGGGGGTGATCAGGCTGGCAGGCAGAAGCAGTTAGGGGCAATCAGGCAGGCAGGCAAGTGAGCGTTGGTAGCCAGCAGCCTGGATTGTGAGAGGGATGTCCTACTGCCCGTTTAGACGCAATCCCACCAGGATTGGGCCTAAACAGGCAGTCAGACATCCCTCAAGGGGTCCCAGATTGGAGAGGGTGCAGGCTGGGCTGAGGGACACACACCCCCATGCACGAATTTCATGCCATGGGCCTCTAGTATAATAAATATTTAAGACTTCAATGTTTGGACCTAATTAAGAAAATTAATAGAGGTAAAGACACATTGACATGAGACTAAACCTTTACTGAATAAATTACAGTATTATTACATTTAAACTTACGTAAATGAATTTCTACACTTATTTTAAAATTAACTTATACCATTAAATAGTATTTAAAAGAAATGTATATGTCTTACTGCACAAGTTTATGTGTCTGGAATATATGAAACAATTTAGTTGTATAAATAAATTTTTTCATAAATGTTGAATAAACAAATGAGTGAATGAGTGAATCAACATTTTCTGTAAGAACAATTTTATGTCATAGTGACCATATAGATTAAGTATTTTTAAAGCAGTTGGAACACATCAATGGAAGTATGTAAGTTTCACATGAGAAGGTTACCTATATAGTGGTTTGTCTCTTAGATTATTAAAAACAATTTTCATCCTCTCTGACTTAATACAAAGTCAGAGAGGATGAAAAAAATTTTTTTTGGTAAAAACAATATGTGTGACTCTACACTAGGTTCAAAGCTTTGCTGGTCTCTTTTGCCCAGCTACTTATATGCCCCCATTTCTCACTTCAGAACATTACAGAATGAGTCATATAAATGTTCTTCCATACAGATTGATAAAATGTCCTAAGACATTTGCCATCTCTTATATCAAGGAATATCAGCAGGCTACAGGGACTTTTTTGTCCTTTGGCTCACTGCTTAAATAACATAAAGCAATATATTTACTATATTTCCCCAAGCTTCCCAAAGCCATCTCCTTCCTTTTTCTTTTTGTTTCTTCAGCTTCCTGTTATCTGTCTTCCTGGCTGATAAAAGCATATCCCAAAAAGTTGCCAATGATATGCTGCGGAAGTTTTTTTTAAGAGGTTCTCACTTTCTTTCTTAGTTTTTGGGTGGGAGTTAGGAAAAGAAAAAAAGGAACTGCTGGAGACAGTGGGATGTACTGTACTGTTGGCCTGATTATAAAGTCTAGCACTATCTCTTTGTTTCCTTTTCTCTTTGAAAAACTTGGCCTAGAGCCTTGACCACAATTCTGCTTCATACCTTCAGCCAGGCCTCCGACCAGCTGACTAGCTGGCATCACACCCTTAGGAACAAGGAATTCTTCTCTTTATAGGGTTTAGCTGTTATTGTCTGGGCATTTCATTCAGTATAATAGTTTCTCTGCTTCCAAAAAAATTCCGTCCATTTTTAGAAGAACTGTCTCTATTGTTTTCAAATAGTTGACAGTCTTAAGACATTATATGCAGAGATTTCAAACTACAAAAATGTTTTTTGAAAACACATGCTATGTAATCTAATGAGAATGCTAAGGATACATTAAAATATATAACATACGATTTTATTGTAAGATTTCTAAATCTAATAACTTACTTCCTTTCTTTTACAAATTCAATTTTAAGAGCATTTCCACGGTCTGGTTACAATAAAGTACCTCTTTATTATGAGCTATATGCTGTTTCTATGAGCTATATGCTGGTGACATCAGTGCTTTTCTGTTTCTTGAGTTTACATTACAAAGCAAATTTAGAACTATAGGGTTATTTTGCTTCTTATCTTGTTAATTGGCTGCAAATTTCAAACATCTAAGTGAAGAATAAGCTGCAGAATATAGCCTTTCCCTTGATGTGTTCCTTGACATACATTCAAAGCATACAAATAAAAATTCATTTTATTGGGAAGACATGCATAATTGCATTACATTTTTTCTGTATGAACCAATTTTTCATGGCTCTATGACATTCCTATATAAAATTTCTCTGAAGCCAAATTAGCCTAAATAAAATCATATTTCATACATAAAATTTAAGACTATATATGTTCAAACATTTATAAAATTAACAAAACTCATTTTTCTGAAATTAAGAAAAGGAAAACCAAAAGAAAGGCACAGGATACCAGTGGGGAAAAGAAAAGACTCTGTGAAGATATCCTGAGACTTACCTGCAAAATGCCATCACATAGAGGTTTACACTGAACAAGGCCAATCATGGACCAAGAAAACAAAACAAAACAGCGGCCACATAAGAAGTTGACATTCATCCCCAAATTACATCTGCTGTGTATTAAATTCTCTTCCTGCTTGGCTTGAAATCCTTATATACAGTAATAAGTTAAAAACAAAACTAAATTAAACTAAAATATAAGTGCCATAGGTATGCCCTTCTATGCCCACCCCATTATCATATCAGAATGCACTAAATTATCAGAATAACTATTGACATATATAAAGGTGATTTTCAATGGGATATTGCCTATCACAGATACGAAAGTATAACCCAAGGATGAGAATACAGCCCTAGGAGTGATGCTGTTAGCAGAAAGGGTGAGAGATTGGCTGAAAGAAAAACAAACAGTTGCTTTTTGCTTTGTTGCACAGGGGATTAAGAGTCCTTGTGCTGGGCAGGCATGACTCAGTGGTTGAGCATTGATTGACCTATGAACTAGGAGGTCATGGTTTGATTCCTGGTCAGGGCACATGCCCAGATTGCAGACTCCATCCCCAGTGTGGGGTGTGCAGGAGGTAACCACTCAATGATTCTCATCATTGATGTTTCTCTCTCTCACTTCCTCTCTGAAATCAATAAAAAACTTTTTTTAAGAGTCCTTGTTCATTTACTCCCACATGAACTCACTCTTTTATCAAATGTATGTTGAAACCTTATTATGAGTCAGATACTCTTCTGGGCTGAGAAAAGTGCAATGAACACCACAGGCAAAACTGCCCATAGGACATCCAAAGTCTGCTAAGGAATTCCTACAAATATAATCTGAAGTAAAACATTAAGGTGTTATTCAGAGAATCCAAACAGAAAATACCTCAAAAGAAAATATCTCATCAAAGTCTTACAAAAGTTGACATAAAAATTAAAATTGTATACAAATTTAACATGTTCCCTCTTGTTTTACCAAGAAATGATCCTAGAAAAATAGATGAACACTTCTATAATGATTGATCTATTAATTGGACAATATTGATTGATCTTAGAAAAAAATATAATAGTACTCATCAATTTTAATTTTGTGGTAACTCTTGTTTATATGTCTATACTTTTTTGAATAGGTAATTTATTCAAAAATTTAATAAATTGAAAAAATATATGGTGTCAAAAGTATAGAGTAAAAAGTATCCCTCTCATTTCTATCCCACCGGGATCAGGCCTAAATGGGCAGTCGGACATCTCTCCAGGGGTCCCAAATTCGTGCACGGGGGGGGGGGGGGGGGGGGGGGGGGGGGGGCCCCACACCCTCCCCGCCCCATGCACGAATTTCGTGCACTGGGCCTCTATTTTGTTAAACAAATAAGGTTCAGTAAATAATCAGTTCATGAATCATTTTCATAGAAGTGTATTTATAGAATGTGTTCCTAGAACTAGAATTGTTTGATTAAGGTATATATGTATTTGCAGCCTTTATTAATTTTGCTAAAGTAACTTCCACAGAAATTACACCAATTTATCCTCCTACATTCAGTGCATAAAAGTTATCTCCTAGTTTAGGAGTATGGTGATACACTTTTGGATTTTTGCCAGTATAAAAAGTGAAAGTGATACTCAATGTGATTTAGTTTGGATTCGTGCATTGTCAAAACTGTTTTCAGTAGTCTTTATTCTGGCACATAAAATCTTGGTACATGCTTTTTCTCTTTAAGTATCATAGATATTGCTTCCTCATTTTCATTGGTTGGATTTTGCTATAGTAAAATAAGGCTAGCCATAACCTCCCCCTTAAAGAAATTCTACCTTTAAATTTCTTTATTTTATTACTAGAGGCCCAGTGCACAAATTTGTGCATGGGTGGGGTCCGGCTGGCCTGCCCCAATCAGGATTGATTGGGCCAGGCCCACCAGGGGGAGGGGCTGCAGGTGGTTGGCAGGCCGGCCCCGCCCCCAATCAGAGTGGGGGGGTGATCGGGTGTGGGGCCAGCCAGGGGGAGGGGCCGTGGGCGGTTGGCCTGTCAGCCCTGCCCCCTGGTTTAACTCTCGGTTTAACTCCCTGTGGAATCCCGGTTGAGGGAACAATTTGCATATTAGCCTTTTATTATATAGGATGATGTATCTCGATGTTGACCATTGCAGGTCAACTTTTTCCCACATATGACCTAATAAAATAGTTTTTAAGTTTTATTTTTCCTGAAAAGTATCATGAGGTGCATCTTAACATATACTTCTGTACTTTAAATACACTATCATTAAATTATATAATTTATAGGTTTTTTTGTTTGTTTGTTTGTTTTTTATCTGGCTACCACACACCTGCTTATATTGAACCTCCTTTGGGCATCTTCTATCCTTACTGGGTTTTTTTGGCACTTGCTCCTTTTCCCATTACCCTTCATTTAATAAGTTGTCTTCTCCTAGACTAGCCCTTTGCAGAAGAATTCCATGGGTTGTATGGAAAGTAGACACAAAAGTTATCTTCTAGGCTTGACAAAACAAAGATTCTTTCATTTGGTTTGTGAAGGAAACACTTTATAATGGAAAGTCATTAAACTTTGTGTAGCTTTCCATCCTCTTATCCTATTATTTTGGGCCCTGGAGAGCTTTTCCTGCTTGCCTTCTCCACCTCAATTGCCACCACTATTATTATTTTTGTTGTGGAAAGGAGGGAGGGAGGGAGGGAGAGAGAGAGAGAGAGAGAGAGAGAGAGAGAGAGAGAGAGAGAGAGAGAGAGAGAGAGAGACCTCGATGTGAGAGAGGTACATTGTTTGGTTGCTTCTGCATGCCCCCAAACCAAGGCCAGGGACTGGACCTGAGACCCAGGTACATGTCCTTGACTAAGAATCAAACCTGAGACCCTTCGGTGCATGGACTGGCACTCTAACTACCGAGCATGCTGGCCAGGGCACCACCACTGTTGTTATACACAGAGATTCATATTTACACTTCATGATCATGCTTTCAATTTCAAGAAGTGTGTTTTGCTTTCCTGAGAGCTGCCACCACTTCACTTTACTTCCTCCAGTTCAGTTTTTTCCCCTAATATACATGTTTTTAGTAGACTTTACTCTTACTTAAAAACCCTGAATTAATCTTGTTTCTAGGTTTGCTTAAAATTAATTTTTTAAATCATTTTATTTTTGAATTCCTAGAAGGAAAGGGGATAGATGATAATTTAGACACCTATGTTCTTTCTGGTATGCCCTATATTGTTATTTCCATTAAGAAATAAAAATAATTAAGTATGGAAGATTGGGATGAAGGAGAAATATATTTTGTCTATTGGGTCTGCACTCTTCACAATGGTGGTATAAGCACTGACCCAGACATCATATTTTATCTTCTTATCAATTTTTGTTAGGATTAGATATGGAGAAACATTTTAATTATTTGAAATAAAGAAAGTACATGAAAAACTTCAGGTTTTTCTTAACAGCATTTTTCCTTTACCTTTACAAAATAGACAGATGCCATGAAAACCAAATGTTAGCAAGTTTAATTGTTGATACTTTTAATTATATTGCAACGTAGTTTGAAAACTCATAAAATTTGAGATTAAACTTTCAACAAAACTTCACCATCTTTTATTTTTTCTGTTTCACTAACTATACCTACAATCAACCAATTCCTTGCCCAAGAAGTTAATTAGTTGCACCTGCAATTTTGGTGACCCTTTGCAATGAATATGAATTTTTTAATTCACATTTCTAATTTGCTTAGGTAACCAAATAGTAGTTTTTATCTTAAGTGTTCAAAGATGTTTTAGTGTTTTCAAGGTGAACTAGAAGACAAGCAATAGATGATCTGACAATGATTTAGTAAAAAAATTGAGTTTTTTTTATTGTAAATTGAACAAATGATGACATTTTCCAAAAGAACTATCTTTATAAATAAAAAACAAACTTAGTGATCAATTATAAAGTTTAGATACATTTATTATATAACAATGTTATTTAAAAAACAATAACATATTTCCTGAATCTTATAAATTATGTCTATTTTTGACTTTGCATGTGTCATGGGAGGTTAAAAGGTTGTATTAAAAAGATGTTCTTTGTGCAGCCTGATTGGTCACCTCCACAGGAGAAATTAATAATTGGGGCTCCTGGACCCTTGAGATTTTTATCTTTTGCCAAATGATGTCTAAGTTCAGGTCTTGGTAATTTGAAATGCAGTCAGAAGTCAAACAGACAAACCACTTAACCTGAGATGAAAATTAATGGTTGAAATGAATTAACTCCCTAAATATTTAATTACTTATAGATATAAAAGTCAATGGGCAGGGTCAAAGGTAATCTTTTGACACACTGTTGCTCAGCAAGGTTTTCATGACTAAAATCTTTGATTTATTTTTAGAAAATATTTATAAGAAAGTATATTTAAAATAAAATAAGTTAAGTGGTAACCCTAGTTTGTTCTGAAAAATTTTTGAATCTTTATGGTATCTCTTCAACCTCAAATTTTTTTTTATTGTCTAAAGTTTTATATATCTCTCCATTTTCCCCAATTGACCCCCCCCCCCCAAGCTATTCTCACCCAGGGCAAGCCCCCACTGCCCCAGTGTCTGTGTCCATTGGTTATGCTAATTACATGCATACAAGTCCTTTGTCAACCTCAATTTTTTATAGTGTTGTTTAGTAGTTGCTGAAATTCCACCAGCACAAACCTAAGGAAAAAAAATATTAGTTTGTTAAGACTTAGAGAAGTTTAGAAGTAATAAACTAACCCAAACTGATCCAATGTGTTGTCAGCCATGGGGCGGGATAGATTTACTTGTACATTTTCTTTGTCTGTTACTCTCATTTACGGACATGAATTTGCAAAGGAGAGAGAGAAAAGTAGATTTATTACATGTTGTTCTCTTATCCTTCCTGTTTCAGGATTTGCCAGGTCTATGGCCCTTGACCAAAAATCGTGTTTACTGAATTAGATTTAGGTGGTTTGTTATTGCTCTCATTGAAAGCACTCATAAGAAATTGCCCCTGAGAAATGCAGCAATGTGTTAGCTGTAAAGATGTTAGTGAAACTATGATTCACTGGGTTATATGTTATTCTTTTTATCAGAATCATGGGGAAAACCCTCTGGATTTTTTCCAAAATTGTTCAGTTTCCTGTGAGCCAGAACTTCATTTCTATATTAGGGATACTGTGAATATCTTGACATGATTGATTTTCCTCGTCCTGTTGGTTTCTAAGAAGCTTTAAGCCAACATCAAGACCAACATTTAAGAAGAGATTAGCATGTTTGACATGCATTTTAAGTATTCACCACCTCATTTCCTAGCATGTATTTTCTCTTTGCTCTTCATTTTCTTTAATTATTTATGGGATATGAAGAGATATGAGTTACCTCTTTTTTGAGGTAACTGTATTTAAAACTGAATACTCAAGACCTTGATCTGCAATAGAACCTTAGTTTCAGAAATACCTTTGATCAAAAAATCATTAACTGTGGTTTATTAGTATTCTAATGTTTTCTAATAATTTATAACATTTTTTAGAGCCAGATAAAAAAAAACACAGAAAATTAGTGTGAAGACAGATGACAGTTTATATGTGAATGCGTGTGTCTGTATGTGTGCTTGTGTAGGCCTATATGGCAGGCATAATAATTGCTCACATACCACTGTCATGCTAACAGAGCCTTCAATCTACAAAGCCTTCTGGAACATTCAAGCAGATATCCTTTTATTTCAGAGAAAGTGAGCCTAAAAGTTGCTTAAAGAGTGATCATTTTTCATTTCTCATGAAGGACATAAAGGAGTATTCTGATAATTCTCTTTGTTCAAAAATAACTTCACAAACAGGAAAGCTGCATGAGGAATTGTCTTACTTCCATGGCTTGCATACCTGCCTTAGAATGAAGCCTTGGTAACTGGAGGTGCAGCATCCTTATTGCAACCATGAGGCAACAAACTTAAGGCTAAAAGGCTAAAATATAAAGAATCATAGAGTAGTAAGATGGGAAAATCCTGGTTTCTTTAGAATACTGCTACATAGCTAAGCCAATACTATCAACTTTTCTCCTTAAGACTGATTGTTGTATAAAAGAAAAAAATATTTTAATGGTACCTTATATCTTGTTAACCTTTTGCACTCACTTGCTTTTTTCTTGATTCCTTTATTCTAATGCTAACTGTGTCGAGTCACACTCGACATCCAAGTGCAAAAGGTTAATGTTGCTTGCAATTGAATGTGTACCTGATAATATAGTCTTAAAAGAAAATGGTTAGGGAATGTTTGTAAGCCTAGCTATTTTACTAGTCCTATATAATAAAAGCCTAGGTGGCATCGAGCAAGGTCATCACAAGATGGCTGCCCCCATGACATCACAACATGGCTGCCACAAAATGGCCACCCCCACGTTGTCACACCATGGCCACCACAAGATGGCTAGCAGGGGAAGTCAGTTGGGTGCAACCAGGACTGCAGGAGAGGGCAGTTAGGGGTGACCAGCCTGCAGGGGAGGACTGTTAGAGGTGACCAGGCCTGCAGGGGAGGGCAGTTCGGGATGATCAGGCTAGCAAGGGAGGGCAGTTGGGGGCAATCGAGCTGGCAGGGGAGCAGTGAGGCGTCAATCAGGCCAGCAGGAGCAGTTAGAGGGCGATCAGGCAGGCAGGCAGTTGAGCAGTTAAGAGCCAGTAGTCCCTGATTGTAAGAGGGATGTCTGACTGCCAGTTTAGGCCCGATCCCTGCAGGATGGGGCCTAAACCGGCAGTTGGACATCCCCCAAGGGGTCCCAGATTAGAGAGGGTGCAGGCTGGGCTGAGGGACACCCCCTGTGCATGAATTTCATGCACCGGGCCTCTAGTGATCAATAACAGAGGAAGAATGACCTCTTCTATAGTCACAATACTGAAGTTTATAACAACTTCCTATATAAGTAATCTGATAAGTTTCCTTCTCTGACTTTATTCATTTCTGTCACAGAAGATATCTGATTATCAAAAAAATAAAACCATCAGAATGTTTTTACTTAGCTATTTTGATTTTTAAGCTTTTGAAATATATATTTATGTAGTTTTTATTTATTTAAATGACATAAATTTATATAAATTATTATATAGATTATATAATATATAAATGTGTGTGTGTGTGTGTGTGTGTGTGTTTAACAGTTAACACTGAGTTACATTGCCTACCCTTATAAAATTGATATTTTGAAATGTAGATATCCTTTGGATTTTTGAGTTACCTTATCTAACTTAAACTTGCTTTAAATATACAATGGGAGGCCAGTGTTCATTGAACACATACAACACTTTAATACTTCCAAAGAAAAACCTGGCTCTTATTGCAGTAATTTTGGATTTGAAATGGTACAATATGTACAGATACAAAAGAAGGAAAACCTATAGAGAATTTCAAAACCTCTCAACAGAAATGAAAAGGAATGTAAATTTATGAAAGTCAGTAACATTACAAACAGTGAAATCTATTAGAGTAAACCATATGAAATAAAATGCAGAAATGTGAACAAGAATGTGACATTAAGCAATAAAACAGAGGAAAAAATCAGAGAAGTGATAGAGCATAGATGATATTTAGAAAACATTTATCATTTGTCTAACATTATGCCAAAATCTTGCCTATAGAATTTCATTTAAGACTTGCAACCACCCTACTAGCTAAGTTAAATTATTATCCACATTTCACAAGTGAAGAAAACTGAGCTCTGGCAACAGTCAGGAACTTACAGTTACATAGCTGACAAAGAAAGGGTTGGCTCATGTCTTAGCAGGATTATAAATTTTACTAGAGGCCCAGTGCACGAATTCATGAACAGATGGGGTGCGGCCGCCCAGCCCCAATCAGGGAAGATCGGGGCTGGGCCTGTCGGGAGGAGGAGATGGTGGCAGGTTGGCCAGCAGGCCCTGCCCCCAATTGGGGTGGGGGAGTGATTAGGGTTGGGGCCAGCCATGGGTAGGGGCGTGGGCGGTGGGCCAGCTGGCCTTGCTCCCAATTGGCCAACCTCCTTCAGCCCCTCCTCCCACCAGGCCCCACCCCAGATAGGCCCCCCCACCCCACCTCCAATAGGTCCCCCAATTGGCCCACCTCCCACAGCCTTTCACCATGGCTGGCCCCACCCCCAATTATCCCCCACTACCCTGATCAGCCTGTAGCCAGCTGACCCTGCCCACTATTAGGGTAGGGGGGCAATCGGGGGGGGGCATCCAGGGGGAGGGGTTGCGGGCCAATCAGGATGGGGCAGGCCAATCAGGGTGGGGCCAGCTGGGGGAAAGGGCCGCCATGGGTTAGCTAGCCAGCCCTGCTCCCTATTGGGGTGGGGGGAAATCAGGGGTGGGTCCATCCTGGGGAAGGGGCTGAGGGCCGATTAGGATGGTGGGGGCCGGCTGGAGGGAAGGGCACCTTGGGGGTTGGCTGGCTGCCCTGCCCTCGATAGGGCTGGGAGAGGTCAATCAGGGGTGGGGTGGCCAGGGGGAGGGGCCGAGGGAAGTTGCCAGTCAGGTCCCAACCCAGATTGGGTGGGTTCACTGGTCAAAGTGGGTGTCATAGCGACTGGCCGTTCTGGTCATTATGGCGTTCTGGTCACTGGCTTTTTATATATATACATACTTTTAACAACCATATTATAGTGCCTTTGAGTAAATATGTTAATATAGCAATGTATATTCCCTTATAGATCACATTGACATATCTGTCTAGCATATATTTGTATATTCATCTATGCCTCAAAGTTTATTTATTTGTTTTTATTTAAAAAAATATTTTACACTGTGCTAGGGTAGAATGGACCACCTTAGAAGCTTATGGAGCTAATATATTTCTATCAACACAATTACTTTAGCAAACCTGGTTCCCTTCACTTTTGCAACACATTACAGAGTTAGTGATCGAGTTTGCACTATGTCCAAAATGTTATTCTCCCACTTAATGCTTCAGAGGTTTTAGAACTAAAGTCAAATATTATAATTTGAGTATTTATGTAATACAAAATTTTACCACTATACATATCAGCCAAACTGTTCTCAGAAACTATTTTCATTTCTGCTCCTCAATTAATGTTAATCACAGTGATTATGCTAATCTAGGTTGCATACAGTATACAAGAAATAACAAGGAAAACCATTTTAGACTAAACAGCCAAAACAAGATTCACAGTAGACACAAATACTTGAATTATAAATAATGGGAATCAGCTCATGTACTGAATAAACAGCAAACTTACTTAAATATCGAAGAACAGGCAAACTTTTCTATTTGGAATGGCACACTATAGTATTTATCTCTTGTATTTATGCTTTCTCATTATGTCTGTCATTTATGTACTTTCACATTATTCCGAAACAATGTATCAATCTAAAAAAATGATAACAGTTTTCTCTAAACAGACATTCAAGTTGATTTCTACCAACAATACTGTCTGACTCTCCATTATGTACTATAATACCAGGGTGATGGTGAATACCACCTATTCTAACCTGTGGGGAGTTAAAAACATGACTTTCAGCCAGTTTTTGGTAGCAAAAGGTAAAAGGAAGCTGTGGAAAAGACATGGAGCCTGAGGGAATGTTCTCCCTGATATGCACTTATCAAAATATTCTCCCATGTTTAAAACCAATTGGATAAAGTTAATGAAAGTTCTAGAATCAAAAATATGACACTACACTACAGCCTGTATTATGTAATCTGTTCTCACACCATTGTCCACGCTCATAAATCCACCCAAGGGAGACATAATATTTATCCAGTCTAGGAACTTCAGACAAATTACAAAGCAACAAGCAAAGAAACAAATATCCACTTTTATTTAAATGTTTCATATTTTGTACATCTTGGACTTTTTGCATTAACTTTAATTTGCTTTCCAATATGATGTATCTTGATTACTAAATGATTTTGTCTCCTTAAACATTGTGCCTGCAGTATGCACCCCACTCACTTCAACTTATACCAGTCTCATTCTCTATAAATCTATCCTGATTTTATATGCCAAGATTTATTGACAAGTCCAGGAATGCCCAATGGACATTCTTCACAAAGCTGATGCTTGAAGAAACATTGTGATATGTCCTTTGAAAAACTACAAGAAAGGAAAAAAGAAAGAAAGAAAGAAAGAAAGAAAGAAAGAAAGAAAGAAAGAAAGAAAGAAAGAAAGAAAGAAAGAAAGAAAGAAAGAAAGAAAGAAAGAAAGAAAGAAAGAAAGGAAGAAAGAAAGGAAGGAAGAAAGGAAGGAAGGAAGGAAGGAAGGAAGGAAGGAAGGAAGGAAGGAAGGAAGGAAGGAAGGAAGGAAGGAAGGAAGGAAGGAAGGAAATATATTAATAATTACTAAACTAAGGTTTTTCTTTAAAAAATGGAATAGTACTAAGACAAAGATAATTGCCCTATTTCCAAGAGCTTTGAAAGAGCATGCAGGTGAAGGTATAAAGTTTTTTCACACTTCCTCTTTTGTAAGAAGATAAAACTTTTACAAATTAAGTAAGACAGATTTGGCTAATAGAAAGACAAATTTAAGCAAATATATTAGAACTATCATATCCAAATATGTGTTTTCTTCAAAGTGGTCATCATATTTATTTTATAATTAGAGGCCCAGTGCACGAAATTCGTGCACAGCGGGGAGGTGGAGCCCTCAGCCCAGCCTGCACAGTTTCCAATCTGGGATCCCTCAAGGGATGCCAGACTGCCCATTTAGGCCCGATCCCACTGGCAGTCGGACACCCCTCTCCCAATCCAGGACTGCTGGCTCCCAACCTCTCGCCTGCCTGCCTGCATGATTGCCCCTAACTGTTTCTGCCTGCCAGCCTGATTGCACCCTAACCACTCCCCTGCCAGCCTGATTGATACCTAACTGCTCCCCTGCTGGACCGATTGCTCCTAACTGCTCTCCCCTGCTGGCCTGGTCACTCCTAACTGCCCTCCCCTGCAGGTCTGGTCCCCCCCAACTGCTATTCCCGGCAGGCCTGGTCCCCCTCAACTGCCCTCCCCTGCTGGCCTGGTCCCCCCCCAGCTGCCCTCCCCTACAGGCCTGGTCCCCCACAACTGTCCTCCCCTGGAGGCCTGGTCACCCCCAACTGCCCTCCTCTGCTGGCCCGGTCACCCATAACTGCCCTCCCTAGCAGGCCTGGTCCCCCGCAACTGTCCTCCCTTGCAGGCCTGGTCTCTCCCAACTGCCCTCCCCTGCAGGCCTGATCACCCACCACTGCCCTCCCCTGCTGGCCATCTTGTGGTGGCCATCTTGTGTCCATATGGGGGTGGCCATCTTTGACCACATGGGGGCAGCCATCTTGTGTGTTGGAGTGATGGTCAATTTGCATATTACCCTTTTATTATATAGGATTTCAAAAATTACCATCAGCATTTTGAAGTTCATCCCTGTGACTTGCTCTTAGAGCTAGATTATGAGCCATGGGAGTGAAGCTGTTGTGTTAATTTAGAGGCACAACACATTTAGTCTTAAAATACTTTTCCAATTTAAGTGTTTCACACTTACATGAGATGAATTTCGACTATTACTAGAAACCAAGTCTACTTGCTAAGAATGGCCACATGCCAAGATTAATTGAATTTAAACAAATTTAGCAAGCTTCAAAGGATATTGCAAAATACAAAATTAGAAAATATCTGGATATATATGAATTTTGAAATAAGAGAACAGGTGCCAGCTTTTAAGAAACTAGTTCACACTTGTTATAAATGTCCAAATAGGTTTGCCAAAAAATAAATTGAGTTTATTTTATTATCATACCTTGTACATTATTTGCAGTGTATATCCTCCAACAGTTTATAGATTGGTAGTTATGCTGGTTGCCTACAGTAAAATCACAGAGTAAAAAAACCCACAAAACTGCCTTACCCAGTTTGGCTCAGTGGATAGAGCATTAGCCTGAGGACTGAAGGGTCCTGGGTTTGACTCTGGTAAAGGGCACATGCCCAGGTTTTAGGCTCGATCCTCAGTGGGGGGCATGCGGAAGGCAGCTAGCTGATCAATGATTCTCTCTCCTGATAGATTTTTTTATCTCTCTCCCTCTCCCTTCCTCTCTCTGCAATCAATAAAAATAAAACTGTGTTTTATTCATTTTTTCTTACATTCTTCCTTTTCACACATATTTCTTTTGTGCAATATTTGATGATGCTGAATCTAAAATTGAAGATCTACAGTGTATTATTAATTATTGATTGCTTTAATGTAAAGACCTGTGCCTTTGAAAAGATCTGGATCTGACTACTACAACAAGTGTGGCATCATTTTTTACCAGTCATCCTCTCTAATAAAATGGTAATATGCAAATTAACCATCACTCCGCTACATAAACCACGCCCACCAGCCAAACCACGCCCACCAGCCAATCAGGGCGAGTATGTAAATTAACCCCAGCCAAGATGGCTACAGCCACAGAGAGCAAGGTTTCCCAGGTAACAGAGCAAACCAAGCTTTCCATAGCTGTTGCAGGCCTAAGCCTCCACTCAAGCTACAAAGTTTCAATTATAGAAGGTAAACAAATTCAAACAGAAATGGGGGCAGAACGGAGGTTGAGAGAGTAAGCCAGGGTTGCCGGCGGCAACAGGGTAAGCAAAGCTTTCCACACACCCTGTCCGGGCCCAGCCTCCGCTTAAGGCTACAAAGTTTCAATTGTAGAAGGAAAATAAATTCCAGATACCAGGGCCTCTGCTTGGGTTGCCAGGGGGCGTGGCTGGCCTGCAAACCACCACAGGCCCCTCGGTCAGGCTGCCCCATGCCCCAAGGGAACCCCACCCTGATCAGGGACACCCTTCAGGGCAAACCAGCTGGGCCCCACCCATGCACCAGGCCTCTATCCTATCTAATAAAAGAGTAATATGCAGATTGACCATCACTCCAACACACAATATGTCTGCCCCCATGTGGTCAAAGATCCTGCCCCATGTGGACACAAGATGGCCACTACAAGATGGACAGCAGGAAAGGGCAGTTGGGAGGCACCTGGCCTGCGAGGGAGGGCAGTTGAGAGGGACCAGGCTTGCAAGGGAGGGCAGTTGGAGGTGATCAACACTGCAGGAGAGGGCAGTTAGGGGTGACCAAGCTGGCAGAGGAGGGAAGTTGGGGGCAAACAGGCTGGCAGGGGAGCAGTTAAGCATCAACCAGACTGGCAGCGGAGTGGTTAGGGGGTGATCAGGCTGGCAGGCAGAAGCGGTTAGGGGCAATCAGGAAGGCAGGCAGGCGAGCAGTTGGGAGCCAGCAGTCCTGGATTGTGAGAGGGATGTCCGACTGCCCGTTTAGGCCCGATCCTGGTCGGACATCCCTCCAGGAGTCCGATTGGAGAGGGTACAGGCTGGGCTGAGGGACAACCCCCCTCCGTGCACACATTTCGTGCACCAGGCTTCTAGTATCCTATATAATAAAAGGCTAATATGCAAATCGACCAAACAGCCGAACAACCAGTCATTATGACATGCACTGATGACTAGGGGGCAGTGCATTTCCACAGGGGGAGTGCTGCTCAGCCAGAAGCTCTGAGCTGGGCTCAAAGGTTGACCAGCACAACAGCGGTGGTTAGAGCCTCTCCTGCCTCTGTTGCAGCACTAAGGATGTCCGACTGCTGGCTTAGGCCCAATCCCCGTCAGTTGGACATCCTCTGAGGGCTCCCGGACTGTGAGAGGGCGCAGGCCAGACTGAGGGACCCCCCTGAGTACACAAATTTTGTGCACCAGGCCTCTAGTTTAACAATAAAAGATAAAACACAGTTATTCAAGTTTTAGGAACACTTCCACCTTTTCAGCCAATCAAGCAATTGTCAGTTCCCTACTCACTGCACTTTCCCTCATATGGGAGCTATGGGAGAAGAGGAAGGTATTGGTGACAGTGTCTATTTCAAGTTGCTCCTAGTATATCTGATGTGAAAGGTATCTTTTCTGACCTTTACTTCTCCTCCCTTCTAATACCTGTAAATGCCTTTATTTTCAACTCTACCCAGGATGGCTTCTATGATCTGCACAAATGGTGACTCACCAGATTGGTCACCAGAAGCAAGTCTGTACCTGAGGCTTTGAACTCTGAAGCAGGCAGATGATTCAAGCTTAGCTAATCAGATATTCTTTGGAATTTAGGATTGAAAACAGGAAATACCAGTCTCAACTGGGATTAGTCTCTTAACAGTAGACATGTAAAAGCTCACAAAGAGCCACATGACTCCTTATGAACTGAGAATCAGGAAAAGCTGATCTGCAGTGAGAGAAGGAAGCTGGTACCCAGGAAGAAGCAGAGAGGAGAGGGGAGGCTTTACGGGAGGAACAGGGGGAGAGAGAGAGAGAGAGAGAGGGGGGGGGGAGGGGGAGATTTTGGTTCTGGAAGTCTCTCAATTTTCTGTTGCACTTCTGCACTGCCTTCCTTAGGTTAAAAACAAAACAAAACAAAAAACACTTATGTCCTTAGAACAAATTCAAATTCTCCTTTGTGGCTTAATCTAACCCTTCTGTATTTATTATTTTTATCCAAAAATACTTTTGGAATGAGTTCTTATAAAGTGAGTGGATATGTGCAAAATAGGGAAAGCATTTAAGCAAGTACTTAAAAACATGTGACTGCCCATATACCAACTCTCATCAATTTCCAGATAAGTCTGAGATTAAGAGGCACATTCCATTCCAAAACCCCTGGGGAGCATTGCACATTCTCCAACCAACTCTAGGTCAGAGATCAAAGCAGGCAGTTTCTTGGGGCGGTAGATATGCCAGGTGATTTTTCTAAGACTCAAGATGATTGGTCTATGTATATGCATTTCCTGCACTTTTTGAGCCTTTCAGGGTATATCTAATATAATACAGGAAAACAATTCTTTGCTCCATGTACAGAGTTGGGAGAATGTCTTTATTAAATTCCAATCCTGGGTGAGCTAAGGAAAAAATCTTCAGACCAAAATTAAAAGCTGAATAGGTTTCATAAGGGAAAATATATATAATTAAAAAAAAACTTTGCTATTAGCTACTTTATCAATTGGAAATCTCAAAAATGCTGCATTCCTGACATACCCATGCACATCTGGTCCCTAACAATCAGAGAGATCACAGCAGTGTTGAAATACTTAGAAGGATGCCTGACAAAAAGCAAGTCAAAGTTATGTCTGGTTGCTTAATCTAATTAACTATTTAGAGAGGGGAAAATAAATTCCTTTAGAAAGTGCCATGTAGTGTAAGGCAGAGCACTTCAAAAGGCCAGAGAAAAGCGTAGGGGTTTTTAGTATAGAGGTTGATTAGAAATGTAAGAACTCATAAGTGTTTATCAAAAGGGAAAGGAGGAAATTTCCAAGGAAATCATTTCTAATCAGGGCAGAGGCATGGAAATTAAGTGTCCACTCACCTGGAGGCCTTGGGGATTCTAGCCATTGGTTTGAAATATGAGAATGATTGTCTGGTATTTTTTAAAAGACTTTTATTGATTTTTAGAGAGAGAAGAAGGAAGAGGTAGAGAGAGAAACATCAATGTGACAGAGAAACATGGATCAGCTGCCTCCTGCACATCCTCTACTGGGGATTGAGCCCACAATCCAGGCATGTGCCCTGACCAGGAATTGAGCCAATGACTTCTCAGTGCGTGGGATGTTTCCCAACCAACTACCTTCGCTGTTGTTCTGTAAAATTAGAAATATTATAAGACAGAATATTTATATAACAACTAGAGGCCTGATGCATGAAATGCATGCAAAGTGCTGGGCCCTCCCAGCACCGGCTTTGTCTGGAGGTCGTCAGGAAGGTTGTTCAACTGTCAGGTCTAATTAGCATATTATGCTTTTATTATTATAGATATTATGAGACAGTGAGATAAGCATTGTCCCTCTTTAGTACAACCTTCTCGAGGGCAAAAACACTGCTATATGTATCCTACACCTCCTTATATCAACATCTAACATAGTCTCTAGAACAAATCAGTATCTGGACAAGCTGTTTGACAAATGAATGACTGTGAGAAAACAGAATCATCAAGTAGCCCTAAATTTGAAGTGATAAATTCTGCCTGGGAGTTTCAGAAAAGTTTTTTTATAAAATGATAACCAATAATTTGCAAGAGTAATTGTTATGTGCAATGTATACTACAGAAAAAGCAGAATACAAGTAAAACCATGTAAGTACTTTGTCTCGTCCCACTTTAAAATGGCATCATGGCACATTGATAGTTAACTCTTCCAGTCTCATCTCAGACTTCTTACCTGCTGTTCCTACAGTCCAGACATAGTGTCCTCAATTCAATTTGTTTCTTTAATGGGCCAATTTCCTTCTTGCTTCAAGATCTCAACCCATTATGTCCCCCACCTCCTTGCATTCTTTCTCCCACTTACCTGATCAATCCTCATTCAGTCTTCTAATCTCAGATTAGATGTCACTTTGATTTCCTGCCTCCTTGGACCAGACTAGGTTTGTGGTGTTTTTTAAAACTATTTTATATCACTCTCTATTTTTGTTTTTCTTGCCATATTTCTTATCAGCATTGCAAATACAGACATAGACCCGTACATTACTGACAGCAAATTCTACAAGAATAAGTATTACATTAATTTTGTTCGCCTTTGTATCTTCTGCATCTGAGACATGGTCAGATACAATATGTACTTATTATGTGAATTAGTAAATAAAAGGAGGTGGAAGCAGGTTGGAGGGGGTCAATGCGGGGGTGGGGGAAGTGACATTTGCAATACTTTCAACAATAAAGATAAACTTTAAAAAATGCATTACTTAACCTTTGCACTCGCTTGCTTTTTTCTCGATTCCTTTATTCTACTCAGGATTTAATTTTTTAAATACCCCAGATTTTACAAAGCGCGGCAGTAGAATAAAAAACTGGACTTTCTTTTCATACAAACTTATTTATTTGGATTTTTTTATATTTCAAATTATTGATACATTCAAAGAGTAATTTTAATCTCTATAATTTTTCATGGTGTGATATTTTTTGAAACATTCACCCACAGGAAGACCTGGTTTACATTCACATGTTTCACAAATATAAATCATCTCTCTTCTTCCTCCTTTGATTTTTCTGTTAGAACAAACAACACAATCTTTGTGTTTTTTGTTAGGGTGAGGTGTGATTATATGGAGCTTTCCATCTAAACGTTGCTCTAAGTTAGTGGATAATAATCTACCCCTGGAAGTTAGTGTACTGGTCTAACTTTTTTCACGTGACTGATGTGTCTTAGAAACAAATAGCCTTTGAAGATGCCATTGGTGAAGCTTAGGTGGTGGCATCAGTTGAGACGGCATTTACATTTTACTTGTCCTTTCATGCTAATGAAAACAAGAAAAGATACTGGAAAAATAGACAAAAATCCCCCTTCCCTCCGCGGTAAAACTACGTGTCGAGTGTGGCTCGACATACGAGCTGCTACCGGTGCTAACCATGTCGAGTCACACTCGACATACGAGCGCAAAAGGTTAAATACATAGTTTTAAATTTTTAAAAAATGACAGACAAATGAGAACTCCACTACGCTCCCAAATCCCCCAAAGCATCACCCCCTCAATTCAATTTGTTCCTTTAAGAGCCAATTTCCTTCTTGCTTCAAGATCTCAATCCATTATGTCCCCCACCTCCTTGCATTCTTTCTTCCACTTACCTTATCAATCCTCATTCAGATCTTCTTCCTATCACTCAGTTTACTCCAAAATAATGCACTTTGCAATTGCCCTTTCTATATATAATTTGTTATGGGTCTTTAAGTTGCTTAATATAAGAAAGTTATTATAGGTCACATATGATAATCCTTTATATGAACTGGGAATCCATACACACAGAAAGAAATAAAAATAAATATGCTCTACTGAGCTTGTAGCCCACTTTAACTTTATTTCTATATAAGGGGCTCTGTGAAGCACAGAAGCTATGCTTTTCAGCTCCATGTGGACATACTGCACTACATACAGTATTTGGCTGGGTTCAGTGTCTGAATCCCAAAATATCTCCTTATGTTATGACTGCTGCTAGGTCTTACAAAATTAGCTGAACTGTGGAGATAAGAATGTTCTCATGTTTCACACATGACATGCACACTCATATGCACGCACACATGAGGGAATGAAGGAAGAGCAGACACATATGGATGCTTTCTAACATGGTGCGTTGCACAAAAGCAGTTTTGCTCATATGTATTCTGCTGTCTATCTGCAGAGCCCTGGGACCCAGTCACAGGGTCCTGTGGGAGTTCACCCAGTGCTAATTGAATTGATTTATCCTTGCAAAATCTAAAATAAGAAAGAAAAAAACACACACACACCGAATATCTAAGTCAGGCAAAATGTATTAACCTGTTTTAGCTTTTTTTTTTAACCATTAAAAACTCAGACATTTCACTTTGCAGAATATCATTAGTTTGATGAGAAAATAGGATTTGGAAAAGTCATTGTAAAGGTATGAAGAGAAGGTATATAAAGACCCTGTGGAAAACAAAATAGTTTAATTAGATCTTACCCTGGTTTTGTGTAGTCAGAGACCCCTCCAAATCTCTCTAATTGCCTCAGTGATGAAGAAGGGCTTGTGCACTCTCAGGAATAATGCCATAGGACATAAAAGTCTCTAAGATCAGATATGTTTTAGTTTACATGCAACTCAAGGAAGCTTCTAGAAAATTGCAGCTTTTTTTGCAATTTTGCAAAATTTGCAACTGTGGTTTTACCTGGGCAGCTCAGGGAAGTGACCAAAGGACTTTGGAGGAGTCCTTCCCATCTATTACTAGTAAACACCCACTCTGCGACTAAGAGAAAAATCAAAACAACACAATTTGTTTCTGGAATTTGAACTAAATGCCTCCAACTGCCTCCACCCCCTTTTATTTAGTTGCTTGCATAACATGTTGGACTATTTAAGGTGGCAAAAGATTAGGGAACATGAATATATGTAAATACAATAAGCTTATAATTTGGTCCTGGTAAAATAATTCTTCAATCCATAATTCATGTCAATCTATAAAATTCTGGGTAAATTCTCACTTTTTGCAAAATTTTTTACAATGGGTACTTAAAGAATTGCCCTCTGAGGATGGGTTGCATTTCAATTTTTAAGATTAATAATATACCTACCTCTATAATGTCATCAAGACAAACATTCACGGAGGGGTTATTCTAGTCTGGGAGCCCTCCTGGGACAGGAAAATAAAAATACAATCACTTACCTATAGAAGACTCAATCAAGTAAGCAGACACATCCACTCAATCACTGAAATGTAATGAAATAAGCATTGTAATAAAATTATGCAGATTATACTTTAGGAACTTGGATGAAAGAGCAATTAATTTTTCACTACTAATTAAGGGTAGTTTCAGCAAGATGTCCCTTGAATTGGACCATAAAAAGAAGACAGATGTTTTCTAAAATTAGTGTCATAAAATAAATAGTAGTTATTCCAGGAGGATATCCACAGATTATTTGGCCCTTCCAAAATCAGATCCCTCTCCATTGCTAATATGCACTAGAGCTTTATTTATTTTTTAAAGTATTTATTTTTCTATTTATTCAGTGAGACATAATTGATATATAACATTGTGTAAGTTTAAGGTGTCCAAGATGTTGATCTGATATATTTAATTAATAAATAAATTATTTTAATAAATAGTACTTTTTAAATTTTTTTGTTGTTAATCCTCACTCGAGGATATTTTTTTCATTGATTTTTAGAGAGAGTGGAAGGGAGGGAGAGAGGGAAGAAGAGAGGGAGGAAAAGGAAGAAAGAGAGAAGTGAGAGAGACACATTGTTTGATTGCCTCCCGCATTTGCCCCAACCTGGGTCAGGGATGGAACCTGCAACCGAGGCAGGAGACCTTGACTGGAATCAAACAAGAGACCCTTCAATCCCAGGGCCTACTTTCTATCCATTGAGCTAAACCAGTTAGGGCAGGGATTTAACTTCTATTTAAGAAAACTGAGAATTATGAGCAGCATCATAGCAAATTTTAGTTGGTTGATTGCAATGAAAAACATGTGGAAAACCCTGTGATTTGCATATATTAAAGAGATTCTGAAAAATGCAGGCTCTAGTGTCCAACTTTTCCAGTTAAAGATCTTTTCTTCTGCTCTCATGCCCTAGCTTTCTTGTTGACTGCATACCTAGAGACAGAAAACAGAGGGCCAGATGTATTGCCATGGTATGACAGTATGCTGTTTCTTGTTTTAACTCATATAACACACACACAAGTGCACACACAAACGTTTTTTATACTGAATGTCAAAAGCAAGAGAGCAGAGTAGGCTCGAATTCAGGACAGCAGAATTAATCTAGACATCCTTTCCCTTTGTCATGTGGTGAAACTGCACCATACTCAACAAATTGTGGTTTAGATTCATTACCGTTATATAGTTCATTAGCCTAGAGAAATTCAAAAGAAAAGAATCTCTGCAGCCCTAACCGGTTTGGCTCAGTGGATAGAGCGTCGGCCTACAGACTGAAGGGTCCCAGGTTCGATTCCGGTTGAGGGCATGTACCTTGGTTGAAGGCACATCCCCAGTAGAAGGTGTGCAGGAGGCAGCTGACCAATGTTTCTTTCTCATCGATGTTTTAACTCTTTATCCCTCTCCCTTCCTCTCTGTAAAAAAAATCAATAAAATATATTTTAAAAAAAAAGAATCTGTGAATATAGTAAGTCCTATCCAAAAGATCTCAATCTCTTGAGCTGAAAATCTATTCCTAAAATTTTACTGCCCTTATATTTAATGAAGAATAAATCAAATTTTATTTTCTGAGCGGGGGGGTCTCAGATGATGGAGTTGGATATCTAATTAAAATGCATATATACCTTACCTAATTAAAACTAGACACTCATTCAAAATAACAGGATGTCGAATGCATCTATTTGTAAATGACTCTGATGAAATGCCTGGAAGCAGAGTAATTGAACTCTGTTCCTGCATTAACCTTCAAGCCCTTCCACCCATTGCCTTTTCACAGGAAAACCTTGTGTAAAACAAGTACTGTCCTCAGCAAAGCATCTAGAGCAAAGGATTGTTTTCTTTTTTCCTGAGTGTTGTGACGACAACACAGAAAAGCATTAGTCACCCTGATATTAGAAGATGGACTTCTTTTTTAAAAGGACTTGAAAAATCTCATGAATGCAAAATGGACCCAAAGACCTTACCTATTATCTTTTTGCTTAAATGTCTCTAATCATAGAAAGAGTCTCTATCTTAGAAGACAGAAACTATTTGTTAAAACCCTAAACAAATCTTGGATGAGGATGTGGGGCATGCTAATGTTCTGAAATAGTTGAGTGAAAGGGGTAAGATAATGGAATTTTGCCTGGAATATGGAAGAACTCAAACTTGGTTTTAAAACTCTAATGAGAACTTTCCTAGAGCCCAGATCAAAATCCATGAAGTTGAAAACTGATATATTCAGTTCTCATATATAACTCATGTTTATTTCCTTAGTTTTTGAATATTATTTCCTCAGTTTTTGAATATTTGAATTTCAAAGCTAGTTTAAAAAGAAAGAAAGCATTGTGTTTAACTGCAATGATTTTGTATGCTCCCCTTGGAAATTATAGATGTTTTTGAGAAAAGTGCTTTTTCCCCTTAAATTACAACAGAAAACCATTTAGGATGGAGAAATAATTTTGTAAATTTGTTTTTTCTAAAACAGGCTAAAATTACCGAATATCTTTACATTAAAAATTTAAAGCCTTGCCGAAACCGGTTTGGCTCAGTGGATAGAGCGTCGGCCTGCAGACTGAAGGGTCCCGGGTTCGATTCCGGTCAAGGGCATGTGCCTTGGTTGCGGGCGCATCCCCAGTGGGGGGTGTGCAGGAGGCAGCTGATCGGTGTTTCTCTATCATCGATGTTTCTAACTCCCTATCCCTCTCTCTTCCTCTCTGCAAAAAATCAATAAAATATATATATATAAAAAAAAATTTAAAGCCCATTCATTTGGAGGAAGATTTGATTACAGAATAGATTGTTAAGAACATTTTCAATAATGCTTTCTGTAAATTAGTTAAAAGGTAGTCTTCCTCCCTCCATTCTCCTTTTTCTCCTTCTTTCTTTATTTCCTTCCTTCCTTCTTCCCTTTCTTGTCATATAGGCATCAACTATGTGTCATGAACTGGGTTAGTTCTGGAGACACAATGCTGAATAATGTCGTCTGTCCTCTGGGAACATAGATTTTAGTTGAGGAGTCTGTCCATTTTGACAATCCTAATTGTCAATTTAATCCATCTTGGAGACTACACAACATGGAAATCACATGTTTCCTCTTTAAGTAAGGGAGTATTTTAGTTAGTAAGTTAATACCATCCGTGAACAACTTCAATTCCATTTATCAATCATGAAATCAGTTCTACTTCACCTCAAAGATTGGCTACCCACCAATAGTTCAATACCAGGTTTCTCCCTGGGTTTACTTTAGGATTCAGAAAAAAAAATCATAATACATAAAAACCCTGGGTCATAACATCCAGTAACGACCGAGGCTCGACCAACCAAAAGTCAGTCCTGCAGTCAGCGCTGGGTGGCAAACCAGCGCAGACTGCTTCTGCTGCAGGTGTGGTGCCCCAGCACTGACAGCTGAGGGGGCTGCAAATCAGGGCCAAAGAGAGGCCTGAAGAGAGAAGCAGGGAATGATTCATTGCCTCTGTGGCAGCTTTTGATCAGGACTTGCCTCTCTCTTTCTCTCCCAGTCTGACCAGTAGCCATGCCTCCATTTCTCTCCAGACCTCCAATGGGGCTGCTGATCAGCCCTGCCTTTCTGATCAGGCCCCATTGATAGGCCCAGAGACACTGACTGGCATAGAAACCAACCAATCAGAACCAAATCTGGGTGAAGTGTGAGGAACCAATGGCTGCCTAGGAGGCGGAGCTTTTCATGCTACCTGGCATAGAAACCAACCAATCAGAACCAAATCTGGGTGAAGTGTGAGGAGCCAATGGCTGCCTAGGGGGTGGAGCTTTTGACACTGACTGGCATAGAAACCGACCAATCAGAACCAAATTGGCCGGCAGAGGAGGGCAGTTGAGGGCAAGATCAGGCCAACAGGGGAGGGTTGTTGGGGGTGAGATCAGGCCAGCAGGGGAGGGTATTTGGGGGCAACCAGGCCTGCAGGAGAGGGCAGTTGGGGCAAAATCAGGCCAGCAGGGGAGGGCAGTTGGGGGCGAGATCAGCCTGGCAGGGGAGGGCAGTTGGGGGTGAGATCAGGTAGGCAGAGGCAGTTGGGGCCAAGATCATGCAGGAAGAGGCAGTTGGGGATGAGATCAGGCCAGCAGGTAAAGGGGTTAGGGGCAATCAGGCAGGCAGGCAGGCAGGTGAGCAGTTAGGAACCAGCAGTCCCAGATTGCAAGAGGGATGTCTGACTGCCGGTTTAGGCCCGATCCCTGCAGGATGGGGCCTAAACCGGCAGTCAGACATCCCCAAAGGGGTCCCCGATTGGAGAGGGTGCAGGCTGGGCTGAGGGAACCACCGCCCTCTCCGCCCCCCGTGCACAAATTTCATGCACCGAGCCACTAGTATATATATATATATATATATATATATATATATATATATATAACAACCTCTAAAAGAACATAACTGTTTAATGAGCTTATCCTTGCTTCAGATTTGCTTATGTTTAAGTGAGGCCCTTCTAATCCCTAAATTGACCTTCTGACACATATTTCTAAGATTTAAATAGTCATACTGATTGACTTGGGTTTATTTTTTGAAAACTCTATATCTTGAATTTTTATGAATCTCAGCATTATTGTTTGAACTATATCAATTATAAACAAACAGACACAGAAGTGATAATTCACAGAAATTCAGTAACTTTAAGTAGGCCTGTGGTCACAGAACCAGAATTATTTAAGGCTCCTTGAAAAGATGCAGTGCTTCCAAGCTGTGTACTCTCTTCACCTGTGACAACCTCTGACCTCTGAAGTGCCACCTGATTATTCAAGATAATGAGATCCCTCTGATTTATGGGAAATATTTTTTTTGCAGGAGATTCTTCCAGATAATTAGAAAGTCTATCTCCAGCTTCTGAGACAGTGTGTAACAGATACTCAACTATCCATCTGTGTCTGAAGGACTGGAGTAAATGTGACTTCACATGAGGTTGTAGAGCCTTGTAGTGAAGGGGACAGACTCTGGAAGCTAATGGCCTGGGTTTGAATTTGTCATTTACTTTTTGGTGACCTTGCTGAAACTTTGTGTCTCATTTTCCTTACCTGAAAAGTGAAATGATTGCCCAGCTGGCATGGCTCAGTGGTTGAGTGTCAATCTATGAATCCACAGGTCACCTTTCAATTCCTAGTCAGAGCACATGCCAGGGTTGTGGGCTTGATCACCAGTGGGGGCCATGCAGGAGGCAGCTGATCAATGATTCTCTGTCTTTATTGATGTTTCTGTCTATCTCTCCCTTCTTCTCTGAAATCAATTAAAACATTTTTAAAGTGAAATAATATAAATAATTTTATCATAGGGTTAATATTAGTAAAGCTCTTAGAATAGTGCCAAACATATTGTAAGTCATATACTAGTATATATATATATATATATATATATATATATATATATATATATATATATATATATATTACATTACGTTCTGTTAATTTGAAAATTAGCAGTCATTGAATTGAGCAGAGAGAGCCAGAAATAATCAAATGGTATGTTCAAAACTTATCTTTCTTTTATTAAAGACAGATATATTTACTGAATAAATGGAAACATCATGAAAAACAAGCTGAAGAAAAAAGTTTAACATTAAGGTCAAATAGCCAAGAACAACAGAGAAGCGTTATGGGAATTACAGTGGAGAGTCATTTAAAACTCTTCTTTGCAGATTATTTATTGCATTGGTAGTAAGAACATTCACTATGCATTTCTCCCTGAAAAAAAATCTTGAAGGTAATGATTGTTTCTTGTTTTCTTTCTTTCTTCCTTTTTTTTTTTATTAATCCTCATCCAAGGATATTTTTACCCATTTATTTTATTATTATTAGCTTTATTTTTAGAGAGAAAGTGGAAGGGAAAGGAAGAGACAGAGAGAAAGAAACATCAATGTGAGAGAGACACACCCATCGATTGCCTCCAAGCAGCGTGCAGACTGGGGCTGGAGGCTGTAACCAAGGTACATGCCCTTGACTGGAATCTAACCATGACCCTTTGGTCTGTGGGCCTACGCTCTAACCATTGAGCAAAATCATCTAGGACTTGTTTTCTTTTATCAAATGCAGATCAGAAACATTATTCTACCTCTTAGCTATCCCAGTTAGCTCTAGGTGGTGGAAATCTTTACAGATGAGATATTCTTATTGATCACTCTGTGACATAGGCACAGATACACAAAATTTACCCAAAATTTCAGGAAGGAACCTGCTGGTCCTTTTTGTATAAAAGAAGGAGCCATCTCTGCTTCTGCCCTAACTCAAAGATGTAAGTGAAATTACCTCTAAACTTAAGTTCACTAAAAGATAGAAGAGAAGAGCAGATTCAAAAAGAATAAAGCTCTCTCGTCTCTTTACATGTTTGTAAGCAATATTGGCTTTTCTTTCCCCAGCAATAACTTGCTAAGAACTTTTTTTCATATTATTTCCAGAGAACAGTATGCTTTTCTAGAATCTATTTATGGATTTCATTATAAGACAGGCACATTTATATTGTCTTTTCTTAAAAAATATAGTGGGTAAGTAGCTAAGATAGTCAACAGCAAACAACATTTTCTTCCAACTTTAAATCTCATTATGTTAGTTTTCTAACAAAGTTTTGGCTTCTTCCCTTTGATTTATGTGTATTGACTGCACATGAGTTCCTCATATCACTTAAAAACTCCTAGTGTCTGCATTAAATAAGAAAAAACAGCACAATGATGCGGAGCCGGGGAGGGGAGACCTGTACCCTTTCTTTTCATTTTAACTATCTTTGAGGTCCCATTGACTCAAAGCAGTCATGAGAAAAAGAAAAATAAAAGGCCTCTTTAAACTAGTAGATGTTTCTGAATGTTCTTGGTTTATTGTGTTTAGTAAGTGTTATTTATATTGTTGGACCTAAAACTATTGTATTTTTATCTTGGTGAAAAAAGGTAAAAATATCAAGAAAATATTATCTACACAAAATTAAGGCCAGATACATTTTTTAAATTCAAGCATCATTTGTAGCAACTGATTCATTTTAACCTCAATGGCAGTATGTCATTTCTTGTTAAAGTAAAAGACGTCTTCAAAACTATTTGTAAAAAATGCAACATTAATTATTCTAGAGTCCAAAATTTCCATGCTAATTCACAGTCTCTCAAATATTCTGCTTCTTTCAGTTATTAAAGTGACTAGGACATTCCAGACTAAGTGGAAAGCATGTGTGACTGAAAAGTGATAGTTTCCTTTTAACCTATCTCAGCGAGGAAAACAGAAAGGAAGAAATAGAGGAAAGGGAGAGGAAAAGAAGGTGGGAAGGAAGGAAAAAGAAAAAGAAGGAAGAAGGAGAGGCAGAGAGAAACCAAGAAACAGTAGAACAAGGAAGGCCAGGTCTGGCCAGCATGGCTCACTGGTTGAACATTGACCTCTGAAGCAGGAGATCACAGTTCAATTCCTGGTCAGGGCACATGCCTGGGTTGCAGCTAGATCCCCAGTGGGGATGTGAAGGAGGCAGCCAATTGATGATTCTCTCTCATCATTGATTTTTTTGTCTCTTTCTCACTCTTCCTGTCTGAAATCAGTATATATATTAGAGGCATGGTGCATGAAAATTCGTGCATGGGGGGGGGGGGGTCCCTCAGCCTGGCCTGCCCCCTCTCACAGACCAGGAGCCCTCAGGAGATGGCTTGGGCCCACTCCCCATGGCCAATCAGGGGAAGGCACCACTCCATAACCCCTCACTGCTGCTGCCTCTGGCCTCCCTCTGTGGCAATCAGGGAAAGGCAATGCTCCCATCATGTCTCTGCTGCTGCCACTGCCAGCCATGCGATGCCTGAGCCTCAGCCCTCATAGCCACCGCAGTTTGTCTGAGCCTCTGCCTGGTCCTGGGCATCAGCAGCCACCATCTGTGGCTTGCCTGAGCCTCAGGTTGGCCCTAGGGAGCAGCAGCCGCCATCCATGGCTTGCCTGAGCCTCAGGCAGCCATTGCAGCTTTGTCCAGAAAGAAGCAGTGTCAAATACCTGCTTGCATGCAGGCGCCTGCTGTGCACGCAGCCTCCTGCTGATTGGTCATTACAGCATGATGGCATGATGACCAATAGCATATTAGCTCTTTATTATATAGGACATATATATATACACTAGAGGCCCAGTGCATGATTGAATCATTCGCGTGTAGGGTCCCCTACACGTTTTCACTTTTGATCACGGGGGAGCTGGGTGCCTGTCTGCTCAGGCACCAGGCCTTTCAGAAGCCTCCCCTGCACCGGAGGCTTCTGAAAGGCCTGGTGCCTGAGTGGACGGGCACCCAGCACCCAAACTTTTGCTTTCAATTGCGGGGGGAGCTGGGTGCCTCTCCGCTGGTGCACCAGGCCTTTCAGAAGCCTCTGGTATGCCCGAGGCTTCTGAAAGGCCTGGTGCCGGAGCAGACAGGCACCCAGCTCCCCCGCTTTTGATGGTCCGTGGCGGGATATGAGCTCGCTGCCCCAGAGGCCCCTTCTGTGTGGCAGCACAGCCATGGTGCAGATGCTGAGCTCCAGCCGCCGCTGGCGATGCGAGCTCAGTGTCCCGCTGGCCCAATCGGCCACCCTGGCCACCCAGAGTCCCGACCCCCCCGCGCCTCCTGGCCAATCGCGGGCATAGCGAAAGTACAGTCAATTTGCATATTAGTCTATTATTAGGTAGGATATATATGTATACATACACATACATACTAGAGGCCCGGTGCATGAAATTCGTGCATGGGGGTGTGTGTCCCTCAGCCCAGCCTGCACCCTCTCCAATCTGGGACACCTCAAGGGATGTCCAAACTCCCGTTTAGGCCCGATCCCAGTATGATCGGGCCTAAACGGGCAGTCGGACATCCCTCTCACAATCCAGGACTGCTAGCTCCCAACTGCTCGCCTGCCTGCCTTCCTGATTGACCCTGTTTCTGCCTGCCAGCCTGATCACCTCCTAATCACTCCCCTGCCAGCCTGATTGATGCCTAACTGCTCCCCTGCCAGCCTGTTTGCCTCTAACTGCCCTCCCCTGCAGGCCTGGTCACCCCTAACTGCCATCCCCTTCAGGCCTGGTCCCCCCCAACTGCCCTTCCCTGCAGGCCCAGTTGCCCCCAACTTCCCTCATCTGCCAGCCTGGTCACCCCTAACTGCCTTCCCCTGCAGGCTTGATCACCCCCAACAGCCCTCCCTTGCAGGCCTGGTCCCTCCCAACTGCCCTCCCCTGTTGACCTGATCACCCACAACTGCCCTCCCCTGCTGGCCATCTCGTGGCAGCCATCTTGTATCCACATGGGGGCAGCCATCTTTGACCACATGGTGGCAGCCATCTAATGTGTTGGAGTGATGTCAAATTGCATATTACTCTTTTATTAGATAGGTTAGAGGCCTGGTGCATGGGTGGGGGCAAGCTGGTTTGCCCTGAACGGTGTCCTGGATTAGGGTGGGAGTTCCCTTGGGGAGTGGGGTGGCCTGGGTGAGGGGCCTGTGGTGGTTTGCATGCCGGCCACGCCCCTTGGCAATCCAAGTGGAGGCCCTGGTATCTGGGATTTATTTATCTTCTATAATTGAAACTTTGAAGCCTTGAGCAGAGGCCAAGGCAGGCCAGAGCTGCGGAAGCCTGGCTTCCTCCATCGCCAGGGGCAACTCAAGCCTCTTGCTCTCTCCAGCTCCGTGGTTGCCACCATTTTTGTTGGGATTTATTTATCTTCTATAATTGAAACTTTGTAGCCTGGAGTGGAGGCCTGGCTGGCCAGGGTGTGCAGAAAGCTTGGCTTCCTCCATTACTGGGGAAACCCAAGCTTTCTGCTTGCTCTGTGGTGGCAGCTATTTCTGTTGTGATTTATTTATCTTCTATAATTGAAACTTTGTAGCCTGGAGTGGAGGCCTAGGCTGGCCAGGGCTGCAGAAGCTTGGCTTCCTCCATCACCAGGGGCAACTCAAGCCTTCTGCTCTCTCCAGATCCATGGCCGCAGCCATTTTTGTTGGGATTTATTTATCCTCTGTAATTGAAACTTTGTACCCTTGAGTGGAGTCCACGGCCAGCAGGGTGTGCGGGAAACTTGGCTTCCTCCATTGCCAGGGAAACCCAAGCCTCCTGCTCTCTCCGTGGCTGCAGCCATCTTGGTTGAGTTATTTTGCATACTCACTCCTGATTGGCTGGTGGGCGTGGCTTGTGGGTGTAGCAGAGGTATGGTCACTTTGCATATTTACTATTTTATTAGATAGGATAATTTTTTTTTAAAGAGGAAGGCAGGAAGGAGAAAAAAGTAATCAGGGTGAGTGGGGAAACCCAAAGAAAGAAAGAGATTCCATAACAATCTCTTTAATGTCTGTTTATAAAATTGATTCCGGTTCAGAACATGAACAAACTTTACATTCTCTTTGGTTTCTACTGGCACAACGTATTGAAATAAAAGATATCTGAATGTTTATACACCAATATTCTACATTAATGTATACCATGAAAGATACCGCAAAGCATATATTTTTCAACACTCAACACTCTGGCCTGGAATTTGGCCAGATTAAAGAACATATGCCCTGGCCAGGTAGCTCAGTTGGTTAAAGCATCATCCCAATATGCCAAGCTTGCTAGTTCAAAGTCCCTGGTCAGGGGACACACAGCATAAACCAATGAAGGCATATAAAAATGGAACAACAAATCGATGTTTCTCTGTGTCTTTCTCCTTTTCTCTTAGTTTAAAAATCAATAAATTAAAAAAAAAAATTTAAAGACCATATGTACCTCTAGAGCAGTGGTTTGCAACCAGGGGAAATTTTTGGCACCTCATACTCTGGTGGGAGAGGAACATTTGGCAATATCTGTAGATACTTTCATTGTAATGGCTGAGGAGGAGGGGCCCCTGGCATCTAGAAGGGGGAGAATACAGGGCTGTTCCTAAATACCCTGCAATGCCCAGGGTAGCCCCTCACAACACAAATTTGTCTGGGACAAACTGTCAGTAGTGTCACTGTTGAGAAACCCTGCTCTAGAAAGAAACTATTGTCCTGTCATCACAGTGTGTGCTAAGTTAATAAAGAAAGGTGCTGTGCACAAGCACCCGTATGAAGCAGATTTGAATGTCTCCCTTGCAAAATGATGGGAGATGGTGGTTAAGCACATAGAAGTGTGGATCTTGAAGGCATTCTGATATGATTTGGGACTCTCAGATCTTTCAGTTAATAGACAATTTATTTACCTCAATCGAGACAATTTCCCCATCTAAAAATGGAGATAATAGAAGCTAATTTATATATTTATTCCATCAACTCAGTCTGGAATGTGCCTAGTTATACATAATTGTGGCTTTTTTGTGTCGTTGTTATCATCTTAAAGCATAAAATTAAATTCACATTAAGAAATTTTTAGGCCTTTAACCAATTTCTCTCCTGTCCTCACAAGTTAACTAAAATTAGCATCACTTATACTCTATAGCTTATGAAATGGAATTCTAAGTAAACTTATTTTTCATCATAAGCACAGGACTTGATATCAATCGCACGCCTTTCTAGTTCTTCACATATTTACAGACTTCCAGTCTACTCTTTCACCAAGGTGTGTTTGTCTTTATTATAAACTTCTTAGTCATTGCCTAGGCTTAAAGTATGTTTTACAGCTGAGCATGCAGGTGGCTATTTATTTTCAGTTTAACAATTATTAATGCCATCCTGTATGTAGAAATCGAGATGCTGCATAAAAACAGTAAGAATAGCAGGCAGAGGGTATAAGGGTTTGTGTTGTATAAATTGATTATTATATATAAAACTCTGAACATATTAACTGGTAATGATTCTAAGGAAGTTCAAGACAGGAGACATTATAGTGTGCATTCATTTACATTATTCTCAAAGTAATACTGGGGATGGGCGTCATTTCTCATAGAGGACAAATCCTGAAACACATACTTAAAATTATGCCAAAGTGGATCATAAATAGTGAAGCTAATCTCAAAGAAAGGTATTACAACCCACTTTTTTTTGGCTTTTTGCATTACTGTAAATCATAGTACCTTTCATGAACAATGAATAAAGACACCTATTAATCAGCAATCAGTCATCCAAAATTAGTGCATTAGTGAGTGCTGGGACTGTTGAAATATGCTGAATGACTTAGCAGAAAATGTGCTCACTTACTTCTAAAACATTGTTCCATAACTACATGAATGTCAGTCATCAAATCCTTTATGATCGGAATATAACTTTCCTTATGAAAAAGAGACCTCAAATCCAAGATAAGATATTATGGTAAGTATTTTACCAACCTTGGAAGCTCTGCATGGCACTATTCTATCACTAGCTTTTGTGTAACAAGAATCTGGGGAAGATGCTGAGAAATCTGCATCTCTGTCTCTATCTCTGTCTCTAGCTCTATAATAAATTCCAGGGGATGGGAATATAAACAAATGCAAGACACAAATATTCTATGAAGGAAGTGAATTAATCCCCTCTGGACAAATAATCCCCTGTGGGTTTTCCTGGTCAAATATAAATAAACTAGAGGCCCAGTGCATGATTAAATCATGCAAGTGTAAGGTCCCCTAAGCCTAACCTGCCATCCAGGCCATATCCACTGCCCCGCAAAGCCTAGCATGCTCCACGGACACTGCTGGCAGCCTGATCCCCGCTTTTGATGGCAGGGGGTCAGCTGGTGCCAGAGCGGACACACAGCTCCCCGCTTTTGATCGCGGGGAAGCTGAGTGTCCGCTGGTGCACCAGGCCTTTCAAAAGCCTCCGGCAGAGGCTTTTGGCCTGGTGCCGGAGCGGACAGGCACCCAGCTCCCCCACTTTCACTTTCGATCACGGAGGAGCTGGGTGTCTGTCCGCTGGTGCCAGAGCGGACACCCAGCTCCCCACTTTCGATGGTTGGCGGTGGGATGTGGGCTCGCTGCCCCAGAGGCCCCTTCTGTGCCGCAGCACAGCCATGGCGCAGACGCTGAGCTCGCGCCGCCGCTGGCGACGTGAGCTCAGCGTCCCGCCGGCCCAATCGGCCACCCCGGCTATCCCAAGTCCCACCCCCCCGCGCCTCCTGGCCAATCGTGGGCATAGCGAAGGTACGGTCAATTTGCATATTACTCTATTATTAGGTAGGATTAGCACCTCCTACAGATTCAAGAAAGAAAATGGGCATATATCTCCTTTTCATCCATAAACAGCTGATTTTTCTGCTGGGAGGAAGAGTGGGATGTGGGGCAAGAAGCAGGAATATTTTATAAGATTCTTTCATTTGAAAATGAGAAATATTTATCTCCCAAAGCTTCAAGAAATAGGGATGACTTTCAGCTGGAATAATCAGAGGAAGTGGTAGGGAACCTAGGTTGCTCTAGACTTTATATCGTGGCAGGATTTGGACAGGGGTTGAGGGGGCACATGTTTTGAGATGGGGACAAAATTGACCTAGAGACTGAAATACACAAGACAAGCTTCAGAAACAGTGAATATGCTCAGTGTGGAATGAAGAGATTGGGGCAGAAACCACTGGAAAGACAGGAGGATAATGCAGTATGGATAGAACTCTGAGCATATGCATCTTTTTTCTAGTATTCGATTTTTTTCTTCACTAATATTAAGCACATATTGGAGGTATTAGGATTAAAACATTTAATAAAAAGCAGGTGATAGGTAAATCCTTATCAGGCTCTTTGGAAAGAGGTCTGAGGCTCTAGGCTGCAGACACTGTGGCATGATCTTTAGGGTGTCACAATCTGAATCAACAGGGTCAAAACCTATTTCTGTTGTTGGATCCTTCTCTGAATTAAAGAGAGGGTCAAATTGGCCCCACTTGAGACACCCCTCCCCAGCATGTGGCCAGGGGAAAATGGAGACTCTTAACTGTAGACTACTGGCAGAGGAAAACAAGGGTGATTTTACAAAAAGAAAGAAGAGGGAGGGAATGCTTGGTTGATTAAAAGAGCAGATGTCCACCATTAGTGATGTATCACAACAGTGTGGTAGAAAGATTAAATACTATACTACAGTGTGGGTGCAAAAAAAGGAACTAAGAAGTAAGGCATTTGCAAGATTGCTGTGCTAGGGGACTCACGCCCCTCATCCACATTGTGCTCTGGGAATACTGAACACTTGCAGGTACAACCTCTGTTTTCTTTGTTTCCTTACCTTTAATCTTTACCATTGTTTCTGTGCTTGGAATATTTATTTTTCTCTCAGTGTCTAACGCCTCTTAATCTTTCCATGTTAACCTTTAATGAACTTTCTTTATGAGCTATAGCTGCCCAAGTCAGTTAGTTCTTTTGTTTTTGTTTTGTTTTTTTATGTCTTAAGAACCACAGACATATATTTCTCTACTGTGGTATTTATAATTGCATTTAGTATTACCAATGTTCCAATGAACATGCTTCTTGCATTCATGATTAGGTCTTATTCAGCTTTGTATCTGTAGCATTAAGCACAGTTTCAAATATTTGTTGGAAAATATATGTACATGTATGAAATGATTTCTGTGGCCTTCTTCTGCCACTAACAGCAGCAGATTTAGGGATTTTCTTGTGGTTAAATGATCACACTTGTTTTCCTCTCACCATGGACTCAACTGATTGCAATGATGATATGAAAGCAGCCAGTTGAATGACCATCCACCTATGAGCTCAAGTATTATGCTGAACCCAGTCAGACCATAACAGAACTGAGACTGAAGAATGTTAGTTGAGTTAAACTCATATTTCATAGCCACATGTGGCTAGTGGCTACCATATTGGACAGAGCATGTCTAAAGAGTACAGTATTGGCCACAACAGCAGGAATGGCAGCAGAGGCAGAGGTGAGCCAACTCGCAGCAGTGGTCAAGAAGAGAAAGGCACTCAGAGCCATGGTAGTCAGAAGATGAACGGAAGTGTTGAAATTGGATGGTGTAATGCATAACCATTCAGTTCCCTGAGGCTTCAGCTGCTGAGATGGACCCTGAACTCTCTTAGTTACTGAGATAACCTAAAAATATCTGGGCTGCTTGGAACAGAAGGGCACTAAATAATGCAATTATTTAACCATAAAATATTCAGATATTTTTCAGGAAGGGAGACAGAGAACAAACTCTTGGGATTCATTTTCTTTTTACCATTATTCCCATCAGCACCCACCAACACACACACACACACACACACACACACACACACACACACACAAAAAAAAAATACCTGCACACATTTCTGTTCTCTATCATTTCCCCATCCTGAAACTCTTAAATTCTTCAAATATTCCTGCTCTCTCGGAACCCCTGGCCTCGTTATACAGTTATCTTTGTCTGAAAATATCTTTATCCTTTGTTTCCATCTACCTATCCTTATTCTTAAACTTGGATGCCTCCTTGAATGGGTATTCCCATTGCAAAGTCTAAGATAGATGCCACACTAGTTATTCTAGATAGTTTTTATGTTCTCACCATTTGAACATACAATGTACCCAGTGCTGTGTTATTCATAACACTTCAATGCTGCCCCCTCTCTCTGGCTACCTCCCACCTTTATTATCTATACTAATAAAAGAGAAATATGCAAATTGAACATCATTTCACAATGCCCACCAGCCAATCAGGAGTGAGTATGCAAATTAACCCAGCAAAGATGGTGGCAGCCACGCCCCCCAGCCGCTCTGGGCCTCTGGGCAGCACACATGCAGGTGTGGAGTGACTGGTGGGGTGGGATGCCTGCTATGAGGGAGAGGGCGGGGGTCGGAGGGAGCTACAGGAGTGGCGCTCAGGCCAGAGCGAAGACTGAAGGCTCTGGCTGCAGCGAAGACTGAAGGCTCCAGCCAGAGCGAAGGCCTGGGTCCTGGGTGCTGGAGGAAAACTGGTGCTGGCAGCCAGGGGAAGGAAGGCCTATTGCATGAATCTTCCTGCAATGGGCCTCTAGTACCTCTATAAGAGAAGGGACAATCCATATCTTGCTCACTACTGTATCCCAAATATCCAGCATTGTGTTTGGTATACCTCATACATTTTTGTTAGGTTATTAAACTACATTCTCATTTCTTGGAGGAAATGCACAATATTAAACAGTCAAGGGGAAATAAGATGTATGAGCAACTTTTCTAGAAGAACATGATCCATTTTCAGAAATTTTGTTCCAAATTAAATAATCCTTATAGATTTGAAAATTAAGAGAAACAACTTTGAAAGCCAGAATGGGAAGGGCGATTTCAAGAGATGATGTCACCAGAAGGTTGTTTCCTTGCACAGTTGGAGAAGATTGAGAAGTGGCATCACATGATTGAAATGTAATTGAAATACATTTTCTGATTTGAATTTTAGAAATTATGCTGTGCCTCATACAATTATAACCAAAATTTACATATTGGTTAAAATTGAGTCAAATTGCAGCTGAAAAAAATAAATTTGGAGCTAATCCGACTATCTAGACAGAAGTTGACCATGATGTGGGCAAAGTAAATATGTCCCACCTGATTCCTCTATGGTTATTTTCAATCTGTGTGGAAGGAGTCATAGCCCTGGGAATTCTTTGCCATGATGCTGTGAGAGTAAGGGTCGCAGAGATCAAGGTCTTTTCATTAGGAGTCTGATGAAAATAAGCAATGCAAATGTCATTTCCATATTGACTTCTGGTAATTTGGCTTCAATCCACTATCCGGAGTTAATCTTTTTATATTTGTAATTCAGATAGACATTAAACCTGAGTACCATAGCCTTCTGTTTACATCCCTTTCTGTTCTTGAAAAGTTGAAGTATAAATTGGTGCTTTCATCACCATTGAAACACCAAAGCAATGCCTGATTCTCTGTCAGCGTCAGGTCTGATTACAATAGCATGAAGATTATTTTCCCACCTGTGACACAATCATTATAATCGTCTGACTTACAGTTATAGTCAAGTGGGAGCATTTCTCTGATGACTTAGAGCCTTTAAACCTGAGGATACCAAATGCTGGCTGTGAAGCATATATAAATCCTAAGCAGAAAGAAAAATCAAATCACCTGTGATACTGTTTGTTTTCATCTAATAAAAGATGGAGAAAAATAGCAAAAAATGAGCCTGGAGTATTCCAGGCAATTTAAGGAAAGACATCAACAGGCAGTATACTAAATATCTCCCTATGGATCCCGGTAATTGACATAGCAGGAGCTTAGCTCTAGACTGACAAAAAAAGATGGCTCACTGAGGAATGAGTTTTTTTGGAAAAGAGCTATATTGCTCACCCTGTTCACACTTTCTTTGCCAACAACATCGACATCCTTGAAGCAAGTTTTCCAATATGGTAGCATTCTCAATTGCCCTTTTTATTTCTTAAGTAATCTATGGACTGACAGCACCTGTCCCTCATGGCTGAGCATTTATCTTTTCTTTCCTCCAATTATTTTCCCAGATTATTTTAGTCAATGAGAATATCGATTGTTCCTTATACCAGGCATAGATTTCTATAGTAGCTTTTTCAGTAGCTGCATTTCTGGAAGTTTAACAAAACCAACTAGTCCTGAGAATTATACAGTCAACAGCTACAATAATACCCAGATTGAAGCTTCAGAAATGGTCATATTGGAGAATTCATATTGAAATAATTCAATCTACATACCGAAGCACCCATCCACATTTTCTATGTTGTTCGAATCCTAGATAATAGGTTCATTACAGGTGTCAATTAATTTTCCCTGGTAATATATTATGTCTCTCAAAATATACACTTCACATTTAAAGGCTTAGCAGTGTATATATTTATTTTATAAATAAAACTTTAAAAATTCTCATGAAATTCCTGGATCTGTAATACTCTAAGTTATTTAGCATATAATATTCACTTGGCTGGGATAAGTAATAAATGTCAAATGTTACACTAAAATGATTATGTAAAACTTTTTAATGATGAATATTCCTTTGCAGGTACTATCAGATGAAAAGTGTTTAAAGCTTTAGAAGTAAATTATTTCTTTTGTTAGTTTTGAGTTTATTCACTCACCTGCTCATAACTTTAGAATACTTCTTTGTGTTCATTTTTCCATATTGTTAATGGAAATCATATTCATGTATACAATTTGAAAAACATAAAAAAACAAAAGTAACCCCATTTCCAGAATGCCATTACATTCATCATGGTATTTCTTCTTTTTATTTTGTGAATATAATGCTCTAAATATGAAACTTTATATTATTTTTCACTTAACATAGTATAATGAGCCCTTATCTATGGCATTTGAATGTAAGTATGTTTAAAGCTTTTGATCCAATGTAAAAAAGTAAAATCCCCACCTCTAAACCAAACTGAGAACTTCCAGAATAAGATACTCTTTAATATTTTTATGATATGGACAATGATAATTCCTGTATTGAGAAGATTATGAGCTCTTTTACAGTTGCCTAAAGATTGGTGCATATAGACCTGAATCTCTGATAGAGTCATTGTTTGTGATCTGGGGTTGAGATTTTTACAAAGCTCGCCAATGGGAAGGAATGATGCTGATAACTATGGTAACCACATAATGTTAACTTTGAGGGTGATTATTAGTGTCATTGCTGGACAAAGCCATAAATCAGTACTGTCCTGATCAAACACATACATACTTAAGGGAAGTATAAGAAGAAATGGGATGATGGATTCTGAAATTAGTATCAATTGCAATAGTTTTGGTGTATAGCAGTGTCAGCAAATTATAATTCATTGACTGCTTTTGTATGTCTCCTCACTTAAGAATGATATTCATGCATTTAAATTATTGGAAAATTTTGCTACCTGGTCCTTTTAGAAAAAGTTTGTCAACTTCTGTATATGTTGATATTTCCTACTTTAATCATTTACATTAATTTGTCTAATACTTTGCTTCTCAGCAAATTATCTGATTTGTTTTTTCTCACAACTGAGTAAAGTATGGACCCTTGTAAAGGAAAAAAAAAAATTCCTTTTGGACTCCAGAGAACATAATTGTTTACATAATGGATGAATAAATAATCACGTATAAGTTGAAGATTTCATTCTAGTAAATTCAACTTCAACTGAGAATTATCTCTGAAAACTATTTCTACTGAAATATCACTTTGACCACCTATACTAATAAAAGCCTAGGTGGCCCTCGCGCCCTGATGTGACGCCCTCACATCATCACAAGATGGCCATCCCCACATTGTCACAGATGGCTGCCACAAGATAGCCAGCAGGGGAGGGCAGTTGTGAGTGATCAGGCCAGCAGGGGAGGGCAGTTGTGGGCAATCAGGCCAGCAGGAGAGGGCAGTTGGGGGTGATTAGGCCAGCAGGGGAGGGCAATTGGGGCGATTGGGCTGGCAGGGGAGTGGTTATGGGGCAATCAGGCTGGCAGGCAGGTGAGTGGTTAGGAGCCAGCAGCTAACCACACGTGGGATTGGGCCTAAACCGGCAGTCAGATATCCCCTGAGGGGTCCCAGATTGGAGAGGGTGCAGGATGGGCTGAGCGACACCCCCCCCAGTGTATGAATTTCATGCACCGGGCCTCTAGTCATATTAATAGAACTTTAAAAATTCTCATGAAATTCCTGGATCTGTAACACTCTGTAGTCTCTCAGTGTATCACAAACCCCAGTTTAAGAAATATTATTCTTGTATATTCCAGCTGTACTGTCGGGTCTGGAAAAGCATTCAAATCCTGTTTTTCTCTGAAAGACAAGTGCTAATACCATAAGTAAATGACCAAGCCATCTATTTACTTGATTTGTTTACTTTTTTCTATCAATTTTTGCCCTCAATGCATTTCCATAAGTGTATTATAAAATGATTTAAATGCATGGCCAATTTTTATCACCATCTATAAAACTGCAATAAAAATATTCCATGTAATATTTTTAGGGGAAAAATCTATATTATTCTAACAAGTTACTACTAATTTTACTGTCTGGGATATTGTAATGTACTTTCTTTTTTAAAATATATTTTTATTGATTTCAGAGAGGAAGGGAGAGGGAGAGAGAGAAACATTAATGATGAGAGAGAATCATTGATTGGCTGCCTCCTACACACCCTCTGCTGGGGATCGAGCCCACAACCAAGGTACATACCCTTGACCGGAATCAAACCCAGGACTCTTTAGTCTGCAGGCTGACGCTCTATCCATTGAGACAAACTAATTAGGGCTCTGTTGATTTTTTTTTTTTTTTTAGAGAGAGAGTGGAAGTGAGACGAGAAGAAAGAGAGAGAGAAAAATTTATGTGAGAGAGACACATTGACTGGTTGCCTCCAGCATGTACACCTACCAGGGCCAGGTTCAAATCTGCAATCCAGGCACATGCCCTTGACTGGGAACAAACACAAATCCCTTCAGTTACTGGTTGTTTAGTGGACTATTTTTTAAAATTGGGCACCTTAATTAACGTTTTTATTTTTTCAAAACTCACTTTAATCTCTAAGATTATATCTGGCAATCCTCTGTTCACCTTATACATCTTTCTTATGACTTTGCTGGTAGTGGATCATTTGAATCATAACTTTCAATGGAATAAAATAAAAATGAATATCACAAGTAAACGATAATTTTGTGTAGTATCATCTGAGAGTATTAGGGGCAAATTTTACATTCATGAACATTTAAGCATCTTCTATATTTTGCTCCAGGAGGTTCAATAACTAGACATAATTATTTCTGTGTGGGTCACACATATTAAATTCAATCAATGAATAAAATTTACATTTAACAGTAGCACAACAGGAAAAAAAATAGTTAGGCTTAAAAGAGAGCATAATTTTTCAGCTTTCCACATTTTACATTCATTTTCTTTCCTCACTCCCTGCAGCTTAGAAATTTTATATTATCTTGGTTAATCACCTTCCTCCATGCAGTTTATAAACAAGCATTAGAGTAGGGATGAAGATAAGAGAAAATAAACAAATGTAAGTGCAGTCTCTATTCACTCTGCTTCCTTAGTGCTTGGGTAGTGATATTGTGAATTTCTATTAAAATAAAGCTGATTGGGTTGCAAATTCTCTAGTTTGTGGTCAGCTACCTAACATCCTACCACCTGCAGGGAAAACTAGGTTTGCTTTTGACAGGGCAGAAACACAGAGCAAAACACTTCTCAGAGATTGGCAGAGGGCTTTGCGATGGGAACACAAAAGGGATAAATTCAAAAGGAGAAAAAAGAGACCAGATAAACAATAAATGGGTTTCTTTGTGAAGTCAGCTTGTGGAAAACAAAGTAAATTTGGGAATTCCACAATTACCTGATCAATTTTGATAGTGCTGTCAGTTGTGATTATTCAAGTCCCCAAATCCATACTGACTATTTATCCAGCCAAAGTTCACCAAAAGATAGATTTGGCCGGAGGAATTCAGCGGGAAGAAATTAGGCTATATATTTTTTTAAACATTTCCAGTTTGCTCTCAGAAATACCATACAAGTAACAATGCCTGTCGGAGTGCACTGTGAAGATAATCACCTGCCCATCTGTGTAATTAGTGCCTTTCCCCAAATTCCCACTTTACCGAATGCCTATTTTATTCAGGTAAATGGGTAGAATCTCTTTCCCTTGTCACTGGGCTAAATCATGCAAAATGTTTCCATTGGTATTCAATGGAAGAGGAGGAATGTTAATTTGGTAGTAGAGGGAGAATGTCAATATGGCAGAATTTTGTATTCAGATTTTTATTCAATCTAAGAATCTATAATAATAATAATAATAATAATAATAATAAAATGGTAATATGCTAATTAGACCAGAAAGTCTTCCAGAGGTCATTCCGGATGTCCTTCCTGACAAAGCCGGGGATGGAGGGAAGCTAGCTCGAGTCCCTGGTGCCTGCAGGTGGCTGGAGAGGGGAAGCTGGGGTCCCAGGTGCCAGAGGGAAGCTGGTGCCAGCAGCTGGGAGAAGGAAGGCCTACTCTTGCACAAATTTTCGTGCATTGGGCTTCTAGTTATTTAATAAAAGGAAAATGCACCTTCACACGTGGTTCATCTAGCAGTTTCTACAGCTTTTATTGCAGGTATTGTGGGAAAGTTGTGATAGGTCTTGCAAAACCATTTGGAAACCATACTGTGTGCTATAAAAGTAAGATACTATGTAACCAGGTCATTGTGCTAAGTAAAGCTTCTAAGTTAACTAGATGGAACTCTTTCTAATCACTCAGAGATGGTAGAACAATCAAATCTAAGCCTTGGGAGTAATACATGAAACTTTTGTTGGCCCAGTTTATGTCCATCTTTTTCTAAAGTGTATTACTGTAGTTTTACATGTTTGAGATTTTTCAAAAAATAATCTTAAGAATGAAATTTCAGGGTGAAGAAATATGTTTGGTAAATCTACATGGAAAGTATAAAGGAAGAAGAGATAGTGAATTCATCCTATATAATAAAAGGCTAATATGCAAATAGACTGAATGGTGGAACAACCAGTTGCTATTACGTGCGCTGAGCACCAGGGGGCGCAGGCAGAACATGGCAGGCATTGGCCATGGTGGGATGGTGGAGCAGGTGAGTGGGGGCGCCAGACCAAGGTGGAGCACCATTTGCTGTCATTGGGGTGAGCCTCTGGTGGCTACTGAAAATTCTTTGCTCCCACGCACCATGGTCCTTCCCGGTGCTCACACCTACTGCAGGTGCCGGCCTTCCTCACACCCACTGCTGGCGCTAGAGCTGCCGCTTGCATTCACTGCCAGCACCCAGCGCCTGCCCTGATCACTTGGTGCTATCAGTGGGTGTGAGCGGCAGCTGCCAGACCCGATCGTCCCTCTGGGCTTCTTCACCTCCCCCTGCTCCTAAGGGGTGATTGGGGCCAGCAGCCACCGCTCGTACCTGCTGCTGGTGCTGGACCCACCTATCACTCAGCACTGTCAGCATGTGTGAGAGGTGGCTGCTGGCCCAGGTTGCCCCTGAAGGCTTCTCTACCTCCCGCTGCTCCTGAGGGGTGGTTGAGGCAGCAGCCGCTGCTCGCACCCACTGACTGCGCCGGCCCCGCTCTCACCTGCTACTGGTGCAAGCTGGGCTGGCGCAGTCAGCACGTGAGAGTGGTAGCGGCGGGAGTGGGGCTGCCAGCAGACAGGGGACCAGGGGCCGTGGTGAGAGGGGCCAGGCAGAGGCTTGGAGGATGGGCCGACATCTGCCCCTGTGCCCACCACAGCCTCGCAGCCCACAGTTCCTTTCAAGGTGCACAAATTCGTGCATTGGGCCCCTAGTTTTATATACTGTCCCACTGATTTATGTGCTGATGTTTTATTCTCATCATTAGAAAAGCAGAAGCCAAATGAAAGCATTTCTTCACATTTCTTCTCCTTATTACAGTTTGAAGCAGAGCTTCTCACCATGCTCACTCTTTTCTTAAAATTTTTGTTTATTGATTTGAGAGAGAGAGAGAGAGAAAGAGAGAGAGAGATTAATCTATTGTTCCACTAATTTATGCATTGTCAGTTGCTTCTTATATGTGCCCTCACTGAGATAGAACCTACAACCTTGGCATATCAGGATGACACTCTAACCGAATGAGCTGCCCAGTCAGGGTGCCATGCTGACTCTTAATTCCTTCTTTAGAGAAGAAAGGTTGGAGCCAAAATCAATTTTTAAGGACAACTTTGATTTAAGAAAGAATATGCAAGTCTCTATAAATTATTTTGAATTTTTATCCAAGACAGGGAAAGAATGGTAGGGAAACTTCAAGGCAAATGTCCTCAGAATGTCTATTTTTTTCACATTAGTCTATTTTAACAGTACTGTTGTGAGATGACACAAAAATCCCATATAATCTATTTTATAAGGGGGAGGGGGGCGCAAAGTGGTTTATAGTTGTGAGTATGAAAGTTTATTCTTGTATTATTGTTAATTATTGTATCATTTTCATATAAACAACTGTAAACCTACATTTTCCCCACCCTGTATAGAAAATACTTTTTCTTCTTTAAATTTCTGAGTTGGGTTGGAGAAGAGAGGTTGCTTGTTTAACTAGATACCAATTTCATACACAAAGAAGATAACCATTATAATTAGATGCATAATCTGAATAACTAAAAAAGAAAGATAGGAAATCATTAAAAAATATAACAAGTAAAGAAAGCTCAACTAAAGAAAATGAGCAAGGTAAATATTCTATTTTTTGCTTTGGGTTTTTTCTCTACATCTCACATGACATAAAATATTTTAAGTCTCTAAGTTTTTTAAATTTGTCATAGCTGTAGATGAAAAACAAAAAACAAAAACCCAAACATTGCCTTTACAGAGATACATTTTGACTTAGAATTAATTTTATCTTAAATGTGAAAATTCTCTGGAAAAAAATAATCTTAATGATAATAAGTTCTACATTTATGATTTATAAGTCAGCTAGCTGTCTCAGGAATTATTTTGATGAGACTGAAGAATTAAATTCCATCCATTATAAGGCAAAGAAATAAGACAGTTATGCACCTGGCCCCAAATCAACAATTGCTACAGCATTATTTTCCTTACTTTATCTTAATTCAGCAGAAATCAAACCTTTTTAAATCAAACTGGGACATACATCCACTCACTGCTCGTCCAATCAAAACTGAATTTTAGCTGTCGACAGAGAAGCACACTTACAAGTGTGGAACCATTTGACCATGTTATATTTTAATTTGCAGAGACAAAAATGACAAGCAATTTATTTACATAAAACTGTACAAAAGCAAATTAAATTATGTAAAGTATTTCATAAATAGTTGGACGACTGTTTTAATACATTTCGCCATGTGTAGCATAGTTGCGTGCATAGTGACTCATAATAAACGATGATAAATTGTTCTCTGCTTCACTATCAACATCCAAGTAGCAGAACAATAGTCAATGATGAACATTACAAACAGATCGTACCACACTGAATGTAAGTGCTTTTAAAATGTAGGAAAAAGTCCTCTGAAAGTAAACCCTAGGTAGCTGGGGAAATGATGCCTTCCTCCAGATGTTACATACACCTCTGCCTGGGTCACAACGGACCAGCTTCATGATATTCATGATCATCTTCACGTTTTATGTACCCCCTGAAAGACAGAGTGTACATTTATCACTGGTAACAATAGACGGAAAACTACTGAGGTCTTGAGATTTCTCATGACTGTTTCAGAATGGCTGTTGGATTCTTGGCAGTTTCTTCTGCTCTGTGTGTTTTACTTTCCTATTCTCTTATAAATCAGCTTCCTAGAGTGGGTCTCAGCCAGACACGGTCAGTCCCATCTTAGTTCCTCTTTCCATAAAAATAATGCCTCCCTTGTGTTCTGAAACTCAGGCAGCAGGCCAGTCGCAAACCATACAGAAATGATATCTGGAGGTTCAGAATGGTTTCAGATCGAAGCTACAGACATTTTTAAACACATAAATTTATATAGTTACTCATTAATTTATAAGTGTGTCCTAATGTATAGTGCATGCAGAGATCCTTGTGTACAGAAAACAAGTATGGTTGATATCCTGTATAACTGAAACCAAACAGCAGCAAACAGAAAAATAACAACAAAAAGGAAATCAAGGATAGAAATTTGAAATCAATATTTTATCTTGCAAGATGGACTGATTTCACCCCTGATAACATCTTCCTGTGTTACTATGACAATAAATGCTTTAGTCTTCTAGTCAGAAATAAGCAGTCCATAGTAACACCTTAATTTTGTTGGATGGATGAACGATAGCTAAGACTGGTCCATTATCTGAGTTTGTCAGAAGGCAAATTTTTAATATATTATTTATTATTTTCAGAAAATAAACATGGATAAATATACAGGATCAAAAAAGTTGGGAATAGCCCATTTCCCCTCATTGTCCACCCAACAACCGTTTGTTTTTGTTTTTTACCATAACAACAGGTATAAAAGGCACAGTTGCTTATTTTGCATTCACTCATTTATTTATTTTTTGTTTCCTTTTTTTAAAGTTTTTTTTTTTCCAAAAGCACTCTATATATGGAGTGGCACCATATTTAACCTATTCAAAATAAAAGTCATACAAACACAAAATATATTTCTGTGTCATGCCAGCTCATTGTATAATAAACATGTTATGATAGCTAATTCTACTAGAATTACTGCGAATACTTACAGTACATGGAATTTTATTCTTTCACACCCATTTTAGTTCTAAAGAGAGGCTCACGAGTTAAATGACAATGACATAGCTGTCCTGAATGTAGTGCAAATGTCATTGGGGAATGTGAATCCGATTAATCTGAAGGTCTAGTATGACCCGTATTAGCTTTATAGACAACAGAAGGGTTTTAAGATAGAGTGAAATGAGCTATCTAATGGTTTCAAGTGTCTCATGATAGAAAGAAAAAAAATGCATTTAAAAAGTCTGTTGAACACCTGTGTTATGCAATTATTTCCTTTGTAACGTGCAAGAAAAATATGTATACATTTCATAAGTATCTTTAGAAGTATTTTGTCTTAATAGGTACTTACAGATTATACAAGGCAGAACTGCTTTAATGCAGTTTCCTAACAAATTACTAGAATTGCATCTCTCCATAATGTAAATAATAATCAAACATAACCATGTTCAATTATTGATATTTTAGTCCAATGTTTTTTTGTTTCAATTACACATCCTCTTTCATCCTATTATACACAAACTAACATCAAAATAAAAACTTCATTTAAAAAAAGATCATAAGGAAATGACCCCAAAAGAACACCCCACCAAACAGAGAAGTGATATTCAAAGATAAGCATTTTGATGACCTCTAGTGAAAGAACAACCTATACTCCAGGCTGCTTCACTTTATAGTCTAAGAAATTCTGCAAAGCATGAAACTACCCACAGCTCTGTTTCTACAGTTGGCTAGAGAGCCATCAAGGCTATGCCTTAATCAGGTTACAGACATTCAGTGATGGGAACTTAGCTCTCCTCCCCTCTGGTCCCCTATTCTGTCCCTAGATTGTCACTTCTGTCTGAATGCCCCAGCTCAATGTCCAATTGCATGAAATCATCCTCTATAGAGGAAGTGACTCAAAAATCTGCATATGCTGTTTCTTTATATTACATTGAGAAAAAAATGGCATATTTTTTCAACTTGAGACATACATATTGTGAGACATGTTGTTGCCTAGAACTCATCTCTTTCATGTGCAGTCTGGATTTGTTTAAAGACACATATTAAATGATGTTCAAATCGCATTAGTGACAAAGTCAATTAGGGTATCGTCTTGTTTCAATGTTGTCAATCTCAAACTAGTGTGATACTGCAGAGGATTCAAAATTAATGCACTTGTGTTATATAAAAGTGTGCACTGAACACATAAAAAATGCAATCGGCATTTTGAAATGTTGCTAATTAAGACCAGCAAACATAACCCACCTTCCAAAATGATAATAGTGAACTTAATTCACCAGACTGCATGCCAGTGTATCTTTCTTTCCCTCCTTATCCACAAATACAATTTTAAGAAGTAAAAATCTTCCCTGATCATGTATTTTGAAACTAAACCTGAACTTCAACTAATTGCCTATTATAATACCAAAACTACGTCTCATTAATTTTCACTTTTGAACTTTCAAAGAAAATCCATTTTCGAAGGAAAATGCATGTTTTCTGTGGCTGGAGACAATGTAGAATAAACGAGTGTTGGAGCGTTTCTGTGCGAGAATGGGTTCAGTTGCTTTTGTTGCTTAAAGGATTTCCAAGTCAAGACCAAATCTACTTCATGAATTCCCTGATCTGCCATACGATCTTTGGCCTTTTAATGACTCAATTGTTCCAGTTCCTTGATATTAGTGATGCTTTTCTGAAAAATATACCTATAATGTTTACAAATTATAATTAGTGTAATTGACACATGTGGTCAAGACTGTGCGTATGATTAGAATATCCAATGAAGGTATGGAACTGAACTTGACGTTCCTGGCTTGAAAAGAACAATATAGGCCAACTTTGGGACTGCAATCTCTGACTGGGTATTGTTTAGTTCTCAGTCTTTGATGGAATATTAAAGCTGTGATTTTCCAAACATACCTCTTAGAGAGCCCCGTTTATAAGACTGTGTCTTTAAGGGACTCGATCATTTTTGAGAGACTGCCTTTCCCAGGGATCAATCCGATTCTGATACTATGTTTAAAATATATATTTTCTTCTTCTACCTCTTTTGACCAGTCAGATGACAGTCGAACTAAATCAAAGTGACTAAAATCATGCTTCAGCTTAGGAATAATGGGAGTGTGTTGTGTTCTGCTATTCAGGCTTATTACCAATGAAGAAACTTGCAACCATCTTTTTTTTTCTTTTTTTCCTTTTTTTTTTTTGGAGGGTGGTGGGGAAGAGGGTGAGCAGGTGTTGGGAATCAGTGAGGGGGTCAGACATGCAAGTAACAAGGATGGTTTCTACATTGTACATTACAATCAGGCTAACAGTATCCCTAGAGGCCTGATCTGGAGGCGGGAGTGGCAGGCAGAGCTTTGTCTCTTTGGTAGCCCCCTGTTTTTGAATGAACCGGTTTTGCTCTGTAAGGTAGGTTCCTTGCCCCTCATTCTCCTCCTGGGAAGAGAACTCTGCTGTGGCTTCCTTAGTGCCTACAGGTACACTTCTCTTCTAGTGAGAGTATTGACAGGAGATGGCTTGTACTCCCCTGTTTTGGTGAGGGGAATGTCCTCAGGGTTGGCTTCCTCATTTTTGCTGAAACTAGCTGCGCTGAAGGTCTCATAGGATGAGGTCAACTTTTTGTTCAGGAGGTTTCTGTTGCGGTCACCCATGAGGGCGGCCTCGCCATTGGCCAGCTTTTCCTGGCTCCCTCGTTCATCCACAGGCATGAAGGTGGAGAGTTTGGGGTGGCTCTTCTTCCTCTCTGGGGAAGTGCGGACGGGCATCCAGCAGGAGTCCGAGTGGCCATACTCGTCACACTCACGGGTGCACTTCCCAGTCAGGGCTACATCTGGAAGAGGTCTTGAATCTGAAATTCAAGGACAGGGATCCATTAAATTTGAGCCTTTCTCAACAGGCTTTCCTGATCTGTATGCAATTGGAGGGGGAATATATGAATGAATAAATGAATGAATGAATGAATGAATGAATGAATGAATGAATACATATATACATACACATACATATAGTCTGTACCATATTAGTTCCCTTCTTTAAACACCCTGCAGTTCATTGCCCCACAGAACAGTTTTCATTTCATGTCCATTAAAGATAAGGTTTTGCAAAAACTGATCAATTTAATTGTGTGGAAGAGACAGGAATTCATGCATCTGTAACAGGACAGGGGTAGAAATAAAGTACATATGGGTATTTGTATAGGTATACATTTTTTCACATGCATAAGGAAAGTTATTAAATCCAAATATATAATATTCTGTATTTATAAATTATCCCAGGAATCATGCACTTTTGCCAAATGGATTCCGTCCTGCTTATGCATTATTAATAGAATGCAAATATGCAAAACCTTAAATTTAAAATACATTCTAAAACATCAGGGTGACTCAGAAGTAGAACCTAAATTGACAGCACATGATGTTGTAAAAAAGTAAAAATCAAGTACAAGTAGGTTATGGGTGTGAGCATACTAACAATATCACCACTTCTCCCACCCTAGCCCACCAATCCCCCACCACCACCATGTCAAATGACCTAACATATACAATATATACGTGCTGTAGGATAATCCTCTGAGTGTTCACACAGAAATACATTTGTAAAGGTGCTTGCTAAATGAAATATTATGTGAAATGCAATGTATTGGGTATATATAGTCAAGCTCTTAGAATTTTGATGAAATAGCATGTACTCCTAATTAATGGTATTGTTGCCTAGTGAAATGGAAAATGTCTTCTATTTCTATAAGGCTAAATCATATCTAGAGAGTTCTTAGGAATTAGGATTAAAGATGGCAGTTAAGAATTATATATACGTGTAATTAAAATCATTATGTGTGTCAGTCTTTGGAGAATAGTTATGGATTTTTTTACTATTACAAATATATATATTTTAACAGACTCTGTTTTTGTTTGAGAGAGAGTGAGAGAGAGAAAAAAAAACCTGCTCTACCCAACAGATCCTAAGAAAATAACCTATGGGGGTTTATTTAATATATTTTATAGTTTATTTTGTTGTCAAACAGACAAACATAACATGACTGCTCTGGTTTATATCATACCATATCATTTTATTACAAGGCTTGGGACTTAAAAGAATGATGATTTTTGACCTCTGCAAATATATTCACAACAAATGGAATTAGTGAGATTTAAATATACATAATCCCTGTAGCTTCAATTTAAAATAAAAGAGGAAGTTGCATAAATTATCCCAAATATATTTGTATTTTTTGCTTTTGTCTCTCCACACTAACCCCTGTAGTTTAACATTATACTCCTATTTTGGCAATCATTTGTATAGGATTTTTACAAGTGTTACTCCGCCAAATCTCCTGTATAAGGCAGTCCAGTGTTGCAAGCAATTTTTCCTTCTGAGATGGATAACTGAAATCTTGATGTTTGTCAGCCCATTGATTTTTGAACCACTGTGGCCCAAGATTTTTATATTGTGTGCTGAGAGTTCCACAAAGAAATGCCAGCGTTCTTCAAAGGAAATCTAGAATATTCCCAAAGGTAAAATGCAAAGGTAATTATATTTGGTTGCTGCACATACTGCTATTTGACTTCTAAGTGGGCAGATCCTATTCATTGTATCATCAAATGACAAAGCACTTTCTTACTCATTTCCTTGTGCTAAATTCCCTCTGTGTCTCTCAAACACATATTTTAGATGCATTTTTTAAAAAAATCAAACTATTGACAAATTTTATGAATGTTTTTTTTTAGTTTAGATGAGCAAACTGTGAGTTGTTAGGGAATAGTTCCATCTTGGGTTACTTTGTTTATCTGAAGCTAACCTAAACGCTTTGAAACAGGAAAGAAAGAAAAAAAAAAGCCTTATACAAATACAAAGTGTATGATCAGACTACTTTTTACTTTAACGTTCCTTTTTTTCTTCATTATTTTAATGAGTTAAAACATTTTCCCCTGCTTTTCTGATAGTGCCTAGCAAGGAATTTAGCTACCAAAATAGGAACAAATCTCTGTGTCATCTCCTGTAGAAAGGACCCAGAATGGTCTACAACCATGTCTCTAAGTTCACTTAAGTCTCATACAGTGTGTCACTTTACTTACTGCTTTGGGCATTAATGTGTGTTACAGTTTGAAATTCACATCACCTCATGTGTTTCCTATGTTTGAGATGGATTTTGAGACAGCTCATCCCGTTGTTAATACACTACCAACTCTTTTTACCCCGTTGTTTAACATATGTACTTGAAGTCCCTGTAGCTCATGAGAAATTATATTCATTTAGGTTGACTCAATTTCCAATCAACTAGAAGTGAGATACTCTTCAGTGCCTTCCCTTAGCATTTACTTCATAGTCCAGATTCCTTCCTGCTAACATTGATTTCCCCTTACTGCTTTTAATGAGAGGCAGCTCGTCTCCTCTGCCATCAGCCCTGAGTGTGGGCTGCCACCTCTCTATCCAACAAGCATGTCTTTTAATAAGGATCTCCTGTCATTTCCAAAGTCAGACTCTTGATTGGGGACCACATTGGAAGCTGACAAGCCTAATTGGCTGAGACATGTTGCAGGGTTTGTCATCAAATTTAGAAAATAATCAAGAAAGCCTAGAAGAGATTCATCATGAGCAATCAGATCTTCCGATCTTGATGACTCAAATAAATCCTCAAAAGACATGCCAATGATTAACAAATGCAGTTTGTATTATGATGCAATTTATTAAAAGGAAGGCCTGAGTGGAGTAGTATTTTTCTGTTTCTATATTTTCTCGTTTTGATTATGTAAGTATATTGCATAAACCTTTAAAAGCATGAAGGTTATATAAGGTCTTACAGAATCATCAAATACACCTCTTCTTTTCATAATACACGTATCATAAAATGTCTTATTTTTGGTAGGATTATAGACCTTTCACAACGAGTAATCCTTAGTCTTTCATGCTTTCACTGAAAGATGTGCTTTTCATATCTGAGAACTTTATTCCGTGCTTTTGTTTTCTATTATCCCCTTTTACTTTGACAAGACTAAAGATGGAAAACAGTTAGTTACATCTCTTGTTACCCAGCAGGGAGTAAATCAGTTAAACATGTAAGATGTCTATATTGAGATACAATGGTATTGTCTGTCAGCAGTTCCACAACAGAGTCAGTTCCTCAGAGCCCACCCCAATTCAATCCTATCATCCCTGAGAACACTGGAAGTAGAAATGTCATTCATTAGATCCTGTCATTGCTTTTAGCATTGTGTTCTCTATTCTTACCTAGTTATGCTTTTACGCTGACCTTTAAAACATTCTGCAGAATAAAAGTATTTTCTTAGATATAAAGTTAACTTCTTCCTTGAAAGCACATGGTTTTAAGCCATCATAACAACAGTCACTCTAAAAACAACTTATAGAAAGCACTTTCCACACTTCATGTCTTTTACTTATCAACATAACCAAAAAGCCAGGATGATCAAAGCAGTGAGGGGTCCAGTCTATGAGGGAGCTGAGGCCAAAGAAGAATTTGTCTTTCGCTTTATTGTGCCTTCTTAAAATATAACAGCTGAATTATTTAGAGGTCATAGCCATATGAAAAAGCTACAGCCTCTAAAGGAAGAGAAAAACACATCTGAACAGCACAGGAAATAGATACTACAAAGTCACAAATTTTACTACTTAATTAAAAACATGGCACAACCTTCCTAAAACTATATATTTCCTAAAGTAAAAGACATTATAACTAATGTAAGACATCAAGTTCTTTCTCTAAAAAGATGTATATTTGTTCTTAAAAAGCGTAGATGAGAGGCTGGTGGGAAGATGCTGCTACCATCACCTCAACAAGAAGCGACAGATAGACAAAATATGGAAGATTCATTAGAAATAACAAGGAAAGCCAAGATTCAAAGAGGCATTTAATGTTTCCAGAAACTGTCCTACATGATTCAGAAACCATTAGAGGCATCGTTATTATAGGAAAGCACTGGAATCGTTTAGACAGCTCTACATGACTTAGGGTTTTCATATGCTTGAGTTATGCATTCTGCTAGAATCCTGGGCACACACTCCACTTCAAGCCCTTGGTTTGGGACGGAAGATACAAGGATATTTCTGTTTCCTAAGAGAAGGCATAAATATGTAGCATTTAGTGTTAAAATATTTCCAATGATTTTTAAAAAAACAACACTTTAGATACTTAAAGTTTATATACATCCTTTGCTTATTTGCTTAATATATAACTTACTGAATTCTTGTACCATCTATAATAATAAAAGTGTAATATGCTAATTAGACCAGACGTCCTTCCGGACGACCTTCCGGATGAAGCTGGGGCTGGTGGCTAGAGGGAAGCCCAGGTCCTGGGTGCCAGAAGGAAGCCGGTGCCGGCAGTCGGGGGAAGCAAGGCCAACTCTTGCGTGAATTTCGTGCATTGGGCCTCTAGTCTGAAATAAATGGGTTGTTAGTCAACATGTAGGCATCCCAGGTATTCACATCATCCTATAATCTGTTCAAAATTTTTCAAATGAAAAATTATGACATTCTATTCTTTTGGGGAGGAAAAAAATATATATGGGCAACTTTTTTCCTTTCTAAATTATTTATTTTTCCTTTTCTACTTCCCAACTTCTCGTCATATGACTTCTTTTTCTAGAGGCACCCCTAGATTCTGGTGAAATTTGGTGGACTATGAAACAGTTTTGAGAAGGCTAACCCCTATTTTGTAAAACTACTGTTGGGAATTCTCTGCTGTTTTTTTAGACGGCCTCTTATTCTAAAAAATAACTTTGTTTTTGCGCCTGCTTTAGCCTGCTTGAATAATGAGGAAGATAAACTTAGCTGTCTGACCTTGTAGGCCAGAGACTAGACACGCCCATACTCTCAATGCCATGCCAGGTGTATTTAATTGGATAGAACTGGCTGGCTCTTTAATAAAAAGGGAAGTTCTGCTTGTAGCTTTGCATAGAATTTGAATTCATTTTCTCTAAGCCCACCCGATGAATAAAGTGTGACTCCAAACTCTCTGAGAATTGTTTGATTTATTCCAGTTGTCTGTAACAGTTTTACAAAAGGATGAAAGAAAATAATTGGCAATTGTTTTCCAACAATTATTTAAACATTTACCTTCTTTAGTCAAATAAAAATATCTTATACTTGAAGGGTTAAATAAAAAGTTTTATTTTAAAACAGTTGTCAGAAAATGATTTCTGTGTTGCAGTTTGATCCCAGGCTTCAGCCTGGCCATGTGTTGGAGGCAACAAATCAATGTGTTTCTCTCACATTGATGTTTCTCTCTCTCCCCCCTCTTGTGCGCTCTCTAAAAATAAGTGGGGGGAAAAGGTATCCTTGGGTGAGGATTCACAATAACAACAAAATATTAGTTACTTCAGGTGCACAATCCCTTATCTATAATTTAGTAATCAAAAAATCTTGGAAACCAAAAGTTATTTTTTAACAAAAATTTACAACAAAACTGACCTAAAATACAAGGCTATTTTTCATCTTTATTAAATTTACATAGAATATTTAAATGTTTCATTATGGAAATAGTATATTTAATTAAGGACTCCATATCAGGCTCTTCAGGATGCTTAAAAATAATATCTGAAACATGCATATTTTCTAAAACATGAAGGATTTTGAATTTTGAGATATATTTGGCGCCAAGGGATTTGAATAAGTTATTTTGTAATTAATACCAATAATCAATCTAAAGAACATGTATTTTGAGTAACTTTTCCAGTGGTACTAATGGGTTTATGCTGATAGAGCTGCAATGTAACAGAGCTACCATTCATTTAGGAAAACACACTGGCCACCATATCCTGGTTACTTTAAGTCCGGTATCTCCTAACACTTAACACTTAGTAAGACTTTGCCAAAGAAGATTGATTCGGTCTGTGTTATTATCTTTGATCAAAACTAAAGGGCAAATACTCTATTATTTGCAGTTATCTTTACAACCTAAACAGATCAACCTCACAATTAATCATTTTCACTTGAAAAAAAAAAAAGTCTTTTGCCAGCTTGCTATCTTACTTTGCCAGACACAAGAAGGAGTTTCATTTTAATGATAAGTCAGAAATTAGCAGTACACTAACCTAAGACTAAGAGGTTGAATATCAATAAAGACAATAAAAAGCAAGACAAATCCTAAAATGCCATGCATTCCTCATACATCAAAAATACTGAAACAAGACATTCAGCACACAAGCAATGCAGATTTCACGATATAGGTATGTATGTGATTGCTTTACATTGCAATATGAGGACAGAAATCCCTCTAATCTCCTTATACACCCCCTTTGCAATGTGACCACTGCTCCTGCCCTCGCCATGGGAGTCTATTCCTGCATGTCTTGAAGCTGGCTGGCTTTGACCACTGCAATGTAGCAGAAGTAACACCATGCTATTTCCAGACTGGGTCTCCAGAGGCCTAACAACCACTGCTTTTGCCCTTAGAACCTGGGACCTCGATCCTGAGAGATGGCATGATCTAGTTTCTTTGAAGATCAAATGCTGTTTGAGAAGGAGATTCAGCTGTCCCAGCAGAGCCTACCCCCAGCCAACGCTCCAGGTGAATACAGCCAAATGAATGAGCAAAACTAGCTGAAGAGCTGTGCAGCCAATCTACAGAAATGTGCCAAGTGATAAATCTTTGTTGCTTGCTGCCCCCAAGTTATGCCCCTTTGTTTGTGTTTGTTTGGGGGTGAGGCGGGGAGGGGGGAGTGTTGAAGCAGTAATACATCACTGAGCTAATGATCATGAATGTATTATATTATCTACAATAAACAAACTGCTCCCAACAACAGCCTGAGGTCTGAAAACAATAGATTCTACTTCTTTTATGGCTCCTTATCACGAGTAAGAAACTGACCAATATTCCTGAAAGTATAATTCTTCAAAAGAACAGTTTTAATGATTAAACACATTTAAAATATATTTTTATTGATTTAAGAGAGGAAGGGGTGGGAGGTAGAGAGAGAGACAGAAACATCAATGAGGAGAGAGACTCACTGATTGGCTACTTCCTGACCTGGAATGGAACCGTGACATTCTGGTTCACAGGTCGATGCTCAACCATGGAGCCACACAGGCCAGCCAAGAGATTACAGTAAGCACATTTAAATAAGAAGTTCAAGCTGAGGGCTACCACAGAAAATTCTGGAAATTCTGGTCTTGTGATTGCAGGATTTTACTGTGTTAAAACTACCAGTGCTCTAGTTCAGGCAGACACGCCAAGACAATATGACAGTGTTTAAACATGTTTGAAAGCATCAGCAACTTTCCTCCATACCTTAGGCTAAACTCAGTTCAATAGCAATTGAATGTATCTCAAGAAGCATTAATTTCCTGTCCCGAGCTTAGACCACTGTCACTGTGAATGTGGCATTATCATATACAGTGGAGACCTTGCACACCGGCACGCCATGTCTCAGGCAGTCTTGCTGAATCAACTCAAACATGAATCTGCTGGTTGGCACGTGAAAACTGCATGACAGCAGAAAAAATGGGTGGTGACTGCTTGGGAGCAATCAGTTTATGAACATCTGAGATGCGGCTTTACTTTGATATCTCTCTCCACCTCCTCAGAATTTGAGGCAGTGGTTAAGGCAGTGCTAAGGGAGCAGAATACAAGGAGAGGAGGTGCTGGAAATAAGAAGTCACTCCAATATTGATCAAAGGGGTTGATAAAATCCAGAAACAGACTGGGGACCTTTATTTCACAAGTTAGCAATTGATTATTCCACTGAAAGTAGACCCACTTCGGGTTTTTTGGTAATTCATACTTATTTCCTACTTTATTAATCATAACTTTCACAAGTTTCCTTCCAGTCTCTTGGGTTTTCTTATATTAGAAATTATTTGCTTAGAATGTCATAGTCTTTAATAATCTGATGAAAACTAAAATATTGCCTTTCTCCATTGATGAAGATAAGTACCCAAATTTGCATAAAATTTTAGTGGATTTCAAGATACCTGAGTTAAAGTTGGAAGTTTATACTTTGAACCACCTGGTGAATGAGAGATGGAAAGCTGTATTTTTATACTTTTTCTCTCTTTCTCTTAGAATTAGAATGAAAAGTTAAAAATAGTCTGGCCCCTGTTGCTCAGTGGTTGAGTGTTGATTTTCAGTCATGGCACATGCCCAGGTTTTGGGCTCGATCCCCAGTAGGGGGTGTGCAGGGACCAGCTGATCAATGATTCTCTCTCATCATTGGCATTTTTACCTCTCCCTCCCTCTTCCTTCCTCTCTGAAATCAATAAAAACAACAACACATATATAGATATATTTTTAAAAAGAAATATTTAACAATTCAACAATCATCCTTGAAAAATTTAAATTGCATGTGGTAAATTAATTGCCCTTCAAATAGTGACAAAAAGATTGAAAAAAAACACACATATATTTAGAGGTAAGGAATATAATTTAGGTTTGATAACTAATTTTTTTAAGTAGGTCATATGAAGTCCAAATCTAAAACCTCAAGAACTTATAAGGCTTTGTATAAGTAGCAAATTAATGCTCAGAGATGGATTTAACTGATTGCTGAGCACCAGTTTAAAAACATGTTTCCTTTCCTAAAAACTACATCCAGTATTTGCTTCAAACCAGTGTCTTGCATTGCTAGCAATGTATTTACCATAAGAAGAGAGATAAATTGATGAGTTCTTGTAATCATGAAAGATTATACAAAAATAAAAATGTCCACATGAGGTATTTTGTTTGTTTGTTTGTTTGTTTTTTAGTTAATAAGATGTGTTAGTCACTATCTATTGGTTTCACTTTAAAGTATCAATTTACAGTGGGTACCACTCTAGTTGCAAGTATCAATTTAAAGCCCCTGTCCAGTAATGGTCCCAAATTTTTAACAATTTTCTTATTGGCCAAAATGTAGAATGTATATCTCATAATAAATATTAATGCTGCCTGTAGGAATGGAGGTTTATTCTAAAAGTTGTACATAAAGTCTCTATTCACTGTAAAAATATTATCTTTGGCTTGTAGTCTTCAAGGCTACATGTTATCTTTGCTTTCCTACATAACACATAACAAAAAAAAAAAAAAAAAGGAAAACTGGAATATTTCAATTACTAGATAATATTTTCTCAAATTTTCTTTCCTCCAATAAAACAATGGAAAAACATTTTTAAGTGAATGAGAAGTTAAACACTCCTGTAATAAGTAGCCAGTATTATATATCTAAATACTTAATGCAAATATGTTAATATTACAACAAGTTAATTCCATATTTGGGGTTGTGTTAAGGAGGAAGAGAAACAATGCAGTAGCCATATATGCTATAAGGATTTCTAGGTATTTTTCTATGTATTATTTTACGTGAAAATCTAAAATGAACTATGTTAAAGCTCAAATCATGCATAAAATAGAAATGTAATTACTTTGTACAGAGAGGCAAATCATTGTAATTAAAATGTGCTGAAGGAGTACATTAATTTTTTTTTTAATGTGGCAAAAATCACGGTACTCGTTCATTTTCTCCTTCAATGTAGGGATCCTGAGAAACTATACAATTATTCTAACGATATGGCCATTTTCAACACACATTATCAAACTTTTTGCATGGGATTACCTATTGAAAGATTTCACAGGTCATACAGAAAAGCCAATCTGGTGGGAAAGGCTCCCATGATAATAACAAGCTGTGTGTTAACAGAATTCTATCAGTTGCTCTGATTTGGGAGAAAGACAAAGAGTTCCACCTTTTGTTCCCTACTGAGGAAGATTTTGTGAAAGCATTGACTTCTGACATGCTATTGGTAGGTGAGGCTCTGAAAGCTTTTGGTAGGAACTGCAAAACCATTTCTGGAGAGAGTTTTAAAGCAGTGGAATGCCGGCCCCTACCTCTAGTCAATAAGTTGCTCAGTTGAAAGTAAAATTGGCAATTGCAATTAGCACCAAAAGAGTGTTAAAGAGCTTGGAAGTGCAGAGCAGTTTAAAAATAAATAAATAAATAAATAAACAAACAAACAAATAAATAAATAAATAAATGGAAAAGGAAGGAAATGACCTCTGGTGACTAGCAAACAGGACTCAATGAGTGAGTAAAGTGGGAGAAATCAATGAAGCAACGCTGGATCCATTGGCTTCACTGATTTTTGCTGCTCATTGAAATGCTTTGCTGTATTTACTTCCGATTTCTTCAGAGAGTGGCAAAGCCTCACTGTTGAACCTCCCTTGGAGCCCGTGATGGGCAGAGACACAGGCTCTGGAGCTCCTCTCATGCCTGCATCATACCTGCCCATGCTACATGGCTGACACTTCAGGATCCATCCTCACACTGCTCGCACTCATGTTGCTCCCACAACCTTGTTGTGGTGGGCAGAAAAATGGTCCCCCATAAAGATGTCTACCTTCTAATCCTCAGAACCTGTGAACATGTTAGGTTACATGGCAAAGGGGAATTAAGGTCTCAGATGCTATTAAGGTTGTTAATGAATGGATTTTTAATATTGGGAGATCATAGGGGTCTAGGCTCCAAACCAGGGAATGTGGGCAGGATCTCAAAACTGGGAAAGGCCAGGAAACAGACATTACCTTCAGGCCTCTAGGACAAAATGCAACTCTGCTGACACTGATTTTAGCTTGGGGAGACCCATGTCATATTTCTTATCTACATAACTGTAAGGGAATAGATTTTGTTGTTTTAAGACACTAAGCTTCTTTTCTCTTGTTAAAATATATTTTTTCTAGTAGCCCTGCGCACAAATCCATGTGCCAGTAGCTCTCTGTGGGGCCTGGTCACTCTGCGCCTGCTGCCCAGAGGCTCTTTGTGGCCCAGGGGCCCATGTGCAGCCAGGTGCGGAACGCTTGACTCGTTGCCATGGCAATGAAGCAAGCATTCCGCCAGGCTGCTCACGCGGCCCACTATCAGCAGCCTCCCCCACCCCTGGGACTGGGCGACTCCGGCCGGGCTGAGAGGACTGGGCGCTGCCATCTTGTGGCTATGGGCACCACCATCTTTGTGATGGAGTGACAGTTAATTTGCATATCACCCTTTTATTAGATAGGATTGATTTCAGAGAGGAAGAGAGAGGGAGAGAGAGCGATAGAAACATCAATGATGAGAATCACTGATCAGCTGCCTCATGCGCACCCCCTACTGGGGATTGAGCCCACAATCCGGGCATGTGCCCTTGACTGGAATTGAATTTGGCACCTTTTAGTCCACAGGCAACACTCTAGCCACTGAGCCAAACCAGCTAGGGCAAGACACTAAGTTTCTGGGAATTTGTTATAGTTTCAGTCGGAACCTACTACACATTCCCAGCAATTTTCTGGTCAGAGGAAGGGACAGCGTAGACTTGGTGCATTTGCGCTTTCCTGCCCATATTTCATCCATTAGGGGAAATCGAATGGACGAACATCAATTTTCAAAGTTTCCATTGAATCATGTTTACCTAAGTTTTCAGAATCCACTCAAGAATTTTCATTTTTCCCTTTTGAAAAATTTTCTACACCATAGTATGTAACTGTCCACGTTGTTTGTTTACGGCCAATCAACAAAGTTCAATTTCCTTTTAGTCCAGGAAACTACTAACAGTTCATTTTTCTGAGTGACAACATCTTCCTCTTTGGGCCCTCAGTGATATCTGTCTCTGAGGCTATTACCAAAGAAACCGTTGGAAGCGGTTCTAAATTTGGGTAGTGTGATTCTCAAGAAGAGAAAAGACAGAAAGTGTGGCAAACATCTAAGAAGTGGAGACAGGTACCAGGACACAGCCCAGATAAGGCTTTTTGTCAGATTTATGGTGCTTTTGTGACTTCTGGAATGTGTTAAGTGTCACGTTTGTTGTTTGTTTAGCCTGTTTTCCTCCTAGTGGTGTGCAGGAAAGTGTCTAGTAAAAAGCACCCGTAGAGTTATTTTAAGGATAGTAAGTACGGCCACAAGGCTCTCCCTAGTTTAACACTCTCTATTAGAAATTTCAGCATACATTTTAAACTCTGTATTTTTGCACAGAAGGCCCTCGGGGATTTGGATCCTGCCTACCTCTTAACCCTTATCTCTTTCCATTCCTATGTGCTCCCATTTGCCACTTCAACACACCTAACTAATGCAGTTGCCATTTCTACAAAGCCTCTTGCTGTTCCAGGTCTTCCCAATAGACATGTGTTGCTTCCTCTGTCTATCCCCCGCAAATCCTTCATGATGGAGTTTCGGGATGTCTCATGTAAGATTTGGCCTAACCAGGCTGTCCAAGTCTGATTTTTCTTTGTATCTCTAGTCTTCATCCTATGTCTATCTCCATCATAGCATTTAATATATTGCACTGAAATCTGCTACCTATTCATGTGACTTTTCTGCAAAAGGTAACTCCTATGAACAGGATTCATGAATTACTTAACTGTGAACTCCGAATCCTAGCACCACACCGGTCATGTACTCAATAAGCACCTTTTCAGAAGCTGAATAAAAGACATGGCACAGAAACAGATTGCATGTCATCCTTGACAATTATGGATTATGTAGAACTTCATGCATGCTTCACGTAGAAGGATTATAATAACCTTTCTTCACTGTAAATGCGACGTAATTAGCCAAGCGGAGGAAGTGAAGGGTTTTACTGTTATTGTTTTGTATGTGAAGATCTGAATGAACTTCTCCATCACTCACTCTTTTTTTGTTGTTGTTTAATCCTCAACCGAGGATATTTTTCCATTGATTTTTAAAGAGAGTAGAAGAGAGGGGGTGAGACAGAGAGAGAGCCATTGATGTCAGAGAGACAACATTGATTGGCTGCCATCCACACACAGCCTGACCAGGGCTGGATGAGCCTGAAACCGAGGACATGCCCTTGACTGGAATTAAACCTGGGATTCTTCAGTCCCTGGGCTGACACTCTAACCACTGAGAAAAAGTGGCTAGGGCATCACTCACTCTTCTCACCCTCTTTCCGGGTCTGTCCTATAATCTCTCTAATTGAGATTTGCTTTCTAACAGAACAATGTATTTGATTGAAATCCGTAGATATATTTCATAGAACAAAATGAAGTCCTCATATTCATTCTGGGGCAGGGGTGGGGTCAATGCAGGTTGTTTAGAAAAAGTCAAATGGGAAAATCCTATACTTAGTAGTCACAAGGTTATGCATATGTACTAATTTGTTAAGCTTCTTTGCTTATGGATGCTATAATTTGTTAAAGTTATTTTAGTGTTGTGAAGACCTGTGGTTGGAAGTTATATAAATCTTTCAATAATAAGCTTGGAGAAAAAATGTTTTGCTCACATACAGCTTGAATCATAGAAGAAAAATTTCAAAACGTGAAGCCATGAAGGGGAGGCCTTCCATGCAATAAAACAGATGGTTCTCCTCTCATTCTTATACATAATATGGGTGTGTCCTGATGGGAACTATCGCAGGCAATGGGCCACCTATTTCAGTTCAACACATTTTATTTTGTTTTTGCTAGCAACCTGATGGATGTTAAATAAGTAGGATCATGGGCATTTTATTTTTATTTTATTTTAAAAATTTTTTCATTACCATTTATCCCCTCTATACACTCTTCCACCCACACCTATCCCCCACCGTTCCTCCCGCAATCACCACACTGTTGTCTATGTCCAGGATCATGGGCGTTTTAGATCAGTAATTTCAGAACTAAGGGTCATGATTCACTAGTTGGTGGTTGAACCCATTGAGGGAGTCAATCATTTCACAACATGGTCATATTATTTTGTGAAAATTTGGTTGAATTTTTAAATATATGTCTATATATTTATATGTGTTCCTATATAAAATGAATTTTTAAGTTCTGAGTCACACTGAAAAAGATTGAAAACCTATCATTGAAATTGTATCACATGGAAATCTTTGTATTCTTGGCTGTTTCTGAGAAAGCTATATATTCTATGATATTTAATAAAAAATACAATGATAATATACTCACAGTGTCATGTAAATTTTGAATTGTACTTTTAGCTGTCATTTCAAATTGTACTTCAGGGACTAAATTTTATCCTTATTAAAAAGGAATTTAGATACCTCAAGAATAAGAATTAGTCACATCCTCAATAACCACTTCAGGAAGTCTACTGTAAATATAATTTCTTACCTGGAGACATTCTGAATTTATAGTTAATTCCCTCTAGATTCCAATTTTCTAGAATTATGTGTAAATTGTGATGAGCCTTCTCATAATCTACTTAAATCCTGATAGATTTTGATTTATTTCAATCAGCAAAATGGCAACAGACCCTTTAAAAAAGAACTCAAGGTGACTTCTTAAAGTCATATAGACATTAGAATGTAGGACACACTTAAGCCATCTAATTGTGCTGCTGGTCTAATGCCTAAGTATTAATCTGTCACACTGTCAAATTACATACTTTTAATTTTTTTTTTTTTTTTTAGTAAAACATGTCTGCACTTAACAAACTGATAGTGTAAAAAATTCAGGAGTGTAATTATCATGTCATCTTTTCCACCGATGACTTAAGAAAAGCATGAATCAAATCTTAACAATCATCATAATTTCATAGAGAATCATGGCAAAATTATGAGACTGCAACAATTCAAAGAGAGGGAGTATAGTGAGATTAGCAGACAGTGACGATCAACTATCTCCACCATCTGCCACACATGCTCTTTATTTAATTCTCTTTTTTTCCCCCAATGTTTTCAGCTTTGATTTTGCCAGCAGTGGGCATCACATAGGAAAACAGGCTTCCTGGTGTAAACAGATTCTCCCATGTGTTCAATGAATTAGCTTCACTGGCGATTCTGCAGCTCTTAGGCAAAGAGGACCGGCTGGAAGGTATTAATTATAGCAAGCTTTTGTGTCCTGGCCAGTGTTTTGTACAATTCAAATGAATCAATCCTCTAAGAAACAAAAAGGATGAAACAGCAAGCCTTGCACCAATGGAAATCATCACTAAGGCATATGCTATAGGAGTTTCCTTTAAATGACATACTTAAAATGCATGTGTCCTGTTTTAACCACCGGACTGGCCTCCGTGAGTCCTTAAGTGAATCATTCGATGGGGACTTTGCTGATTTGTCAGCCTCCTCTGGTTTGCAAATAAGCTGAGGACTGGTGGAATTGGGATTTGGATGGCAGACATGGGAACTCAGTGGAAATTTCACTATGGAGAGAAAATAAGAACAGATAAACCCTGCTGCACAAAGCTGGCAGGAAGCTTCCATGTTCAAGGAAGATAGGTCTCACTTTTGTGGTAACGTAACTGCAAAATTATATTCATTCATTCATTCAATCCATAGTGATAGTTCTGGCACTATTCTAAAACATTACATGAATTAATTCATTCAATTTCCACAGTAACTCTTGGAACAAGTTGTATATTACTCACGTTTTACAAATGAGGAAACTAAGAAACAGAGAAGTCAAGTGAGTTACCTAATAGTTTGCATGTAGTAAGTGGTAGAATGAGATTGCAAACTCAAGCAATCTGACTTCAGAGTTGTGTTCTTAACCACTCTACCATACTACTTCTCAATCAATAACACATCAATGGGCTGTAAACTCATGTCATAAGTTTGCAAAAAAAAGAAATCATCTTTGCCTAAGATGAATTAAAGCAGACAAGTATTTCCCTATTTTAGGCCACAAAAGTATTTCCCTATTCATAGAAGAAAAAAATTGGAAAAAGCAGTGCCCATGGCGGTCAAAACTAGTAGGAATTTCAACAGTCTTTGCTTGAAATACCAGGAACATTTTTAGCTTGAACAGACAGAAAGGTAAACTCAAGAAGTGTGTGTGTGAGTGTCTGTGTGTGTGTAGATTCCAGGGCCAGAATGACTTTGGAATAAGACTGTTTTCCTTTGAGGCTTTTTTTTTTTTTCTTTCTCACAGCTGTCCCTCAGTTAGTTCTTGAAAGGGATAAATAATTTTATATTCAAATCAAAATAGGAGACTAAATTACTGTGTTGGTAAAAAGCCTCAAACTTCTACTATTATTAAAGTCATATTCAGCAAAAAAAAAAAAAAAGTTTCATCTTCACATATAGGTTTATTTTTAATTTCTCCAAGGCAGAAAGACACCTCAATTTTGAGGTTTTGGGATCACTGTCATTCCCGAGACAGAAAAGCCATGTTTGGAAACCACAGCGCACTGGGCTGCACTTCTGAGCGCGGGGGTTGCGGAACCACTCCTTGGTGAACTGAATGTGAGAAGTGGAAATAAATGCTTTAAGAATAGAAAAAAAGAAGCATGGACAGTTATTTCTGGCAAACAAAGCATCAAAGAGATTATGTAGGGTTGGTTAAATTGGGGAAAAAATGACAGACTGTACTGGTTTCTTAAGAAAAAAATGAACACAAAGCAACACCAGGGCTATACTTATCCAACTTGATTCTCTGTGTTAACCTGGCAATTGATTAATATCCACATTTTTAATTTATGAGAATCTATAGCTGTAATCCATGAAGCTGAGATTTCATTTGTGGGAATAATGAAAAGCTATCTGTACTACAAGTAAATTAGTAAAATGAGTGGTGCCTTCAAGTACATACATTTAGATACCTTGAATTTTTCATAATTGTATCTTAGGCCACAAAAGCCAGGGGACCAAGCACTGGGTAAATCTAACGTTCACTTATGAATACCTTCTCTTCATTGGAAAGAATCAGTGAATCCGAGTGATTATTAATACACTGGGATCTGAGGAAGTCTAATTTGAGTCCACATTCAGTCACTTATCAGCAATGGGTCCTTGAGCAAGTTACTGAACTATCTCATTGGGTAGTTCTTAGGATTAAATGAGAGAATAGATATTAAATGCTTGGCAAAATCATCTACACATAGAAGCACTTAATATATATTTCTCCTCTTATCACAACTATTGTTCTAACTGCTCTTCTACATAATTTTTCTGCACTTATATTTGGATGGTAGAATGTTGATTCTAAAATATTGAAAATCATATATTTTCACTCAATGTCCTGTTTTCTTAGAATAAATTAAAGGTGTCAAAACCATAACATTTTGGAATATTTACCAATTCACTACAGGAAAACAATAGTTTTCACATATGAAAGATTATAGATTCATATATTTCTATTTAAATTATAGTGCCAAAAACATACATATCTTTTAAATAAATCCCCATAAGAGTAGATAAAAAGTACATCTTTTAATGTTGTTTATTTTTAAATTATTTAAATTAATAAATGTTTAAAATGGATGTTACAATAAGCTTTAAAGAATAAATGCAAAGTATTGAATTTCAAAGATTAGGTGAACATAAATTAATGATTCTTCTCACCACATTGTATTTTATAATTAGTAGCTGTTGAAAGTTAAGTGAAACTTAATCTATTGTGACTTGCAGGTATATAATAATAAAGGCTATAAATAATAATTAGCACTCTGTCATCTACTTAACCAGGTATAATCTCTCATTTCCCCCAAAGAAACAATTTTTACATAATTACTATTTTGTACATTTTAAAATCTTTTTTTTTTTTTTTTTTTTTTTTTACTGCTTAAATCCTAATATGCTTTTCCCCCATAGAGAGACATGAAAAGATGACTAAATTGAGAAATTTAAAAAGAACATGTGCCTTCAATACAATATAATCTCTAAGCTATTACTTGGGTGCACTTTGCAATTAGATCAACATTTAAAAAATAATTTAATCTAAACAGATCAGAAAGTACAAGAGGTGCAGAATACCAGTTAATGTGCATTAAATGGTCCTCAAAAAGAGGGGGGAAAGTTAAGAAACAGCTTCCTGCTCTGCATGTTAACTAGTCTAAAATAATGCAGGGCTTAAATGCAAAAGCAAGAGAATTTAAAAGGGAAAACAAGTATCGTGAAGACAACTTGTCTTTTAAAGTAACTGTCAAGAACTTGCCTCTCTGAATAAAAGCTATCAATGACTTAAGGGACTCGTTTACCCTTTAGGCTGTATTAAGAAGTGTCATTGAACTATTAAAACTGTTGTCCAGTCAGAATAAGGACTAATTATCTGCTCATGAGATGCCTACACGGCTTCCAAAGAACACACAGGGATTTGGCAGGATTAAATACATTTAGAATTGCAGTCAGGTTGAGGAATCACAATGAGATGATCTGAAAAGTATGACTAGTCATTCATTATTCATGAATATGAGAAAACCAGTCAAATAAAATATGCTGCTCAAGGTGTGTCCAGATAGTTAGGACTAAGTATTCCAAAGTAGTCAGTATCTGACTGGCTTTGTGTTAAAAAAAAAAAGAAGAAAATTCGGGATAAATAGTGATTCAGGTGTAATAACAATCACATTGGATATTTAACCCCAGGGCTACCAAGCAAGAAGCAGAAGCACTATGAACTTCCTCCTGCTGGGAAAAATATAATTAAATTTGCTATCTTGTAGAAAACAAAAGAGATTCACATTTTGTTTCTTCTTCTTTTTACAAAATGGAATACTTACAGATGATCCTCCAAGCCACTATTATCACTCTAGATTAGATTATTTTCAACTAAATCGGAGTAATTAAAATAAATAAATTTTTTATGAGAGACATGTCTTCCCCCTTCCCCTGATCTTTCTTAAAATAAAATGTTCAATGTTGCTCCTATGTGGAGTTTGGAAGTGTTTTTCTACATATACGGAAAGCTAACCACTACTAGTTTTCAACTAATAATCTTATTTTTCTGGCTGTATTTTTTTAAAAATATATTTTATTGATTTTTTACAGAGAGGAAGAGAGAGGGATAGAGAGTTAGAAACATCAATGAGAAACATCGATCAGCTGCCTCTTGCACACCCCCTACTGGGGATATGCCCGCAACCAAGGTACATGCCCTTGACCGGAATCGAACCTGGGACCCTTGAGTCCGCAGGCCGACGCTCTATCCACTGAGCCAAACCGGTTTCGGCTGTATTTTATTTTTTAAATATTTGATATTGATTTCAGAGAGGAACAGAGAGGGAGAGAGAGATAGATATATCAATGATGAAAGAGAATCATTAATTGGCTGCCTCCTGCACACCCCCCACTAGGTATTGAGCCCGCAACCCGGGCATATGCCCTTGACTGGAATGGAACCGGGGACCCTTTAGTCCACAGGCCAACATTCTATCCACTGAGCCAAACCAGCAAGGTCCTGGCTGTATTTTAAAAAATCCAATAACATACAATATCCACAGAGATAAACTATATCAAGCATCACTAGAATATTATACTGCTGCTTGCTGTAAACCAGCAATGTCAGCATTAAATAAATAAATTCTTAAATTAATTATTCTAGAATTTTTAAGCAATCATTTACAGATGATGGCTTTTCTAATTTGTTTCTTTCCAGTTAAGGAAGCAAATCATAGCCATTGATACTTTTCTCCCCCTCTTCCTGCCTTCCTAGTGCTATTCTGTTATATTAAAAAAAATAGATAGCCTGCTAATTCATATGCTTTCCCCTCTCCTCAAAATTTATCTTCAATAAACATTAGTTCAACCTGAATTGAGTTTGAAAATGTCTGTTTCCCTCTTCCAGCATCTGGAAATAAAAATGAGGACAACGTGTGTGAAGGACATTACATCCCAAAGACATATCTTTATCTTGACATGGACCTGTGAATCATGATCATGTGCTGATTATACTAAGCACACCGACCTTCATTAAGATAAATAGCTAAACTGTCTTGATGAATAGCCTGCATTTATCCATGGAGAGTGGTAAGGCTAGCTTCAGGCACACAGAAGGCTATATAAGCATAAGCTATCATCATCATTCTAATCATCATCACAGGAATGGACTATTTGGTGTGCCTGGTACAATTAGGGACCCCTTTTCTACTGAATGAGAAGAGAAACAGGCAAGTGTTGTGCCCACTGCCAAGGGACACGTCTAAAACAATCTGGAAAGGGAAAGAGGTATAAAAAATGTGGTTAGCTTGGGGATGCTGGAGTATACCTACCCACTTTCTAATGCTTACCACTTACTGTACAGGCTTGTGCAAGCTAATTAACCTAGCCTGACCCCTGCCTCTCTACTCAATTCTAGGGATAATGTAAAGAATTAACAGGATTTTGCATCTCATATTCCTAGATATGTGCATATAAGTTTTCAATAAGCATATGCTTAAGAAAGGAAATAACAAAGGAATAAAGGAAGGAAGGCTGGATCTTGATTTTTGTCATTTATTCTTTCCATTTGTACCTAATTAATTTTCAGTGAACATATGGTAAACATAACATAGAGATTGAAAAACTATAAAGAAAAAAGAGCCTGGCTGGTATGGCTCAGTGATTGAGTGTGGACCTATGAACCAGGAAGTCGCGGTTCAACTCCCAATCAGGGCACATGCCTGGGTTATGGGTTCGATCCCCAGTAGGGGGCATGCAGGAGATAGCTGATCAATGATTCTCACCATGGATGTTTCTATCCCTGTCTCCCTTTCCCTTCCTTTCTGAAATCAATAAAAAACTTATTTATTTAAAAAAAGAAAAAACTTGGAATGAAATAATGTCTGAAAGGCAGGAAAGTGGTAGAAAAGTTAGGGTGAATAAAGACAGAAGGAACTGAAGGAGGGAGAATGAGAGAACAACAAAAAAAGGCAGGAGGGCCGAAACCGGTTTGGCTCAGTGGATAGAGCGTCGGCCTGCGGACTCAAGGGTCCCGGGTTCGATTCCGGTCAAGGGCATGTACCTTGGTTGCGGGCACATCCCCAGTAGGGGGTGTGCAAGAGGCAGCTGATCGATGTTTCTCTCTCATCGATGTTTCTAACTCTCTATCCCTCTCTCTTCCTCTCTGTAAAAAAAATCAATAAAATATATTTAAAAAAAAAAAAAAAAAAGGCAGGAGGGAAAGAGGGATGAAAAGAGGGAGGGAAGGAAGGGTAAAGGGGAATAAAACACAGGATATAAAGAAGGAAAAAGAAAGAGAAAAGCAAGAGAGTATGAGAAGGAAATGAAAAGGGAAAAACACACAGGAGAAACATAACAGAGAAAGATAATGAGTCTCTCAACTTGATGTGTGACCTGTGGAAGAATTTATATTTACCATTAACTTTCTATCGACTTCAGCTCTGTTTTAAGGTATAGTATATGGATTAGTTCCACACATGGACTCCGGATGGTTACAGATTTATGACAGATTCATCTAGGTGAGAGCCAGCCCTTAGCGGATGGGAAGGAAGGCTGTAACAGAAGGCTGAAACACGGTTCCAAAAAGAACTCTACAGGATATTAACACCCAGGCATGACAAATAACAGAGAATGAGTGAGCTGATCAATCATTCCCTACCATTAAGGAAAAAAACTATGAAATGAACCTAAAACTGGAACACTGTGGACAAGTTAATGAAAAACTAGGGGCCCAGCAAGAAACAAAAAACTGCATTAAGGGGGCGGGTGGGGGGAAGTATATCAATGACACAGAGCATTTGAACATTTTCTATTATCTACCCTAATTTCAGAAAGTTTTTAGGAGCGCTCTAGTGAATAAAAAAAGAGAGAGAGAAAAGTCAACAGGAGTTGTTAAATACATAAGGAGATTTATGTTTTTTATTTTTCTTTCTTTTAGTTTGATTCTTGAGTATTCAATCTAACCTAGAATTTTCTGGATGAAAGTCTTTTTTTATTTTTACTGTGTTAAAAAACATACACTTTGAGCTCTTTCTAATTTTAGTGTTTTAGGTATTTTAAGTATTTTAAATAAAGATCACTAATGGTCAGAAGGTCCTCACGTGGCCTCTCTTTATCTTTAGCTGTTCATTGGCACCATCAGTGCCCAAATTATGGCTTTAAGTTGAGGGTTCAACAGCCCAAACAGGGTTTTAAATTAGACACTACGCAGGTTGACATCCTGTTCCCTGTTTGTTTGGGGTTTCTTGGTGTTTTCATGTTTTGTTTTACTTTTTCAGGGGTTACTAAACACTAAAGATGTTCTCAACTAAAATACTTTACAACGGCAATATGATGGATTAGCTAGCTTCCCAGAAAGGAAAAATGTCCAAATGATGTGGCTAGGCAGAAGCATATATTTAGAACACATTAAAATAATGTTAGTTGAGAAGTCTTTAATGTTCCGAAGAAGAACAACTAATGACCTAAAATTAGCAGAGGGTTTAAAGTGTTCCCAGTGGCTGATTTCAATTCCCTTTCAAAGTAAATCTGAGTGCCGTAATGATGGCAGAGCCCTTATCACAATTTACACAGGCTTTGCTCCTTTCTTGTAATGCTGGACATGGATTTAAAAGAGAACGTTGGTTTTTATTAGTCCTTGAGGGGCCATCTTAGTCAAACTTGGAATTTTGTGCTGTGTGGTTTATTCAATACATAGGTACTAGGTATCTCCTACCAAGGGGTTGTGGGGGCTTACACAATTAACTTAAACACGGACCCTTTCTTCATGATGCAGAAATTGAAGAAAGGGAGGCAAGTACATAAGCAACTTTAATCCTGTTAGAACACAATGACTTTCATAAGGGAAGTACAAAAATTGTGTGAACTGTTCAAGGAAGAATAAACAAACAAACAAACAAACAAATAAATAAAACCGAGCTTTGGCCAATGAACTTGTCATTCAAAAGTGGCAACTTTGGTCCACAACAGTCCCCAACCCCATTCACAACAGACATCATTAATAACATCCCCCCCCCGCCGTCCACTACCACCCTTCCAATAAAAGCTGACCTCCAAGATTTCCCAAACATCATTACTCAGTATTGGATGAAAGATGAAACGATTTTTCCATCCCTGTTTATGGTGAAAGGGAATTTTTTTTTTCTTATAAATTCTAGCCAATTATCTCCATCTGTCATTCTATTCTATAGACAAATGGCTATAGTGCCATCCTAACTGGAAAATTTATGTTCTTAGCAATATCATAATGATGCTAATATACTAGTAAGAAAAACACACACACAACATGTTAGCTTGATAAATAGCCTTCCTAGAAAAATCCCTTGGCACATTTTTAGATACATAATGAATAATTGTGGAATAAATGAACTAAAATACTATGTATCAGCATCGAAATGCTTCTTATTGCTCTGACAAGTGCTTCAAATATATACACGAGTCTTGAGTGTGTATTACTCAATGTAAAGCTCACAACCAGAGGAAGTGAACAGATTTAGTGCACAGCATCCGTCATGGATCTGAGTTGGAGCCTATGGGTAGCACATGTGAGCTTAGCCCAGGTAACTTGGTTTACTGACTTTTCACTCCATGCAGATTCCATAGTGCCTTTAACATCTAACTAGGGAGTTGTATACATTTTTAAAACACAATCCAACACACATTATATAGATTCACAGTTTTTTGGTTAGAATGCTATAAAATTGATGGTTACCACAGGTGCTCACACCTGCCTTGATTTACATATTTTATAATAGTTTTAAGACGCTTTTTTTAAATCCTATTCAGATTCCTCTATTCAAGTTGCATTTGAAACTACACTCAGAGAAAAGAGTAAGGAGCAAGATTTTTCCAGAATGACAATGTCATCATGACCTGAACGAAGCTGCTCAAGTCTCCCCATAAGCTACTTCTGCATGCCATGGGGCCAACACCACTGAAAATGCCCACTAAGTGGGCCAAATATAAGTTTTGTCTACCTCAGTTACCTCCCATGTAAAGTGATGCTCTCAATACAGCCCAGTAAAGCTGTCAATGTGTTGGTAGGCTTTCATGATGCTGTAAATTTCTATGAGACACAAAATGCCCATGAAAACACCATTTTGTTTATGGCTTATAACAGCCAGAAAAGTTTATGAACAATGTTTATGGGCCTTTTTATAACCAAATCCACTTTTTATAAACCAAAGATGTGGCATGCTTTTGCAGAGTTACCTTTCTAGGGTGTCAGGTACAATGATGCCTGCAGGATTCACCAAAGATGGAAAGATGTTTCAAGATATTTTGAGCATGAGACAGGCTTTTCCAGTGTCAGAAGCACTTACTGATGAAGAGGGGTTAGGCCTCTTAAGTTCATTTCTCTCCCCTCCACTGACCAGGCATGGTCTTGGAGGAAACTTTTACCACTGCACCTAAGAGGGATTTTTATAAATTCCACAACCTCCAGAGTTAAAAAAAAAAAAAAATAGTTGTTACATCATTATATTTTTTCCTAGATTCTTTGTAAATAATATCATTTGGGGGAGAAAAAAGGAGAGAAGCATTAAGCCATACCTGAGGCAACTGGTTACAATAGAAATGTTTCTCATCCATTTTGCAAGAAAAAGAAATGTAAATTCAATAGTGATACCAGACTGAATTCTCTGAGCTGGCAAAATGTATATTTTAAACTGATTTTCTGTTGTGTGAGATCCAATTACTTTTTTAAAACTGCTTTAAAATTCAGTATCACTTCCACCTATCCATGATTATCATAAAAAAGCATAGAATATGCATTTTTCAAGATTTATTTTCCTAGTTATGACATAATAAAGACTGCCTTATATTATATTGGTATTATCACTTACAGTAAAATTTAAGAAAAACAAGAATCCTACACTTTTGCACATAGCGAATGAATATAACAATATATATATGAGAAACATTTTAAAAGAAAATTCATTCGATGATCATGCTAGCCACAGAAAATTAAGGATTGAGGTAAAAATAAAGAATTTATACTGAATAGCTGTACATATTTCACAACAAAACTGTGAATTTATCATGTCGATCATCTTACCAAACTACTTTTTCTTTCTCAATTGAATACTTTAGAGGGAAGGCAATTTATCCATAGTAATAATAGAGTAAAAATTCAGAGGATTGATAATAATATTTAGCATGATTTTAAAAATAATTGCACACAAAAAAATCATCAAAATATCCTGTTTATTCATAAGTTCCTTTGTGTTCGTTGTTCAATGCATGCAATTCTGTTAAATTCAAACTAAACATGACAACTTAATGTGTGATGAACTATTTATTTTGTGTTGCCTTGTACTGTGTATGTTGTTTCTTCCATTTGTGGATTTTCAGTAAATCAAAGTGAGGGAGGGAAAGGGGTCAGAACTGATAGCAAATCTGAATCAGTGGATCTCATGCCAATGAAGTAATGAAAACCCACACTGTTCTTACAGCGGCAATAATGAATACGAATAGACAAAGGATGTTGACTAGCTACTGGGAGAAAAAGAATGAAGCATCCATTGCAAGAAAGATCCTTTTTGTGCCATCACAGATAGCTTTGTGGTCTGGCTAAATTAGAATGCCATATACCAATTAAGATAAATCTTTGAAAGACATGTCTCACATTTTTATTTAAGGGATCTGATTGCATAATAGGAATTTTGCTTTGTAATAGTTGTACATGCTCAAGTCTCTCTCTCTCTCCTGCCTCCTCTCTCTCCTTTTAGTGAGTGTGTTTGATGTGGCTGACTTTGAAATGAACACTATGAAAATAGATCCTATAAATATTATGCTTTCATGATGCAATTTCATGGGCCTTAAAAATAAACCAAAATGACCAATTTTGTATTATTGGAAAAGCAGGGTATTTTGAATATAGATTTGGGGTGATTTACAGGTCAATATTTGGATTCCAATAATTTTACCAAGGAGGCAGTATGCCAATGGATTCTGAATATTTTAAATAATTTCAACATGCTAATTTATTATTTACCCACAGATGCCACAAAAATGTAATAATTCATCAATTAAATATCAGAATTAGTATGTTTATATGAGGTGATTTCTATTGACCAGAAAAAATAAAGACAGAATGATATGCAAACTTTTAAATGGTAGGCTTACTAAAAATTAAGTAGTATAAATCCTTAACTTTTAAATTTCTAAAATCACCTATCAATTAAGTGGCAAATTACTAAAAGTATAGCAAATTGTCACTAAGAGTTATTTTGTGATTTTTGAAAAATGTACCATAGCCATGTGGTCAAAATCAATAAATAGAATACCCTCATCTGTTTCTGAAAACATATTAAAGATAATTCTTGAAACTACATAGATTAAAATAAACTTATTGTTATATTTAAGTAGAATTTTTGGATTTGCTCATGCAGTATGATACTATAAATGGATAATTTACAGGATAAGCCACAAAAATGTTTGATTTTTAGCTCCCCTATGTCACTCACAAAGAATAAAGTTAATTATGTAGAAAAGGAAGAAGCAATATGTAACATATTCCCCTGGATGAGAATTTATGCTAGTTAAATTAAGATATAGTACATATGTCCAGCCAGCATGGCTCAGTGGTTGAGCATTGACCTATGAACCAGGAAGTCACTGTTCCATTCCCCGTCAAGGTAGGTTGCGAGCTTGATCCCCAGTGTGGGGCACGCAGGAGGCAGCCAATCAATGATTCTTTCTCATCATTGATGTTTCTATCTCTCTCTCCTTCTCCCTTTCTCTCTGAAATTAATAAAAATGTATTTTAAATAAAGATATGATGCCATCACTATAATTAAAATGCAACAAAATATTTTTAACTTCAATACAATTATTCTGTGGTTGTCTCTTAATAAAAGATCAATGGATAATTTTTTTCAACTTGTCACTTGATTTTGCTGATGGGCATTTGATTCTCTCTGAAGAAGGAATATGTATATATATGTATTTACCAAACATTCTATACAAAAAACAGAATTTATAGAGTTAATTTTATAAATATTAGACAATGACAGATATAGTAATGAAACACCAGACCAAAAAAGGCAATCATAATTTGAATTAAATTTTGATCTATGTCAATTCAAATATTTTCCAATAAACAATTTTTAAGTACAGACAAAGGAAAGTTAATTTTAATATTCAAAAGCATTTCCACTTGCAATGCTAGATCTACTTGCTTAAAAAATAACAATAAGAACAAAAAGAGAGCATAAAGGAAAATCTGAAAAAAGTGAATCAGTTTTCATCAAAACAGGATCTGAGCAATTAAACTGAAATTCATGTAGTGTAAAGAATAGCAGTGCTAGACAGTAAATCACTATTATCCTAAATAGCATAATTATCTCCTCTCCACTGAAAACTCGATGCTCTTTCAAAAGGATGGGCAGAGGGACTAATTCTCAGTAGTTATGCAAATGTCGCCTAGAAAGAATGCTATCGGTAAAAACCATAGGTCAGTTTATTTCAAGATAATATACCAGGTGCCCACATTGTCAAAATACCTGCACTATAATTCCATTCTATTTGCTGTTTTTAATTATGAAGTTCTTCTCAACAGGAAACAATCCCACAGAGAACTGAAACAATTTATTTTAAATACTGTAAACAACAGAGAGCCTCCTGCTTTGTGGCTTGGAGATTTCTGTTCATCCTGAGAGCTCACAGGATGTTATGCCAACTGAACATACAGTACTGATAAAGATGACAAAGATGGATTCTCATTTCAAAATGAAAATTTTTGTCTCGTAAAAGACCTGAAGTAGAGACTCAAATGGCTTAGATTTTTAGTAGTAATTACTAAACATTATATTTTCTTTTCTGCCCTCAGAATAGCCTGTATGGAAATGGAAATAATGGTACAAATCAAATACATCAGTTCCACTTCCATTGCACACAAAGTCCAAGGAAAACATTTAGATAAGACACAACTCCAGACACAAGCCTTCAAAACTGAATAACTGACCTTGAGAATGATGAAATGTCTGTAAGGTTTCTGTAACACATACTATCAACTAAACCTTATGTGCTTAAGAAAAGATATGTACCATCACCAAAGCCAATCAGTTTAGTTAATGAAGAAAAGGTTTCCATTGCTGCTTGCAGGTTACTGTATAAAAAGGCAGCCACAAGAGATTTAAAGAAACTTCAAGGGAAATCAATATCTCAGTGAACTAGCATCGGTCCTCATAGTGGACTTCTAGAACCCTGCTATCTAATAAAAGCCTAATATGCTAAGTGTCCAGTCAACCAGTTGGCCGTTCAACCAATCAAAGTGTAATATGCTAATGATATGCTAAGGCCACTCAAGTGCTTGCTATGATGTGCACTGACCAGGGGGCAGACACTTAGACTGGTAGGTTAGCTTGCTGCTGGGGTCCGGCTGATCAGGACTGAGCGAGATGGGCTGGTTATGCCCTGGAGCCCTCCCATGGTCCCTCCCTGGCTGGCCAACCTCCCGTGTCTCTTTATGGCCCCAATCGTGTACTGGTGGGGTCCCTCGGACTGGCCTGCACGCTTTCACACTCCGGAACCCCTCGGGGGATGTTGGAGAGGCAGTTTTGGCCCGATTCTGCAGGCCTTAGTATATAATAAAAGGCTAATATGCAAATTGATGGAACAGTGGAAGACTGGTCACTATGACCTGCACTGATCACCAGGGGGCAGACACTCAACACAGGAGCTGGCCCCTGGTGGTCAGTGCGCTCCCACAGAGGGAGTGCCCCTCAGCCAGACCCTGGGCTCACGGCTGGCAAGTGCAGCAGTGGTGGCAGGAGCCTCTCCCACCTCCAAGGTAGCACTAAGAATGTCCAACTGACAGCTTCGGGGAGCAGGCCTAAGCCATCAGTTGGACATCCCCTGAGGGCTCCCGGACTGCAAGAGAGTGCAGGCTGGACTGAGGGACCCCTCCCCACCCCGAGTGCACAAATTTCATGCACTGGGCTTCTAGTCTATTATAACAGTATTTATAGAATGCTTATTGTTCACCAGTCATGGTCCTAAATGTTTAATTTCTAACCTATTTAATTTTTTTAAAATTTAAATTCTTTAATTCTTTATTGTTTGAAGTATTACATATATCTCCTTTTTTCCCCCATTGACCTCTCCCCAGCTGTTCCCACCCCACCAGCACATGCCCTCACCCCCCTACTGTCTGTGACCATGCGTATGCTTACATGAATACAAATAAGTCCTTTGGTTGATCTCTTCTTACCCCTTCTCTCCCCTGCCTTCCCACTGAGGTTGGACGGTCTGTTCGATGCTTCTATGTCTCTGGGTCTATTTTTGTTCATCAGTTTATGTTGTTCATTATATTGCACAAATGAGTGAGGTCATGTGATACTTATCTTTCTCCAACTGGCTTATTTCGCTTAGCACCATTTAATTTTTTTATCTTCATTTTAGATATCAATCACAAAAAGCCTGAATTTGAGCTCAGTTTATCCCGAGTCCATGGCACACTAAACATACCTAAACCAATACCATGTAGAGCAAAACATAAAACTATAACATTTGCAGGAATGATTTGATACAGGTGAGATTTTTGAGTTCATCATTATAAGGCATATTAGGGTTGGGAAGAGCCTTATCTTCCACTACTTGCTCTTAGGGTATATAAAAGACAGAATTGCTTATTGCTGTCAGAATATATTGTGTTTTACACGTTTGTGCTTCTTTTTTAAAAAAATATATTTGTGTCTGAGTGAACTTGTTATTGTTGTATTATGAATGGAAACTATGTCCACACATGAAAATTTGGAAAAATATCCACATTATTTAAGGTAGTAAATTACTAAAAATATTGAACTTGGGCATAAATATCGCTTTATACTGAAAATTACAAAATATGATTTAGGCCACAAAATAAGGCACACTGGAAATATGTTCTAAGTTTAAGATTTGTTCTCTCATATGCAAAGTTCTGCATTGCTTGGTCAAAACAATGAACTTACCTCAACAATATCTTTTGCGGTATATTAGGGCAATACACTAATAAGTGTGTGTTGCCTTAAGCCACCTCCTCTTGGGGTGGTTTGTTGCTCAGCAACAACAACAACAAAACACTGACAGCTTATTCTTTCTTATGTGACCAATGCGCATCATGTTCAATATACATTTGTGAGAAACATGAATGAATCAATCGAAGCTAATCAATGCTAACACATTATAGCTACAATTTATTGAACAGTTTCTTTGTGCTCATAAAGTTCCAAACATTTTGCATAAGTTATCTCAGTTAATTTCTTTCCCAATAAAAATAGTAATTGGGAGGCCTACCTTCCTGGCTGTGAGGTAGGTGTCTGTGGAATCACAAAAATAGGATTTATCTCTTGTTGTGGAATTTTCACTGAGGATGGTGGAAACCCATGTGGCACTAACACTGAATTAGCAGTTAAATTAGGTAAGAGGATTATTCAATTACTTGGCTCCCTTTTCCTCTCTCTTCCGCATATAATTAGGGAGTGGATTCTCTTTTTTTTTTTTTTTTTTTTTACTGGCTGCCTTATGTTAGTCTACTGTATTCACAGCTCTATTTTTAGAACGTTAGTATATATCAGCAGTATTCTACATTTTTTCTCATTAGTGGCTTTCTTTTCCACCAGAAATCTCTATTACCCCAAATTTCACTTTTTTAAAAAGCTCAGTTTTTAATTGTGTAGGACAGAAGACTCAAGGGAATATTTACTGATTTCATACTATAGACATGGCTGTGGTCTATTTTTACTCATGGAAATTAAGATAATTAAAGACAAGTTTTTTTTTTTTCCCTTTGGCTGGTATCAGTAATATACAATTTCCTTTCTGTAGCTTTCTTTGGAAACTACAAAATGAAGCGGTACTATATTTTGTATGTTAGAGCTTACCTCAAAGCACTGTTTCATTTTACCAGCATAAAAATTACTGAATTTTTGGTTATCCCTTTAGTGAATTTAATAATAGCTACTAATATAAATCCTTTGTGAATGAAGCTCTTCCACACAATGACATTTCACATATATCTTAAATATAAATACATCCAAAATTCCTATGAGAAAGGTAATTCTATACCCATTTTAAGAAATATTAAATCCTTACTCAAGTTAACATGGAAAAAAATTAGAAGTCTTCAATTTTATTGACTTCAAAGGCTCCATTTCCCCCACTAGATTGTAAACTAGTTTTGTTTCTCCCAGGTAAGAAGTGTGAATGTTATCTTACCTTATAATAGACAAATATGCAAATTGACCGCACCTTCGCTGTGCCCAAGCCACGCCCACCAACCACGCCCACCAGGAAACCATTGCAGGGATGTTGGGGTGTGGCAGAGCCCAAGGCCGGGAAAGCCGCCCGAGGCTTTCCCGGCCTTGGGCACCAGCGGGGAGCCTGCACGGATCGCAGGAGACCACTGGGGGTCGGCTCCTGCGATCCTTAGCAGGGATGTTGGGTGCGGCTGAGCCCAAGGCCACCGCCCGGGGCCAAGCTCCGACCCTGAAAGAAGGCAGAAGGCGGTGGCCACAGCCAAGGCCTGGGTCCCCGGTGCCGGCAGAAAACTGGTGCAGGCAGCCAGGTGAATAAAGGTCTATTGCACGAATCTTCGTGCAAACGGGCTGCTAGTAAGTATATATATTGGTATGGAATCTAGAGCCCCAGAAGCCCAAAGTAAAACTGAAGCAAAGGAAAAGATTAGAAACTCTGGTCCCAGAAGCCTCCTCAGTGGGACCGGGCTCAGAGGAATATTATACTGACACTTCTTATCATTTTGACTGATGTCCTGTTTCTGTCTCAGAGGAAAAGAATATTCTCCTTCCCCTGTCGTCTGTGCAAGCTGAAGCAGGCAGGAGATTGCTTTGGACTCATTCTAATTATCAAAGCCGCCTTCTCACTCTCATTTCATGTCTTTGGTCCCTCGGCTGAACTACACTGCTTCAGTGATTTTGCATGCCAGTTAGTGGGCCTTCTATCACCTGCATTTGTATCACCCTTCCCGCTTCACTGTGAGAAGAAAAAAAAAAAACACATGCAAATGCAAAATGCATTTCTATCACTGTTTAGCCTTCAATTTACATTCTATCACCCATGTATTCACATCATTACTTGTTTACTTCAGTGTTTAGTTATAAAAAAGAATTGTAGATTGGGTAATTTGTATATATATATACAGCTTTGAGAATACATACTGCTTTGAGAATTTTTATCATATATATGTATACACTGTTTTGAGAGTATATAAAGATTGTAGATAGAGTTCAGTTTTACAAGAAATATTTTAGCGAAATAGTCTGAAAACAAGAACAACAAAAGAATAAGTAAATGGTATTAACATCCTATACTAAGTAGTTAATAATTATCCAAAAGTTAGTTGAAATTATAAGTAGGATGAAGAAGTTCCAAGAGTAATGGTTTGGAAAATCATAATGGGCTACTAAAAGAGGCTGGAATAGTCATCCTAAATTTATCTTCTTAATCTATTGACTAATATCAGGGAAGAAACCCATGCTTTCATAATCTCACTGCATGGCACTTCCAGAAAGAGAACACTACTCTAAATAGCTCCTACTTCTGAACCAGCAGGACAATCTGCATAAGATCCATTTAACATGAGTGTGGCCTTTTCATCCACTATCTTTTTTCCTGTTACAAATAATTTCGTGATCATTGATGTGAAATGAATAGCTGAACGGTCACTTGATGGGGCCAGGAAGTGTGGTTAATAATGTTAAATAGGAAGTATCATGGCCTTCATATTTCAGCCCAGGGGCAGATCCACTTTTAGGTCAGAACCCAATCAGGAAGTGGCTCTTCCTCTAGAGCATCAGAGTATAAAACCTCCTTTTCATCACCAGAGGACACAGGGAAGTTACACTTCATCACACTCAGAAAAGGGCCTTGCAGACAGGAAGAGCAACTCCACTCTATGCACGCATGGACCTGGTGGCCAGCACACTGCGGAGACCAAAGGAAGAAGAGCGGATTCTTCCCAGAAGCAGATACAAAGGGGGTATTTTCAGGGAATTTTTGCACCATTGTCCATATAAAGTTTGAACATGTGTGCCAAGAATATTGAGTTCAACTCAGGAAAGCCATCTTCTAGCACAGTCACAAGATCAGGGAAAGTGGGCACGCAGGAACATGGAGAACCTCCAGAAGAAAGAAATCAAAACCGGACTGCACACAGATGATTGGCTTAAATATACATAGTTAAGTTTTTGTTGTAACTAGTTCTGTCTTAAAGAATGTAAAATTAGCCTGACTGGTGTGGCTCAATGGTTGAGCATTGACCAGGAGGTCACAGTTCAATTCCTGGTCAGGGCATATGCTCCTATTGCAGGCTGGATCCCCAATGAGGGGCATTCAGGAGGCAACTGATCAATGATTCTCTCTCATCATTGATGTTTCTATGTCTCCCTCCCTTTCCCTTCCTCTCTGAAATCAATAAAAATATATTTTTAAAAAAGAATGTAAAATTCACATAGTACTCCTACTACATATCATTTGAAGTTTTAATAATATACATTCCATGCTTGTGTTTAGATTCATAGAATGAACTTTGCAATTTCTACCCATTAATATATGTTAATATGATACTCATCACAGTCCCAAGTTTAAGACACACACACATATGACACACAGACACACTCAGACCCTACAGGTAGTGTTATCATTGCAGTGAGGCTGCTGTTCCCAGGGTGACCAGAGTGAGTTTCTAGAAAAAGCTTCTCCAGAGAATGGAGGCCTAATAGGAATGCTGCTGTCACGGTTTCTCATTTTTCTACTCAAATGCTTCTACACATATTTGGGTGGTTTCTAGAAGATTCTCTTGATGTTTCCCTAACTAATATACAGATGAAATTGAATACAGACAGCCTTGATCTTGTGAATCATCTACATATACTTCTTTCAATATAATATTATTATAGTCAATCCTATGAGCCACCTTTAAGATACAACATGAGTGTTGGAAAGTTCATAAAGTTATTGTTAATAGCTTTTTATTAAGTGTCCTCTACTTATGCACAAGGCAAAATAATGAGTTACCACAATTATTCAGTTACAGTGAACAGCTAAGTTCAAAACTAAATGTTAAATTTAAATTTTTCAACAAGTGACTTCACCGCCCTTCCTATTTTATAGATGAAGGCAGGGGCATCCTTTGCATTAAAATGAACCTCTTTTCCATTTTCTTAAGTACAAATAAAATGCTGTCTTTGAAAGAGCATACATAAATTGTGATGCATTTCTTGAGGTACACTGGTGCCTTCATATTAAATAGCTTGTCCAACCTGGTCACCACCGATCCCAGCCAAAATTTCCCAACCCAGCTTTGCATACAACTTTGACTTCCCTGTAGGTTGGCGGACTCCTTGTTTGAGCTGGCACTAACGGATCAATACTCTCAGACTTCAGCTGTTCAAGCAGCAGCTAACCGGGCAGCCACAACAAACACAATTCTGGCAGCTCCTAATGTGTGTCTCTGCTGTAAATCAGATGCTGTTTGCAAAGAGTTTACATGTAGACCACGTCGCTCTTAGGAAGCTCAGTGCTAGGATTTTAAACAGAAAGCTTACTAGGCACACAGTCCTGCACATTAAATCATTAAAAGTAGTGCCTCAAAATAGTTTGGAAAGACAGAGTGCATGTAATGTATTTTTATACACAAAAACTAACATTTCCTTAAACAAGATCAGCACTATAGCCAATGATAACATTCTTGCAAGAAGGGATGGGTATTGATTCAATTAAGTACTATATCATTTACTTATAAGAACAAACTGATTTCTTCCCAATTTAAACCACAGAGGTTAAGGACAAAAGGGGTGTGTATGAAACAATTTGATTATTTGTCTCTGGCTATAAATATATTCGGTGGAAAACATAGTTTAGTACAGTTAGGGATGAATGCATCTACTCAAAACCTCACACACAGTTCATTTGGTAGAACACTCTTTGAACAGTTCCAACATTACAGTCACTGTTCTGGGTGCTATAGTGGCAGGAAATACACAGAATTTGGTGTTTGCACTCTAAAAGCTTACAATATATCAGATAATGCAAATATTGAGAAACTATAAATGTGCAGTTTTGTGCTATAGAAGAATGTCTGAGGGGAGAATCTGCCTGCGGAGTTGACATTTAATCTGGATTTCTCCAAGGCTGGCTTTTGCCTATGAAGGGATGAAGGGAGTGGGGGTGAGGAGAACATTCCAGTGAAGAGAACGCCCTAAGACAATGCATAGAGGCATGAAATTATGTCACTTATTTGAGGTCCTTTACTAGCCCAGAATGGGTTGTCCAGATCAGACGAGATAGTAGGTTACAAAAGCAGGTCATTCAGGTTTTTTGTGTCATGCTAGTGCTAACTTTGACACTTCCATCAAAATGTTAAATAACTAATATTTCTAAATAAGTATATGATATAATGAGGTATATTTTGGAAGGTACATTCTTACTTCATAGAGAAGAATGGACTGGGACAGATAAGAGACTAATCTAGTGGTTCAGGTAAGATATCGTTGGCAGTGCACCTGGAGAAGAGCAGAGAAATTATAGAAACATTTTAAAGATAAAAATTGGAAAAACTGCTCTGGATGGTGTGGCTCAGTGGGTTGAGCATCATCCCATGCACCTAGAAGTTTCTGGTTCATTTCTGGCTCAGGGCACAGGCCAGGTTGCAGGTTTGATCCCCAGTAGGGAGCAAGTAAGAGGCAGCTGATCAATGGTTCTCTCTCAGTGATGTTTATCCCTGTCTCCCTTTCTCTTCCTCTCTCTCTAAAAAAATAAATAAAAATGTATTTTTTAAAAATTGGAAAAACAGGTAGTCTAGTAGAATTAAGAGTCAAAGAAGACTCTAAATCAAACTTTTTTTAAAGGGAAAGAGTAGTAATATGTTATTGGTATTTGTTTGATACAGTGGCAAAAGGATTATACAAAGTTTTCCCCAAAATAAATAAAGAAAGAAATAAAATCTCCTTCAACATCATCTAAACTTTAAATTATAGAATCATTGTAAGGAAATATAAGAAAACAGATATTAACAATAATTTGATATTTTTCAAGCAATATAATTATCAAAAGACAGTCCGGCAATTAGTCATATATCTCATAAGGAGACCTTTATTATAGCTAAGATTAAATATTCAACCATGAAGATAGCATTATAGACATTATATATTATTTTCCTGTCTGCCATATGGGGATACTACTAATATAAGCATTCATTTAAAAAAATAATCCCCAAACATTAACAACCCTTCAGTGACTCAATAAAATATGTTTATTAGATAATCCTATCTAACAAAAGAGTAATATGAAAATTGACCGTACCTCCGTTACACCCACAACCCACGCCCACCAGCCAATCAGGAGCGAGTATGCAAATTAACCCAACCAAGATGGCTGTGACCACGGAGTGAGCAGGAGGCTTGGGTTTCCCTGGTGATGGAGGAAGCCAAACTTTCCGCCCACCCTGGCCTGCCCTAGCCTCTGCTCCAGGCTACAAAGTTTCAATTATAGAAGATAAATAAATCCCAGATACCAGGGCCTCCACTTGGGTCACTGGGGGGCGTGGCCAGCCTACAAACCACCACAGACCCCTTGTGCAGGCCACCCCATGCCCCAAGGGAACCCCCACCCTGATCTGGGACACCCTTCAGGGCAAACCAGCCAGCCCTCACCCATGCACCAAGCCTCTATCCTATTTAATAAAAGAGTAATATGCAAATTGACCATCACTCGAACACATAAGATGGCTGCCCCCATGTGGACACAAGATGGCCACCACAAGGATGGCCAGTAGGGGAGGGACCAGGTCTGCAAGGGAGGGCAGTTGTGGGAAATCAGGACAGCAGGGGAGGGCAGTTGGGAGGGACCAGGCATGCAGGGGGGAGCAGTTGGGGGGAACCAGGCCTGCATTTAGGGGTGACCAGGCTTGCAGGGGAGGGCAGTTAGGGGCAATCAGGCTGGCAGAGGAGGGAAGTTGGGGGCAACCGGGTCTGCAAGGAAGAGCAGTTGGGGGGGACCCAGGCCTGCAGGGGGGAGCAGTTGGGGAGAACCAGGCCTGCAGTTAGGGGTGACCAGGCTTGCAGGGGAGGGCAGTTAGGGGCAATCGGGCTGGCAGGGGATCAGTTAGGCATCAATCAGTCTGGCAGGGGAGTGGTTAGGGGGTGATCAGGCTGGCAGGCATAAGTGGTTAGGGGCAATCAGGAAGGCAGGCAGGCGAGCAGTTGGGAGCCAGCCGTCCTGGATTGTGAGGGGGATGTCCGACTGCCCATTTAGGCCCAATCCCAGTAGGATCGGGCCTTAACGGGCAGTCGGGCATCCCTCGAGGGGTCCCAGATTGGAGAGGGTGCAGGCTGGGCTGAGGAACACACCTCCTCCCCCCGTGCATGAATTTCGGGCACTGGTTCTCTAGTTCTATATAACATATAATGGACCAAACACAGATAATATTGAATGTGACTTATCTAGATCTGATGAGTCTAAATTTTATTTCCCTAAGGTAGAGTGTTATTATTACTTCTAAAATATAAAATACAAGGAAGGCAGAGATAATGAAAATCACATTCAAATTACATATAGGGATACAGGTATATGCATCTTCGTGCCCGATACCTGACTATCATCCCAACATCCCCTTCACCAGGCCTTTTCACTTGTGTTTACAAATGCTTTTCCTCATTGTCTCACTATCAGAATAAATCTTCAACATGATAAACACCGAGGCTCCTGGGAATGCTGCTTCATTCTGTTAACCTCAATAGCCCCAGAGAGGCTAGAAAAAGAAAACATTTCATTTTCCATTTTGCACTTGACTTGGCTGGGGCTGATACCAGGTGACAATCCTACTTTGGATTTAGGATGTTGCTTGGGGAAGAAGAGAGTAAAATAAAGAATGAAATTATCATTTCCAACGTAGCTACATTTGGGGCCTATCACACCTATCAGTTTTCATTTAAAGTAATGACTCTAAGAACGGGGCCTATTGCTGGAATTCTCGATATCTTATTCCATTTAAAATAATTCCCTGTTACTGGCAGATATGAAAACATTAATAGGGCTTGAGAAATGCTCCACTTGGGGAATATTTAAGTCATTAGGGTCAGAGCCATGTGAAGTGTTTCATGCATAAAGAGATGAGTTCGTTACGGCAAAGCATTCCTACCATGTCCTTTCATTTGTAACAGAGAATTATGCTTGGTTCACCCACATTTTACTGTGAGTGTGCAGATACAACTTGCACACAGGGGGGCCATCTCATAGATCTCTGAACGTTCAGTAGGCTTTGCAGCACCTCGCATTTATAAAAAGTATGCTCCATGCATTTCTGTAATATGCTCAGTTTTTAAACATTTCAGTTGAAGGGGAGATTTAAAGGTCAATGCTTCCTCTGCTAACATAAGACTTTTCATACTTAGAAAAAACACCCCAATATGCAGGAATTCAACACTCAGACATTAACAGAGAGCAGGAGGTTTTCCAGACACCTGAATATATAAGGCTTAAGGCACTTGCCTTAGGCAGACTTGACAATTATTCATTGTTCTTCCCCTAAGCACATCTATTGCAAAAGGAATAAAAAAAAAAAAACTATGTTTAGTAGAGCTGTACACACACACACACACACTCAAATATCCCACAAATCTTCTCACTAAAATGCATGAATACCTGAGTTAAACTTACAGGTATAATTTAAAGAAATGCCTAGAATAAGATCTCTTAAAAAATATTTTTAATAAAAATACCACTTTATATATAACAGTTCAAAATCCAGTACATAATTAAATATATATGATGGATTTTACTGAGTGCTTAATGCATGTAAAATTCCCTTTGACAATTCAAATTTAAACTCACTTTAGTTCTTATAAATCTTGCAAGAGTTTAATTGACTTAACATTTTTTTTTCCAAAATAGCTAATACATTACTTTCATTTCTATCTGGATTTTCATATAAATGAGAATAAGAAATGAAGAAGTAAAAAAAAAAAAAAAAAAAAAAAAAGTTACCTGGTAATAATCAACAGAGAAGCAGCTTGGGAAAACCAAATGCATTTTTTTCCTCTCCCATGCAGTCTTTTGAATAAGTTTTTGGTGATTTTGAATATGATTCATTACAACCAACACAGTAAATAGGGTAAAATTAATTTTAGAGTTACAAATATTCTGATAGGAATCAGCAGAAAGGATGCTCTGGGCAGAAATTAACAATTTTTCTCTGGAGATTATAAAACCAATTTTCCACATGTCAAAGATAGAAGTAAATGCATGTGCAAAATTATCTAGATAAAAGAGCATTTTTCTATAACTTAAGTACAAACAATTTATATCAGGGCACAGTTCTATTTCCCTGACTCATTCACTTATGACTATGCAGAAAATTGGACTGGAGTAAAGGAGTCTGGCTGGCGTGGCTCACTGATTGAGCATTGACCTATGAACCAAGAGGTCACCATTTGATTGCCTGTCAGGGCACATGCCCAGGTTGTGGGCTCCTTCCCCAGTAGGGGGTGTGCAGGAGGAAGCCAATCAATGCTTCTCTCTCATCACTGATGTTTATATCTCTCTCCCTTTCCTTTCCTCTATGAAATCAATATATTTAAAAAAAAAAAAAAGAGGAGTAAAGGAGCCTGGTGTTCTGGGACCCAGTTCTATTGCCACTTCATACACTTGCATTAGCCCCAGTTAATTTTTCTACCACTCTGTTTTTTCTACAATGAGAGGATAAAACTAGATTATCCCTGAAATATCCAGGAACTCAAAAATTCTGCTTCTGGCTTCCAATGTTTAATCATGTGAGAAAGGACAAGTGTCTTGCTTAATGGCGGGTGACCTGTTTTCTATCAAGATTTCTCCAGTAGGTATACTCCAGAACCCAAGAGTGAACATATCATATACTCAAGTAATAAGAATCATATGAGAGCAAATTTCTCCTAGGATTGGTGAGCTCATCTCAGTCTTACTGAAGTTCTTTGCCTGCAGAAATACTTAGCCTTTTATTTACATTTTTGTTTGACACTGACTTCAATCGCCTCCCACTATTTTTCTCCAAACTTGTTTCAGCCTCACTGGTGTCCTTACAGTACCCTGTGACTTAGCTAAACTCCTCTTCATGAAGAAATCTGCCTATTGAAATCTACTTCCCTTTCTACCCTCAGCTGCATTTCATCTTCCCCTTGAGACCTTTTCTGAACCAAAGAAATTTGAGCTATTATTTGATTAAGCTTCAAGCTAGAATTGGAGTGAAGTTGAATTCATTTGTGTTTGATGATTGTGGTGAAGTTTATATGACACATCCAGGGCAGAGAACAAGAGTGAAAATCACACTCAGCTATGCTGTTCTCCCTTCCTTCCTTCTCCTCTTCCTTCCTTCCTTCCACCCTTCGACCCTTCCTTCCTTCCTTCCTTCCTTCCTTCCTTCCTTCCTTCCTTCCTTCCTTCCTTCCTTCCTTCCTTCCTTCCTCCCTCCCTCCCTCCCTCCCTCCCTCCCTCCCTCCCTTCCTTCCTTCCTTCCTTCCTTCCTTCCTTCCTTCCTTCCTTCCTTCCTTCCTTTCCACCTTCACCCTTCCCTCCCTCCAGCATTAACCTTGGCCTCACCATGATATAGGCACAAGGTTAAACACTGTTAATGTAAAGGTGAATTAATCATATTCCCTTCCTGCAAGAAAGGGAAATAAAGGCACATGTAGATAAATAATCACTGTACATTATTACAAATGCTAATGGAAATATGTCAAATCATCACATCATATTTTAGGTTACCGGTCAGTGTAGCAAGAGCATGGACTTAGGAATGTACTAATAAAGGACCTACCTCTCTACCCACTATCTGCTGAGTTTTGAAGACATTTCTTAGCTTCTCAGGGCTTAACTTCCCCACTTGTGAAATGGGGAAAATAATCTTCTCTTCATCAGCTTTTAGGACAAATTAGACAAGTAATGTGTCACAGTCCTGACATAGCAAGTAATAAATAACTTGCATATGATATATTTTTATAGTTATCCACATATATCTGATGAGTTTGTATGTATCTTGAGGGCAAAACCTGTCATCTGTTATTAATCACTTTCCCTAAAATGTATCTTGCATGTAGTAGATATTTAATAAATATTTTAAAATTTACTGCTTATGACAAATATGTGTCTCCCCAGGTTCCCCTGAGATTTTTCTGAATATACGATCTGCCTATCCAGTCAGAGCAAACAGCTTTAGGCAGATTCCTTCTGCAGACACAGGTTGCTTTTGTAATGGAAATCCAGTTTACCCAGAGTCCAGACTGAGCCAAACTCAGACCCACACAAGATAGAGTAAATGTGACTTTGCCTTTACCCCCTTTCAGGCTGCGTCACTAATGCAGCATCCATGCTCTGCAGTGGAGTGCACCAGTGTTCCTCAGACCATATCTATAGCAAATGATATCATTATCTCTTCCTCAGTGTCAGGGTCTGCATTGTGCTCTCTCCAAATTCATGTGTTGAAACCCAAGGTAACTGTATTTGGAGATTGGGGGAGGGGGGTGTGTGTTAAATACATAAGTAAATTAAATGAATCACAAGGGTAGGACCTAATGGAATAGGGCTGGTGTCCTTATAGGGAAACAAAGAGACACCAGGAATGCGCACACAGAAAGGGCCATGCGAGGACACAGCCAGAGCACAGAGATCTGCAAGCCAATGAAGAGGCCCCAGGGGGAACCAATCTTCCTACACCTGGATCTTGGACTTCCAGCCTCTTGAACTGTGAGAACTGAAATTTCTGTTGTTTAAACTTCTCAGTCTGTGGTATTGTGTTATGGCAACCCCAGCAAACTAATATGCTCTGTATTAAAATTCTGGCCAAGTATGTATCTAGTTAATCTATTCTATTTTAGAGGCAGAAGGGACTGCCAGAAATAGGTTAGCTTCCCTGGTAAGTAAAGCAAGAAAGAGAACCAATAGTGAGAGTGTGTGTTTATTATCTGCCTGTTAAATAACTTTGCAATGATCTTTAAGTTAAAGTGACCACACTGGTGGGACTCAAGTAGTCTGGTATCAGACCCCGTACTATAACCACAGCAATATACTTCCCACCGATTCCAGGAATGGTTAGCTATATGGCTCTGCATCATTTGGCCAACTTCTGAATCTTCTTTGACTTATTGGGTGCAACAATATTTACATTGAAAGGTTATTAGGAATATGAAAAATGTATGTAAACTGATAAACACTAGGAGCTCAATATATAATTTTTTAATTTTCCTATGTATATATTTTTTCATTTTTTAAAATTTATCTTTATTGTTGAAAGTTATACAGATGTACCCTTTTTCCCCTTTTGACCCATTCTAGCCCACCCCTTCCCTCTAGCCCCAGGCCCTTACCACATTATCGTCTGTGTCCATGGGTTATGCATATATGCATATAAATTCTTTGGTTAATTTCTTCCCACTCATCCACTCATTCCCGCCTTCCCTCTGAGATTCATCAGTCTGTTCCATGTTTCTACGTCTCTGGATCTATTTTTTTAATTAGTTTATTTTGTTCTTTAGATTCCACATATGAGTGAGATAATGTGATACTTGTCTTTCTCCGACTGGCTTATTTCGCTTAGCATAATGCTCTCCAGGTTCCTCCATGCTGTCTCAAAGGGTAGTTTCTAAATACTGACTCAAATTGTGCTAGAAATGCATTTCACAGAAATATCCAAAATTAAGCCTGACTTTTTCCAGTGGTACCTTACGAGAACTAGAAACCCTCAGAAGTAATAATAGAGTTTAAATATGGGAACAGGAAAGCTAACCCTGGTCTGCCTCTGTGGGCAGTGATATCACTGTGTAGTGGAATCAGCAGCTGCTGTGACATAATTCCAAAGTCCTAATTCCATTTTTCTTCTCTCTGGGTGAACAAAGAAGTCTAAGGTTGCCTAAATAGAAAGCAGATGAAGGATTTGGGGTTACAATACTACTCCCAAATATATTCCATTAAGATAACACCTGGACTGAAAAGCCTTTCCTAGAAAATCATTTATTTAGATTAAGAATCATCTTATCTCAAAACATGTCAATTTCTTTGTTAAGGATAAAATAACAGTGCCTTGGGTCACCGATAAATTTGCCTAATTGAAAAGAAATCTCCTAATTCACAATTAAGAGAAGAACAGGTACTTATCATAGCTAAACTCTGAAAAGGGACAAAAGATACATAGAGTCTAACCTGCCTTTGAACTAGGTCAGCTCTTTGCTCATTTCACTTTCATTATACTTGTTGGACTTATCAGGTAGATAACAACTTGAAGATAAAGTTATTTAGCTTCACTAGGGAAATTACACACACACAGAAAGATTTGAGTACATATTTTTTTGAGGAAAGAAAAAGCCACATCCACACACAGTCATTGCATATGTGTTACTTGAGAAAACATTGTTTTTAAAGATAGGAATACACCAATGTGCCATAGTCTAAAAAATCAGCAGACACATAAATATTTGTCATGGATTCGTGAATATCATAATGAGACAACTTGGGAAAAATGTGCTTTATATAAAACAAAAATTATAGCCCTGGCCAGTTTGGCTCAGTGGATAGAGAGTCGGCCTACGGACTGAAGGGTCCCAGGTTCCATTCCAGTCAAGGGCATGTACCTTGGTTGTGGACACATCCCCAGTAGGGGGTGTGCAGGAGGCAGCTGATCAATGTTTCTCTCTCATCGATGTTTCTGTCTATCCCCCTCCCTTCCTTTCTGTAAAAAAATCAATAAAATATATTTTAAAAAGTTATGTAATAGTGGCAAAACCTTCTGTAGATAGATAGATGATGATAGATAGATGATAGATGATAGATAGATAGATAGATGATATCGATATAGAATCAAATATTATGACCCAACAGAGAAAAAGACCTGGAGAAAAGACACTAACAGAAGTTATTTTGGAAGACAGGACAAATATAGAGGCCTGATAAGAAACTAAGTTTCCTTGAAGGGTCTGCAGAGAACAGTTCTGGGGTCAGTCAATCCTCAGTAGGACTGGAAAAAGTTATAAGATCCCCTGCAGGTGCCCCATTAAGCTACTCCCATTCCCTTTAGTTCATATCCTTCACCTTCCTCAGATTCAGTCCTCCAGGGCAAAGGTGGGAGTGGCAGGCAGGGACTAGATCAATATAGGAACAACCTAGTTGAAACCTACATGCATACACACATTGATAGAAAAAGAAATGATGGAAAAAATCATAGCAATATATTTATTTTTATTAATATTCTTTCAGTGATAAATTATGAACTTTTATAGAAAAATTATACACACACACACACACACACACACACACACATATGGAATTTTTTTGCTTGTTTATCTCTCCTAAGTCAAAATAAACTCAATAACAATTATTTTGACCCAACAGAGAGCAAGGATCATAGAATCTATTCACCTGGATTGCTCCTTTCCCCTCTCTGACAGATGTCTAAGGTTTAAGGCTAACACATCCCAAATTATGTTTTACTCTGGGAAAATATTTTCTTGTCCATATATCACTTTATGCTTAAAAATGTGAGATGTGATCACCCCTACACCTTCACCTAAACATTTGCAGCCATGAAATTATCTATTTGTTTTTAAACTCCAGACACAAATTTAACTCAACCTCCTGAGGCTGTCAATCCCACAGGTTGATTATATGCTACCAAAATAAAATTTCTAAACTTGCTATCCTTTAATTTAATTGAAAGTATCTATTTTACCCTGCATTTTGGGACAAGGTGAAAGGAGGTTCTTCTCTACGTCCTTTTTACATCCTGCAATTACTTCCTAATTTTTTATTTTATTTTTTTTTGGCCTACAGACCCAACTTTCTATTCTCATGTAAGCTTGGTCGCATCTTTTTCTATATTGGAAAGGTGACTCACATCTTGGAAAACGGCAAATATAAAATAGATTTTCTTGAATATTTAAACCTACATACTTCCAGAAATCTGAAATAATTCCATCTGCTTGTCCCAATGTCTTTATGGCAGAAGAACAATTTTATATCATACAAATAACTGAGAATATTTTGGGGGCCCAGTGGATGTCCTTTGCACATATGATTTAACCATATTGCAAGGCACAAAATATATTATTAGAGAAATTATGCTATGTAATATTTCAGCATTTTAGGGGCCTGAACTATTAGGCAGGTTATTTGCACACAACAGCTTTCTATTTACTCTGGGTCACCAGCGCCATGTAGAATGCAGCCTATGATGGGAGCACCGTGGCAAGCCTGCTTCCGGCTTAGTGGATACAGATGTATAATATCCTGCTTAAAGTTAACAAAGCAATAACATTTCAATAAATGATCAAGTATGAAACAACCATTTTATAATAATTATCAGAAGAACACTAAAAGAGCAAGGCTAAAATTTAATAGAAAATGTTATAAACATTATAATAGAGTACAAGGCTTCTTTATATGCTTTCTGTTTTAAAAGCATATCTTCCTTGCAGAAAATCTCAGATGGCTTCACTTCCAGGCCTCAATCCACCAGTATTTGGCTCTTTATCAAGACTAGGCTTCCCCCCCGCCCCTACCTTTAGAGGAGTGGTTTTGATTGTTAATAAATACGCTAAAGTCTTTTTTTAAAAAAAAAAAAATAACTGAAAGGATAGTTCCTTATACTACTCTATCACAAAACAGGCAGACAAATGACACCAACAGAAGTTATTTTGGAAGATAGAACAAGTATAGATGCTTGATACGAAACTAGGTTTCCTTAAAGGGACCACAGAGAACAGTTCTGGGGTCAGTTGACTCTCAGTAGGAATAGAAAAGTTATAAAATCCCCTGCAGGTGCCCCCGCTGAGCTGCTCCCATTCCCTTTGGTTCTTATCCTTCATCATCCTGAGATTCAGTCCTCTAGGGTAAAGGTGAGGGTGGCAGGCAGAAAATCACTATACCAAAGAAATGCAATTTAGGCTGGGTACAAAATCTCCCATGGGCCCAATCCTTATAACCACAATTAATAGTGTAAATAAAAGGGGGAAAAATGGCACCAGAGATATTTAAAGCTCAGGTTTCAACCATAAAAAAAAAAGAAAAGCCTGCCTAGTAGATCTATAATTCAGTTCTCTATTATATTTTTGGCTTTCATACAGGTCAAGGTCTTTTTTGTTGCTGATAATACACATCCAACTACTGCACTTGATTTTTTACTTTATAGCTACACCTTTACTCAAAAGATTACTCATTTGGCTATCAATATTTAAGCCCAAGGATATTTTCTTTTCAAATAACAAAAGAATTACACAACAAATTGACACTCGATGCTAACTCTGAATAACCTGTCCCAAAGGCATCATGTTTTTGGTAATATTGATCATAAAACTACCATAATTTAAATGTTTTTCTGTTTCTTAGTTTGTTTGTTTTTTAAAATATATTTTATTTATTTCAAAGAGGAAGGGAAAGGGAGAGAGAAATAGAAACATCAATGATGAGAGACAATCATTGTTTGGCTGCCTCCTACACGCCCCCCACTGGGGTGGAGCCTGCAATCTGGACATGTGCCCTTGACCAGAATCGAACCTGGGACCCTTCAGTCTGCAGGCCGATGCTCTATCCATTGAGCAAAACCGGCTAGGGCTGAATGTTTTTTTAAATGTATTTTTATTGATTTCAGAGAGGAAGGGAGAGGGAGAGAGAGATGGAAACATCAATGATGAGAGAGAATCATTGATTGGTTGCCTCCTGCACACCCCTCACTGGGGACCAAGCCTGCAACCCAATGCCCTGACTAGGAATTGAACCATAACCTCCTGGTTCATATGTTGCTGCTCAACCACTAAGCCATGCTGGCTGGACTAATTTGAATGTTTTAAGGATTTAAAGGAAAATGTGCCTTGGTTGCCTGCAGTGTTTTAAAACAGCCTTTGGCTGAACCACATAGATTTTGTTGTTGTTTGTGTGTTCCCTACCAGCGGTATTGGGATGAAGGGCAGGATTCTTGCTAATTCTCTCTCCCTGGTTCCATGTGCCTCTAACAGATGCTCTGAAATCACTCCCAGTCCCAGGGCTGGATGTGCCTTGCTGGTTTGCTTCTGTTGATCAGAAATGCTTTCTGCTATCTCAGTGTGACCTGTCTGTGAGTCTACAGTATGAACTAAAACATTTCTTACCAAGAAAACACAATTATCGCCTCATAATCCTCTGGGAAGATTTTCCTGTCTTGAAGAAATGTTCTACCCTTTCGTAGCCTTTCACTGATTTTTTGTTTTTAACATGACTTATATAACAGCTGGAGAAGTGGTGATCATACAGCTATCTCTCTTTTGAATGTAAAATCTGAATGGATTGGGTCAGCTTTATATAAAGATGGCTGGGATGTTTCTGTTCTGGAGATTGTTTCAGACAATATGCACAGATTCAAATATTTGGTTCTGGATTGAATTCATTTTGATGATTTTCTTTATTGAGAGATTTTTCTAGAGGGTAGGAATACCACCTCATTTAATCTTTAGTCAAGGTAATTTAAACATTATTTTCAGCCCAGCCTGTGTGGTTTAGTGGTTGAGTGTTGATCTATGAACCAGGAGGTCATAGTTCAATTCCCTGTCAGGGCACATGCTCAGGTTGCAGGCTCAACCCCCAGTAGGGGACATGCAGGAGGCAGCTGATCAATGATTCTCTTTCATCATTGTTGTTTCTATCTCTCTCTCCATCTTCCTTTCTTTCTTTGAAATCAATTAAAATAGTTTTCACATATTTTATTTCACTCAACCCTTTTTAGGACTCTAAAGACAGGTATTATGATCACTCTTTGAAGGGATATGGAAATGTGCAGATGAAAATTACAGAATATCCCCAAAGATAGTGACACATATAAGCCTTGAATTCAAGTCTTCCAACAATAGGGCTACCATGAACTTGAAAAGAACAGTGGAGGAGGGAAATGAGATAACACCTCACACCTGTCAGAATGACTACCATTAATCAATCAATAAACAAGTGCTGGTGAAGATGTGGGGAAAAAAGGAACCCTCATACACTGTTAGTAGGAATGCAGACTGGTGTAGCCACTATGGAAAACAGAGTGGAGGTTCTTAAAAAAAATTTTAAATAGAACTGCCTATTAACCCAGTGGTTCTACTTCTGGTTATAAATCCAAATAAACCCAAACCAAAAATTCAAAAAAATGTATGAACTCTCATGTCCATTGCAGTGTTATTTATAATAGCTAAGATATGAAAACAATAGACAAGTGGATAAAGAGCATGGTTTATATATACAATAGAATATTACTAGGCCACAAAAAGAATTAAATCTTACCATTTACAATAGCATGGATGAACCTAGAGGGTATTATTCTAATGAGATATGTCAATCAGATAAGTACAAACACCATATGATTTCACTTCCATGTGGAATGTAAGGAATGAAACAGAAACAGACTCACAGATACAGAGAACAAACTGATGCTTGCCTGATGGGAGAGGGTTTGGGAAACGGGGTGAAAAGATGAAGGGAGTAAGAAGTACAAATTGGCAGTTACAAAATCATCAATGGGATGTAAAGTACAACATAGGGAATATAATCAATAATATTATAATAACTATGTATGATGCTAGGTTGGTACTGGAAATATTGGGGAAAACACTTCGTAAAGTATATGATTGTCTAACAACTATGCTGTACAACTGAAACTAATACAAAATAATATTGAATGCAAACTATAACTGAAAAGTAAAAAAAAAGAGAATGGAGATGGAAAGATAATTTAATGATTTCTGTTATTAGGAGATAATAGACTCAGATGACACTGGTGAACATTTTTAAACAGCTCTGACATTACCTGGTGATATTTTGTTTACAGTAAGATTTCCTGTATATGATATCATTTAATCCTCACAACCAGTATGGTAGAAATAAGGGATTTTTTGGCACATGTTGTTGCCTCTCAAAATCTAAAAAGTATAACTTCTTTAAAATTACACAGTTATCAACTTGGTTATAGAAGGAACCAACAATGAATAAAAATGTGGTGGATATATTTACAGTGATGCTTTTAAGAAAAGCTTATGTTTGAATTTTAAGTTAAAAGATTTATCTTCCAACTATTATATAGACAGCCATTTCACCACACCTTGTAATTTCATTTCTATAACTTCCAAACAAATCTGTATGCTTCCTGTATTGCTGCGGAAAATGCAAACTCCACACAATATTCTACCACCTCGAATGGTCAGCCCAGAGGTATGTTTTTAAAGAGCAAAAGGGGATTAAGCAAAACAACAACAACAGCAACAATTCATAGACACAGACAACAGCATGGTGATTATCTGAGGAGAAGAGGGTGAGGTGCAGGGAGGTAGAAGAGGGTATAGGAGTAATGGTGATGAAAGGAGTCTTGACTTGGGGTGGTGAACACACAATATACAGATGATGTATTGTAGAATCATACACCTGAAACCTATATAATTGTATTAACCAGTGTCACCCCAATAAATTCAATTCAAAAGATAATAAAATAAAGAGCAGAAAGAAGTGAAAAGAAGCCTGTAAGTCATCCCCCCCGAAAAAAAAATTTCACTGGGCATCTTTTTAAACAAGAGTGTTGCAAAAATTAGAACTTCCCTATTGACTATTAATCAGGGTAAGAGAAAGCAAGCAGTATTGTCATTGACATCCCGTTACATTGTAATGAAATGAATGTGACGAAAATGACTGCTCCAGCTATTTTTTAGTTGTCACAAAGCTCTTATTCTAGGATGTTCAAAAGAATCCCTTGTCATTTACAACAAAAGCCTATCCCATCCTGTTTGAAAATCAGGTATATCTGCAGGAAAAAGGAATACATCTTCCAACCGCCTGTCACTGGTCAACAAATTTCCTGCTGCACATTATTTTTTGGCAGACAAATGCAGATGCAAACACTTGGAAGTGGGACAGCCTGGTTCAGACAAAGGTTTGAAATGGTGGCACATGTACACATGTGTGCACATGCATACACACACATATCAACTAGCACACACATACACATACACACATACACGCACACACACATACACACTTGCATAAAAAAGGATAGAAAACTTTGTTCCCCTATAAAGACAAAATTAGGTAGTGGAACTGGACTGGTCTCAGATGGAGAGTGGAAGTTGCGTCCACACATTTCCAATCCCCTTGAGTCAGAGAAACAGAAAAAGTGAACGTGAAGAGGATGTCTGCTGGGAACAGTATCACTGCAGATGGCTGGACAAACTGGAGAGGTATTGAAAGGTCAATGGAAGTGGAGTTCAGGAGTGTGGTTCCCTTCTGGGCCCATAGTTTACTCAACTCAGTTATAAAATTAACTTTGAATAAGAAGAGGCTCTTAAGTTGTGCCTATGGGTTGCTTGGATTAACTGAAATTCCTGGGAATGTATGCAGAAGCTTGTTGGAAATTGTGACTCTGGGCAAATGTATAATTTTCCAATGAGAGTCTTTAATTCTCATCATATTCGTAACGGTTCTCATACCTCAAGTCAAGTAAGAACCATTGAACCAGATAATCTATAAGGGCCCTTTCAATAGCAATGATCTATGAATTTAATACAACAAATTGTTTCAGAAAATATAGTCAAATCTCTCTGGGTAACAGAAATGTTAGATTGTTGACATATTAGAACTTCACCCCAAACATACCTTATGTTTATAGCATTTCTAACTCTTCATTTTCCTGTCCTCAATGTCTACCCACACAAGATTGTTTTGTTTTGAGTCCATTTATCTCATCCTTATATCTAACAAAGATAAAAATTTTGACATTTAACTTTTTATATTTATTTGGAAAAGGATAACTTCATTTCTTAGAGATACAGAAATATGTACATTTTAGGGTACGTATCTATGGAAAATATTTGTTCATTCTTTTCCTTATTCATAAAGAAAGCTTACTGCACATCAACATTTTACCAGGCACATCTCAGAACATGGAATTAGGCAGTTTCTCATAACCACCACATGAAGTATGCAGAAAATTTGAACACGTGCATGGGGAAAGAATAGTAACTCCATCAGGCAAGAAATTACTAAAATGACCACCGGAATGAAAATCATACTACTTCAGATTGAGTCTGATTATAATTTCACAATTCAACCATTATAAATACTTCTAATTTTTCATTTCCTTTAATCATGCAAACATTTAGCTCCACTCTTTAATTACATACATCCAGAATCTCACTCTGTTTTTAAGTTGTGAAATTCTTCTTAAGGGAAAACTTTATTCATAATTTGTAAGTGGAATGAGAAGTATATGTTATGTAAATATATATTATATTTTGGTTGAGTAAAGTTTTCTCATAATAACCGTGAGATTACATGGAAGTTAAACTGGATATGAAGTTTTTTTTTCATTGAACTCATTTTTACTTTATCTTTTATATTTTAGTTATATTTAACACTATGGTTCATTTGAAATACAGACCACAGACCAATTATTGACTAATATAAGTCAGAAAAATACTATAAATCCACATGTTAAATATAACAATAAAAACAATTAACTTTCCTATAACCATCTATTTTCATAACCTTAATCTCATAAAGGGAAATTCAAGTTACTTTCCCAATTTAAAAATATTTTCTTTAATTATATATGTTTTTTAAATAACAATCCACAAGTAATTGAAATCCCTAGATATATATGCATATAAAGTCATTAAGAGATTTTAATATCTTTTTCAGGTAAGAAATAAATGAAAGCTAAATATGCCTACTTTAAATCTACTCTAAGTTATGCACTTAATATACTCCATTGATATTATTAATTTTTTGTATGTATGCATAAATGTAGGCATTTCACTATTTCCCATGGATGGATCATAACCCATCAGAAACTCAGGAAGCTGACTTCCGACTGGCGACAACATATAATACTAATAGCCTGGTGCATGGATTCATGAACATTGAAAGGAAAGTAATTAGAAGATGGCCAGTGGGGCAGGACTGGGCGAGACAGGCCAGACATGCCCTGGAGCCAACCTCCCCCCACCCCATCCTGCACCCACCCCTGTCTACACCTGGCATGGCTCGAAGGCCATCTGCAGTCACCGCAGCTCAGTAGTAAATCAGATTCTGGGCCAACAGTACCTCAGCAACAAAATAACCTCCTTCCAAAGGTGGAATCGGGCTCCCCCCTCTCTGGTTCCACGGTGTGTCACCCGAGAACTGCTGCTGCCAAGTCACCACAGCTTGGCAGCTCCTGCATTGAGTGTCTGTGCCCCGGTCGGCCATTCAGTAGTTGGACGGTTGCTTAGCCTTTTATATATATATATATATAGCACTTGGCCAGAAAGTTTTTCTGGAATAAAGGAGATTAAAAAATGGACTCAGCTAAAAAAGAAAGTTGAAAATTACTAATCCTAGTCTCACTGAAAATATTCATTGTATTGAGATAAACTCGAATAATGTTACTTGTTAAGTGTATTTCATAAAGATTTTTTTTAACTGAACAAGTTTTGTATTCTTAAACATTTTGATATATCCTGAGCTTTGGGAAGGTATAGAAATCAATCCAGATAACACTGTCCACAGATACTCTGTAAAAGAGGCATGGAATTGCATTTTATTTAAGTATTAAACAATAAATTCAGAACAAAATTACTTTTAAAATGAATATAAAATTAATATAAAAATAGTATGCTTTGTATCAATTTTTAAACTTGAAAGATTAAAAAAAATCTCATATACAAAGTTAGGTCTCAATTCCTAGAAGGGGGGGGGGACTTTATGGCATCCTTAAAATACATATCACTTTAGTGAAACTGAAAATATTCTTACTGATTTTTCTTCGAGTTTGTTAACATTCATATTAAAGACAGCTTACAGGAGTTCCTTTTCCCCTCATATAAGCTTTCAGAACAACATAGGCATTTAATGCTTGCACACATCAAGGACCCTCTTCTCCTTGTTAGCAGAAGTGCAATGACCTGAATAAACGATAAACCGGCAGGTGACACCGGAAGGCCAGTTCTCAGCCTGCTGATTTGGCCTTTAGCCACTGAAATTAGAGGACAGGATTGATTATTCGTGGCTTGCATATGTACTCCCACATCTGAGTCAGGTGTTTCTTAATCACATCTTTAGGGATAATTATTAGGTCAAGTTACATTTGACAAGAAGTTCTAAAATCTTACTAAGTTATCTCAGCCTACTAACGGAAATTAGCTCATTTTACTCAACAGAAATGTATGAGAGCTAAAATGCTGAGCTCATTAGCATAGCTGTTTTCAGGACCTTTCTGTATTGTGAGACCCAAGATAGGTGATGGTTCTCTGAATATAATGTTACTTCTCCATTAGTTAAAATTAGTGTTCAAAGAGCCTTATTAAGTGGAATTATTGGCAAAAATGAAAATTGTTATGGAGAGCTTTAGTAAATTGTTTTCAAGAAATTTTTAAGTAAGAAAACATATCTAAATGTGTCACTATTCTAAATTTAACCTTAATATTTTTATACTGGGATTTGAATATCTAAAAACAGTTATGATTTAAGCCATTTTATTGTATCTTATATACAGTATTCATTAAGCATCTATCAGTACAGAGATTAATGTACAATTCTGCTCTAACTCACATACAAGTAGTGCCAAGAAAAGGGGAAAATAAGAAAACATTTTCTTGCCACGTTATATTTTTGGCAAAGTAGCTAAAAAAAAAATCTTAAATTGTTAAAATAGGTTAGCCTTTAAAAGAATATGCATTTTCCTATATTTATTACAAATTCTTTTTCTGCCCCTAAAATACATTACATTATATTCCATATAAACTATAACAGCTTTCCAGTTTATATTATAAAAGTAACGTTTTTAATGCATAGTCCAAATATACGTTCTGATGTAATGTTTGCCAACTTTTGCCAACAGCACCGTGTCAGTGCAGTGTGGTCATTTTCCAGTGTGAGAGGTGATGAATGGCCAACAACTCATTTATCTAAAGCAAATGAGTGTTGCTAGCTGTTTTCTGACTGAGTCAGAATCCCAAGATAACGTGTCTGAAATAGTTCAAAAATGTAGTGCAAATGGACCATATTAGGAAGTAAAGATAGAATACCTAAAGTGTAAGATATTTTGGGGTGTTACACATGATAGACTGTATCATGTAACTGATATAAATATTGGCACATAAAACTGCATTTTAATATTATCATTGAAAACATTGAAGGTACTTGAAACTTTCATTAGACTCTAGTGGGTAGATGGAAATAATTATGACTACTTATTTTTAAAAGCTGACTCATAAGTCCATCACATTGAAAGGATGATGGACATGGTTACAGAGATTCTCAGGGAGCAGTTGTACTTTTAAAAAAATATTCTTTTTCAAATATGCATTTTAAGGACCCGGCAATAATGTTTTAAGCCAAATCACAATGTGAGATGTTCTTCCCATTACTAATTTTGGAGACTGTCACTGATATCCTTGACTTGAGGTATTTGTATCACTAGCAATAATTAAATTGATAAAGACCATCAAAGAATGACTCATGCTTTCAAGAAGCTTACAAAGCAAGAGAGGGCATATGCAGATATAACACAAAGCAAAATGTACAGCATGTATGAGATATAAAAAAGGCTCAGAGAAATTAAGTGAAGGTCACTAAATGTTCCTTAAGATTTTATTTTATTCTAGGGGCCCAGGGCACAAATTCGTGCACCTTGAAAGGAAATGTGGGCCACGAGGCTGCAGTAGGCACAGGGGCAGGTCTCGGCCCATCCTCCGCGACCCCGCCCAGCCCCTCCCTCCGTGGCCCCAGTTCCCCCATCTGCAGGCACCCCGCTCTTGCCACCACTCCCTCATGCTGATGGCGCCAGCCCTGCTCGCACCGCATCCGCTGATGGCGTGGAGCGATTGGCCGGCACCAGCAGTGGGTGCAAGCTGGGCCAGCGCCGTCAGTGGGTGTGAGCAGTGACTGCTGCCCCAATCGCCCCTCAGGAGCAGGGGGAGGTAGAGAAGCCCTCAGGGGCGATGAGGGCCAGCAGCTGCCACTCGCACCCACTGATGGCACCGAGCAATTGGAACTGGTGCCGGGTGCTGGTTGTGGGCATGAGTGATGGGCGGGACCAGGGTGTGTGGGAGCAAAGAATTTTCAATAACCACCAGAGGCTCGCCCCAATGACAGCAACCGGCACCCAGCCTTGGTCTGGCACCCCCACTCACCTGCTCCATCATCCCACTGCAGCTGACACCCACCATGTTCCGCACATGCCCCCTGGTGGTCAGCGCACGTCATAGTGACCAGTTGTTCAGTTGTAACAGTTGTTCTGCCATTCGGTTTATTTGCATACTAGCCTTTTATTATATAGGATATTCTAATTCACCTAAATAACTCTGCTGCTCTTTGTATTGTTCACAATCTGTTGATGGGAGGATTGACAGGGGTTCTTGGAGACATATGCATCTCTTAAAAATACCAGATGGAAGAGAGCTTCTCTGCAGGGCACTCTCCCCAAAATATACTCTACCCAAACAGAAGAATTAACAACCTCATTAAGAGTCCATAACAGTGGTCTACTGTAGGCCTAAAACATAATATTAAGAAGGTACTGGCCCTGGCTGCATAGTTCAGTTGTTTGGACCATCATCTGGATATGCCAAAGTTGCAGTTTTGATTCCCAGTAAGGGCACATACAACAATCAACCAAAGAATGCATAATAAGAGGAAGAACAAATGGATCTCTCTCTCTCTCTCTCTCTCTCTCTCTCTCTCAATCAAATAAAGAAGATTAAAGGGTCCCATGGTTCTTTTCATGTACAATATAGCAAAGTGGATAGGAGTACAGAATCAGGAAAAGAAGAACTGGGTTCAAATCAATTTACTGAGTGACCTTGGACATTTTACCTAAAATCCCTGCCTCTGCTTCCTTAAGGGAACAATTGGAGATCCTAATGCATCTACTCCTTAGAATAGTTTTATGAATTAAGTGAATAACACATGTAAAATGCTTAAAAGGGTGTGTTTAAGATGTTTTATATCGTCATCCTAGTCCCTCTGTTAACTAATTATTGAGTACCTACTATAAGTTAATAATAGTTGATTGTCTTAATAGTCATGTGTAATGCTATAGACAACTGAAGCAAAATACAGAAATTTCCAGGGTAAAACAAAACATTTGCATATAATAATTTGAATGAAAAAAAAAAACAACACACACAACAACCACATAAAGTTCTGAATTAATCAACATTTTAGTAATTGGTTTCCATTTTTCTTAATGGGAGCAATTAATTAACATCTGTACGTCCACTATTATTTCTCTTGCTGTTTCTCTTAACGTGTTTGTCATTGTTCCTACCTGCCATTCTACCCCACTTCTCATTGGCATAAGTCATTTCCATGTCAACAATTGTCTATCCAAAGAAATCAAGCTGCTTCCCTAAAAAAGATTCACCTCATATTTGGACTCATTCTAGTAAAGGTGATCTATCTATCTATCTGGATATATATATATATATATATATATATATATATATATATATATATATATGTATATATATATACACATACACATACACACACTGTTGAGTGGCCAGATTATTATGATCTCTGAATGCATAATAATCTGGCCACTCAGTATATATCCTATATAATAAAAGGCTAATATGCAAATTTTCCCCTTGATCAGGAGTTCAACCAGCAGGCAGGCCGGCCAACCTCCCATGTCCCCTCCCCCTGGCCAGGCTGGCCGGACCCCACCCATGCACGCATTCATGCACCTCATAGTGGCCAGATTATTATGCATTCAGAGATCATAATAATCTGGCCACTCAGTGTGTGTATGTGTGTATATATATATATACACACACACACACATATATATATATATATATATATACACACACATATATATATATACATACATACATATATATATATGAATATGTGGCTATATATGGATATATATATGGATATATATGTGTTTTATAAGAATGCTAGATCCAAATATAAAGTATGGAATTGTGTCTGAGTTTTACTTTAGGGATGGGTATCATTCATCAGTCTTTTTATATAAATCTTCCCAATGACTGTCAACCATCATTCTAGTATCTTTATAAAACATAAGGAGTGACAGGAAGCATGGGAATTCTGAGAGTAAATAAAGGTGCAGACAACACACATGGTAAAAAGATTTTGATCTACTTGTGGGGATAGCTGGCATACTGAGGTAGAAATTATTCGAACAGGGTGAATACCTGCTGTACATTTATTTACTACCAGCATCACAAACCATGCCATGTAATTAATCATGCTCTGCACCAGCAGTAAGGAAGTCTGCTCCCCACAATGCAGGGAACAGTTATTTGCCTCTCTTTCACTTGGCATTTCTGCAACCCTATTGTGATTTTGTTTCCAGAAGACTTCTGTCCCTGCTGTTTGGGGAAATGTATCTATAATGTCTTGATCCAAAAATTTCATATTCAACAGATGGTATTCTTGGCTATGGATTCACTGTGCTTTCTCTGAGCAGAGCTGAGTGCTTAATTTTGCTTGTTTTCTGCCAATCATCTCTTAGCCTACAAGTGCATTTTGATCAAATATGTATTATTCCTTGTGCATTTGCTCTGACCCCTTTGGATTTCTGATCTCCATCTAGCCTGAGATGCAAAACACCTGGCATGTTAGTGTACAGTCCCATCTGAAGAGGGATGCTCAAGACTGTATGTTTATTTGAACAGATAAACATAACATATATCTCTACGTGTAGATATAGAAACATTTACATATGGATATTCCCACAAGAATTGATTCTTTTTTGAAAGTGGAATTTTCGCTATACTATTTTTCTCTGTGCACACCATAAAATTTGTACATATACCAGTTTTTAAATCTTGTAAACGCAAAACAAGATGCACATTACGTATAATAATATATTTAAGAATAATCATCTCTTTTAAACCTACAAATCCCGGTGTATATAGATAATATGTCTATATGTACAATGAGATGAAGTAAAACTAAGTGCAAGGACACACACATATACAAACTGCATGCAAAAACAGACTTTCTCAAAATACCTGAAAAGCTTTTTGAAACGCCATGGATCAAGAATTAGGCTTTTTGTAGCAATTTTTATTCACTTACTTAAAAATCAATAAAAGTGGTTTCCTCTCGGTTTGGACATCAAATAGATAAGGGGGCTTGCATAAAAGAAGTACGAATTACCAGTTATAAAAACAGTCATGGGAATGTAAAGTGCAGCACAGGGAATGTAGCTAATAATATTGTAATAACTATGTTTGGTGGGCATTAGACTTACAGGTTGATGATTTCATAAGTTATATAAATGTCTCATCACTATGTTGCACACCTGAAAGTAGCCTCATATTGTGTGTCAACTGCAATTTTAAAAATGTGAAATATTTTTTAAAAGACTGTGGAAGGAGAAAACGCTGTGGACAGTACAGGCTTCACAGAAAGCAGAAACCCCAATCTCATTCACTCACCTGCCTCCTCTAACAGCCTCTATAAGGCTACAACGGGAAGATTCTATTTTTCCAAACAAAGCAAAACTATGAGTGAACTGGATTAACTGATTCAACGCCTTCAGTTTCCTCACGCTTTCCTAGCTGGCCAACCCCACTATTTTCCCCTTTTCAGATTTTTTTTCAAATTTCTGGCATTCTTTAAAGAGCGTCCTCCTATTAGGCATCAAATCCGCCATCAACTGATTTGACATGGTCATTTGTACACAAAAGCCTGTGGTTTCTTAGTGAAGCAGAAAAGATGAAAAAAAAAGAATCTGATATTTAGGAACACAATCTATTTTTGACTTTTTTTTTAAATATATTTTATTGATTTTTTACAGAGAGGAAGGGAGAGGGAGAGAGAGTTAGAAACATCGATGAGAGAGAAACACCAATCAGCTGCCTCCTGCACACCCCCTACATCCCCATGACTGTGCCGCAACCAAGGTACATGCTCTTGACTGGAATCGAACCTGGGACTCTTCAGTCCACAGGCTGACTCTCTATCCACTGAGCCAAACCGGTTAGGGCTATTTTTGACCTTTTTTTTTTTTTTTTTTAAATATATTTTATTGATTTTTTACAGAGAGGAAGAGAGAGGGATAGAGAGTTTGAAACATCGATGAGAGAGAAACATCGATCAGCTGCCTCTTGCACACCCCCTACTGGGGATGTGCCCGCAACCAAGGTACATGCCCTTGACCGGAATCGAACCTGGGACCCTTGAGTCCGCAGGCCAACGCTCTATCCACTGAGCCAAACCGGTTTCGGCTATTTTTGACCTTTTGATCAATTTCAGCAGTTGCCACCTCAAGATACCAGTGTAGCACTTGCACCATCAATTGCCGAATTAGGAACGTTGATGCAAAAGCCATACACTTGTTTAGATAAAACCTAATGATTGTATTTAAGCACAACTTTCCGTTCTCTATAATATAGCTCAATAGCTGTACATTAACTAATTTCACATGTCAGGCTATTAATGCAGGGAAATTAAATTCCTCTCCCTCTAAATGAGCCTGTCATATATTTCTCAACCTTTAAATTTCCCCACAATCTGTCCATATCTTCATTATTAAAAGTCAAATGATGCTCCATTTCCAGTTAGCATTTTTGCATACTCTTAACAGCAGCCTCTCAGCTTCAGTATTCACATAGAAAATATAGCGGCATTTGTTTTTTTTAAAAATTTAGTGTTTACACTATTATAGATGTCCCCATTTCCTCCTGCTTTGCCCAGCCTCCCCATCTTGACCCCCCCGCCCCCTTGCCTCTGGCCATCGTCATACTGCTGTCTGTGTCTCAAATCTATATATCAAATTTTTACATGGAATTCCGGGGTAACATTTACTATTTTAATATAATAAAATATAACAAAGAGAGAACATGGCAAATGTATTGGCCCAGAGCATCCTATATGTAACAAATGAATATAGAAATTTCACATTTACTGTCATTTCATTTCCTCTTAAAACTTCTAAGGAAAAAATTTTATTTTTTTGTATTTTTATTGATTTCAGAGAGGAAGGGAGGGGGGAGAGAGATAGAAACATCAATGATGAGAATTATTGATTGGCTGCCTCCTGCACGCCCCCTACTGGGGATTCAGCCTACAACCTGGGCATGTTCCCTTGACTGGAATCGAACCCGGGACCCTTCAGTCCCCAGGCCGAGGCTCTATCCACTAAGTCAAACCGGCTAGGGGTAAGGAAAAATATTTATGACGTAAAGCATTTCCTATCTATGCTTTCAGCATCGCTGAATAAGGCTGGGGAGGAAAGTGTTACAAGCAAAACATTGTTGCATTAATTCTCTCCGTATTACTTAATACATTGAGCTAGTCACACTTTGACACAGCTGACTTTTTTGAGGAGGTCAAGGGCTTAGCGATCTGCCCTGCCCTGCCTCAGCACTGAGAAATGAGCATATTGAAGACAGGCTGGAGTGCTCTCAGAGAAGCTGCAGTCTCTCTCCTTAATCCCGCTGAAACATTTACAACATCTCGGGATGTCTCCTTTGAATGTCAAGATTAAGAACCTAATCCTTTAAAATTTGGCTCAGACACACACAAAAGTGAAGTTGGGCTTTTCGGTTTTTCAAAGGATGACAAAAAGATACCCTATAGGTAAGTTTCGAGGAAAAGATGATTTTGAAAACAAAACAATTCAGGTGGTACATAATAAAGATAAAGAGGGCATGACTTAAAAAAAATATTTCTTAAAATTGATTGTAACAAGCTATAGCTCACATCTATATTATACAAAAGGTTTCACAAGATGAAGCACCATTTCTAACTACCAAAAAGTTATTCTGATTACAATGCTTAATTGAAAATTAACATAAAAACAGAGCCTTTTTAAAGGCTCTTTCTCATCAGTATCTACCAATTGTCCAGACACCCAAACTTTCAGTAAATATAAATTATGTTAAGTATAAATGAACAAATCCTTATTTTACCACCTTTTATTTTATGTAATTCAGAATAAAATCTGTGCTTCATAATCAGGAAAGATAAATATAATCTACGTTGTTTCATATGCACATTTAGTATATGGTTTTCCCCTTATATTATTAGTCCTATTATTGTTACAACTCTACCGATTTTGACTATGTTGACTTGCTAGCACAGGAAATTTGCTGTAAGACTGGACAATGTTTAGCCTGGAAGTCATGTGAATTTAAGATCTGTGTTTGCAGTCTGACTTTCAACAGCAGTTCAGTTAATTTTATGTACTTACTACTCTGTGCCTATTTTTCCAGGTTATATAAAGTCATCTGCAATTAGAAACAAATGATCCCCTTAAATATAGTTGGTTCTATATTTAAGAGGTTTCTTACAAAGTTATGTGATTGTTCTACTTTCCTTTTTAATAAGAAGTTGGAGAATGGGAAAAATAAATGAACCTTGGTAACATTCTTGAGATAAGCTCATGTAATCACAGCTATCTTGGCCAAACATCATATAAGAAAACCTAAAATAATAATGTTGCAAGATTGAAAGAGACAGAAATATGAGTCTTTGTGGAGGTGTATATTGGTACTTTTGGTGAAGTTCTAAGCTAAAGAAATTTAAGGACCATATTAAGGAAATGTTATCCAATGCTTCAAATCTATCATATTTACATATATAAAATCACATATAAAAAGGATCAAAAAGTGTATATGGTCTTTCACAAGTAATTGGGCAAAAATCTAAGAAATACAAAATGTTGTCAACTTTAGAAATAAAAGCATAATAGATTAGTTGGTTTGCTATTTCCTTTATTAGAGTTTAATAATCTTATTCAGAATCCTAAATGTAAAAACATTGCTTACTATTTAGGAAACATACCCAAATAGAATTTGAAAGCAGCTCTTCCCCCCCCCCCCCCCCTAGTATGAATGGATATTATAATACCAGAAATCTTCTAAAGGTTTTTCTTCTATAATCATGCATGTATTACATTTCAGCTTGCTACTATTGCTGAGGCCTGTGGCAATCTACCCTTCATTTTATAGATTTCTGTGGCTACACCTCTGCAAACCAATTTTGCTAGATAACTTTTTCAAACAAAAATAAATGGCATATAAGAAGCATGTTCCTGTTTTTCTCAGTAACAGTCTTGTTTCAGTTATCAGTAGCTAGTCATTTACTTAAGAGTGAGCTTTAAATAAGTCAAATGACTTTTTAAATCACAACCAAAAATATGATGGGTGTCATCATTTTTGAAGTTATCAAGAAATGTTAACATTTTTATCATATAATTGTACATACTAGTACTTTTAAAAAATCAAATTTATTAATTAAGTCTGGGCCATAGGATAGATATCCTAGTCAAACACAACTTACTAAGCATAGTAAAGAATAGCTATAGATGTGTATGTGGGGCGGGGGGAAGCAAAATCAGGTGATATTTTCAACTCAAACATTTCTTCAGCATTATTAAAGTGTTACAGGAGTCTTTATCTAGTTATATTTAAATATTTCTAATTATAGGATTTATGGAAGGCCCTAAGGAAAGAATAAACATCTTTTCATGGTTATTGGCCATTTGGATATCTTCTCACATGAATTGCTATTTTGTCTATTTTCAAAAATTGGTTTATATATCCCAGTATTAGAAATACCTTTTCACACTCTGAATACCTAAATTAAGCACATGTTAAAGGACCCTTCATTTATGCGCTGAAAGCAAGGCGGTGGGTGACAGCAGGCAGTTAAGAGTTTGATTATGTGAAGCAAAAGAAAAGACATGGCAGTTCTTACTGCCATAGTCTTACTACTGATACTTTCTTTGTATTATATTCTTTTCTCTCATTATTTTGTGTTCCTTTATAATCATTCATTTCTTTCCCATTGTGTACTATATTCTCCTCTATTTCTAGATTCACTCATTTTAACTGCAGTAGAATATTACATTATATGAATCCAGCCAGATGTGCTGATCTAGGCTTCTGATAATGAACATTGGGCTGTTTCCAAAACCGCAGTTCACCTTGCTGGGCATGTCTCAATGTGTTCATGTATAAGGGCTTTTCCAAGGTCTATCTTGGAGAGGAATCCGTGTGTTGTAAGGTGTGGATATTTGAACTTGACTAGCTATTGGCAAATTTTCTCACAAACTTTTACACCAAACTCCAACTGTTGTGTGTCAAACAAACAGTATACGAAAATTTCTCTATCTCCACATCCTCACCATGCTCTTGGTATTAGCAAGTGTTAGCTTTCCTTGGAATCCAATGGTTTTGAAATAGTATTTAAATGCAGCTTCAGTCCACCTTTATTTGATTACTAGGGAGAATAAACATCTTTTCATGAACTGCTATTTTGTCTATTTTCAAAAATTGGTTTATATATCCCAGTATTGGAAATACCTTTTCACACTCTGTGGCATTTTTTTCCACTTACTTTACGGAGTATTCTGTTGTACTTAAGTTTCTAATGTTAATTAATTCAAATTTATTACTTTCTTTGTAGTTTGTACTTCAAATGTCTTGTTTGAAAAATAGTGTCCTCCATCAGCAGTCATAATGTTTTCCTATGTGATCTACAAGTTTTTACATTTCTGTCCTTAAATGGTTGGTCTTTACCCACAATTTATTTTGTCTTCTGTGAGGCTGAGTTTCTGCAACCCTTACCCCCAATTATCCCAGGATCATTTATTGTTTAGAGTCAATAGACCATTGTTTTCCACTGATTTCTAAAGTAGATTCTATAAATTAATAATCCACATATAGGGGGATTTATTTTATAGTTTCTGATTCTGTTCCATTTGTTTATTTTTCCTAACCCAAACACTTAACTACTCTGTGCTAATTAAAGCTCTTAATTACTTTGGCTTTAAAAGGAATTTCAACATCAGCTATGGAAAGTTCCACCTATCACCAAATTTGTTCTTAAAATGTATCTTGTCAACTTTCAGAGCTTTTAATGCCAAATAAATTTGGGGATTGGCTTGTTCAATTACCTGAAACAATAGGCCTTATTTTTTTATTGTTTTAAATTAACAAAACATTCTCTGAGGAGAATTGGTTTGAGCCTGGCAGATGTTCAAAGCTGACTCTATTGTAGGATATTTCATAATTTTTACATAAGCTGCCCTGCTGGGTCCTATCCTTCTTCAACTACCATGACATGGGTGATGTATCATTTCCTTCCAGTTTCTCTATCTGGCCTTAGCCCCTAGCTTTCCAGGGCGGTATACACACTTATCCTTATATTACACTCTTTTACTCTTGTTAAACAGAAGTAAAAGTAGCTACAAACCAGGCCTCTCCTTTCCATAGCCCTTGTCTAATTATTAGGAGACATTTATGCCTTTAACCCAATGATTTTCAACCTTTTCCATCTCATGGAGCACATAAGCTAATTACTAAAATTCTGTAGCACAACAAAAATATATTTTTTTGCCAATCTGAAAAAAATATAGGTATAGTTTTGATTGATTTACAAATAAAAAAATAGTAATAACTGACCCATTTTGCTTCAAAGTGACTTTCTATAAAATCTGGTGCCTGTATTTGTATATAAGGACTTCTGGTACCAAGAAGTGACCAATCACACACAACCTTATTATGTCATGGTGACCAATAAGATGCAACTCTACTATATGACCTATATACTTATGATTTAAGATAGGGCATTCACACTAGGAGGCTGTTGCTATGTTGGCAATTGTCATTTTTTTATTTGATAGTCTAAGGGAAAAGAAATCAGTGCCCTGGCTAAATAGTCAGGTACTGCATGTTTTAAAAATTCCTGTGGCACACTGGTTGAAAATCAGTTTTAACCTCATAAACTCTGGGAAGCAAGATGATGGTAAATCAGCCACTTCATTTTAATTCCTCCATCAGAGCATCTTGCCAGTTCTGCTTTCTTGTTTTCTAGATTTCTATCAATCAGTGGACCATGTGCCTTCTAAGTATCAGGGTCAAACATCAAATTCTCTAAGTAAGGTCACTGAAGACCTTCTTTTGGGCATCTCAGCATATAGGATGTGCTCACATTATCAATTACACTTTAGAGGGTGGGTGAGATGACGTATGTCATCAAGTCTTACCAAAGCAAGCTCTTAACAAGTCTCTACCATGCCACGATTCCCTTTTGATATATTTTGATAAATATGTCATGGAGACGAATATTAAGAGATGGGAGATAAATCATTTCGAATGTTTCCTTTGAAAACCTGCAGTTGATTTGTTTACTACTTTTTGGTGCCTGATATCTGTTATATCTGCACCTCATTCTAAACCTCCAACTTGACATCCTTTTACAAAAGCATTGCATATTTTCATTATATTTTTGCATATATATCATATTAGTAGGTTTATATAGATATAAGTAGCATTTAAAATCATTCATTTTTTTTTGCTTTTTTCCTTTTTCATTGGAAACTTCTAATAAAATGTATTAAAGCAGTGATAATGAGTATTTTTGCCTAGCTTCAAATTTTAAAGTAATACTTTTAATGTTTTAGCACTAAATATAGTATTTCATGAGGATTAAGGAAATTCTATTTTGTCCCAAGTTTGCTAAGATTTTGTTTAACATGAAAGAGAGTTGTTTCATTGTCTGTTGATATGATCATTATTTTTCCTTCTTTAATATTTTAATATGGCGAATTACATTAATAGATAATCTGTAATAATGTTGGATACCAGATATTCTTTTATGTTTTGGCTCTTCAGAAAGTAATAGCTATAATAATATTAACTGTTTTAAAATGCTGAAAAAGTACAACTTTGGCATTTTCTTTTGCCTTATGAATACGTTGAGAAAATAAGAATAAAATGTAGCTTACTCAGTATCTTTTGAATAAACTAGGAAAAACTGTATAAGTATAAAGATATATAAAGCAATTTAGATGAGAAAATATTGACACTAAGAATATATTTTTTAAAGTATCATTGCTTTAAATTAAGATTTTATCTGTGTTTGAGGACAATAGAAAGAAATATTTCTACTTTAAAATTTTTCCTTAGAACTGCAACATGAAAAAAATGCATTTTTAATAGGAAATACATTTTGAGTTTTATTTGATATTGTATAGAGCATAAGAATGTAGGCCAAAGGACTCTAATGTCAAGCATCTAAGAATTTCAAAAGTAAGGAACAAAGGTGATTGATTATACTTTAAAAACAAATAGAGGTGATACATAGATTACAATCTAAATTTTAAAATTAATTTGTTATAACAAACTTAATATTTACTTTAACAAGCTATTTAGCATAGCCTAAGAATCAGGCACTATTCTAAGTACTTTAAGTCACACTATGAATATTGGTACTATAATTATCATCAGCTATTGACTCCTCCATGCAGAAAAAGAAGGGATTTTGATGTGCAAAATTAAAAAAATTACAATGCTTCAAAAATGCATTTTAAAAAAACTAATAGGACACAAAAGGCAATTAAGGAAGGTATGAATTATAATGACTCTTTTTGATAAAGGATGCTACCACAAAAGATTAACATCTATCTTGAATGTAGGATTAATTGGTGTAATTTAATACATGGTAAGAGATTTGGTAACATGAACTTGATGAGTGTGCCAGAGCTGGAACCTCAGACATCCTGTGTCACAGCAGAGACAGTCCATGCCCATCTCAAAGCTTTACAAACAGTGTGACTTTCAGACTTCAGATCACACAAGGGAAGCTAAGTGACTGTCTCGCTTTTTTTCTAGAATAAAATATATATGCCAATTGCTACTTGCATGTCACCTAACCTTAAGGAGACTTTAGAGATACAGACATTCCTGTGAAATCAAAACACCCAGTGGAATATGCATACCTGGTTTTATACCTACACCATCTATGGCAGGGTTTGCTGGAGTATTGTGCAACCCTGCATTCAATTTAAAGGGGTTTGAACTTTGCTCCTGAGATATATGTAGGTAAATTGAATAAAATTTTAATAAAGTAAGTGAGGTCATGAAGATTATTCAAATAATATTAAAGAAATAAAGAAAGAGAGGATAGAGATGAAAGGCAGGGAGGGAGGAGAGGGAGAAGGAAGGAAGAAGGGAGGGGGGAGGAAGGGAGAAGAGGAAGAAGAAGGAGGAGGGGGAGGAGGAGGAGGAAGATGAAAAAGAGAAAAGGAAGGAAATTCTGAATTTAAAAAGCTTCTTGTATAATCTTATTAACCAATGTCAACCCAATAAATTTAAATTTTTAAAAGCTATTGACAAATCACATTCCTCATTGAATTTACTGTAGTTACAGATGTCACTGGCCATGAGATTCAATAGGGCCCATATCCAGAGAGTCAGACCCTGACCTTTGCTTGCTGGTGTGACAGTAGCTGGCATTACCTAAGGACTAATAAAGCTGGACTCCTGTCTTGAGGTTCTCAAGTCATAATCCAGACCTCTGGTTCTCAACCCAGTGAGTAGCTAAATTGCTGTGAATCTTTAAACAAGTACACATAATTCAGACATAATGAAACAGACTCTTCATTTAAGCCATGCATGCTTTTCCTTTCATTTGTGAGGGAGGATACTTCAGCAGTAGAAACGAAGACTCTGGAAGACTAGGAGACACACAAGCCCAAACTCTAAGCTGACCAGGCAGAAGAACCAGCTCTGAGAACTCAGTTAGTGTCTCTTTATATTTCCTCTGAGTCGCTAGCTGTTTCTATCCAGCACTTTGCTAATCTATAAACAGCACTACTATAGCATCACTGTAATTAGCATCATACCATGTAAAAGGAGCACTTTCAGACAAATGCAAAGGTAGTGTTCATGATTATAGAACAGAGCTGAGTAAATCAAAATAAGGCAACAAGAATAAAAACATACTGTTACAAAAGGGTGCACATAGCAAATGTGATAAAGTTACTTTTATCCTCTCCTGTCTCTGTTTGTAAGAAAAGGGTGAGGTCCAGACAGTCTTGTAATTTCTTTTATGCAGGCTCCCTTTCAAAGTCTTTTTAAGTTGAGCCTTAATAAGTACTCTGCAGATGAGAAGGGCATGGTTGATTATATGCTAGAGTAGGAGGAGAAGAAAGGCCACTAACATTTCCTCCTAATTCCTATTAATTTTCCTGCTACAAATGATGAGCAATGGTTCAGTGGGAATGAAGCTCATATGCCGAGTGGCAGGGATAGGCCCCTCAAATAGACGAAACTTTTAACCAAGCAAAGAACCATGTCTTCTGCATAGTGTACAAAGGACTAAGTTATACATTATTCTTTTCAGCCACCTCCCCAAACACTCATTGTTATTAAGCCCATCCCTTAAAATAATGATCAAAATATATGAGAATGCTATATCTTCATTCATTCAACTGACCTACTGTCCTAGGTCTTCAGAAAACAGTCACGAGCTACATGGACAAGTTACTTAGAAGTTCTCGCATTTTGCAACCTAGTGTGTATGTGTTAGAGAGGGGTTGCAAGGGAGACTGAGCATAAACATATAAGCAAGAAGATAATCAGAATGATGCCAGATAAGAGAGGTGATATTTTTGAGAGTGACTGGAGCTTGGTGCTCAAGGAGTGTAGCTAATTAAGAACAGATAGTCAAGGTGGTGACATTTGGACTAGGATTTGAAAGACAAAATAGCCATTTGCATCTTGGGGGAAAACTATGTGGCAATAACAAGAGCAAGTGCACAGGGCCTGGGGTACTGAGCTTGGTGTGCCTGAGGAATAGATAAAAAGGCGGTTTGGCTGGAATCGTAGAGAGCCAAGGAAAAGAATGGTTATGAATTATGCATGTCTATTATCCTAAAGCAAATACTTCCATTGTTGTTGTTAGAGAAGCACAAAAATAAGATGGAGCAGAGATTTTTTCTTGCTTCCTTCCCACAGCTCTGATTTGGCTTCTCTCTTTGCACTCACAGGAACAGGTAGCACAGGAGGCAGCACTGAAACAGCAAGTCTGTGCCTTCAGGAAGCTTCTCAAGCATTTCGTATTTTCATAAATTGGACCTTGAGCAGAAGGAATCTGAGACAATTGTTCAGAGAAAATGCACCAGGCATGAGGCACACCAGCTGGAATCGAAGTTGGTTTGGGGGAATTTTCCAGGGCCTTGGATCCTGACAGGAATAGGCCTGTGCTGCTATAAGCAAGTTACTTAATGTCCCCCTGGCTCAGCTTTGTCACCTGGAAAAGTGGACTAGGCATCTCTAACTTACCTAGCTGTGAGGCACACTCTGCATCCCTAACAATGTCCCTGGTTCATTGGCAGAATGTAACTTCTTCACAAGGGGAGCTGGGCTGAGTTCTTTGTCCAAAATGGCTTAGGGCCTTAAGAGACAGAGATCCAAGTTCCAATCCTGGTTTCCTCTTTAACCAGCCTTTGGTCAAGCCCCTTTACACATTCAATCCTCGGTTTCCTTATCTGTCCAAATTGCACCTCTATTACAAGGTTGTTAGGAGGTTTCAATATAATAATGAATGCAAAGAACCTGGCCTGGGCACTTGATAGTGTGAAAGAGCTCAGGCACTGTGAGGCATCACCATCATCAGCACTGCCTGCAGGCCTACTGATGTGCCTAGCACTCTCAGGGAGGGGCAAACAAAGGTGGAGACAAAGCATGGGGCCTACTCCCAAGGAGTTTGAGGTTTTATTGGATGTACAGCTTCAGACTCTGCTCCTGCCACTCCACCATTTGGGTGGGCCTTGGAGGATGAGTCAGATTTGAGCACATGGGGATGGAAGGGAGGCAGGGCCTTATGGCTATGGAGCCACACAAGCAAAGCCTGGGACATGGGAAAGTGTAGGGCACACATGGACAACTGAAAGTATTTTATTTCAGTTCCAAGCCAGGGACTCTTCTGGTCCAGCTCACACAAACCTTGGCTAAAATACATTAAGTATCTACTATGCACCCCATCCAGGGACTTTATATCTAACATTTTATATCCTCACAATAAAATGGAACGGTCACTTTTGCCATTCTCATTTCAAAGATGAGGGAACTGAGGCTGAAAGAGATACAGCAGCCTGACTAGGAGTGAGAAGCTAGGGATGGATGGGGCAAGCATTCAAGTTCAGGGAGATAAACTGCAGATCTGTGCCCCACACCTCTTTGTAACACAGCACTGTATTTTGTTCTATGAAATTATTTATGCATACAGTGAGACTATCCCTCCTTGTAGCCATTATATATCATTGATAAATATTGAGTCTTGACATGAGGTGGGGCAGAGGTCATATTTTATTATGTATAGCAGGTGTGTTTCTTTTTAAATTATCATATTTAGTGGCCTTGGTGAAAACAGCCATAAGTATTCTTTAGTCTTCCATTTGGCCTTTGAGCTGCTCATGACTTTCAATGAGTTATTTATTGTCCCTTCAGCTGCTTTGCTTTCATTGAAATTAAGAGGTTCACATTAGACAGAGTAAATAGTGATGAGGCAGTTGGGTTAATACTATAAGGTGAAGTATTCAATTCTTTTTAATGACTGACATTATAAACTCTACTTGGCTCAAGAAATCAGTATAATTTAGAAAATACTGGATATCAGTGGGTTAACTGTGCTACAACCCATTCTGTTTGTCTGGGTATGCTATCAATCAACACCCAAGTAATGGTGTAAAAATCAACAAAGATCTCTTACTTCTTTCTTCAAATATTTGCAGAGTCTGTAGGGCTATGGAAAATAAAGTCTAATCTTATAAGCACAGCACTCAAGCTTTCTGCCCTGACAAATTATGCCCTTCTCTACCCACTTATATTTACAAATATTTATTTCATCTGATTTGGCAATTCATCTTACACTATCCCATCCACTCTAATATTTATATACCCCTCAGGATCGAGCCCAAATGTCAGCCTCTCTGTTAAGTTTTTCCTGATTTCCCAAAGTAGATTTAGTTGATACATGTGTTTTATTCCCATGCCACTCTGTGAAAACTCCAACTGAAGAATTTATCACATTGTCTTGTAATTATCTGTTTTTACTTTCATCCTCCAAAATAAAGAATGATTCCTTCTTGGACAGGCATTGCATTTTACTCACTTTCCCCCTACTAAATTTATCACTAGTGCTATACCAGTGACTAACCCATTGCAGGGACTCAATAAACTAAATGGATGAGTGAATGAACAGATAATACATGCCAGCTATCATTCCCACCTTATATTTGATTCATTCCCATAACGTGATCTGTGTAATGTGATCTAGATAAAATGACTCTCTGAAAAGGCTTCAGATTTCTGGCCTTCCTGTCTTAACTCATGCTGTTCCCTGTTCTTATAGTTGTCTCTGTCCACTATCAACACTACCTGTTAGCTCTTACACATCTTTCAAAACCCTAAAACAGTCATGAAGCCTTTCCTGACTCCTAATCCAAGAGCCACCCCTCCCTCCTCTGTATTCCTTCACACATTGTCAGTGCTTCCTTGTTCTTATCTGGTGTCTTTCTACATCATGTCTGTTATATGTTAACTCAATTACTTATTCTCAAGTATTTACACTTGTGTGCATTCACAAGCTCTTTAAATGAGATCATAGGTGATTTCCTTTATACCACTCTCTTATAGGTATGCACAGAAGCACATATTTTAGGGTGCTCAAATTAATAACTGGATGTAGTTATAAATTTTATCCTGTATGCATTATTTTTTCAAAGTAGATTTTACATATTATTCCCATCAAAGATGACAAAACTCAGCTAAACCCATCTTTGGGCATTTTTATTTGTCCCAAGAATACCTTTAGACTTTTATGCCAGTATTGTTTTCACCTAAAGGTGTGCTAATGAACATCCACATGTGTATTTTAGATTGCTCCAATACTGTCTTCCAAAGCAAATTAGCTTTGTTACGTTTCTAAACTTAGAAAAATAAAGACAGTAAAGATGAGTCACAGCTCTGACACTAGTTTAGCACTAAAAGCAGTTATTTATATGAGTTAATCTAAAAGTAATAACTAAAGAAAGTGTTCTCACTCCCTTCGGAATACCCAGGAAGGCAGATAACCTATTATTGGTATCTACTGTTAATTACAGAATGTCCTTAACACTGCAGGAAACACTCTTTCTAAATACTGTATTCCTGTCTATTTTTAACAGAGCAAAGGCAATGGCTCACTTAATAGGGCAAACCTAAGTGGGAGGTGGGGGATGGAGGGGTTGTGCAGGGGAGGATGGGAGCATGTTCTCACAAACTCAGAGCAAAGACTCTGCAGTTGAACTAAGGTGGGTGGGATAAATGCAATGAATTGAGCTCTCTCTGCAGACTTATCCTATTATTTTATCACTAATGAATTAATCTGTCAAACATCAAAAGATTAGAACTAAAATTTACCTGCATTTGCTAACACCTTCACCTCTTTTCTGTAATTTCAAAATATCATACTGTTAGGGTGTTCTAGTCAAAGATGAGTTCAACACTACTCAGTTTATAAAAGGTTACTGCCACTAAACATACCATACTTTGTACTGCCCCCTCCAATTTTTTCTTGGTGAATAACTGATTTTTATACAGATAAAATATAAATAAGCTTGTTTGTAAATAAATACACACACATGTATATGATAAGTGTGATAGGATGGCTTTAAATTATAGCTTCAGAGAGATGATGAATCATTGGCTTTGGGAAAATAATGACCTCACAGTGAATTCATACTACGCATTTTCTCTATGTATTTTTCATCCACCAGAGACTTTATAAAAAGAATCTATTAAATACTATTCTACCTTTGAATGAGTTTGAATTACCTCTGCTTCTGTCAAAGCCCATTTATCAACTTGACAGTGTGAGTCTGTAAAAGCAAATAAGGGCAAGAAGGGGTCCTGCACTCTCGCCCTGGCAGAATTAAGCTCCTTTTCCACAAGGGAAAGGCATCCTAGAGACAGCTGTAGTATTTTACACAAACTCAGCGAAACAACACAGAATGTCTCTTTCTGGATGGCTCTGTACTGTATAAGTTGTGTCTGATATAATTCTGAATGCCCTCCCTTGCAACAGAGCATTAACAAATACATATGTTTGTTCAACTGCATGGATCTAATGTACTTAGTTTTAAAATGCAAAGGTAAAGGAGGAAAAAAACTTGCTCTGTTTACTACAGGTAACTTCTGATTATGTATTCCTTTGGTATTTTTATGTGTGCTTTTATGGTCTTCATATAGAAAGCTAACAACAAAATGATTAACATTGTTTGGGAAATATTTTCTATAGGCTACAGTGATTTAAAAAATCTGATTAGGTCGATGCAACCCTAAGTTGAATATAATGGTGATTTGTTAAAACAACAAAACAGTTTGCTTGAGCAAATGCCTACATATAAACATTCACCATGTAGACACAAATGTCTGTGTTTTATTAACCAATGTCCTTGAGAACATATCTATGCAACTTGAACAACTCCCTTCTCACTAATGGAGTGGAACATTGTAGAGAGAATTCTATTAAACAAAAAGTCAGTCTTATTATTGGATCTTGCTGGATCAATGATGCTAAACACATTACCCCAACCAGTTTGAAAAGTATTCATTGTCAGATGTCCGTCTAAATAATTATGGCCATTTTGTTTAAATTAAAATAATTCAAAAAGTACACTGTTGAATGAGCATGTGTGTTGGTTAATTGATAAATCATACAACGGGTGAACTCCTGAGAACACTCAGAGTCCAAGTGGGTGGTAGATAAAAAGCATAAATTCTTGTACTTGCATGCATATATCACATTCTCCCTAGAAGCCACTTGGTGTCATATCCATCTTAAATGTAAGGAAAATTCATGCTAGACTTGAGCTACTTTTATTACTTAAATTAAAGTCTAATTAGGTCATGTTCATATTGAAAATCAGATCAGTTACCTTAAGTCCAATAATACAAAGTATTTGGTCTATGAACGATTATTGTATAACTAGAGGCCCTATGCACGAAATTCATGCACAGGATGTGGGGTCCCTCAGCCCGGCCTGCACCCTCTTGCAATCTGGGACGCCTTGCTCCTAAGCACCCACCTGTTCATTCCTTATTGCTTGGCTCACCACTCCTTACCACCGCCTGCTCACTCCTTACCACCTGGCTTGCCGCTCTTTAGCAGCTGTGGAGGCAGGAGAGGCTCTTGCCATTGCTGCTGTGCTTGCCAGCTGTGAGCCCTGCTTCTGGCTGAGCAGTGCTCCCACTGTGGGAGAGCACTGACCACCAGGGGGCAGCTCCTGCATTGAGTATCTGGCCCCTGGTGGTCAGTGCGTGTTATAGAAACCGGTCATTCTGGTCGTTCTTTCGTAAGGGTCACTGGGCTTTTATATATAGAGATATTTTAGTTTTAAAGAAGGCTAAACTTTAGAAATTCATAGGGGCTGATTTCTTGAGAGAAATAGCTAACTAAAAATGAGCTAAAATGGAGAAAATTTGAGATTAATTTTGTATTCTTAGGAAGTACACAAAAGAAGTGAAGGTGGTCAAAAGGTACAAACTTCCAGTTATAAAATGTCTGGGGATGTAATGTACAGCATGGTGACTACAGTTAATTTTATGCTGCATATTTGGGAGTTGCCAAGGGAGTAGATCTTAAAAGTTTTCCTCACACCCTAACTGGTTTGGCTCAGTGGATAAAGCGTTGGCCTGCGGACTGAAAGTTTCCAGGTTTGATTCTGGTCAAGGGCATGTACCTTGGTTGTTGGCACATCCCCAGTAGGAGGTGTGCAGGAGGCAGCTGATCAATGTTTCTTTCTCATCAATGTGTCTAACTCTCTATCCCTCGCCCTTCCTCTCTGTAAAAAAATCAATAAAATATTTTTTTATAAAGTTTTCCTCACAATAAAAAAATGTAACTATGTATGGTAAGATGTGAACTAGACTTATTGCAGTGATCTTTTGCAATACATATGTATTTGAGTAAATTGCATTGTACACTTAAATCTAGTGTAAGGTTCTTTGTAAACCATACCTCAAACGTAATAAAACAATGAAAGAAAAACAAATACCCAAATAAGTAGCTAATACAGCTTATGAACAGACATAAAAATAACATTAATATAACTATATAACAATATTATGCCAGATGGACAAGTTGTCTATTTTTAAAAAAAATTCCTCACCTTTTACGAAGTTTTCAATTCCTTAAAACACATTGCTATAATTACATCTAACTTTTACTATCATTTGCTCTGTAAGTTTTGTGCAAAAACTAAAAAGTCTAAAGGAATTCAAGTCATTAAAGTATCATTTGGGGAAAAAAAAAACAAAAACATGTTACAGGATTAGTTTTGCTTTCCTTAAGCATTTATAATGATTTGGAAGGTGATTTCTTCTCTCTATAATTTCTCTGCTATTTTTTTTTAATTTTTCAAATTATCACTGAGAATGTTCTAAATTTCATGAGAAGAAAAAGTGTTTTCACAAAGGAACCTGAGACCTCAGGTACCATAGATGCTTATTTCAGCAAAGTGAATGAACTGAATGAGGTTTTGCAGTCTGGATTGGAAGGAATTTCAAGTCCTCCATGGTTTTACTGTTTCTGAGAGACCAAGGGCTCTTCTGCACCAACTGGTAGAGAGCTACCTTATGGTTGAAGTCAACCTCCCTTATTTACAAACTCCCATTTATTCCTAAAAGTAAAGACACAGAGTAGGAAACAGGAGAGTCCTGGATAAAAGGTACGTATACTGTCCATCAGCATAGCATGTAACTCAGATATAGCAGCTGGTTCAATATGAAAATACACACATGAAGAAGTTACAGTGGTGGGTACACAGCGCATTATACAGACAATGTATCATAGAATTGCACACTAAACACTATGTAATATTATTAACCAGTGACACCCCAATCGTTTAATTTTTAAAAGATAAAAAAAAGTTATATATACTTTAGAGGCCATCTTTTTTGTTACTCCAACATTTCTAGGACAAAGTCAAGGAAGTATCTGGAACCACATTTTAAAACAAATGTTATTCTCTGAATTATAGGCCTTCCGTCTGTTCTAGAAATAGTTGCATGGCCAGTGTAATTATGGCTTCTCTGAGTCACGGACGCCGCTCTAGGCACCGTTCATCCTATTTATACCCCAGGGAACAAATACTCAGAAGTTAAGGAAACAATGACAAAAAACTATGTCCGGAGATCAATGGCCGCAGCCTCCTTTCTTATAACTTGGACTACACTTAAGGATCCCAGCAGACAGGTTAGGGAGACCTCCTGCCTCCTTGGAAGTTCTCAGTATTTATGAGGGGACATGCAGGTAGGTCACGGCTTTCTTTGAGGTCTGACCTTGCTGGGATGTTACAGAGAATTGGATCATACTGGAAAATTCTACCATAGCAATTTTCTCTACAGCATAATAGTGCACTTCACAAGAGGAGTGTCAGATTATTGAATCCTTTGTGCTAAAATGCCACTTTGTGCAAGAGTGTATGTATCAGACCCTACAAGCCAAATATAGTTCCTATACATTCTGCCTTATCTTGCTGTGTGGGAATTTTTATAGAGCAGCAATGTGTTAGTTAAATGTTATATTACTTGTTCCTCTGTTTTCTCTTGAGTTAATAGAATCAAAAAAAGAAAGAAGACCAAAATTATGAGAATTGTTCCAAAAGTAGAAAAAATTAAAAGTCCTGTTTGCCCATAAGACAAAGCTAACAATATGTTTGGAATGTCTTGTATCCATATTCAATCCTTCTATAATTATGAGTATGTGGGCTATATGAAATTGTAAGGTCATGGATAGAAGAGACAAGGAATTAAAACTCTCATGGATAATTAGCTCCTTAAAGAACAAATATTGAAGAGAATATTTTGGTATGAAAGAGATGGTGAGGTTTAAAATACTCATTCTTCCAAAATGGGGAATAGTTTTGCTGATCTCATTATATCTTTCTATATATAATATTTTTCTAACAATTTAATATCTTGTTGTGGACAAACTTCTATTAAGTCTTACAAAGAACTTATCAAAATTCCCCATAGATGTTTAAAAGGAAGAAGTTGATTCTGTCACAATATTTTTTAAAAGGTGTTGTAATAAATAAATGAATGGGTTAGGCTGATGATATAATGAAAGCTTAGCAAACATTATTTTATTCCTTACTCATTTTCATATAGAGTACTTGTATTTCTTGCTGGTCCCTTTATGATGTTTTATTTTGTGATCTGGTCATTATCTCTGTCTCATTCACTCTGCCCCCCTAGCTAACATTCACTAATGCAAACAGTCCACAGAGACATAACTAATACTATACTCACTTTTCAGATAAACTGTCTCAAGAGTTTAAAGTCTTGCCACACAAGGCCCAGACTCAGTTCCTAGTCCTTCTAACTCCAATGAGGCATGTTGTACCTCAGTGATGAAATTTCCCTGAATTAGACTTGGAGAATCATGGCTGTTATGAACTGAAACAGGTCTTAGAGATCACTGGAATAGTGATTCCACAACCTTGTTGTGCATCCAAAATCACCATGAACTACCCCATCCCACCCCGCCCAGATTCTTAGGCTCTGGCTCTAAATTCAGATTCCTCTGGACGAGGGTGAGCCTAAGGTATTTGCATTTTGAACATTTGTATGCTTCACTACTAGAGCGATGCATAGTAGATTTGAAAAGCATGGGTCTCTTCCTGGTCTTTATTTTATAGATGAAAAAATGGAGACTTACGTTTGTGATGATGATGGGAATAAAACCCAGGCATCTACTCCCCATAACAATAATGTCCATATTTTATCATGATCAGCAACTAGTTCTCATGCACATCACTGTCCCTAGGGATTACATAATTATTATCTATTTTCTCTTGCATTGTCTCTGGTCATTTTTCTTTAGAAAATTGTTAATTAAATTAATACATATATTGGGAGAGGAGAGTTGCTTTAAAATGTTCATGAAACACTGCATTATTCTTTTAGTTAAAGAAAACAGAGAGAGCAATTAAACCTTTATAAAAAATACTTAATATCACAGATGGTACCCTCCATATGGGACAGCATATTTGGGTTGTTAAGTACTGTGTCAGTGGCCCGACCAGAACATATTAAACACCATTTAAAATCAAATTTCATGTCACAGCACCTCGAAAGAGCAATACCACAGTGAAATTCCAGAGGGGGAAGTGCCCCGAGCAGGTTAATAGAGTCCATTAGGAGGTGTTCAAGACACTGTTACATTTTGAGAATGTGGCTTTGGTGAGTGAGAATGGCTAATAATGGCACCTGAACTAATTTCCCACTTGAATTCTCACTTTGTTTGCAATTTTATATTAACTATGAAGAGAAAAATGAAAGAATATGACTTTTCTGAATGCTTCTTAGTGTTTGAGCAGAGAAAAGCAGATGGTAAGCCATTTTTTTAGGGGTGACTTATGAGTACATTTATCCTTATGTAATAGCTCATTAATATTACATTATAAGACTCATCATACTGAACAAGATTTGAGATGGACTAGCTCTAAGCCCTTCATTTAACATAGGAGAAATGAAGCATTTCCTTCTAATTATTTGCAGGTATTATCTCCTAAATTTGTTGGTGAATCTCAAGGAAAAAATAGCCTTCTCTCACATTGTGTTGTCGTGCCATAGAACTTTAAGTGGAGCCCTCGTTGAATTAGATGTTGACTATTTGTTGAATGAAGGATGTGGCTGACGAGGAACTGGATGGTGATCATTGGTTAGCTATGATTTTTTCTGAGAATAGAAGGAACACTGGAAAATGAGAAACTAGCTTTCAAGGACAGTTAAGAAAAAATATGGCACTACAAACAAGGTCTAAAATGTAATCACCCCATATCATATATCTCCCAGTTTCCCCTCTGTTTTCACTGGAACTCAGTTTTTAACCTTGAAATTGTATTGTGCAATTGAAAGTGTCCAGATATATATATTTTTTTTTTCTGGTTCCAAGAGATTCCAGAGCCATAGGGGATTTCTGTTAATATTATGATGAACCCTAGTGGGAAATAATGGCTGTCAATTCTGCCTTGATAAAAACAGTTTTCAATTTTTTTAAGAGTGAAAAAGCTAAAGAAACAAAAACAAAGAAGATAAGGCAAATTGCATGCAGCCACAATGACAGACCTTCAAGAACTAACTACATGGTGATCACTGGTTCATTTAATTATTATTTGTTGCATGTCTATTGTATGCATGACTTTTCTCTAGTCTTTTCTCTAGAGTTTTTCTACAGTCCTAACAAACAGACGGCACATTACATTTCCTCTTCCACTGTTGATGGCAAGCTTTGCAATTCGAGAAGCATTAATTTTACCTTGAATGTAATCTCTTAGCAACAGGTAAGTGAAGGAAAAGAAAGTTGAAAATTGCCACCCTGACTCCAAACTACAAAGTGAAGACAATTTTCTCTAGAGTCCATTTAATTTAAAATCTCTTTTCTACCTCTCTGACAGTCTCACCACTAAGTGCTGCTATTATAGTGCTACTCAATCCACCTCAGCGAACAATTGCTCTCCTGGTTGTTACCAGGACTCAGAGCCAAGCACACTACACTGAAGCTGCCCAGTGGATCTTATTGCCCATAAGCAGGAGAAAGGATCAGAAGTCAAATGTCTAGTGTTCTTGTGATGCCAGAGGGAAAGTAAAACATACCAGGTTTACACAGCATCCCTCTGAGGGGTATCTCACTTCCTCACAAAAGTACAGGGTGATAAAATACATTGCCACACTATTTGAAAACTAAAATATGTATTTGTTTTATATGTATATGTATTATCTATAATAATAAAAGCATAATATGCTAATTAGACCGGACGAAGCCAGCACTGGAGGGAAGTCTGGGTCTCAGGTGCCAGAGGGAAGCCAGTGCCCGCAGCTGGGGGAAGGAAGGCCTACTCTTGCACGAATTTCTTGCATCGGGCCTCTAGTGTATATATATCAAGACATACATCCCTCATTCCTACTCAGAACATCCTCAATACATACACATATAAAAAAGTGAGAATAATGGATATGTGTTAATATTTTTAAAATTATCTCTGGGTGAAAAAGTAAAAGATAACTTTTTAAATGCACATTGTTTCCAAATTTTCTATAATAAACATGTAATGCTATTGTAATTAAGTAAGAAAAATAATCATAGAAGGGCTTCTCTCCAGCATGGCCAAGTGGACAGAAACAAAATGTAATCTGATTTTCTTCTTTGTTCATGACATTCTAGTTTTCCACTTTGAAAACAGCACTGATGGTTATTATGTGGCCCAATCAAAATGTTTTAATGTCAGGTTGCTTTACCTGTTTTTATTTTTATAGTAGTATATTACAAGAGATATGTAAAAAGTTTTATTCTTCTTCATCTTTCAACACATTTTTATGGCCTTTTTGTAAGTACATCAGGCTTAAAAGAAGTACATACTTTTTCATTGGAACTGGATTGAATTTATTCTCCAATTACTACCAGCTATCTGATTTGGGGAAAATTTCTAAGCCTCTCTCCATCTCAGTTTCTTTATCTCTAAAATGTATACATTAAAAAAATCTACATGTTATGGTACATAGAAGGGATAACTTATTGGAATTATTTAGCCCAATGTCTAACACATACCTGCTCATTAAATATTAATATCATTACATTTTACAGAGTGGACATAATTTAAATAATGAAAAAAACTTATTTTGATAAAAAGAAAATAGCATTCTTTAAAAGCAATTATCTATTGTTTTGAATGTAAGCACTGCCAATTAATTTGTAGTTTCTTTTAGAAATTAATTAACCAGAGAATTAGTTTGTTTAAATGTGAAATAAACAAACAAACAAATATTGTATTTTGATAGTTTGGGAGTAATAATATAATGATAATAGCTACTATTATTCATTGAGTCTGATGATGTGTCAGAGCCTAACCATCTCATGCATAGTAGCATATTCAATCCTTGTAAAAATTTTGTGAAATATTTTGAGACATCAACCCCTAAGAATTAAAAGTAGGATATAGTGGCTCAGTGGTTGAGCACTGACCTATGAAACAGGTTCAATTCCCATTCAGAGCACATGCCCAGGTTGTGGGCTTGATCCTCAGTGGAGGGCATGCAGAAGGCAGTAGATCAATGATTCTCTCTCATCATTGATGAGCTATCTCTCTCTCCTCCCTTCCTCTCTGAAATCAATAAAAATGTATTCTTAAAAAGTAGGAAACTGCCGAAACCGGTTTGGCTCAGTGGATAGAGCGTCGGTCTGCGGACTGAAAGGTCCCAGGTTCGATTCCGGTCAAGGGCATGTACATTGGTTGCGGGCGCATCCCCGGTGGGGGGTGTGCAGGAGGCAGCTGGTCGATGTATCTCTCTCATCGATGTTTCTAGCTCTCTATCCCTCTCCCTTTCTCTCTGTGAAAAATCAATAAAATATATTTAAAAAAAAAAAAAAAGTAGGAAACTACATAAATCTAATGGAATAATTAGTTGATATTAGAAACAAAACATATGTGCAGTTGTTTGTATAAAGCTTACACTATCTTCTGACTATCTTAATAAGCTTTTTGAAGGAAAAGTTATAGATATATTTTCCCTGATATTACAGAAAGACACATGGTCCACACCTTTGATAAATGCTTTGAAATGAATATACGGGTGAGTAAGAGAATTAATGAATTAATAACCTGTCAGGAGGTAGCTGAATGTTCTGTTATGTTTAAGTTTTGTAGACTTAACATTTTTTTTAAAAAAAAAATGCATTTTAATCTTAATTTTCTCAGTATCTTTTCAGACATAAATTAACTATTAGCTCAGCAAATATATTACACACATATATAATTAAACCTACACAGTGAATATACTACATATGCTATATAAATTGTAGCATCAAACTTCATGCAACAATAACAATAAAACCTAATAGTTCCTTCAATATTTTTTTAATTTTTTTTATTTCAGAGACAAAGAGAAAGGAATAGAGAGAGATAGAAACATCAATGATGAGAGAGAATAATGAATTAGCTGCCTATTGCATGTCCTCTATTGGGGATCAAGCCTGCAACCCGGGCATGTGTCCTTGGCTGGAATGGAACCTGGGACCTTTCAATCTGCAGGCTGACATTCTATCCACTGAGCCAAACCAGATAGGGCCCTTTAATATCTTTTAAACTGTGAAAACATAAAGTTTTCTATTCTTCTTAAAGCCCTCATTACACTTCATACCAATCAAAAGTACACATGAAAAATCAGCTTTCATGGGACATACACACAGAAACACAAAATTACATTCTATATGGCCCTGTGGCATTTTGACAAAATGGCCCTGAAAATAATATGAGAAAAGAGTACGAGGAGAGGATCATGAATGTAGAAGGAAATTGTTTTTATTGATTTTCATTGGCAGTACAGTTCATAACACAAGGACTAAATTTATGAAATCAGTTGTTTTGGCAAAATGAGAAGCAGACTACCTTTAGAACTCAGAAGGTTGGCTCTCATATTCTTTTGATTATTAATTTCTGGGTTTCAGTCTGTTTCTGATGTCCAAATGATAAGAACCAGGACAAAATAAAGGAAATTAGATATTTTAAATGAACAAGAAAACTATTATTTTTAGAGACATCCTGCACCAGGTCTTAGACTCTATATTGGTTCTTTCATGTATTATTTAATTTCTTTTCACCACAATGCTAACCAGTTACAACAATAAAAGATTGACTTGGAAACACAGATATAGAATGCAACATCCTTAATGCATTCAGATTTATCTGACTGTTCTAAGATGTACTCCAATTTTTTTCAAATGTTGGAAATTATACAGTTATAATAGATGGTTATCATACTGTCACTGGCTTTTGATTTTTTGAGAACTTTACAGAAGCCAAATTTTAGATATTGTATTTAATATAACAAATAGTATAATATACAAACTACATGAGAATCTGCATCAATTTGTAAGGATTGTTTCTTTGGATGTTAAACAGGTGCAGAATCCCCTGTTATTCTCCCTTGTGTACGGCTCTATTTTCATTTGCTTTCTGACACATTATTAAATGCAATCATAAAGCAGAGTGTTTCCTGGAGCAGAAGAGAAGCAGAGGGAAATTATGTTCCTCAGAATACCCTAAATTCCATAAACAAAGTCTCTCTGTGTATGCACAACCAATTGAACCATGTGGACTCAATCGGTCAATCAATTCTGGTTTAAAGCACAGGTCAGCTCAGTCAAACCAGCAATCAATTCAAGAAAATCAGTAAAAACTTTAACTTTCAGTTTGAATGCTTTGAATATTACAGGTGATGCAATTATTCCAGAGAGAAAGAGAAAAAATAAAAACCTCTAATTATGTAACACTGAGTTTAAAATGATTGAGTTTTAAGTTTGTTCTGTTAAAATAATCTTTTTACTCTTTTTACCTCAGAGTATCATTTTACTGAAAAAGAAGAAAATTAATTTAAATGCAAGGAGACATATTTTTTTTTCTTGAGAAAATCTAGATGCATTTTATAACGAAGGAAGAAAAGCATGATTTTCTATTTTGTAAAAGTTTTAGCCTTGGGAAAAACACAAGGTAGAATCTGTTCGGGGGAAAAAAAGGATCAATGATCTAGAAGAAAATTAAAATTATAAACTTGGAACTTTGCATCATCATATCACTATCTGAAACCATGTATATTATGTGGCCTAAAAAATGAAATCAAACAAACCAACTAAGAAGATTTCCTGGACCAGGCACAGTTGGGAGACAAACCTGAAGTACCAATTATCACCAGGTAGCTGCTGCTAAGTAGATTTTAAAGTAAAATCACAAATAGTCAATCTAGGGGACACCACCAAAGCACAAAACACAGATAACAATGCACTGAAATTGTCATTTATAGCTTTCTTGTAAATTATGTAAACTATGCATGCTCTAGAATTTTCTATTCCATAGAAACCAACATGACAATAAATGTAAGGCATACACTTTCAAAGAGAAGTTTTTGTTGTGAAATGGTTACAATCTGGACTCAGAGAGGTCAGGACAGAAACCAAGATTTCCTTTTAGAAGTGACATAAACTTGCACAAATTACTTAACAGCTTGAATCTTGTTTTGTTGAGAGTAATGAAAACTTTTTTTCCAAATTTGTAATGTTCTTTAACCCAAATACTGTGTCACATGCCTACTAACAGATGTTGAAAAATTGGCATTCAATAAATAGGTTATTATTGAATACATACTGTATTGATACAGTATGTGTTAAATAAATCATTAATTCCTCTACATGATGAAGGGTTCATGTTCTTCTTAGAAAAATTACTAATTAAAAAATTGTAATCAGATGATAAGAAGAAATTAAACACTAACCTTCTAATATACTAAAGCTGAACATTTTTAGACTTTGGGGTGGTAAGAAATCATCGCTTGGGGAATATTTAAAACTTTAGGCATACAGGCAGCATCAAAAATATACTCAGAAGTAGCCTAAGTAGATGACAAAAGCTTGATAAAATGAACTTTGGCAGATGTCCAGTAACACATCATGAAGACTGTCCCCTCAAGGGATTTTAATTAAATGTTTGGCCACTTAGGGCCATTCAAACAATATGGTAATCCACAAGACAAATCCATTTAAGAATCTAATGATACTGGGAGCTTTTGGAGATGCACAAAAATAGAGGTTTCTTTGAAAATTAAATGCTAGCAAAAGTATAATTAAGTGACCTCAAGTAAATTAACTCTGTGGGTGGGCTCTTGGTTACTTAAATGTTAGGGAAGTAATTTATTATCATAGAAAGATATCTAGTCCCATAACCAAGATTGGGGCTATGCATCCAGAAAACATCCTATTTTATTTGTATATACGAATAAAGGGAAAATGAGATAACTATGAAACGGAGTTGATTTATTCTTTATAGGATTTACCCAAATGTATAAACTTGTGTGTAAAGATAAAGGCACCTTTTAATGGACATCATCACAATCTCTACATTTTTTTTTTTTTTTTTTTTTGGTCAGATATGCCTGACCAAGCACATATGCTATTATTACCACAGAAAGACAGGCTGATTTTAGCTTTTGTTATGCCTGAATAATGAAAAGTCATTTTGCCTCACTGTTGCTCAATTTCTTCAACTTGTAGAAGGAACCTAGAGGAGATGATCTCTAAGGTTACTTTCACCTTAATATTTTATATATGTAAGAAAATAATAGCTTATTTAGTAAATAAACCGAACATTTCAGTTATGTTTATACAAATAATGAAGATAAAATAATACATAATTAATTAAAATATATTATCTTCATTCTAATTTCTTTAAGTTAATAGAAAAAGAAGTAAATTCAGAGATATTAAACTACTTTGTATTAAATAAAATTATTGCTTACCTTAGAATATTGTGAAAATGAAAATTTACATCCATCTAACTCAAGTTGGAAATTGTATTTTTTTACCATATATTCTAAACTCTTTGACTTATGTCATTGGGGACTCCAATAAAAGAACATTGAAATGACATGGAGCTTAATCATTATAAGAAAAATATTTAAGTGTATTATTATGAAGATTATGAATAAATATAAGTATTCTCAATTTATACAACTCTACATTCATGTTCTTAATGAGTGTCAAATAAGACTGAAGGACTATACCCAAAATATTTTTTATTGTTAAAAATGTTATTGGGTAGAAGTGTTTTGATTCATTTTATTTTAAGAACATGCTGTTTAAGCCCAGCTGGTATAGCTCAGAGGTTGAGCTTCAATCTATGAACCAAGAGGTTGCCACTTAGATTCCGGGTCAGGGCACAAGCCCAGGTGGCATGCTTGGTCCCCAGTAGGGGGTGTGCAGGAGGCAGCCAGTCAATGATTTTCTCTCATCATTGATGTCTCTCTCTCCCTCCCCCTTCCTCTCTGAAATCAATGAAAATATATTTTAAGAAAAGAATATGTTGTTTAAGAAGGTATAAAAGTCATGTAGATGCTAACAGTCCTCAAGGACTTACGGGACATTTCTTCTCAGAATGAAGATTGGCTTCAAAATTGGTTGTCATTCTTAGTGAATTCAAACATAAACAATCATAGACTTCTGAAATTGAAAGCAAGCAAATGTAAACATGTTCTTAAGGATATAAAAAATAAAAGCAAGCAAATGTAAACATGTTCTTAAGGATATAAAAAATAAAGTAGGATATATACAATTAAGACAAATATCACAGTTTTCAGAAATAAATTCTAAGAGAGAAACTTAAAGTGTTTTCTAGTCATTGGAGTTCTCTATGTAAACAGAAAGTTGCTTCAGTTTCTATTGAGTCTTGTTCTAGGGCCTATGTTTTTTCCCAGTGAAAAATGGAACAATAGGTTTTAGGTCTGCAGTCAGTTACATGTGGCAGTGAGTGTCAGCTTGTAAATAGCTTCACAATTCTGTGCATCACTGCTTCTGTGTATTCTTCTACTTGGCTGGCTGATTCTATTGTTCCCCTTTTGAATGGGTGTATCTAGAATCCCATACTCAGAGACTCTATCATCTAAAGCACATTTGGGTACATAAGAGGCTATTTATTAGGTGTGTCACTAGATTCCCAGCATAATTGGTGTGAAAGGCTGCCAGGCAATTAACTTTTTCATTCAGTGATATCCAAAAATATTACCTAGATAGTAAGAAGATCTTTTACCTGCTTAATTGAATCACTTGTAAAATTATATTTGTCCTTAGAAAGCTCATTAAAATAAAAGTAATAAAAGTTTAGAAAACCATCTTTGTAACTAAATGTCATATCTATCATTTACTTCTCAGGTAAATGCACCCTAGCTAACTAAATTACTATCCATTTGTCTAGTGGGTTTATAAGTTTTTGGTTAAAATTTGCTTTGATGGACTGGCATAGGTACATGGGCATTTAACAAATAAGTTAATATTGCATACACAACCATCAACAATATTTAAGATGAATTACAAAGAACCTCACCAGTGAGAATACTCTATTAAACAGAATGGATTAAAACAAAGAACACAGTAATAACTCTCTATATGAAAGTGTATATCACATAATTTCTTAGCACAGATATATGTCTGTCTTGGAATTAACTGATAAAGTTAATTTATTGGTTTTGTGTTTGTGTGTCTGTGTGTGTATGTGTATACATGTCTGTATGTGTCTGTGTCACAGCGGGCCAAAGTTCCCCTAGTGCTCCTATATAAAATTTTTCAATACGTATAATTTCTTGATTCATAATAGATTCTTATTCAGGACCTCACTGCTTTCAATTGTCAAAGGCCATTTCAACTTAATTAGATATTTAAATCCTAATAATCTCTTTTATCTACTAGAGGATTTCTCTCTTCTTTGAATTCCTATCATATTTTCTATAATTCTTAAGGCACTTAGAAAATTTACATTTTCAGATACATGTTTTGTCTCCCCTTTGAGAGTGTAAAGACCTTGTAAAGCTATCTCATATAGTTTGCCATTCTGACTGTGCTGTGAGAATTCAGTATGTGCCTAATAGGTGTTTTCCTAAAGAAATGAATGGATGAAGAAATGACTGGTTTTAGTGATGGATAAGTATATCCATCATATATATACACATGGTGTCTATAGTGTTCCTTTGGTGGTTGAATTCAGTGACAGCATCAGATTCCTGTAGCACTAACTGGCATGTGACCTTCACTATCAGGTGTATCATGAGTTCAACTTGTTCAGACACATCAGAAAAGTTTTGTTTTCTTCCATAATCACCAGTACAGAGAAGCTATATATACATTTTTGTGTAGAAATTCATGCCATTAGTCCCTGAATCACTGCTGTTGAAAGTGACAATGTTTATTCCATTTAAATAGATTTTGCTTGAGGACCATGCCTTTAATTTTTTTTATTTTCCATGCTGATTTTGTTTTCAAGGAAATTGGAGAAGAAATGACTATTTAGATAGAACTTTTAAAAATAACATTAATTTCTGAAAGGTACAGAAGGAGTACAAGAAAAGATAGTATGGCTAGGCTTTTCTACTTATAAAAGCAAAAATTTCTTTGGAAATTGGCAAAACAGAGAATAAGAAAGAAAAAGTCTCACATGTTTACAAATATTTTTGACATAAAGCACATATAGGTATGCTTTTATGAATGGACTTAACCAAAGACCAAACGTATTAAATAAAATTTTTCCCCAAACATTGAAATTTTCTAAAAACAAGCAAATTCTTAATATGTAAATAAAGAACTTGGGATAATCATTCACAAGCACATACATATTTATGAAGTTTGTCTCATTTGAATATTTGGTTAATGAATGAAAACTCGAGAAAATGTCATAGTGAGAATGTTTATAAATATAATACCCAATGTTATATTATATTAATTATAAATTATAAATGTTATATTATATTAATTATAATACCCAATGTTTATAAAGACAAAGGCACGTGGAATCTGTTGCATAAAATACATTTCTCTTAACAGTGGAGCTCAGCTATGGTCCAGTTGGGTAAAATATCTCCAATCAGAGTCCTAATGATCAATAACACTAACCATTAGGTAACATTTAAGGTTTCTTTATAAGCAAGAAACAAGAAAAGAAAGCACTGGATGTTCTATTTCTGACTCACGTACTTTAAAAATAATAAATTTTGCAAATTACTAAATACATCCTTTTTATCCTCTCATTATTTTCTTTGTCTTGATGCATTTTTTGTCTCAAAGGGGGAAAAAGACATCACTAACTATAACTGACTTAGTTCTTCTGAAATCTGAGAATTACATTACAATGAAATGTCAATAATTTATCTAGTATTTTCTCTTAGACAAAAATGAGGGTATGTCTCCTACAAAAACGCTTAAAGAAGATTATATTTATGTTACACTATATGTTTTTCTTAGACTGCTCAACCCCAGGACCTAGTGAAATGCCAGCTGTTTACTGAGGTGAATGAAATAGCTATCATTTGAGATTTTTCTAAAGGTTGGCTACTGCCCAAAGAAATAGTCCACAATTAGATTTTTAAAAACCTACTATCACTCAGAGCTTTTATAGACCCCCAAAATATATAGTTCTAAGATCTAAAAGATTTCAAAAAATAATATTTATAAATTTGATTTATTTTGACAAATAGAATATAATAAATTTCTCTGAAATTCAAAAACTTTAACAAATAGAATGTTTTATATAGAGAGAGATATAGTCTCTCAAAACAACATTAACCTATTTTTTATTTTTTTCAGGTGGAAGATATAACAATATTTCACTTGAAAATGAATCACAAAAAGGAAGAAATAAAAATCTCAGTTAAAGAGAAAAGAAGAAAAGGTATTTGTGAAGTTAAAACTAAGTGGGTTTCCTTATCAAATCCATATATGTGAAACATAAATGCTTTGTTATTCATATCTTTCTATAGCATGTAGGGACAAAACATGTAGAGATAACTCGTACATAATAGTAATAAGGGAACATACAGTAAATAGTAATATTAGAAGTCAGAATAGTAATAGTAAAAAGGAAAGCCAAAACAAGACATTGACAGCAGTTAGAAAATAATGTGAAATGAAACAGAACTAAAATTACGGCAGGTTGATACAAGCATTTGATAAATCCCTTACATTCTACATTAAAACAAACGTTAAACAATAAATGTGATAGGGATACATATTCAATTAAACTGCAATTCTAAAGAGAAATCTGCAGATAAATTAGTCTAATTGGAATCAACAATATGGCACTAAGCACATATCAGGCCAAATACACCCATCTGGCACCTTTCACCAGTCTGCCTTTCCCATGTAATGGCACCATCAAGAAGAACCAGAATCTTTAGTTTCTCTAATCTAATGGCCTCCAGATTACTTCCTTTAAGTCAATTGTGCTAAATGTAGTCTCTTATCTCCTCATACAGAAGGGAGGTGCTGAATATTTTTTAAATATGTCAGAAGCACTGGAGCTATACTACATAATGAAAGGCTAATATGCAAATCAACCAAATGGTGGAACGACCAGTCACTATGATATGAACTGACCACCAGGGGGCAGACACTCAATGCAGGAGCTTCCCCCTGGTGGTCAGTGTGCTCCCACAGGGAGAGCACCACTCAGCCAGAAGCTGGATTCATAGCTGGCGAGTGCAACGGCAGTTGTGGGAGCCTCTCCTGCCTCCGTGGCAGTACAAACAATATCTGACTGCCGGCTTAGGGCCGCTCCCCGTCAGTCGGACATCCCCTAAGGGCTCCCAGGCTGCCAGAGGGTGCAGGCTGGGCTGAGGGACGCCCCCACCCCAAGTGCATGAATTTCATACACTGGGCCTCTAGTATATTTATAAAGCAAGAGAACTCATAACAAAGTTAATGTGGTTTTAGACTTCTCCAACCTTATCTTTGTGAACTTTACATCATGTCCTCCAAACTTAACTTAGAGTTCTCTTGCTTCCATAAATTTATTTCAGTTATTTACTTAATCTACATCACAAATCTCTAAATACCACTAACTTAGATCCTTTGCATGTGTCAAAACTCAGTTTGATTTTATAATCTTCTTGAGAGATGTCTCTTCTCCTCTCACATCACTGTTTGTACTGTGTTTTATTAGAACTTTATGACACCCTGTATGTTAACTTCCACTTGCTATCTGTCACCTACCAACTGCTATTGCCCCCTATCCTGTCATGTATGCATGCTCTGTTCCTCAGCTAAATTCTACTTCCCATCAGTTGGTAGTTTAAATTTGTAATTCATTTGATTGTCCCATTGAGTAAATATATTTTTAAAATAATAGGCTACACAACTAAAATGTACTGGTTATTTAAAATTACAATGGGTAGGAATTTGAAAGAGTAGGATACACCTCCAGTCTGAAAGACTTAGTAAAAAGATTGGAATTTTGTGCAGACCTGTGGCTCTTTAGGAACTGAACTTATGTTGTACTGAGCTCTGATGCCTCATTTTGAAAAATCATTTTCCAGATTCCTCTCTTTGCCATAATTTTCTTTAGAGATGTTAAAAATTAGAAACAATTTTAAATACCAGTCACAACATAGCATTTAACTACCTAAAAAAAAAAGTTGAGAAGAAAGAAGGAAAAATCATGGAGTAAAAGTAAAATACATCATGAAAGTCTGTCATTATTCTGAAGGGACCTGGTTAGATTATATTATTTTCATTTGTTCTTTCTAACACAAGTGATTCCTATGATAAGTCATACAGTCAGATGTTGGGATCATCAATAGCTCATTATATTCAACAAAGTTTACAGTGTGTCAGAAACAAAAGTCCTTTTATAATTGCATATGCAGATAGATTTTTCAGAATCACTCATGCTTATTATAATTTTCTGAATCCTGGTCACTTGTTATATTTTTATTTCCTAAAGAGCCTTTCATATTTGGCAGAGTTGACTTGAGGGCAAAGAATAGATAACTGTCATTCTTATGTTCCTCAAGAAAAAAAATATATATTTTAAATCTGTCTTCACAAAATGGTGTTTGGATTGAATTCATTGCCTTATTACCATCTGCTTCTCAAAAACAAACAAACAAACAAACAAACAAAAAAACCCAGCTATGTTGTAAACTCCAAGTCAAGAGTCTATAGGTTCTTGATGTGCAATAGCACAGTGACAGATTCCTTTGCGAGGTTCCAAAATGTTTAGTGGTGAAGATGATACTACCATTCAAGTTTGATGGTTCTAAAAGTAGAGGGAATTCTGTATCCGTTTAACAAAAACGCAACACGTTGGTCCTGGGGTCATGGCATACAGAGGAGGCTTTTGGTTAAGCCAAGGTTAATAAGGAACTGCAATGATAACCCATTCCTTCCTACACCAATACAATGCTTCTCTAATGTTTCAAACAGAGAACTGGCAGTTATATCTAATACCAGGACACAAAGTTCCATCAGCCTTCTATTAGTATATAAAGCAGTGCCCTTAACACTTCGTTTAGAAACTTATCAAATTAACAATAATCCTTTTCTATAAAGCCATAGAAAAAATAGTTTAATAGGATGCCAGTGATAAGTAAATTAATGTCACAATGTTCAAATATAATCATCGCAGAACTAGAAGTCATCTATTTTCTGCTGAAGGTATATTAAATAACGTATCATGAACTACTTCCTCCATTCCTAAACACACACACACACACACACACACACACACACACACACACACACACACACACACCACAATACTTTAGTTTTGAAAAGATCAAGTATGCTTCTATTTGTGTCAAAGTGTAAGATTTTTCTTCAGAAAATTGCATACCTGAGGAGGTGTCAACTCAAGGTTGCTATTTTTATGCCGTGAAGGTTTAAGTTCTGCTGCTACCCATGAAAACATGTGATTACGTGCTGCTTTATTCTACTTGTTAAGAATTAATTAAAACAAAGGGCATTATTGAAGGGCTTTATATGTAGATTAAGAAATAAAAACAAACTCAACTCTAATTCTAGGATGGCAACCTAACAATATGAGAAAAAAATAAAAATAAAAACCTACTTACTGTATAATATCCAGGAATACTAATTACACTATGGCTGTCAATTACTTATCTCTAACTTCAATATTCTCCAGGAAGGCACTCTACCCACACAGCTCTGCTGCTCGGTTTCCAGAATGTGGGGTTCATTCATTAATTCATCACACATTGATTACTTAGCCCTCAGGTGCCAGCCTCCTGGAATACTAGTAAATAGGGATACACAGATGCATAAGACACAATTTCTGTCTTCAAGAAACTCACAGTTCAGTTGGAGAGACAGTCATGTAAACAAATCGTTATAATGGAGTGAGATGTGCTAACAGATGCTGGTACAATGGGGCTGTGATTCTAGACAAGGCATTATTTGCTTGGAGATTCCAGAAGGCTTCACAGAGAAAGTGGCATGTGAGCAATACTTTAAGAAAGAATTGGAGTTTCCAAGGCAATTTCAATAAAAATCAATGAATGAAGATGATAAATAGTCATGTGAACTAAGTTACTAAGATTCAGGTGCTACTCGCATATAATACCCAGCTCGAAATATATTAGCATAGCAGAGAACAGACAGTGTGAAGGCAGAGGGCCTCACTCTAATTGCAAGATGGTGAGGTGACCTTGAAAATTTACGTAGAATTTCAATCTCTAAAATGTGGATTTAAAACATGGATTCACAAAGTTGTTGAGGAAAGTATATGAATCTGTTCTGTGAGTTCTAAAGCACCTCACAAAGATTATTTACATAATTACAGCTATTTTTGTCTAGTAAATGTAGAAGTAAAGGTCACTTCATTATAAAGATGTACTTCTTAGGAAACAATGCCAAGAGGCAAATTTCACATCTTTTTAATATAAATATTATTTCAGTAAAGTGAGAGACAGTGAGTTCTTTTTATATTACTTCATTGCCCTTAATGCTAATTATTGAACAAGAGCACCCCATAATCAAGTATGAATCATATTTAGGAGACATCATTTACAGTCAAATAGTAACTGAACAAATTAGTATCCCTGCAATCTCATTGAGTACATATATTTTTCCCAATAATTTAATTTTTACTTCTGAGCTCCATGTAATTACAATTATTATGTGGAAATTATTTTTTAAATACCCTCACCCACACTTAGTATATTAAATAATGTTTTTGTAGTCTATGTGATAGAGTGCTGTGGTTAAAAAATCAACACCCAATTCCAAAGTAATATTTTTATAAACTGTCTCTTGAAATTGATGGTCAATCAATCTGACACAAACCCAGCAGTTTGGCAAGAGCTGGCCTTGAGGGTAGACTTCCTGAAGCATATTCCTAAAGCCAAATTGTAGGATAAACACAGGGACCTTACAAGGAAGTTCTGAGCACTTGTCTCACAGCCAGTGACGGGCTTGCACTGTAATACTGATTTATGGACCAACGTAGTAAAGATCTGTTGCCAGCATTTGCTTCCTCTATTTTTAGTATGAACACACTATTTCCATTTGAAATACTATCCCTTTTCAGCTTTAATCCATGCTGTTTCTGTAGCGTGAGTTCCAATCCCTAGTTCTAAGGTAGACATGTGATTTGGTCTAAGCTAGTGAGAATATCACTTTTCCTCATTCACGTAACTGGTTCAAATATGTCCATGTGACCCCATCAGAGACTTTGAGACTGTGCTGGAATGACTGACAGCAACTATATGTTAATGGCAGAAGAGAATGGTTTCTCTGAGGATGTAAAGAGAGATCAAGAGATGGAGAGAGTAAAATGGGGCCTTGGTGACCACATTTGACCTTCTCTCCAGCCATGCAAGGTCAAATTCCAAACTTTTAAATATCTTAAGAGATGGACATCCCTGTGATGAAAGCTTATTTGGGTCAAGTTTTCTATCACGTGCAATGTAATTAACAGGTGCAATCAATATTAACAATTTATGCGTCATCTCTGTTACTAGCAAGACAAAAAAATACAAAAAATACAGCTTATTTCTAGTCTGTGCTTCCCTGGCCACCCTTCACTGTCTGAGTTCCTCTTGTATATCCAGGCCTGTCGCTTCCTAACTGTAAGCCTGTAGAGCCTTCATCTTCTAAGGGCTCAGCCACATGCTGTCAGTGACTTTGTAAGGAATGGGTTATGCTCACCCATAACTAAGTGGTCTTTCATGTGACCCGATGCTCATAATTACTCTGTTCTCATTTTAGCTTACTTCCGTGCAGCCCCTTTCAAGTAGCAATATAAAAATGCACTTTAATGTTATACCCACAGCATGATTTTCTGTTTCTGGTTTACAGTTGAATTATTTCATCTCATCATAGTTGTCTTTTTACTCACTGGTACTTTTTTCCTCCAAGGGTATTTTGCTCTGATGCATTGTGGGTCTCTGTTAGAACAACATTCTGATGCAACATTCCTACTGAATCCTTTGAGAGAAGAACTTAAACTTCACTGGGTTAAGTGCATTTCCTTTATTGAGTGGCGACAACAACGTTACTTAAGGAATTAAGCTTTTTCTTTTTTCTCTTTTCAACAGCACCAGTGGGATGTTTTCTTCTGAAAACCTGAATGCCTGGCATATGGAAAAATCCACTATTTGTAGTAAAAGCTTAGGGCTTCTGATGACTTTTGTGGGCAATCCATATAAACTTACTCGTTTGGAATTAACAGGTCTGTCCTTGCATAAATGAAAAGAAAGTCTGCAAAGTAATTCTCTGCTAATCAGAGCAAAGTAGTCTTGGGTTCCACTGACATGGACAGATTATAACTGGTATCAAGCCTAAGGACTAGCAATAAGTATATTACTATGGATTAGAAAGTGTCAATATTTATATCCCTTAGTACCATGTAACCTTTATTAGAAAATAGAGTAACCTTTACCCCATATTGTAACACTATGATCATTAATGTGCTTATGAACTTGATAAATATACATCGTGTCTGGAGACTGGGTATAACCATAGTTATGAAGTCTGGAAACATCTCCCATTAATCTCAGTTTTCAAAACTCCTGATATATTATTATTCGTTCACCTGTCATTTAATAGTATTTAGTAATTATTAATAGCTTTCTTTTATACATTTATTCAAAAAGTATTCATTGGGTACCCATAATTACAGAAATCTTGAAATGAATGGTCATGACAAACTTATGTGCAAGAAAGACATCCCCTTCTTTATGGAACTCATATTCTAACAAACCCTCACACAGATAATTGTTTCATTAAAGTTTAGAGGAGTGAAAATACTGTGCAGCTTGTTCTACATTTATTATTGTGAAAATATACAACTAAGCCACAAGTTACCTGCGCATGTGCAACACTTTAGATAGCTCACAATTTGACTTGTCAGTTAATCATACTTCAATAAACTGGGGGAGAGGGCGTTCATCGGAATGCTTTTTAATTAGATAGACAACCTGGTGTCTCCCATCACATCAGGCATGATGGGATAGTTTTCATCAGCATGCAGTGAGGGACCCAAAGCGTCAGCATAAGCCAGCCAGAAGGGATGGCTGGAAGCAGAGAAAGTTTTCCTTTTCTTCAACATGCTGACCATCCCTAAGACTTTAGAAAACCTTAAAGAACATGCAAAATAAACATGCAATTGTAATATCACTGCTTCTTTTCAATATTCTTCTAAAATGTAAACTGTTGAAATGTAAAACCTGGACGAGAATTAAAACCCTGACATGTTAAAAAAAAAGTAAAATAAAATAAAATAAAGGTTGCTTGAAGAATTCATTACAGATTCAGTCAAAAAGGTTTTTTCTATCAAATGGGAACTTGACCACTTTTCTATGTCTCACATTAGTGCTGAGTTTAAATAAATACTAGCCTCAAGGGGAAAAATGTTCAAAATTAAATGAGTTACAGGTGAAGACATATGACATATTTTCTTTTGCAATGATGAGAGATGTCCAATCAAATCAGACCATTCAGCACATGATAAAACAACATTGGTTTCAAAATGTAGCAATGATGAATTCATAAAGGAAGCTCTAAAACCAATCAGCCATCCAACCAATCAATAAATTAACTGAGCAGTCTCTTTGCTCCTGCTGCTTCTCTCTTTCTATATAGATGCGTGTATTTTGAGGAGTACATTTTGAGAAGGGAGAGAGACAACCCTTTGACTCTTGTGGAGTAATAGTCATTAGATAATCAGGGACAGGCAGAGATGGTGGCTCCTATTACAGTGGGCATTTGTCCCAAACATGCAGCTGTACATGCCTCACTGTTTGTAATCCCAGAATTTTTTTTTAAAGTAAGTGATGACCAAGTTTGGAGAGCACTGGTGTGGATGTCGAAGATTATATATTGGTAATCATGTTAATGGATAGTGGACATATGCGGGGGTATTTGCTCTTGATTATTTGCCCTTAACAGCAGCTTCAGGAGAAATCCACATGAAGTTATTCATTAGTTTAATCTTCAAGAACATTTAGAGTCCATCTTACTAGTTTTAAAAATTGCTGGGAGGAAAAAGAATGTTTCAACTACTTGAACATTAAACCTATTTTTTAAATTGTAAGTATTTTAGTTAACTTGAAACCATATACTCAAATTTACTCACATAATGTCAAATTTAACTACTCACATAATGTCAAAATCTATATATATAAAAGGCTAAGTGTCCATCCATCTGACCGGTAGCTATGACGCGCACTGACCACCAGGGGGCAGATGCTCAATGCAGGAGGTGCCATGACACACACTGGCCATTTACAAAGAAACGGCACCACGGACTGGCACTGACAAACCAACATTCGCCTTTGCCTAAGTGTGACACAGGCCCCGCCACCACCCTGGAGCGACATCCCCACCAAATCGCAGCCAATGCTGCCAAGACTCCATGGCACAAAATGCGGCCCACAGTCTAGCCCAGCCCGGAAATGGTGGCTGTGGATGCCAGGTAATGATGTCACATAGCAATGCCCGGCTTCCTCTCCCTAGCAACTGGCCTCCTTGGAGTTTCTTCAGCCCAGGAACCCAACTTGCTTTATAGCCAGGTGCAAACATTTTTACAGTTTAACCAAGTGTTTGTGAAGCATTTTCCCGTGCCTCATCTCATTTGATCCTCACAGAAATCCTGAAGTAGGTGGATAGGAGACTCAGTAGAATCCTATTTTCTTTTCATTAGCCGGAAAATGGAGATTTAGAAAGTTTAGAAACTTGACCCGACTAAAGAGCAGTAAGAAATAGTGGACCTTGAAAATGACTTCAGGTTTTCTCACTGCACAGAATATAGTCAAACACTGCTGCAGTTAAATATTTTACCCTTTGTTCCCCCTGCGTGATCTACAATAATAATCTGCTTGTGTTGATCTTTACTGCTGTGTTGCTGACAATTACCTGAAAGAGAAGTTGGGCTGCTTCACTGGGCTAGAAAAAGTTTAGCTAAATCAGAAAGCAGGTATAATTAAGCAAGTTTATTCTATGTATGTAAAAGGCTAAGTTGACTCACATGTGTGATACATATAAAGCTCTTGCTGGTGCAAATTGCATGCATGTGTTTAGGTGTGTCATTGTCAATCGTGAATTTGGTTGACATTTCTATTATAGAGAAAGGGCAAATAGCGATATTAAAATATTTCTTCTAATTAATTCCCTTTCAATGTGCATGAATCCGTGCACTGGGATACTAATCAAATATGAATGAGGACTATTGTGCACAGAAAGTTTTAATAGCAGCTGTTGTCCTTTATTCTCATTTATCTCTTCATATCAATGATTAAATAAACAATTTATGTGTGTTTATAAATTCTTATGTGGAATTTATAATATAAGAATTTATATTTATTTCTGTGCATAAATAGAAATTATGTTAAAAATTATTTCTCTCATGTAAATATATAAATTTGCAAAGGAAATACTTTAATATGATGGATGGAAGTAGCATTTAAACAAAAATAATTTATTTTTAAATGTTTAACTTGTTATGCTTTAGAATACTTAATTCAAAAAAATTGTTCCTTTTTGAATAATTAAATCTAAGTCAGTTTAAAACAGAATTTCCTCAAAAAATGTATGTGTGTGTGTGTGTGTGTGTATACACACACTTTCAGAATTATCTTCAAAACTAGAGGGATTTTTAAGTCCTTGTCTAAGTAATTAAAAGTGCTGTATATATTTGAAAAAAATTAAACATTTTCAATCATTAGAAACCAACCACACTTTGCACAAACTAAACACTAGAAAATCTGAGTTATGGCAAGTGCAATGGAGAACTTTTAAAATATATAAAATTAGATTAATATAATCCCCATAATAACTCAAGGAGGAGAAGTTGTTTGTCCATATTCACATTTTCTATAAATAGTGGAACTGCTGTTTAAACTCAAGACGCCTGACTCCAGAATTAACCATGGTGTGTGCATACATATTACAGAAAATAAAATCACGTATAAGATATACCTTAATACAAATGTAGAAAGAATTAGTGATAAGTGGGAATGATGCACAAGTGTCTTATTAAGCAAGTAGGCATAGATTGGACTATTTATCTTAGCTAAGCCTCCTTCTGAATAGCCCAAACCTAACTACCTATGCATATCAATTTCATCAATAGTAAGTATAAAGGAGGTACTAAAACTACTCTGATTAATTGATAACTAAGATTTAAATTGTCTTAGCTATCTTGATAAGTGGAACAATATACAAAACTTTACTAATATAAAATCAGTCAAATGATGCTAACACTAATATATAAGTCAACCCATAGACAGATGTGGGTTGCTTTAGATAGCAAGATTGTGTGTGTGTGATGTAAACAACACAACATTGTATTTCAGAGAGAAATAGTTTAAAATCATTCTTCAAGTATTGCAGGGGGTCTTCTCAAAGGATCAATTTACAAACTATATAAACCAGGTGACAGTGCCCTCTTGAGGATGCTCCTGAAATCTGACACCAGCTACCTGTCCAGGAATTCTGCAGGTACAGTCTTCCTTTCTATATCCTAGATCCTTGTCTTTATTTTTACAATTTTAAGAAAATACAATGCAATTAAAGAGCTAGTCAGACTGATTCTTCAAACTTTTCCTCAAAAGGCAGCCTTTGCAACACTATCCAATTTAATTCAAGGATACAGATCATATAGTTTGGGTTCTCATAACTACAGGAAAGATATGTTGCAATAATTGAACATATAGAGAGCATTATGGCTTAGTACTGAGGATTTCAACCAAAAATGTTTTACTAACACATACCTATACCAAACTAAGGCAAATCAGAAATTGTATTCAAAGACTCTAAATATGCTACCATGATTTGTATTCGCCTGCCCTTCTGCTTATCGTGGCATGATCTCGAACAGAAAGAATATAACAGCCAGTCTGAATGTTTTGTGACACTCTTGATTTATTTTTAGTATAGTTCCTTCCTTAAATCTAAATGTTTGCAATCAGAATACAAATACCCATAAAACAACTTTGGAATAATCTAAAAAAAGGGCAAAAAAAAAAAGGAAGACAGAAAAGTTAAAATAAAAACTATCTAACTTTTATCAGGAAGACAGAGATTCAGAGGTTTTGTTTGGGGGAAGTATCAGAAATTAAGAAAGCAGGAAAACAAAGTATAAGATTCATATGGATTTTCTTTCGTGAAGTCATAGTAATTCCTATGTGTCCACTGTGCTAGAACAAATTCATAAAATACTTGGAAATTATAAGTCATTAATTTATAGACTGGCTTACATCATGAAAAATCTAGCTGGTTATTTAGATGTTTTTCTTGGCCATAGAGGAGACATGGAAGAGGTGAAAGCAAAAGTTAGGTAACATGCTTGGAAGTGACTCTCCACACCCTGGTAGTTGAACGTTAAACCTGAGGCAAAGGAGTGAGAGGCCAAAAGCCACTGCCTTCCCTCTGTTCATCTGTGTTTCAGCTCTGCAAAACTGGGCAATACTTAAAAACAACAAACTTTACAAAAATTAAAAAAGGAAAGAAAGCTACAGTGAGTCTTCTGATTATATTTATTTTCCCAAGAAACTTCACCAAGCTTATTAAAAATACCCAGTTAAATAACTGAGAAATCCTTTTATAATTGTTTGCTGAAGCACCAAATTATATCATTAAGAACACAAACAATTTTATTGTTTTGCCACTTAGTACTCAGTAATTATTTAGGCATTTACAAGTATGGTTCTAATTTATTATCCAAGGTTTAATAAGTAATTATTTTCTTGTAAAAATCCAGATAAAATACAGAAAATTGAGAGTCTTTGGCATCCTGGCATGAGGAAACATAGAAATAAAGCTCAAGATATAAAACCAGTCTCTTTTTTAGCCTGTTTTTATTAAAATATATTTTATTGATTTTTTTACAGAGAGAAAGGGAGAGGGATAGAGAGTTAGGAACATCGATGAGAGAGAAACATCGATCAGCTGCCTCCTGCACACCCCCCACTGGGAATATACCCACAACCAAGGTATATGCCCTTGACTGGAATCGAACCTGGGACCCTTTAGCCCACAGGCCGATGCTCTATCCACTGAGCCAAACCGGTTAGGGCTAGACTGTTTTTTTTTTTTTTTTAAGTGTTTATATGGCTGGTGGTTAAATTAAAAAAGAAAATGAGAAGGGAGGAGGCAAAGTATATTTCTGTCACAGAATTCCTATTTTTATAGCAATATGGGATGAAAAATGAACACTATATTGATGTAAAAAGGTATGCTTTTAAAATGTGCAGCCAAAGTATTACATCTTTTGGCTTTTCTCTGCAAAGCCTTGAACACAATTTCTGGAATCTACTTTGTTAATGCTGAGAACCCCAGGCCTTCTGCACAATTTGCTAATTTCTTACACACCCCACCCTAAAATCTGGAATCTGTTATGTTCCACGAATCTTCTCATTACTGTGACTCCATGGCAAGCACCACTGTTACATGTTTACGTAGTTATCTATTTCTTCATTTGAAAAGGCAGACATGATCAATTAAGGAGAGTGCTACTTTCAAGTATGAATTCCATTTGAAGCTACCATCTTCTCTCCTTTCTCTCATCTTTAGGCATCCTTACAGGAATGTAAACTTCATCCAATCATGTCCACTTTTCCACCTCCCATTGACTTGTAAGCTTCTTATGTTTCAGCCTATGCCTTTACCATGCCCAAGTTGCTCTCTCGCAGGTTTAGAAGGATCTACTTTATAAATTCAACAGCCTGCTCAGGCCTCATCCTCACTTAATCTCCTGAAAATACTGAGGTGGGTGAAAACTCCTGGGCCCTCATGACATCAAACTTGCTTGGCTTTGCCTCTCTGGCCATCCCTGTTGTGTTGGGCCTTACGTCCACCCACCCACACACCCTTGAAGCCTAATTGTTTTCCACAATATTTGTTTCTGTTTTCCTATGTAATCATTGTTTCAGCAATGCCATGACTTTAAAAATCACTTCCATCCAGAGAGAGAGAAACATCGATCAGACCATCAAACCTCATAGGGAAGGTAGGGGAGGGTGGGGGTAAGGGGGAGAGATCAACCAAAGGACTTGTATGCATGCATATAAGCCTAACCAATGGACACAAACAACAGGGGGGTGAGGGCATGAGTTGGGGGGAGATGGGGGGATAATGGGGGAATAAGGACACATATGTAACACCTTAATCAATAAAGAAAATAAAAAAATAAAATCACTTCCAGCATGGTGGTTTGTGTATATATAGTATATCTCTACATTTACCTTTGTCTTAGATTCTAATTCTTTATTCTCCATATTCTCCCTATATTCCTGGTCATCCTCCTATGTCTAAAATAGTGTAAGCACCTCATATATTATGTCCAAAATTAAATACATCAAATGCCTTCTTAAGTCATTCTCTACTTCCTGTTCTCTAACGTTTTTGTGGCTATTAAAATGCCCAGAATTTTCTTGGAAACTTCGCTTTAATATGTCTTCCCATAAAATTAGCTATCATATTTCGTACACTGAAATTCTTCACTATCTTTCTCATATGCAATTTCTCCTTAAATTCTGCTACTGCTAACCTGTTTCATTCTCTGTGTCTTTCTTATGGCCATATCGTAATAGCCTCCTAAGCTGCCTTCCCTCATTCCACGTTATTGTCTCTTGCTGTCAGATTAGTCTTTGTAAAGCTGAAAAATGTGCAAAAAATTGCCATTGTATAGAAGTTAGACTGGTTGTCTTAAACTGATGTATAGACCTTGCATAATCTGGCTCCATTTTACCTTCCCAACATTTTGTCTGCCCTGTGACCATTCAATCCTAACATTAGTTGACACAAGTTTAGTGTTCTTTCAACTTTATTCATCTTTCTAAGCTATTCCTGCCCTTTCTTAATGTTCATATGTCCAAATTATATTTTTTCTATAGGCAAACACCACTTACACATGAAAGCCTATTTAATGACCTGCCATAAGGACAATACAAATACCTCACACTACTTGAAGCCAGACCTTTTGCACTAAGTCTTTATGTACATTATTGTGCTGAAAGCAATTTCCTTTTTCTGTTATCCATACTGAAAATTAGTTGTAGTTTAAGACTGTTTATTACACTTTGCTGAACATCACATTTATCTTTGTATAGTTTTCTCCCCCAAAGAGTAAAATCCTTGAGATCAACATCCACATATGATCCCTCCCCAGTGCTTAGCATCATGCTTCCAAGAAAATAAGCTAGGAGTTAATTTACAAGCCTCTCTTTACTTGAAACAACCTGCATAAACTCTCCTTAAATATATATGTATATATTTATATACAACGGTTTTGATGACTTACTGCAACATATTCATCCAAAATTAAAATATTCTCCATGTCAATGTAATTACCAATCATCAACGCAATAGGCAAAGATCAAAAGGAAATAAGACACTTCCGTTGGGAAAAGAGTGTCTGTAACAAGAATTTCCGACTCGCTACTATTACTCTAATATTTTGACGATTACCAGGGAAAGCAATGCCAAGCGTTCCCATTCTCTGATCTTACCTACAGAAGCCAAGAAGAAAGGAAGGAACCATCACTCAAACACATAAACATATAAGGAGAAATCAAGCCTTGAAACACATATTGAAATGAAATGTGACTGAGAGCTCCGCCTTTTCAGGCTGCTGAGCCAGGTTGCACACTCAGCTGATGGAAACCTTAGTGCCCTAACCCGCTGAACACTGTGGATCAGAAACATCAGGATGTAGTTGCAGAGGGAATCCCGCCTGGATTCACATGATTACCTTTTTGATTAACTTTCCTACTCCCATTGCTACCATTTGTCCCCTGTTACACACAAACTCTCTGGAAGGAAATGATACTCAGTTCTATGAAAAGAAAGCTTTCTTTCTATTCACGGTTTGTTTCATGCCCTTTGGATAGCATTTATTTTTTCCGTAGAAATATTCAAATATGCTTTCATAAAGCAGAATTTCTTTAAAAAGAATAGATCAAAACATGGAATGGCATTTCTACATCTTCAATATGAGGAACCATGCTGATTGGGCTAAAAAGCTACATAAGCAAATTGGATCCACTTGTTTGAGGGCAAATTGCCCAAGTAATGCCAACTGAAGTGCTGGTCTGCTTGGGGGCGATTCTCCGCTTTGTAGGATTGCTCCGGCAAGGCTGCCTGGACGTCGATGTGCCTGCTACACCGTGCTTCTCTGGGCTTTGCTAGGATTGTCCTTGGCTTCCAGCACTCAAGAGTTCATTCTTTGATTTTCATCTGTGAGGTTAGAAATCGCAGTCATGACAATTAGCAGGGACTGGATTTCTACAGGGTAAACAAGGAGATTGCGCCTCAAAATGTACTAAGTAGAAGACTGTAGGGTGAAGAAAAATAAAGCAGCAGTATCTGAATAGTAAGTCACTACTCTGCCAGAACATAATCATCACTCATAAAGCATCCCCAAAAGGATTACCAAGCAAACAATTCTAACAGTAGGTAGACAGTGCCATACCCTAGGCAATTCCCCTATGAACAAACAAATTCCAGGAGAAAATGTATATTCCACCCTCTTTCAGCAGCACTTAGCTGTAGGATTTCATCCTAAGAGTCACATAAATGATGAGCATGCACAAAACAAAATCCCCACAGAGTTGTTGCCCTAAATTGGTCTAGCATTATAGAATTTTAAAATTTTAATGATGAATAGTTTTCTGCAAGCACTGTTAAAGGGATGTCAGTATATCAAAAATCCCTTGAACTTTTCTTATCTCAGAAATCTGAGAAATTTTTTCCACCCTCTCTCCCCAGCTCTGTATCCCCATGGGCTTTTCTGGTCCAGGTATCTTCTCATCATACCTGTTATTTCAATGGTGACTCAGGGGAAAACATTTTTCTTGACTAAGTGGCATATGATTTAGTTTTTCAAAATTTGACTTTTAGTGTCAAAACCGAAAAATATATACAGGAGGCCATTTACCTGGGCAACTTGTGTCTTTAATAACAGTAATTTTAGCTCAAATGATCCGGATTAGAAAAACATTACTAAATGTTGAGGATGCTTAAGCATGTGATGAGTAAAGACTAACCTGATGAATTGTTGAATGACTAAGTATTTGCCTTGTGTTCGGTTTTCCAATCTATCCTAAACTCAAGAAATGTTTCTAGTTTCTGATTAATAATGGATATGCTCTATGCTCTCAAGTGAAACACTTTAATATTGATTTCAATTAATTCAATGTACTAAAGTGATTTAAACTAAAGCAATATAGATCATCATACATGTACACAATTTTAAGTGGATGCAATTTTATACAAAAAAAATCTATTAAAAAGCATTCCTTCCTTTTACGAATATAATACAATTTGTTGAACAAAAGTAAAAAATGATACAAAAGTTTTTTTATCAATCAGTTTGCTTCCATTTACATGAAGTCCTAAGACACGATCTACACTAATAAAAGAGTAACATGCTAATTGACCATACCTTCATAATGCCCACCAGCCAACCAGGAGTGAGTATGCAAATTAGCTCAACAAAGATGCTGGGTTAATTTGCATACGCAGGCACTGAGTGGCCAGGGGTGGGGCAGGATGCTTGCATCATCGCCATGGCAATGATGGAGGCATTCCGCACCACCCCAGCTGCTCCAGGACTCTGGGCAGCATGGGAAGGTGGAAAGGCGGCTCCGGGTTGACTGTCGCTTCTTAGCTTAAGATGAAATGTGGCTGAATTTATTTTTTTTAGTTATGAAGTGTGCTTACACATACACACATGCACAAACACATCCCAACCAACCAAAAAAACAAAACAAAACAAAGCAAACAAACAAAAAACCCCATACCATATCATTTAGAGAAAATAAGCCTTTTAATTGTTCTTCTAACCAAGTTAGAATGTGTAGAGTCCAGTAACTATTGTTCCAGAGATAAGAATAAGGGTCACGAAACAGAGAACATTAGGAGGCAGACTTGGGTCTCTAGAGTTGAGATATCAAAACCATAATCTGTAAACCACAGGCCATCCTACTTTCAGACATGTCTCCTCTGCTTGAGGAGGGAGGGCCTTCAGTTGGCTTTTAGCCTTCAGAGGCACTCGTTTTTACATCTGATGGTAGAAGGACTTGTGATGAACACTCAACTGTCCTCACACTTTCACAAAAGCACAATGAACTCTATTAAACTAAAGACAAATGCCAAATAGCATCTAGGATGTTGGTGTTTCAAAACACACGACTGAGTAAAAAAAAGCTAGTGTCTTCTGATTTTTAGGGTCCATAATCCATCTGGAAATGGTTTCACTGTTTTAGGATAATATCAATAATGATAATTAATATTTTTTTGTATTATACGGTACTGTTCTAAATACTTGGTATGCATTATCCAGTATTTTCTCTTTGCAACACTCTAGGTAGTAAATTACCATGATCATTCCTATATTACAAACTAGGAGTCCTCAACTAAGAGAAATTAAGAAGCTTACCCCAGGTTAAGCAGCAGATTTGGGATGGGGCTGGGATTTTAAAATACATAGACCATACAACACTGCATAGGAGTATCATAGGAGCATTGTTAGTATACCAAAGAATTACAAATTATTCAATGTTTAGCAATAGGAGAATTGACAAATAAACTCTAATATAGGCCTTTAATAATATAGGGGGGAACAATAGTAGGTTTAGAGTTGCAAATATGCAAAACAGAGTTTATTCTTATATTACTACTAGAGGCCCAGTGCATGATTGAATCATGCACGTGTAGGGTCCCCTACACGCTTTTGCTTTCGATTGCGGGGGAGCTGGGTGCCTGTCCGCTGGTGCACCAGGCCTTTCAGAAGCCTCCAGCGTGGCGGAGGCTTCTGAAAGGACTGGTGCCGGAGCAGCCAGGCACCCAGCTCCCCGACTTTTGATGGTCCGTGGCGGGACGTGAGTTCACTGCCCCAGAGGCCCCTTCTGTCCCACAGCACAGCCATGGCGCAGATGCTGAGCTCGCGCCGCCAATGACGATGCAAGCTCAGCGTCCTGCCGGCCCAATCGGCTACCCCGGCCACCCCGAGTCCCGCCCCCTGCACCTCCCTCTGGCCCAATCGTGGGCGTAGCGGAGTGATGGTAATTTACATATTACCATTTTATTAGGTAGGATTTATTAATTATTGTGTTATCTTTTTTCATAAGAACAACTGTAAACCTACTTTTTCCCTACTGTGTATACTATATACAATTGAAAATCAGTGAACAATAGCTACTCACATCAACATGGATTAATCACAAAACAACATTTCTGGTGAGTATATCAAGTCACAGAAGAATATATAGGATGGGGCAAAAGTAGACTGACAGCTGTAAGTTTGTGAAACACAGAGTTTATTCTTGGATTATCATTTATTTATTATTGTATTATTTTTCATACAAACAACTATAAACCTATTTTTGCTCCATCTTGTATAAAGTATGAGAATATTTATATTCAATTCATAAATGGAAAACAAATCTATGGTTTTTGAAGATGCATACTGTTTTTTTTAATTATAAGGAAAAATAAGATAGCAATAAACCCCATTTCTTTTCTATATTATTTCTTATTCCATCTCAAATAGTCCCCTAGGTAGCTTTGTATTTATTTCGTTCATATTTAAGCTTCTTACAACTAATAAAGAACTAATTGTTGTTTTCATTTCGTACATTATGATTCTAACAGTGTGTTTTAATGAATGTTTGGGTTTATAATGAGTAATATAATAATTACAATAAAATTTTAGCATCAACTATCAGAAACTAAGCATATAGAGCAATGTTTAATAAAATTATGTGCCAAGTTCCTCTGCTACTGGTAAATGTCAATCAAAGCCTGATATAGAATGACTTTCTCTAAATTTTTCTCCAGGGTCAAGTAATTTGGCTTAACTCTGGAGAACACCCTTCTTTTCCATATCTTGTAATTTATTCTCTGCAACTAGATCTCCGCTTCGACCATACTTCTAAAATTGGAGGTCAGGCTGTTGCTCAGAAGTCCTGGCCTGGGCCCCGACCATCTGCTGCCAGACTTTATTGAATCCATTTACTTGCCTGCCTGAATTCTGAATATTGCTTGTTGCCATCTACATCTGTCATTGAACTCTGGTCATCAGTCAGGAAACACGTGTCACCTGTCATCTACCTGTCTGATTGAGCCATTGCCTCCTTCTATTAACGTACTATCATTTTAAAGCTCATCTGGGTTTCCACCATTTAAAGCAAAATCCACACCATAAATACTGGCCCCACAGCAGGGGGTAGTGGGAGAGATGAGAGCTGGCTAAATAATCTCTAGAGGGCACTCTTCAGCATTTCTTCTACAAAAGAAGCAATAGATAAGAAAGAATGAATGCAGCCTGGCCAGCGTGACTCTGTGTTTGAGCATCGACCTATGAACCAGGAGGTCATGGTTCAATTCCCAGTCAGGGCACATGCCCAGGTTGTGGGTTCAAACCCTCATGGGGGGAATGCAGGGGGCAGCCAATCAATGATTCTCTCTCATCATTGATGCTTCTATCTCTCTCTCCCTTCTTCTCTGAAATCAATAAAAATATATTTTAAAAAAATTAATGAATACATTCAGTAGGAGAGGATGAAATATTCCCAACTAATGTCTATTATAGTTATACTAGAGGCCTGGTGCATGAAATTCGTGCATGGGGGAGGGAGGGGTGTCCCTCAGCCCAGCCTGCACCCTCTCCAATCTGGGACCTCTCTCACAATCCAGGACTGCTGGCTCTCAACTGCTCACCTGCCTGCCTTCCTGATGGTCCCTAACCTCTTCTACCTGCCAGCCTGATCACCCCCTAACCACTCACTCCCCTGCCAGACTGATTGATGCCTAGCTGCTCCTCTGCCAACCTGTTTGGCCCTAAATGCCCTCCCCTGCAGGCCTTGTCACCCCTAACTGCCCTCCCCTGCAGGCCTGGTCCCCCCCAACTGCTCTCCCCTGCAGGCCTGGGTCCCTCCCAACTGCCCTTCCCTGCAGGCCTGGTTGCCCCCAACTTCCCTCCTCTGCCAGCTTGGTCATCCCTAACTGCCCTCCCTTGCAGTCCTGGTCCCTCCCAACTGCCTTCCCCTGCTGGCTATCTTGTGGTGGCCATCTTGTGTCCACATGGGGGCAGGATCTTTGACCACATGGGGGCAGCCATCTTGTGTGTTGGAGTGATGGTCAATCTGCATATTATTCTTTTATTAGATAGGATAGAGGCCTGGTGCATGGGTGGGGGCCAGCTGGTTTGCCCTGAAGGATGTCCCAGATCAGGGTGGGGGTTCCCTTGGGGCATGGGGCAGCCTGGGCGAGGGGCCTGTTGTGGTTTGCAGGCTGGCCATGCCCTGTGGTGACCCAGGCCCTAGTATCTGGGGTTTATTTATCTTCTATAATTGAAACTTTGTAGCCTGGAGCAGAGCCAAGCCTTCTGCTTGCTCCTTTTCGGCAGCCATTTCTGTCGGGATTTATGTATCTTCTATCATTGAAACTTTGTAGCTGGCCAGGGTGTGCGGAAAGCTTGGCTTCCTCCATTGCTGGGGAAACCAAAGCCTCCCTCCTGCTCTCTGTGGCCGTAGCCATCTTGGTTGGGTTTATTTGCATATTCGCTCCATATTGGCTGGTGGGCATGGCTTGTGGGCATGGCCTGTGGGTGTAGCAGAGTGATGGTTAATTTGCATATTACTCTTTATTAGATAGGATTTTGCAGAGCGTTTCTTTAGATGCTTAGTTGACCGACATTTAGAGACTCTTGAATGTTTTATTATTGGCAACACAGAGATGAATAACACATGGCCCATTCATAATGTACTTTCTCAAGATGCTTGCTAATTTCCTGTATGAGAAGAATACATAGAACTTGGCTAGAATTGCAGTTGAAGTATGAACATAGTGCATTAGTACCAGGGGAATACCCTTCCAGGAGAGCTCTGGATATCGAAGCTGAACCTTAAATAAAATCAATAATGGCATAACATTAACAAATAAGTAGTTTAGCATTTGCCAATAATTGAATGAAAGGACATCTAAATATTATTTAATTCTCAAACAATTGCATTGGTTGCATTGTTATTCCCAATATACAGATGAAGAAACTGAGTTTCCTGGAAATCAGATAAGATATTTCAAGGATGGAGAATAGGGCAAGAATTGGGGCAGAGATGGGGTTGGGACCATGAAGAAAATGACACAAGGCAATTATGCATTAAAGTTCATTCAAAATGAAGGTGATGGCATTAGAGAGATACTAGTGTAGTAGATTGCCTCTCATGTAATCTATATATATACATATATATAAAAGTCTAAGCGACCATCCCAACCGAAACAACTGAACAGATGACCGTACAGGCTGCGTGGGGTGACCAGGCCAGCAGGAGGGCAGTGAGGGGAAACCAAACAACTGAACAGCAGGCTGCACGGGGTGACTAAGCCAGCAGGGATGGGGGGCAGTTAGGGGCAACCAGGCTGGCAGAGGGGGGCAGTTAAGGGCAACCAGGCTGGTGGGATGGGCAGTTAGGGATGACCAAGCTGGTGGGGGTGGGGGGGTGGGAGGGGGACAGTTAGAGGTGACTAGGCCAGTGGGGGGGGCAGTTGGGGGTGATCAGTACTGCAGGCAGAGGCAGTTAGGGGTGAACAGGCTGGCAGGGGGGGCAATTAAAGGCAACCAGGACGGCAAGGGGTCAGTGAGGGGCTATCAGACCAGCAGGCAGAAGCTGTCAGGGGTGATCAGGCTGGAGGGGGGAGGGGGGAAGTTAGGGGCAATCAGGCAGGCAGGCAGGTAATCGGTTAGGAGCCAGCAGTCCAGGATTGTGAGAAGGATGTCCGACTGCCGGTTTAGGATCGGGCCTAAACCAGCAGTAGGACATCCCCCGAGGGGTCCTGGATTGGAGAGGGTGCAGGCTGGGCTGAGGCGACCCTCCCCCTCCTGTGCACAAATTTTGTGCACTGGGTCTCTAGTAAATTATGAAAAATATTTTTAATGAAAGAATGAGTATTACATGGTTTATTCTAACTCAGTTTTTACCTTTGCAATTTAACAAAGTTTATTGGAGATGGAATCTATTATTGCTACTTTTCAAACACTAGAATTTCTTAGCTTCTATTTTCAGTGAAAAAATACTAAGCAAAATACTGGGTAAGCTATAATATGAATTAAAATAATAAAAACACTGCATATAATAATGCAAAAGACATTTATTTATAATACATTATAAAGTTTCTATCTCAGCACTTGTTAAGGTTTTGTTCAACTTCAAGGAACAAAAAGCGTGTGAACCCAGACGACATTTTTCCTGGCAGGGAAAAACCAAAGGTGAAAGTCCACTTGCAATTCTTAGGAACATCTAATGATGTACACCAAGGAAACACTTATCACTATCATAAGCACCTTACTACTAGTAAATGTGCCAAACATAATTACACACACACATTTTAAGATCCTTTGTATGCCAAGAAAATCCTTCCGCATCCTCAAACAACTTAAAAGAAAAGCATTTTAAAATAATAAATGGCCTCCCATTTTCCTTTATTAAATGGTTATCTGATAGCAGATACTCCTCACTTAGTTGCAGCTTAATTACATGGCCACACGGCCATTTGTGGAATCACATGCTGATACTGTGTTCCCCTAAAAGTCATTTGCATGCCACCTGCTCTTTGGTTGCCTGGATGGCATCGGCCACTGCACCAGTGAAGAGGGACAGTGTTATTAAGGAGCATCGATGTTCTCTGAGGTCTGGTGAATTGATGCTACCGAGTAAGCTAAGGACAAGCACATCTCTTACTGGAAGGGATGTCATCACTATGTTTTCTGCCACAAGAGACACCGATTCCTAAAGAGCTCATCGATCACTCAGTGGAACGTGGCCTGAATTCCAATTTTCTTCTACAAATATCTGCTCTGAAATATCAGAAAAGCTGTTGATTCTCTATGCCCCAGCCTCCCTGTCTCAGAATGGAGGATAGGATCTCCCCCACGTTGCTGGGGTGTAATTAATTAAGGTGTGTTTTCCAACCTGTGGATGAAGGTAACAGGTGCAAATTACCATTTGAAAGAGTGATTCGTGTCATCAAGACTAACTGCTGACTAGGGAAGCTTAAATCAACCCCATTTGAAGTCCTATTATTTTTTAAATGCTGACAGAGGATCCACACTTACATACAGCACTGCACAGATAAGCTATGCTCCCCACCCTCTGGGGCTGCCATTTCAGGGAAACAGATGGCGAGATTACCAAACGAATGTGGAAGCCAGGGGCAGGGAAATGACGATCGATTTTTTACAATCCTGAAAAAGTTCTGGAATAGCAATACCAGCAGGTAAACGAGACTTAGATAATGGCAGTTTTTCAATTTGGATGTTTATCTGAAGGTTTGAAAAGGCACTGAACAGTTAGACTTCAACTGTCCTCATTCTAAAAATGTTTTTAAAATAGGCTTCATCACAGCCCTAGCCGGTTTGGCTCAGTGGATAGAGCATCGGCCTGCAGACTAAAGGGTTCCCGGGTTCATTCCTGTCCTGGGCAGGTATCTAGGTTGCAGGTTCCTTCCTGTCTGGGCCCTGGTCAGGGCTCAAGAGGGAGGCAACCAATTGATATGTTTCTCTCACATTGACATTTCTCTCTGTCTTTCCCTCTCTCTTCCACTCTCTCTAAAAATAATCAGGAAATATCCTGGGATGAGGATTAAAAAAAAATAGGCATCATCAACTCATGCTAATATTTACCATTGAATGTGAAAATGAAATACCTATGTATTTTAATGCACACAATGGTTGTTTATATCATACTTATTGTTAAAATATGTTACTAATAACGAATTATTATGCTAACTTTAATTAAATAACTGTTCTTGGTTCCTGAGGTTGTATATGAGAGGAGGTAATTTTCTGTGAGAAAAAACATTTTAATATAGTGATTTTGAAGCAGGTCCAATTTGGTATGAAGTAGGGGGAGGAATAGGAAGAGAAAGAGAAGGTGATGGGGCATAATGAGAATTGGGACAGCTGATGAAGAAGAAAGATTTCCTTAAACTGTAGATATGCCCGTTACAAAATAGGAAAGTCCATCCAATAAGCTTCCAGGGAGAAGACTTGAAAACCCAACTGAAGTAGTAGAACAGAGGCCTAACAGTCAGTGTTCCAAGAGGGAGAAATTGATCAGGGTGAGAACTACCAGGGCAACATAGCTGAGTTGTTTTTTCTGGACAGCATAAGTGCAGATAGGTTTTACTATAAGAGAAAAAGCTACAAAAAAGCTGGCAACTGAAGATGAGAGTGAATATAAAAGAGGAGGGGACAGCTTCAGGAAGAGGCACAGGAAGTGGGAAAAGAAGATGGTATGAAAAAATTATAAAAGAGAAAACAAGGCAGAACTTAATTCCTGTGATTATTAAACTGCAATGCAAGTTAGACGCAATGTCTGAATCAAAAGAATTGTAGAAAGTTTAATATCTTGAACTGAAGGTTAGAAGCAGATGCAGATTCCAATTGTATAACATGATGAAATTGGATTTGCCTCTAGAGGCAAATTCTATAGTAGAAATCATTCTCTCTGATGTTTTTCTCTACCTTATATTCCTTTTTGTTCAATTTTTACTTTTTTTTATAAAATATACTGACATACTACTTTTATTATCTGAGTAAAGATTCTCTAATCTTAGTATTTTTTCTCAGCAAAGTTTGAAAAAGCATATTATACTTTCAAGCAATATTGCGAAGTTCTATTAGGTCTCTGCACAGAGTCTGATGGATCTGTTGGTGATGCATGTTGTTTGAGTTAGCATCTGTGGGACCCACTACGAAGGGACTAAGTCCAATAACATGTATACTGTATGTTGATTAAATGTTGAACCACATTTCTATTGGCTTTACATGGCATCACGTTTTGAAAAATAGATCAGACTAATGAAATAAATATCATTTGCATTTTTGCATTTGATTTTACATTTTGTAGTTTAGAGAAACTACCTTTTGAAAAAGTCAGATAATATTATTTGAAAGTCACTCATTCTATAAACATTTTCTGAATGCCCACCATCACAATAGGAATTGTGTTAACCATGCTCAATTGTAACCTGCAATGGAAGACAAGAGAGAGGAATTACAAAGATAAATAATAAACACTATTATGTAAATGAAAACCCAAAGTGGCACAGTCTTGATAATAAAGAAACAGTCATCACATAAAACTTATTTATTTAATACTATCCATTAAGTAGATGCAAAAAATATTATTTTATGTGGCAAATTTTGGGTCTTGCAACCTCACATACAAGTGAATTGTTTTAACATTTGCATTTGAGTTTTAAAATAATTTAGATTTATCATTGTATGTAAAGATGAAATGTTCAAAATGACATGTATTATTTGCTAAGTCCAATAATGTGTATATGTTTATAAAAGTTCTATTGGTTTTGTGAAAGGGAATATGGGCCATATAAGAACTCTCTAGAAATATGATATTATATGTAATATACACATACGCAATTATATAATTAAAAGCTTAACCTGTCAAGAAGGGTGTATCATCTGATAAAAAATTTCTCTGATCTTAAGAGCATATCATGACTTGACATACACTGGTAATTATAAACAAATAATTTTACTAAGCAAAATTATATCTGTAGCAAAGCTTTTAAAAAAGTTAATTAAAGTGAAATAAATAACTACACAGCTTATCTTCATCCTTTCTGAAGTTGAGCAATGAAGCTAGTTAGCCCTGTACAGATATTATACAGTACTTATGTGTAATTAAAATAATCATGGAAATGCCATAAAAATAATTAAATATTTAATGGAGGAAAGTCATAGCAGAATCATGAAAGGCTTATGTTTGAATACTAGCACTTATCTGAGGAAACAGTCTCTTCTTTTGTAAGTAAATTTGAGGAAACCTGGTACATAATAAGAACTTTTTCCAAGGAGTTATTTGATTATGTTTCCATATGCCCTGCTCATTCTTTGCATTGAATAGGGAAGGTTATTTGAAAAGAGTGAAGCCTATTAAATATTTGACAGAATATTGCTTGAATAATGAATGATATTATTTCATTGTATTATATCAGATGTGAGATATGTTTCTTTGTGTGTTTTTTTAACATATTTTTATTTATTTCAGAGAGGTTTAGGAAGAGAGAAATAGAAACATCAATGATGAGAGAGAATAATTGATTGGTTGTCTCCTGCACATGCCCTACTGGGGATCCAGCTGGCAACCCAGGCATGTGCCTTGACCAGAATGGAACCTGGGACCCTTCCGTGTGCAGGCCAACGGTCTATCCACTGAGCCAAACCAGCTGGGCCATCAGATGTGAAACGTTTTTCATAGGTGACATCTGGAAGGCCAACAACTAAGAAACCGAAATGCTTTAATCTGGCATCAAAGTTCATTTTAAACGATCTTTCCAGTCTTTACTTCCTCCATACCCCTCACATAATCTATAGCACAGGAAAACTATGTCATTTGGAATTTCCCAAAGGTCTCAAGCCTTGCTTTTGTGGGTGTTCTTCCTTCTACATGGAATGTTCTTTATTCCAGGGTTTCTCAACCTTGGCACTACTGACAGTTCATGCTGGATCATTCTTGTTTGTGGTGGGCAGTCCTTTTCTTTTCTTTTCTTTTCTTTTCTTTTCTTTCCTTTATCCCAATATTCATCTTCATAGTAGTATTGATAACATATTTCTTTTATACTTATTTTCAAACTTATTTCAGTTGCATTTTCTGCTTTCATATAACTTGAAATTTATAAGTCTATAATGTGTGTTGTTTGCAGAAAGTGAGCTATATAAACAACTTTTCTGAGAGATAAAAACACAAGGAAAGAAGCAGACAAGGAGGGGCCACACCTGGGAATTACACAATAACTTAGCTCTGTGGCAGCCGCTGTAATTATTTGGAAAAGCAGAGGAAGTAGAAAGATGAGAGAATGACCTTCATAGAAGAAACAATGTTGTCTTCACATCACTTTCTGGGAATGAAGGCCAGTCCTAGAGAATTGTGAGGCTGTGCCCTTCCCACTTGGCTAACCAGGGCTAAGTTGCCACTAATAATCATGAGAACAGATTCAGAAAAGCATAATTAGATTCTGACACAAGGTCTGAATATATTCAACATTACATACCCGTGTTAGCATCTACCAGAAAGCTTAGCATGTACTCATTAACATATACAGGCAATTATACTACATATAACAGCTGCTCCACATTCTAAATCTAAGTCCTAGAATGTTGCAACTTCTCCGGCTCCTCTAGGTTCTCTAGCTGCATCTAAGAATGGTGCTAACTATTTACAGAGGCTTACTGTCTCCCATTATTATCCACTTAGACAAGGCAGCAGAAGCCATCTTATCACCCATGGACACATGACCTTTGAGTTTCTTTGTCCACTCTCCTCTCTTAACTTGTATCCTTTAGTTTTTTGACTCATAATCAGATTTTTAGTTTTTCATTGCCCACTGGCAAAATTTCTTCTTCTCTGATAGTTGTAATTTCAAAGACATGGCTTTCATTGTTCCTATTTATGCTTTAGACTAGGGATGCATCCTCTCCCTACAAACATTTACATCCATAGAGAGTTATATTTCTGTATTAAAACATATCATTTTATTCATCCAGTGAAAATAGGTTATGAGCAAAATGAATACGTTCACACCCTTCTAGCTGACTCTAAGCCCGTGTCTTTTGTGTATCACATCTTGTGGATTGTGAAATCTTTGACTTCTAGATGCCAGTGCCATGCCCCCAGTTGTGACAAACAACAATTGCCAAATGTCCTATTTGGTAGAATGGAATACAGGTCAAAATTTTCCCCTGTTAAGAAGTAGTTTAATCCCTTTGTACATGTTTGGTTAAATCTTAACCATCCTTCCCCGGCCAGATCTAAATCAAATATGATCTTTCCATCCTCCTCATACAGCTAACCACTTAAGTCTTATTCAAACAACCCCATTTTTCCTTATATTATAAGTATATTTATGTTCAAATCTTTATCTACATCATTAGAAGAAAAAATTGGGTGAACACTGATACCATGAATTTTCTTTCTTAGATCTCCAAGACAGCTTTCTTGGATAAGGCCCTATACCTCTTATTTGCTCAGAAATTGTCATATATTTGTTATATAATATCCAATATTATTATCATCAGAGTGTTCTTAGATTCTACATCATTGTCTGTACTATAGATTTTGAAAAAGCAAAATATGATTAATATGAACTGATCTGAAAAATGGTACAGACAAGTTCTAGTCCACCCCCCACACACACCCCGCTCCATTTTTTTTTCTTTTCTTAAAACTGGAGAGCAAGTCATTCTTGCTGAATTCCATAATGGTCTTGTTGTCTTTTCTCTCTGCAGATAAGTTCATTACTAAACAAATTAGCTTTTCAATTACTGCTGCTAAGCCATAAGTAATTGGAATTTACTGAAACTTTAGTCTTTTTTTAGTTGTTCTTTTCTAAGCACCAACAATTTAAAATAAGATAAAATTATGCTGCTTGGAAATATATATATATATGTGTGTATGTGTATATATATATATATATATACACATACACATATATATATATATCTTGGCTCTCATCCTGAAAACAAATAATTTGGATAACAAATATTAACTTCTTTTTCTTCCTTTTTATCTTTTTTCTTTCTAAGTCTGTGGTTAAGCCTGGCTAGTGTTTGGATAGAATTCTTAAGTGCAAAACATTAGTTTATTATAGGTAGTAGAGCAAATAACTATGTGTCTTTCTCTATTATTTGTGGGGAAGCATAACATCCCTTAACGAAATTGCTGAACTAAGGTCTGGAAAGGAAGACAAACAGGATGAATGAAATTTTGAATCAAATGAAAAATGAATGGACAGACAAGACTTTTGAAAAATTATGTAGACTGGTAGAATGATGCTTTCAAACCTCCCTCTACTGAAATTGACACTTGTGAAGGATGAGTGACCCTGTGTTCTCTAGCTCTAGGTTAAGGTCCGAAAGTAGACAAAGCAATTTGAGGATACATTGAAGGATGGCTGAGACGATGTGACAAGGCTGGGATTTACACGACAAGTGAGTACAATTGGCAATCTTGCCACCGAACGACATCCCACCACACACACTCCCAACCCAGACTCAGTGCATCCTCTCCATCAGTCAGAGATACTGAACTCACAGTTTGGGTTCTTTGGGAAGCTGACTAATGCATGATTAGAAAATTTGGCATTTTTTTCAAGTCCTAGCTCCCACTGTAATAGGGTGTTTGTTTTTTTAAACTGCTTTTGCGTTAGTCTTGGTTTCTCTTTCTTTATTCTTATAAACTACCTGGACACCAAGGTTTGCCTATACCAACGTATGACCCTTAAGGACTAAGTTCTATGCTTACTGTGAATGTACTTCAGCCTAGTGCTTAGGGCCTGTTATTTGATATCAGACCTTCACTGAGAGGCTTATCTGCCTGCCTGGGTTTTCTAAAATTTGTCCAGGTTCCCCATCTTGGCATTCTACAAACTTGTTAGAATTCTGAACCACTTCCTCTGGTAATATGAATTAAGGGTGGAAGAGCTAATAATGTGCAAACCCAAATATGTCTAAACTTGAAGGTCTCCATGAACTTCCTTGTTAGAATGAGGAGCGAGTGTTTGTTGGTGCTACACTCAGGTACTGCTGTGGTCCCCCGATAGGGTCTCCTCAAGACCCCCAGCTACACCTGCAGATACCACATCTTCATCCTCTGCTCAGGATCCATCCTACACAAAGGACCTCATTCTACATTCCGGGGGCTCCCCTCTGCCGAGACCTACTCTGAATGTCTGGATGTCTAGGACATTTCCGACCCTGCCTGTTTTCATATTTGAGACACACAACCTTCAGATGAAGACTATCCCTTTTATTCTATAATTAGTTGATGGTGCATTAATAAAAATAGGCATAGCATCTCTACAGCAAAAAAAAAATAGAGTTGTCGTGCTTTTCATTTGGGTTTGTTTTCTCCTGGTCACAAAAACACACCAATGATTAATGGCAAAATGAATTAATCAGGCCTTTAAAATCAAAGTTATATATTATATCTGCTACATTTCACAGGGTGGAAGATAAAATTTTGTAATCATGTATGAAAATTACTGCCACCTGGACTAAATTACAACGTTTTTATAGACCTACTTTATTAGCTGTTCTGGGCATAGTCAATTATCAAAATAAATCAAAGCCACACAGCCAGTTGGGGATTGTTTCTGATCATTGTGGTAGTTTATGTTTGTGACACAAGGATTTTTCCCATACCTATTACACTTTGCCAATTTTCAGAATATTCTATAATGAGCTGTCTTAGTTTATTTTTGCAAGATTAGAACATTTCTCAATGTTATTCATCTCATGTGTTATCCATCATGAAGAACTACAGTTTAAGTAAAGCTAAAATTAAAACATCTAGTTAAATAACTAATATTAATCTTGAATTTAGGAGTAATTTTGAAATGAAACATTTATCTTCTTCTCTTCTGTTTTAAAGGAGATTTTCCCCATTTAAATAATTAAATTTCAGTGTAGTGTATTGCATAAACATCAAAATAAGAAATAAATGGCTTTTATAAAAACCATACTTAAAGCCATTTTACTCTAAGAATAGTCTTATGTCTAATACTACATATCATATCAATTTTTTAACGTATCCCAATACACTAAAGCCATGTTAGTGGACATTATGTTAAGCTACTCAAAGCCAGTATCATACATATACTAGTAAAATGATTTGGCTGGACTAAGAATACTTTCTAGAGTACTTTACTTATATTTTAAAAAAATTTAATTAAAACTAAAAGTTATGAAAGGCATAAATGATCATGGCCATTAATAAGTCATCTAAATATAAAAAGTGATGCTATACCTAAAAATAAATCAGCTAATTTAATTTCCCCAGGGAATTCAAACATTTCTCCAATTAAATTGAATCAAGTTGATAAAATATCAATAAAGAATAAGCAGGATTGATACAAAGCAAGTTTGCTCACATTGCAAAATGTTACATATTTTAAATGGATCCTATAATCAGAGCCAAGCTTATAATGGATCCTTATAACACATTTTAACAATAAAATATATTATTTAAGACTAACAAATACATATGTGAATATTATGCACATATAAATGAACATATATACACATACATACAATATAAATCTAGGGGATTTTTTCAAAATTTTTAAATGAATACAGGTAATGTAGACTACAGTAAAGAATGGTGTAAGATTCTCTATCAACACTCAAACAACCAAGGTGTTTGATCAAATACAAAGTGAAATTTTCTTCACAGAGGACATAATGACTATTTGTAAGAGGGTTCCAAGGAAGCTCAGCTGGCAATTTGAAGAGTCCTTGGGGGGATTAATTTAGCTACTTCATCAAGACTTAGCAGACAGACACTAAGAATTGAGTCTGAAAAAGATAAATTTATCTTAACAGTCAGCAGAGCTGGGCTTGGTTTCCTTATGGCAAGTCACGGATGTTCTGTGGGACTCAGTAGAGGATTCTAGTGCAACAATTGCATTAGATTAGCTTTTAAAAAATTTTTAGAAATAAATATTAGCTGCTCACTCTCACTTGTATTTAAAATGCAAGCTTTTTTGGAGAAGTCTACCACACAGATTACTTTTATTAATTAACCAAATTATGAATCAACCTGAACCAATCAGCTCTGAGACATCCCTGAATGTATTTCTTTTAATGTTGTAGACGAGTGACATTAGGCCAAGGTCTCAGAACACAAGTTTGTGTGTGTTTGTGTGTGTGTGTGTGTGCCTGCTTTGCTTTTTTTTTCCAAAAGGAAGCTAAATAATGCAACATATTTTTATGGCGAAAATAAGAGGTGCTACAACTATCAGTGATGTGTGGAAACGTTTTAATTCTGTGGGGTGCCAAGGTGGCAGAATGTTGTGTCCCAAAAAAAGAAAACGAGGCAGGCAGAACGGCACGTATGCTAATACATATTTGCTCACAGACACATACACTTACAGCTTTAAAGGGAATACATAAAAATTATGCTGCCGACAATGTCTTTATACAAATTTATCATAGCATCTGTCAGCTCCATAATATGTTCATAAAACTAGGAACACGTGCCTTAACAGCATGCTCATTTTGGTGTGCCCACTGTTGTTATCTTAACTTCTCTTGCTGCGAGTCTGGCTGTTGTCTTTCAGATCATAGCCTCAGGAATTCTTGTTACTTCACTCCCACATCAAAATAAGAAGTTTAAATTTAAATATATCAAAGGCACAACTAGTGGTACAAACGTAGGGGAAAATAAAACTGCATTTAGAAAGAGAATTCAGTAAAATTCTAGGACTGGAGGGAATGCAGGAATAATCTCATAGGAGACCCGGCATAAAGGGAGAAAATATAAGATGGTGAATGAGTTATTAATACAGATATAATTCTGGCAAACAGTTTGGTATACCAGTGAAATCTTCATGCTATTTGGAATTTCAGTAATGACGGTATAGGACATGTCACACAATAGCACTTGGTAAATTAGTTGATAGATACCAGTAATTATAATTGTGTAAAATTCTAGAAACATCTATACCTCATGAGAGACTGTTAAAAATATTTGTATGTTACTTGTTAAACAACATTACTATTTTGGTCTGTAGGTCCTAAAAACTTCTAGGATTTCTGCAAAGATTTTAGTCAGAAAGGATCATTGTAACATTCATATTTTCAGTGGGTGCCATGAAACCTATTCTGTTAAGTTTTATCTACACAAAGACAGAAGTTCCAAAATGCAATCTCAATTATAATCACTGGGCTTAGAAACTACGAAATAATGGAGAAACTGGAACTTAATATATTGGGGAAAGAACTTAAAAATACATATTTGGGGCTGTATATTGTAGTGCAAATATAGAGGTTTTAGGGAAATTTTCTATTAAATAGTGGACAAATGGAAACATCTCTTTCTTTGTTCATCTGTTAACCACCTAGGATAATTAGGAAAGAAATAATCTCCTAGATTTGCTTGGTACTTAAAGAACAATACAACACTGTGAATCCAAGTTAAGTAGAATCAAACCATTTCAGCCAAATGACAGTCAAAGAAAAATACTACCAAAATCCTTATACTCTCTTCCAGAGTCAGGATTTCTTCCAACTCTTACTAAAACTGCATTAAGAATCAAGTCACTCTCCTAATGCTGTCTGTACACTAATGGCCATTTCATTTAGCTTTTCAGAGCTGAAAATTAAGGACAGATGCTATGCAAGATGTTAAATGCAATGTGTCCTATATGTGAGGCAATTTCTCTGAAAATTCTGTGAAATTTTTGTTAACCTTTTCCTTTACTTATATGCCTCTGGAGAGAAAAATGACATAGAATCATGCATTTCATTAAGCTGCCCACCCCACCAAGAGAACATTTTAGCAGTATCATAAGTAAATTTATTTCTTAGTAAAATTATTTATTATACAACTTAAGATTTTTTTAAAAATCATAGAAAACCAAAATATCTAGTAGAATTTACTTAATAATTATTAAGTAAAAATATGTTTTCTTGCTGAGTAATATTGCTAACAGCATATAATTCCAAGGAGTCCAGAAAGTGAAAAATAAGTGTGATATGATGAGAAGAGTACAGATACTCCACTCAAACACATATTATTTCACTTTCTCCTAACAATAGATCTACAAATTAAGAATCGTTCTCTGTTTTATTTAAGAGTAGATTTAGGTTGAGGAAAAGAAATGTTGGAAATTATACTGTCAATTCATGATAGAGTTCGAATTCAATACTGGGCTGACTCTGATGCTCTTGTTCTTGCTGCCAATTCTCTTAGAAGAGGGAGGTTTAGGTGTCAGACTAAGAATAGGGATAGTGAAATATATAATACATGCAGGAGTCTGTGCTGAGTTCCACAGTATGTTTTTACAACCTCTGGAGCATTTCAAACCATGGTCAGCTTCTATGAAAATAGTGCTACAGGCCTTGCCAATAATCAAGTCTGAATAAGGGTGAGAAAGATGATTTCCAATCACCTCAGCCTTGTCAATTCACTCTGATGTTAGACCTTCATCTCGCCATCCAGCCCATCATCTTCTTAAATTCTGACGTCTTGTAACATTCCCTAAGTCGTGTTTCAACCTCTACTGCAAACACTCTCTATTTTTTGTTTCACATTTGCATTACTCTACTCACTCAAGTCTCTTGTTCCAATAATCGTTTTCCTGATTACTTTACTTCCATTGACCTGTCTTCTTAAACTCACATTTTCTCTCTAATATTTCTCCTCATTTTCCCAATCTTTTTCTCTCTTCTTAACTCCTGGTCCAGTAGCTTCATTTTCCTCATCATACATCTCAGAGCTACCTTCTGTTACAGCTTATGGTGCTTAGCCACATTTCTATCACTATGTGTAAGCTTTTTTGAAAGGCAACGTCCAAGTGTGATTCAACACTGTATTTCTCTGAAGGCCTAATTCCATAGTTTACACCTAATAATTTGTAATAAATAATCATCAAAATAAAGGTGAATTAAGTATTTTCAAGTTACTTTCTATGGGAAAATGAAGCCTAGGAATGAGAGAGAATTGAAGAGTTCCACTGACTTCTCAAGCTGATAAATCTGACTTAGAGTTTAAATGTCTGAGTTGAACTTGTTTTAAAGATCCAAGTCTGCCTTTGTTCAAAGAGTGTGTTTATGTTAAATTAACACATAAGAAACATATGAAATATTCAGTCATGCATTAATCCTAATGCACTCTTCTACTTTCCCACCATGCTTCAGAAAGTGTTTTGCTTCATTTACCTAAATAGATTTAATGACACAGTAAGCACAATTATGCACAATAAAACTAAACACTGGGATTTTTTAGAGTTTATACTGTAAAATTTTAAAGTCATTACCTACTCTACCATTAAAAATAATCAGACATCAACTGTGCACAAAATCTCTGCAATGCCAAGAATATCTTTATCAATAAACCTGGTTGTTTTCCATGTGGAACACATGAAATTTGTAAAATAAATAAATAAAATAAATCATTAAGCCCTAGCTAGCTGGTTTGGCTCAATGGATAGAGCATCAGCCCACAGACTGAAAGGTCCTGGGTTTGATTCCGGTCAAGGGCATGCACTTCAGTTGCAGACTCCTCCCCGGCCCTGGTCTGGTGCATGCAGGAGGCAACCAATCAATGTTTCTCTCTATCTCTCCCTCTCTCTTCCACTCTCTCTCTAAATATCAATGGAAAAATATTCTTGGGTGAGGATTAACCAAAAAAATTTTCATTAATACCCAAGGTTACCTGCACACAGTCAGCCATAAGCAGAGTCTGTTGCTACAGAAATCAAAAGACTCATTACTATAAACTGTCAAGAAGCCTTTCCAGTTTAAACAATGACTTTATAGAAGGTAACTCAAGAGAAATATTCTATATTTTACATCTTTACATGAAAATCATTCTCTCCAGACCATCCATTAAACAAAATAAGTTATGTCAGGTTCCTAATCCCAGGCACACACACTTTGTAATTTCAAAGCAACTAAAGATGACCATCCTTGTTACTATTTTGTATCTCTTTATATCCTGAAGAAAACAAATAACATTTTAATGAATTCTCTCCTGTGATAGCAACTAGATAGATGTTCATTCAAACAATTCTTTATTCTTCCGGGCCTCCAACCTACACCATATTTCCCAGCTCCCCTGAAATAGGATGTAGTCATCTGCCTGTCTGGTTAATGTGATGTGGGGCCTAGAGACATGTGCCCCTTACAGAACGGATGCATTGAAAAAGGAAAGAAAGGAAAGCATAGGCCCTGCTCCTCTTTTCTTTCCGTATGTCCTTGAAGACTTGAAAGGACTCCGAGCTCTTGGGAGAGGCTGAAACTACAAGATGAAAAGAGCCTGAGTCACCGAGTCCAATGGAAAGACACAGCAGAACATGGCCAGTCATGTTCTAAGCTTTTGAAAAGTCAGTCTATTAGGTTAAATCACTAATATTCAGGGGCTATTCATTACAACAGTTGCCTCATGCTGACCATTGCAACTTCAGAAATTTTTTTTCTAAGTTATATACTCCTTTTATTTGATTAGGAATTTTTCTTACCCATTTTGATCACAGATAATCCCCGCAAAACATCTCTACAAGGGGAGTGGGGGAAATTACTAGTTTTTGTCGGCACGGTGATGAACCTAGTACATGTTAGTCATGCATTTCCCTCGGGGCTGCATGAGCTCATTCTGAAAAACAATTGAAGGTGTCTCAATGAGTTATGAGCAAGGACACCCAATTCTCTGGGCTCTTTGCATTTGGAGACCCCTTGCTCACACCCATTACTTGTCTGACAAAACTGGCAATTTACATCAAGATATTTTTTTCTTTTTCCAGGCATGGTTTTATCATACAGCCTGATTAAATATGTATGAACTATTTGTTTGTTTCCTACATTTATCAGAATACTTTCCTAATGGGTTCTTTTCTTTTGAAATGTAGCATAGAAAAGAGAATGTAGTCCACAGAACACACATGTCTTGCTTGGGTTCCACCATTCAGAAAGCAAAGTAAAGGAAGGGAGGAGGAGAAAAAAAAATAATCAATTTGGATGAGAATCTCTGCACACAATCAGTAGGTAGAAATCAATGTGAATCTTGTTCAAACATAGATTTCACAGTGGGAATATGTACAGCCCTGCATTACCCCAACAAATGGTTAGCGATGTTGTGAATAATTGTAATGAGGCCCGGATTGCACTTGTAGTGAAGCAGACAGAAGCCTACTGTTAATTCACTAAACCAAGACCACTGGGGAGTTACAGCTTGTGCCACTTTATAGCAGATAAAGAATTTAGCTTCTGACTCTCCACCTCCGCTGCAAACCTATCCAAGTATTTCCCTGTCCTTTAACTGTGTTCTGTGTAGCACTGGATACTGGAGAGAGAGCTTAAGAGGTTTTAACAACTGCAGTGGCTCCCAAATTGACTGGTAAACTATGAAATGGAGCTTGATTTGCCCATAATATTTTAGAGGATGTTTCAATAGATAGCATCTCTAAACTGTTCCTTTCTCTCTCTCTCTCTCTCTCTCTCTCTCTCTCTCTCTCTCTCTCTCTTACTCTCCACACACACACACAATCATACACTTTGAAATGAAATACTAATAACAGGATAAATATTTCCTATTTTTATATATTTCAGAGTTACTGAATGCTAGAATCCTCATTAAGAGATTCTATTCATTCTGACGTGCATATGGATTTTTTAAGGAAAGATCCACTGGTTATGCAGATCTTCATTGGTGTTTATAATACTGAAATGAAAAGGTAGATTAACTTTGGGGGTCTATTTATGTAGTTTTTACATGTAGATACATTTAACTTTTTTTTTTTTTTTTTTTTTTTTAACTAACACCAGGCTGCAGTTATCTCTGATTTTAAAAACCGGTTATGCTGTTTTGTTAGCCAGATTGTTTTCAAGATGAAAGCTTTTATCTCTGGTTATAAATTCAATATGTATTCACTTGTAAAACTTCAAACACCACTAAAAAGTTGTTTTAAAAGTGAAAATTACCAGGAATCCCACTTCCCAGAGAGAGCTACTATGAAAATGAAGGGAACAACCCTTCAAGAATTTCTCCTGCCACTCCCTTAATTGCCTTTTCTCCTGCTTGTCCACCTTCCCCTTCTCTCATGGGAACCTCCAGCTCCCCACTCCTAGCACAACACAACAGACGCTAATCTCTTAGGCACTTACCAAGGTCTCCATGGATTTAGATTAGAGCTTCCCATAGGGGTCCTAAATGATTGCAGATTTGGACTCAAACTTCTTATGCTACCAGAACATACCTGACTTAGAAACCTCTTGTGAAAATTCAGAATACAATGGGCACAGCTTCAAGACTTTGCTTATATTTGTGAGATTGTAAATGACTATAACAAGAAAAGAGAAGGCTGATTAGCAACAATAGGTCCTGAATTTAAAGTTGCTAGGGTGGTGCTATGATATGAAGATAAGGGTACGATGGTGAAGCAGTAGTTAAATGCTACTAGCACATTTGTAGTTCAGAGGAAAATTGTTGGACAGAATTAAGGATGTTGTCTGGGACGAACTTAGTTCATCTATACTTGTAATTTGGTCTACGTTCAGTGACCTTTGTTTGCTATCAGAATATTAGTATTTTATCACAAACTACACTGGTGAATATTTTCCTGGTATTGATTCAGCTGAACTAAAAATAACACAGAGATAACTGATGATATAGGAAGAAGCCCAAGTCAGGCTAAATGTATCAGAATTTTACAGGAAAAAATTTTCATTATCCTGTCAATCACCACATGCTGATAATCTTTTCCAGCCTTTCCACCAAGTTAATTAAGATTTTCAAATATTCATCAATGCCAAAGTTTTGAAAGATTAAGTTTCATACTTTGATGTTACAAGTCTTGGAATTATTAAACCAGTCTAGTTTCTAATTAAAACAAAGCTGGGATTGGCTTTAAGTTACTCAGGTAAATGGAAAGTTTTATTGCAATAAGATTATTGGGTAGAAGTCTTATTGTATTTATTATGAATAAGAAATAAAGTCTATTGTATTAGTAATTACACATCTGTATTATCCTCAGTACAAGTATCTTATATATTGACCAACATTGTACCTATACTCAAGGGTAGTATCAAAATATTGTAAACCATAAAACAAATTTATTTGTGTGCACCTTTATCTAAGTATGATTTTAATTTTAATTTTCTCTTCTCTATATTGTCCTCACTACAGCAACAGAGTCAACCACTCTGTTTTTGTGTGTGCAATCATTGTTACTGTTTGGTAGTGGTGATATGCGTAGTGCTGTTTTTTGATTAATAATTATGTAAACTTCATGTGTGTGAGAGCTCACACTTGGGTGTCAGATGAGATGCATTACATACACATCCCTATCCATGTCTGATTGAGTCTAATTCATTTGTGTGTGTGTGTGTGAAGTGAATTTTCCCTAAGCGACTTCACTTGTTAATTCATTTGGTAGCTGAAACTTTATTCCATAAGCTTCAGAAAAGTAAAGATGTTATACTTAATTTCTTCTGTTCAGGATATCTTCATTTAGGCAATTAGTGACTCTGAGGTCCCACTCTGCAATATGTGCTGGGACAGTTTACATGTTATATACATAAGGGCCCTGCATATATATGAATGAGCACAGCTAACAAGGCTCTCGCCCTCATCGACCTTACATTATAACCCTCATAATTCTATGCATAGAATGCATTTAAATTGTTTAAAAATATCACTTAATTCCATTTCTATGAATCACTTATTATCTCTCATGTTAAATATATCCAAAAAACATATAATTAAAAGTAGAATTTTGGAAGACAAAAAGATCTAGACTATGTCTAGAAGTAGGCATACAGTAACTCCTTACTGCATAGCTTTTACAGTATGTGCACCACCTAGCCAGACCCTCTCATACCACATGTCCACATTTCTAACTAATTGTATTAAATGAATTATCACAGAATTAGCTAAACTACAGGTCATAGATGGTCTAGAAGCTCAATATTGTAAATAAATGGAATACAACACACACACACACACACACACACACACACACACACACACACACACAGCCCTCCCAAACACACTACAAAACCAACCCTATATTCAACTAATTACCTTGAGACACTCCATTGAGATAGTTCATGTTGAGAGTTTTTCAACTAATTTATTCTATATATTAACTCTAAGTATTTTTAAATTTAATTTTATATGAGACAAAAGAATAATTTCTTCAACAAATCCCCCCCACCTTGCTATGATACTACTCCTGACAGCTGTCACTTGCTACTAAAGCTGCTGCATTGCATGGTTCCAAGGTCACCTTGTCCTCTATGCAAATGGGACCCCTTGGAGTTGTTCAATACACACCCATCGTTGAACCATAGGTTCAAATGATGGCTCTTTCTTTCCTCCTGCCTAATAAAATTAATAGTGGAGTTCTCTCAGCAAAAGCTGTCTTTCAATTACTTGCTTTGCAAGCTCCTATAGTAAGTCATATGCTTGTAAAAATACCAGGAACCAATTTTCAGAAAGAATGATTCAAAAAAGCCCCGAAGAATGTTTTAAACCCTATTTCATACTCAAAACACTCTATAAAGTGGTTTTAAAGACCCCTATCACCCTTGAAATCTAATATTCATGAATGTGTAGTTATTGTATTACCAATTATGGATATAAGTATATATTTTCTTTGGGTCATTTGGGAATTTACACATTAACTTGAAACTGTAAAGAAAACCTGAGAACTGGCCTTTAATAGGTGTTACTTTAATATCCTTGCATATTTAAAAACCACTTCATTACATTTTTGTAATGATGGTTTGGATCTGGCAGGTAGAATGTTAGCCTTGAATAGTTTATTGCATTAAACATAACACATTATATTATACCCATCACCCCAGGCCCATCTTCTTCTGCTGCCAGAAGCTATGTGCCTTGGTAACTGTAAACACACCATACAATTAATCTGTGTAAATTAATAACTGCATATATGAACATAATGAACATATTTGACTCTAAAATAAATTTGCTAGATTTTGATCTTTTATGTATTATCTGAAGCCTGATCTTACACAGATGATCTAAAAACTTCAATTAGCTGTTTTTAGAGATCTTACAGGGGAGAAGGCATTATGCTAGGTAGCTTGAGTAGGAAGAAGATAAAACGAACATGATCACTACCTTTGAAGATTTATAATATAGGTGGAGAGGACCCACATATGAACAGTTTTACTCTACTAGAAAAGAATGTGTTAAGTGATATAATGCAGGCCTGGATAAGGCTTATGTGGGAGCTGAGAATGAGACAGATTCTGGGAAGTGTGAGATTTTAAAAGAATTAATGGGAGAGATGGAATTTGAATTGGGCCTTAATGCAGGCACGGTGATTTTCAATGTCATGCTTGAAAAATATGTTATTATACACATATTTTCATGGTAATTCTTGATTGATAAGAACAAAGTACTGTAGGGTTTGTATTACGTGCTTTCATTTGACAGACATATCACTTATTATGCCAATAAAATGTAAAGCATCACCTGGGTATTTGCAGTGCACACTGTGAGGCTGTATCATATAACTGTCAGGGACTTGGCATTTCATCACAAGGTGCAAACGTGAATCTGGACTAGCCAGGTTGCATCTGTTTGCACAATAAAGTGACTGGAAGTTCACCCAGTTTATGCATTCTGATTTTCTGACAGAAGATGGGGCATGAAGGGGAGCCATTGCTATTATGAAAGGGAGCAGGTACACAACCTACAAAACTTTCTCATTGCACACCTGGAGAGTCAGTCATCAATGTATGCATTCAGGTGCACACAGGGTCCCCAGGTACCATCATGGATGACATGGCAAAATACATCGTTATTGAAAAAACCTTGGTCAAACTTAAAAGTAAATATTTATTACTTTGTTCATTCATTTAATAAATATAGTCTTCAATAGGCCAAGCAAGACAATGTCTCTCCTTTCATTAGCCTACATTCTAGTCTTGGGGACACATATAAAAAAAATAAAATAAACACATAGTGATAGATCCTGTGCAAGAAGTTAAAATAGGTGACAGGATATGAAATTAATGAGCGGCCATTGAGGCTTCTTTAAAGTGGCATTTACCTGAAAACTAAATGATATCCACTTCCCAAAATGACTAAAAGGAAATTTTCCTGTGATATCACTTAAGAAAATTATATTACTACCTTTTTAAGAAATTCATTACACATCTCAAGTTTTACAGCTCTCTGTATTTCATTAGGAAGTGACAGAATAAAATATGTTCTTATTTAATATTTCGGCTATACATTTTGTAAAGATAAAATTAATGTGGAAATGCAAAAAAAAAAAAAAGTGTGATTCTTCAACTAGCCTATGTGCTATATGTTCCTTTCCCTTCCCTTCCATTCCCATCAGTCATCTCTTCTGTTCCCCCTTTCTCCTCCCTCCCTTCCTTCTCCTCTTCATTTCTCTTTTGTCTTTTGTATATTTTGTTTTTATCTTTTCTTCTTTCCTATCTAAAAAAAAATCTCACTAGGTATAATAAAAGTTGTGTATAATAGGTTACCTATAGAAACAAATAATTTCAAAATACATTAGTAAAAGCCTTTTGGGGAAGTGTTACAGTAGTAATTTCAGGTAATATTCTATATTTTTTTATTATTGATTTTTTACAGAGAGGAAGGGAGAGAGACAGATAGCTAGAAACATCGATGAGAGAGAAACATCGATCAGCTGCCTCTTGCACACCCCCTACTGGGGATGTGCCCGCAACCAAGGTACATGCCCTTGACCGGAATCAAACCTGGGACCTTTCAGTCCGCAGGCTGACGCTCTATCCACTGAGCCACACCAGCCAGGACATTGGGTAATATTCTAAATAAGAGTCATGTATATGCCATTATTAAATGTCTCCTTTTTAAATGATTCTCAAGTTCAATATATCTAACCTATTGTACTCTTTAATAGCAGCATTCCAAGCGTTTTCATATTATGCTTTTGTTCCTGTTTTTTTCCTTCTGTCTGGCATTATTTGCTGTAAATTTTAAATAGGCCACTTCCTCTTTTCTATAGCAAGAGAATATCAGGAATAAAAGATCCCTGCTGAATTTTACAAAAGACCAAGTTCCAAGTGTCCATATTTCAATTCTGTGTCAACCAGAATTTTAAATAAGGTTACACTATATTATGTACTTCAACTCTAAAAACAAATTTACCACCCCCAAATCATAATTTAAAATATCATGTTTTCTGTTTCAGAAATCTTCATAAAGTTTTCTTTGCTGTATTACTCCTTTGCAAATATTAGCCTAAATTTCTGAGATAATTACTTGCAAACCCAAGCCTAAACTGGAAATCCCCAGAAAAAAAATTGTTCCACTTACTAGTACAAGAGGTTATAAATAACATGAATGCTAATGTAACAGAATAGAATTCTATGTGACAGGGCCATTATAAAATTCTCATTTCTTTTACATGTAAATCATGAAATTCCAGAATTATCCAATTATTTTCTCTAAGACAGGGGACTGAAAAAATTATAACTTGTTTTTAGTAAATATAATTAAAATATTTAACAAAAAGGCAAGCATTCAATGATAAATAATAATACCTCCTTTGTATTAATGTAACTTACATTATCATTTTAAAAGTAGGCCTTAAGAAATCATTTTATAGTGCAGATACTGTTTCCAAAAACTTAGAAAATATATTCCATTTTCTACATGTGGTTTGGAAATTTTCTTGACTAGTATAGTCTCATATATTACTTTTAAGAAAATAAATCATATTTATAATTTTGAAATTTGGTAGTTACTTGATAGATAATTACTATAAAGTTGAGAATTGACTAAACTGTACCTGATAATTCACTTTTTAAAATTTTTTAAATAATCCATTTTTGCTCCTACTCTTCTCTGTGGTGATCATTTTATGGTTCTTACCTCAGGCTGTTACAGAGTGTCTGATTTAAAATGTGTGCCACATTAGAAAGTAATTGACTGGAAAGAAGAAAAGAAGGAAAGAAGAAGAGAAAGAAAAAGTTATTTTAAAGCCTGAGAGTCGATTAAAAGTATCACTTATTAGCTTGTAATTCAAGCTACTTCACCAGACACATGCTTGGAAAGGAACCAAATATCAGGAATAAAAGATCCCTGCTGAATTTTACAAAAGACCAAGTACCAAGTGTCCATATTTCAGTTCCATACTGAATAAAAAAGCAATTTGATACACTTTCTTACAGCAGCAAGGTTCTTTAGTGCCTTCCTATAAAATGGCTTAATGCATTTTTATCTTCCTATTTGATTTCTTTGATGAACAATCTACCAATACGTTCCACTCCTGCTACAAAGCCTTGACTTTATGGTTGTCCTTGTCAATGGAACTATTGTCCACTATTAACTTATTTTGGCCACAGTGACTAACAGAGAGATAGGATATATACTGGTATTATCAGAATCCACACAAAAAATAATGGGCTTGATATTCTGTGTATATCCAGGACAGAAAAGAACTTAGCTATTTGAGTATGAAGAAAAATATACATTTCCATATATTTATCAGGGAAGAGAAGGAAATTAGCATTTATTTTGTATCATCCTACATAATAAAAAGCTAATATGCAAATTATCCCCTTGGTATTTCGACCAACGAGGAGTTTGATGGCTTGTTTTGATGTGTGCTGACCACCAGGGGTCAGCATGGAAGGAAGGAAGGGCCCAGACAGACAGCAGCCAGGGGAAGGAAGGCCCAGGCTGGCCCTGATCGTCAGCAAGGCCTAGGGACCTCCACCTGTGCACAAATTTTGTGCACCGGGCCTCTAGTGTCAATATAATACATGTGTTTCCAAATAGCTCTAAAGTTTGGAATTATCATTTTAATCATTTAATGTATTTAAATACAGATAGAGAAATTGGGTTCAAAATTATCAAATTCTATTTGCCAGAGTTATCTTTATTACTTCCTGAGGGTGGATAGGCCTGATTAAACATGCTCCTAGATGTCTTGGTTTCAAGCATATGACAGGAGTTGAAATCAGATAAATTATCTGTTCAAATTATTTTTCAGAATGCTTAATAATATTGTTTTTATGTTAGGTGAAAGGCAAACATGTGTTTAATATAAAAGCATGATCTCTGAGTTAGAGGGCTTCTAAAAATGTAATTTTGACTTCTAACTCATGATGTCAAACAGGAGAGATAATCAGATCAGGTTCAAGTTAATTCTTGTTAATTAACCTCAGATAATTTATTTCGACTTGTTGCAATCAGTAGGTAAAATGTTAACTTTAAAAAGCAAAGAAGAGTAAAGAATTACAGAAACAAGCAAATGAATGCTCCCTTAGGCCTAAACAAAAGAGGGTTTGCACAAACATGTTATTTACATTTAAACCTTTCATTTCCCGTAGGTTCCTAACTCTTAATAGGGTCCCACAGCAGCAAGATTGGTTTGAGAAATCAAGAAAAATGCTTATATGGTGCTCATCCAGGCATGAATTTCAAAACCCTCACAGCTTTATAAATGTGAATGTGGATTGCTTCTGCTCTCAATACATTTTTCTCAATACAATAAGAAGGACAATATTCCAAGTTTGAGGTTTATGCTACAAGGCAGTTTTGCAGGCATGAGAAACTGTTAGAGTCTTATGGTTCAGCTGCAACTCATTTCCCCCTCCTCCTTCCTAGTGTATAATTCAAAAGTGTCGAAGCTAGTTTTTATCTAAGCTCCCCAAAATATTCACCTTTGGCCTTTGTCAATAAAAAAAAAAAAAAAGTTTTACCTCCTAAGAATTGCTTTCTATAGTTTTACTTGAAAATTCATCTTGACCTCAGCAGTCAATCCATAACAACTATTCAGCTCCTTCTCTAGCACCCACAGTAATGTACTTCTGGCAAAATGAAAGGTGGGATTTGTTTCAGCATAGAGAGAATCTTAAAGGAAGTCTGCCCAAAATAAATTTTCAGAAAATATCCCAATACATAGTTGTTCCATATATCAGGGATATAGAGATGGTAGACATAGGAAAACATTTCCTGACAACAATATAATTAATTGAAAATTAATGACATGTCTCCAATTCTCATAGTGATTGGAACTGTACTCAAAAGTGGTCAGAACTTTAGCCTGGCTGGTGTAGCTCAGTGGTTGAGCTGTGAGCCAGGAACCAAGAGGCCACTGGTTCAATTCTGGGTAGGGGAATATGCCCAGGTTGCTGGCCAGATGCCCTGGGTGGGGTGTGCAGGAGGCAGCTGATCAATGTTGTTTCTCTCTCATAGATGTTTCTATCTCTCTATCCCTCTCCCTTCCCCTGTCTCTAAAAAATGTCAATAAAAAAAAAAATATATATATATATATATATATATATATATATATATATATATATATATATATATATATATATATATATATATATATATATATATATATATATATATATATATATATATATATATATATATATATTCAAAAAAAAAGAAATTGACATAATTGCTGGTGGTTTCTGCTCTGACTCCTGGCAGACCTCATGCAGATTTTGTGGTTTCTCCATACTAACAAAAATATGCATACAATGTCTGTGTGTCTGTGTGTGTGCCTGTGTCCCTTCCATCTTCATGTGAATCAGTTACTTTCTAGAACATTCTATTTCTCTAAGACATTGCAAACAGCTGCTTCACTATTTCCACTAATTGGACTGAGCTTTCCAACACCGAAAAGTGTAAGCAAGGGGAGCAGATGGCCTAAAATAAATGTTATTCTGTGAAAGTGGTATGTTTGGCAATTTATTACCTAAGGAAAGCTGATCTGCCATTTTAATCTATAAGATATTAGACATCCTACAATGTTTCGATGTTAATATTTTATAGTTTAATTGCATAGAACCAATAGTATAGGAAATTAGGTTCATTTTCAATGCCTTTCATTTATATGTTAATGATTTTTCAAAATATCTCTCTGTTTTGACCGTCAAAGCACCTAGACTGAACTATGTGCAGGTGTGAAATGCTTCGGTCTATCATTCGATGGAATGTAGAGTGTGGCAGAGGAGGTAATGGCCAAGGGACGTATCTAAATTTACATAACCCTGTACATTTGAGAATGTGGTGGAAAGAAGTTAAGAGCTGAAGTTGAAAATAGAAGAAATAAGAACTACGTTACCTTACTTTTCCCTTCAAATTACTTTTTGAGGATGTTCCTTAATACAAACTTTACTGAACTGTAGAAAAGGAAAAGGATAGACTAAGTAGTGTGGCAATAGGTAGGTGTAGGAGTTAGAATAATAAAATGTGGTCCATTTGGTTTTAGAAAATAGGACAAAGAGGTTAAATTGGATCTTCTAAGGATATTTTACAGCTGTTATTTTTAGGGGGAAACTGTAAATTAACAAGAGAAAGTCAGAAATAGAAAGAGATAATAATATTAATTTGAAAATGTTTGTAGTAGTTTATTTTCATCATGTTGCCCAGGAAACCTAGCTTACAAAAAAAAAAAAAAAAAAAAAAAAAAACATGCATCCAGAGGGCTAATTCCTAGACTTATAAGCCAAACATCTGGTCATGATCTGTGAGAATGTGACTTTTCAAAGTAAATCATTCATTTTAACCAAGTTAAACCAGTCTATGTTTGATGAAACAATGCCAAAAGCTAAAATTTGAAAATGTTTCCCTAAGTAATACACTAACAAAAGAATGGACAACTAATAAATATATCTCAAAGTCTGAAAAACACTGTCTAGTGTAAAGAAAATGGTTAGCACCTCGCTGGAATTTTTTTTTTTTTTCATAACTCATTTGACTAATGTACCTTTTCTTCTATCCAGCTGCTGTGCAGAGTGCCTGCCTTCTGTCTCAGTATCCCATCATCTGCCGCCGCCCACAGGTAATTTCCTGACTGTTTCTGTTTATTATCAACTTTCATGACGTTCCCCTTCTCCCCCTGCAACGCCCTCCCCATGTCATGCTGCAGAGATTAAGTAGCGTGCAAAGGCAGTGAGCAGCAGGGAAGTTTATTTCACAATGAGGCTTCAAGGTAAAGCGTGTTCAGGCAATAAAGACAAGAAAGCTGATTCTGTCATTCTCTTTTCAATGAAGCTTCAAGGGTAATCACCATGAGGTTGACTTTGAGTCCTGAGGTCATACACTAAAGCTATTACAAATGATTTAATAAATACATATTTAATTATTGAATCACTTTAAGTGCACTATTTAATTTCCTTACCACAGATGGCACACAATTACTAGATTTACTCAGGTTTCTCTAAGTAATTTCCATTAGCATATACTCTCTGTCCTTTTTCCCCCTGAAGCTGAAAAACTCTGCCCATATGAACTTTTTATTAAATATTGCCAGAATATTTTTAAAAACACACCCCAAAAACCACATACCCTCTAGAAACTGCATCAAAACACACACAAATACTATCTAATATTTTAAAGAAAAATGTGAAAATTAAAATTGGACTTCTTAAGTGTTCATACTTATATTAACATTTTATAGTGTAATTCTTTTACACTGTGATAATCTTCACAATGCAATCAACAAGCTTACTTCTACACGAAATTTGTAGGGAAAAAAATAGAGGAATAAATAGAGTTTTTCCAAACTCAGTCAGCCATTCAAAGTTGTTGAATAATATCAAAAATGGCATGTATTGTATGTGCACTAAGTACCAAGCAGTCTACCCTATAAACACCAGCTAATTTACTATCCACAAAAACTCCAGAGAATGTTATAATTATTAGCTACATTTGATAGATGAGAAACTGAGACAAGGAGGGGTATGTAGTTTTCCAAGTCACTTAGCCCCTAATGTAGGAGCGAGATTGGGTCCAAACAGTGAGAATTGCCTTTAGTGCTGTAACCTCTGTGTTATACAAGTGCCTCACCTCTAAGCGTGCAGGGTAGATTTCTCTAAGATAATTTCTACTAGCTTTCCCCTAGATCAGAGATTTTCCATCATTTTCATCACATTGCATTTTCATCAACTAATTACTAAAATTCTACAGCACACCAATATTTTTTATTTTGCCAATCTGACCCCAAAAAAGCCATAATTTTGACTCATGCACACCAGACTGCTATTATCGTGTTGGCTGTTGTCTTTTTTTTTTGTTTTTTTAAATTATTATTATTTGACAATCTATAGGAAAAGAGGTCAATGCACCTGACTAAGTAGTCAGATATTGCTTGTTTTAAAAAAGTCTTGCTGGCACACTGGTTAAAAATTGCTGCTCTAAATGATTAGTAGGGCCCATTGGTTATATCTGCATTTCTTTTTAAGAATCTAGAAATATAATAGGTTATTAAAATAGCTTTGTGTAACAGGACATTTTCTACCAATTCTATAAGGTTCTGCTACTTAATGAAGAATTAAGTAGGATTCACATTGTATGTGAATACATCTCAGAAGTTTTCATACATCTATTTGGATCTCATCTGAATCAAAAGCAAACACAAAGAAAGCTATGCCTCAATAGATATCTTCCTTTGACCACAGCTATCGGGAGCCTCAGCTAAGATTGGAATAGTTTGATTTAAGTATGGTTTTCTTTTAACTCCCTTCTTCCCCCTTTAAACAATTTTGGTTTTAACTTTCAAAAATTAGGTTCATCATTTTCAGTTCTGTGTCATTGGTCTTTAAAAAAATGTGTTAATAGCTTCAAATCCCTTTTTAAAAGGACAAAAAGATCTGAATATATGGAAGTGAAATGTTATTGTTAAATTTTTAGGGGCCTATAATCTGATTGATTTTAATCCTAGGATGTGCAATTGATTTTTTTTAACCAATCAATGATATTTAATTTAATGACTCTAAAAAATGTCTAGTTCCTAGTAAGAATAGCCAACATTTATTAAGCTTTTGTGCCAGACACTGAGCTAAGTACTTTATATATATTATCTCATTTAATTTTCAAGACAAGTGTATGAAATAGGTATTATTATTAGCTCCATTTTGCAGATGAAGCAGAAGGCTCAAGATGAACTTGGCCAAGGTCACACTGCTAGTAAATAATGAAGCTAAACTGGAATTCAGGAAATTAGATTCCAGATTGACTTGTTTACCACACAACTCTATACCAGCACCATCCAACCAGAACTTTCTGAGGTGAAAAATAATGAAAACCTACATTTTTGATGAATTCCTGAGGGAAGGCAAGGGTGGGGGAAAGTTGGGAGGGTTAACTGAGAATTTATATGCATAGTACAAGGTCACAGACAATAGTATGGTGAAGGCCTGGGAGGGGCCAGTGTAGGATGGAAGGGATCCATAGGAAAAAGACACAAAAAAACAAAGGAGACATTTGTAATACTTTCAACAATAAAGATAAATTTAAACAAAAAACAAACAAACAAACAAACACACACCTAAATTTCAAATTTTATTTAATTTTAATTAGTATAAAATAATAGCCATATGTTAGCTGGTGGTTACCATATTGGATAGAGCTGTTACATTGCCTGTGTGCTATGTTTATTTTACAAAAATATATACATCGGGCCTGTTCCTGCTTCTAATCATAAAATAGTAAAATTCCTTCCTCTGATTCTCAACAAAGTAATATTAAAAAAATGAAAAAAAATCATAGATGTCTTTGAAATCATAGTATGCTAATAACCTAACAGAACATGTTATTAGGAAGAAAGTCCTTGCATACTTTTTTGCCTCCCTAACTGTTTCACATAGAAAACCTATTCTGAACCTATGTCTGTCCCCTTCAAAAAGTAAGGTAGTGCTACAATATTGATTAATGACTTTTTTTTAAATTTCCTGGAGTGAAAGAAGCATTTGAGGGCAGGCGGCTGTCATTCATTCCCCTGCATAGTAGCTGTGCCTGTGGCCGCTCCCATCAGTGCATTCCCTTCCGTCCACATCCCTCTTAGTGCTCACCCCTGTGGCTGGGGAAAAGCTCATAGCACATAAATGCAAAATAGCGTGGCTTCCAACTTTCCAAATCTCCCCATTATACTAGTAAATAGCTGGAGAGACACTTGGTTCCTCATTTTCAAACACACACAAAAAAATGTCAATAACAGATAAAACAACTCACATCGGGCAAAGGACCTAAATAGACACTCTTCGAAAGAGGACATTCAGAAGGCCAAGAGACATATGAAAACATGCTCATAGTTACTAATCATCTGAGAGATGCAAATCAAAACGACAATGCAGTACCATCTCACACCTGTCAGAATACCTATCATCAACAAATCAACAAACAAGTGCTGGCGAGGATGCGGAGAAAAAGGAACCCTCATGCACTGCTGGTGGGAATGCAGACTGGTGCAGCCACTGTGGAGAACAGTATGGAGTTTCCTCAAAAAACTAAAAATAGAACTCCCATTTGACCCAGTGATCCCACTTCTAGGAATATATCCCAAGAAACTAGAAACACCAATCAGAAAGGATATATGCACCCCTATGTTCACAGCAGCACAATTCACCATAGCTAAGATTTGGAAAGAGCCTAAGTGCCCATCAGCAGATGAGTGGATTAAAAAGCTGTGGTACATCTACACAATGGAATACTATGCTGCTGTAAAAAAGAATGAACTCTTACCATTCACAACAGCGTGGATGGACATGGAGAACATTATGCTAAGCGAAATAAGCCAGTCAGAGAAAGATAAATATCATAAGATCTTACTCATTTGTGGTATATAATGAACAACATAAACTGATGAACAAAAATAGATCCAGAGACATAGAAGCATCTAACTGTCTGTCAAACCTCAGAGGGAAAACAGGGGAGAGAGAGGGGCAAGAGATCAACCAAAGGATTGCATGCATGCATACAAGCATAACCAAAGGACACAGACTCTAGTGGGGTGAGGGAATGTGCTGGGGGCGGTGGTAGGGGGTGGCCTGGGAGAGGTCAGTGGGGGAAAAAGGAGACATATATAACTAGAGGCCCGAATTTCGTGCACGGAGGGGGGTTGTCCCTCAGCCCAGCCTGTACTCTCTTCAATCTGGGACCCCTCAAGGGATATCCGACTGCCCGTTTAGGCCCGATCCCGGTGGGCAGTCGGATCCCTAAACGGGCAGTCGGACATCCCTCTCACAATCCAGGACTGCTGGCTCCCAACCTTCCAGGACTGCTTGCCTGCCTGCCTTCCTGATTGCCCCTAACCGCTTCTGCCTGCCAGCCTGATCACCCCCTAACCACTCCGCTGCCAGCTTGTTTGCCCCCAACTTCCCTACTCTGCAGGCCTGGTCACCCCTAACTGCCCTCTCCTGCAGGGTTGATCACCTCCAACTTCCCTCCCTTGCAAGCCTGGTCCCTCTCAACTGCCCTCCCTTGCCGGCCTGGTCCTTCTCAACTGCCCTCCCTTGCAGGCTGGGTGCCTCCCAACTGCCCTCTCCTGCTGGCTATCTTGTGGTGGCCATATTGTGTCCACATGGGGGCAGGATCTTTGACCACATGGGGGCAGCTATATTGTGTGTTGCAGTGATGATCAATCTGCATATTACTCTTTTATGAGATAGGATAGAGACCTGGTACAGGGGTGGGGGCCAGCTGGTTTGCCCTGAAGAGTGTCCTGGATCAGGTGGGGGTTCCCTTGGGGCATGGGATGGCCTGAGCGAGGGGCCTGTGGTGGTTTGCAGGCCAACCATGCCCCCTGCAACCCAAGCGGTGACCCTGGTATCTGGAATTTATTCTCCTTCTACAATTGAAACTTTGTAGCCTGGAGCGGAGCCAAGCCTGGGGCTCCCTCCGAGGCTGGCAGCCATTTCTGTTGGGGTTATAATTGAAACTTTGTAGCCTTAAGCGGGTGAGCCCGGCCTGGGTGTGCAGAAAGCTTTGCTTCCCCTGTTGCCAGGGACAACCCTGGCCTGCTTTCTCAAGCTCCTTTCTGCCGCCATTTCGGTTTGAATTTGTTTACCTTCTATAATTGAAACTTTGTAGCTTGAGTGGAGGCTTAGGCCTGGCAAGGGCAGGCGGAAAGCTTGGCTTCCTCTGTTACCTAGGAAACCTTGCTCTCTGTAGCTGTAGCCATCTTGGTTGGGTTAATTTGCATACTCGTTCTAATTGGATGGTGGGCGTGGCTTGTGGGCGTGGCTTTGTGGATATGTCGATGGTATGGTCAATTTGCATTTTTGTCTATTATTAGGTAGGATACTACATGTAACACTTTAAACAATAAAGAATTTTAAAAAATAGTAAAGTATAACACTTAAAAAATTAAAAAGAAAGCAGAGCAGTATTACCAAGTTCTTTTACACAATAAGCCATTCGAAATTCAAGAAACCCTGTACTCTGTAGGCCACGTACGATGAACTGCACTCATTTGAAAGGGGAAGTTAATCTCAGAAATCTGACTTGCCCAGTTTTCACAGCAATACTATTTCACACAGTGAATTTGCCAATGAAGAGTTTAGGAATTTATTTTATGTTTTGCTTTCAGTTTTTCGTGTTTCACTTGTCCCCTCCTTTCTTTAAGTCTTCCTGTGTGTTCTGAAGCTAGACTGCCTGGTTTTTATTGATGGTTCAGCCATTTAGCTGTGTGACCTTGGGCAAATTAATTAATCATTCTGAGATTCTGTTTTCTCATCTTAAAAATGGGAATAATATAGTTCCTACTTTGTAAGATTGTTGAAAATATTGAATTAATAGACAGTACACCAAAAGTGCCTGGCCTACAGAAATAAATGTTCATATGTTTAATAAATACAAAATGCCATTATAAACTTTTTTGTTAATCGTTCTCAGAGCTTATTTGAATACTAGAGGCCCGGTGCACGAGATTCGTGCCAAGGAGGGGGGGTTGTTCCTCAGTCCAGCCTATGCCCTCTCACAGTCTGGGAGCCCTCAGGGGATGCCGTCAGTCAGACATCCTTAGCACTGCCGTGGAGGCAGGAGAGGCTCCCACCACCGCCACTATGTTTGCCAGCCATAAGCCCAGCTTCTGGCTGAGGGGGAGTGCCCTGACCACCAGGGGGCAGCTCCTGCATTGAGCATCTGCCCCCTGGTGGTTAGTGCGTGTCATAGAAACCAGTTGTTCTGCTGTTCGGTTGATTTGCATATTACCCTTTTATTATATAGGATTATATAGGATTTGCCTATACCTATAGCCTAGTAAATAAAGGATATGTTGTGTGTATTGAGAATTAGTTATCACATGCATGTCTGACTTCTTCCTGATTTTTTAATTTAGGCTAAGGTTTTATCTCTTATTATTTATTCATTTACTTATTAATTTATCTCTCATCTAAAAAATTTACCACAAGGCAGCACATAGGCTATCACGATCAATTACCTACAGGATGAGGTCAAATGTGTCCTCCAATGTGCCATTTTTTAACAGATGGCAAAGATTTCCCTCAGCCACTAAATAATGGGAAATGTGGCGCCAATAGTTGTGAAGTACATTTATTTCTAAGGCCCATAAAGCAGTTCTTTGAAACCTTTGCAGGATGTGTACATTTCCCCTTCTGGGACTCAGAGGAGTTTCAGGAGAATGGTCTTATTGGTCTATATAACCTAAGATACCGGTGCCAGGTCTATACAAAAGAGAAGAAATCCTGTTTCATTCGTGTAACTGGTTTCACCTAGTGTGTGAGCAATGAAAAAATGAAGGGTACAATACCTTGAGGACAGTTGCAATTTCTAACGAAAAAAAATTTACTTTTTTTTTTTTTAATGGTGAAATGATTACAGTGTAGAAGCTTCTTTCAGGCATCATCCTAGCAGAGAGGAAAGCTTCTCAGTGACTAAGATACTACTTCAGATTCACTCTATCTATTCATTGTCCTTATAAGTAAAATCTTTCCCTTGGAAACTCTGCAGAGTAGAAAGAATCTAAAAGTCACACATTAGAATGAAAGTATGCTTCTGGCAAGGAAGTGGGGAGGTGGTCAAAAGGCTTAAGACACATAAACACTTGGTAAGTATTTTAAAATAAATTGTAAACAAGCAGATTTATTTATTCTATACCAACGGTGGCTTTTCAATATGCTTGCATGTAAATGAATAATGTGAAAATAGCTACTATTCTTAAAGGGATGCATTTATCTATGGAAGTGTTAGGGCTTAAGATAAAGTCACCTCCTCAGAGCTAAAAGTTTAAAGTAATTAAAAAATATAAATTACATTTCTTCTGACCTCAAGGAGAGAGGCACAGGCTGGCATCAGCACAAGCCGTGTTCTCAGCGGGAGAATTATGATTATAAATGGAACAGAGCTTCAGATATTACAGGAATATGCATGTTGAAATATTTGGGTCTATAACTATAGACAGAATCAACGTAAGATACAAACATCATTCTCTCCCTTGATTTTTCTATTAAATTGAGCTGAGACTATCTCAGCTCAATTATTTCATGCCAAAATTGCAGTTTGCATGAATTGGTAAAGCATAGTTTTGTTTAAAGAAATATTCTACCTCAGTGAACTTTTGTTATTGGTTTAAAATATGATTTTTTTTTTTCATTTTTTTCGGCTTTTATCTCTATTCCTATTCAAGTTATGCGTTTGGAAACTAATTTTGTTAGCATCATTGCAAATTTCCAGGCCTCTATCTCAAGACCCATCTAAGGAGCGACTATAACTCTTGCAACCTTATTTATGCTAATTTACTTTTTTTTTTTTAAATAAAAAGGTCTGCATTACATTGGTACACTGTCAATGGTGCAGTGAAACTGTTGAGCTATTAATGCCATTCAATCATGCACATTGATGCAAATAGCAATAGTCTGATTTGGAACTGCGTGAACATGTACTGGGCGTGAAATACACATGGTGCCTGAATGCTTATCATTTCATCCCCTTGAGAGACAAATCTGCAAAAAGTAAATTTTGACCCAAATCATGCCTGTTTTAATTGCCCACATAAATATCTATTTTTCTGGTAAAATTTTTCAAGTACATGAACTTATAAGTACGTTGGCGAAGCTCTATGAGGTTAAAAAAAAATAGAAAGAAAAAAGCCAGATGAACAGAATTTGTAGGGGTGGAAGTCGGGGGAGGTTTGTTTGCTATGGTAGTTTACAATAGCAAAGCAGCTTGCTCTACATATTAAAAGAATCTAGTATATTCTATCATATTAGCTCAGCATACTTGTGCATTATTTTCAGGGACTTATAATTAGTTTAAATAGTTTAGTCCAAAGGATGCTTTTGTTGGTTTTGTTGTTGTGTACAATTGGTTAATTGGATTTCAATATTATACTTGTTAAGAAAATAATTGTGTTGATCATAGAAGTAGGGATAAATATTTCTCTTCCCAACATCAAATATAAACATAATACTAAAATTTCCCTTCATTTATTGAACTACTCTCAACAATAAAAATAACAACAAAAGGTACTGTTCTAAACAGCTTGTCTGGAATCAGGTTTTAGCTCACTCTGTCTTTCTTCACCTCATGATTTGATAACTGTGTTAGTTGGCGTGCTTTCTAACTTCCTTTTAAAATTCAAATCCATGCTGGTAAATGCATGTGTGAGCTGTTTGGTTGAATAAAAGTTTGAGTCTCTATACATTGAAATAAATACATATATATGATGATCATCTGACACATCAAGTATTTAACTGTATAGATAAAAACAATCAAATGCTCAACAAAATTTGAGGTTTGATTTACTGAAAACATGCCTCATAAATATGCCTGTACTTGTACAATGATTATATATGACTAGAGGCCCAGTGCACAAAATTCATGTACTTGGGAGGCCCCTCAGCCTGGCCTGCACCCTCTCACAGTCCAGGAGCCCTCAGGGGATGTCTAACTGCCGGCTTAGGCCTGCTTTCCTGAGTGCACGTCAGTGTACATCATAGTAACAGGTCATTCCACCATTCAGTCGATTTGCATATTAGCCTTTTATTATATAGGATGGTCTATATATAATAACATAATCTCTTTTTAATCTTATTGTGCATATATAAGCATATGGTTAGTGTTTTATTATAAGACAATTACACTAATGTCTAAACCAATTTTAAAATATATTCTGAAAAATGTTTCAGAACTCAAACCTACAAACACACAATATGTCTTATGATTTTTTATCCACAGGCTTTTGTTATAGGTGATTCAATATCTAGTCAACTTTCCTTATTATAATCCTTGGAAATGATAGCATATATTAGTGTTAAATAATTCTTAACTAGACATTATCATCAACATGCTTTTTTCTACACTACCACCAATCAGGGTCCTACTTTAATCATCTAATTTATATAGTTTCAGAAATTTCACCATCACAAGTGTGTATATGTGTGTATAGATACATTCCAAAATACATGTAACATGCCATCATAGTGGGAAGATTAGTCAACACCAACACAGTGATAACAGCACCTCCATTTTGTCACCATTTTCTAGGTTTAAGAACTACCATTTTGGAATACAGTATTTTCTTGTTCCAAACTCAGTTTTACTAGATTTATATTGGTAAACCTGGTGCTGTTTCTTTTTCCTTTTTTTTCTTTTTTTTGGGGGAGGAAGAAAAGAAGGGGGGCAAAGAGAATGGAGGACAAAAGAAAAAAACAAGTGAGATAGAAGATATGAGAAGAAAGCAATGGACAGTTGTGTCCTCCCATTTAATCAGCCTCATACTTATGTTAACCTTTTCCTCTTTTCCCCATAAAAAAATCATATAGCATAACTAAGTCTTATATAGCATCAGCCAAATTTAAGCCCTCAGAGAACAATTTTCCAGGGTCATAGATCATTTAAATGCCTGTGCTGATGAAATATAAGAATCAACTAGTTTGTTGTGTTTAAGATACCAGATTTTAGGAGCAGAGTAACTGAAGGCCAATGCATGCCGATATGAAGTGGATGTCTGTCTATATTTGAGGACCTTCGTATAGGAAGACTTTGTTCCTAATTGAAAACCCCTTTTGAGTATAAAAAAAACATATTTCTAGCTTTACCAACTACTGACCTTATTTTCTAAATATTAAATTGACAGCAGAAATCTACCACTGTTTTCTGCAATCCTGTAAAATCTTTGCCCACTTTAGCCTTCTCAATGGCAAAGCAAGTCCAGATGGGACCATGAAATTTTTGCAAGTTCCACAGCACATAATTTTGTTCAATAGAGTTATTATGCCACACACAGCTGTACACAGCCACATAAATGAGAACATGTGCAATAGAATTCTTGTATTATAAGTTTTATAAGACCAAAACTGAGATTATATAGCCATACACAATAATTTATTCGAAACATCAACATGTGCGTCGCTCTAGGGTTACACAAATGGTGCCATTCCTTTTCCAAGAGAAAGCGTTTGTCATTTAATATTCAGTATTAACACAAATGTTTTCCTCGGAATTATAATCTAAATTAGGTGCTTTAAAATCCATCAATAGATCATTAACTTCTTACTTCAACATATTAGATCTATAGAAGAATCAATTCTCCCTAACAATGGTGAGAAAACCTAATCACTCTCTAAATTTACTTTTAATTAGCATCATCTGCATTAATTGGTGTAGCTGATAGCAAAACATTACAGTGCATTGCTATATTATATGTGAAATGTAATATATCTGTTGGTCCCATGTCTCTTCAAAAGAACCTTGTCCATTTTTTTTTCTGCATTCCCTTAGTAAATATTTTTAGGTGAGTTGCTCAAGAATTTTCTCTGGGAAACTACGTGTGGCTATATTAGAGTTTCGCTATTCAAATAAGTTTCCAGGTAACTATTGGGTCTTGGTTTCCTCTGCAGGTTATTATTCTCCTCAATCTTCTTCCCCAAAAGTCACTAATTCTTGGCCAAGTTTTTGTATGATAAAAAGGGAATTCTGTGTAAATAGCAAATAGATGAGAAGGAAGAAATCTACCATTTATTGCCAGTGACTGTTCTGTTTTTAAACGTTACTATTTTTATAATCACTATGGAAGGCAATATTTCTATTATCCTAAGTGGAGGAGATGTAAAAAAAAAAAAACCCACAAATACACCTCAAGTAATTTTCTAAAGGTAGAACCACTAGTGTGCATAGCCAGAGAGTATTACAGACATTCTAGGCCATAGCCACCATCCAGGTCCTCTGACCCCAAACCCAAAGCTCTTTCCTCTACACCAGTGGTTGGCAAACTCATTAGTCAACAGAGCCAAATATCAACAGTACAACGATTGAAATTTCTTTTGAGAGCCGAAAACCGACTTCTGCGCATGGGCCACGACGTTTCAATCGCACTGTACGTGCGTGCCCGCACGTGGTATTTTGTGGAAGAGCCATACTCAAGGGGCCAAAGAGCCACATGTGGCTCACGAGCAGCAGTTTGCCGACCACTGCTCTACACCACGTATCCAAATGGCGTTTCAGCCTCTAATCAAGCTCCTTAGCTGTAGATATAAACTACCAACACATTAATAACAGATCATCCGGTCAAATAAAAACAAAAAATTGACCTAATAAGACCAATTCCTGACATTTGACCAGAAACCTCTAACTTTGTTTGTAATGACAGCTTCCTTACCAATTTAAATATTTTCAACAGTACTCTTTTGGGCGTAACTCTCCTCTCACATATCCTATCTCATTTAATGATACTACTTTTCACTTAGTTACCTAAAATAAAATTTTAAGTTGTTCCTGATTCTTCCATAGGCCTTATCCCCAAATCTAAACAATTCCTTAATTCTGGGGGTTCAGTTCTGGAAACACATTTCTAAGGCAGTTGCCTTCAAATATTAGTATATTTCTGATTCCCCACAGGACTTGTTAAAACATAGGTTGCCTAAAGTGATAACTATGTTTATTAGTAGTACCTTGGTGATGGTATCACAGGTGTATGCATATATTCAAATTCAACAAGATATATACATTGAACATGTACAATTTTTGGTTATCAATTATATTTCAATTAAACTTTTTAAAAAAGGTTGCTACCTCAGAAGTTTTGATTCAATAGCTCTGGGATGAGGCCCTAGAGAGCTGGCATTTTGGCAAGTTGCCTGGTGAATACTTCTGATTTGATGACCACCTTTTAAAATATATATATATTTTTTATTGATTTTAGAGAGGAAGGGAGAGGGAGGGAGAGAGAGAAAAACATCAATGATGAGAGAGAAGCATTGATCAGCTGCCTCTTGCATGCCTCACACTGGGGATTGAGGCTGCAACTAGGCATGCGCCCTGACCGGGAATCAAACTGTGACCTCCTGGTTAATAGGTCGATGCTCAAACACTGCTGGGCTAATGACTACCTTTTGAGAAGCACTAACCCAGTGCATTCTTTCACACCTTGTACACAGATGCTGTGTAATGAGCTCATCCACCATCATGTTTCCCACCCCCATCTATTCTTACAATTTTAATGGGTAAAAACAAAATTATAAAGTTATACAATTAATATCTCTTCAGTGGTAGGCCACTGTGCAGAGAGCTGTGTTCCTTGAATCGATTCTTGCCTTAATCTCAACCTGGCCAACTTCTTTTTAACTTTCAAAGTCTATTACAAGGTCATAGTTTTTTTGAAATATGTCTAGGCTACCCCTGGCAAAGTTCATAATTTCTTAGTCTGATTTCCTACTGTGGTTAGTACTAGCTATATTAAATTTATTGATATGTTATTTTATGTCACATTTGGTCCTTTTAGGGATTTATTTAAACTAGTTTATTTATATTTGCCTAATTCTCCTTTAAAAATAATTTTAACAATCTTTAGGTTCTTTATGATTTTTTTCTAGCTCCTACACCCCAATTAAAATTAAGAGAAAAAAATCGATAATTTGGCCTGCTGACTTCCCTTTATTAAGTGTTCTTTAAAAAGTCTTAATTACAAATATATCATTCAGCATATATTATCACCTCCACCACACTGTTAATACTGAGCTGTATTCAGGAAATAGTTCAATGTTATCTGCATGAGTTCAGAAAAAAACTTGTGTAGGCATGTGTCTGTGAGATCCAAATGTCTAAACCAATACAGTTATTTTTGTGTTATTTCAGTCGCTGTCTTTAAATATATACAGATCAGATTTCATCTTGAATGCTTCAAGGTTTGGCCTCATTTCAACCCTCAATTTTAAGAATTTTACCCAATGCATGAACATTAGAAGTTTACTACCATCCACACTTATATTTTCTAAATAATATAAATATAGTCTAAATCTATTAAAAGACATAGCCTATACTGAATGCATTTTAAAACCTAAAAAAAAAGCTTTATCCAACCTGAGATTGAAATTATTATCAACTAAATTTGCAACAAAAACTTTGTTTTGCATATAGCAACTTATTAATGTTACTTATATAATTTTCAAAAATAACTATTTATAAGATAAAAAGAGAATTAATTGTGTTAAGGGATTACAAAATAAATTTATTTTGTCTTCCTCAATCACTTTATTTTATTTTATCTGTCTTTACCTAATACATTTTCCTAAAAATTACCTACATGGAAATAATGCAAAGCTTTCAGAAATGAAGTTGCTTTAATAATACTGCTATAAACAAAAAGGAAAGAAAAAGAAGAAGAGGAAGAAACACCCAGCCTGTGTTTTGTGTTTAAACCACTGCATTTAAAGTTCACTGATTTTACTGTTATACCTCTGTGGCAATTAGTATCTACTTTTGCTTAGTCCGATAGGTAGGGTAAATTAAGTTTTCTAAGTCTAGCTAAAACATTTTCATTACTGCAAAGAAGAAAGCAGTTAAATAATGTAATTCAGAATATAACATCTTAAAAGTTGGGTTTCATTTAAAACTATGAATTATTACCTTTGGAAATCTTTGAATCATTTTGTATAAATATGCAAGGGCCAAGTTCTGACTCCCAAGCACTACTCTCATCAATTATCTATTAATTAAGCTTCATTATCACCCAACATTATAATAGCAATGGTAAAAAGTGTATCTAATCAACTATATAGTTTCTCTCAGTATCCTCAGGGGATTGATTTCAGGACTCCAAACATCAAAATCCTGAGGTGCTCCAGTCTCTTACATGAAATGGTGCCACCTACGCCCATCCTCTGGTATAATTTAACTCACCTCTGGATTACTTATAATACCTATAGATTGTAAACGCTATGCAAATGCTATGTAAACAGTTGTTGAACTCTATTTTCTAGGGAATAATGACAAGAAGAAAAAAAAAGTCTGTCCATGGTTAGTACAGATGAAACCATCCTTGTATTGCATACATCAGCAATAATGTAACATTGTTCAAACAATATTTTCTATCTGCAGTTGGCTGAATCATCAGATGTGAAACCCATGGATATGGAAGGCCGACTATACTTTGAAAATAAGACTGATTTTTTTTTTTTTTTTTTTTGTATCTGACAAGGTGCAAAGATGTTACCAAATGTTTACCAGACTTCTACAGTTTCTTGAGGAACCCACTTTTCCACTAACAGCACCATGTCCGAAGATAATCTCCAAAGGTCTGAGTATGTGTGCTAAACCAACACAATCCCTTGGAGAGGCAGAGAAGTACTTTTCCTCTTTCCTTTATTTGGTTTTGTTTCAAAGCCTTTTCTTTTTCATGAAAGTTCTACTTGTTCTATATATGCACAACTGGGCTCTCCCACTGGAATTCTCATTTCTTTTATTCTGATATGGCTACTGTATAAGTTGTTAATTTACCTGAGGAGCATAGCAAACAATTTCAAATTTAGAGAGATTTTTTTCCCCTAATTAGAACCACTAAATTAAAACAAACAACTTAATTTTTACATGTTATCATACTGGCTTTTAGCTATGACTATTTGGGTGAGATGAAAACTATCTGAAGTTTTCAGAAGACTTAAAATGATAAAAATAATTAGTACTGAAAGAGGAGGTAAGTCTGAAGAAAAAGATTCAGTTTTTTGTGGAATGGATAAGACCAAGATAAATGATAGATAGCTATAAATAGATGGTAAATATTCATAAATGGCATTAAATATCCTATATACTAAAAGGCTAATATGCAAATTGACCAAACAGCGGAACAACTGGTTGCTATGACACGCACTGACCACCAGGGGGCAGATGCTCAATGCAGGAGCTGGTGGTCAGTGAGCTCTCACAGGGGGAGCACCGCTCAGCCGCTCAGCCAGAAGCCCTGAGTGGGGCTCACGGCTGGCAAGCATGGTGGCGGGAGCCTCTCCCGCCTCTGCGGCAGTGCTAAGGATGTCTGACTGATGGCTTAGGCCTGCTTCCCAGGGCCTAAGCCGTCAGTTGGACATCCCCCGTGGGCTCCTGGACTGCAGGCCGGGCTGAGGGACCTCCCCACTGAGTGTATGAATTTCATACACCAGGCCTCTAGTATATATACATATACTAGATCCACCCAAAGATGTTTATGACCTAATCCCAGGAACATGTGGATACCTTAGGTAACATGGCAAGGGAGAATTGAAGTGGCAGATCACTTGCCCTTGGGATGGGAAGATTATCCTGGCTTTTCCAGACAGACCCAATGCAATCTTACTGTGCTTAGAAGTAGAAGAAAGAGGTAGAGGGAAAACTAGAGAGATGACATCCTTAGGGATATGTTGCTTTAACGATGGAAGAATGGGCCACTAGTGAAAGAATGTGGGAGGTTGGCCTCTAAAAGCTAGAAAGGGTAACAAAAAGGATCCTGCTTCAGAGCCTACAAACAGAAGGAAGGCTTGCTAACAGCTTGATGTTTGCCTAGGGATACCCACTTTGGACTTCTGACCTCCAGAACTGTAAGTTAATAAACTTGAGTTGTTTGCAGCCACTAAGTTATTGGTAAAATTTGTGAAAGCAGAATTAGGAAATGAACATACACATACATACACTTGCCTCATTCTTTTGTACTTAAAGATAAACACTGTCTATATCAACGCCAACCAATAGAAACATAATGCAAATTCCACATAACAGAAACAAGAATAATTTAAAACGTCCTTGTAGCCATGTTTAAATTAATAAAAGAATCATGATTAATTCTAATAAAGCCTTTTACTCAACCCGATATATCCAAAATAGTAACATATCAATATGTCATCAATATGACAATATCTCACACTATTTTTATTCATACTAAGTCTTCTAAATCTGTCAATGGTATACTGAAGGCATATCTCAATTGGCACTAGCAACATGTCAATTGCTCAAATGTCACAACTGTATTGTAGTTGTTGTATTGAATAGCACAGATCCATATACAGAGATGTTTTAGCTTTTGGAAGCCAATTTTTGTGACGGTTTTGAATATATCTATATGATTTCAACTATAATTGTATTATTTTATCTATTTTTTAAAGATTGTAATTTATTTCTAAGTATTCAAAGTGCTTGTGCTTTGACTTCCACCAAGACATTGCACAAATCACCCAAACATGAACACAAAAATTCAAATGGTAACAAAACCATCTTAACATATGAATGACTTTCAACTAAGTGGGAATATGTGGTATTTACACATCTTTCATGCATTGAGTTGGGCATGTTGGAAAGCTGATCTTTAAGTTTCATATAAGTTTTTTTTAATCATCTATTTTTCCCAACTTGAATTTATATATACATATATGTGTGTGTGTGTGTGTATACACATATATATATATATACATATATATATATATATGTGTGTGTATATATATATATATATATATATATATATATATATATATATATACTCTATTTTTACACTTAAAAGTTAGAAATCAAATTTTTGTAGTACAAAACAAACGAAAATAAAATAGATCTGTTTCTTTCTATCTATTTCTGAATGGCTGCTTATTCACATCACAGTTCAGCTGCCACAAACCTGCCATGGGTCATGGTGTCTGTTGAGAGACACGGAGCTGAAACAGCCCGAAGACTACAGGCATGAACATAGGTACTCCATTTCAACCCTTTCTATGACTGGCTGAGATACGCAGCTTTCAAATCCCTATAATTTGGGATAATTTATATAAAGGCAAAATGCATACTTTTTTTCTTAATGAGATTTTAAACAGACCTTTCACAAAAAGATAAGTAGTTTTTGATTCTGATCATCAATAATCTGCTTTTTTTTTTTTTTTTTTTTTAAATTTCAACCTAAGAAGGTAGTAGGATCTTTCCCATTATGCTTGGTTTTCTAAAGAGAGCTGATACATCTACCAGGATTTTAAGTAACTCTACTTATATTTTAAAATGTCAACTAGGCGGTTCAGTCTTTTTCACTGCCCATATATGCATAGTCTATCCAAATAACTACCAACCTACTATTCTTTTTCCTTTTCTAGTTTTCCGACCTACACACTTCAGGGATGCTATAAACTGTGAAGATCTCCCACACACGAGCACCCTCTTCTAAACATTTGGTGGGTCTTGCAGCCTTTTCTGTTTGTTTTTTTTGCTCCAATTGTATCCCAAACTTCCATGTAATCTGCAATATCCCAAATCTTCCAACCTTAGTCTTTTTTTAAGGAAGTTACCATGTGGCAAAAACTTTAAACTGAAGGTGTTCTTCAAAATTCTTAAAATATTTTATTTCATGTAAAAAATAAAATAAAATAAAACTCCTAGATGCTTTTTCACTGACTTGGCTTTACTTTGCTTTTCTTGTAAGGCTGTAACAAAACCTTAGACAGCACATCTGATGCCCACAGATGAGCGTGCTGTTTTTTGACAATTGTTTAATCCTTATGTTAGAAACAGGTTTTCCCCTATAATCAACACGGTATTGTGCTTTGTGAATGATTACTCACATCATTATTAGTCTCCAAAGTGTCTTGCCTTTTTGATGGTTCCTTCTTTATATATTTTAATTCAATCTAGATTATAGACACATGACATCCACAGGAACCATGATTCATTTTGGAAAGGCAAAACATTGATATCCTGATGTCAAAGTATATGATAAAGTATCCTTCTTAGATTTACTTCAAAAACATTATAGTCAAGTACAGTTTCCATCCACATAGGATCTCCTAGTAGAAAATGCAGACTCTAGGGTTGGAAGAAGCCTAGGCTGGCATCTAGCTCAGCTCCGTCAACTTTACATGCAGCTGACGTGAGAGGGTGATGACATCTTAGGAAGTTCAAAATGGCAGTGGGATGTGTGGGGATTGTTTATCACAGAAGAGTTAGACAACTGCCCTCACTGGGCATTGACATTAATGACAGAAGTTATGGGGCTGGGTATGAAGAACTTACTATATTTGCATTTTATTTTAGCATTAGTCACCCCCCTCCCCATTCAGTTGGTAATGCCAGATTCTTCTCCTTCAACTGGCATTGTGATTTATAAGATCACAGATGAAGGCTCCCTAAATTACAAGAACCATAACCTAAGTTTGGTTGTCATAAAGTAATTGGCCCCATCTGAAAGCCAGGAGGTACATGGCTTGACAATTTTACTATTAAAAGTAAAACCTTAAAGTAGAAGCTCAAGAGAAACATCATTGCATTAAATGCATCCCTCCCTCCTGGGACAATTCTTTAAACACTTGAAAATAGTATTATTTCCCTTAAACTGTATAAAGTTGTTGTACTGAGGCACCCTGTAAGATCACCCTATACGTTTGCGAGGCCAGTGGAGGAGAAAGTGCTAAAGCCCATGAGTACTGTTTGTGTTCAGCTGGGTTGGGAATTATTCATTGTTAGTCACCTAAAAGGAAAAAGAAAATGTTCTTTCTGAGGACATGTTGTATTCATATAACCCATTAGGCATCATTAAGAATGAGGCTGGTGCCCCAGCCAGTTTGGCTCAGTGGATAGAGCGTCGGCCTGTGGACCAAAAGGTCCTGGGTTGGATTCCAGTCAAGGGCACATACCTTGGTTGCAGGCTCCTCCCTGGCCAGGCCCTGGTCAGGGATCATGCAAGAGGCAACCAATCGATGTGTTCCTCTCACATCAATATTTCTCTCTGTCTTTCCCTCTCTCTCTTTCACTCTTCCTAAAAATCAATGGAAAAATATCCTCAGGTGAGAATTAACAAAACAAAACAAAACAAAAAAATGAATGAGGCTGCCTGACATGCTGACATTTGCTTAACACTAGGAAAGAAGCCCAATACCCCATGCTTTGAATTACTAACTTCTTTAACCTGTACCATAACTCTACAATGGATGAAGCATTATTATCTCTTTGAACTAATGAAGAAATTGAGGACTTGAGAAGCTTAGTTATTCGCCTTAGTTATTCGTCATTTAGCTTGTCAAAGAACTAAAACTTGACCCCACGTCTAGTTGACTCCAAAGCCAAGGCATTAACTGTCATATAAGAGACATGTTAGAAATAGCTCTATGGCTAATATCACACAAACTATTTTTATGTACATTCATTTATGTTTATATATATTTATTAAAATCCATGAATAAAAAATACATATACAGATACACATATGTCTATAACATTAATTTATAGAATATATTTTAATTATATTCAATGAAGGAGAAGGGTAAAAACACAGGAGACAAAATAACCATCAGAAATTAACAAATGGAGCACTGAGTCTCCAACAAATATAACCAGTTTTATTCTTTGGGGTCTACTTCAAGGGCTAATTTGAAACCATTTAATCTGCCTTTTTAAGTTAAATGAGAACATGAGTATCTAAGTCTGCACTGTCCATTATGGTAACCACTAGCCAATGTGGCTACTTAAATTTAAATTAGGATTGAGTAAAATTTGAAAGATCAGTTCCTGGGTCATAAGAGTAGTGGTCTTAATGGAACTAAGGACCAGCTAATGTTTTCATCAAGGATTTTCTACGCTCTTTCCCCCTGGCACAGTCTCTGTCCTTTTTCCTCCTCTCCCAACTGGACACGCTGGAAGAAGATACACTGTTGGTCATTTTCACATTATATCTAACAGAGTACAGTAGACAAGCTGTCTGTTTAAATGAAGGTGAAGGCTGGCAAAACAGGGACTGACATTGGGACTCGGGAGTGAGGAGTGAGGCTCAGTTTTCTTTCCACAGTAGTCAATGGCAAATTTCACGAGAAATACTTTTAAGAAACAACATTTCAGTGGTGACTTGAGTACTTCTAGATTAGACTTCTAGATTACATTGGAAAAGGAAGTGTTTTAAAACAGACGGGGTTTATTTTTGAAATCCATGACATTTGAATTGCAAGAAATAGTGAAAGGCAAGAAAGAGATGAAGATGAGCAAAGCAATGAGCGTTTCCATCTACAAAATTAAAAGTGAGGAGAATAGAATACCTTCTTCCCTTACTTTAACCAACCCTGATTTTCTCCACTATATATGTAAAGAATTTTAGATAATTATTTTACACCCATTATGAACAAAAAAAGGGTATGGTATTATTATACTTAACCATTTCCATAAGTGACTTATAAAAGGGTTTTCATTTTTTAAATGAGAGGTTGAGCAAGATGGTAGTTAGATTGTGAGCCCATTAAGCAGAGTGGGCTCATGCATGCTTTGTCTCATTTTCAGCCCTTGATAATGGTTTCTATGATAAAGACCAGTATCAGTGGGATCATTATTTTTAATAACACTAATGATTTTCATAATCCCAATAGCATTCACCAACTCTAATACGGCTGTTGAATTATATAAGTGGTTTGCTTAAGTCTATTTAATATCAATTTAATAATGCTTTCAGCAAGATAGAGTGACTTAAATTCTTTTAAAACATTTTATTGTATATAAAAGAACACATTGGTGAAAAAACAACTTGTGACTATTTTGAAAAAAGGAAATTAATTTTTTGGGGTGCTGGTTAGAAAGAGTGAAACATTTTTTTTCTTCATATATGAGGGTTAAGAATATTAATGGCAAAAAAAGGATATTTATGGCAAAACCATAGCATTTTGGAAAAGAATTCTCTCTATTACAATTATCATGTTGAAAAAATTTTTATAGTAGATAGATTGATAGATAGATAGATAGATAGATAGATAGATAGATAATAGATATACAGGGCTGGCAAAAATAGATTTACAGTTGTGAGTACACAAAACAGTTAATTCTTATATTATTATTTATTAATTATTGCATTATTTTCCATATGAACAACTGTAAATATACCTTTGCCCCACCCTGTATATATTTATAAATATTGCCCACTTTTTTTGAGGCTATCACTGTACATTTTCCTCCCTATATACACAAGTTATAAATTTCCACAAATGTAGAATAATGATGAATGCTTGATGTTATTTGACTAATTACATAAAGTCTATTATAATTGTAAAAAGAATCAGCCCAAAAGAATTAAATGTTTAATCCTTAGGGAAATTACTTTCGTTTATGATCAATGAGCCTATTTTTCTTTATTCATCAACATTCTAACTTCTTTCATCTCTACATTATATTTCCATATACCACATACATTATTTGGAATCTTTTAAAAAATCAATATTATGTGCCTACATTCTAAAACATTTTTTAGTCACATCTTGAGGAAAATCTCTCAATCTCCCTCCCTCTCTCTTTTTACATCAAAATATTTTTTGGGGGTCAGATGATCAGTAATATGTTGGAAATACACAACATGGTGCTCACTCAATCCTTAGCTACAACTCTATATTACTTCCTTAGCTTGGTCACAAATAGCTAATTCATTGCGTAACCTCCAAATCATGGGCTAGAGTCGCCATGAGGAGAGGTTGGAGCTTACAAGTGTGCAGTGCCTTGCTTTTATTAGTACTGCCCATTCTCTTAGTACCTGCAGTTCCTTGGAATGGTGCGGCACCTGTAAAAGGTTAATGAGCATAGAGACTTTCAGGCATAATCAAATTACAGACAGACACTACACAGACATTTCATGGGTAGACAAGCAACATGCACGCTGCAGGCACACTACAGGTGGCAGGTATTACTGCGGCTCCACCAGTGGAATAGCCTACAGATAATGTATATATATTTTTTCAACTTGGTGAGGTACCATTTTCAATTGCTATTTTAAAAAGAGAGAGGAAATTGTTTTCCCACAGTTTTTAGGCATAGTTATCTTAGCTAGAGTTTCAACCAGATACTTAGATCATCTCTTTTGTTACAGATCATTAGAAATCTCCTCAAATTTATCAAATGAATCAATTTAATATTTAAAAAAGAAACACCCAGTTCGTTGTTTTTTTGAAAGCCTGATTCACTTCTATCCAAAAAGTATTGAATTCACAATTCAGGCACCTTATCTATACTACATGAGATAAACATCTTTACTACTAAAAAAATAAATTATGATTTATGGTCTGCAATAAACACTTTAATAAATTTGAACTCTCTGGGCTATTAAAAAGTAAAGTGAGGACTTTTTGATGAACTCATTTTTAAAAAATCAAAGTGTCGGGTTTTATCAAAATCCCCAATTATGTGCTTAAAAAATTCATTGCTGTTTGAGACCATCAAGCACCAATGGACATGCATTAATACTACCATCATTGCAGAGGGCCTGCAGAGAAAGAGTTCTTCCATTCCCAGTTTCATTTTTTAAAACAATCTTTTGCTATTTTTGTAGCTCTCAGCACTAATACAGAAGTAATCAAATTAGCATTAGCAGTTCATGTTGCAAACTTCAATTTGCATTGCTACAACATCAAAGTTAAAATATTTGCATAGCAAAAGTAAAAGAGATGGGATTTATATTCATTTAGTGTCTTACACAAAACTAAGTAGGCCTTGGTGGTAAATTAAATGATAAATAGTTCACAAATATCAAAATTAAATATATTTCTATTTCTTTTCAAAAAATCCCAAGGCCTGTGCACTAAATGCTAATGACACATGAATATTATAAAAAGAATGGAATATGACAGTGCATATGGAAAATGTTGGGTTTCTCATATTCTGAGAATTCTGTTTAAATTAATTTCAGACTATAGTGTTTACAACTGTTTATAATTCAGAGTATGTAAGTGATAAATCTATCTATCCATCTATCTATCTATCTATCATCTAACATACTTCAATATCCCAAGTCTAATTATTTCACCATGTAGGGAAATGTAGTGGCTTTGATATACTGTGGACATACTTATGACAAAATAATGTGATTTCCAAAAACACACACACACATATTCCTCATTTTTCATTATATGCTGTTATCATGAAGTTTCCATCTGCTTATCACAACAGCTAATGTTTGATTATTCCTTTCTAATGATGTGATTTATATTATCAAATTGAGAGGAACATATAATATTTGTGAATGGGTATTTTTATGCAACCTATGTCTATGCACTTTCCACAGGATAGCATGTTTTTATAGAAGCCAATCTAGCCTTTAAAATAATTTGCATTCCAGTCTTAGCTCATTCTCACCCTGACAGTGACCTAGTGAATGACCACCATTTGTAATATAATGCCCTCCCTAAAATTTAATTATCACCTAAAAAACCTAGGGGGCATTATGTTCTTTCCTCCCTGTCACGCATTCCTAAATTGCTTAATATGAGAATATTTCCTAGGCTGTAAGTATATAACTGTGCACTGCTATTTTATTTTATAGTTTCATATTCTAACTAATTTTTTAAACTAAAACATA